>OV121084.1:19364267-20862577 GCA_921293015.1 Phorcus lineatus
CTTAAGTGAATGCATAAGTCCTCTTAAACCTTAGAATAGCCATTTTAAATGTAAAAGCGTGCAATAGTGCCTTTAAGGTTAAGTATAGTTTAAGTTCCTCAGCCAATGAAATGTCGTCATGCGAAGAGCCAGAATCAAGTATCAAGTGATTCAGGTAGTGCTGGTATTGCTGCATGCTGGTAGATGTGAAGGTCAGGAGGAGCCCTGCTCTATAGCAGGATGATTTACATCGTATTGGTTATGAACAACTTGATGATGGCAATTAGGTCAAGTACAACTAACAGTACTTTTATTCAGGTGAATTCAGAGAAGTTCTAAAGTAAAAAGACACAAATAAATACTGACCGTTAACAATATTCTTAATTCAAATAAAGCACCATTTTTTAGACGCGTTTGTAGAGTTTTGTTTAGAAATGGCAGAAGAAATACATTTAACATATCCCTAAATCAGTTAGTTTGGTCTGTCTTCGGCTATTTCAAGCGATACACGTACCTGTGGGACATCTCCGATTAGAAATTGAAGGCAGTCTTTGAAACATTTATCTCCTTGTTTCCAAAATAACGAAATGTTCCTAAATTGACCCGTAAAGAAATTGTTTCCACAATCCTGAAAAGGTGCAATGCGTGGAATGCAATGGTGAGTTTCGTCCCTTATTTTCTAAATGATGAAACTACAAGACTACTGTAGAACTGGTTAAGGTATTGCAACAGAAACGTTCAGCATTCTGGTGATTTTTTATAAATTTTAATAAATTGATTGAAAACAACTAGATCACTGACAAGCTATATCCTCTCCTAAATACTACTGATCACTGCTCTCAGCTATATTCTCTCCTAAATACTACTGATCACTGCTCTCGACTATATCCTCTTCTAAATACTACTGATCACTGCTCTCAGCTATATCCTCTTCTAAATACTACTGATCACTGCTCTCGACTATATCCTCTCCTAAATACTACTGATCACTGACAAGCTATATCCTCTCCAAAATACTACTGATCACTGCTCTCGACTATATCCTCTCCTAAATACTACTGATCACTGACAAGCTATATCCTCTCCTAAATACTACTGATCACTGCTCTCGACTATATCCTCTCCTAAATACTACTGATCACTGCTCTCGACTATATCCTCTTCTAAATACTACTGATCACTGCTCTCGACTATATCCTCTTCTAAATACTACTGATCACTGCTCTCGACTATATCCTCTTCTAAATACTACTGATCACTGACAAGCTATATCCTCTCCTAAATACTACTGATCACTGCTCTCGACTATATCCTCTCCTAAATACTACTGATCACTGCTCTCAGCTATATCCTCTCCTAAATACTACTGATCACTGCTCTCGACTATATCCTCTCCTAAATACTACTGATCACTGCTCTCGGCTATATCCTCTCCTAAATACTACTGATCACTGCTCTCGACTATATCCTCTCCTAAATACTACTGATCACTGCTCTCAGCTATATTCTCTCCTAAATACTACTGATCACTGCTCTCGACTATATCCTCTTCTAAATACTACTGATCACTGCTCTCAGCTATATCCTCTTCTAAATACTACTGATCACTGCTCTCGACTATATCCTCTCCTAAATACTACTGATCACTGACAAGCTATATCCTCTCCAAAATACTACTGATCACTGCTCTCGACTATATCCTCTCCTAAATACTACTGATCACTGACAAGCTATATCCTCTCCTAAATACTACTGATCACTGCTCTCGACTATATCCTCTCCTAAATACTACTGATCACTGCTCTCGACTATATCCTCTTCTAAATACTACTGATCACTGCTCTCGACTATATCCTCTCCTAAATACTACTGATAACTGCTCTCGACTATATCCTCTTCTAAATACTACTGATCACTGACAAGCTATATCCTCTCCTAAATACTACTGATCACTGCTCTCGACTATATCCTCTCCTAAATACTACTGATCACTGCTCTCAGCTATATCCTCTCCTAAATACTACTGATCACTGCTCTCGACTATATCCTCTCCTAAATACTACTGATCACTGCTCTCGGCTATATCCTCTCCTAAATACTACTGATCACTGCTCTCGACTATATCCTCTCCTAAATACTACTGATCACTGCTCTCAGCTATATCCTCTCCTAAATACTACTGATCACTGCTCTCGACTATATCCTCTCCTAAATACTACTGATCACTGCTCTCGGCTATATCCTCTCCTAAATACTACTGATCACTGCTCTCGGCTATATCCTCTCCTAAATACTACTGATCACTGCTCTCAGCTATATCCTCTTCTAAATACTACTGATCACTGCTCTCAGCTATATCCTCTTCTAAATACTACTGATCACTGCTCTCGACTATATCCTCTCCTAAATACTACTGATCACTGCTCTCAGCTATATCCTCTACTAAATACTACTGATCACTGCTCTCGACTATATCCTCTCCTAAATACTACTGATCACTGCTCTCGACTATATCCTCTCCTAAATACTACTGATCACTGCTCTCGGCTATATCCTCTCCTAAATACTACTGATCACTGCTCTCAGCTATATCCTCTTCTAAATACTACTGATCACTGCTCTCAGCTATATCCTCTCCTAAATACTACTGATCACTGCTCTCGACTATATCCTCTTCTAAATACTACTGATCACTGCTCTCGGCTATATCCTCTCCTAAATACTACTGATCACTGCTCTCGACTATATCCTCTCCTAAATACTACTGATCATTGCTCTCAGCTATATCCTCTCCTAAATACTACTGATCACTGCTCTCGACTATATCCTCTCCTAAATACTACTGATCACTGCTCTCGGCTATATCCTCTCCTAAATACTACTGATCACTGCTCTCAGCTATATCCTCTCCTAAAGACTACTGATCACATTTCCAAGAGGGTGGCAATGAAATGTATCAATGTTGGTCTTCATCCTACAAAGAAGAATGTCTTAAAACTGCTCTTCCTATCAGCACATAACCAATTGAACAAACTTAAGTTTCCTCGAAACGAAAAGATTTATTCAGAAAATCTAAAGAAGTCGTTCAAAGTTTTTAGGGAAACTGCGTGCAACGCTCTCATGTAAAGGGGAACAAACCTACGGACGTTCAGGCACGGAAGGCATGCTCCATAAAGACGGCTGTACTCCAATCTAGGCTCTGTGGGTCTGATGAGCTAGAAGTAATGGTGCTTTGCTTTAAGTCAGGCAACTTTAGAATGCTGTCGGGCTGACTTTGTTAAAGTTTTGTTTGAAAGACTTATTAGCAAAGTCACAGAACATATTTTTAGACATTTATTGAATATTCTCTGGCATAGAGAAGTTACCTTGACGCATTGAGGTGAAATATCTGTAAAATTTATCTTAAAACGATAATCATTATTCGCATTAGACTTCTTGTATAATGGCACGCCTTGCAGCGTTGTTTGTTAAAACATATTCATAGAAGTATAGTGTGATATCTAACCACAATCAATAATCAAACTTTGGGATCGCTGATGGTGTTTATGAAGGACACCCGCATTTAGTCTGATAAAGTGAATGTGTCCAGATGATCGACACCTGTGCGTATCGGTTTTGGTTGGACCGAGCCTAAGTTATCAATCGATAGGCCTATTCATCAGTGCATGTTTGCTTTATATGTTTTGCGGTGAGGCTGTTCTTTAATGTTTGACGGCTGAATATAAGGCTTGATTTGTGATGTGTGCTTTTTTGGGGACAATAATTCACGACGTGTCTTCATTTAAGGGCACATTTATGATGAACAAAATTAAAAGAACATCCTTTTATATCGTCGTGTCACCCAAACTAATGACGTTATCTTCCCCTGGGTCAAGGCCGAAGTGAAGATGTCCCTCCTTGATCCAGGCCCAGGCCATCCTCTCCGTTGTGAAGGCTTGTCCTACATCCCCCCGGGGACTGACCACTACCACGCCCCCCGAGCTGCCCACTCGCTCCAACATCTGGGACAGGCCCTTCTGGGCCGCGCTCTCACACGACATACCTGAAGCAGATACAACAGAGGGTCACCTACCCGGAAATCTTTGCTTGAAAGAAGTTCGCATTTGGCCTGTGTTGGGTATGGTCATCAAATCAATTCATTAATAACTTTGTCTTATCAAAATAAATTTCTACAGCTCTGTGTGTGTGGGGGGGGGGGGGTGCTCTCGTGCAGTAGTCCTGATGATCAATTTTAGCAGTTATATTACGTTCCTTAAGTCAGAATTATATCTAGCGAAACATTTTCGCGCCATTTGACGACCTCTTGCAGCATTAAAGAGCCACTCCGTGAGTTGTTGGAGTCATATATGCCAAACTTAATCAATGGTGTCATTTGATCGCGAAGTATCGACTGTTACCTAAAAGAGACATTGTAAAGCTTATATGTTTTTTACAGTGACAATATGACGGTAGAAAGTCGCAATTATGATCGAAAACCTGACAGTGGCGCGCGTCGAATAGTCAAACGTAATTTTGGAGACTTATCTAAAACAGCCAGGAGGGCATTTAGGAGTTGATAGTGTTTGTTAGGTTATATTTAACCTTGTATCCATGTATATTGGACATGATATCTACACCTCTGTGCATTTATAAGGCTGTTTTTAGATTTTCGCGGAAAACCAGTATTTGTCATAATATGACTTTTGGATATGAAAAGTTATGATCTTTTGATTTTATATCACCACATATGACATTTAGGTTCGTATCAAAGGTAAATAATATGTTATGAAAATCACGGAGTGGCTCTTTAACTAGACCAAACTAGAGTTATTTTTCCTTGTTGGTTTTCTGACCTAGAGGACATATCATGATAACTTATAGTTTGCAATATTTGAGCTAGATTTTTGCAACAGTGGCAATTCACTTGCATCTCTTGGTAGAAATTCAACCTCGAGCAGCTATTGATACACACTAGACATATCAGATCCTAACTTGCGCTCACATGTAGGTTACTGACTGACCTGAGTGCATGAGGTCTGTGATGGTTTTGGCAAGACACACCCTCATGATCCCTTCCCCATGTCCTGTGGTGGAGACCGCACCTGCACTGTCGTCAGCGTACCCTCCCGAACCTGTAACGAAGACTACAGCATCATGCATGCGTATGAACATCGTCCTCAAAAAGCCTCTTCAAAGACCACCGTAACTAGAATTAGAGCAACAGCTGCAGTGAATCCGTATCTTCTGTCCATTTAATAGTGACCGTGGCAGACATTTCTAACCTCTTCAATTGGTCGACAAAGCTATTGCTCCCTACACCACCCACCTATGATGCAGGTGTCCCCTACCCGACCTGGCCTCTTGGCGGAGATCCCGCCGGTAGACGTAGCGAATGCCATGGAACCCGACTTGTCCACAGCTACAGCCCCGACTGTGTCATGGCCCAGGGTCCCCTCTCTGTAGCGGCCAATGGAGCAATTGTCAAACGATGTAGCATTGATGTATCAACAATATCGGGTATACATTTAACACGTGTGAAGTAATGTGATAAGAGACTGCAATCGTTTATAAATGTCAACATCATAATGATACGCCTCTGATATCAATCTCATACCTCAACTATTGTCGTGATTCAGTAAAACTGAACGCTCGCCTCAAAAAGAAATAACAAGGACCAATAAGCACAACTAAATTACTGCATCATGAGAGATTACAACCATACTAGCATATGTGTCAGATTAAACCCTGAATAAATCAATTTAGGCATATTCCAGATTTGACAAAGTAATGTACTGACCTACTTCCGAAAAGTGTATTGACGGTTGTCTTGTACTTCCGGTACTTCTCCCACTCTTCTTTTGCGTGTGACGTGACCAAACTATCCGTGGGCACCCATTCCAACGCACACTCCGTCGCGAACTTGTTAGCTCCTGGCCCAGCAAGCAACACGTGGTCCGTCTGTAAAACACGACCATGAACGACATCTATTACAGGTTTATTTATCTTTGTACAAACGTATAATAGATGTTGGTGATAGATATTTTCGGTTATTTTTGTTTTAAAAGTTTATGGCAAATAAAAAATCCTCAAGATATGAGCTAACTGAATGAAACTGAATTGATTAATTTAATGGTGTTTAAAAGTAATAAATATCAGGTTCTCCAAGTACCATTAAAAAGTTCAAACTAATCCTGTAAACCTTGGAACAACATGTTCTACACATACAACTTGAGGAAACAGACCGGTAAATACAACTATTTTATTGACTGACCTTGTCTTTGACGAGTCTGGCGAGCTTGACTGGGTTCTTAATGTTATTGACACACGCCACTGCCCCGGCCGTCAATGTCCGGCCTTCCATGATGACAGCGTCCATCTCCACCTCTCCCTCCAGGGTCAGCACCGATCCCGTACCTGCACACCGAAAGACAGACAGACAGACAGACACGGTCAGTTGGGAGCAGTGCAACATTACGACAGCTGCCACTGTCTGTGGTAAATCTATTCTTCACTTTCATCTAGTTCAAATCTGGGATTTAGCTCAATCTTAGTCTCCGGGTAACTGCCAAACCCGGGGTTCGATTCCCGGGTGCATCAAAAGACATGGTGTAAAGTGATAAAAGGTGGTAAGTATTTTAAGTAACTAAGGTGCCTTGTATTTTAGTAAAATAACTGTCAATGAAGCGCTAATATATGTTTGTTAGAACAAGTGTTCTTCTCATAATTTAATAATATTATACAGTCGCGTCACCTCCGCCACAACTACACAGACCACATGCCCCTGTGGTTCTCACCAGCATCGAAGGCAGGGTCGTCCTCAAGTACTACTACGGCAGCCTGGACGGCGTCTATAGCGGACCCCCCTGACTGCAGAACGCGGTGTCCCTCCCTGGCCGCGCGTTGTACCCCCATCACACTCGCCTCCGCCAGACTATCGGGGATCGCCCAGGCCCCTCCATGGATAGCGATAGCCGGTTGGATGGGGTTGGACATCTCGGTAGTGGTGCTGGTCTCGTAGAGCCAATTTTGTTACACAAACGCAAAGAGGTTAAATTGTGTATGTTCGATTATGAAGTCAGACACAACGATCAGCAGACCGCACTGGATAGAAGAGCCTTTATACCTAGAAAGGACAAAATATGTATATCCCTGTGTAGTATTCCTGACATAGAGGATACACAAAAAAGAAAAAGAAAATATATATATATATCTAATAAATGATTGAACTTATTAAATCTGTTCAATATGCCCTTTCGACAAGAAATGTATACCAGTGAATCATGACTATATATATATGTATATAAGTAAAACAACTTTTGCAATAGTTTATTGTTCTAGCTTCCTGGATATACATTTGGAAAAAATGTTGCATTTCGTTCCAATGAACCTTTTGCGATAATTTGAATCGCAAACTGGTAGTTCCGTCATTTTGGAAATAGAAGTCGACAGTCTGGTTGCAGGCTGAAGCTGCTGTATGATTTCGGGTTTATCATCACATTCATTCCTCTATCGTAGCTACCCTTAAATACGTCACTGGCGATTCAACAATGTGTATGCTAAAGTACCCTGCTATTCCTTTGAGACATTTCATTCAGGATTTCAGCTGCTAGTTCCAAATAATAGAAAAATTATTCCAAATAATAGGAAAAAATATTCCAAATAAAAGGATAACAATATTCCATATAATAGGAAAAAATAGCAGAATCGGATGAGGTACTTACTCTTAGTTAAACTGCAAAACGATTATGAATTAACATTTCATATTGCGCAAACAGCGACCGCACTGTATTTCGAACAGTTGCTCGTCTCATATATTTATATTTATATTTACGTCACGATTGCAGGGATTAAACTTGTTACTAGGTTCCATGTCACAACGCGATTTTACCAGTGCATGAATTATTCATAGATAAATTTTTAAAAAGAGATTTCCTGATGTGCATTAGTAAATACACTGACATTGCATGTAGATTACATTTGCTCTGGAAACGATATGCGTCTTCGGAAATCGGTCCTTTGTCTCTCAGACAGAACCAGGTGATGTCAATCCCATGTCAATCAAAACCACATGTACCCAACATCTCGAGATATATTCAGGGTGTACAGCATATTAATAAATTCAGTGTGGACCTCTTATTGATACTTTTGAAATACTGTTTTAAGTGAGAAGTTGTCATGCCAATAACACTAAAATAACCAATAAAACTTTCTAAATCAAACCCTAACAGATCTGCAAGTGTTACTCCTTATTCTGAGACGAATGTTCGTAGGCAAAATCTTTTTAAAGAAATGTATTTATTATGAAATTCTCAACAACCAAAAAGCGGAACATGATTTTCAGTTATCATATGAAGAGACAATGATATTTCATTGAATTGGGGGTTGTCGTAACAATATATCCTCCATTAGCCTATCGACCAACCGTATTTCGACTCTACAAAGTAAGAAGAAAGGAATATTTTCCACGGCAAAAGTGTTGCCTGTTACTTCTGTTATCCTATTTATTAGTTTTTCTTATCTTTTTTATTTTCCTTATATTCCGAAAGGTTGTATGGATAGCATGTATTCTGACCTTTTTTACCAAAACCTCACATTCTAAATCCGAACTCAGAGATTCACGCTCCCACAGCGCGACCTAGATCATTAGATTTCTGTAGATTTTATACCGGCCATGAATTTAGTAGCGTGACCATGTGAAAATAAAAAGTGATTTAGCTCTTAATATGAGGCTGGCATATACAACGGACGAATAGGCCTAGGTTAAAAATGTTATCTATATCGGAGCTTCATATTACATGTGATAAGCCGTGTTTGTCTAATATAATATGTAACCAACATCGATGTCCCCCAAGCGTATGGTATTCTTTTCTATGCTATCTGTCATTGATGTTGGTACAGGAGTTCTCGTAGTTTCGCTTGCGTTTATTACACCGTCGTGCATAACCGAAGAGATAAGGGAAAGGCTCAATATCCCATATTCCTACTAAGAATCATCTTGTCAAATCTATACCAATAACAGTTTTGAATCAATAGCTGAATTTCAAAACCAATAAGGTGACATTTAAAGAAAATCAAAACCTCTTTCAGTAGTTTAATACTATACAGTGTATTTACCTGAACTAAAACTTGTCCTGTTTACTTTCAAGCAGTTACAATTACACGAGGTCAAGAAGGGTTCCCCGGTGACCCATTTCACGATAAGAAAACTTTGCACGTTTTATTCATGACCTGCCTTGAGTTGGCGTCTTCTAGATATAACTGACAATACCGTACGAAATTCAATAATCGGTCTTCGTGTAGCCCCGAGATTAGTATAATTTACACAGAACTGAATATACCGTCCCACCTTAACTCTTGGCTCTATGCTAGTAATTAATAAGCTGTATTCTGTTGCCTGATAACCTCATGAAAAGCAAATTTAGATATGGGGAGAGTGAATTCCCCTTTTTCTTAGGCTCCCATCACAAACTTGATAAATTGCTATTTTTCTATACGAATAATTACAAATTAGAGATTTTCCAGGTCTCTGCTACGCTGAAGTCAGTAAGGCTGTGTATATGTAGCTGACTGTTACACACCGACGACAGGTTATTTGACTCGCCACTCGATCATTCTTGTTTCAATGCACACGGACGTAGACGTTTTGTGGACGTTTCGTCAAGTTGTTGCGATAGCACATGTAAAAAGAATTTCACATAGTAACTGAGATAAGATGTAACTTTGACGTAGTATATGAGATGAGATGTTACATTACAACAGCGATGAGATGTTACATTACAACCGTGATGATGATGACTTCACAGGGATGTGTATCGCTTAGAAATAGCTTTAGAAAGACATACATACATATATACAGACACACACACACACATATATATATATATATATATATATAATATTCTTCAATTCAATGTCCATTTGCATGTATGTTTTGTAATGCGCTATATATGTAGCATGCAGTCTATATATATGTAATGTATCTACGCAACATATGTTTCTATGCAATGTATTGTAACGTCATAATTGTTATAACCGACTCAACGTCATTCACCTGATGAGACCTTATGGTCGAAAGTACTTGTGAATATATCATCTTGGTTTTCTTCAACAAATGTTTTATATATATATATATATATATATATATATATATATATATATATATATATATATATATATATATATGTGTGTGTGTGTCTGTATGTATGTATGTATGTTGAGTCGGTTATGACGTCATGATTAACAATTATGACGTCACAATACATTGCATAGAAACATATGTTGCGTAGATACATTACATATATATAGACTGCATGCTACATATGTAGCGCATTACAAAACATACTTGCAAATGGACATTGAATTGAAGAATATTATATATATATATAGTAGTAGGGTAGGGTCGATAGGTATATGTGTTTTTCTAAAGCTATTTCTAAGCGATACACGTCCCTGTGGATGACTTAGCATCTGAGATGTAACATTGACGTAGTATCCGAGATGTTACGTCGACGTTACAACTGAGATGAGATATTACATTGACTTAGTTTCTGAGATGTTACATTGACTTAGTTTCCGAGATGTTACATTGTCTTAGTTTCTGAGATGTTACATTGACGTAGTATCCAAGATGTTACTTCGACATCATGACTTTTGAGAGATGAGATTTTACTTTTACCGAGTTACCGAGATGAGATGTTACGCCGACAATGTAAATGAGATGACGTATGTGCACGTTGACAGAATTGCACAAAGATCAGTTTTTGATTGCAAAGAAACACTCCCTACATTATGTAGTATTATGTTATGTAATTTACTTTATGGTACATGTTTCTTGAATTAAGATTTAAATGCATGCGACCAGCTGCAAATCGTGCTTATGGCATAGGCCTTCGTGCGGAAATACATTTGGAACACCGTTTGTACATGTGGTGCTGAGCCTTGAAATATATACATTGGAGACATTAAATCTAAGAAAACAGAACAATCCGCAAGCCATAATTTTGATCACTTTGCAAAGAAGTCTATAATTGTTTAGTGTCGACAGTGGCTAATCCCTCTAATGCTTGGATGTTAATTTTGATTAGCTTCTTTGATTTTTAGTGTTTGGTAAAAAAAATATATATGTATATTATATATATTAAAGTTGATATGTATAATCAGGTAATATGTATAATCTCTGGAAATTTCAGGGTATATACATAATCACTGAGTGAATCAGGGAATATACATAATCACTGAAAATTTCAGGGAATAAACATATTCCCTGATTATACATATTAACTGTAACATATATATATATATATGCAACTCCTCCAAAGTCGTATTGCTGAATCTTCCTACTCACTGATGAGTCACACTGCTGAGGGAGCATTCTTACTGGCTTTGGATAGTGCAATATCCCTTTGGCTCAATAGGTAGAGTGTCTCACTCTCACCTTGCATTCCTGGGTTCAATCCCCCCCTTGATGTTTTCTTAGATGTACGAGAAAAACCTTAATTACTAATTAACTCAACAAAGACACGTAAAGTCAAATTAAGAACTGATGACCTCCAGGTAAAAATCGGGGGTACTTACACAGGTTAGATGACCATCATAAAGAACAGTAAAATAATTCAAATTCAGAAAAACATTTTATTGCATAAATTTGAATCATTATGATCTGCTATCACCAAGCACTATTCAAATACATGCACAAGTGGTGGATGTATATAATGTTTATATACAATTACTTGTCATATACAATGTACATTTTGGATGTAAAGGGTATGTTTGTTCATGAAATGAAAATGCAAAAGCCAAATGATATCCACAACTCTACAGATTTTGTTCCTCTGTTTATAACAAGTTCCCAAACAATAGTGTTTGTCCTTAGGCTCCATATTCATCTATCATCGAACAATGATTACATTATTCTTGGTCCATGTCTATTATTCTGTTTTTCAATTATTTGCCACTGAAAACGACATCATCAGAAATTTGAATGAAACAATAAACATGTCACCAATTAATCATCAAAATTTTCATAAGATACACAAAGTACAAAACAAAATTTAAAAATTGGCAAAGAAATATCAACTTCATTCATTAGTGCATTTGTTCATTGCATAAAGTAACTTTTTTAAGGAGTATGTTTCAATTGACTTCAATTAAACTTACCAACATCCAAAATTAATAATCTTTTTTAAATCTTGAACTGTATATTTGAAAGAAAGAAAGGTTGAATGACAATTAACCCCTAGACATTAACTTAACAACTATTCCTTCACAATCACTTAGAGCCAATCTGTGAGTTGTTATTATGCCAAACTTAATCAATGGTGTCATTTGATCGTGAAGTATTGACTGTTACCAAAAGAAACATTTTAAAGCTAATTTGTTTTGTACAGTAACAATTTTGCAATTATGATCGAAAACTGGACAGTGGCACGCGTCAAATAGTCAAACGTAATTTTAGAGACTTATATAAAACAGCCAGGAGGGAAGTTAGGAGTTAATAGTGTTTGTTTGTTACAAGCAAGTATCCATGTAGATTGGACGTGATATCTACACCTCTGTGGATTTATAAAGTTTTTAGATTTTCATGGAAAACCAGTATTTGTCATATATATGTCTTTTGGAGAAGAAAAGTTAAGATGTTTTGATTTCATATCACCTTCTCAGCTTCTATAACTAAGCTTTCAGAGAAGTAAGAAATAAATTTAGTCGGGGGCTCGTGTTTTCATTATCAAAGATCTAGAAATCTAAAATTCATATTCCCCACTGGCCAAGAAACATGAATTCCTTTTCATTGTTTTGTATGTTTTAGAGAAGACAATTTTCTAACAAATTTGAAGAATGGCAACTGCAGAGTCTATTGGGTGTTGAATAGTCACCAAATCTACAATTCATAATCCCAATTGGACCTTGTGTTACTTTTGAAGGGATCAAATAGTCACCAAATCTACAATTCATAATCCCAATTGGACCTTGTGTTACTTTTGAAGGGATCAAATAGTCACCAAATCTACAATTCATAATCCCAATTGGACCTTGTGTTACTTTTGAAGGGATCAAATAGTCACCAAATCTACAATTCTCATTCTAATTTGAAATTATACACACCATGATAGAATTATTATTTAACTAGCTGGTTAAGACATTTTATAAGAACATTAGCAGATGAACTTGCTGAAACAGCTTATAGTGAATTCTTTGGCATTTGTGAGATCTGACTTTTCTTTATATATTTACTGTCAGGATGGATGATAAGGAAGAGCAGAAGGAAAAGTTCAACAAGGAAACTCTTGAGTCCGAATGTTGCACCTCCTGTATTATCTCTTTCCTATAACCATACAGCAGGAAAGTCTCCTAAAGGATGCTGTAATGGTATATGGTGTTCATTGGCCTTCAGTCAAAGCAACCATACATCTTTTGCAGAGTATTTCTCAGTTAGGACTCACAGTGGTGTGATTGCTTTAAGGAAGCCTTTCAGATCTGCATGAGTTGAGATGAAAGTATGAAGGAGTTTATGCTATGAGTCATTAGTCCAGCCGTTAACCTTAGCTTGAGATTTGATCTTCTTGACTTTGATGTCTGTGTTGGGTAGACACTCGGCTAGACTCTCAGTGAGCTGGATGAGGCTGAGCTTGTTGACTGGGACCTCCTGGGACTCTGTCTGCAGCTGGGCGTAGTGTGGGGGGAAGAAGGGGATCCACATGGCCTGCCGATCATTGTCAACGTCGGGTGTAGAGGAGTCTGCAGGAACAATTACCCCCCACTCCAAGGTTTGTAGCTTCTGAAGCTTGGACACTAGAGTAAGAGTGTTTGTGTTTACCATGGCCATCTGCAAATCAGAGAAGACAGCAATAAACAGGTATCTTTTTTATGCTGTTGAACACAAAATATTTGTAAGAATAGTAGGATAACCAAACAAATCTTAGAAACAATGTTCAAGTTTTTGATTTGAGAGCAAAGTTTTTATAATATCCTAATGTAGTTCCTGACACTGGTAAGATTCTGCTATGTGTGGATACTCACGTCAGCTGCCTCGGGCCAGACGACGAGTGAGGTGAGGTGGTGCAGCTGTTGCAGGGTGGTGTACAGAGTCTCCGACACGCTGAAGTGGATCAGCTGCAGCTCCTCCAATCTACAACACAGCAGGTTACTCTTACACAGCCGCTAGAACATCGCACACACTTCTTACAAAATACATCCTCTCATAGAATTTCAAATCTAAAGCCTTCCATAACTAAACAAATAAGAATAATTACACCCATGTTAAATTAAATATGTTTTGATATGAAGTAAATTGACAGTGCAATGAAAAGCAGACTATGGTAATAATCAAGAAATTTAACCAATTAAAGACAATTGCAAATGATATTTGGAATTTATTCTTTTCTGAAATGTGAAGTATGAGTATTGTTGGTTCTTGCTGTTGTCTGCACTAACTTGTCGAGGTTGGAGAGTGCGTCCCCTAGGCCAATGTCCGGTATCTCTCCTCCATACTCAAGCCTCAGATGAACCAAACTCGTCAGGGAACCCAGCACAAAGTATGTCTACACAGGGAGAGAAGGTTCTATTCATTTACACAAGCCTGAATGCTCTGAGCTGTTATAAAGCAAGTGAGGTGGCGATGATAAAGAGGGACAGATTCCAACGAACAACAATGCTTGCCACAGAATACACATACCCTTTCTTCCCTCTGTACTATTCACTAGATATATAATCAATTCTGATCAGGAACATATGTGCATTGCACCAGTGAACAATTTCTAATCATTCAAACACTCAAAGAACAGACTGAGTGATCTGCTTGTGATGAAGAGACACACAGCACAACTAACATTGAATCCAACCAATCAAGATTTTCTTTTGGTGACATAAGTAAACTGTAGATTGTAAATTCACTTGGGAAGATAAAAACTGAAGGAAGAATGATTTGCTTTTTCATTAATATTTCAAGTCAACAACATAACCCTACATCTCTTACCGTACTTTACTATGCATAACATTGACTATGGATTATGATACATGATAGTGTTACACGAGAGATTGACAGAAGGTTGTGCAGTGTGTTTCCAAACAGCTCCCATCTACTCACCTCAGAGGACCACGTGTTGCAGTTGCCCAGCTCCAGAAACTTCAGTTGCTTCATGTCTCGCAGGAAGTGAAACTCATTGTCCGGGATCGACTTCAAACTTGTTAGTGACTGGAGAACACAGAAATTTTATATCATGTTGATGAATTCATAACGACTATGACAAATTATAGTGAGACTTGTACTTGAATGGGTGATAATAAATAACAAGCTCACATACCCCTGCTTATAGTTTGATTGTCTTTATGCAATATTAGTTATTTGAATAACATGTGAAGTCAATCACATCAATGAATGAGGACCACATTCAATGAAAAAATGTGATGCTACAAATTTGGACAATAAAAGGTAAACACATAAGTCATGATCAAACTTGTAGTTTTGCTGTGTTTGGTCATAAGTTCAAAGAAAATTTGCACCTAGGAGTTGTTACCACCCAAAGACAATTCAAACTTTGAAAATTATTCGAACCCTAGAGCTTCAACCCCTAAAAGACACAACAACACACTTTAGGTAACATTCATACCAAATTAGAAGTATCAGTTGTATAGTTTTTGAGAAATGCTCCAGGAAAAGAAACAAAGTCTTAAAATTTGTATGTTTTCGATCAAAATTAATAAAATTATTGGCATCCTGGAGTTGTTACCTTTAAAGGCACATCTACACTCTATAGGTAACAGGCACATCTACACTCTATAGGTAACAAGCACATTTACACTCCATAGGTAAGAAGCACATCTACCCTCTATAGGTAACAAGCACATCTACCCTCTATAGGTAACAAGCACATCTACCCTCTGTAGGTAACAAGCACATCTACCCTCTATAGGTAACAAGCACATCTACCCTCTATAGGTAACAAGCACATCTACCCTCTATAGGTAACAAGCACATCTACCCTCTATAGGTAACAAGCACATCTACCCTCTATAGGTAACAAGCACATCTACCCTCTGCAGGTAACAAGCACATCTACCCTCTGTAGGTAACAAGCACATCTACCCTCTGTAGGTAACAAGCACATCTACCCTCTATGGGTAACAAGCACATCTACACTCTTTAGGTAACAAGCACATCTACCCTCTATGGGTAACAAGCACATCTACACTCTTTAGGTAACAAGCACATCTACCCTCTATGGGTAACAAGCACATCTACCCTCTATTGTTAACATTCATACCAAATCTGAACTATCCAAGACAAATCGTTTTCAAGAAATGCTCTGGGAAAGAAATAAAGTCTAAAAATTCGTCCGTTTTGGGATAACATTTCAAAAGTTATTGGCACCAAGGAGTTGTTACCCTAAAAGGCTTATCAGCACCCTATAGTTAACACTTATTGTCTTTGAAACTTACAAGAGTTTCTAAATTCTTGAGAGCTGCTATCTCTGCCAGTCCTCCATTGAATGAGAATGCAGGAAGGGTGAGACCGCCGGTTCCTCGTAGACGCAGTTCACGCAGGTGCTTGAGGCACACAAACTTGCCCAGGTCAACCTTACAGGGAATGTTCCTACACACAACACAGTCAGGGTTAGTTAGCTCTTTCTCTCCCTATAAAGTCATCTTTCTGAAAATCTCAACTACCTACCTTATTTTTTTTAAAAAAGCATGTAACAATTTTATATTGCTATTATGACCTTGCAAGTTCAATATGTGCATATAAATATATTACATCAAACATTATTTGTCTAATAGTTTCTTGAATGCAATTAGAATGCTGGACAACTTCCAAAATCCTCCTTGTTGAATTTATCATTTTATTGATTAAAATGAGATAAGCTGTCTCATTTATGAATGGATGAAATCCTCCTGCAATAGACAGTGTGCCAGGACAGGTTAATAGTTGCCTACCTGTTTGTGTCGCCGTTGATCTCGGCAATGTACTCTGCCTTGAAGACCTCGAGGTTCCCGAGGCTCTCACACACCTGGTGTAGCACTGTGGAGGGCACATGCCCAAACTCGATCTCCCGCAGCCCCACCATATGATGCAGGTTGGCTATCATAAGGTGCCACGTGCGGTTCCGATCATGCTTGTGATACATGCCTTGCAAACACTGAAATATACAAACAACTTTTCTTTGAAGATTAAATATTTCCTTTTCTTTAATAAGGTTGAACAATCACTTGCCACATGCTGCTCTAATTTCTATTAAACCAATAAAATAACATTGATGACCATATGCCATAAATACATGGTCTATGAAGATATCATTTATTGATATCATTTTACAAAGAATATTTCTTAACTTGGTTCAATCTAATGAAAAAAGTTTATTGATATCATTTTACAAAGAATATTTCTTAACTTGGTTCAATCTAATGAAAAAAGTGATAATATCAGTTTTTATAAAAGATATTCCAGTCTGATACTGTAATATGAGGGGCACCAGTCCTGGTATTCTTTCGATAGGACTTCATGCACTTCGTTAGTGTTTATCTGCTGGATGGCTGACTGAAGAAAAGAATGGAATGGTAGAAGTAGCAGCTCATGTACATACCAGACTTTCAACTCGAACTTTTCTGAAGAAGAGTGCGGCAGATTCCCAGTCAGAGATGACAGTGCTACGTAACCGGACACGCCTCCACTACAACAAGGAGAGAACACTCAGGGCTTCACTAGCATGGGGGTTACAGCTTTGACTTCACAGTTATCTTTCCAGTCGCATGAATCTGGCTTAAAAATCTCAACAATCTTTAATTGAATCTGTAAGATCATTTGAGGTGAATGGCTTTAAAACTGTTTTCAGTGGATTTCACCAGAGTGTGATTTGCAATGCAATCATGCAGCTCAGTTTTAAGGCTTGAATATAAACATATTTACATCATTTTGATCTAACTTTACATTTCAGATAGCCTTGATAATTTCCAAGCTATTAATTATTCGCAAGTTTAGTAGTTTGCAGTCACATTTAAACATTACAAACATTGGCAAAACATGAATGAAGTCATGCAGAAACAGAATATATGATGTTTCTATGAATAACTGCATTTGCTGCATAAACAGACAGCAATACACAATAACAATGATTGTTTACATTACAATTTAAATGGCTATGATCAATTTGCTACTTTGTAAGTGTAATTTTAGTTTTAGTTGTGGTTTCTAACTTTGGTTGCACAGTTTTACATTTAGAAAATATCAGCTTTCTATGCCAACTGGTTTTGGTTTTGGAGACAACCAATAAGTTGCAAAACGTACAACACCGTTGTCATTGGAGGTAAGACAGTGTAATTTGCACATATTAGTATCAATCCTATGAAGATTATATTTTTAAAATTTCAATTCATAGGTCATCAGGCTATCTATAATTCATTTCATACATGTTTGAATGTCATCATAGATGCTGCCACAGGATCACCAAATCTATTCATTATATTCCTTGTCAGTTTAGGACTAGAGTTAAGCTTTTTAGGTCATTTGCTTCTGGTAAAGAAGATGAAAATAGATTTTAGGTCGTGGTCAGTGGTACATATAAGGGGGTCACAGAGCCACCAAATCTATGACTTAGAATCTCCATCAGCTAAGGAGTCTGTATATAAGGTTTCAGCTTTCTAGGCCTTTTGCTTCTGGAAAAGAAGATTAAATAGATTTTAAGGGTGTAGTCCCTGTGGCTGTTACTAGGGGCCACAGGGTCACCAAATCTATAACCTAGAATCCACATCATCCGCCATTGACTTACCAGGATTGTGAGCTCTAATAGTTAAGAGCCCTCCTCTCAGTTCACAATCTCAGACATGTCCTAGGAGTTGCAGTTTCCATGACTACTTCGTAACAAGGGTATAAGTATGTGCAATTGTTGGAGAAACAATAGACATTGTGACATCTGTTTAATATGTTGATTATCAGAAGTCAATGGCAGTTTTTCATTCTAGTGTAGGAGTGTGTGACTATTATTCTGGAAGGTTATTATAGGGATCCAATACTCACCAAACATGGCTGAGTGGCTATCTTGTTCCACGTCCGACACACACTGCTAGCTCTGTACAACATTGTATACACGATGGAACTTAGATTCAGTACAGAATACAGTTAATCATCCATAATATCAAAAATACCCTAAAATCCTGAAATGATTCTTACAACTGTCAAAATACCATGTTTCTTGCTTATCATCCAGGGATGTAATGGCAGAGTTTTGGTTCAGTTGATATTTCGGTATTTGATCCTCAATTTGTACTTTTTTAGTTTTATAAATGATCAAGAATAGACAAAACTGACCACAAGCGACCTTTATCCTTCTGCTAATGAATAATGTATTATCTAAGGCTGATGACCTTGATCTCTATAAATTCGAACAAACCTGTAGAGGTTTCAGATTCTTTGAAGAGGATCCTCCTTGGGGTACTATTGCATAAAAATCTGTATTTTTTTCTATATGACAGGTTGTGACTATTTTTTGAATAAAAAATATACAAAAAAACACTCAAAACGTGTTTTTGTACATTTCACCACCCTAACAGGGCCCCCTACCCTGGCGATAACCATTCCGCAAGGGCCGGTAACTCTATTAGCAAACCACTTATCAATCTAGCATAGCCAGACAGAATAAGGGGAGGTGGGTGGCCGTACCCCAAGGAGGATCCTCTTCAAAGAATTTGAAACCTCTACAGGTTTGTTCGATTCTTTTTCAGAAGGGATCCTCCTTGGGGTACTATTGCATAAAAACAGACTCCCAAAGAAGAGTCCTTGGGAGTGGAATTCTGTCTTAACTAAGAGCTAATAAGCTCTAAACTTATGTACTCACCAGAGACGTGTTCGCCAAACCAACAGGACAGGCCCACCGCTCACCCCTGGGGTACTTATGTTAGGGCGCAAAAACCCCTGCGTTTTAAGCCAAAATTCCCTCCCCCCTCCCTTTTCTTTTGCAAAGGAATATAGGGAGACCTGAGGCAAAAAACTAATAATTATCCCACTCAGAGAGGTCACCCCACCGGTTGACTTCTGCTAGGGTCCGATATAACAGTGGGTTAGTGGGTTAGTGTGTTATCCCGCTGAACCTAACATAACATCAGAAAAAACAGTGACACCTCGAAAGCTCAATCAGCTAGAGGGTACACTGGAGAGAACCGACTGACCAAACCGAGCGCGCTCGCTAGAGTGCTTGTCAAGTTGGTAGTGCCTGATGAACGTGCTCGGCCGGCTCCAAATAGCGGCGGAGCAGATCTCTTCAATGGGCAGGGCCGCAGCATAAGCCTTAGAGGTTGCTACCGCCCTAACCGAATGAGCTTTCAAACCTTCTGGGGGTTGTAGCCCCTTATGAACAAAGCCCAAATAAATCGCGGACACTATCCAGCAAGATATGGTCTGTTTAGATGCTGGTAGGCCGGTCTTATTGCCGCCATAACAGCAAAACAATTGCTTATCCTTACGGATCTCTTTAGTGCGTTTGATGTACATTTTGAGGGTGCGACGCACATCAAGGATGTGGGGTTGCGTCGACCTCGCCCCTGACGCCGCTGCTTGTGTAAGCGCAGGCAGTTCAATCGGAGCTGTGACATGGAACGAATGATCGACCTTCGGTCGATGAAAGACAGTCAGCTTGTGAAAGACAGTCAGCTCGGGATCGGCCGACATCGCATGGATATCGCCTACCCGCCTGCCAGACGTGACCGCCACCAAAAAGGCATTCTTTCATGTCAGAAGTTGCATTGACAAAGCTTTCAGGTCCCGAAACATAATTAAGTTCCCATGAAGGGCTGACCCGCCGCAAAGACGGACGGATCCTGTCCACACCTGCTAAGAAATGCTGAACCAATGGATGACTACCCAACAGGGCTCCATCCACAGGCACGTGGAAGGCCGAAATGGCCGTAGAGTAACCCCTCACCGTAGATGCGGCCAAGCCGTCATCCAGTCGGGATTGAAGGAACTCAAGGACTGGTACTAGACCCGCAGAAAAGGGATCGAGTAACCCTCTATTTCCACACTAGCGCGCATAACAGGCCCATCTATCCTCGTACTGAGTGTTCGTGGAATCCCTCCTCGAAGCCAGTATTGTGTCTGCAACTCGTGCAGGAATACCGCTCTCCTGGAGGCGACTCCTGACAGAGGCCAAACCACCCACTGAATTCTGGTGTGGTGCTCCCTCCTGCGTGAGAAGGTCTGGCCTCCCCGACAATAGTACAGGAGGTCGAACGAGAAATCTGAGCAGTAATGGAAACCAACTCTGCGCCCTCCCCATAGGTGCCATCAGCACCAAGAGGACGGGCTGTTGGCTGGCTACCTGCGAAAGAACCCTGGGGATCAAAAGTATCGGTGGGAACGCCCACAGCACCCTTCCCCCCCAGTCTATCGCGAAGGCATCGTGAGCCAGAGCTGCTAGATCGGGAATCCTGGAGCAGTACACAGGCGTCTGTTTGTTCACTGACGACACAAACAGATCCACCTGGAACGACCCGTACAACTGGGAGATAGTGTCGAATATCCCCCGGTGGAGCATCCACTCGTGTGGAGCCAGTATGCGACATGACAATGCATCGGCTCGGATATTGTCCACGCCCGGGAGATACACCGGTATCACCTGAATGCTGTACCGGTCGCACCGGAGTAGGAACTGCCACGCCTCCTCCAGGAGCGTTGGTGACACTGTTCCTGCCTGCTTCAGGATGTACGACATGGGGGTTTGGTTGTCCATCTCTAGACGAACCACCTGACCCCGAAGGTACGGCAGGAATCGGCTGAAGACGTTCCTGACCGCCCGAAGTTCCAGAACATTTATGTGCCATCTGGACTCGTCCAGAGACCACAGGCTCGAAGCTGAGTGGTCTCCCATGACGCCCCCCCAGCCCGAGAGGGATGCGTCCGTCTGCACTGTGACTGTCACGCGAGGCGTTGCCAAGGGAAGACCCCTGGCCAAATTGTCCTTGGACTGCCACCATTCCAGATGAGTGGGAAGCCACTCCGGAATAGTCACCGACTTCTCTAGGCTCTCGGCATGTGACCACAGCCCTGCTAAGGCCTGCTGTATCGGTCGCATCCTCAACCGAGCCCTCCAGACCGCGTCGACCGTAGCTGCCATGTGCCCCAGCAACCTTAGCCACATACGGGCCGGGTGCGTTGGGGTTTGGAGAAAGAGTGTCGCGGTCTGGGATACTCTGGCCACACGGTCCGGTGCCAGGGAAACAATCCCTGCCTCCGTGTTGAACCTGGCCCCGAAGAATACCAGATCCTGCACTGCTGTGAGGTCTGATTTCTTGAGGTTGATTATCCAACCCAGCTGGGATGCTACACTCCTTCCCTTCCTCAAGTGACTTTGCCTGGAGCGAAGCCAGGTAAGCCCCATGAACAGCCACTCGCAACTGCTGGCAGCCGTTCCTATACCTCTCTTCAAAAGAGCGGAACAGCTGCTTAAGCAGCGACTCGTTAGCCTTGAAGGGTGGCACGCGCCTGCCCCGGGCCCCCAAGGAGTCCGGGTTGACAGAGGCCAACACATCCAGGTCTGGCGACGGGACCTCAAACAGACCCACCTCCCCCAACGGATACCTCTTGTTGAGCCCCGGTAAATCGAAGCGAGCACGGGTACCCGAAAGTAGAGGGGATATGAAATCGGCCGTCACCGAGTCCAAAATGCGGAGACGCACCTGAGGGGCCTTCCGCTGAGCGAAAGCTCCCCCCGGTAGCCGAAACCCTGATACATCTGCCTCCTTCTCAGAAACGACTACCTGAGGAAAGGCCTCTGCGAATTTCTCGCGGACCTCCCTCAGGGCCGTGGAAATCGGTAAGTCCGACGGGTCGGCATTCCCATCCCCCTCGACCTCCATCTCCCCCGACACCTCAGAGCCCTCCGTGGAGGACAAGGCGTCAGGGGGAGCGATCAAAGCGGCAGACGAAGGAAGCAGAGGAATACGGAACACCTCCCCATCATCCCTACGTCGTTCCAAAGAAGGAAGTGGATCACGGAGCCCAGGTGCGGGCCCCGACACCGTAGCGCCGGGACCTTGTCTCTCTGGGGTGCCGGTCCCAGCCGACGTACCGGGCAAGCCGGAAGTGGTCGGGGGGATCCGTGTGGTAATGCTCGTAATGGCCTGGTAGGAACCCGGCCTAAGAGCACCGGCCAACTGACCTAGACCCTGGACGATGCCCGGGTCATTGCCAGTGCCGGCGTCGGTAGTGGTACCAGAGGTGCCAGCCGACGGAGCATAGGGGCCTGACCGGGTCGTCGAATCACGGAGCTCATCAATTCCCCCATCAGACTCTTCATCTGCCCCTTAATAATGGCATTAATATTGTCTAAGGAAGGTGTCAGTGGGCGGACCCTAGCCGAAGACAACCGGGCCCCCGAGTCCGAGTCAGAAACTCCTGAGGAGTCTGACGGAACCCGGGGAGACACCGGAGCTTTATTACCCTTACCTTTTGCTTAGAGGGGGGGGTGCACGAGCGAATATCACCTCCCGACTCCAACACCCTTCTCAGGAAGGCAGCATCCAGGGATCGCCGACGCCTTGTACGGTTGGAGAACCCCGAGCAGGTACTGCACTCAGAGTCGTCGTGACCGTCTTCCACCAGGCAGGTGAGGCATAACTCGTGTGCGTCAGCTTGGGGGATATTCCCCCCGCAGTTAAAACACCGCTTGAATGACTGCAAGAATCATACAAGGTATTTTAAGCGTGCAAGTAGACTAATATGTACCTATGTGTATACATATGTGATGCACCTACACTAAGTAAGAAGCCGCATCATTTTGTAGTAAAAATGCTAAAGGCATCTTAAAAGCAAGCCCTTACAACATTCCCTGCAATAAAAAGAGCATGAAAAACAATGGCTTGCCCGTCAGACAACGAAAGTTTTGGCCAAGTTAAAAACAAGACACAAACGATCGTCCCAACGTAATAAGATGCATTATTAAAAATAACATCAAGTGCCAAACAACATACGAATTCCAAACAAAAGATTGGGCATTTCCCTCTAGTCATGAAAAAATCTTCCGAGAATTCGCCATGTTTGTCCATTTTCCAACCCATACCGCGAGCACATGGCCACGACAGGTTTGAAAAATCCTAAGTCACAACGCGAGAATGCGAACCTATTCTATTGTCTAGATAGAATAAAAGTTACCACACATACAGTCTCTTTGTCCATGTTCAGTTTTCTTTCTTGGAACTAGCAATTTATCTCTCAGATCAGAAACACGTCTTCACTGTGTGATGACAGATTGATAAGTGGTTTGCTAATAGAGTTACCGGCCCTGGCGGAATGGTTATCGCCAGGGTAGGGGGCCCTGTTAGGGTGGTGAAATGTACAAAAACACGTTTTGAGTGTTTTTTTGTATATTTTTTATTCAAAAAATAGTCACAACCTGTCATATAGAAAAAAATACAGATTTTTATGCAATAGTACCCCAAGGAGGATCCCTTCTGAAAAAGAATGAAGTAATCATACAATCAATCTTTAATCTCCTTGTTCAAAACATAATATTCTGGGAATTTGAGCTTCCTTAGTCGCACTTTCATCTTAAAGGTAGGACAATTCAATGTACTTTTCTTAGTCTCTATCCTACAGAGATGAAATTTAGATAATTTGAGGGTCAGGATCAGAGTCAAAATAGCAGTTTTTGAGAGGTGGAAAATTGTGAAAAGTTTACAGATGCCGGACAGGCCATGCCATAGGCCCATCTGGTCCAATAGGCCTGATAAACTAACCATATGTTAAACATTATTTTCTACACTTGAAATTCTCTCCATTAATTATTAATTTCAATGAAAATATATCTAATGATGAATTACTAACCTGAGAAGATCTTGTGTTCGTAAATACTCAAATATCTGCAACATGCAGTCGTAGCCCCCGTAGAGTTTCTTAATGTAACATGATGCTGCCCCGACAGCTTGTCTCTTCTTGGAGGCCCTTGTGGAGGGTGAGCAGAGGACAGGCTGTGAGGGCTTGATTGGGGGTCGCGGCTCGGCTTCACTGGACGACGTGCTTGTAGGCACACAGGCCGATGAGTCTTTGGTTTCCCCACCCTCGAGACCCACTGTGTTGTTAGATACAGTCACACTCAGCTTGGCGTTGGGGTCTGAGGGGATTGGGAATGTGCTAGGAGGTAGCAACACTTTCAGTCCATCACTCGAGTTTATCACACATGAAGGAGGCACCACAATTTGAATGTTATTTATCTTAAGAGCCAGAGGCTGTGATAATTTTAACCGTTTTGTAACCGCTTCTGGTAAAGTCAGTAACTGTGCATTGAGTGGTATATCTGACTGCTTTGGACTAGGAGCAGAAATGAGTGTACTGGTTTGTGCCCGATTGAGGCTGCCGTCCTGGGGGGCAGGAGCCAGCACTCCAGGAGCTACAGTGAGTCTTGGAGGGGGGATGGAGGGGTTGCTGGAGGAGTTCAGCTGGGCAGGTTTACTCTGCAGGGGAGGGGGAGGGGGGCGCAGGAGGGTCAGGGGAGGGGCAGCACGGATTAGGTTAGTTGGAATAGGGCCAGATGAAGGGATCGGCAAACCAGCTGGTGGTTTGATGGTGGTATGAGATGAGGCCTGGGTGACAATACTGCTGGTGTTACCAACACTGATAGTCCTGATGCCAGTGGTGGCCAGGAGGTTCTGCATGGAGGAACTGTCAATGCTCGGGGAAACTGATGTCACTATGTTCAAGCTTGAGAAGTTAGGCAAATTCGGCTGCCTCTTGTCGAGAATGGAGCGTAGTGCTCCTATTGCCTGGGAACTCTGGTCTACAGTTGTCAGGGTCCTGCCGTTCATGTTCTTGAGCGTACACTGTGCTGCGGTCAGATTTGGTCTCACCATGATTGTTGATGTGGTAGGATTGAAGAGTGAGCGTGTCACACTGAACATGGAAGTTGCTCCTACTGGTTCTGGGGAGGATATCAAGGACGGGCTTTGTGAAGATGCATGAACAGGTAGCATCAGCTTCTTCTTGGGATCTTGTGCACAGATCTAAAACACAAAACAAGTAATAACGTCAAGGCTTTACCTCTCACTCAATGAAATTTGTGTAATAAGGATAATTTTTCAAAAAGAAGGTTCAGTTGTTTCTTACCAGACACAGAAACCCTGAGGAATTGGATTGCTGGAAGTTGACACATTTCGGGTGGAAGAGACACATGCAGCCGGCACACTGGAGATTGGGTGGAATACCCTCCAGGCCAGGACACTGGAGTGTACACAGCTGACCCAGCGGCTTGAGCGGTGGCATCAGGGAGCTGCAACATTGACTCGCAATTAACAACAACCCATTGTCAGAGTACTTGATATGATATATCAAGGTCTGAGGCTTAGCTATTATCATACAAAAATCAGTCAACTACTAAACAATTTAATACGAGGTAAACAAAATCATTACAATGAAATTTCAGTTTTAAAGTTTACTTAGTCCATCAAATTGTAACTCAGAAAATCATAACATGAGTGAGAAAAGTGGCAAAACATCCCAGACTGATTGAGGGCTGTTTAAAAGATGTCTTGTTCCTGCCAAAAGTTCCCATACATAAGTATCAGCTTTGTCTGGAACCTGTTGGACAGACTCTCAAGTTTTGAGCAGTTGTTATCACAGCAACCTTACTGTGGTGTGTGTTTCTCCATTAGAAGGGCTTAAGAACATGTAGTGTCAGTGTCTTCAGGAAAAAAGCAAATGTTAATTGTAACCATAAATTATTACATACAGTATTATACCTTTGACCTAGGAATTTGCGCTTGACTTAAAACAGAAGGGTGCAATATCAATAATCATACAACTTTCCACTATCATGATGATTATGAAATTATGCTAAAGAGAAAGATAAGTACCTGACTGGTTTGGCTAATCGTGGTGTTGTGCTCTTCCTTGCTGTTGCCTTCTTCTTAGGTGGCCGAGGAGTGACAGTTGTTTCAATCAAGCTTTCATCGTCCAGGTCACTGTGGGACCTCTTCATACTCATTGTGCCCTCTATCTTGATTGCATTCTCAGACTCTGTGTTGAAGAAGCTTGGACTGACTCCAACATCCTCTTCCTCATCCCTCTCGATCACAACCTCCGGGGGTGGGTAAGACAGTTTGGCTGGGCGGCCAACTTTGCGCTTCTGTGGGGATATATTGACAGAGGTGGGGGTAAGGGCGTCAGGAGAGGTGGAGGAGGGGCTAAGCTTCACGGCAGGTCGCCCTGGGGACCAGCCTCGACCACGACCCCGACCCCGTCCACGTCCTCTCACCTTCTTTTCAAAATATGACCCCCCTGTGTTTGCCTTTCGGAATATTTCAAAGGGAGGCTCATATATGCATCGCCTCGCAAAGCTGAAGTTGTTGGTTGAGAGAGGAGAATTATGCTTGGCCACTGCAACAAAACAACATTTGGCATGTAACCAACAGTGGTAAATAATGTGCATGTGATTATCAGTTGATTATCATTTCATTTCAAATATAATGACAGAAATTCATTCTTCAGTTTATATTAACGCAACAATGACAAATGGCTGATGAAACTAATCGAATGGCGAAATGGGAACAACAAACTAGAAATGTTAAGTCAGGAGTCAACACAAAGCTTCCCTACATTTCAAATCAACATTGAAAAGAAAAATGAATAAAAAATAAGTGCCGAAAAACCAAGTTCACAAAGCAAACAATGAGATAAAGACTAAGGATGGGTATCGGTCCTCATTTCCATATCGCAATATATTGCGATACAAAAAAGCGTATTGCAATACGTATTGCAATATATTGGTACTTTTTCAATGTTCTCTTCACTAAATAACAGCAATTATTACAGTGATCAATGCTCAACTGGACGTCATTTTGCAAAGAGAGATAATTAAGTGACTGGTTTCGTATTTCAACATGTCTGTGCTAGTTCTACTTTGCACGTTCACCTTTGTTTACAACTTTCAGTAAAATCATATGGTGTTTTTGTAACGTTTTTTCTGCAATTTTACACGAAAAAAAGTTAATTCTAAAACTTCCGATATATCGGATATTTTCAGAAGACTGTATCGGTACGTATCGTGATGTTTCTGTATTGCAATATACCGATATACCGATAATACCGCGCATCCTTAATAAAGACTGTTTGTAACAATGACAAGTAACAACACCTTGTTTCAAATATGGTGCAGAAGTTAAGCTTAATTTAGTCGGAGTAACCTGCAGGACAAAAATGTTAAAAAATCAGAAGTGAGGTACACGCGAAATTTGTATGGATTTCTAACTCAAAATTGGTCAATTGCTAACAATATGCCCAAAAAAAAGAGCTAAATGGAGAACATAGAATACGTAAAACTAAGAGTAAATCTGTCGAGCAGTAATAGAGATGGGTTGTTTGGCTGTGTGGATATAGGGACACTTCAGGTATCCAGTATAGCCTTGCTTAACACATTGCACGAAGAAAGAAATAAACAGTTACATTATGATTTCTATCAGTATTGAGAGAAATATGTATTTAACTTACAGTATTCAGCAATCTGAACCATGGACCTCTGAAAGTAGACAAAAAATACTCATCAAAACAGACATTTTCGACCATCAAGACCAGCGTAGGTTGTAATTTATTATTTACCAGTCATTTTGTAAATGATAAGACTATGCCGAAAACAGACGTAAATGTCAATCACTGTAAGATACAAACATTTATGTCTAATTTCTTCAACTGCTACATGAAAGAGAGAGACGTACGAGTTTGCTTCCGACTGGGGGGTGGTAGTACGTGTCCATGGCTTTATTCATGCCCTCCTTCTGGTTCCGCTGCACCAGCTCGCGCTTCCAACCTGAAACACATAGTACCATCACTCTCAACACATCTAACCATTGGAACACATACACCTGTCACACTTTACATTTCTGGGTGGCTGGTCCAATCTCTTGCCAGCTAGCATGCAAATCGTGTCAACTAGTCATTTTGACAGGCAGAATGCATGACTTATTGGCAAAGTATTGTTCAACTAGCTTTTGACTTACAGTAGTTCTGAATGCTGAATTAATTGTTATTTGGACCATATCAGAGTATTGGTGACAAGTGATATCAAATTGACGTTTTTTAAATGACTACAAAAGTTTTGTAGCTTTTAAAAATCCACTAGATCCAAAATCTTATTGCAAAGCAAACCGATGCATTACTTTCCACATACATGTATTTCCTAATCAAGACATGTGGCAATTTACTTCTTCAAATTATTTCTGTCATATGGTCTTTAATTTAACAAGAAAAGGCTAAACTGCATTGAGTTTGAAGGTTAATAAATAGAAACACAAGAAAATTGCCTTTGAGTTGAGGTTGCGTCATTTTCTCCGCAAATCAGTGCATAAATTTGGACTTTTATTTTTGACAAAGAAGGTCATTTTGATGAAATTTGTGGTTTTCACAAAAAAACAAAGAATCCTTCAAAGTCAACAAATCATATCTTTCAAAGTCAAAATTTCAAAATAATAGAGATGAATAAATAACAGTTAAAGAAACAAACCAATGTCAAACTTACCATGTTCAAATGGCACCCTGAGAAGGTCAAGGTCCAGCTTACAATCCCCTCCAGGACGTCCACGTGCTTCAGTAAGAGAAAGGTTAAAATGTTAGCAATATCTTGGAATGTTATGCTTCAGAATTTCTTTCTTCAGTTTTCTGTTCTCGAGTCTAAATGTTACCTGATAAACAGTAACAGTTTGAATTTTTTATAAAATGACCAAAGACCAAAGATGTCTTTAAGTGACTTCAATTCAAGAAACAATTGTGATAATCAAGTAAATCATGGCATTTATAAATATTACACTGATTTAACATTAAGAATTCAAGAGCCTAATATCTCATTGAAACATAAACAAACCAAAAGTGGGGGTTCTCTTTTCCTTATATTCTCTGTCTATCATGAGCCCAAGATCTTCATCCTCAGTCACGAATGAGGCCCCAAAGTTCTTGCTTTTTCGTCCCCGCTTGCTGGTCTTTGGGGTTTCCTTCATGTCCACTGCCTCCTCCCCACTGTCCAGGTCAGCTTGTGAGTACTGGGCAATGTTGTTCATATTTTCGACCGTCAGGAAGGAGTCATCATTGTCGTCCCCCTCCTCTGCATTGTTGGTACCCACACTCCCTTCTTCTTCAGCAGTGGCAGTGCTCACGGTGTCCTTATCATTGTCATTATCATCCTTCACACTGACCGACTTGGACATGGCAGAGTCTTCATCCTCATTGTGTGCTTCTATGTCCAAGTCTGCCTGAACCTCCATCAAAGATGTACTTTCCATTGGAGTCACTTCAACATCACCAACACTCTCCTCATCATCACCCACACCTAAGGCCTCAGCCTGGTTCACATCCTTATCAAGACCTTCTGGAATCACACTCTCCGTATCTTTGGTTTTCTCTGTGGAGCTCACTGCTATGTCAGCTAGAAGTTCATGTTCCATACTCTCGCTCACTTCCTCATCTTCCTGATTGTGCTCCTCATGTGCTGGGGACAGCGTGAGGATCACATCTTCATCGTCCTTGGCAATATCCCCATGCACATCAGCTTCTATATTGTCCATATCAACAATGTGCTCAGATTGTTTGTCAACATCCACATTGTCTTCCCCCTCATTACTAAGAGATTGAATCTCTTTATCAGCTTCCCCTGCTTCAACCTGTTCATCTTCTCGGGAGGCAGATGCTGCAGGGTTATCAACAGCCCCTTCTGCTGTTTGGACGGCTGACTCAAGCTCATCAACTTCTTCATGGATTTCAGTAACGTTGACGGACCCGGCAACAGGTTCAGAAGTTTCAGTTTCAGTTTCCATTCTGCACAAAGCAGCTGCAACTCTGATGTAAGTGCTGTTCTACATGGCATCCACTATCATTTCAAACTGGAAGATAAATAAAGAGAAATATAGCCACTGTCTCTGTAGCTCATCAGTCTTCATATGATTCAATTAATCACTCAAAGTAAAATCATTTTGAGAAATACAATTACCAATTCATACCTTTTATTGGACCTTTGTATGTAAAATTCTGTTAAACAGAGATTTCAAGAGGTCAGTTACAGATATATTTTTTGATCACGTGGTGTAAACTAACCTACAACAATTTTACAAATTTTATAGAGGTTTATTAATAAATATCATGTCAGGGCAAGGGTCGTCACATCTAACGATCATAATACCGAATGTTTAAGGAGTATGTAAGCACCAGCATTTCAGCAATCATTTCTGGACAAATAGAAATACGTCTTTAGGGTGTGGCCTTGTGGTCACAAAACCTATAATAAGTTAGTATGGTTTATTGGCACCAGATCTATAAATCGCAATCTAGTTAAAACTAGATGTATTGATACGTCAATACATCTAGAGAATTACTAATTGAGGTCATGTTCAGCTGACCTTTGACTAATTTTGAACCGACCAATGAAATGAGGGCAGGAAGACAGCTTTCAACCAATCAAAGACGGGTTTCCTTTACATCTTGGTTAATGTCACATGCTGACGTTTACCCTATGTTTGTCTATATTAATCCTTTAAAACTTATTTTGTCATTGATTGACCTAATGTGTTGATTTTCTCTTGCACAAATTACCAAATAAACAACCCAAAAATATTCCTTCAACATTATCAGCACAGAATTTATGCTGTCATCATATTTTGCTACGCAATTCACTGCAAAACACTTGTAACATTCGAATTTTGTAATCGAGGTGCTTAAGAACGGCGAAACAATCGCATTGACCCGCGATTCGAAGAGCTAGGCCAGCACTCTTTTGATTGGCTGGTGTTCGCGCCTGCCAGACACGGAAAATTAGAATCGACTTGCGATAACATCAGAATGTAATGTTGTGAAGATAGAAAAAATCCAAACGTATAGGCAATGGAATCGCAATATTAAATAAAGTATCAACTGTATATATAGATATGATTTCATTTTTTCTAGAATTATTTACCATGCACAATCACAATTCAGTTATTGCCAAAATATGGATATAACTTATTATCCGTATTTAAATCATTTTATCGTATTCTTTGATGGTAATGAGTTCAGCAAATTTTCCATATACGTAACATGGTGCAATGACACAGGATGACTTTTTATATAAAAGTTGTTTCCACACCCATTCCATAATTCGATAAGAAAGACTAAACGCTTGCTGTGCCACTCAAGCTGGTCCGTGGTGACAATCTACACAGGAAGCGGCAAGTTCTATAAATAGTTCTAATTACTATTCATGTTGGGCACTGCCCTCTGGTGGGCAGATCACATTTCACTGTGCATGCTGGCTTACTATGAAACAAAGGAGAACAGTTAGAACAATTACTTGGGAAGATGAGAACACTAACAACTACATTTATTTATCATTCAGTCCATTGAGCATTATAAATCAACACTAAGATAACTGTTCGACTTTTTTAACGCTATATATTCAATCGAAGTCGATGCACAATCGTAGTTACCTCCCCTTATATCTGTTTCCGTGAGGGTTTTAGCTTGGAAAAACTTTATCAAAAGGTGTCAAATACAACCAAAATGATGTCAGTTAAATATCCATCTTAACAAAAATACATGAGTTGAATACATATTATTGCGTAAAATGAAGAAAACCTATCACGCTTCAAGTGAAGTTGTTAGTTATGGTTCCCTGCCTCATTACGATGGCAGATTATTTCGAAACCCATTTACAAAATATTAAATTGTGTACATTAGAATATGCAAATCATCCTTCTCTTGCATTTTATAGTTCATTGTGGTGAACATGTGCATTAGATGAATTGAATAATTGCCTTAAAAATATTTACCAACCATCTGATTCACCGGAGACCGCCATCGCTAACGGGTTTCACTATTCATAATCTCGGATTAAATCGAAATAAGATTTTTAAATTCTTAACATTCTGAAATAAGTATTGGTGAACTGAGAAAAACGAATCAACTGTTCTTTCAGTTTCAAAAATATAATATCGTTTAAGGATATTACAATAGAAGCAAAAGAATTGATTCACCAGATTGGCGGTGTACATATCTGTATCTTTAGCCACATATTAAACGTCATTTATTGTCTGACGGAGATACGTTAAACAAACTGTCACAAAGTAATCTGATAGAAACCTGCATAACACGTTATAAAATGATCTTGTTAACTATTAGGGCTACTTTTTACTACAAAATAAGGACAAATACTTGATTGAACAATGTGACACCACTTATAATCCGAACAACTACGAGCACCTCTACAAGATGGCCAATTTTTACTTACATTAAGATTACTTAACTTGCAATGGTCTTTAAAAATCTTACATGTTGTAATACTAAAATTTTATGTTTTTGAAGGAAAATAGATTAACTAAATTTACATATTATTGTTTTTTACTAAATCTACTAAATTACGAATGGTGAAAAAGTTATTCATAACGTAAAAAATAAATGAATGTATTTATGACACAATTTAAAGCAATGAGCCTTGAGTTTTTACAACCCAAAAAAAAACATAAAAGGAGTTATTTTTTAAAAAATGCAACAATATAATCAAACATTTAAGAAAATTATGAACGCTTTATCAATATGTTCACCTTAAATAAATAATTTCAGACACGATAGAAGTTCGTATTTATCGGTTCGTATTATGTATCAACTCTGAGTTCTAATTTTATATAAACCATCTGGTTGTTCTTAACTTTAACGTAATTCTGAGTTTATCTCTCCTTCACCGGCAAGTGCAGTTAAAGAGGAAGTTAAATTCAACAAAGAACTAGATGGCATCGTCATTGTATCGATCACTGGATAATATACCGTTTGGCAAAAGACAACATTTGTAACTCAAAACAATCGGTCACGTGGTCAAAGATGGCGGCCTCCATGAACAGCATGTTTATGTTTAGGAAATGTCAAATAGGTCTTAATATGATAGTAAATTTACAATGACTTGAGGTTACACTGTAGTTTTACCATTTGGAGTTTGGTTTGCAGCAAACAGCTTATGCTGTGAAATTAGATTAAAAAATTAGAATTTTATCATTGTTTTCATGACCTGCAATAAACTTTTATTTCAAAATGAAAACATTTTACTCTTTTCTCATTAGAAAAAAAAAAATTATTCCGAAGGTGTTCCATATTTTTAAGAAGACAAGAAAAATAGAATTCAATGCAAGTTCAATGAAATACTCCACATCTACTGTGGAAGACATTGATGTCAGAAAGGCACCAAAAGCGAAGGAAGTAACCCGAACAAGTCATTACATCATTGAAGAAACTTTAGCAAGTAAGAGCAAAGTTTACTTCATACTTTATCATCCGGGAAAGTATTAAATCAAAGCCGTGTTAATGTTTAGTATCAGAATTTGATGACTTTGATTTCATATTTTGATATTTGGTGATACTATTAAAATCAATCAAGTTCTTAATCCAATTGATGTAGAAAGTACAAAAGAACAAAAATGTGTTTAAAATTTCAAATGAAATAAAGATATATAAACCTTATGGATCCGTAATCACAGCCTATACTTCTTGAAATGATTTTTTATGTTTTGTATAAATACCAGTCATAAAATATGTACACCAATGTTGCTCATTGAACCAGCTCTAATTATATTATTCACAGGTTTTAGCCCATGGGTTTGCAAACTGTAGAATTTTTTATTCTGTGTTCCCAAAAAATGGCGATGACAAACATGACTTAAAAACTTAAGTACATCTCCAGAATGCAGGGGCAAAGAAACCTGAAACATTGTTTGTCATGTTTACAGATTTATTAGCCAGTTGGGATTGCAATCTGTTGATCTGTTGTTTCTGTGGCCACTTGGAAGACAACATTTCATCAGAAATGTGCATTATATGCTATAATTCTACTAATCCTTATAACATGAATAAGTACCACAGGCATTGGCGGATGCAACGTGCACAACCCTCCCAAGAGAGTTCAAATTTAGTAAATGTTGAGAGTCCTAAATCTCATACATTGTAAAGATATGTACAAGAATAGTGTAGGGCATGGATTTTAATTTCAGTTATTGTGCCAATTTTCCTATTGACACACATTCTTTGATGAAAACTTTAAAGTAATCATTTGAAAAGTCGTACTTGCAACACCCATAGGGCCCACCCTCTCAAACAAGAATAGGCAATCTGAATGTGACACACCCTAAAACCTTTTATCTTCTCTAAAACACAGGGCCATTTATAGAATATCATGGTAATTGAGCACTTTCATCATTTTTAAGCATTTTATTTTTATCATTAGAGTACTCAGATTGATTGACAAATTAAAAACATTTCTCATGGTTTCATGATTTCAGATAGTGTTGCGTCAGCAGTGTATCGAGCTGTGAGAAACAGGAATTGTACACTGATTGAAGCTAACCCAGGTACTGTATATTGAACAAAGTACAACAAAGTACTCAAAATGTAAAAAATCTAGAAAGGCTTAATCTTGTGTAAAATTTAATTATTATTGCTTAGTGAAGCTTACTGATATATTTTTGTAAATTAAATCTTTGATATGGGTCTTGATATTAATCTTGAAAAAAAGTCTTTAAATTTCCTTTTTAAAGAAAAAGATGGAAGTTGACTTTTTGTTTACCTCAATCATTTTAAACCTGATGAGCTACAGAGCTACATGAAGTGCTGGTTGTCCTTGACTAAAAAGAGCCTTTGTTTGATGAAAACCATTCATCACTTTTTCTGATTTCACCATCAATGCATAGTGTGTGTCCAGGGAAATGAAAGAGACAGTTTAGGAGGTTATTTTGGTGAGATGAAATTGAGGAATTGTGTTATTACACATATGTCTTATTGTATTATATGCTTGATTATTGCTTGATTTGATAGTTTTGTTCGAAACAATATGAAAAGACACCATTATAACTTTGTCTGTCAATATATGTGTGTTATTATTTTTATGTTTAAGAACTTTAAAAAAAAAAGAATTGTAGTTTTGTTTCGCAATTTCACATTTTGGTTTTATTATACCCACACAATAGACATATAGAGTACTTCACAGGGCAGATACAGGTTTGCATGTTCTGTTCAGGGCCAGGAGTGCTGACCTCAGCATTCTTCACCTCGGGATTCAAGCGGGTGGTAGGCTTGGAGAGCAAGAAGGAATATCTATCTGATCTAGAGGTAACTTTCCACTTGCTTCTAACATACTTTTGATACTCAAACTCAATAATTGCTGGTCGCATTATGATGTGTCAGAAGTTTGGAGACACTGTACTTTGTCATAAAATGTATCGGGTCAAATACCAACAGTTTAATTACAACGTAATGAAACAATTCCTTTTGAGCTCATCTGGCCTAAAAGGCTTATGACTTGGCAGGTTTTCTGGCATCTGTCTGTCCATCCTTAACTTGTAGCAATTTCATTATTTCTTTTCCAGACTCCTGAAATCTGAAATCTTGTGTACAGACTCCTTAACTATTGAGGTTTTAAATTTATAGGTTGGTGACTCTGTGACCCCTAAGAAGGGCCACAGGGACCACACTCTTAAAAATCTTTTCACATTCTTCTCCAGAAGCAATATGTCTTAAAAGCTGAAACTTTGGGGACAGACTCTATTTATAGATTTGGTGACCCTATGACCCCTAAGGAAGGCCACAGGATCATGCCCTAGAAAACCTATTTTTCCTATTTTAACCTAAATTGCCTGAATACCTTTCACTTCCTGACTTCCCTGCTGCATGCTGCTGCAGAAATTGTATACCTACCTGAAATGAATAAAAAGATGTGAAAAAAACAAAAGACAACCTATTTTCATCTTCTCCAGAAACAAGAGGTCTAGAAAGCTGAAACTTTGTGCAAAGACTATTTAGCGGAAACGGATTCTTATTTGTGGATTAGGTGACCCTTTGACCATCTATAAAATGAATTATAGATGGATGGTGAGCTGCAGAGCCATTCATTTTGATTTATTCAATTATGTCTCCTGAACCTGAAGCCAATAAAACTTTGTGTACACAAATGACAAAATTCTAAGGAATAGAAATAGTTCTAGTGTGAAAATCAGAATGAGTTCATAATCTTAAAGATGCTTTATCAGGTTTGCAATCCTATCAAGGCCTTTTTCAAATAATGCATATCCAACTATATAGTTTGATAGGAAAATCATTCAAAAATATTTTGACCTAAGAATCAAAATTCTTTATCAATGACAAAGTACCTTATTCTGATTTTGATTTATACCACCCACTGAAACTTGCTGTAGCTAAGAAAAAAACCACAATCCGTTACGTCACTGTTATTTGCGTATTTGGATTTCCCTTACTTCCTTGTTTATCACCACAGTGTCCGATGAAGGCATTGGTTACTGCAATAACTGGTTTTCTTAGTCAATATCAGAAAAAGAAAGACTTGAGCGAGTAGGCAAAGTTTAGATATGTTTAAGATATATACAAACGGAAAATGTAAACAGTCTTCGATATTTTTATTTTGTTTTCAGTCCTTTATTATCCTTGTGAGTTCATTACCGGCAATTAATGTCAATTGCACAGTTGCTATGGCAAAGCATATGCAAATGCATTTGCCTGTTGGAACAGTGTCGCGCTGCTCATTTTTTCTTAAAGTGTAAGTTATATGATGGAGAGTAGTTATACCTGGCTATTTGGAGATGAAGTTGCTTGTTTGTAGGTTCTTCAGGAGGAGCTGGGGGCAGGGCACTTCCGCTACTTCCTATTTGACCTGCTCACCCTCTGGCAGAGGGAGCTATCCACCGGCCGCAACCTTGCCCGCAATCGTCACACGGAGCTGGACATCGTTCGACATGTCTCCCGTCTTGCTTCATCACCTGGTCAGTACAGTCGTTAGTTGTGAAATTTCCTCTGCCTATGTATGTATGTCTGGAAGCCAGGACTTTAAGAGTGAAAACTTGATGACAATCAGACATGTATGTAATGACCCACAGCTGTGCGTGCCATGTCATCTGTGGACATCACGTTTACAATTTGATGTTATGGGTGTAGTACAGACACGATCATATTTACATTTGATGACATCAATTCTTTATGCAGCACTCCATCAGTAATAATACAATTTAACACCAAGCTTGTAACACTGGTTTATTATTGAGGGATATTACCTAAGCATAGATAATGTAGATACATTATGTCCTCCCTTCCCTCCCCAGACGAGCCTGTGTGTGTGTTTGCCACCGTGACAGCCAACAAGGAGTTTGCCTTCCTCTACTACCTGGTGCAAGAGTTCCTGCTCCGTGACGGCTTCTTCTCCATCACGCCCCTCCACTGGTACCTCTTCCTGTCCCAGAAGATGTACAGGGTCAGCGGATACGTCATATCATCTCTTTCCTAAATAGATCTGTTCCCTCAATGAAACAATAGCAACTTTATTTTAAGGCATCTCAGTTTCTCTAAAGCCTTTTCAGTTTCCCTGTGGGCGTTTTTGTTTCAATGGCAATGTTATGCAGATTCCAAACAGAACAGAACATCTTGGTGTTATCACTAATTTGAATAGACAGCTGCAGCAACCTTTTTATCACTTTAAACAAGTGGCATGATTGTTGGGAGGTTGTTTATTCCATCAAATCATTTTGATTCTTCGATATAATTGTATTTTAGAGACAAGAAATATATTCAGTTTGTAGTATGTTATGAAAGGTGATAATTGATATTATTTTGCTTTTTAACACGCCATAAAAGAATAGAGCTTTGACAAATGGTTGAAATGTGTACGCATGGTATAGCTGATAATAAGAAGGAGAATTTATGAATGATCTAATGCCTGCTTAGCAACCTTCAGCTGTTGCAAGTTTTGTGCTTCACTGTTCCTCCTCTAATGTCTTCATGAGTACTTTTAGGGTCTGGCTACCATCATTCAACAAACTTCCTACTCATTGATCATGAGTTCTCGTTGATGAACTTTCTTACATGTGAATGAACTGTTTGTAAACTGTAAATGATGTTAATGAAAATAACATAACAAGGTTTCATATTGAATGAAGTTGTTCCAAACATCAATAGGCTGGCAAATAGTTTACACGTGAACGTTCTCTCTAATTTTATTTGCCAATAACTAAGCTAAGCAAACTGCGTGTCATAAGATAGTGTATGTGTGTGTGAGTTGCAGGAGCTGAGGGCGTGTGAGGGAGAGGTGGAGTCCCTGCACTTCTACAACAAGCTGTATTACAAGATAGTGTATGTGTGTGTGAGTTGCAGGAGCTGAGGGCGTGTGAGGGAGAGGTGGAGTCCCTGCACTTCTACAACAAGCTGTATTACAAGATAGTGTATGTGTGTGTGAGTTGCAGGAGCTGAGGGCGTGTGAGGGAGAGGTGGAGTCCCTGCGCTTCTACAACAAGCTGTATTACAAGATAGTGTATGTGTGTGTGATGTTGCAGGAGCTGAGGGCGTGTGAGGGAGAGGTGGAGTCCCTGCGCTTCTACAACAAGCTGTATTACAAGATAGTGTATGTGTGTGTGAGTTGCAGGAGCTGAGGGCGTGTGAGGGAGAGGTGGAGTCCCTGCGCTTCTACAACAAGCTGTATTACAAGATAGTGTATGTGTGTGATGTTGCAGGAGCTGAGGGCGTGTGAGGGAGAGGTGGAGTCCCTGCGCTTCTACAACAAGCTGTATTACAAGATAGTGTATGTGTGTGTGAGTTGCAGGAGCTGAGGGCGTGTGAGGGAGAGGTGGAGTCCCTGCGCTTCTACAACAAGCTGTATGACAAGATAGTGTATGTGTGTGTGTGTTGCAGGAGCTGAGGGCGTGTGAGGGAGAGGTGGAGTCCCTGCGCTTCTACAACAAGCTGTATGACAAGATAGTGTATGTGTGTGTGTGTTGCAGGAGCTGAGGGCGTGTGAGGGAGAGGTGGAGTCCCTGCGCTTCTACAACAAGCTGTATTACAAGATAGTGTATGTGTGTGTGAGTTGCAGGAGCTGAGGGCGTGTGAGGGAGAGGTGGAGTCCCTGCGCTACTACAACAAGTTGTATTACAAGATAGTGTATGTGTGTGTGAGTTGCAGGAGCTGAGGGCGTGTGAGGGAGAGGTGGAGTCCCTGCGCTTCTACAACAAGCTGTATTACAAGATAGTGTATGTGTGTGTGAGTTGCAGGAGCTGAGGGCGTGTGAGGGAGAGGTGGAGTCCCTGCGCTTCTACAACAAGCTGTATTACAAGATAGTGTATGTGTGTGTGATGTTGCAGGAGCTGAGGGCGTGTGAGGGAGAGGTGGAGTCCCTGCACTTCTACAACAAGCTGTATTACAAGATAGTGTATGTGTGTGTGAGTTGCAGGAGCTGAGGGCGTGTGAGGGAGAGGTGGAGTCCCTGCACTTCTACAACAAGCTGTATTACAAGATAGTGTATGTGTGTGATGTTGCAGGAGCTGAGGGCGTGTGAGGGAGAGGTGGAGTCCCTGCGCTACTACAACAAGCTGTATGACAAGATAGTGTATGTGTGTGTGAGTTGCAGGAGCTGAGGGCGTGTGAGGGAGAGGTGGAGTCCCTGCACTTCTACAACAAGCTGTATTACAAGATAGTGTATGTGTGTGTGAGTTGCAGGAGCTGAGGGCGTGTGAGGGAGAGGTGGAGTCCCTGCACTTCTACAACAAGCTGTATGACAAGATAGTGTATGTGTGTGTGAGTTGCAGGAGCTGAGGGCGTGTGAGGGAGAGGTGGAGTCCCTGCACTTCTACAACAAGCTGTATTACAAGATAGTGTATGTGTGTGTGAGTTGCAGGAGCTGAGGGCGTGTGAGGGAGAGGTGGAGTCCCTGCGCTTCTACAACAAGCTGTATTACAAGATAGTGTATGTGTGTGTGATGTTGCAGGAGCTGAGGGCGTGTGAGGGAGAGGTGGAGTCCCTGCGCTTCTACAACAAGCTGTATTACAAGATAGTGTATGTGTGTGTGATGTTGCAGGAGCTGAGGGCGTGTGAGGGAGAGGTGGAGTCCCTGCGCTTCTACAACAAGCTGTATTACAAGATAGTGTATGTGTGTGATGTTGCAGGAGCTGAGGGCGTGTGAGGGAGAGGTGGAGTCCCTGCGCTACTACAACAAGCTGTATGACAAGATAGTGTATGTGTGTGTGAGTTGCAGGAGCTGAGGGCGTGTGAGGGAGAGGTGGAGTCCCTGCACTTCTACAACAAGCTGTATTACAAGATAGTGTATGTGTGTGTGAGTTGCAGGAGCTGAGGGCGTGTGAGGGAGAGGTGGAGTCCCTGCGCTTCTACAACAAGCTGTATTACAAGATAGTGTATGTGTGTGTGAGTTGCAGGAGCTGAGGGCGTGTGAGGGAGAGGTGGAGTCCCTGCGCTTCTACAACAAGCTGTATTACAAGATAGTGTATGTGTGTGTGAGTTGCAGGAGCTGAGGGCGTGTGAGGGAGAGGTGGAGTCCCTGCACTTCTACAACAAGCTGTATTACAGATAGTGTATGTGTGTGTGAGTTGCAGGAGCTGAGGGCGTGTGAGGGAGAGGTGGAGTCCCTGCGCTTCTACAACAAGCTGTATTACAGATAGTGTATGTGTGTGTGAGTTGCAGGAGCTGAGGGCGTGTGAGGGAGAGGTGGAGTCCCTGCGCTTCTACAACAAGCTGTATTACAAGATAGTGTATGTGTGTGATGTTGCAGGAGCTGAGGGCGTGTGAGGGAGAGGTGGAGTCCCTGCACTTCTACAACAAGCTGTATTACAAGATAGTGTATGTGTGTGTGAGTTGCAGGAGCTGAGGGCGTGTGAGGGAGAGGTGGAGTCCCTGCACTTCTACAACAAGCTGTATTACAAGATAGTGTATGTGTGTGTGAGTTGCAGGAGCTGAGGGCGTGTGAGGGAGAGGTGGAGTCCCTGCGCTTCTACAACAAGCTGTATTACAAGATAGTGTATGTGTGTGTGAGTTGCAGGAGCTGAGGGCGTGTGAGGGAGAGGTGGAGTCCCTGCGCTTCTACAACAAGCTGTATTACAAGATAGTGTATGTGTGTGTGATGTTGCAGGAGCTGAGGGCGTGTGAGGGAGAGGTGGAGTCCCTGCACTTCTACAACAAGCTGTATTACAAGATAGTGTATGTGTGTGTGATGTTGCAGGAGCTGAGGGCGTGTGAGGGAGAGGTGGAGTCCCTGCACTTCTACAACAAGCTGTATTACAAGATAGTGTATGTGTGTGTGATGTTGCAGGAGCTGAGGGCGTGTGAGGGAGAGGTGGAGTCCCTGCACTTCTACAACAAGCTGTATTACAAGATAGTGTATGTGTGTGTGAGTTGCAGGAGCTGAGGGCGTGTGAGGGAGAGGTGGAGTCCCTGCACTTCTACAACAAGCTGTATTACAAGATAGTGTATGTGTGTGTGAGTTGCAGGAGCTGAGGGCGTGTGAGGGAGAGGTGGAGTCCCTGCGCTACTACAACAAGCTGTATTACAAGATAGTGTATGTGTGTGTGATGTTGCAGGAGCTGAGGGCGTGTGAGGGAGAGGTGGAGTCCCTGCACTTCTACAACAAGTTGTATTACAAGATAGTGTATGTGTGTGTGAGTTGCAGGAGCTGAGGGCGTGTGAGGGAGAGGTGGAGTCCCTGCACTTCTACAACAAGCTGTATTACAAGATAGTGTATGTGTGTGTGAGTTGCAGGAGCTGAGGGCGTGTGAGGGAGAGGTGGAGTCCCTGCACTTCTACAACAAGCTGTATTACAAGATAGTGTATGTGTGTGTGAGTTGCAGGAGCTGAGGGCGTGTGAGGGAGAGGTGGAGTCCCTGCGCTACTACAACAAGCTGTATTACAAGATAGTGTATGTGTGTGTGATGTTGCAGGAGCTGAGGGCGTGTGAGGGAGAGGTGGAGTCCCTGCGCTTCTACAACAAGCTGAGCATCACCCTGTACACCTTCTTCTCCTTCAGCTGCCTCATGCAGGTCCGTACCTCACTCAACTCTTCCTCCATGTATTTCACATGAGCTTCTCAAATGCATCAGCACTGTTTTTGGTGGTGTGGGTATGCTGCTACAAATAGTTAGGTATAGCAAAGCAAGGGTAAGGCTCGAGAATTACAAACTTAATATAACTCGGGAACGATTATAGATCTCACAAGTCTCCTTAACTTAAGCTGTCAAATTCACCTTTGAGTCCAATTTGACCTCTTCATCTCATTGGCTTGACGTAGATGACTTCAAGCAATCACAATGCACATCTCTCGAATGCCATAAAAGAGATTACAAGTTTTATCGTTGATTAATTTTAAACTCTTCTTTCCATTTTTCGTTTAAGTAATTTGAATATGTCCCTTACAGAGCCACTCCGTGAGTTGTTGGAGCCATATATGCCAAACCTAATCAATGGTGTCATTTGATGGCGAAGTATCAACTGTTACCAAAAAGAAACATTTCAAAGCTAATCTGTTTTATACAGTGACAATATGAACAGTAGAATGTCGCAATTATGATGGAAAACCGGACAGTGTCGCGCGTCAAATAGTCAAATGTAATTTTGGCGACTTATCTAAAACAGCCAGGAGGGCAGTTAGGAGTTGATAGTGTTTGTTAGGTTTTATAACTAGTACCCATGCATTCTGGACGTGATATATATATCTCTGTGCATTTAAAAGGCTGTTTTTAGATTTTCATGGAAAACCATTGTTTGTCATATATATGTCTTTTTGACATGAAAAGTCAAGATGTTTTGATTTTATATCACCACATAATATTACATTCAGGTTCATATCAAAGGTAAATAATATGTTATGAAAATCACAGAGTGGCTCTTTAATTCACTAATAATGTTTTAAATTTTCACCAAAAACCTCAAACTATTTTATGTCACGAAAACTTAATCCTGGTATGGATGTTACTTATGTCGATTAGTTGTGCAAAATATGCTTTTAGATACACCAACGTCTGAAAATGACATGATTGACTGCAAATGTTTTCAAAATAATTAATCTTATGTGAAGTTGGTTAAACTACAGGCAGGGGTATGTGGGCTGTCCTAACTTCTGTCTTGTTCAGATTGAATTGTTAACATTACACCAATAATGTTTGTACAAGATAAGCTACATACATACTTTATGCTTTTCAGGTGCCTGGCAGTGAGTTCAGCCCTCCATTCAAAGGCAATCGGAAATCTAAACAAGGGGTCAGTAACAGGGTTGACTTGTGGATTGAGGGTTCTTAAACACTTTGTGCTATATATAATAGGAAACTTGACAGTTACTGTAGTGAATGGAGTAACAGCCTCAGGTAAAGGTTTATGCAGAATCCTGGGTTATGGTTGACTTAGTGTTTACGATTTTCTTAAATGAACATTATGAAGCCTCAGTAGCTTAAATAAGTATTTGCCAGACCTTGCCCTACTCTTCACATTGAGATCTCTTGTATGTGAAATGTCAAGTTGAATAACATATTATAAATGTATGTGACAGACGTCCTCAACAGACAACACTCTGCGCTACCTAGTGGAACTGATCCCACGCCCGGACGCACACAAGATTCTCCCCCCTGATGAAATCCCTCGCTTCATTTCCTTTCTGAAACAACTCCTCGTGAACAAGAGAATTAGACTCATCCCGAAACTTGAGTAAGTTCTGTAGTCCTCTGTGTTGTATGAATCTGAACATTGGGCAAACAGTCTGTCTAGCAGTTAGGGGTGACGATTAACCATTCAGACTATAGAGATACCCTATTGCAACCTACTATTTTGATTGTGATAGTATTTGAAATAGTTTTTAATCCTTATTGGCAGCAGGGCTTGTGGTTTGAAAAATCAACCAGCTCTCATGAAAATTTGATAAGCCCTGCAATATGAAGATGCTTAGAGGGTAAAAATTACACAAGCCAGGCGTGCTTGTTGACCTTATCTCTTACAAACCCGAACTGAAAGTAACCAACAACTGACTGATGGGCAGCAAGCTATTTCTAACACTAGTTGTGACATACTTTTGCAATAGCTTTTGTAATAGTTTCAGATCTGAAACAAGTTGTGTTTTGCAAATGTTTTTAAAAGAATCGTCTGATTCATGACCTAAATAGGACAAAAAAGGTTCCCAAAAAAATATCAATGAAACAATATTTTGCACCAAATCAACACTCCAAACAACACTTCTGATTTAAAACCAATGAAAAAATAAAAAGAATTAGATTTTAAAAATCCAGTTAAAGGCGAAGTAAAGAAATTTTTTTGAAAGATTTATTTGTTCATATTTTCCTCATTAGTTTTTTCAGAAGGTCAAAAGGTCTTATTACTCAACTTGACCATCATTAGTCGTAGTATAAAGTATCAAGTGAAAACCACTGGCAGCCCTTCTTTGTGATCACTTTTTACTCTTAAAAGGTATGGCAATGGATCTGCATAACTTATCCGATCATGGTACGATTGTTTTAAAACTGCTTCTTTCCATTAATAAACATTGTCTCACTTTTTGAAACATTTATTTTCGATTTTGAGAGATCAATCTATTTATCCAAGAAAACATACTACTACCCCTTTAGATTATGTAGAGTAGTCAATTGATTTTGATAATTAAATAAACACTCAATTATAAAATATTTTGATTTTCCTTTCTATCAATGCATCAATTGTATTTTCATGTACCATATTACTAAAAAGAACTATTTGCAATCACTCAAAGTTAGATGTATCAATACACCCATAGTAGCAGTTAAATTCATTGATACATTTTGCTTTTGGCTTAATATGATTAAAGGGAGATAACTCTTTTTGGATTGATATTTCATATCATGAAGTATTCTGCAACACATTAAGTAAATTGAGGGAAAATATACTGCATTTACTGTAAATTGTCAATCTATAGCCCTTGTTTATGAAGTAGGAGAAAGATTTTACTATTTATCATATATAAATTTTGGCAATGATTCTTGGTGTTTTCAACCACAAAGCAATCCTATGGGAAGTGTATGAGTGTGTTGTGTATATAACTGCATAATATTATATCTTCCGCAGACAGCTGATCCCGGGGTGCGGGGTGCATCTTTTGAAGCTGAGGTACAGCATGATCCAGTCAGTGTCTGACCTCACCCCACGGGATATGCTGCGGCTGTACCAGGTGGGCAACTATATCTTCTCATCTCTTGTATATCACTCAGTCTAATTCAAACCAAACAGAAATTGAAATAAATTTTCATGTTTAAACAAGTGAGTGTTGGGGACTTCATCACCGACCATCTTGTAATCCGTGTACCTGAGAGGAGGAGAAGTCTGCAGCATGGTCTGTGTGGACTACTTGCTGGTGTTTTATTGCACAGTCACCTTTTTTGACTTGGATTACAGAAGGGATCAAATGCTTATGGCTTGTTAGCTATATCCTTCAGGCAAAGATAGAATTGGTTTGACAGTTCTCTAGTTCTAGTTCTGCTAGTTGAATTAACAACCTACATAGTTTTGCCAACGCTACTGATCCTTATTGAGAGTTGATAATATTGATTGGCACCCAAAGTGTGTTGTCATGATCACCTTTGACAAGGAGAGTTGGGTGATCTTTAGCTAGTTTGTGACATTATGAGTAGCAATAGATGGAAGTTATTATTTGACATAAGGGAAAAAAGGGATTTCCTCTTGCATCAGCTGTTGTTTGTTACATCATAAATTGTAAATGTTACAGCAAGCAGTGGTCTCAAATAAGCTATCTGAAAATGATAGAGTTTATTGGTAAAATGGTTTTTATAATGGACCCATTGACAGAAGTAAAATAGAATGACCTACTAATAGTTGCTAATTATAGTGTTCCCTGTTACATTATCTCAACTATTCCAGACAGGGACAAATGTTTCATTTTAGAGCTTGATCAGCCATTGATTAGAATTCAATGCAGAATCAATGATATGTGTGTCCTGTTGTAAGTAAAGAGGGGAAATGCAGAACCTTGACCAGAGAATCACAGACAGTATGACATGCAACCAACTGTTGTCTTTGCTTTAGGTGATGCAAACCTGGCCCGAGTACATGGACTCCCCAATGCACTTCTACCTGTCTGGGAGGTCAGAGGTCAGTCTGGAGGACGAGGAGGCGGCCACTGCTTATGATGGAAGAGGTGTAGAACACCATCATATGGACCATTCTCTAGATCCTCATGTAGATCAGTTAGATCATGCACCAATGGACCCACCAAAGAGATGATGCTCACTGGTCTGACCATTGAGTCAGAAGGCTGCTGTATGGTAGTGAAGAGGAAAGCTTCTGTCTATTCAGAGACGCCTCTGGAGTGTCATGCAGACATACTCAGCTAGCTGCAGAGCTCAGTCGATTGATGGACCAATCTCTCCTTGCAGAGAAAAAGGCTTCCGGGAACTGAACTGAACTCAACTGCAGGACACGAGAGAACCCATCCTCATGCAAATCAAAATTCATTTTGGATTTGATATTATGTGATGATTAAGCAGTATAGCTAAAGATTGCATGAATATCCTGGAATTGACAAATAAAGGGTACTTGTTTTGAAAGCTTAAAAAAGTCACCACTGTCCATTTTGTCTTTCAATCCAATAACTGTGGTCAGTGCTAGTCAGCACCATTGATAACTTGTTGCAGTTGTCTCTGACTTAAGATTTTTTTCAGACATTGGGCCAGACTTGCAGCAGTGTCGTCTGGATAACTACTTCTTATTGAGACCAGACCTAGATCTAAAATGGATGGTTTTCTGTCATAGCAGATATCCTTACTTTGTCAGACATCTGAAGCTTTTTGTACTCACGATTCAAGGAGTCTCTTGAGGCCTGTCTTCAGGTATATATCCAGTATGTTGTGTAAAGTAATCAGTTACTCACCACATGTGCCTGTGCTATAGTTTCCTCAAACAGAAAGAGTTTCTTACACTTGTGGATATATATGGATTTTTTTCTGTGTCCATTGAACACAAATGTGCCAAATTCTTATCAATTTCTTGGTAAGAATGTTGTCCGATGCTAGAAAATACAAAGTTGAATAACGTCCTATTTCTTTGTCATAATATCTTTTTTTTCAACAATAATATACAAGAGGGCATGATTAGTGCCGAGCAGCTTACATGGAAGCACCAGAATCAGGAATGCAAATGTTTTAGAAACTTATTAACAAAGGTTTTGGGTGATATAGAAATTACCTGTGTGTTTCATTCGTACAAGCTGTGCTTTTCCAGACCAGAAGTGAAAAAAACATTAGGCCTAGCTCATTGACAGTTGATATATGGAACAATCAGCATGTGAAGTGATGTCTCTTGGGTTTTCTGACCTTTTTATTTTAACTTGGAAATTATTTTCCAGACCAGAACTCAGAAACTATGAGACCTAACTTATTGAAAGTGGGTATATAGAGCAATCATCATGTTAAGTAATACCTTCAGGTACTTTCAACTTCAGATATTTTGTTTTGGCTGTTTCCATGGAAACACTACTTATGATAAAGTTCCTGGAACAACTGAAAAACTGATATTCCTAACTTACTGAAAGTTGGTATAAGGAACAGTCATCATGTGAAATATCTTAAGGGGTTTTCAACTTCTACCAACATTTATTTATGGCTGTTTCCATGGAAACTCAAATTAGATTTTTGCCATGCTCATTGAAGGTTTGTTTATTTTAACAATCATCATGTTTTGCTGCTCTCATGGAACTTAGAATTTTGTTTCTTAACCAGAACTCAAAGGGAGCACAAGTTACACAACTGTTTCAAGGGGAGAACTTACAACTACTAAAAGCCATTCTGTATGAACACTGTTTGCATTTAAAAGCTAAAGAAATGGATTTGCATAACTTAAGCGATTATGTTACATTTGTTTCGAAAAAGCTGCGTTGGATTAAAAAGTTGTCTCACAGTTCAAAAGATTTTTTTTTTTTCAGAGACCACTTTATTTATCTAACACATTCTTCTACCCCTTTAACAAATGTAGAGTAGTAAGTTGATTTTAATGATAACACAATCGATTTTCAAATATTATTTTTATCCCCCGCCCAACATATTGAAATGGTCTCCGTCCATCTGTTCGTCCGTTCGTCCTTCCGTCCCGATAATGTTTCCGGAGCACAACTCCAAAACGGTGAGACCTATCTCGACGAAACTTGGTATGTGCAACAGGCATCATGCGGAGATGTGCCTTTTGGGGTTTTCAACTTCTTTGCATTTTTATTTTTACCCGTTGATGTTTCCGGAGCACAACTCCAAAACGGTGAGACCTAGCTCGACGAAACTTGGTTTGTGCAACGGGCATCAAGCGTAGATGTGCCTTTTGGGGTTTTCAACTTCTTTGCATTTTTTCCGTTTGTCCGTCCGTCCGTCCGTCCCTATAATGTTTCCGGAGCACAACTCCAAAACGGTGAGACCTAGGTCGACGAAACTTGGTATGTGCAACGGGCATCATGCGGAGATGTGCCTTTTGGGGTTTTCAACTTCTTTGCATTTTTATTTTTACCCGTTTCCACGGAAACGTAACATAGGATTTCTTAAAGGTTGTTTGTAGAAAAACAACATGATCACTGTTCAATATTCCACAACTAGTATCCTTAACTACCCTTTCCCTTTGGCGGGGGATATAGCTGACTCTGTCTGCTTGTTTTCCTTTCTCTCAACGCATCAATTGTATTTTCATGTACCCCACTGCTATAAAGAGCTATTTGCAATCACTCAAAGTTGGATGTATCAATACACCCATATATTTGCACTTACGTTTTTTGATAAACCATGCTTTTGGCTCAATAAAGTTAAAGGGAGATAACTCTTCTTGGATTGATATGTATAAACTATTAGCCAAGCTCATTGAAAGTTTGTTTATGGAACAATCATCATTTATCAACTTCTTCCTACTTTTAGTTTTGGTTGCTTCCATGGAAACATTACATAAAATTTTGTTTCTGAACCAAAACTTAATGGAAACACAAGTTACAAAACTGTTTCAAGGGGAGAAACCTTAGCGCTAAGCACAATAAAACTGAGGAGGTTACACAACCATCTTCTGTAGGATGAAATGATTACCATTGATGTATGAGGTTAGTTTTCAACTGAAGATATAAGTTATAAAGGGTTTATTATAGAATACAATTTCATAATTGCTGTACAATAATTTCACTGTTTGTCCATTGGCAGGGATATAGCCAACTCTGCTTGCTTGTTTCAAATATTGGCCACATCATTTACAATGATTGCCTCTGAACTGGTTTACTTTCTGTAGTGCAGGTGGTACACCAATATGTGTTCATGATAAAAACATGCAAAAAGTGCTTAGTGTTCAGATATTTTCTTTTTAGAAAGAATTGCATCCAACAATTCAAAATATATTGGACCTGTTTGGCTAAACATTACTTATTGAATTGTTAACCATTTATTAAATTTGTACAATTCTCTTGCCTGCAAAAAAAATTTACACTCTAATTGGGATATGTAATGAAGTGAAATCTCTTCAAAAAGCGACGAAATATGAACATTTGTTGGCATTAAAAATTAAAGATATGTAAAATGTCCCCCAGGTTAAACTTGAAAACATAACTTCAAGTGGTTGAGAAATGAACTCATCCATAAGTGCACTCTTTAAAGGAAGAAAACACACAGAGATATCTTAGTTACAGGGAATGTACATCCACCTACGCACCTACTCCACTACAGTCTGTGTTATGCAGGGCAACACTATATGATCTTATTTGAATGAGATTGAGACCAACACCCACCCTCACCCAACACCTTTCTGAACAACATGTTAGTCGTATGAAGCAATGGATGACCGCAAGGTATGCACTTATCTCGCTGCACATCACTCTAATGGCATCCTGTTGGGCTCACAAGAGCATTGAGGACTTGGTTTAAGGGAATATTGAAGAACTTTTTGTCTGTACAAAGTTATTTTAAGAATTTACTTTTATAAGCATCAAGGCTTGACTTCGCTTGACTTCACATTTCTAAGAGGTTTACTTCACTCCAGTGAGGAAACATAATCCTGAATAGGGCCTCCTACATACTTTTATTATGTACATTTTAAAAACTTTGTTCATAAAATCAAACAATTCCTATTCCTGGTTACTAAGATGTCTGTATTTGTTTTGTTAGTTTTGAAAGTGTACCTTTTTCTCTGAGAAACTATTGCGAAAAGTGGTTTTCTGCTGGTAAAATACTTTTAAACTAGTTAATTGTTCGAAATATGTAACCATAAAGACGCATCTCCCAAGGTACAACACAAAGGATGCAAAGTTTTTAGTCATTGGCCTGATATAACCCACGTTTAAACAGTAGCTAGTCCTTCTTTGAGTGGCATTTAGAAGTTGGATATCAGATAAGAATAAAGAAGTTGTCATCCATATATTCGTCTCTTATTAGTAGCTAGTCCTTTATACTACAACGGAAGGGTCCTTTGTTGATAACGGAAAAGCTTTTGACGAATTTTACATAACTGTCTATTTCGAAAACTGCACGATTTGGGAATTGAAGTGAAAATGTGAATAAGCATTCATTTGCTATCCTCATAAGTGAAGACATTTATAGGTATTGACGGACATGTCTCGGAGGTACGTCAGGGTGATGGTCATTGACGGATCCTATCGGCTTGCCTGTTTACATTTTAAATAAATCATCTGTTCATTTCTATTGATAACGCACTTCGCCCGGTATTTTATTTTTTGATGACACAACCTTCTTCAGCCGTACACCCGATCGTCTTCGGTGTTTATTGAATGATACGGTTGATAACGGTTTGAACATAGCGCCGTATGCTGTTTGGTGGTCTATTTCTGGGCGATAAAGGTGTTAATGATAAGACGGAGGTTATATGAGTGCCTGTGTCTAAACGCTGGTAGTGTTTACCATACCCGTAAAATTTCAAAATGTAGAAAGCTTAGAATATTTTCTAATGTCAAACCCAATTTAGGTTAGAGTGGTAACTTCACTATGTGCATATGTACGCATATGGAGACGCATTATATTATCTTGTGGTCTCTTCTCCTGCCACGCATGGTGTCGGAACGGAAAATTACCGTTCTAGTGATGAAATATTTCACCATTTTCAAGCCTAGGGCGTAAATTCGATAAATGCAAATTATTTTGACAATTATAAAAATTCTAGTTAGATAAATCTAAAAGAATGAACCTTGTCTTTACAAATGAATATTTAAAGATCTTAATGAGTCTAACCTCCGCTATTCACCAACATCTTTAGTGTGACAGTTACGACTGAATGGCTTTGGTGACAATCAGAAATCTTTAAAGACACGTTTAAGAGAACGGGTAACGCTTGTCTCTTCTTGGAATTCAATGGATCTTTGGAGCATAGAGAATCTATGTCCCCAACAGAGGTGTTTCCAAAACTGGATTTGAATCAAAGAACTTCAATCTCGATTGTATTTTCTATAATACCGTATTAGATCTGAGAGGAATCAAATGATTTTTTAAAAACCGTACGAAATCACATCTTTTTAACCTATAAAATGTGAATTTATATGTTAAAAGTAAATTGACAACGTCAAGAATAACCAGTGCACCCTACCTTCTCATTTCTAAAAATAAAGAGTGGATATCAGGCAATTGCTAATTAATAAGCTAATGTCTTTCATAATTCAAAAAATGCTATATTCATATGAAGCAAACCCTTTCAAAATCACATGGTCAGTCACTGTATATAAGCATCATATATGTTACTTCCCGATTTGATATAAATCCCTCAAAAGCAAAACAAATCTTTGGAGTAAACACTTTGCGATGAGGTCCAAAATTATGACTGTTCGAATCTGTTATTTTTTTTATTGTGACAAGGGGGCAATTCTATTTAGTACATGTGTATTCGATGAATGTTTTGTTGAATGAAAAATCATACCCTTCTTAAAAGAAAACGTATAATGTCGCAATATTGCTAATGTGATAAAATATCATTTAATATTCTTTGGCAACTGTGCTAAGGTTTATGATTGCTAGTTTGTTTTAACAATATTTTTTTAAGAGAAATATTCAGCATATTTAAAAAATAAGAAAATGATATAAATAAAAAAAACGTTTAGATAAGGCAATTGTGTTTAAACCTGATTATGGGCAACCAAAGGGCTAAAGTTTACGTGGTGCCAAATACGGTATTACCCTGTGTATCGATATATAGCCTAAATCAAAGTACGACTTCAAACAGAGAATGTTTTAATACTTAATCATCGGTGTTTACAAACACTATCAAAAGATATTGAGTAAATAAATCCAGGTCACGAACCCCATCCAGATGCCAGCTCAAGGCGAATCGATGACACCGATCTACTTATAGAACCGCTGACAAAACATATTGAGGACCTGTCAGGACAGCGGAAAATCACAGACAACCTTTTCAGGAATTGTTTTGTATCAACACTTTAGGCAATTTCAATAGTATGGAAAAAATACAAAGGTACTGTCAATGGTAAATTATAATCTCTTTTACACTGTCGTGTTCACGAGGTGTTCTAGTTGCGTGTTTATTTCCTGCTGATGGTAATCAAGGTTTTACTGATAGCCTCATTTGTGTCAGTCATGAATATGCATGTACGATACTGTCCCATGTCGTTATCTTGAAGTGACATCAAACATCTAATAAAAGTAAATTGTTTTTATAATGTAAAGCCCATGTGTAAATGTAATCTTGCCACCCAATTAATCATTCGCGACATGCCTATGCATACTAATCAAGAGCTTTTATTTTTTTGATACAATACGTGTCCTACATTTTCTTATTTCAATAAACGATCTGACGTAGTATGTGTTGATGTTACATCCTGTTTTCTTTTCCTCGGAGAAGGAAGTAAGTTAGCTAAGAGTTTATAGTAATGACCCACCATGGAAGAATTGCCATACCTCGGGAGAGCTGGGAAGTACTTGAGCTGGTATTAAACAGGGTATATTGTGTCACCTACCTACTTTCTTCACATGCTTACACGATATTGTATATATACTTCTGATCTGGCAGGGAGTTGAAGGGGATTTCTGACTTACCCAATAAGTTGGCAACTATCGTTGACATCCTGTCATAAAAAAACCTAGGTTGTATCTATACAGTAACGCATATACACATGTCATGCATATATTTGTAGTATCACTCGCATGAAATATGTCATAAAAAAACGTGGAAAATATTTTTTTAGAGTTTTTGCTTACATACTTGTATCTATATATCCCTCAATTTAAAATTCAGGAAATGAAAGGATGATTTTGAGTTTCGAATAATGGCCTAGAAGTTTGTCTCTCATAACATTTAATGTTGGCTGTATGTTCTAGGATATGTACTCATCAATATGATAATGGCTTTTCTTTCTCCTATACTAGTATTTGTCAAACTCTACGTACGTACGATTGACCAAATAACTCTAATGCCATTTCTGTCGTATCAATATTTATGGCCGGCCCGCCGTCCTATATAAGTGAAAAAGACTATGTTTCATTAAACCAATAATTGGAGATGAAATGCGCAAAAATACCATGTGAGCCGATTTGAGTTAAAATTACTTCTACCATCTTCTATCAATATAACCGACTACATGACAATTCTATCTATCCTCCAATAGAAATCGAACTTAAATTAGGTTTATGAATGTGCTTCAGCCGAAATCTTACATGTCATTTACACATATACTAATAATGTAACGTTTTAAACATACATAAACAAAACCTGTAATTTTGTCAGCTTTAGACACGTTTACCAAATCACGTTTGACTCATCGGTTCTCCGTGGTTTGTTTATCGATCATCGATCACGTCTTTAACCACCATATGGTCATTTACTGAACCGATAAGCGACAAGTTGTAACTTAGCAACAGTCCGCACTTCTCGATGAATTACAAAATTGAAAAGGTGACCAAATGGCACTTCAACAACATAGTCTAGGCCTCTGTACATTCACAGGATTGGCCCACTGTAAATCATTTGAAATAATTTGTTTGTCTATATAATATCAATATAGAAACAAGAAATTGAAACATGTTAGTGGGTAGATAAATCGTCAAATGGATAGAGAATATGTGAATGATAATGAAACATGATTCAATTCGCGTTGTGCTTGCAATGTACGTGACCCGACCACCAGGTACAGTTCAGCAAACATAATATTATGAGAGTTAATCATAGAACCGAGACAGGAGGGACAATCCATCCCACACTTCACCATAGTCACCAAGGTTGCAATAAATCAACATTATTCAATTCCTGCAATACGTATACAAGAAATCCTTTAGGGCGCGCTGAACAGTAACATAGACTTTCAGAAGGTAATTAGGTATGTAGGTATGTAGGCATCCTGGTATGAAGGTATGTATGTATGTAGATATGTATGAATGTAGGTACATATGTAGATATGGTAAGGTATGGTATTGAATTTAATGGTGTGCTTGGTATGATATGTTATGATATGGTACGATATGTGGTATGGTATGGTATGGCATAGTAGCCTACTGTATTGGATAGTATGGTATGTTACGGTATCCTATTGTATGGAAAGGTATATATGGTATTGAAACCTACTGTATTGAATGGTATGGTATATTACGGTATCGTATTGTATGGAAAGGAATGGTGCGGTATTTTTTGGGTATTGTCTGGTATTGCATTTATTAATATGCATTGAATTTTAATGAATCTGTGATAAAGTTTAATATTATCTCATCTACTTTTTTATATACTGTTCGAATGTATATTAAGTGTTTCGTAGGCCTGTTGGTCGGATGTTACTTTAATACATATTTCATATTTGTAATCTGTGAGAATTGTAACATGTGGCACAATAGTTTTTTCTTCTTCTTGTTCTTCTTCTTCTGCAATGTCAATGCTAAGCTGAAGCTTGTTCCCTGCCTGTGTGTTGTTGCAAAACAACGCTACAGGAGCCCCGTTTCATTACTGATACATACACTTAAAAAAGGTATGAAAAATATTTTAAAATGAAATTATTTGGCAACAGTTATTGTTTAGGTCCTGGAAATATTTCATGGCATGGTAATCGTAAACATAATGCTTCAAATTCCTGCTGTGACGGTCTGTCCTTCACTACACGCGTCTGTGATTATCCACACAGAGGGACTGCGCTCTGACGTGTTTTCATTACAGTACACATGTTAGTACACCTTCTTACCCCGTCTTTATTCGGCTGGTTCTCCTATCAATGGGCAATCCCATTACATGCCGGCGATGTGACCAAGTGTTTATTTATACATGTATGTATATATGGCCGACTGGTAGACTGGTATCAAGTTTTTTAAATCCATTTTGTTGGTGTTAACTTACCTGCAGAATATTATTAAATCTGTAATTCTAAATATCCTTAATAGATACATTGATTAAGCCTTTCTGAAGTTTCCCGATATGGATGACTTTCAAAACTGATTTAAATCATGTAATTGCTATACGTACACGCATGAATGTAGAATAGCTTTTCTTAAGGCAGTTGAGTCGTTGACGTGAATGCTGATTACTACTGTAGGCCTGTAGAAATATCCTAAATTTGAGTTCCGAATAGATTCCGAATTCCATTAAAAGTATATACAAGGATATTTTATTATTTAATTGTGGTTAACACTACTCATGCATCACATATTCGTAATATTCTGTTCTCACTTGGCTTTGATTATGTATGCATTTTTATTTTGTTATTTTGTAGGAGTTTTACCTTCCTTTATTCTGGCTTTTGAATTGATTAAAATATCAAGGTACAATGAAGGGAGGTGGTTAGGAATAGATATAACGCACTGTTTATGTCTATTTTGTAGGGCATGGGACCTTCGTAATTGAATAAAGACTTGACTCGAATGAACTACTGCGTAAAACAAAATTCAATAGGTTTCTTTAATTTGTTTATTTTATGAAACGTACAAAAACCATATATTACACAATATGGGTTATGTAAAAATAATTTTATTCCAATAAATAAAATGAAGTAATATTTCATTCAGATGTTTTACCTATATTTGAATACCTAATGACAACATTCATAGTATATGCAAATAGATGTCTATAGTAGTCTATATGTATATACATATTCACACACATACACACACATCCACACACACACACCCACAAACATGACACAAACTATTTCGAGTAATTAGCTGTAGATCTTGTATACAGTACGTGAGACATTAAACCATTTAGAACGCTAGACATTGCATGTATATACAGCCATGTGAACAATGTACAATCACCTCAATTAAAGCATGCAAAATGATAACTGAATTCAAATGAGTTTGAAAATGTAGATTAACCAAAAATGTCGTTTGTAAATGAATTTGAGAGATACAAAACTTCGACATCAATATATAAAAATATCTCCAAAATTTAAAGGTTATTAAAATCAATATTGAATTTAAAGTTGACAGACTGCAGTGGGACCCATGATACGCTTAAAAGATGTTTTGTTTCTTGGATATGTCTAAAGGCTATCTTTCCTATTATACATATTCATCAAAGCAAACTTCTGAATGCCCAATTAGAATGCTTGTAGCTAAATTCATATAAACGCCCTAGGTATCAATGTAATCTGACTAATGCTTGAAGCTAACTTTATGAACAACATGCATGTACATTAATTTTGTACTCCATTAAGTAAAATATGGAAGATGAGGTCAAAATAGAATATTTACAAGTGAACTTGCTTTCAGCAAGAAAGAACTACTCTTCACAATGAGACTTGCTAGAAGGTGAGAGAAGTCCATAAGTCTAATAAAGATGACTAGCCGTGCATTAATGTCGAGAGTGAGTGGTGACCCAACAATGCCATATATGGTGACAGGATTCCACTAAATGAGGAAGGTCCAGCGAAAGAGGAAATAAGTGAAGGAAATGTTGCTTTAGTTTTGGAATTTCCACATTTAAGAATATGATAATACCTGTACCTTGTTAAATTTTTCCGCAAAGATTAAAATGATTTGGTGAAAATATCACGTGTCAAGGCAATTAATATTACCTTGTGAAAAAGAGGCAAAGGAAATGCTTCCTTTAGTGAATAAAGGCTTTTCAGTTAAAATAAATTTATTCTTTAGGACCTTTTAGTTGTTTTTAAAATGAAAAATTAAACAAAAGGCACTTGAAGATAAGTTAAGCAGTGTGAACGGATCGTACTAGCTGACCTACTAGAAACCGATATATAATTAAAGTATATACAGCATGAATATCCATTTATTACAAATAATGAGAAAAATATCTTGTGTCACATGCATCACATTTGCACATGTGAACATAACCGAGCAATCAGTTGACCCGATTTTCGTTTTACATAGTCTTTGGCAACATGCAATTATTAACGTAACCCGGGTGCTTGATTCAGAATTAAAATAATAACGGAAATGAAGTGACTAACTACACTCGACAATGTGTCATACGACTTTTGATTACTCAAGAAAATTTGGGCATAACCCTTGTTCTTTTTCGAGTGTAACAAAACGTCACATACACAAACGTATGATACACCATGACCATGGCCAACTGCAGCTCCCGGAGAAGAAGATGAAGAGATGGAATTGTATGAGGTTCTGAACACGGCAGTGACATGTTAGCATCCTAAAGACGAGTTACATCTCTAACCTAGGGTAATAACAACGTTGTCTCTGAACTGGTCAGGGGGAGGGAACCAGACGAGAAATTATTCATTTACAGTATCTCCTGTTACGTGAATTTTACTTTAAAAGATTGAAAAGGAGAAGAGGTTGTGTGGGTCATCCGTACCCTCCCTCCCGATAGCCCTATGTCTGCAGCATCCCTCCCTCCCGAAAGCCCTATGTCTGCAGCATCCCTCTCTCCCGATAGCCCTATGTCTGCAGCATCCCTCCCTCCCGTTACCCCCAAGTCTGCAGCATCCCTCCCTCCCGATAGCCCTAAGTCTGCAGCATCCCTCACTCCTGATAGCCCTATGTCTTAAGCTGTCTTATACGGGTTTCACCATGATGACATGACTTCTTTTTTGAAATGACCGATAAGTACACGATTGCCAATAAATGCTGGTCTGCATTGCTGACTATGATATTGAGCGGTGACTGACATCTAGTGAGCTATCAAATGTACAACAGGAAGGTGTTATCGTTTAGCTGACAACTTCATCTCGCCTCCAGTAGAATGAAAACATATGGATTTTCATATGGAGACACCAATTGAGACACTCCGTGATTTTCATTAATTTATATTTTGGCTCTTTTGCCTACCAACATACAATTTATGCTGATATGAATTTTATATCACATTTTCATCTTTTAATATCAATTATGACAATTAAAACTTTCAAATGAAAATCGAACAGTCACCTGAAAGATGCAAAAATTAATTGCACAGTTCATGTGAATTCTGGTTACATTAACAAAAACAAACACTATCAACTTCAATTTGTATTTAAATCTGCTTTGGGTGACTTTTGAATGTTTAGTTATTGACCCAGAAGCAGTTCGAAAACGCACCTATCTTCTCTTTTGTCACTATATCGAACCGATTAGCCTAAAAACGATACATTTCTAAACCAATCAGTTCTCCATCAAATGAAACCACATATAACATTTTATTTATGTGACTACAACAATCCACGGAGTGTCTCTGTAAAAAAGGCCTATCAGAGTGATCGAGTCGCTAGCTTCTGTTTGCGTGACATGAGCCTTCTGATCCGTTTACACCTGCGCGCAGTGACGGATTCCTTGATCATCTTTTGCGTCTGTCGGCTGTCTTCCACCATTCTGAAGCTGTCGTTATCCCCCACCGCCAGGGAGTAGAGTCGCTCCGACACCTTGGTGGCTTGTCGCTGCAGGAACATGAGCACATGGCTGCCGACTAGTGGCTTCCTGGAGCACCGCATCTGCTTACTGGAGGTCACCCTCAGTAGCAGACGGACAGACTTGTCCTGAACTGCGAAGGAATCGTGGTACTTGTTCAGGCGACGCTTCAGGTTCTTGCACTTCATGGTGAACACATGTTGCAGGGACTCCTGCTTTACCTCCTGCTTCTTCTTGAGAATCGTACATCGGACCGCTGCAGATGAGAGGCAGTTGTGTAATTCTTTTGAATAAGGGAGGGATAAAGCCATCAAAGGTTATTTCAAAGAAAGACAAATTTAAGAGTCGTTTATCTTAAAAAGTCAACATTGACTTTTAGAATGTGAATTAAATGTTTGATGATCTAACCTATTTTCTCGAAGCAAGCGTCCTGCTGGATGCCACTGAGGTTCTCCCAGGTCTTCTTTCGGCAGATATTTTTCAGGGGAGATATCTTTTTTTTCGGCTGAACCAGATGATTGCGACAACGGCCATGTTTCTTGTTGTAGGCCATGAAATTCTTGCAACATCTTTCTGTCTTGGACCCGCGCTGAATGACTGCATAGCCTCCACAGCACTGGTGAGTTGTGTGATTGTACTTCACTGATCCACAGCAGCTGGAGCTGTTGGAGAAGTAGGCGTTGTTCCCACAACAATCATCTCCCTCCGTGGCCTTCTCGTACACACGCCGCCCACAGCAGATGGTCTCACCCTTGTGGTGGAACCTGGTCCCACATTTCTCTGTGCACGGGTTGTCGTTCGCCATCTTGTTATACGCTTTACCTTGACAGCATCTGCAACGTGGTGAATCGTGAATCATAACCATACAAATATATCTGTTTGGCTCTTTTATTACTAACGCATACCTCCGTACTCGTTTTACTTGAACATCAAACGGTATTCTGGAGGATATTTTGATTATTTAATTGGGATATGTCGTAAGAAATATGGATGACAAATTATACAACACGTGATACTTACGATTGATGCTTCAACTTACTCTGAATCATTCTCAGACATATTGTAGACGTTTCCATGACAACAGATCTGATGTTTTTCGCTGTAAGGGGTCTCGCTCAGGTCATCCTTCACACAGCATCGAAGGGGGTCTTCTAGGGAAAATTCGTGGATGGTATCATTACAGCAAACAGCTTTGCTGGGAAGGTAGCGTTTGTCGTTACACACGCTGTCCCCAGGTGCTATACGGCGTTCCACTCTACCGTTGTAGCAACTCTGAAAGAGACACGTCATCTTTAGAAGTCTATCATTCTTTGAAACTTCATAAATCCTCGAATTGTTCACATAAATCCAAGTTACCAAGTTGCAAAGATGTATGAATGAAAGCCTTTGAATTATGTACGAAAAAAATGAGGTAACAAACTGAAATAATGACACATCTGTGTTTATAGCTTCTTCGTCGTATGACATACCATTTCGCTATTTGTGTATGTCCTGTATGAGAATGTATAGAAGTCCTCACAGCACTTGTCGTCTGAGGGGTTTTCTTTCTGCACCGGAGTATTGCCACAACATAGAGAGTTATTTTCAAGTCTCTGTCCTCCGCAGCATTTGGACTCCTCTGTCTTTGATATGACGGTGCTCGGAAAACCTATAGACATAAGTAAGGATATCATTTTCACCTCCCACTGAAGGCCCCTCAAACATCAAAGACAAAGCAAAGTTCGAGGCAGTCAAGGTAGGAGACTTAAAGTTCGAGGCAGTCTAGTTAGGAGACTTAAAGTTTGAGGCAGTCTAGGTAGGAGACTTAAAGTTTGAGGCAGTCTAGGTAGGAGACTTAAAGTTTGAGGCAGTCTAGGTAGGAGACTTAAAGTTTGAGGCAGTCTAGGTAGGAGACTTAAAGTTCGAGGCAGTCTAGGTAGGAGACTTAAAGTTTGAGGCAGTCTAGGTAGGAGTCTTAAAGTTCGAGGCAGTCTAGTTAGGAGACTTAAAGTTCGAGGCAGTCTAGGTAGGAGAAGTGTACCAACCTTCACAACAGACCTCTGTGTCCAAGTCAAAAGGTTTGTGGTTGCAACATCCCTGCCTCCGCCGATTGATTCTCAGGGAACCACAGCACTGGTCACGTTGTGATGTCTTGGCGATCCTGTTGCCCCCACAGCACAGTTCACTGCTGATGTTGTAGTAACCTGTGATCATTCAACATTACATGTGTCACCTTTCTAAGATTGATTCTCAAAAGGAACTTACTATTGAAACAATATCCCACATAAAAAGTAACTGCGTTAAATGTAATCATTCATGTGAAAAAATTGCTTCGGATTCAACGAATTTTGTGATATCTAAGGAATTCTTGTCATCTTCTTAAAGGGGCATTTTAGCTGCTGGATTAATGAAGAAGAACAAGTTCTTATGGATAGTCAACTTCTTTATTGCACGAATTGCGACGTTTCGGTGTCGATACTAACACCGTTCGAAACGTCGCAATTCGTGCAATAAAGAAGTTGACTATCCATAAGAACTTGTTTTCTTCAAATCTTGTCATGTTGTCTTACATTAATTTACATTTAAATTTCTTACCTTCGCTATTGCCATGGCAACATTGCAGTTTCTTCTTGTTTGGGATAAGGGAGCCAGCGGGATCCGAGTAAAGACAACATTTCTTGTGGGTAGGGTCAAAGCCAGTAGTTCCACAGCAGCGTACCCGCGGGTTAAAGCGCGTCATATTCACAGGGTCTAAACTTGGCTCGTCATAGATCACGTCTGAAACCAATTTTAAAATAATGCTATTAAAAATCTAACAGACGACATGAGGTAACAAAATGAACTTTTACAGAATTATCTAAAATGACTGTGGTTTGGTCTGGTCTTCGATCGTTTCACAATCTTGTCCCCATGTTAAAAGGCAATGGACAGTCATGAGAGAATCGTCAAAACTCGATTGCAATTTCGTGTTACATTTGGTAGACGATTGGTTGTTTTCTAAGCATGGCCACTTCTTACAAAGGCGTTGAATCAGTTACCACAAAGCCTTAGGAAGGTAGATTCTTACCACTGCAACAGGTTTGTTGACTGAGGTTAATGACCTTCCCGGCACACAGGGCCTGGCGATTCCCCACGACGACTGGAGTGCCCGCGTTGTCCCAGAAGCACTGGTCCCGAGTTGTGTCCATAACCAGGTGTCCACAACAGTCGATGTCCCTAAACCTCGCGTGTCTGTTGGAGAGCTCAGGGTGCTGCTGGTTCCTACAGCAGATGTCCACAGTCCTGTTGATGAGATCCCGGCCACAGCACTCCATGTGTTCTGACCCTTTTGTCAATCAAAAAGGGCGTGGATCAGTGAATTCATTTCATTATCAGGTTATATGCGTGTTTGACTCTTGACGCATAAACGACAAGTACAGTTGCATTTCTAGGGAAATGACAACCGACATGCCACGAACCACTGCCTTGCATTGGTGTTTTTGGTGTTAAATTGTAACTACAATTTCCTAAAAATATCATTTGTCATTCCTAAAGAATATCCTGAAAATTCACAATGTAACTGAATCCTGTAAAAGAGGGATTAAAATGAACAAAAGAACGACGTCAAAATATGTACTAATAATATATGTATATATTGTTACCATGTACACTAGCTGTTTACCCCATTACGAACTGTCAATTACAACATAACACGATGTAAGTGACCTGTGGTGTCAGACAACACCTGGACTGGACATCAGGTTGGTGCAGTAGTGTGAGTCAGTGCTCTACCATCCTGTCTTCACAACACTGCCCATAGTGCAGACCATAATCATAACTATTGTGCAACTGTCGTTAGAATATGACAACGTCACTATCAGACTCGCAAACATTAATTGTGTTTGCTTTTAAGTTAGGTATACGTTTCTTTACATTTCCAGAGCTTAGGGCCATAAGGAAAATTATAAACGCCCGAACCATGGTGAATTTTTTTCGAACCAAGATCATTGATATACAGTCGGATCTCGTTTGTCCGGACGATTTAGTTACAGGTGAAAATCGTCCGGATAGCGAGTCGTCCGGTTATCTGAATCAGATTTCAGTGAAAATGTAGACATGGTTTGAAAAATCTGCGTCCGGATAGCGAGGTTTCCGGTTATCAGGGATCCGGGTATGCGAGGATCGACTGTCTTACGATAATATCATTATTTTAAAATCACGTTACAAAAATGAGCTAGTAAAATATCTAGTAAAAAGTACTTAAAAAAGGAAATACTACTGAGGGTAAAGAGAATGTTATTTCACAAAGGGCGACGTTCAACATCTGAGTTTTATTTTGGTTGATTGTGTAAAAGCTAGTAGATAGTAAATGATATTTGGTGTAATGCTATTTGATTTAACAAATTAACGACTTCGTATGAAACAAGGAAAAAAGCAAGTTTATAACGATTTGATTTTTAAAATTTTAAAGTTTAAAAATTGAAGGAGTCGATTATTCTTGGCCTAGATTTTCAAAGCTCTTTTAGTCCTAAGATAGTGGTAAGCTAATGTTAATGAATGGTACTTACGACTCTCTTAGTGCTAAGAGAGCTTTAAAAATGCAGGCCCTGCTTATTAAGTATCAGCGAGTCAATGACCATCGTGACGATTGTAAAGCATATGGCGTCATAACTCTAGCGGTAGACATAACACGTGTAATGAAACTTGGAAATAACTTATATGATAATAATGACCAGAAACTACAGTTTCTCCTACGAACAGTGATAGGTAAGGTTCTCTTTATAATAACTCCAACAATGTAAAACACTATATTCGCGATTCCCATCGAAAAGCAACAAGGACACACATCAAACGTTCTATTTCAACTTGTCTAGAAAATAAATTTGAAAACATATGATTTAGGCTTTGACACACACATAACGATGTTGTTCGATTTTCAATGGAAACAAATAATTATATTATAACCAACATTTTTAGATAAAAATGTGAGATGTTTGGAACTAACATATCGTCATCGTTGGTGTCATGCCTAAGATAAAAGCCAAACAAAAAACATAAAAATCACGTGGTGTCTCTTTTAAAACTATCTATCTTCAGCTTGATGCTTTTCAATTCGAATTGCTGTGCGCCACTCCTTGTTGTGAGCGAGAAAAGTTGGCGAAAACCGTAGTCATTCAGGCAAAACGTGTTCACGTACAGTAGATATGCGTTTTTATAAATAATATCATTACAAATTCGAAAGATGACAGCATTTTACTTAAATATTGATATGACGTGTCTATCATATTTTCACATGGAGCGATAATTCATGTATGGAATTTGTTAAAAGATATTGTTAGTCTGCTATCACAAACTTAAGGAGTTCTAATTTGTCATTACAATATAGCTGATCAGCCATATAGTTATCTTTAAATACGTATTCAAAGTTTTTTTCTAATTATTTTGTACTAACACCGTGTATGCTGTTTCACTAACCTTTAGTTACGTTGTGTGTATTGTCATCACAACACATCTGAGTGTCAAGCCTTATTCTGGCGCCGTTACAACACCCATACTCTGTCCCAGTCTCGTCATTCTTGTGGAAGGTGCTGTCACCGCAGCACACGGTGAAGTTGGGGTAGTATACCTTCTTGGCATCTGAAAGGTAGAGGAGGGATAGTGAGAGAAAGAGGACCCATTTAAACTCCATCCTGTCACAGTCGAGTCCACTCCCGAAGTAGACAGCAATGAGTGAGCAACTTTTGCTCGGGGATTCCCCTTGACACTGGAAAGTCCCTTATAAAATGACCTACATTGAGTTGCGCCATTCTTCGTGAATTTTTGGGATGAAAAATATCATAAACTGAGGTTAATAGCCGCCTGTGGTTGTGTAAATACTCCGACACCATGGGGTTTCATCAAAAAGGAGTGGTTCCGTTTTGGACTTTCTTGCAGCACTATTCAACCTTGTATATCAGTAAGAAAGTGACAATAAACTGACTAGGACATTTTTAACCATTGTTTAAAATTTTAAAAATACTATACAATGACATACCATCAGGCTTAAAGCATTTGTTATAGATTCTCTGATCCTATATTAAACATTAAAGAGTGTCACTTTTAAAGATGGATAACACAGAGGACATTAGATTATATTTACTACAACTATTGAGACTCTACTCCAATAGGAAGTGACAAGTTTTGTTTAAGTACATCGAATGAAACGAGATATCAATTGAATGACGTGTATAGCTGCAACGGGGTCGTATCCTTGGTTACAAATATGGGCGTGCACGAGAACTCAACTTCAAATATCCGCAAATGATTGAATTAAAGTAATGTGCGTACGTTAACTTACAACCTTTCACACTACCTTAACATAATACAATCGTATTTCGTACATCGGTAATGTATATAGTGTATGCACACGTCCGTTTCAACGAGAATTGATATGAAAGTAAGATTATAAATGTACGATGAAAAAGAGAATATTGTTAAACTGGTAAGTTACGTTCTCGTCCCTAAAGTCGGCCTCCTATCAGTGGAAATGTTATATGGCTTGTGTCGAATTGGCCGAGACTGTGATTGTACTAGACCCAGGGTGCGTTGTTAACTTCCTATCTTCCTCAGTCCTTAGTGCATGAATGCGATGAATCAAAACTCGGAAAGGTGTAAGTTCGACTCTTGACTGACTTATATCAGGATTTTATTTTCATATTTGAGACGTCTTAGATTGATCATTCTTGAAGCATGTGAATTGACTCGACAAACCTATTATTAAAGAGGTCTAAACACGACACCCCTCCTGATCAGGACAGTCCATGAGCAGTGGATAATTGAAAGATAATAGTAGCAGTAGTATAGAGGGACGTCATCCACCATGGATTAAGTTCTATGGACTAGCGTTAAAGGGGCACAGATTACGTTGTTGGAGTTGAATATGTCAGAATTTATAAATGGTGTTATTTAATCAGCAAGTAGTGGTTGTTATGGTTGGAGATCAGCATATCGAATACTTAACAGTTCAGTATAGTGACAATAAACTGGTAACGTCTTGATTTGTGATCGAAAACCGGACAATGGCGCGCCATTGACTCAAACGTAATTATTGAAACTTATTTACAACAGAAACAAAGACAAACTTGTTTTTGTCTTGTGCATAAGGTCACTTTACTAACATACAAGTAATAGTAAATTGGTGTATTTGCACAATAATACTGGAGTCTGTAGAGGGACGATTAAGGTTATCGTCGCCTTATGATTTAGAGGGTTTTTTTCAATGAAAGTTAGAAGAATATTTGTCCATTCTTGACAAATATCATATTTTTATCTCTTCGAGTGAATTAGAAAATTTGTATTACCACGAGTGGCGCAGCCATGAATGTAAATATATAACGTTGCTGTCCCGGGAGATGAAATACACATGGTACATGTCAAGAAAGATAAACATTTCTATCTATTTTATGAGTTCATCGTATTTTACTAACCGTGGCAGCATTTTCCTCCGGAGTCTTTCCTCTGAAGTTTATTCTCGCAGCAAAAGTATATCTCAGCATTGTACTTTTGTATATAGCTGGTGTTAGTGTCAATAATCAGACACATTGGCACATCTTCACACATCGTGCAAACTGCAAAACAATATAGTGATCAGAACAATGTATTTTAAAGAGTTAAATGTGTAACAACCCACGGTTCCGCCATTTCACGTGCATTTAGAGAGTCAGGTGGTTAGCTATTTCTAATTGCAATTTTGTTGACCATTTCATCGCATCCTTGATCAATTTATTTTTGTTCATAGTAACGAATAAGTGAAACCCTTTTTATTTTGATGATAATTTAAAAAAACAAAACAAAATAGATTCAACTTCTTTTTGATAAATTGCAGCATTGATGATTCAACTTACCTTAGCCTTTCATGGTACTTTTGGGTTAGAGCAGGGACAATCTAATAGATTAACCTGAATTAGATTTTCCCTGGTGAGAGTGAACAACAAACATCAACCTTAGAGATACCCATAGAGATTATCATGTTTACAAATAGTTTAGCGCGATAGTTTTCCGGTGTCAGTAACTTTCTAAAGAAATGACGAATTGCATTATTTTACGAGCGCTTCTGACTCTTTTTTTAATTATTTCACGTGCAATTAAAGAATCTTTAAATATAGCTGTAACTATTCACTAGGTCACTCTTTGCCTTTCAGTACTGAAATCTATATGTAACGGGATTGTAAATGTAAATCTTATCTACAAGACATTTTGTATTATGAGATGTTAAGAATTCTTTTGGGGAATCCCTAGGTAAATCCCACGCCTCAATACAAAGAATCTCTTAGAATATTTTACTTTGTTAAGAGGCCGCCAATTTATGGTCACAATTTAAAAAAGGAATGAACGAAAGTATTTACTTTTTTCAAGATAAAACATCTACTTGTCCAGAAAGTAAAGACCAGCTTACAGTGAAGAGGGTTTTAATGAAGGTATTTCTAATTCTCATTTCCCCCTGGGATTTTGCTCAAATTAAACTTTATTAAACTTTCTTACTTAATTGATTAATGAAAATGGCTTTAAATCTTCGTTGCGGGTGTTCATATACAACATAAAAACACTGTAACCACAATTTCTTGTCTCAATAGTTATTCGCTACACTGCTAACAAGAAATGAAATTAACTTGTAAATCACGTTAGTCATCAATTAGCAGTTCGAATATTGATAACACTTAAAATAATATCTTAAAATGAATTGTTATTGAATACAATTCTATTTTTGATTAATTTCTTCAATGTGCATGAAGAATATGTAGAAACTGGTATGTTGTGAATTCCTATTATATTTTTTATATTTGTATAAGAATTTGTCTTTAATTCAAATCTAATTCAAAAGCTAAAAGAAAAAAAAAGATTACTAGGTAAAGAAAAGGAATAACTTGAGTAGTAGTTACATAAATAAAATAGTGAACAATAGATTGACTGATTGAATAGTGAACAATAGAATAAAACATGTATAAACAATTTGATTAAGAAAACGTACTATAAAATGTAAAACTTACCCGAAAATAAAGAAAGGATCAGCCAACAAGCTGCACCTAATAAATGTGGAAGCCCAGCCATCATTTTCAGGAAAAATTAAACTGAATGCGGTTCCGTCTTCGTTATTCCATCTTTTATATATACCGCTCGTTATGGGAGGTAACTCCGACTTAGGGACAATGCGTCACATTACCGAAAGGTTTGGATTTTGAGTCAAGAATGGATAAACCAAACGGTAGGCGTTTGATATTGTGTTACAATGGCCACATGTACATCAAAAGTAAATGCCCAAATATTGAAAGTAGTCATATGAGTTTTGCACTTCAAAGAGGTACTCAGTCAAACACACGATTGTGCTTTTGAAATTAGTATGATCAAATCCATTCACTCAGCGAAGCTACATTTGTAATGAAAATTTGAATTTACATATTGTACATGATGTTTGGCCGCCAACTCATTCTATCTATCTGGAATACCTTCAAATGAAGTATTGCTATTATATATAATACCTATGTTCCTATTTTATTGGTTAACGTCATGTTTTTTTCCCTAACGTGGATCTGTTTATGCTCATGAAATGGGAATTTCCTTGGTTTGAGCCCTACCTTGGTTTTGATCACAGTCTTTCTTGGTTAGTAAATTCTGTTCATAGGTCGAATTCACTTATGTGAATGCTTTGGAACATTGACATTTCAAGTACAATCACACTGATTTGATGACAAAATTTCTAATTTTGAACAAAGAATAAATTTAATAGACCTTATTGCAACAGTGTTAATTCAAGGTTAAAATAAAGGGTATTAATTTCAGAAGCAAAGTAAAATGGTATGAAGAAGGAGAGAAAAACAGTGAATATTTTCTTAACTTGGAGAAAAGAAACTATATATAAACAAAAATATATGTGGATGGATGGAAATGATAAACTTAAAAGTATTGACTTGTAAAAATAAAATAATGTATGAAACTGTGTTTCTATCAAAGTCTATACACAAGTAAACAAGATGCAAATTGGGAAAATAATCTCAATAAGTTACTGAATCTAATACCATCTAATCTCCAGAAAAGCGAGAAATCTGTGAAGGTGAAAAATCTCTCAATGAATATCTTCAAGCTTTAAGACATATGATAACAGGAAAAGTCCTTGCTCTGAAGAATTTACTGTTGAATTCTATAAATTCTTTTGGAAACATTTAGAATTAGGTGTCTTTTAATGGAAATCAATTCAATACGCTTTTGATAATAAAAGGCAACATTCAAACAGGTTTCTGAAAGGTAGATTCATTGGAGAAAATACGAGAATTCTATATGATCTATTCGATTACTGTGAATTTAAGAAAATTCTCGGCTTTCTTGTAAGCAATCAATACTATTATTTGGGATTTCATAGACAAAGCATAACAATCATTAAACTTTGATCCCTCCTTTTGAAAATGGGTAGAACTATTCCAAACAGGTATTTGTAGTGCGACAATGAATGCGGGTCACATTTAAGATAACTTCACACTTGGTAGAGGCTGTGGAAAGGGAAACCTTTGTCCCCATATTTTTATCTCCTGTGTGCAGAACTACTATCAAAAGCAATCTAAATGATAAAAACATCAAAGGCATGAATATAAACGGCGAGACCTACAAAACTTTCCACTATACAGATGATGCAAACTTCACCCTTGATGGATCTGAACATAGTCTTGCCGAACTAATTTCAGTCCTTGAAAAATTCATCGTTTGCTCTGGACTAAAGAAAAATTGTGAGAAAAAAAGAGCAGTTTGGATGGGTTCTAAAAAAGAAAGCAACGAACAACTCTGTCCCCATATCCCAATGCAGTGGTCAAAAGAACCTTGTAAAATCCTAGGTATTATTTTTTTTACAAATTTGAACGAGATGATGTTTACGGACTTCACCTCTTTATTTCTCTCCGAGGTCCAGACCTAAGTCTCTACAGAAAAAAACCCTCTTTATTTTATCAGTTTATATGGCTTGGTAAAAGCGATAGAATAAAGAGAACAATGACGAATATGAAAACGGTGAATTTAAAATGATCAACGTTGAAATGTTTGATAGGTTTATGATAAAATGACTTATCAACAAAATGGTATATGGAAATCATTAATTACTGAAATTCTTTGCCCTTTGGAAATAGGGCTGTAATTGACTTCAAGAAAAAAACAATTTCAATGTGTAAGCAATGTATTACCTAAAAATATTTTGAAAAATGTACAGTTATATTTACTGACAGTCTCATAGTTAATGAAAAAGCAACAACCATAGATGAATTTTTAAAACTATCCAATTTGAATTTTATTACACTGAATTAACTTAAAGACTTCCTCAAATGGCATGAGAGTGGTGTTAGAAGTATCTACAACCTTTACACAGATAAAGGAATTTTGATTGATTTTAACACACTCAAATCAACTCACCGGATATATTTGTTTAATTTCAAATTATTAAAAGCTCTTCAATTCACAAATAAACTGAAAACAAATCCTATTTAGACAATTGGTATAGTAAGTAGGAGAGAGATATTAACACGACTAATGTCCTCAAAAGACATTAATTCATAGACACAGTTTTATATGATAAGGTTAGAAAACAAATCACACAAATAGACACTGAAACTTGAAATCCTGATCTCCACAGACTTCATGTTAAAATGTTTTCATAATATTAACAACAGCTGCATTTATAATAAGACAAGAAATGTTCAATTCAAAATTCGGCATCACATTTTAACAACACAAACATTTCTTCACAAGATAGGGATAGCCATTGCTTCTTTTGTACAGAGGAACCCATCCAGCGAGCCACGCAAGATATTGCTGAACTGCACTGATTGCAGTCAACTGAGCTACGCACAGGACAACATGCCACCACTTGATTGTTGAATCATCTCTAAAAGATCAGTTATACAGCAGTGGGGGATGAAAACGACACTATCATTTACATTGATTTACTAATGAAAAACTTGCTGGACCTCAAAAAATACATTCCCTTTACCAAATTAATTTAAATATCCTATTGATTCATTTCACTCATCAAATCACAGTTTATTGGCTGCTGGAAAAATATACACAGAATGAAAAGAATTTATGTTCTTTATAAGTCACTGTCAGTAGCCAATAAGTGTCACTACTTATTATATTGCCCATTTCTTTTAATGAAATAAGATCACATCATATTTCAGTGTATTACAGAAAAAGCCAATTCATATAAAATTCAAACCTTTGTTGACAATTAATAATTACTTCATTGTAAAGGATCTGTCACATTTTATTTGAATTATCAATAACATGATGGAAGCTACATTTTTCTTCCATATGGCATATTGTCATTTGTAACATTCCTGTTCCTGAATTTCACCATCACTGTTAGAATAAAGTATTGAATAATAACAGACTGTATATCTGGTGTTACATAGAAAATCATCTGCACCTGTCCTGGTACGACAGTGCCTGGATCCCCATACTCAACCAGTCCAACGTCCTTGACTACTTCTCTGAGCGCAGCAACCCCTTCTACGACCGCACATGTAACAACGAGATCATCAAGATGCAGCGCCTCAATGTGGAGCATCTAAGGTTGGTGGACAGAAAGACAGAAAATATCAGATTTGATGAGCAGTCAGACTGAAAGTGATACTTTGTCGATATAACTAAACCTGAAGAAGTTACCAGTTCCAAGGTCCCTAAGCTTGGCCTTATTACATTCACTGGTAACAAGGAGTTTAACCTTTGGGATACATATTCTATTCACTTCCCTCTTGATAGTATAAATGAGATAATCTGATATACCAATAATCTCTCAGCATCTATGTTGATATATTTAGAACACTGGCATTCATAAGTGGTTAAGAGGGAAATTGAAATGAAAAGTTTAGTGTCTTGGTAAACTGTAGCTGCACATGGACGGAAAGAAATATAGCGGTCCAGTTCAAGGTACTCTCCCATTGCAGCTGCATTCCCTTTTCACAAACTGGTATCCTTTCTAAATGAACTTGATGTCCCAATGATACTGATGTGACTGACTGACTGTTCCTTCCCCTTGCAGCAACATGACGGGACTAGAGTACATTCTGCTGCATGTGCAGGAACCCATACTGTACGTCATCAGGAAACAGCATCGCCACTCCCCCACACAGGGTACGTCACCATCCGCAGCTTCGTACAAAGTTCTGCACAGTTCATCCTCGATCTTCATATAGGTCTTTAAGTAGATTATCTGGGACTGAATCCAGAGTGGGAATAAATACTTTGTGGCAGAATCCAGAGGTTTAATAGATAACCCATGGCAGAATCTAGAAGCATAGTAAATAACTCATGCGGAATCTAGAGGTATAGTAAATAACTCATGCAGAATCAAGAGGTATAGTAGGTAGCCCATGCAGAATCAAGAGGTATAGTAGGTAGCCCATGCAGAATCTAGAAGCATAGTAAATAACTCATGCGGAATCTAGAGGTATAGTAAATAACTCATGCAGAATCTAGAGGTATAGTAGGTAGCCCATGCAGAATCAAGAGGTATAGTAGGTAGCCCATGCAGAATCAAGAGGTATAGTAGGTAGCCCATGCAGAATCTAGAGGTATAGTAGGTAGCCCATGCAGAATCTAGAGGTATAGTAGGTAGCCCATGCAGAATCTAGAGGTATAGTAGGTAGCCCATGCAGAATCTAGAGGTATAGTAGGTAGCCCATGCAGAATCTAGAGGTATAGTAGGTAGCCCATGCAGAATCTAGAGGTATAGTAAATAACCCTTGCAGAAACTAGAGATATAGTAAATAACTCATGCAGAATCTAGAGGTATAGTAGGTAGCCCATGCAGAATCAAGAGGTATAGTAGGTAGCCCATGCAGAATCTAGAGGTATAGTAGGTAGCCCATGCAGAATCTAGAGGTATAGTAGGTAGCCCATGCAGAATCTAGAGGTATAGTAGGTAGCCCATGCAGAATCAAGAGGTATAGTAGGTAGCCCATGCAGAATCAAGAGGTATAGTAGGTAGCCCATGCAGAATCTAGAGGTATAGTAGGTAGCCCATGCAGAATCTAGAGGTATAGTAGGTAGCCCATGCAGAATCTAGAGGTATAGTAGGTAGCCCATGCAGAATCTAGAGGTATAGTAGGTAGCCCATGCAGAATCTAGAGGTATAGTAGGTAGCCCATGCAGAATCTAGAGGTATAGTAGGTAGCCCATGCAGAATCTAGAGGTATAGTAGGTAGCCCATGCAGAATCTAGAGGTATAGTAGGTAGCCCATGCAGAATCTAGAGGTATAGTAGGTAGCCCATGCAGAATCTAGAGGTATAGTAGGTAGCCCATGCAGAATCAAGAGGTATAGTAGGTAGCCCATGCAGAATCTAGAGGTATAGTAGGTAGCCCATGCAGAATCTAGAGGTATAGTAGGTAGCCCATGCAGAATCTAGAGGTATAGTAGGTAGCCCATGCAGAATCTAGAGGTATAGTAGGTAGCCCATGCAGAATCTAGAGGTATAGTAGGTAGCCCATGCAGAATCTAGAGGTATAGTAGGTAGCCCATGCAGAATCTAGAGGTATAGTAGGTAGCCCATGCAGAATCTAGAGGTATAGTAGGTAGCCCATGCAGAATCTAGAGGTATAGTAGGTAGCCCATGCAGAATCTAGAGGTATAGTAGGTAGCCCATGCAGAATCTAGAGGTATAGTAGGTAGCCCATGCAGAATCTAGAGGTATAGTAGGTAGCCCATGCAGAATCTAGAGGTATAGTAGGTAGCCCATGCAGAATCTAGAGGTATAGTAGGTAGCCCATGCAGAATCTAGAGGTATAGTAGGTAGCCCATGCAGAATCTAGAGGTATAGTAGGTAGCCCATGCAGAATCTAGAGGTATAGTAGGTAGCCCATGCAGAATCTAGAGGTATAGTAGGTAGCCCATGCAGAATCTAGAGGTATAGTAGGTAGCCCATGCAGAATCTAGAGGTATAGTAGGTAGCCCATGCAGAATCTAGAGGTATAGTAGGTAGCCCATGCAGAATCTAGAGGTATAGTAGGTAGCCCATGCAGAATCTAGAGGTATAGTAGGTAGCCCATGCAGAATCTAGAGGTATAGTAGGTAGCCCATGCAGAATCTAGAGGTATAGTAGGTAGCCCATGCAGAATCTAGAGGTATAGTAGGTAGCCCATGCAGAATCTAGAGGTTTTGTGGATAAAACAAAGCAAAATCGATAGGTTGAGTACATAACCCATAAGCAGAAACGACAGTTTTAGTAGATAGGCCATGGCAGAATCAAGAGTTTGATTTCTGTATTTTAGAGAGTTATTTTTTGACGTTTACTTTAGTTTATTTATTGAGCCAATAAGGTGTTATGTTCTTGCCATTTACTAGAAACCCTTAAGTCTCTCTGTCCCATTAAGTTTTTCAAGAAAATACCATAGATAATTTTTCATGTTAATTGGTAATAAAACAATCTCAGCGATTACCAAAATGTGTCAAAAAAGTATAAAACGGTGAGTGTAGAATTCATTCACTATATTGAAATATTTCAATACAAAAGCTGTACATTGCAATATGAACTTTGGTGCAATACCCAGCCCTAGTACCACTCAATGTTATACATGTTTTTTGCAGTAAGTCCATTGGGGGTGTACTACATCATAGCTGGCATCGTGTACCAGGCTCCTGACCTCGGCTCCGTCGTCAACTCTCGCCTTGTGAGTTTAATTTGTATTTAATGAAGTTGCTCTTCACACTTAAGTTTGCCAATTGAGCCTTGTAATGCCTCAGGAGCTGTAATACACCTAAAATCTCTCTCTGGAACAAGTGAGCATATGAAAGCTTTTATACCCATCATATCCTTACCCACTGTGGTAACAATCCCCTTTTCCCTTTCGCTTGTGAGTTAAAGATCAACTGAAATGACCAATGACAACTTTTATGAATCATTAAAAAGGATTAAAATTTGCCAGTGATTTAAATTTAAATTTTTCTAAATTGGCCGATGAACGACTTTAACAAGCGCTTTTGAGAAACACCAGGGCCTGCTTTCACAAAGGTACCTTAACTAAGGTTAACCTTAACTCCCATACTTTAATATGCACAAAGCTACTTTAACTAAGGTTACCCTTAACTCCCATTCTTTAACATTGCACAAAGCTACCTTAACTAAGGTTACCCTTAACTCCGATACTTTAACATTGCGCAAAGGTACATTAACTAAGGTAACCCTTAACTCCCATACTTTAACATTGCACAAAGGTTACCTTTACTAAGGTTACCCTTAACTCCCATACTTTAACATTGCACAAAGCTACCTTAACTAAGGTTACCCTTAACTCCCATACTTTAACATTGCACAAAGGTTACCTTAAAGAGTTACGATCACCTTAGGGCTTTGTGAAAGGAGGCCCAGCTAATTAGCACCAGTGAACAGGGCCCCCTTTCACAAAGCCCTAAGGTGATCGTAAGTCCTTAAGGTTACCTTAGTGTAATGTTAAAGCTTGGGAGTTACGGTTAACCTTAGTAAAGGTTGCTTTGTGAAAGGGCCCATTGACACTGAAGCTTGAGTCCTGCGACGTGATAGTAGTAGCCCTAATTACCTTCTTATTAGAAAAAAAGAACAGCAAACTTGTCATAGCTTTCGCCAGTCTGATTAGGTGGTTATCCAAAACAAGGGTATGATATAAAAGGTCTCCTAGTAGTTGTATTAAAGCGTATATTTTCTCATTTTTTTTAATACAGACAATAATTTGTAATTATAGAAATTATTAATTTGCCTCCTCTTTAAGAGCATTATAATAACTTTATTTCAAATATCCATGTACATGAGTTGAACTTCATGTTGGTCTTGTTGCAGCTGAACACTGTCCACAACCTCCAGTCATCGTTTGAGGAAGGTGAGAATAGACCTGCCGTAGCTCCCTCGCCCATGCCATTAATGTAGTGCTTGTCATATTGTAACTCATTGAGACCCTTTGGTTACCTTTCACTCCTTATTTGAGGCTAGCAATGGTTTGCATTTGTTAAGAAGGTAACGGAATAAGCACGGTTTATAACTACAAATGGTCCCTGTATAGGAAGAGAATAATATTGCAGTCTTATTTTTTGTTTTCATGATCCTTTAGTATTCAAATGAAATGCAGGATAAATTACTTGTTTTGTTTTTTAATTGAAGGTATATGACTACAGCATATGTAAAGCTTATACATTCCATTGCAGTGACAGTTTAAGGTCTAATATGTTAATGATATATAATTTTGGTTATTTTGACCTACTTTTGGCATAAATCTATAAGTATTATCGTTGTCTTATCTGAAAACAATTACTGATATTGAATAATTGGTGATATATGGTGATACTTGGTGATATCAGAATCCTAATAGAATCAACCTATATTTTCTCGTAAAGGCTTTTTGTCATAAAATTTACAAATTGGAAAACTGATTTTACTTTCCTGGGATGTGTTTGGTAAGAGACATAAACATATATCTGGTATTTCCTATGCTTGACCTTGTTATGTGACCTTGTGTGCTAAAAGGTGGACATTTATAAACATGAGTCACTTATAATGTCACAATTGAGTTCCCTGCTGTGAGTACAGTACTTGTCTCTGAGTTTAGGATATGATTCATTCTAGGTATTTCCAATATACTGTATTCAAGGCATTAAGAAGAAAGTTGAAAAGAAGATGCGCTTTTTAAAATGACTTTTAATCAAATTTAAAAGATGTCGCATACCTACAGGATTTATGTTTTCAATCCAACTGTCTAGCTTTTTCACACAGAGAAAGTTATGAACAGGTGGTACTTTTTATTTTTTGAGTTACTAATGTGGTAAGGGGCGTCTTATAGCAAGAGGGCATTGAATATGTTACATAAAGCATAGATTTGATAGACATTTTAGATTTTCATGTCTTAAGATAATTTTGGATCATACAACTTTTCTTTGCATTCAAATGTTGAAATATTTATTAGCTCAACCTTCATATTTTGATTTAAGACAGGAAACAAAATTTTCAAAATTTTTATAATACTTGATGAAATGGATATCAATTTGCATTAATTATCATTATCACTGTAGCATTGAGGCTGTTTTCGATGGTGGAAACAAGATGAAAGGTGGTTAGAATTTCAGGTGTGGAGCGGACTGGGGGAAGGGAGTAGTTCCACCTGTGTGTTTATAGAGAAAGTTGTCAGTGACTTGTATGAGCCTGTGAGAACTGATAAATGTGATACAGGATGTGGTTGACACTGAGGTCGTGGTTCACTAGTTCACACATACACAGATAATGATTCAAGTCTATAAATATCACTGACATCACTAGGGTGGATTTCTACACAAACAACTTATTATTTCCTCTTTCTCACCCAATAAATATTTCCCTCTGATGCTAGGATAACCCTGTTTCCGCCACTATAGGTTTTTCCTTCAATAAAAGAGTGAAAATACTTGAATAATAAAGGAATTACCATATGATGTGAGAAAGGGTGAAAAGGATTCTATTATAGATTCATACTAAAACCTATTCTATTGAAATCTAAAGTATAAATAAATAGCGGGTCAACCGCTTTTTTAAAAAATGATAACATCATAAAAAGACAGAACTGATCTAGTCTTCTTTGCCTATGCTGTTATGGGATTTGAATATATATTATGACCAAAAACATAAAATAATTCCCTTCAATATTACTATGTTGATTTCATTTCGTTTTTGATTGAATAGGGGGCGGGATAGCACAGTGCTTAGGGCGTTCCGCTTCGGATTAAAAGGTCTGGGGTTCGAATCCCACAGAGGGCTCCACACTTTTGTCTGCAGTAGACTCAGTAGAGAACTGTTCTACACGCAGTAAGGTTTGGATGTAATGCTATACTGAGTTTCAGCGCACGACCACCGATGGTTTGCTAGTTCCAGATGCTGATGCTTGCAGGTTTCACCACAATGCACAGCCTCAATAGTGTTGTGGTCTTTCTCCCTGTAAAAATACCAGCAGCCGTGATATAAGAGAAATACTATTGGAAAGCGGCGTTACACCCTAAATCACTTCCCCTTAATTGAACTGTTTAATTATTTTTTATTTGCAACATTGAAAATGTCATATTATTCAGCAAAATCATATGAAGGAATCTTAATTGATGAAGTATGTACTACCTAACAATTGTGCCAGTTGAGAGGATATAGTTTGACCATGTCAGCTGTTTGTTGAATTTATAATGGTGTTTGGACAGATCTGAATGATAAAAAGCAATTTTGACAATAACCTTTTTTGTCTAAAAGACGTTGTGACACCATTCTTTCTTAGTGACATTTTTGTTGATAACTGAATAATGAAAGCTATTTGGTAAAGTTTGAAAAAAAATATTTTTAAAAATTCTTCCAGTATTCTTTTATTCATCGTAAACACCCTCAGTTGAAAAGTTTCTGCACACCAAATTCCTTTGTTAAAATACACAATGTTTCTAAGTAAATACCAAATTCCTTTGTAAAAATACACAATGTTTCTAAGTAAATACCAACTCCCACATTAGGTGTCATGTTGGGAATAACAAAATAGGATACATAAACCCTAATGCAAAGAAAGGAAACATGTTTACAATAGTGAACTTAATCAGAGAGATTTAAGAAACATGAGAACATGATACAATAAGAATTTGCAATCCTATCTTGCTACCATGTAATTGGGAGTCAGCAACACTGTGTCTGTTCACAATGAATAATTTGTTGTTAGGAAATCCTTTCTTTTCATATGTATCCATATCCATGTATCATATGCTTCTGCCTCATTTCAACTTTGCTTGGCAGGCAAAGAGTCTGTCCTAAAAACTTTTTGTAGACTATGAAAATATATCCCCCCCATTTTCTGGCATCAAATTTTTTTCTTACATTCAGTCACATACAATAAGGATTAAGGGGAGATGGGATGAACAAATTAAATAGTTTTAAAGTTAGTTATTTTTTTATCATTTAAAAAAGGCTCATGCTTTACATAAAAAATTCAAAATCCGTTCACACGCATTTTTATCCAAATTCGGGGATGACTCTATTTTTTAAAAGATAAGAGCATTGCATGAGGTAACAACTATAATATCGGCTCCTTTTGAAGAAAAACAGCATTTATAACCGTTTTGCCCATAATCACCAGGATTTTTGACACACACATACATTTTAGTTATTACTTATGATACTCTCAGTTTCATAAAGAATTCAGAAATAATACTAGGGGGTTACCTTTTTGCAGCTTAAACATCATTTTCTAAAACACCTTCCTAAACATAAAAACAGTTGTTGCGGTACTTCTCATAATTTCAAGTTCAAATTTGACGGCCTACTTTAATAATTATTTCTAACGACAACATCAAACTGAAACTGCTGATTTGGGACAAACTATTAGTTGATGATATGAAGCAACAAATATTTGTCATTCATTAAATAATTTAGTGATTTAGGATACAAAAATGGTAACACCTTGACTGAGAATATAGGAGACGTTCACAGGCATGTATTAAATGACCACAAATAGTGTTAAGACAAACACAACAACAACAAATGTTATGCTTTTTTTATATTTATTTTTAGAAAATATTGTTGTCCCAAAATTTTACCATAAGTGAGCTTTATTTCTGGGTCCCAGCTCTCCTTAAAGGTATAATCTTATTACTTAAAATGATTAAAATATTAATATATTCTTACTTATTTGTAAAATAAGTAATGTAAAAATAATGTATACACAAATTTTTAAACGATTAATCATTCCCCTTATACAAATTGATGCTACAGTCATCTATTAATAACATATGTAAAAACAGGAATGTCCCTGCGAATTTCATTTCAACAAAAGATAATCCCAAAGGACTGTTGCTTTAACCTCTCTTAGATTCCTCTAAACCAGTTGTTGCTTTAACCTCTCTTAGATTCCTCTAAACCAGTTGTTGCTTTAACCTCTCTTAGATTCCTCTAAACCAGTTGTTGCTTTAACCTCTCTTAGATTCCTCTAAACCAGTTGTTGTCCTTTAACACTTTATAAATAATATGTTTAAATGTACTAGTACATGAAACTGGTATGTAATCCCTTATGATTAGTCAATAGAAAGTAATATTTTACCCTTCACAGCAATATATAATAGCAATGTATAATTTAACTGTATGTGTCTTGGTTTCAGCCCAGGGGTTCTCACGCTACCATCCATCTAAAGGTTACTGGTGGGAGTTTAAGGACAGGGAGGTCAAAGGTCACTATATCTCCCATCGCTGCATGTCTTCATTTGAAAATTTGGAAAATTATGTAAAGAATAAGTGCTATAAATTGACAAATTGTTTATTGCCAGAAAACAACTTTCTGTATAAGTAATGACATTTTCATAACCTTTTCTGATGTTAAGTTGTCATGTCTAGATGATGAAGTAATGGTAATGGATAAAATGCTACAGTCCTTTTAAGGTGGTATTGTTGCCATGTTAAGGTGGTAGTGTTGTAGTGTTAAGGTGGTATTGTTGTAGTGTTATGGTGGTATTGTTGTCGTGTTAAGGTGTGTTGTTGTGTTATGGTGGTATTGTTGCCATTTTAAGGTGGTATTGTTGTTGTGTTAAGGTGGTATTGTTGCCATGTTAAGGTGGTTTTATTCGGGTGTTGCAGATAAGCCTGAGACGAAGGAGAAGCGAAAGCGTGAGGAGCCGAGTTCCCTGTTCCAGCGACAGCGGGTGGACATGTTATTGGAGGAGCTAGGCAAGAAGTACCCTCCACAGTTTGTGGCTCCTCCTCACCATGACAACAGAGGTACAATCACACTCATCTAAATGTTATGTAGCTAAACAATTGGTCACATCACAGAATAAGCTTTGATGAATGTTTTTAGCAAATCAAATTTGTTAGTGAATATCATCAAATATGAATATATTTAGTTTTTGAATGAAAGATTGGGGACATTGTGAACTAACAATGACCATATCCCCCACAGAAGAAGTGGTGTCTAGCGGCGCCCCGAAGACAGAGGTGAAGCAGGAGGTGAAGGTTGAGAAGGTGGAAGAGAAGGCAAGCCCCGCCCCCCAAACAGCTACCCCTACCCCCAACCACACACCTGCCTCTGGGTCAGCAGCAGCTATGAAGCCTCCTCCAGAGAAGAAGGCCAAAATCAGGTGACCTGCCACCACACAGCTCACTGTAGTCGTGGGCAGTCTTGAAACAGAACATGACTTTAGACTTATTCAGCTTCTTTGCTGCAGAGCAGTGGGAACATTCAACAATCGTGCACTGAAGAAACTGTCATGTGTAAACTGCACAGTTACTTCAGCATAGGGCCCGATGTGGATGTCACTCTGGATGTGGATACTCTTCGAGTGGATGCACTGGTTTTGGCTATGTTGAATGTGGACATTCTGGTTGTGGACATAGAAAGGAAGAATCTATTATAGCTGTTAAACAGAATGATTTGCTGATATGCTGGATTTGACAATAGAATTTTCTAGTCTTTGTTCAAATGAGATTTTGTTGTTGGGATGTCTTAATACACCAGTGCATCTCCATCCTCTTTGTTGATTTGACGATACATTACACCCTTTAATTCATTAATCACAATCATCATTTTGGTGCACATTGTTCTGAATTTTGTGACTAAAGAAACTCAGATTCTTTTAAAATACTCTTTGAAATAGAGTTTCTATTAATGTTAATTAACTTTATGTATCGTGAGGTACTGGTATTGTGACATCCCTACAATTTCTCTTACCTTCAATGCTGAAATATATCATTTATTGTTAGATTCTGAATTTTCACTAGGTGAAATAATATGCAGGTCTCTGTGAAATAACACTTTCCATTATCATATGTCATTGGTGATATCATAAAACATAAAGGATATTATATGAGTGTCCATGACGGCATGACTTACTATGTTTATGACACGAGTGCCGAAATATTTGTATTTCCATGCGAACGGAAAGTTTGCAAAATCACAGAAAATTATCAAAATCAACCTAAAAGCATAGGCGGTTTACCAATTTTTCATCACATTTGGAACTCAAAGTCATATGTGAACTGTGACGTTAATTCATTGTTTATGATGTGACCTTACAATGAAAACATGATATTTTGGCCTAGAGCATCGTTTGAAAAATATGAACCCATTATGATTGGACTTGTAGCTTATTAAAGTGAGTTTTGTCGGATGTCAGCAATAGCAAAGTGATTTGGCAACTTCATTCATGAAATAAATGTCATCCAACAACGTTTTGGGAAAAATTATAAATCAAACATTTGACATCGAAAATATCGATTTCTCCTTTGTTCGATGAAATATTCATGATGTTCGACAAGAAGTGTCAAAAATCATCTATAAATCGTCATCTCTTCCTCTCCTAAGACCACAAATAGCATTACACAGGACTACTTGACCTCTTTTCCTAGAACATGGGGAATCTTAACTCCTTTTTTGTTTCCTTTTTTGGTGCTTACAACTTGCTAAGAATCTAAAAAGTTATTTCTCAGAATAAGACTGTGATTACTTTGAAGTTGATAGAAACTTAAATTTTCTTTAAAACTAGATCAAAACTTTCAGGTCATAGTGAGTGATGAAATTAAATGTAGTAAAGAGTGATTAAACGTGTAGAGATAAGACATGTCACGATTGCCTGTGTAGATGCACCATCTATCTATCATGTGTACCATACTTCAATAAACATTATCAATCCTATATCCTGCCTTCTGTTTCATCTGCAAGTAAATGAAGTGACTGGGATGCAGGGCTGGTGTTCATAGTGAGCATGTTGCTGTTTGCTTCCTCTTACACTACAAGCACACAGGCATTTGGGATGGGGCGCCCATTGGGTAGCACAAGTACAATTATTGAAATTATTACTTTTGATCAAAGAATATGTGTCAACAGGAGAGAATGAGCTTATTTACACTACATTTGGAAACCTCGTGGGAGGGGTGCCCGAACCCCCCCCCCCCCCCCCCCTCCCAAATCCATCAGTGAGGCAATGCTCTGCTTAGTTGCCCAACCCTATTACCTTTGTAGTCTTGAGTCAGCTATCCCACAACCTCAACTCAATATTTGCTAAATAAGTTGTATATACCTACCTTTAAAAATATATAAGAAATTGTAATGAGTGAAGTAAACAGTTTCTATAAGAAAAACTTGATCCATAAGTATGATGTGTTTAACACTGACACGGATGCATTGCTGACAACCTAAATGTACCAGAAGTGTTACAGATTCTCTCAGAAACTGGGCAAACTAACATAAAACACTGGCTGTTGAAAAGATAAAAGTAGTTAATCTTCTAATTCTGGCAGATTTATCTCGCAATCTGACAAGGGTGCAGCTTTAGGGTGGCAAAACCTTTTTAGTGACATTAACTATTTTTTGTATTAATAAAATACTCAATATAACCGATTAACTATGTTAAAGAGCCACTCCGTGAGTTGTTGGAGTCATATATGCCACACTTAATCAAAGCTTTTCGTTTTTTTACTTTGAGAATATGAAGGTAGAACGTCGCAATTATGATCGAAAACCGGACAGTGGCGCGCGTCAAATAGTCAAACGTAATTTTGGAGACTTATCCGGCTAAAACCGCTAGGAGGGCAGTTAGGAGTTGATAGTGTTTGTTAGGTTATATGACTAGTATCCATGTATATTGGACGTGATATCTACACCTCTGTGTATTTATAAGGCTGTTTTTAGATTTTCATGGAAAATCAGTATTTGTCATATATATGTCTTTAGGACATGAAAAGTTAAGATGTTTTGATTTAATATCACCACATATGACATTTAGGTTCTTATCAAAGGTAAATATATGTTATGAAAATCACGGAGTGGTTCTTTAATGAATTTTTAACTGAGCCCAATTTTAAAACTGCAGTAATAAAAACAAGAAAGATGCAATACTTCCGGAGTTGACCGACCTTCGGACTCCAGCATATTGGTGCTCAGCCTAAACCTTTCAGTGAATTGCACAAAGCGTATTGGAATGTCTGTGGAACATTTGCATCTGAGTATATATCTAAAAACAATATCAAATACAATGTTTAATCTCGCCGGGTCTCTTTGGGACTATTTGACACTAATTGACTTATAGGTAATTGCACCATAAGGTGCTCAAATCTCAAAATACATACAGTCAGTATGGGTAAAGAGCTCGTATTATAAATGCCATGTTACTAAGTATTTAGTGTGAGTCTAAGTCTAGACATATATGTGTGATTATTGCGCCCAGTGAGTGATAAGTCTGTTGATATGATCCAAAGATAAGTACAGATTACAAAGAGGCTTTCTTATGTCTGAATACAAAGTGCATATTGTCCTCTTCGGGGACGCTACAATTACAGGACTTAGATAAATGGTTTTCAAGGGTAGTTTTAAATTTTGTGAAACGACCATTCTTGATCTCTGAATAGCTTCGGAGTACTCTATCCTTTACGGATTTCACATAATCTAAATCAAAAAATCACTTTTAAAGTCGGTACGTCCTTAACTTATTACCATTTACTTGCCTCCAACAATCCAACGTTGTGAACACCAATTATTAATATCTGTTCCACCAGATTCAGTTTTAAAAATCAAATCCACAGTCAAAGATAAATCAAGACTTTCAAATAATTTCACCACTGAACACCCCCAGGAATTTCGCACTGACAATGGCCATCAATGAATCAAATACGGCCATATATTTTCATTAACGAAAAATGAGAGTGTTATAAAGCAACTATAAAGTATTCATGTACATTGAAAGAAGGTGATTTCTGCTAATGCTGCTGTTTTCATTAAATACGACAAATTGTCAGAAATGTGGTGTGTAAAGATGCAAATAAATGCAAGGTAATTTCAATGCAACTAATTAAAGACTTTTCCCGCTAAAACAAATAACCGGCCTCTCGTCAGAAATCTGTTGGCAAAGAAAGGTTGAATTTTCAGAATATTTATTTGTAACAGGGATAGTCACCTTGGTAGATTTGGTCTTGACACTCCTTCAGATATGTGCCTGGCTATCTATCGAATCAGTTATGCCGGGAGTTTATCTTCTTCATATATATTGTGGAAGTAATGAATAGCTTTGTTCGTGAACTTCCACATGACCTTAGATGCGTGTCCTGTGAACAGCAGAGAATCTTTCAGAGAGATTAACATGTTAGTGATCCCGGGCATGTTGAGTTGTTTTCAATCTTATAGGGCGTAGCATCATCTACAATTATTTCGATGAAGACTAAATATCAAAAAGGTAAGCCAGTTAGCCCATGACTGCCAGTGTAGGTCTGTAGACAAATCACTTAATTATGACAATTTGTTTGCAAGATGAATTCCAAGGATGATCGCATCTATTCAGAAGCTCACATAGTCATGGCTCTTTTGGAGAGGCGCGAAGAAAACCAGGAAACATTTTTCGACATATTTTTTACACAAGATGAAACGTTTCTTCATCACTATAATATCGAGACTAAAGTTCAGTGGATGCAACCAACAGAGGGCACGACTGCAGACAGCAGCGTGCAAGGTCATGCTCACAATCTGTTCGGACAAGCCTGTAGTTGTTATGAAGGAATTCCTGGCGACGGGTGGCACAATTACAGGTCATTACTAATATACTATGTTTAGTTGCTGAGGACATTTGAGAAGCTATCAAGGTTAAGAATCATGGTATTTATCAAGAGGACGCAACTCTCACATTGTCCAACAGAAGCACGGTCTGCCCTGTGAATAATTCTCTCATCACCACCTTACTCTCTTGACCTTGCACCATCTGACTTTCATTCCTTCCCAATCATGAAGTAATTGTTGAAGGGAACACGCTTTCCAGATGATGAAACACTGATTGTTTTGGGTCAAGTCATTATTTTGATAAGGCCTACGAACGTCTTCAAGTGTTTCCCTTGGTGGCTGCTATGTTGATACTGTGCTTAAGACTGATAATGGTGCCAAAATTTGTTTCGCTATGTCAACTGCAAATGGGTCAGGGGAAATCTTAAATAAATGCCCGTCGTAAGAAATGCATCGACTCTTCTCTTGCTGTACGTTAACCGAAACAAAAGATCTTATTAGATTTCTGGCGCTGCGTTCAATGTATCAATTAAGTTTAAACATATTATATTCACAAACAAAAACAGAGTCCTTTTTTCACGGAGCTCCGGTAGACTAAGGTGGTGGTGACTCAATGGTTTAACTCTGGGTTAAAGGTGCCATTAGTACTGTGGGAACTTTGTGAAATTAAAGACTCTTCTCAAACTAAGACTACCCTCCCCTCAATGTACAAGTAACAAATACTGACTAATTGCTTGAATTGATAGTTTTCCTTCTCAATTGTTCCATTGTTTTCAAAGACACTTTAAATTTTGTGGATAATTTCCAGAGTCACTGTAGGCAGATTTTCTTCATCCCGCCTTGCACACCATGTTGATTCATAAACTGAAATACACAAAAATAGAATTTTTCAATTTTCTATCCTATTGTAACGAATTGAAATTGAGGCATGTTAGTTGATGGAAATGAGATTTTTTTAGAAATCACGTTTTTTTCCATTTGAATTGTCAATGAATAGGACACGCTAAGAGTATAAAAGGAGGTGAATTCGAATATTCTCTACTCGTGTTAATTAAAAGTCTGAAGGAAATTATACGTTTAACAGCAGCAGAGCGAGTAAGAGTCATCGGAATGTCACAAGTTGGGATTTCGAACAGGACGTTTGGATTCATCAGACAAACGGTAATTTGACTCCTTCATCGCCTTAACCAGACTGGCAGACATCTGACCGTACTAGAAGCGGAAGACCGAGGGTGACGACTTCCGCAGAAGACCGATATCTGCGCACACTACATCCGCGCAACAGATTCGTATCGACGGCGTGCGGGCACCATATATCAGCAGGAACACTGTCATGAGACGTCTTCGAGCTATCGGTACTCGGACATATCGACCGTTCCGCGGAACATAGCCTCAACGGTCTATGATGGGCAAGTTAGTCGCTGGCAACGTCATGATTGGGCAAGAGTGATCTTTAGCGATGAAAGTCGCTTCAACATGTTGCAAGTAGACGGAAGAGTGAGAGTATACAGACGTAGAGGCGAGAGACATGCTGCAGCAAGTGTGGAAGAAGTTGTTCCCTATGGCAGTGGCAGCGTCATGATCTGGGCCGGGATCTGGGGATTTGGATTTGGTGACGATTCGTAAGACCCTTATAGCCCAGAGATACAGGGACCAAATGATTAAGCCTGTGATGGTCCCATTCATACAGATGTAGCAGCAATGGATAATTTTTCAACAGGACAATGCGAACTATACCATACTGCCAGCATCACAATGGACTTCCTAAACTAACAAAACATGTAGGTTTTGCCTTGGCCATCACGCTGGAATATCATCGGAAAGATGACTTAGACGCCGCCCACAGCAACCAGTTACCATACAACAGCTGAAACAGTCACAACACGAATAGTGGCAACGTTTCCCGAATAACGCCATCCGACGTCTTACCTTTCTATGAGAAGACGTGTCTATGTTTGTATTGACTGGATACCACGTCCACTGCTTATGAACATTACACAACGTAATGTCGCCCGATCTGTTAATGTTAATTTCAAAGTATACCCCCAGTGGACACAAACAGATGTAGAAATGTGATGTGTCGAACAAAACACTCCAACATGTACTTACAATGTTTGAATGTTCACTATTAATGTCAAACATTTTAAATGCTCGAAAGTTTGTCCTGTTTTCTTTAATAACCAAATAACTGTGGTATTTTCTATTTCGATAAAAACCAAAAGACATAATTATTTGTTAGCCCGTACAGCCGAAAGGCTTAAAATACAGAATTATATATGTCCTACTATAAATTTACTAGACTTCTACAAAGTAATTGCACTGATACTATACTGAATTTATCAAAATGCATTTATCGTTTAATAAAAGAAAGTATTAGCTTAGATGTCTAGTAATGTTTGAATAAAGTTATGAATGGTTGTCACTGTGTATTTGTGGTTTGATGTGTTAATAGGGTTGCAAACCCTATGTTCAGATATATGTTGGGATTTATAACACCTTTTCATCATGGCAAATTTACATCTACTCAATCTTAGGCCTACTTTTGTGTGTGCTTGAATGATACTTATCTTTATTGTGTAATTTGTCACTGACCTGTAAAAATAAAATTAAATGTAAAAACGCTGAAAAAGTTAACAACAAGGAATTTCTTTAACCTGGTAAAGATTTATATTTAGTATGTATCTGTTTATCAAAGTAGTGAACCTCATGTTTTGTATGTTATGTGAAACCTACGCACACCAGGGTCCTACCCATTCCATGAAAATCGTAAACAGTCTGATACTTGTTTATTTAAGTTTCGATGGTACGGTGCTAGTACGTTTAAAGACAGTTTTCGTACGCCCATCTTTTACTCAGACAGTTTGGACCACGTTTCTTTTGAATAACATTTCGAATTCCCGTTAGTGTTCACATCGTTTTAAAATCAATTCAATCCCGTTCTTAGTGAGTTCTTATCCGTTTTGGGTTAGATCTATTCCGTTATCAATACACATTATCCCGTTTTTCTCTTGTAAAACTCGTTTTAGGCAGTTTTTGTCGTTTTAAGCAAGTTCTCTTATTGCTATTAATGCGAAATTAGAAGACCACCTCCTGACCTGATTTTAATGAATAATTAGCTCGTTCTAGTCTGTTCTTCAATTAAAAATAAGTGTTTACAAGGAAAGATTGGTCATAGGAAATCCAGCTCGTTACTAACTGTGACAACCACTGACCTCACATCGTTTTATCAATGCTTATTCTTACAACTCACTATGTCTTTATATGGTGCAATCAATTCAGTAAGATCTGTATGTCGCAAACATGTCTACGATGAATAGAACGAAACTGTGAAGTAACATAATAATAACGGTTTGGTAGAATCGAGAGGTTGAGGCAAGGTGGTAGCTCTTTTGATATTTAAATGTTTATCAAAACTTATTTGGGTATACAGGGACGGTTAATCTAACCTTTAGGTAACTTCCATTCCGTACTAAACATATACCGATTCTCAATTCTGAGTCAGGCCCGTAGCTAGCGGGGGGGCCCCCCCACTAATTTTTAGGAAAAAAAAAATTTGTGCTTATGTCAATGTTTGTATGGAAAAAAAGAATATTATATGCTTCATCAGGCATCTGACCCTTTTCTGCAGATTGAGAACATGAACGTGAACATTAAATGCCAGTATTACACCCCCCCCCCCCCCCACTGAACTAGCAAATCCCTTATTTTGGAACCCCCACTCTCGAAACCCCCCCCCCCCCCCCTCCCACTGAGCTAGCAAATCTCTAGCCCCTTCACTCTCGAAATTGGTGCTACGGGCCTGTGAGTTATTGGCAATGAAAGTTGCATGTTTTCTTTATGAGCTGATACCATCTCAAGAACATTAACTGAAAACAACCTGTGTGATAAAGACCATGCAAGAGGGTGTGGAGGATTCTTCAAGATAATCTAGATAAGGCGGGTCATTCGTCATTGACCAAAAACATATCATATCCTGGTGGTGATGACTCGAGTGGGAGAACATTAGCTCAAAACATTCGCAATTCCTTAGTACCTGTCGTCTAGCCTGAAAGAGATTGAAGCCAAATTTAGTCAAGTTTTCCAAGTAACGAATTGAGATCATCTTCTGTTTAAGAAAATTTAAAGAATCAATAAGTTCCATGTTATGCAACACCGATTGATATTAAGGAAAACGTCCCTCTTGTAATACCCATATCGTCCGCGATGTCGAATACTGCATGTACCCATGATAATTGATAAATGAAACTAACTTATTAAGCATATATTCATCTTTCGACAGGCCAAGAATTGGCTTGCGACAAAAGAATTCTTGATTTACAATAATCATGCATCATCTTCTTAAATGTTAATTCATTTTCACATTCACTTTATCATTACTATTTTCATTATTGTTAAAAGAATATTCGTCATTGAAATAAAAAATGCTTATGAAAAAAGCATTTTGCGCTCGATCACGCACGCACGAACAATCACACATTAAACATGACAAAATAAAAGGTATTGTAATTGATGAACATGAATATAAATTAGGCCAATATGCTGATGATACTGAATTACTTCTCGATGGATCAGAGAATAGTCTATATGCTGCTATTGATACTATCAATATATTTTACAACATGTCAGGCTTGAAAATAAATATTGACAAGACTAAGGCAATCTGGATTGGCTCAAAGGCAGGTAGTGGAGATGTACTCTGTAAAGATTTAGATATAGAATGGCAAAGGAATGAATTTGAAGTTTTAGGAATTAAATTTACCCCCCATTTGAATGACCTGTGGGTCATCAACACAAGAAAAAGACTTGAAGAAATAAAAAGACTATTGGGATCATGGAGAAAAAGACATTTGACACTGACAGGCAAAATTACGGTTATAAAAACTTTGGCACTTTCAAAACTGGTGCACATTTTCAATAGTTTACCTAACCCACCTGATGAATTTATTACCTCCCTTGAACGATTATTTTTCAACTTTATTTGGAATGGCAAGAAAATTAAACGAAGCATTTTGATAAAAGATTTTAAAGAAGGTGGGCTGCGTATGACTGACATCAAAACTTTTATCAATGCCATGAAATTATCTACTCTCAAACGTTATTTAGGAAAACCTAATGTAAACAATCCATGTAATTTTCCACTAAAAGATATATTGAAATTTGGGGCAAATATTCAGGAGATTGTCGAAACTGAGAATCCTTTTTGGAGGGATGTTACTAGAGCTTGGAAAATCTACTGTCGAAAATCCATGATTGATGATGACATAAATGAAATCCTATCCCAACCAATATGGCTTAATCACAACTTTAAAAATCCAAACGATTAGGGGAACATATATGGATCTTGACTATATTTTATATATCATACCAAATTCATGGAAAAAGACTTTAGAAGAATATAGACATACAGATGTTAATCATTTCCATGTTAATTCCCTATATAGGGACTTCATGACTCCAAACAAGGGCTCTAGAAAATATTATGACAAACTGCTCTCTGATAGTATTATGCCTCCTATTTGCCTTAGATGGGAAAATTTGTTTCAAGATATTGATTTTAACTGGAGCTGGATTTTTAGTGTCCATAGAAAAAACATAAAGGATATCAAACTGCTTGATTTTCAATTTAAGTTTCTGCATGGAATTATCTATACTAAAAAAGAACTCATGAAAATGAAACTTGTTGACAATATCAGATGTACATTTTGTCATGCTGCTGATGAAAATTTATGTCATGTATATTGGGTGTGCGAGGAAACAAAACACTTTTGGAATGAACTTCAAAATTGGATTAATCAAAACACTTTAGATTTGCAATTGACAAAATTTCTTGTTTGGTTCGGAACTTTAAATACTGACCCTTTATTAAATCACTTAATACTTTCGGCTAAAAGACACATTTATATTTGCAACCTTAAAAAAAACATCCCTAACTTAAAACATTTTGAAAAGTTTTTTAAAGACATATTCACAGTTGAGAAATTCATATCCATTAGAAATCATAAATTGGATATTTTTACAAAGAAATGGTCTCCTCTACTTCCAATCTTTGATCCAGATGGATGAGCCTGTAATCAACTTATTCTGTACATGAAGTTTATGGGTTCAATAAAAAAAAAAAAATAAAAAAAAAAAGGATGCTTTTTGATTCTTGTTACTTTTTCAAGTCATTTTAAATTATTTGAAAAGTACACTCCTGATCCATTTTCAAATGATATGAAATACTCAAAATTTATTCTGGACCCCGACTAGCCAGTTCAACCTGACCTAGACACGTGTCTGCGAGTGGACCAGGACCGTGTGTTTCCCCAGAATCGAGAGTAACTGGAATAGCCTTGATCGATTGAATGCTTTTGATTTTCCACGAATTTGGCGTTATCGCTTTCTATATGGACAAACTTTGAAAACCTCGCCCACATTCTCAAGTTTAAAAGAAATTTGTTGAATATTCGAGAGAAGAGTCTAAAAAATAGGAATATCATATGGTTTCATCTGATTTCGGTCCGAAAAACTTCATATGTTTCTTCAAACAAAACAGACCCTGCCATGACAATTTGTGTCATCCACACAGTGTCGGTCTACGACGGACACAGCTGGATTGAGAATACGTAATATCTCGAGCACATAATGTGCCACAGTAATCTCATCTTCAAATAGACGGTATCAAAGACTTTACATATCATCAAGATGGTGAAATCACAATGCTAGGGCGACGAAAACCTGACATGTAAAAGATGCTGGTGACACCACAGTGATAAAGTGTCAAAACCCTGATGAAAAAATGCTTTTATGTTAAAATACTGATGTAATATCATTACTAAGATGTCAAAAAAACTGATGGAATGACAACGCCAAATGAAAAACACCCTGATGACATCACAATACTATTGTGCCATGATATCATTATGACTGCTCTGTGCTGCAAACCTACGGACAATACATAGAGGATATTTAAAATTTGTGAAGTAGAAAATCATATATTTACACTCGTGGCTACGCCACTCGTGAAAATATACATTTCTACTTCACTCGATGAGATATCCATGGTATTCGACGAGAAATGTCTAATGTTCTATTTATTATGTTTCCAAAAAAACCCGTAATGACCTTAACTATATGAATGGAGAAGCTAAAACGCTTCGCTAACGCGGCTTTTGCATGGCGTCTTTCAATTGTTTCATGACGTAACAGACGACGTCATATGATTGTTGCATCATTTCACTGAGTAGAATACTATTTTTATTTCACTCAGTGAAAATACGGGTTTTATTTTCACCCATAAATGGCATATTTCACCATTCGAAATATAATAAAGTGAGATACTTTCTTCGAATATATGATGAATAAGGAATTAAATAGAATCTTACCCTCATCAACAAAACAAATACATCAACACTCGTGTATAAAGTTACAGTACTCACTATAGGCTTTGGATATTGATGTGTTTGAGATCAACTAGTATATAGAGGATACTAAACGACCTTCCATTTAATACTATTTTTATTAAACGAGTTAATGATTAAGTATAAAACGAGCGAAAGCGAGTTTCATACCAAATCATTAACGAGTTTAATAAAAATAGTATTAAATGGGATGAAGTTTAGTATTCTGTTTATTACTTGACCTCAGTAATCAAGCATTAATACCGAAAGTGTACTGAACGAAGCATTTCCGCGACTAAGCCGCCATTGAGACGTCGGTGCCAAGATTGTGACGTCACAACCACACAATATTATGACGTCATACGGGGAGCGGTATTACAATAGTTTAATATCGCCGTATAAATATTACACTGCGGTATCTTACACGGGCGAGTAATGAATAGAGAATACTAAACGACGTCCCGTTTAATAACATATTTATGAAACGAGTGTGTGGTTTGGTATTTAACGAGCGAAAGCGAGTTAGATACCGATACCATTCACGAGTTTCATAAAAATGTAATTATACGGGACTGAGTTTAGTATTTTATTTATTACTCGCTGAATTATATCAAAGAAAATCGCCGGGATAGCCATTGTCGCTGTGCCGCTAACATTGTGACGTCATGCTTAACGATTGTGACGTCATGTGACGTCAATCAACACGCGATGTTATTACACAATGTGTAATAACTTTGTAGATTTATTAAACGGCGGTATCTTCAACTGCAGAGTAATAATGATATTTATCACCCAAAACTGTGTTCCACAGGAGATATCGCTTGTGGAAGATCAAGCGATATCTCCTAAGAGATATCGTTTTGACAGTAGATTTTGAACAATGCCCTATTACAGTCAAGTTCATGACATCACAATTGTTTTACATCATCAAGTAATGACATCACAATGCTATGACGTCATAAACATGATTCCGTCACAATGCTATGACATCACTCCACTGAGAGTCTTAGAGTAGTGCAGTGTTCATAAATACACATTTTTCACGGAATCAAAATGAAAATGATTTTGGATGATAAATAGAATCTCACCCTCGTGTCTTCTGACACTCGTTGATAAAAGTAAAATATCCTCGGCAAGCCTCGGAAATTTGTAACTTTTATCAACTCGTGTTGATATATTTGATATCAGAAGACACTTGGGTGAGATTCCCTATATATCATATTAATTGTGCTATATGAGATATCAATTTATATGATAAATTAGATATCAATGTATGTGATATGTTAGTTATATATATTATTTAAATTTTAATTAAGTTAGGGAAATGGATTCGCATACCTAAACCGATCATGATACGTTCGTCTTAAAACTGCTTCTTTTCATTAAAAAATATTCTCTTGAAATTGGGAACAGTTATTTTTATTTTCTTGAAAACACTATACTTATCTAAAAATTCGTTCCATGGTCCCTTTAAACAGAAGGCGACGTCATGATACCATTTTTTTTTCTTCTACAGATTTTATCAAGGACACGTCATATAGGTTTGGTCAAATAATGGAGCTTTAATGATGTGAAACAGTCTCCCTTTGAAGTCATCCGTATCCTTATCTTGGAGCTATGTCGTCACTGCCATTTCTTTTCTCCTTCTTTCACCGAGAACTTTTCATCATGGCATGATAAACTCTGTCTTTGCAGGTGCAAGGCGAGGCAGCCCTGTATATGCGTGTGTGTGTGTGTGGGGGGGGGGGGGGGGGGGGGGGGGGGGGGGGTTCTGCTCACTTGGCAGGAAACGGGGGTGAACAGCGATTCTTTGTCAAGTATCTACACACCCAGATCGAAGCCCTGAACTCATTTAATTTGGTATTCAAGAAATTGTAGTTACTGGCAGAGCTTTCGACTTGTCCAACGTTTTCTTTTATTTATAAATGCATCAAATCAAATCAAAATTACCCGATTCTTCTGGGTTCACTACACTAGTGTTACCATTGCTATCTTGTACACCCTTTTGTGTCAATAGTTGGTATAATTTTCAATACTTCTGAGATAAGTATGAATATGCTAATTAATAAACGTATCTCAAACGTCTCAAAAGCACATGTATTTCTCTGAATGCATTGTCTTCAGTGTAACTCAGAGATTCTGGGAATAAAAGTTGTCAATTCCAAAAAGAAAAAACTAAACATGTTTTATTGATATTTCAAGGTTAGAAATCCGACAGTCCTTAAATCCCATGTAATATGCATCCGTAGGTTTTTAATCAATTGTTTACACTTACATTTAGTATTGTGACAAGAAACAGGTTAAAGTCATGTTTCGTGACCGAAAAGTTCATTACAGTAGAGAAAATGACAAACATGGCAAGGTATTGTTAAGCATATCAAATCATTAGTATATGAGCGCATAAGACGGAGAATTTCAACCTCGTAACAGATATATGGCCATTTCCAGGTTTATTATTGAAATAAGTAAATATACTTATTTTGGCATTTAAATGATAAAATGTGAATTTTTCGACATGATTTGAACTTAAGCTTTATGCAAGACATAAAATATATCAGTTATTGAGTAGGTGTCATACAAAATTTTGAAACATACTCTGTGTCACTTTTATAAATATAGATCGACATCTCTACATTAGGTTCTAATAGTATGACATGACATTTAAAAAACCTAATGATCTAAATTTATCTAGATTGTATTAGCATAAACATATATAACACTCATCCACTTCATCAACGTTTCAGTCATTCTGCCCTAACAGACCAAGGACTTTTATTATATTATTTATTCTATACAGGTCTTTGGGCAGATGTTAGTGAAAATTGGTCGCGGTCATGTGCTTTTCAATAGTAAAGTGTTCTTAAAGAGCCACTCCGTGAGTGTTTGGAGTCATATATGCCAAACTTAATCAGTGGTGTCATTTGATCGCGAAGTATCGACTATTACCAAAAAGACACATTTTATAGCTTATTGTTTTTTTACAGTAACAATATGAAGGTTGAACGTCGCAATTATGATCGAAAACCGGACAGTGGCGCGCGTCAAATGGTCAAACGTAATTTTGGAGACTTATCTAAAACAGTCAGGAGGGCAGTTAGGAGTTGATAGTGTTTGTTAGGTTATATGACTAGTACCCATGTATATTGAACGTGATATCTACGCCTCTGTCCATTTATAAGGCTGTTTTAGATTTTCATGGAAAAACCAGTATTTATCATGTATAGGTCTTTTAGACATAAAAAGTTAAGATTTGTTGGTTTAATATCACCACATATGACATAAAGGTTTGTATCAAAGGTAAATAATATGTTATGAAAATCACGGAGTGGCTCTTTAAAGAGTAATTGAGCTGCATTGTCACCAAACTTCTTTATTACATATGTTCGTGTTTTGTACGTACGTGTGTATATAAGAAACAAATTATCCGTTATGTACTATGTACGTGACAGGGAGTACTGCGGCGAGGTCGCTAGACAGTTGGTTGACCGCTTTCACCTTGACCTTGATTCACAAGTGATAAAGTTCCGATCGTATATTGAACACGGTAATATTTATATCACATTGCATTAGTGGAAAGGTATTTCCTGTTTACGTTACCTGCATATACCTGCCTGTGCACCTACATAGAGATGACCCAAATAGGTGGACAAATGTGGCAGGTAAAAGAGGGTATTCCCCCCGCCTTCAGCTGTACACCCTGACAAGCATTATATACTGGGTTGAATAGATAACGCATCTTGTTACGTATAGTAATACTCGTATGTGCCTATGTAGCTGTTTGTCGTGTGAGTTTGAGAAATGTCATGCTCGCATAGTTAGTTTACTCCACCGACGTCACACAGAACCCATAAAGCGGTACGGTACTGGTCCGCTGGCCATTATGGAAAGGAGAGATGCTGCCTTGACTCTATTTTGAAGATCTGGTTACAAATATTTACCCTTGAGCAGTAAAGAAGTGGGCGATTGTTTCAATCAATTAAATTATTTAAGCAAGATTGATTATCTTCGATTGTATGAAAGAAAATATGCACTATTGTATGATGAAACGGGCGTTTTAGAATCAACTTTATAACCGGAATACGTACATATTTGCTAAATTACGTACGGAGTAGGTTAAGTGGGTGTCGTTGCACAAAACAACTTAACTTTAAGGTTAACCTTAGTGCCATCATTAAAAGAGCCACTCCTTGAGTTGTTGGAGTCATATATGCCAAACTTAATCAATGGTGTCATTTCATCGCGAAGTATCGACTGTTACCAATGAGACACATCTTAAAGCTTATTGTTTTTTACAGCGACAATATGAAGGTTGAACGTCGCAATTATGATCGAAAACCGGACAGTGGCGCGCGCCAAATAGTCAAACGTAATTTTGAAGACTTATCTAAAACAGGCAGGAGAGCAGTTAGACGTTGATAGCGTTTGTTAGGTTATATAACTAGTATCCATGTATATTGGACGTAATATCTACACCTATGATGCATTTATAAGGCTGTTTTTAGATTTTCATGGAAAACCAGTATTTCTCATATATATGTCTTTTGGACATGAAAAGTTAGGATGTTTTGATTTTATATCACCACAGATGACATTAAGGTTCGTATCAAAGGTAAATAATATGTTATGAAAATCACGGAGTGGCTCTTTAACATTGCACTAAGGCTACCTTAGTGACTTAAGGTTACCTTCGAGTTTTGACCCTGAGTAAGGATCGTTAGTAACATCGAGAGATATTAATAATCTGTGCATTTCTTGTATTCACGAAATATTGGTGTGCGCTAGTGGTTTAAATATATTGTGATTGACATGTATTTAGATATTATTCGTCTCCCTTTATAATAATCGAAAAATGACGTCCATAATGGTTTTTCATAAAATGATCAATTCCAGTTTAAATTGACGTTGTTTCCCGCTTTTTCAGTTACCCATTTCTCTTTCCGCTTTCAGCGCATGCACATGTAGTGAGTAACGAACAGGCAAATATATCAGCAGGAGTAAAAAAACTCATTCAAAGTTTGTTTAATCCTTAATTTCAACTTTATAGTGTTCATGATTTTTTTTTAAAAGATATCAATATTTACGTACATCGTTATGTTTAAGAAACTTGTATCCATAATACTATGACTACGACAATGAAATAATGAGGTATAGCGTATATTACCAAAACAGGTATAAAGTCATAAGCACATTTATAACGAACAGGCTTAAGACAACGCTAGATAATCTCACACATGAAAACCAAACAGGCAGATGCACAACAGAAAACATCCGACTTCTTTATGACATCATTTTCGAAACTAAATCGGAGAATCAAAAAAGGTTTTTTAAACCTCATTGATACTGTAACAACTTTCCATAATGTTTCTAAGGAATTCATTATAATGTTATTGGAAAACTCCAGTTTTAAAAAAATAATATTCAGAAATGGGTTAATTATTTAAAATTTCTTCTTATTTCAAATGCTTCATCATGTATTACGCAGAAATGTTCATCTGTAAACATTTTTCGATAATTAAAGAGGTTGTAGGCAAGTTGAAATACTCTCCCCATATCTTTTTCCATATATTCGTTGCTGTAATATGAAAGAATAAAGATTAGAGATAACGGAAATACAAAAGGCATTGTTCTAAACGAAACAGAACATAATACTGGCCAATATGCTAACGGTAAGGAACAATTCCTAGTTGGTCAACAGGCCTCTCTCAATGAAGCATTCTATAATACACAAAAAGACTTGCAAATATGTAGAGAATTCTTATGAATTGGAAGAAACGAAACATAACTTTGATAGGGAAGGTAACTGTTATCAAAACCTTGTCTTTCTCTACTATTGTTCATATTTGTACTTATTTGTCCTTCAAATCGCCCCAAAGACATTAAAACAAATTTGAAAAACATATTTTACAACTTCATTTGAAATGATAAGAGAGACAAAATAAAGAGATACGTTTCAAAAACAAACTCTCATAGCCTAGCAGGTTTTCCCTATAAACATGTTCTCAACTTAGGAGCGAATATACTACATAAATACAAACTTGTAAATCCATAGGATTCACTGGATGGTTGGTACAGATATATTCGAGATTATGATATGAATGTTGACAACAAACAATAAGTATGCATCTGCTCTGGTTATGTCAATATTATAACCAAGATTTGATAGTCAAAAATTAGTATTTGACCTAAAACCGTGTCACCCTCAGTTTGCCCAAAGTTTTAGCGATGTCATTCAAACTCTTGAGTCCTTAAAGGCACTAGTGCACGCTTTTACGGTTTAAATTGGCTAATTTAAGGTTTAAGAGGACTTATGCAATACCTTAAGCTTTCTATCGATGCAATGAAATACTTAAAATTCTTTACAATTGACCTGCAATCAACAATGAAAAAATTTAGACAGCCGCTGTTGGCTTGGACATATAACAAATCTAAGGTTAGCTGTGCACAAAACGGATAAATTATAGACAGTTGAAAGCGGCTGAACACTTATTATGTGCAGCTGTTGAATTTACCTAAACTCTGAACTGAGAACAAATAATGAATCATGTTTTATGAAAGCAATGTTGTAAATAAACCGACTTAATAACACAGCATTAGCATTGCTATTAGATTGACCAAAGCGGCTGCCGTTTCCGCTTTTTTGGTTATAAGCAAAATCTCAATATTTCCGATATCGTAGTTCATGCGGATTTATTGTAACGTAACATTAAATACTTCCGGTCTTGAAAAATCAACTTTACTACCTGAATACGTAGATATTCGTTAAATAACTTACGAGGTAGATTATTTGAGTGAGTTTCTTGAATAATATTGAGAGATATGCAGTATCTGTGCATTCGTTGTGTTAAAGAAATATTGGTGTGCACTAGTGCGTTTAACCATTAGAAATTTACCAATACATTTCCCGTGGAATGCCATTATCAAGCCTTTGAAAGGATCAAGATTATTTTACCATAATCTTACTAATGCTCTGGGGTTTTCCAAAAGCATGCCTTACATGGGATAATGAGTTTGATATATTTGGTATGAACATATTGAAAGACGGTATTTTAGAATATAGACAATCGCAGAGGTCAGAAAGCTGTTGGAATTTTAATACAAATTTATTCATAGAGTTAGCTATAATGAACTGGAATTTCTTAACATGAAACTAGTTTATAATGATGTATGTTCGTGGTTAAAGCGAGAATATTTTGTATATATTGAATGTATATCCGATAGTCTTCTGGAACGAGTTCAGACACTGATATAACTCTCGATCTCTCAACATATTATTCTGTACCACCAACAACCACTTGTTGAATCGCATGGTTTTGTTAGCTTAACGTCATGTCTATGTTATGAACATTAAAGGTTAAAAACCAAGTATCACAATCTTTAAAGATATTCGGAAAGATATTTTTCACACTATATATTACTGGAAACATTTGAACATGTATTATTTTGACAAAAGGTGGAAGATTCTTTAGACTGATATGTAACTGCGTATTCTGGATGAATTGTATTTAGTAAGATTACCCATATAACTATAGATATTGTTTTATATATTTCTCTCCGTTCATTGTCAAACATGCCATACCTAATGATATTCTACCACATCTTAGCTCCTGTTCTGTAAAGTGAATTAAAGATAGATGGCTTCATTTCCAAAGCAGAAATCCTAAACTGATCATCATATCTTTATGACATATACACCTACTGTAGTGCTGCGGTTTGATATTTTCAGATTTCGGTAAAAATCCGTTTCCATTGAAACAAGTAGATTAGGACTCTCTACAAGAAATGCTTTATTTCTGGAGCAGAACACTAAAACTGCCGATTAAATCTTTTCTGAATCACGAGAAGATATATGTTAAGAATAATTGGAGACCTGGTGGACATGTAATCTTCTAATGACTCTTGTGATTGATACACAAAGTTTAAATTGTTTGAAGTGGAGTGTGTTCAAAATTGTAACGTTTTCCGTCGATGCATTATGTCTATATGTCTTAAAAATCAATGTCATATATACAGTGTGATTTAAAGTTTATTTGTAAATTCAATAACAAATTTCAAGCAATAAAAGCGAAAATTGGTGTTGATTACGATATATACCGGAGGGAGTATAGGGTTTTCAATTCAAACTTGATAGTTTCTTCACAAACAGATTCAAATGTTTTTGTACATCGTTACCAAATAAAAACTTATGGGGCCACTCCGTGTTTTTCATGGCACTTTATGTTTTTTTCATGCGTGTCAAAACATGAATTAAGATGCCATTCATTTAGAACATCTAAAATATTCAATCAAAATTGCCTAGTGTAAGAGAATTATTAGTTTTCAATGGTAATTTAAGAACACGAAATAAAACATTCCCTTTGGAAAAATGTATCTCATCGTCCGAGTGCGAGTACAGAGATTAGGCGGAGAAAGTTTCACGACTGCGTAAATGGTGTTGCCGATGGAGATAGGTCAGAACTCGTTTGGGACGGGAACCATTTTGACGGTAGAACTGAACTGTAGGTGATGGTAAGAGACACACTTCCAGGTATTGTAATAGACGTTACTTCCCCGTGTAAACCAGGTCTGTGTCAACAACTTTCTGCTTCAGGAAGACAACGCACGCTCATTTCGTGAAGCATCATTCATCAACTTCCTGTTCCAACAATAAGTTGGGCTGCAAAAAGATCCGATATGAACCCGATCGACAGAATGTGCGGTGAATTACTAAATATGACCAATCCTGCACCAAAGACATGAGGTGATTTGGGTCACTGTGTGGTTCAAATTTAGAACGTTGTGGTCGCAGCAGATGTCAACAAGGTGAAGAGTTGCTGCCCTGTTGGAGGCGCGAGGTTGATCGACCATAATCAACCTTCATTTACACTATGCTATAGTTTTGATAACTGTTCATTAAGCCTTAACTTCAACTGCTTAGTGACCCTCTCAAACGCTATAAGAATACATTGTGTGTTTTCTGAATACGGGCAATGACACCATTCTTCAACAGACACTCAGAATTAAGCTAATGACAATAAAAGTACATAAAAATGACGTATTGTGTTAACTATGTTACAGTTTCTTCAGATTTTTAGTGGATGTCAATCATATTTTTATGAGTACGTACTAGCTACAAACACTTTTAAACACTATCAACTCAAATTTTATCCTCTATATGCTATTAAAATGAGCCGGTTCGAACATTGCGTTAAACTAACTGAGCTGCGTAATTGTCAGGGTTTTTTTTATAAGAATCCCGACTGTATACTCTGCTGAACTGTTAAGCATCGAAATGATACTTTTCAGCAACAGACTCTTTTATCATTCGTCTTCTCTTGAATGGCATTCCTCAGGGAACTATGCACCGTTGCAACAAATCCGCATCATCTACGATATCGGAATTATTAAACAACAAAAATTTTAATTGTTTTTACGTTTATTTTTCAAACACTTTTTACAAAGTTTTTCACAAACTCAACAGTTGACAATCCGGTACAGCATTCAGTCACATGATTTAAATCATTCAAATTTTGCTTATAGTAAGCTTTGAGTAAGAAAAGTGAAAACGGCAGTCGCTATGTTCATTCCAATAAAAATGCCATTTCTATGTTCATGAAATCGGTTAAATTTCAACATTGCCTCATTACACAATAATTCTTCCTCTGTTGTAGGAACTGAGTTTAGGTAAACTCAAAAAGTGGGCACATTACTAGTTAAGCCGTCATTACTGTCAGGGCCTATATTTTTTTCCATTTTTTGCACAGCTGACCATAGATTTTTTCTATATCTCTAAGCCACTTTCTGACGTCTGAACTTTTTCAATATTGATTGCAGGTCATTTTTAATGGTTAATACGTATCTACTGCACTAGAAAGCTTAAAAGTGAGTTCCTATGTCCTCACATGCCTTTTAATAGCTAATTTGAACCAAAAGAACGCGTTATAGTTCCTTTAAATCCAGTCCGGGCGTAATATACGAGTTAGGTGTGCCAAGGGGGATAATCCTTGTACTTGAAATTGAACTTATTAGGGAAATGAAACACTTTAAACCATTTGTTATCCGATACTACGTCGATCAAATCTATAGCAACTCGAAATGGCCGTTATAAACTAGAATGCAACAATGTTTAAACGCACTAGTGCACACCAATATTTCTTTAAAACAACGAATGCACAGATATTGCATATCTCTCGATATTATTCAAGATCCTCACTCAAGTAATCTACCTCATAAGTTATTTAACGAATAATTACGTATTCAGGTAGTAAAGTTGATTTTTAAAGACCGGAAGTATTTAATGTTACGTTACATTAATCCGCATGAACTACGAGATCGGAAATATTAAGATTTTGCTTATAACCAAAAAAAGCGGAAACGGCAACCGCTTTGGTCAATCTAATAGCAATGCTAATGCTGTGTTAATAAATCGGTTTATTTACAACATTGCTTTCATAAAACACAATTCATTATTTGTTCTCAGTTCAGAGCTTAGGTAAATTCAACAGCTGCACATAATAATAGTTCAGCCGCTTTCAACTGTCTATAATTTATCCGTTTTGTGCACAGCTAACCTTAGATTTGTTATATGTCCAAGCCAACAGCGGCTGTCTAAAGTTTTTCATTGTTGATTGCAGGTCAATTGTAAAGAATGTTAAGTATTTCATTGCATCGATAGAAAGCTTAAGTGATTGCATAAGTCCTCTTAAACCTTAAAATAGCCAATTTAAACCGTAAAGGCGTGCACTAGTGCCTTAAGGTATGGTATATTACGTAGCTGACAAGATAAAATGAAAGTGATTGACCTTTTTTTTCCAAAATCGGCGATTTAGATATTAGGGGTAGGCCTAGGGTGAGGGGGTGGCGGTCGCTGACACGGGTCTTCTGGGGAAATCTGGGTTCCGAAATAGATTGAGGGAACGCAGTCAACCGGACACATGCTCAAACATTACATGCGTGTAATAACTCAGGATTTTTTTCATTCGATTTGCTATTTCCTCGAGGTTCTCAAATGACAGATGTAAAACTCATTACTCAAGCATCAACGTGAGGGCATGTGCTGAGCAGAGTGTGTATATATCTTTAAAGTGACACAAAGTATGTTTTAAAGCTTTTGTATGCCGCCAAAATACCACATGGCCAAAGTTGAATTCAAGTTGTTTTTCTAAAGTTGCATTTATCTCCTAAATGCCAAAATTATGATATTTTTTTTCAATTGTAAATGAAAAATAGCCATACACATGTAAATAAGGCGAAAGTCTGCGTCCCATGTACATGAGTATGAGTGAAATGACCTACTTAACACTATATTTGTGGTTATGGTTAATTTAAATAAGTTTCCGAAATTCCGTTCGAGTCATTGGCGTGCGCGACTGTCCGGTTTTCGATCACAAATCTTAACTTTAACCTGTCTATTGTCACTATACTGAGCTGACAATCATGGACATGTCATTATACAAAAATAACAACAAGACAGAGACATTTGGGGTTTCCAATTCCGCATCGATGCAGACAAAAAATGACATGACTGATAAATGTTCAGTGAAACTTAATAGACCCAAGACCGATCCCAAGATCGTTACATCCAAACGTGCTTCTAGGCTCAAATATCTCTTATCTCACAAAAAGTTCTATCCCTTCTCGTGCACTCACACGAAGCGAAAGTTTGCATGTTTATCCTGAGACAGGTAACGTTTTATCTACCAAGCCGTCACGTGACCAGGACCCGAGGACCCAAGGATGTGTAGTAGATAATGACCCGGTGCCAATGGCAAATAAACTCGCGAGGGCGTAGCCCGAGCCGAGTTTATTGTCATAACGCGAGGCAATCGGGTCATTATTTGGCTTACACTCCGCGGAACACTCCCAACATTATTTTATACTAAATTATCTATATTTAATGAATTTAAAAACGTGATGCTTTTACACTTTGCGGGTTAATGTTTTTCTGACCGAACGAGTTCAATAGCATATTTACAAAACACGCATGATTTAGATTTTAAAGCTAAAAACTAGATCCTTTACATCAGAAATATACAAAACCTATTACCTATAAACATATACAGGGGGAAATCAGTGTAGACATGACACAACAAAATGTACCTCAGCTGTCATGGATCCTCGTTAGCTCAAGTGGTAGAGGCGTTGCTAGTCAACGGAGAGGTCCCGGGTTCGAATCCCACTTACGCTCTTTATAAAGCTTATATTTCTAGCTTGTTGAAATTTCTAAATTTAACAAGTCCATTTGTTTGTTCACATTGAACATTTCATAACCGAACCAGTTGTTAATTGACTGAAATGTTGTTCAAAAAACAAGCTAAACCCCAACTTATCTACTCACTCATAACCGACCATGGTAGTTATGAGATAACCAACCTGCGCACATGGTTCAACCTTCAAATAAAACAAAAGAAATAACTTCCCAAGGGGTGTAAGATGAAACAATCACCATGCTGTACACTTCACACCCATAGCGTCATACAACCCATGCTACCTTTCTAAATGTGGTGAAGTGTTGTTTTTTTGGCTGTTAATGCTGCACAATAAACGGCACCATCCATACTTACAGTGAATTAATTAGACTGTGGAGTACACAAGAGAGTGTATTTACTAAGTGGACATGCTAATAAGACAACACATGCGTATAGACCAGGAAAGCTGCTTCTAGTCAACGTATAAGGCTGTCATATGGTACGATAAATGGTCGTGGTAGATCTTCAAGATCGTGGAAGTTTTGTAATTAGAGCAAATCTCAAGATCGTGAAGATTCCTCGGGCTTATATGAATGTTTTATGAATTTACAGTCCGTCGTGCTGCAAAATATGCATAACGTTTCTTTTTTTCACCAAAAAAATCCGAATCGCTTCTATCGTGGCCCCATTGTGCCCGTGTGTAAATTCAGCGTGAGATATACTAGTAAGTAATGAAATGCTTTGAGATAAAATGTCCCAGTAGTAATCGGGGAGTACTCTGTTTATAGTTTCATAAATTTTACCCATGAAAAACAAAACGATTATGACCAAATAATAATAAACTTCATAACTGACTCCTGATTTTTTATTTTTTGTTGTTGTCTAAATTAAAAAATAGAGAGATTTTACCGTTAGAAATAAACGTACTGCTGTTTACGAAAAATGATTACAAAGTGAAAGCTTTATACTAGAGAAACTGTGTTTTTGCAACCGTGCTTTTATAAGTGCTGATAAACACAGACAGACAGATAGATTAGTACACACATATCGTTGGTGATCCGGGTATTCGAGGTGTAATTATATATACTTGAATGACCCCTAAATTGAATCCAATATTACAGGTGTGTGTACTTGCTATGAACGTCGACTTATACCGCATGGACTTCCACTGGTTAAGACTATCATTAAGCTAAGTCAGTGTATGGTAAGAAGAGCGGTTGTATGCATATCTAAACTTGTAGTGGAGTGGGAATTCAGTCCATGCATTGAGAACACTTTACTTATAGTCACTGTTTTGTTTTCAATTTGTATGAAGGGGAACACATATCTAGATGTGCCACTTGTGTTAATATTTAAAAAAGAAACAATACATTCAGAAGAATTCTGTTAAAGAGCCACTCCGTGAGTTGTTGGAGTCATATATGCCAAACTTAATCAATGGTATCATTTGATCGCGAAGTATCGACTGTTACCAAAAAGACACATTTTAAAGCTTATTTGTTGTTTTTTACAGTGACAACATGAAGGTAGAATGTCGCAATTATCATCGAAAACCGGACAGTGGCGCGCGTCAAATTGTCAAACGTAAATTTAGAGACTTATCTAAAACAGCCAGGAGGGCAGTAAGAAGTTGATAGTGTTTGTTAAGTTATACAAATAGTATCCATGTATATTGGACGTGATATCTATACCTCTGTGCATTTATAAGGCTGTTTTTAGATTTTCATGGAAAACCAGTATTTGTCATATATCATGTCTGGACATAAAAAGTTAAGATGTTTTGATTTTATATCACCACATTTGACATTTAGGTTCGTATCAAAGGTAAATAATATGTCATGAAAATCACGGAGTGGCTCTTTAAGGTTTGTACAATTTGTATTGTATTTGTATAATAATGATAATAATATGTAAAAAAAGTCGAACATATGTGTGATAAGGTGAATATCTTGAGATATTAATTTTGTAATAACGTATAACATTTTCAACGAACAATAAGTATATTTATGGCGTTAAATATAGTATTATTGTAGTTTGTGGAAGGAATATTTCAATACCAGGAAGGAAGTTTAAACACATACTGCTGCGTTGGTTTTTTCCGGAATATCAGCAATGGTTGTATAATTAGATCTTACGAATCAAGTTACTTAAAGTCATAGAATCACTTTAGTTAACTGAACTTATTATTCTTCACGAGCAATCTTTGCTGTCGCGTCTGCAAATATTTTCATTTCTAAGCCCGTTTTACAGTTTAGTGTGACGCTGCTTATTGGCGTCTGTCGTCTCAGACAGAAGGGCACGAAGTGCACCCCATCGCGAGTGTGATATATACCGGTAATCTAGTAATTGCAGCGCCGATACTTACGACAGACTCATTTTTCATTGAGTTTATCACCTGTTTGTTCTTTCTGTATTTGAAAAAGGTATGCATTAGCTATTCTTATTGCATAATCAGGTGGGAAATTTCTTGTGTTCTCAGGACTGACGCTGGACAAAGACATAGGGTGGGCTTTTTTAAACATCATAATTGAGGGCTGGAATGCACGCAGAGTTCTGAAAATTGTTGCAAACGTCAAGTGAAAGCTTCATTGGAGTGATGAACTATTTGTCTGTTGTACATTACAATTTTCCTGGCAAAAATGAGCCTATGACTTTAAGCGATTCATGTATCATTGCTTCAGTCGTCAACGCAGATCTATGCTGCAGAAAATGCTTCTAGAGTTCGAGTAGGTATCAAACCATTCTCTTATTCCCTTGTTTTTAGATAATGTCATTTGTTAAGACCTTCCAAAAATGGAATTGTCACGTGACTTGTCAATTTCAATAACCTGGGGTGTTCCTATTCTAATTAAAGAATTGGAAATTCCAAATTACATGAATATAAGACGCAGCAAACAGGCCCAATGACAAAACTAATTTCCCTCATCAGAGCGATACACTATGGGACGGCTTCAGTTGAGCTCGCTACTGCTGGTCGCGTATTTGCTTGCCATACACTGTAAGTCTTTCTTGGCACGATATGTGCACTTATTGCTTCCATGATAAGTATTTGATAAGTGTCATGTTTGAATAATCCAATTAAATGAATAAGTAAGCTAACTAAATAAATTACAATAAACTGTTAGAGATTTGCGATAAGAATGATTTTGTTTCACTTTCAATAAAAACAAAAAAAAACCGCTTACCAAATGAGATAACATCAAGAAAAAGATCACTTGCTTTGAACAATCGCCTTTGGAAATCGGTATTTGAAATTGATATTGTTATATTCAGGGTTTACCGTTTGTGATAAGTGTTATATGATATTAAGAGATAAGACAATGATAAGACAAGTGTTCACGTTTTGATAGACATTTGATAAGAAGTTGAAGCACGTGAGCTTCATTAGTTTGAAAAGATAAAAACTTGTTTAAGTCGCGTCCTGTGGTTGGAAGAGAAACATATTTTATGGACGTACAATGTTTTTTAAACTTTACAATGGCGACGTTTTAAAACGGTACAATAATCTATTGAAAACGGTATATATTTATAAGAAATATACCTAAATGTCGCCATTGTGAAAATAAGAAAGTTTTACATCATTTAAATATTCGTGTCTTCCTATAATAAATACATCGATCGTCCAGTCCTAGCAAGCTGTTTATTTTACAGGTGATTTTTAAATGGCATTGCAAGATTGTCATTATAATCAATAAATATATAAATAACTAAAACTATCGAAACGATTTGTGTTTTCTGCCACTTTTAAACAATTAAGTGGTCTTCATGCATGGGTTCTCATTGACGAAATAATGCGAAACTCTATAAGTCCATGCAAGCAAACATTGTACAGATTGAAGTTCACAGGCCACAGTATAGACTTTTATAGTTTCATTTACACCTTATTAAACTACCATTATTTTGTCCGCAGTAGATTGTATAAGGACTAATGTTCTGTCCAGGTAGGGCTTCCGTTTGGAGAGGTATTTTAAGAAGAGAATATCATTGTTCAGCAGCATCCTCGATAATCCCGGGTGGAGAGTTACCACAATGTTTACCTTTGGTTGTCAAGGATTGTTCTACAACTGCATACTAGAATTGATAAAACCACTACATAGATATAAATTCGTTACACATGACTATTTATGAACAAATCCAAGTAATATAAGTATAGGCCTAGCATGTTCTAAGAATGAAGTGGATAAGTGGTAGATGAAGACATGAAACTTTGGGTTGTGAAAATTCATGTAATTCCATGCAGATAGTGATGGATACCTACTTTCGATTTCATATCTTATACATGAGTTAAATTCTATAAAACAAAACATTCTCTTTCATGTGCAAATACCGCGAGCGCTTTCGCTTTCATTTCAAACGAATCACATTCAGTAGAAACGAATCGGGTTAAAAATAGCAGCGGGATTCCCACAACAATAGCCGTACACTGAAATGTGTTAGTCCAAAAGTCGTTAATGTAGGCTGGTAGTCACACGGACTTGACCATGATTCTCAACATCTACAGTAGTAGACGCTCTTCTCAAGTGGCATGGATAGTTGTAATTCACGTCATCGTTGTCATGTACAGTGAGTATCGTAATTACCGTATAAGTTGTTTACATCAGTCTCGCTGTTACCTCTGTACCGTATGTGTATGTTGTATATAACCTGTACTGTAAAACGGTAGGTCCTAAGGCACATAACATGCCTGGGATATTTCTAACTTACTGTTTAACTCCTGACTTAATAAATGTAACATAAAATTACTGATTACAATCTATATTATTAGATACTCTACGGTATCTATTCCCAACCTATCGGCAATCGTTTAGGAGCGTTTCACACTACGAGCGAAACTTTTTACGCATGCGTCGGGGTGTGCGATTTTCCATTCACACTACACGCGTCCGATACATTGCATTATATAGATCACGCGTAAAAATAATACGTCGTCTTCCAGTCCTCGAAGCCACGAGGTGGAAAATACCCTCAAATTATTGCGTCATAAGAGGATTTCCTTTGCGTTTTCAAATGCGATGCGTCAAAATTAGGTACAGGTCCTATTTCAATCGCATCGCATCGCAACGCATTTCAAATTCGCACGTGTTATCCATATGAAAAAATAACTGAATGCGGTTTTTTGACGCAACGCATGTGAAACACGCCTCAGCGGTGTTGTTTTTTCGGCCATGATAAAATGCGCTGTACTTTTACCTATATTTGAATATTATAACAATTAACGATGTGAATGGATCGAATATCCGCTTACATATATATAAATGAATTATGATAAGAATAATCACAACTGTGCCTGGTTATGCCGTAGAATGGTTTTTCACACTTGCAGCGGCGATGATTTTTTTATATTTACCAATCTAAATATAAATTAACTAAAATGTTACTCCCTAATAAATATATATTTTACCCCGATTATCCCGAACATAGCCCCCCCCTCATTTTTATATTGACTGGCGCTTAGTATTTAATTTATGGGTACCAAAATCAATTAACGGGGGGGGGGGGGGGGGGGGGGGGGGGGGGGGTGAAGGAGGAGGGAGATTACCGTACATATCCAAGCCCCAACCCCCAAAGTGTTCCTACGCCAATGAGAAGTAAGGAGTACGCACTAAAGAGTACTAATGGCTGTGTAGTAAATTGGATATTTCCTGAAGTACGCAAGTCGTTGTTTGTCGGCCAGAAAATAGTTGACCGGACATTTGTGTCAAGGTTGAACTTTATAGCTATCGTGTTGTTTATTTACTTGCGACACGCTACATTTCATTATAGTGAAGGGCCTCCTCTATAGATGTTTTTGGTTGGTTGGTGCCTCTTTCTTTTAAAATTCCTGGATGCGACTCTGATTATCCTAGGACAAACAAATGTTCGCTCAACAAACCTACCCATATCTTATTACATGTTTGGCTTCTCACATTCACTTTTCGTGTGGCATCGGTTCGGTCGGTCTATTTTAACAGGTAAATGTGTAACCATATAGGCAATGCTGCTAAGTAACTTTCATTTGATATTTTTGGATTGGATGTTGTAAAGTTTCGGAAAGCTTTGTTTGTATGTTGTTCTGTTTAGGAGTTTTGTTTCAAATGTATGTCATATAATATCCCAGCCACTGAATGTTTCATGAAAAATATTCTTAAGAGAAATTTCTTAAAAATGGTTGTCATATTCCAATTATGATAAACTATAATTGTCGCTATGATTCATACACAAGCCATTTTTGGTAACTATGAAGTTGATAATACTTTAAATTCATATGATAAGAAAATAGTGGTTTATGTGTCTACCTTTACTTTTTAATAAATAAATGGAAAATTACTTTGTGTAAGTGTGAGTTAAGTAGACTACATAGAGATTAATACCCGAGCGTGGATGTCATATTGTATTTACAACACGAGTGACTGAAAAATGATATTTTTTCCGAGCGAGAGCGAGGGAAATATTATTTTTCAGGCACGAGTGTTGTAAATACAATATGACATCCACGCGAGTGTGTTAATTTCTTTATTATCCATCTTCTCAAAGAAAATTAATTCCAAAATGATCAAGATATTCATATTCAGCCGCGATCTAAATATAGCAGTAGACGTATGAATACAGTGACGACAAGGTCAAGGTCGCGGTGCACTGACTCTGTTGTGGTAAGACTAAATCTAGCGCCAATTTGAAATCGTCATAACACGACTCTTTCTCGAAAAAGTCCCATAGTTTTCATTTCATTTATCATTTTAACTTTCAAATTGAGTTTTAGAAAATACATAAACCCAGTAACATTCAAAAATCTTAAATATTACCTCACATTTGAGAGAATCACTTCGATCACGTAGCCGGAGTAACTGTTACTGCATTCGAAAGGAACACACTGTCGGAAACTTTGACAATAAGAACATGAAGGGTCAAATAGAAAGGTGACAAGATTAACGACTGAACAACAAATTTAGGTCAAACGATGTCAGCACTTGATCGGCATGTGGTATTTAATCGTCATCCGAAGAATCTGAAAAGAGAACAGGACAGATACGTCGACGCTTCGGGTTGGGTTCACTCGCACTCGGGTGATCAGCTGATTGAACGGCACTGGCAGTCGCACCCGTTGCATTTGCAATGCTGATGTTGAAAACACCTCCGTATATTGGCCCAGCAAAGATTGTACAGATAATTTCAGAGGGAATTGCTTTGTCGTTGTTCTGGACTGAAAAGACTTGTGAATTTTGTTTCGACGGGAGAACGTTTTGACAAGAATTGACTGGTAACGCGTCAACGTCGCGAGAATTCGGGAGTGACAACTGCCTATTTGCTGGAGTTTGAGGCGACAGAAGCGAACCAATATTTCTGTGTTGGGCATCCGACAATCCGGAATGATTTATTAGAAACGATCAAAGTTTCGGAGGACACAAGATTAACGCAAGTCATAGTATAAAGTTTGTACATAGTAAAAAATTATCAATGAAAAAAGTAGTCCCACATTCCGATGTCACGTGGTCACCCACTCGACCAATCAAATTGCCGCTAGGGTTTATTATACATGTGCAACATATCGCAGTTTATGTCATGACTTATCTTAGCACATATGGATAATAAATGGAAATTACCCACTGGCAATAGGCTTCTTTTGTTTATATAGAAACCGTCCGTAAATACGCAGTCGCCAGGATGAACCACTCCCTTATGCAAAAGGAAAATACGTAAAGTAGCGACTGTAAAATATCCCGGAAACCAAAACGGACCTGGGTTATCAAAGGGTCTATTCAAATATGTTTTTTAGCTCAGCCGCTGTGGTACAGTAGTATCATAGATGAGTTTGACGTGTGGGAGAGTGCCAGGCTTTGAGATTACTTATCTCCTAAACATTTGCAAATTGTCATTTGAAATCTGGGTTATTTTGAAAACAAAAGATTGTAAATAATTTCAGTTTTACCAAATACAAACAACTTTATTGTTGAAATGTAGTTATTTGAAGATGGATATTTGAACAAATTTCCTGCCACGCTGGGCAATTATGTTGACGATTAGCAACATACTTCTCTTGTGAGGCAGAAGGCATTTATGAAATATAGCTTCTCGAAGAAAAAAACATTGACGCCATTTAACGTTCTTGACAAGAAATAGAGTACAAGGTTTGAACAACAACTGAGCGTTTTGAGGTTCAAGTGGAAATGTCATAGAGCGTTTCAGTCATTCAAGTTGATTTTAAAATAAATTAGTAAACACTCATACTATAGTTTTACGCATTCATTTAACAAAAGATGAAATCAACGTCAAAACACATAACATTGAAATTGATTCTCCCTTTAACATATCTGTATGACTCAAAAGTGAAACAATTGTATTTTTTCAGTGGAGTTGATGTCTGGACAACATATATTTCTATGTAAGAGGAATGATAATCAGCGGGGTTACGTTGAAATGAAAACTGATGAGCTGTGCTGCAACGGGATGGTGGAGACCAAGGATCCTGTCATGAAAAAGGACTGTTGCGACGGTTCGTATCTTTCCGCGTCCCTTGACCCCCGGCGCTTATTGTCTAGAGTCTTAGCGCTCTTTGGAGATACACTTGAAAGCAGCGTTAAGCCCCAAATCACCTCAACCAGTCTGATTAAAATAGACCGTATTCCGAGGAATAACAGTTTTTAAATACTGACAAAAGTGGGTTTCTAACATTCTCTAGAGTTACTGTTTAAAAATTTTATTCCTCGGAACACGGACGATTTTAATCAGACTGACACCTCACCTCATGGGTGATGTTGTATTTTATGCTTCAGACCCAGCGCTTATTTCCCAACTACACTTGACCCCCTTCCCTTATGGGCATTGACCCTCATACAAATGAATGCATCCTTTCGCCTTAATTCTACAAATCCTTAATTTCATTATTCATTGAAGTTGGATTTGGTTACGGCAAATATTCTTCAACAATTAAGATGGTTGATGATTCTTATAGAGAATAGTTCTCTTCTTCATTCTATTATGAACATGCCAGGTAGGAATACTTTGGAACGTACAGCATATCATTCCAGTAGAAGAAGGTAATCAACACAGCATTGGTTGTTTCAGACGTGGGCAAGTTCTACTACAGAGCACAAAGCCTGTGTTGTGAAGGCAAGATCCAGCCCAACAGAGACGGAGAGCTTGGCTGCTGCAACAACCGGACTTTCAACACCTCTTCTGACCCCTCCTGCTGTGGCAGACGTCTTTATCCGGGAGGTGGGGACAGTAAATTAGCAATTCTTCCTTCATGGCCATTTTCTAATTTTCTAATGATATATGGAGGATACTAAATGACCTGCCATTTAGTACTATTAAATTAAATTAAACAAGTGAATGATTAAGTATAAAACGAACGAAAGCGAGTTTGATACCAATTCATTAACGAGTTTGATAAATATAGTTTTAATTGAAGGAAGTTTATTATTCTGTTTATTACTTGACCCCAGTAATCAAGCATTATTATCGAAAGTGTCCTTAACAAAACATTTCCGCGACATGGCCGCCGTTGCGAAGGTAGTGCCATCAGTGTGACGTCACAACCACACACTATTATGACGTCATGAGTGCAGCGGTATTACACTAGTTTAATATCGACGTATAAATATTACACTGCAGTTTATCATCCAAAACTGTGTTCCACAGGAGATATCGCTTGTGGAAGATCAAGCGATATCTCCTAGGAGAAACCGTTTTGACAGTAGATTTTGAACAATGCTCTACTACAGTCAAGTTCATGACATCACAATTGATCACATCACATGATCAAGTAATGACATCACAATGCTACGACATCACTCCGCAGAGAATCTTAGAGTAGTGCAGTGTTCAGAAATACACATTTTTCATGGAATCGAAATGAAAAATGATTTTGGATGATAAATAGAATCTCACCCTCATGTCTTCCGATATCAAATATATCAACACTCGTTGATAAAAGTAAAATATCCTCAGCAAGCCTCGGATATTTGTAACTTTTATCAACGAGTGTTGATATATTTGATATCAGAAGACACTTGGGTGAGATTCTTTATATCTTACACAGGCGAGCTATAAACAAAATACTGAAATGATTTTCGACTTATTACGTTCCACGTAAGTCAGAGCAGAAAGTAAAATCTGCAGCCATAAGGTTTTAAACGCATCAACATGCGGTACAGCAGTGAACTTACAAATAACTACTAGACTTTTGTAATTCCCTACAGCAGACAAACATGACTAACCCGTGATGGAACAAAAATAAATAAAATTAGTTGATTTCCATATGAAAATCCTCACATATGGTTGAGCTTTGATACGAACCTAAATGCTATATATGATTATATAGACATCTTAATCACACTTATTCATCTCCAAAATGACAAATACGTAATAGTTATTTATGATAAATTCACATCTCCAGTTCACATGAAAACAATTTGTATAATCTATCAAACACTTTCGAGTTATAACTGCCCTTCATAAAGCTTGGACAAATTTTTCGAATGACATTTGACTAATTAAAACCCGATTTTCGATTACGATCACGAATTATATAAAGTCACTTTACAAAACAGATAATCTTTGAAAGGGAAAGTAGAACGGTGGGTAAAACGTTTCTCCAATTGCACGACATTGTTTATAAATAAAAATTAGCAGTTTTATTAACATGCCATGCAAATCCATATCCCAACCTCAAAAGATTTTAACATTTTTGAAAATAGCAGTCATTGGCTTTGCTAGGCATATGATTATTTACTCCCAAAACTACAGATGATTGGGTAGAGAAGTGAGATAAAATAATATGGTTTTGATATGGCCCCTTTAGAATGATTCTGATCGAATTTAGCATATATAACCCCAACAACTCTTGCAGTGCCAGGAAGTATTCCATTCCATCTGCTTACACTAAAGATCTTCCTTGAGCTAAGCCTTGCTATAACTGTTCCAGTGCCTGGGATGAGCTGTTGTGGTGATAAGATGTACGACACAAGTGAGGAGATATGTTGCCAGGATCCTGATGAACCTATGAAGGCTACTTTGAGCATACGTAGTAATCACTCTTGTTGCGGCCATATTCCAATGGACAAACGCTACCGGGAGTGCTCCTTTGTCACTGGCAAACCTCAGGTTATCTATAGGCAGCAGCAGATCTGCAACGTTACCACCATAGACATCACCCGACAAACCTGCTGCCTGGGTGTGTATTCATGTAAACACGTGTGTGACAATTGGCTGATAATAGTGTTTCTCACTCTCCATGAAAACATGTCCGTCATACAGCATTTGATTGTTAGAAATGAAAGTGAAACCATCTGATTCTGGCAGCTTCCTTCCATGAATAATGCAAATTTGTTACTTTCTGTCCAAATAAGACTAATTGGCAATTAACTTCCAGACACAGTACACAATGTTCCACTGCTAGATCCTCATGACCCAACCACCAGGAACCCACAGTCTGAATGTTGCGGAAGATTTAACTTTAACCCATACACTCATGTCTGCTGTCCACACCACAACCGTGTGCTGCCTAAGGATGGGATCCTGGAGTGCTGTGGAAATGGTAGGATCCTTTGTACTTAGGGCTTCTCTTGCTCTGATGATGGCTCTGAAAAGAGAAATAACATGAATCTTGGAAAACATTGTAGATAATCCCGTAATTGAGGTATGCAATGTTGAGCTGCAAGAAGAGGATGCTCATGAGTCAGTTATTGCCACTTGAGCTACATTTCAGCCATTAAAGCTGGGTGTTGTAACTGTAACAGAATGGGTAGAGACATAACAGTGTACGTCTGGTACTGTTGACTGTATACTCATAGCTTCTAACCAGTAGGAAACTGTATCTTGTCTTGTGAGGTGAGTTGTTATAAACTTGTTGTGCTTTTCCCCAGGATCAGCTGACCGACGCCACCAGGTGTGCTGTGGGGACCAAGCAGTCAACCTGACCATCCCTGGGGGGCAGTGCTGTGGTCAACATCTCATGGACCCTGACACTCAGAGCTGTTGTGAGAGTGAGCCCTACAACAAACTAACACAGAAGTGCTGCCATAGCGAGAGTGGTCAGTGTCACAAAGTTTCTGTAGTGAAACTGAAGGCCATGAGGCTTTAAATAATTTAAGGTTAACTCTATAACTAAATCAACAATAATTTTAAGAAAAATTAACCTAAAACCTTTAAAAAAAAGATACAAAATAAGGAGTGGTCCACTACAATCTTTTTACAGACCTACTCTAACCAAATCTTAATCAAATGAATCATTTTCTAAAATATTCATTGGTATGTCACTTTTATTGCTCAGAAAATAAACTGTATTATTGAACTAAGTGTTTATGTCCTGTTGCAGGCTTGTATCATCAGGTGATTGATGTAGGGGGTGGGGAGTGCTGTGGGGGGAAGGAGATGAGGGCGGGGCAGATCTGCTGCATGGATGTCCAGCCTGTCCACAAGACACACCCTGACGACGACTCGTGTTGTGAGGATGTACACAACGAAGGGAGCTCTGTCTACACCACATACAACTACAATGAGAAGGTGCTTGCCAAAACACTCATGCATCCTTGAGATTCAACAAGAAATACTTTTCGATATCCTTCACGAGATGTAGTTCAGATAATTCTCCCAAAATATTGTATAGATAGTTCCCTAGTATTGATACCCTAGATTTATCTCCAGTGCTGCCGAAACAAATTTCTAATCTCACTTGCAGATACTTAAAGTTGAAAGATACCACTTACAGCCATAGCAATTGAATTTTTTTAAATATTTGTCCCCATTTAAATGAGTGACTTCCATGTGCAATTAATCATTTGCAAATGTTTCAATCAGTTTCAGTTAAGGTGTTCATATTTAATTTTCATTGCTGTCTCACCCCATTTGGTTGAACCAGTTGAATCTATGATAACTGATGAATCTGTGGCATGTTTCAAGGCCTGCTTTGACGGTCGTCTGGTGACGCGACTAGGGCCGACGGACAAAGACTGCTATGGAACCCGGTACCGACCCGAGGAGGCTGTGTGTTGTGGTGACAAGGTTCACTATTTCCCCCCAGGACAGACTCTCAAGTGTTGTCAGGATTGGAGCCTCTCCTCCAGCGTCTACAACATTGACACACAGATGTGCTGCCGGGGTGTTGTGAGAAACGCGTCCTTCACCGAATATGAGTGAGTTACACATCATATTACAATTTTCAATCGAGGCAAACTCATTCAATAGATGAAAAGTGATTGTTGTTTAGTATGCATGAAAATAGGTTTTGAAGTAAAATATGACAACTGAAGTTCACATACATACACATCTCATGACTGTATGTTAACCTCATTAAAGGTTAACTGTCCGTCAGGCCAGGAGGATGTATAGAAGTCAGAGATCTAATCCATTGCCAAGAGCAGTTTGAGCAGCATTGTTAAAGGCAGTTTAGCATGCATTATCATACTCAAATTTGCTCAAATGGCATATGAGGACAGATGCATTCACTTTATTTTACTATCGATGCAAGGAAATACTTATCAACCTTTACAATTAACTTGCACTCAATAATGACAGAGTTCCGGTCACTAAAATCACTAAGTGATGTGAAAAGCTTAAAATGTTGGTTGTGCACTAATAGGAAATAGTGATGAAAAATATGAAGTAGGAATATGTTCAGCATTTGAATATACCTAAATATCCTAACTGGGGGCCAATAGTGAAATATTTGTTTTTGAAATGTATTTGTAACTTCACTCATTTCTTATATGTTGTATTAACTCTAGCGGTTGCTGTTTTGGTTTTTCATTTAACTGTAATTTTATCTCTCCCTAATAAAATGATGAACACAAGTAAATGCGTTATCATTTAAAACAGCAGAACAAACTATTCAAGTCAACCTCTTTTTATCAGATGCTGTGGGACCAAGGCTATTCACAAAGACAAGGGAGATAACCCATGCAAGCGATGCGACTTGTCCTATACGCTCATAGATCCACATCTGATATGTTGTGGAGGTCGGAAAATTCTCAAGTCTTTTGGAAACAGATGCTGTGGAAAAAGAGCTTACTTCAGTCGGAGATCAACTTGCTGCGAGGACAAACTCTACGATATCCCAAAGAAAGGGAAGGAATGTTGTGGAAGGGTCCTGTATGATCCTGCACACGAGCACTGCTCTCAAACCCAACAAGTCCTCCCCCTATCTAGTTCAGCCATGTCTGTCCTCAAGTTCAGTTCATATTTACCCATGGTTCTTTCTGTTGTTATATGGAAGATAAGTTAAGACCAATCGAGGTGGGTATGACGAAAGGAAGAAAGGTTGTCTGTGATATGCAATTTAATCACTGAGATGAAAGTTAAGAAAGCAAAAGCAGGTTGTGGAATGCGGAAAAAAGATATTGGGGAAAAATAATTTGGAGAAATTAATAAAACATAACAATTAGTAATTTATTATTGATAATAACATTTTGATAATTAAGTTCAATTTTAAGATTCTTCGTTCGGAGTCTAACCATGTTTTTAGCTCATCAGGTCTGAAAGACCCGATGGGCTTATGGCATGGCAAGGCGTCCGGCGTCCGTCCATCCGTCCATCCGTAAACTTTTCACTTTTTCGACTTCTTCTCCAGAACCAATGACTCTAGAGAGCTGAAATTTTATGTGCATACTCCTTGGCAAATGGGGATTCTAAATTGTAGATTTCGTGACCCCATGACCCCAAATGGGGTCACAAGGGTCAAAAACTTAAAAATCTATTTTAATCTTCTTCTCCAGTTCCAAAAGGTCCAGAGAGCTGAAAAGTTGTGTGTAGACTCCTTGGGAACTGGAGATTCTAAATTGTAGATTTTGTGACCCCATGACCCCAAATGAGGTCACAGGGGTCAAACATGAAAAACCTATTTTCATCTTCTTCTCCAGTTCCAAAAGGTCCAGAGAGCTGAAAAGTTGTGTGTAGACTCCTTGGGCACTGGAGATTCTAAATTGTAGGTTTGGTGACCCCATGACCCCAAATGGGGTCACAGGGGTCAAAACCTGAAAAACCTAATTTCATCTTCTTCTCCAGTTCCAAAAGGTCTAGAGAGCTGAAAAGGTGTGTGTAGACTCCTTGGCCAACGGGGATTCTAAATTGTAGGTTTGGTGACCCCATGACCCCAGATGGGGTCACAGGGGTCAAAACCTAAAAAACCTAATTTAATCTTTTTCCCTAGTTCCAAAAGGTCCAGAGAGCTGAATAGTTGTGTGTAGACTCCTTGGGCACTGGAGATTCTAAATTGTAGGTTTGGTGACCCCATGACCCCAAATGGGGTCACAGGGGTCAAAACCTAAAAAACCTAATTTAATCTTTTTCCCTAGTTCCAAAAGGTCCAGAGAGCTGAATAGTTGTGTGTAGACTCCTTGGGCACTGGAGATTCTAAATTGTAGGTTTGGTAACCCCATGACCTCAAATGGGGTCACAGGGGTCAAAACCTGAAAAACCTAATTTCATCTTCTTCTCCAGTTCCAAAAGGTCTAGAGAGCTGAAAAGGTGTGTGTAGACTCCTTGGCCAACGGGGATTCTAAATTGTAGGTTTGGTGACCCCATGACCCCAAATGGGGTCACAGGGGTCAAAACCTGAAAAACCTAATTTCATCTTCTTCTCCAGTTCCAAAAGGTCTGGAGAGCTGAAAAGGTGTGTGTAGACTCCTTGGCCAACGGGGATTCTAAATTGTAGGTTTGGTGACCCCATGACCCCAAATGGGGTCACAGGGGTCAAAACCTAAAAAACCTAATTTAATCTTTTTCCCTAGTTCCAAAAGGTCTAGAGAGCTGAAAAATTGTGTGAAGACTCCTTGGACACTGGGAATTCTAAATTGTAGGTTTGGTGACCACTTGACCCCAAATGGGGTCACAGGGGTCAAAACCTTAAAATCCTACTTTCATCTCATGGGCCTTTTTTATTTGATTGTGAATAACTCGGACGTTGGGACAGGCTATCTTTCCTACACTGCCCATGACCCCATGGTCTAAACCACAACACCTATTTCTATCAAAAGTCTGATGAGCTACAGAGCCCATGGCTCTATTTTTTAAAAATATGTTGACACTGCCATAGGAAGTAGCAGCTGCTGATCATGAAGACAAGATAATGGACCGAACTGTATGATATGCAATAGCTAGATCATCATTGAACAGTGCGATATGCTATAAGCTAGATCATCATTGAACAGTGCGATATGCTATAAGCTAGATCATCATTGAACAGTGTGATATGCTATAAGCTAGATCATCATTGAGCAGTGTAATATGCTTAGAATAGCTAGATCCTCATTGAACAGTGTGATATGCTTAGAATAGCTAGATCATCATTGAACAGTGTGATATGCTTACAATAGCTAGATCATCATTGAACAGTGTGATATGCTTACAATAGCTAGATCATCATTAAACAGTGCGATATGCTTAGAATAGCTAGATCATCATGGAACAGTGTGATATGCTTACAATAGCTAGATCATCATTGAACAGTGCGATATGCTATAGCTAGATCATCATGGAACAGTGTGATATGCTTAGAATAGCTAGATCATCATTGAACAGTGTGATATGCTATAGCTAGATCATCATTGAAAGGCTAAACAGTGAGATATACTATAAGATTGAGTTTCTCATCGAAAAAACTGGCCAATGTATTGTGTTGGTGAATGTCCAGTCTACCAGGCATGTTAGAATTTCTATAGCACCAGCTGTAGGGTAGTGTATGGTTCATAATGACCATTAATTATCATTGATTTAAACAATGAAGAGAGTTTTGCAAAACTAGGCATTTAACTACTGCGTACACAAATGAAGAAAGTAAAGTGTTTGTTTTTAATTTGATGACAACAACAAAACAGCCATCTAAAAAGAACAAAGATCTCAGGAATACCATCAGTATTACTTCATAGGGCACAATCTGGATAGGTTTGCTGTATATCTTATATAGCATAGTTCCTGTGTTACATCTGGAGACAGGATCATCAGTTTCTTACTTCAATAACCTAAAACCCAGCCATTTGTAAATAGCCTTCTCCCATACGGCACTGTATATTTCATACACTCCTCATACTTAGTGTATCAACTTTTCTGTCTTGCATTTTGAAGTGTTGTCCTAGATCCTCAGCTGAACTATAAGCGAAGGTCACATCTGTTTTCTCTGATGACAAGCTTTCCAGATCTCCGCAGATCTTTTGTTAAATATAAACCGAACCTGAAGTAGGAAATAAGTGAAGTAGACTTCTAAGTAATATGAAAATTTAGTCTTATTCTAGATATTTCCAGCATAATCTATTCAATCCTTATCAGTTCATTTTATTTTAGTTTGTTAATCAGTTTCCAAGATCATTTTAATATATGGGTAGTTCGAAATATTTTTTTTTTTTTTTACAATCCTACATCAAATTTGCTCAAATGTCAAGAAGAAGAAACTTGAAACGATTTACCCTAGAGACCTGAAATATATTGGAAAATCAAGTCTTGAATAAGTGGCCAATCAGCTTTTTCTCTCTGCTTAGGAGTTGTACTTGCTTTATTAATACTTAGAATATTTTTTTTTGTGCTATAAGAATTAAATGATTGGGCTTTAAGCATAAATTTGCATGAATTGGAAACATAACAATTTCATTGGTTACATGTCTTCTTAAATCATATTTTGTTTACATTACCATACGATCTCGTATCTCGTTTCTTGGTTTCCTCATAAGGCCCTACAATGCTTGAACCATCCTGTCTCAAGGTAAAATGTATACGCTGACACTCCTGACTCCACTCTAGTTACCTAGGTTACAAGCCAACTAAACCCTTGGTGCTGTGACTTATGGTCCAGCCAATCAAATAGTCTTTTCACGATGGTTAGACAATGGTTATCATGTCCAAGTCCACTTTAGTAATCTGGTTGAGTTTGTTAAACATTTAACGATGAAATTATATTCACATGTAATCAAAGTAGCTGCTGTAAACCATGATAACTCTGCTTTGATAAATCAATATCCTTTAGCAGTGATCCAAAACAAAGACTGCTGGCTTTCAAGCAATATCGGTGGTTGTCTATTTTTAGATAGTTTATAGTTCATTGGTCACAGCATACAGGAGTTAGTGTGGTTGAAACCAAGGGTACTAGAGTGGAGCGTCAGTGTCGATATGTTTTACCCTGAGACAGGATGTGCTTGAGAGAAGCTCACCGGCTGCTCTGTGTCCAGTCTAGCTATCAGTTCCAAGCCATAGAAGCACCAGACTTTATGAGAAGACTTCACCGTCCTTCATCTGTGACCCTGACAACACAAACATCTACGCTAATAACTCTGCTTGCATCTTAAATTTGGGGACCCTCTTGAAATCATTGTGACTGTTTTGCTAATGAAGCGGTATAGCCTGCACTAAATAGTGTAAGAACAGGGGACAATGCATTATGAGCATTTGTAGTGGCACCGTTCACATACGGTTTACCTATCCATCCTGATTTTACAAAATCATCAAATAATAATCTGTCATAACCTTACATAGGGTTCCACTTGCATCACACTTCAGCTATTTATCAAAATTTAAGCAGTTAAAAATTGAAATCATACAAGTGTCTTTTTAATCTATATATTTTTAATGGTTTTGAATTATACTTATTAGTTTTGTCCATTATGAAAATTGCATATTTATCACTTCTTTACATAGATCTTATTTGAGCATAATATCATTTAATATGAAAATTTACTTTACTACAACCTTTCAAATCTTTTTAGAAATTCATGTTCACTTTGCATAAATAGAATATTTACCAAATTATGGATATTTTTGCTACTTTTTATGTTTTTATCATTAATACTATAAAAATGATTATGGATGTTATTGTTTTTTTGTTGGCTGATGCTTGTTACATGTTATGTTTGCTAATAAATGATGAAAATTATTTTTGAACTGTTTCTTGGGAATGTTGTATTGTCAATCAGTGTCTGTCACCACTTAAAACACTTGAAACTTGCTCTGTAGCTCATCAGTGAAAATGAAAATGATACATCTTAGACTCAATCCTGCAAAGAAGATATTTTACAGGTAGGAGGTATTCCATACCAATATCCCCCAATCCCCCTAGCCATAACTCAATGTGCTTGTCAAATTGCAAGTAAGCTATATGTGTGATTTCGGTTTCAGATTACATATAAAAATATAGCAATTGTCCTTGTAGTTCATCAGGTTATCGATAATTTATTATATAAATGGTCACAAATGGATGTAATAGGATAACTAAATCCATTCAATAAAGCCTCATGAGGTTAGGAGTCTGTACAAGAGATTTCAGTTTTATAGGTCTTTTCTTTTGGAAAAAAATATACTGAAAAATGTTTTTAGTCTGTGGTCCTTATGAGGGGTCACAGGGTCAGCAAATATATTAACAAGAAAAATGGTGTATCAGGTGTATCCATAACCAAAATTTCACTCCTCTACGTGAAAAAGTTTCTGAGAAAATCTGTCCCCATTGTACACCATATAAGTAAGTAAAATAAATGACGTTTCCATGGAAACCACACAAAAACTTACTTCCAGAAAATTCAAAAGTGGTCAAAACTGTATACAAAATTATGTTTAACAAGTGTGCAAAGTTTGGTTGATCTAGACCTAACGGTTTTTGAGTAAACTGACCGGACCGAAGGACCACTATATACCCTCGCTACGAAGTAAGCGATAATTAGAATCCCCATCAGTCAAGGAGTCCTTTCAACACAATTTGACATCTTGATACTTTATTTAATCATATATACAATAGACTTAACTATATACAAATTCATTGGTGATAACAAAATGATTATATAATGAACACAAAAGAATATAATACACTGATAGAATACAATATGTTGTAAATAGTGATCAAGCGGACGGAACAGAATGTGACCATGGTTTAGTGTAGATCAGCAGAAATAATATTCTTTAAAGTAAGTGAGATGAGATCACTTAGGTTTGTCTTTCCCTTTTGGAGAATACAAATGCAATCCTAAAGTCAAATAGAAATGATTCTGTGATGCAAAGATCAGACTTACATCCAACGAAAGGGATCAATGATAGAACAGGGCACTGTAATAAACTTTAGCCAATCTGAACATGAGAATTTGGTCAAAAATGGAGAACTGTCTCATCATATTCATTCAGATCCATGTTCAGTTTTTAATTGAGGACTGGTTGGAATATTTATTTTTCTTTGCACTTTATCTAGTTTTTAAAAACGCCAGCAGTTCATCTTAAATATTTAGTGACACTCAATGTTTAAATGCTTATCTTATAAATCATGTAACAAGTCAGAAAGGTTAGATGTACATTTCAGAACCTGGCCAACATGAGATAAACCAGCTGGTTTGTAGACTAAAAAGTCCAACACTGTACAAATGGCTGACATTGGTCAAGACTCCTGGTATTGATGTCCTTTAGTGATGATATTGTCGAGAGCAAGAACCATGAGAGTAAGAGGGCCGTTAGATGGAATGAAAAGCACGGATCAGACTCTGCCGAGCTTGGTGACGATGAGCACTCGCAGGTTCTGATCAAAGGAGGTGCACACACACAGGCCCTCTTTGTCCGGGCTCCAGTCCAAGCTGCTGATTGGCTGAGTTGAAACCGTCACGTTCTGCAAAAGCTGGACACTGCCTGCCACGCCCATCGGAACCTTATCTGTGTCAAGTATCTGCCGTTGGTCTGGGTATGAGCTGTATACATAAGAAGCATGTATCAATATTCCTTCTAGTAGGTTAAAATATGGGATACTAGGAAAGAAGTATGAGAAGCCAATGAATGGTTAAAAGCCTAATGCTAAAAAGAGAGAGTCAACTGGTTATTAATGGAGAACACAGCATTCAGAACAGCTGTCATTTTGGATATCTAGAAATGGAATTACTTAATCATTGCAAGAGACATTGAAACTTTGGTGGTCTTTCAAACACAACTTTTGTTTTCAATGGCTATTAAATTAAAGATAATTTAAACACACTTTATTTTATCATCAAAAGGAGTATTGACGTAGTATAAGTAAAATCTAAATGCTTAGAAAACCTGCGATTGTTTTCAGCAATCACACATTGTTTTCAGCAATCACACCCAGTGAGCGCAACACAAAAGCATACTCACTACTTCCATAGGTGAAGAGAACCATTGCCCCCGGCCGACATGAAGATGTCCCTGTTCTGCGGGAGGTGTCTGCCCAGCCACACTGTTGACTTGTGGGCCTGCACATAATACACAAACATACTAGTGTGTGGCAGTACTACTGTCATTATTGTCTTGTCAACCAACTGCATTATAGGAGTAATCCATGTTTGAACTAAATTTCTCAAAATGTTTCCCATGAAAGTAGTCAAAAGAATTCACATAAAAGACTTTACTGCTGAAGCTAACCTTCTCTGACAACAAGAGAGAATTCAGCTATCAGGATTTCCATTTTGTGAATCAACTAGGGAAACAACACTCACCTTTTCTGACAGGCTGGCAAAGCCTTTGTTTGGGTGCTGGGTGCGCATGTCGAAAACATGGAACTTAGACTCAAGAGTTGCTGCCATCACTTTGTTCATACTGATATCCTTCCGGTCAAACTCCACACAGCACACCTGGACACCACAACACAACATATAGGAGAGGTCACTTACAATATAAAAGCTAACAAGAACATTTTTAATTTTGACCAATGACACAATTAGTTTCTGAATTTTCTATCATTTCCATTTAAACAAGTGAACATATGAAAAGGTCATTTGATAAATCTAGCTGCTCGTTAAGTTGCTTTTTTTTACACTTTTAATTATTAAAAAAATTAGTGAGTCATTGCATTTGCCATTGCCTCTGTAGTTCAAAAGGCTCTAAAATACAGCCAATATGGTTGAAAGTTTTAGTTTACTAACCCCATTTTTAATATTGGTTTCCCATCGGAGTGACATGTTTCTCAAGTCAAAGAGTTTGAGATCTCCGTTGTCATATCCGGCACAAACACACCTCTCCTGTGCATTGTAGGCATTTCCTGATAGACATAAATGAATTGATTAGTTTACCTTCTCCAATATCCATACACAAATGATTACAAATACATTCTCCTGGTACCTGACAACACAGTTCCTTGATTAATCCTGATCTTTAAATCTGTATCAACTTATCATTTTAATTAAAAAAATAGAGCCATGGGCTCTGTAGCTCATCAGACTTTTGATAGAAATAGGTGTTGTGGTTTAGACCATGGGGTCATGGGCAGTGTAGGAAAGATAGCCTGTCCCAACGTCCGAGTTATTCACAATCAAATAAAAAAGGCCCATTGCCCATTTGGGGTCAAGGGGTCACCGAACCTACAATTCAGAATCCCCATTTAGGCCATGAGCCAGGCAAATTTTCGGTACCACTCAGAGGGACCAAACACTTTTATGTTTTTCAAAGTGCTTATGGTCCCTACATATCAAAAAAGTATGATGGCCATGTGGGCTTGGTAGCTAAAACTCAGAATGAGGCTTAATCCAAGATGGCCGCCAAACTTACAAAATCCCTCTTTAAAGGCTGAAAATCAATGCAAACAAACTGTAAAACAAATTTCATCTGTATATTTTCAAAATATATGTTTTAGAAACAAAATAACATTTTTTTAAATTTGTTCGAATTTTTTTTTTTAATTAAAAAAAAATTTCAAATTAAAATTTTTCAACTGTTATTCCTTTTTAAATGAAGTAATTTATCAAATATGAAATAATTTTAAAGGGAATAATTTCTTCATTTGTATACGCATACTTTTGAAAATGTCTCAAAGTTGGCAATTTAATGCAATGACTGGTCCCTTTAATGGCTGCCGTCAACACACAAAGCTGTCTGCTACCAGATCTGGACAAAATGTGTAAGTACACTTGCAACAATGGATATCTTACCATCAATACTTGATGAATCGATGTAATATGTGTCATAGATACATTATGGACTAGTTTACAATCGAAAATAATGATAATTTTAAGAAAATAAGGTCAAATGTTGTGCTTATCAATTTTGTGTGTTTGTCAAGGGAGGTAATTCAAAATATTTTTTAGTAAGGGAGCATCCATTATTCAAAATATGAATTATTTTTTAGAAATGACACAAAACAATATGAAACAGATTTTGCAATTATTGTGATTTGAAAAGTTGGCATTTTTGATTATAAGTTGTTTATTTCCTTACAGGTAATGGATTCTGACAATGAATAAATTGAAATCTTAGGCACTGTCTTCAACTGACCAGAAAAAAAGTGTAGGTATATTTGCACCTATTTATTGCTAACCTTCTCTACTTGATGAAATTAAGTAAAAGATATCAAAGATATTTAGACTTAATTAAGATTGAATTATTTATTATTGTAATGAAATAGGCTTAAATGATATGTAAAGTATATTATGTGACTGTTAGCCAAGGTAAGTAGGTCAAACTGACCAAGAATCGGTTTCTACCTAATATTTTGTTACCCTTATGGTGCAATAGCAAGTGCAATGTTTGCAATCAGTTATTCTAAAGTTTTATGAATATTTCATTATAAGAAATATTTTTTTAACAAACATTTGCTGTGAGAGACAATTAACAGATTAAGAAAGGAAAAACGACAAAATATTCGAGTTGATGTGCACAATTAAAGTCTTTATTTTCAGTTTATTTGCACATACTTCCTTATATAGAAATCAAACTAAATTAAAGTACTTTATTCCTTATATTTTTGTTTTTGAAAAATGATTTTCTCCAGAAAATGAATTATAATGCAAACTATCAGAAATATTTTAAATGGAATACTGTTCAAACCTCGGTCAGTTGGCCCTAATCCAAAATATTTTCAGGTTTGAAATTGAAAACAATATATTTAGAAATGGTTAAGACAAAATTATTTAAAAGATTTTGTAAATGTGGAGTTGAGACTGTGCATTCAGTAATAGATGTTTATATCATTACAGGTCAACTGCCATGGATTCTGACAGTGAAGAAACTGAAAATCAGAGGCCCTGTCTTCAACTGACTGAAAGGACAACCTGTATTATATGTGGATGCAAGTCAAAGTTATCAGAACTTTCCCATCTCAAAGATTCAAACTCATGGCAAACTCTTCTGAGTGCTGCAAAGATAAAGAATTTCCTGCCCATAGTGAACTTGTCTTCAAATGAAACAACTATACCAGATATTGTATATCATAGGACATGCAGAAGCAAGTTCACACATAAGAAGACACTCTTGCACCTGGGAGTAGACCACCAGGAGAACACGAATCAGGATGGTATTCAGCCCCAGAAGCAACAACGGCAATTATCTGCAGATACATCTCGGGTTTATGACAAAATATGCATTTTCTGTGACAAGAAAACCAAGTATTTCAGATGCTCAAGATCAAGGGAACCTCTTAAACAAGCAAGCGAACTTCGCACAGATGACAAAGTACGAAATGTAGCAAATTTGAAGATGGATAGCAAGATATTGGCAATAACATCACGAGAACTGGTGGCAGCAGAAGCTCATTATCACAAGACATGCTATCGTGATTACACTAGAAGTTACTATGATGCTTCAAGCAGTGGAACAAAAAGTTTGGATCCTACTCCTGATGAATACAGAGATGCTGAAAATGATGCCTATCAAATGTTGTTTGCATTCATAAGAAGCTTTCTCTTTGAAACTAAACATGTCATTCCTATGGTGGAACTAACAAACAAGTTGGTTGCTTACATGACTGAACAAGGTGTACAAGAAATTCAACCAAAAACAAAGAAACACATTCGCCGCAAACTTGAGACCGAATTTGGGGACAGTTTGATAATATTTCAAAATACACAAGGTAAACTTCTGGTTATCCCAGATAACATGTCTGTCAAAGAACTTGCTGCTGAAAATTTGGAACTACAGGATGAACTTCGTCTTTTGACTGAGAAAACGTCAGATCCATTGAAAGAAGTTGAGAAGGCCGCTTTGATAGTAAGGAAGGATATCAAATCAAATCAAGCTGAAATGAAACAAAAATGGCCACCCAATCCAAGTGATCTTGATCCAGAAAAAGAAAATGTGCCTGCATCTCTCACAACATTTCTTAACATCCCTCTTACAGGTGACAAAGTCAAAACTCTCTCCTCCAAATCCCATCGGCTGATACAATCAATCTCACAGGACGTCATGTACAACGTCAGTGGTGGAACTTTCTATACTCCCAAACATGTGCTGTTGCCTTGGGTTGTAAAGACATTAACTGGAAATGTTGAAATGATAAGAATTCTCAACAGACTTGGTCATGGAATATCTTATACAAAGTTGGAAGAGATTGAAACAGCACTGTGTCTTCAAAAGTTAGCCGTAGAGGAAACTGTTGGTATTTCAATTCCTACTGATATCTGTCCAGGTGTACAAACGACTCTTGCTTTTGACAACATAGACAGACTTGAGGATCTGGATCTGGATCTGGTCTTTAGCTCGTCAAGTTAACTGTGATCAGCAGACAGTTAGTTCTTGGACAGGATTCAACATCATGACACGTGACCAAATCTCCGTTACCAAAGATGTTATTGGATACCTGCCAACAATCAATGCACCAGCAACAGAATTGAGTACAGTAAACGAAATTCTTTCTCAAGCTCACAAAATCAAAAATGTCCTTCAACTTGAGAAAATAGTTTGTGTTCTTGACCAGGCACTTTATGCCAAGGCAGTTGAAATCATTTGGAAACAACCTCACCTGCACAAGAACATTGTATTGAGGATGGGTGTATTTCACACAATCTGCAATCTGCTGGGAATACTGGGCAAGCGATTCCAAGATGCTGGGTTACGAGATCTTGCAGTGGAGAGTGGAGTTATTTCTGAAGGATCAATTGACAGAGTCATGGATGGACGCCACTACAACCGAGGTGTAAGATTGCACAAACTCATCTATGAAGCTCTTCTTCGGCTAGCCTGGAAAAGTTTTGATAACTGGTGTCATGTCAACCAAGTACCCTTTTCAACAACAGAGGATGACATTAAACAATTGATAGGCGATCTACATCAGACAACAACTCAAGCAAATCTTGTAAATCTCTTAGAAAATCCTCAGATTGAAAGAATGCTTCACCTCTTTGAGCTCTACTTGCAGTCATTAAGGAGCAGCACTGGAGAACTTGCTAAATTCTGGATGTCATACGTTGACATGGTTGAGATTCTTCTAGGCCTCATCCGATCATCAAGAGAAGGAAATTGGCCTCTTCACCTTCACTGCATCAGGGAGCTCTTACCATGGTGTTTTGCTTATGACAAGGTGAACTACAGCCGATACCTCTCAGTGTACTACACAGAGATGACAAGTCTGCAGGACAAACATCCAGAAATCTTTGCATACTTTGTGAATGGATGATTTTCAGTCCAAAGAGGGGAGAAGAATCCATTTGGTCGGATACCAGTGGACCAAACCATTGAAGAGACTATCAACAAAGATACTCAAACTGCTGGGGGAACAAAAGGTTTCAGTCTCAAGCCATCTGCTGTGAGTAGATATTACCTAACCGCTGAACACATAAGCATATGCCTCAACCAGCTGAGAAGACTCACAGAGATTCAGGCTCCTGACCTTAGTCACCATGACTTGGAACATTCCCGAATGATCAAAGATGAAACTGATGTTCAGTCCGTTGTTAATCTGATGGAAAATGAATGGACCAACCCTTTTGAATGCTGCCCTTCTGATCTAATAAGCATATCCACAGGGACCTGTGCTCCAACGGACGTTGCTAAAGATCTTCAACGAGCCAGGCAGCCTGGAGAGGAGACATATCTGAAATTTTCTGTTGACAGACTTGAGAACCAGACACAGAAGTTTTATGACCGTCTTCCAAAACAAAATCTGAAAACATTCACAAATGGGGTCATGGGGTCACCAAACCTGTAATTTAGAATTCCCATTGTCCAAGGAGTCTACACACAACTATTAAGCTATCAAGACCTTTTGGAAATGGAGAAGAAGATGAAAGTAGGATTTTAAGGTTTTGACCCCTGTGACCCCATTTGGGGTCATGGGGTCACCAAACCTACAATTTAGAATCCCCGTTGGCCAAGGAGTCTACACCCACCTTTTCAGCTCTCTAGACCTTTTGGAACTGGAGAAGAAGATGAAATTAGGTTTATTAGGTTTTGACCCCTGTGACCCCATTTGGGGTCATGGGGTCACCAAACCTACAATTTAGAATCCCCGTTGGCCAAGGAGTCTACACACACCTTTTCAGCTCTCTAGACCTTTTGGAACTGGAGAAGAAGATGAAATTAGGTTTTTCAGGTTTTGACCCCTGTGACCCCATTTGGGGTCATGGGGTCACCAAACCTACAATTTAGAATCTCCAGTGCCCAAGGAGTCTACACACAACTATTCAGCTCTCTGGACCTTTTGGAACTAGGGAAAAAGATTAAATTAGGTTTTAAGGTTTTGACCCCTGTGACCCCATTTGGGGTCATGGGGTCACCAAACCTACAATTTAGAATCCCCGTTGGCCAAGGAGTCTACACACACCTTTTCAGCTCTCTAGACCTTTTGGAACTGGAGAAGAAGATGAAATTAGGTTTTTCAGGTTTTGACCCGGGGTCATGGGGTCACCAAACCTACAATTTAGAATCTCCAGTGCCCAAGGAATCTACACACAACTATTCAGCTCTCTAGACCTTTTGGAACTGGAGAAGAAGATGAAATTAGGTTTTTCAGGTTTTGACCCCTGTGACCCCATTTGGGGTCATGGGGTCACAAAATCTACAATTTAGAATCTCCAGTTCCCAAGGAGTCTACACACAACTTTTCAGCTCTCTGGACCTTTTGGAACTAGAGAAGAAGATTAAAATAGATTTTTAAGTTTTTGACCCTTGCGACCCCATTTGGGGTCATGGGGTCACGAAATCTACAATTTAGAATCCCCATTTGCCAAGGAGTATGCACATAAAATTTCAGCTCTCTAGAGTCATTGGTTCTGGAGAAGAAGTCGAAAAAGTGAAAAGTTTACGGATGGACGGACGGACGGATGGACGGATGGACGGACGCCTTGCCATGCCATAAGCCCATCGGGTCTTTCAGACCTGATGAGCTAAAAAGCAGTTTCCTTTCTTCCCTACTACAAATGTTACCCTCATAGACTGAAATCAACAACTAGTCCATGAACGATGTTATGATTATTAAGCTAGTTTTAGCATTAAAAGGATAGTTGGACATATTGTTATACACCCTGTGTTATACTGTCAAATCTTGTCACAATAGGAGAGTGCAGAAGATACATATATCCCGTTCAGCCTACAGTATCCTTTTTGCGACATTTCATATACGGATTTTTTTTATTTGAAATGGACATGAAGCATTTCCCTGTTCAGAAAATGATAGAAATAATGAGTTGATAATGAAAGGAATTTTTCAATAAGCTTTAATGAAAATATTTGTTATGTAGGATTTCAGCTGCAAATTGTCAGTATAATTTAAGTCCAAATCATTATGATCAATGTTTACTGAAAATGGTATAGGAGGCTTGATCAAAATGGTATAAATATATATCCCTTTTAGTGGATGCCCCCAACCTGATTAGAAATAAGACATAAATGTGTATTTTCCCAAATAAATAATCTAAATCTCTTTTTTTGGTATGGTGTATCCAACAACTCCAGGGAGATAACTCTTCTCACCAAATGCGACGCTCCAACAGTCTCTTTTTGTTTCGCCATCCCCTGGTTCCATTGTAGCCACAGGATCATTTTTCTGACGGGGGTCCCATACTTTGACAGAGCCTGAAATGACAAGTCACAGAAAGTCTATTCAATCTTAACTATGAAAACATTTGCTAAAACTTATTCCACAGTTACAGTATGGGGTATTCATTGTACCAAGGATTTGTATATACCAGGATTGGAAGCGGCAGTGGAAAGTCATTAGCGATGCGTGCCTCATATTTTTCTACCCTGCGGGGGGGTTTCAGTGTAAACTCGCTGGGCAAACCACTGACCACTTTTTATGACGAACGTGAACATTCTAAGGCAAATTGACTGGTTTCTATAATATGTCAAGTTATGTATTTAAGCTATATTTCCATGTGAACAATAATGAAATATAATATGTTGTTGTTTACGGGCTTAATAGTAAGAATAAGTTGTTATTAAATCATTTGCTACGCCCTCCAGTCGCGAACATGAGCGCGAGTTTCAAACAACATGGCGGACAGCAGAACGAGTTGAAAACAGTGAAAAGTACGTTTTTGTTGCGCCGTATTGCGGCTATTTTCTATTTGAAACTTCTTAGTTACAAAGGTCACGTGAAAGATTCATAACAAAAGGTTGTATCAACGCCTTTTGTGTTGAAAATAAATCAAGTGTATTAAAGAGACGTGTGATTGAAAATTGGTCATTTCAGCTAGGATTTAGGGTTTTACAGCGAAACATTTACAAAACTAGCCTTACATTTTGACCCAATTTGAAATGAAAATATCATATATTTGTATATTTTAAATTATTGTTTAAAAATCCACATGGTTTGTTTCAGATGCCTGTCTGTCCCATACATTATATGACTGCTCTGTTGATTGTGAAATTTGTGTAACACTGATATTCTGAAACTGAAATAATAATGTGTAACTCTTGTTATGTGGGAAGTGAAATAACGATTACTGATAAGAGATATGTGATAATTGTGGATTTATTTGTTATGTTATCATAATTCCTTGACATATTTATGACAAACCAATTATGTAAAAAGGGATTACCCAAAACTCTTTGTGTACATAATATATCTGAGAAATGGAATGTGTATTATTTGGATGTTGGATGTTGAATATTATGATGTTTAGGACATAATTTCAATCATGCAGAGTTTACTTCTAAAATAGCTATAATTACTCATGACGAAAAACAACAAAACTCTTAATTCCCGATTAACAAATGTAATGGCTCACTATTTAGGATTTGCAAACTATGAAGTCATAACTTCAAACTGACATTTGTTATTATGGTGATTAATTTTCTCTTTCTACGTTTATGAAAAATAATTCAACTTATTCTCTCGATACATATATAGTGGCTTAATAAATTTGATATCTTGATTTACAAGTGAAAATTTTGTATTGAAACCTAGCTGAGCGCGGATGAGTAGGTTTTCTCGTGTACAGGGCAACGGTAAGACGTATTTCTGGTATATTCAGCCTTGGAAGTTTAGGTTTTGTTTTCTCACGAATTTGGAACCTATATCTACCTCATTTTCAATCTATTCATCTAATAATTCAGACAAATCAACATCGGAATCGTCCCAGTTCCAAAACTCTGACATATGGGACAATAATAATATTTTTGAAAGTTCATCTCTATATTTAACAATGAAAACCCATGTGATTTGGCTTAATTGCGCAATAAAATTAACATCAGCATACATATTACTTTTGGATGGCAGACATATGCTTGAACATGTGTTTTGAACGATAAACACGCATTAAAGACTTCGTGAAAACCCAAACCGGATGTTTGTGTCACTAAGACAGTTCCTTCGAAGAGCGGGTACGCATGCGCCTGATGCCAACAGCGGGGCGCCGATTAAAGATGGGATCAATTACACATCTAGCCATCCGCGCCGCTCATTGCTAATGACTTACCACTGCCGCTTCTAATCGTGGTCTATACATGTCCTTGATTGTACAAATCTACAACATACCATCTCTGCTGCCAGTCACAATTTCAGGGGCCCCCTCTCCAATACCAAGCCCTCCCACTCCATCTATACAGTTGATGATTTCTGAGTGAGCTTTAACAGAATACACAGGCAACTCTGTTGATTCAAGGTTCCTGAAACATCAAAAGTAAAGTTTGGTGTCAAAACATTCAGTACATAATCAAACTCTATTTGCTCAAAACAATTACACAATTATAAGTATAACTTTCTTATTTATTTCGATTTTTATATATTATAACTTAATGTTTGGAAGGATTTACCTCTCAGAAACCAATTGGAAATATGTAGAATGCAATTTTGACATTTACTCAAATATTTGCATATAAAAATGTAAATCACTTAAAAATGCCTTCACTTATTGTAGTTTACTTCAAGAGTCACAAGATTAAACATTTTAACATTCTCATAAGGACTTATGACTCACTTTTAATGCTTACCATATTTGCATTTTCCCATCGAAATCTCCTGTTGCTAGGTAACGTTGTTGTAAAGAGGATGCGCCAAAAGTGGAACATTTGAAGGTCTTAGACTTCTCTACCTATCAAAATGGGATAAAAACAACCATTAAAGTCTTAAATGTATAGTTTTCAGGATGTCAACAATCATACTTACAACTGTTTCGGTAATTATGTTGCAAATCAAAATATAGAATAAAACTTACATTGTGTAATAGCTTGGCATCGCCCTGACTGATTTCATACACTTGAAAAGCACCTGTCCCACGAGCGTAGCCACCGACAACAACAATCTTAGCCGAACATGGTATCCATTTAGCATCAAACAACGTATATTCCAGAGGTTTTTGAATATGTACAATAATTTGTGGCTTGTCCATCTTTCACGTCAAATACTTGAATGTAAATACATATGTTAGAACGATGGGTATTTTATAAATATTGTCACGTTAAATTCGCATGTCGGTGCTTGATCGTAGCAGATGATTCGAGAATGGCGGAAGCTCCGAACAACGCGTGTCACATCTTGTATATGAGATTGACCAAATGAGCGAAACCTAGCTACCCTAAGCGAAGTTTAAAGGGAGTAATTATTGCTACTGTTTGCAAACAATAGATGCTCCTTTTAATTCTTGCTAATCTCTTCTTGAAAAGAAGCCTAATTGTAGCCTAAAAAGTAAGTATTTAAACCAATGAATACTTCTTGTAGAGTGTTTAATTAGTGGATGAATGAATGAAAAACATTTTTACTTTCAATAGTGGCAAATTTATGTTTTTAAATGAGGAAATAAAACTTAATGTGTTTGAGAATCTGAGAAACATGTTATATGAAGGCGGTCCCTATTTTTTGGGTGTTCTCATTTGACATGTATATTCTCATCAACATTAATACATTTAACACAGTGTTGATATCTGTAAGTAACAGCACAATTATCCTAAAACATTATGTGAGAAATAAATTCTATCAGGGGAGAATATATAATTAGACAAACAATAAAAGTTTATTGTCTATGCAATGTATATCAACAGAGGTGTCCCTGTTATCGGGATAATTAGAATTTAATTGATGAAAAAATAACTGTGAACAAAGTCACTAAAGTAATATTATCATAAAGAAACCAAATGTAATTTTAGTTGATATTAAGAATTGATAAAAGCTTTTGCAAAACTGGAAAAAAAATAAATCAGGTTCAAAGGTGCCTTGTCTTAATTTTACCGGGTAGCCATTTTCAGTGGGTGAGCTTGGACACTATGTCAGCAAATTGGAATATTTTTTTAACTAAATCTTTTGATAACATTCAAGTTTGGTTATTTCAGAATAATGTGAACATTGTACTTAACTATGTTCTATCTAATCATGAAACATAATTTTACTAAACCTTTTGATATCCTCTGTATATTTTGCGTAAACGTCAACTTTTGGGTTTGGTTCTTATTTCTGTAGTAAATTGAATGTTGCATTCAACACATTTAGAAACCTTCAATGCATTTTCAATGTGCACATGTACTGCATGTTCACAAATTGTTTTGCAACACAATTGTAAATGTTGATTTGTTTAAAAGTCTCTTTATCAGGTCAAAGATCACAACATCCCTATAAAGCAAAGAGATGACTCTGACAGAAAAGAACTATGACGTTGAATTCAGGATTATGACATCAGAATCGCTCGCAAAATAACCTCATGGTATTGTTGCCGTGTTCGAAGGAATCCCGTTGCATGCCTGGTAGCGTATAGCTTAGTCTGATTGATTTCTCAAACTTCTTGTTTTGGAGAAATTATAACATATTCTTCAAATAATGGCTTTCTCCATGTAAACACACAGATAAAACATGATTTATTCCTTTTGAAAAGAGATTAATCTCAATTAAAAGCAGTATACCTACTTTGAGGACTCTGAAGTTACCAGTCGGATCATTATGATGTAAATTTACACATTAATACTTTTTAAAGGATTTCGGGTAAACAGAGTCTCTTCAATTGTGGATTGCTGCCTTGTGAATCGGATTAATTAACCAATCAGAATTGAGTATACAGCATTTTCATTTAAAAGAATTATAATTTACATATATAAAATTAACAACCATCAAGTCTTTTCAACAACTGGTTATGAACACATATTTAACTTTTATGTGAAGATAATCACCATGACACAAAAATTATTAAACAACAAACAACCTTATTATGTTTTTCGATATTAAATAGTTTATTTTTGCAGACAATACTTTTAAAAAATATAAACCACCAAAATGTATTTTACAGCTCAGTTTAGTTTTTATTCAATTCTGTCCTGTATATTATTTTTTAACATTCTTACATACTTAGTTGCTAAAATGTCTCAAGTGCTTATTGATACAACCTTCTGTTTTGTTTACCGAACACTAGCAGGAGACAACAAGATTAATTGTGACACTTTTTTTCTTCATTTTTAACTGTGTAATGTGTATTTAGTGGGGCATTTGTAAGTTACATCGGAAAACTAGAATAAACATATCATAGCAATAAATAAATACCTAGACTGTTACCATAAGAAAAATATTCATTTATCATTGGCAATCATTACAATTTTATTCTTATCAAACTCTTGTGTTGGTGAGCTATAAAAATACCTTTAACTATCACAGCGAACGTTTAACAAGAAAAGCCTTTTTTTGGTGTAAAACTTGATTAACAATGTTATAAAAATCTTTGTCTTGAAATAACCAAACTCTGGACAAAACTAAGAATAAACCTTCACAACACAGGAACTTGATATCGTAAGTAAAACGTACTCTACTGTATAGAGGGTGAGGGTATTTTTTCATCCACTTTTTACCTCCGTTTTGCTTACAATATCAAGTTCCTGTGCTTCACAATCTTTGAGTGACAATTCCATCAAATGGATAAATTATTGGTTTGCAAAACACATTTTGTTCAATTCTTACACATGTCTCTGCTCTTGAAATGTGGATTTAGTTTATGTTTAGTGTCTGGTGGATTTGGAATATCTTGTGTCACTGTTTAATCCCATATACGTTGAAATGGTTATTTTTTAAAGATGTTCCACAAGGTAAATCCATTACATATTGCTGATGACTGGTTGAAGAAGGAAACAAAATAGGCACCAGACCATTCCTTAATTTCCTTTCAGTGGTGCTCGGGTGGGAACACATATATTTAAATACTTTTCATCATTGTAATGCAAATAACAATGCAACATTTAGTTTCCAATTTTGAGTAGCTTCTGAATGAAATTCTTCTACGCCACAACCAGCCACTGTATATGCAATGCAATCAGTACAACTCTACAGTGATGCCCAAAGGTTAATTGTATATGTAACTTTAATGTACATGCAGGTCCATGAATAAGACTGCTCTATGTAGCACTGCATAACTTCATGTGAGCCTTAATATTTTTATTACTTCATATTTAAAGCCTTCTGATGCAAATGGTAGATGATTTACAAATTACCGGGTAAGTTTAATACCTGTCAAAGCATGTTTTGCAACAGTAGTCAATTAAGTTACTTTCATGTTGATTCGAATATCCTGAGGACATTTAGATTGATTTTATCATGATGTGGTTTAAGCATAAATTCAAAGGTGGCATCAACCTAGTCTACTTTTAAACTGTTTTAAATTTTTTGTCTCAGGCTCCTCAGGCTATCTATAATTCATTTCATGAATGGTCGGATGAGCTGCCACAGGATCACCAAATCCATATATTATAATCCTTATCAGATAAGTACAAAAAGTTTCAGCTTTCTAGACTTCTTGCTTCTGGAGAAGATAATGAAAATAGGTTTTAAGGGCATGGTCCCTGTGGACCTAATTAGGGGTCACAAGGTCACCAAAGCTATAAATTAAAAACCTCAATAGTCAAGGAGTCTGTACAAATGATTTCAGATTTCCTGAGTCAATAGTTCTAGAAAAGAAAATTAAATGGTTTAAAGACAGACAGACGCCAGATGACATGCCATGCCATTAGCCCATTGGGCTTTTCAGGCCAGATGAGCAAAAGATTAAAACAAAAATTAATTAAATGAAAAGGAGACATTTCTTCATTTTCGGAAAAACATGCTCTCAAGTCTTCTTTAAGACTTGTTTAGGCTTTTATTTTTGGTTCTGGCTAACAGATTATCTAAGGATCATTTCCTGATGGAGAACTCTTTTATTTCCCTTTGTTGTTGTATTTCTTTATTCACACTTCAAAATCATTCTGTGCATACCTATACAATAGAAATTGTCCAGGATGTTCACGTTCACACTCAACACTAAACACAGGATGGCTATTGCAAACAATTTGATTTTAAGTACTAAGTAACCCCAGGGCGGATCATGATGTTGAAGTCTTTTTTAAGTTCAATAATGGCAAATTTTGATTGGCTTTGACAGCATGCAAACAGGAAGGCAATAAAACTTTTCAGGTTGGGCCTACCATATACCAGCAGTATATTGGAAAATAATATTCACGGAACATTTACTCAGATTTACTCTGATACATCTTATATGATTACAGATAATGGGATTGAGTAAATAGCCACTCTACCCCCTGAAAACATATACATTTAGCATAAACTTATATAAAGGAGAAACTCTGAACAACTAAAACATCCCTAAAACATGCTGGAGTACCTTCAAATAACCAATTTCATTTTCCCCTTTCACTTTGTGATCATTGTGACAATTTTATTATATATAAAGTGAAAAACAAGCTCATTTCATTTGACAAAGTTCCTTTAATTCTTGTCAGTTACATTTCATGACAAGCCATTACAAGCTCTCCTCACTTGCACACTACTGACAACATGTGAGTGTAAAATGACATTACTTATTTGACATGTACAAATGAATGAAATCAATGAAGAGAATTTATCATCCAAAACTGTGTTCCACAGGAGATATCGCTTGTGGAAGATCAAGCGATATCTCCTATATCGTTTTGACATTATATTTTGAACAAGGCCCTGTAACAGTCAAGTTCATGACATCACAAATGTTTTACATCTCAAATAATGACATCACAATGATATGACATCATAAACATGACAACATCACAGTGCTATGACATCACCGCACTGAGAGTCTGAGAGTAGAGCAGTGTTTTGAAATATACATTTATCACAGAATCCAAATGAATTTGAATGATAAATAGAATCTCACCCTCGTGTCTTCTGATATCAGAAATAACAACACTCGCTGATCAACTCTTGTTTATATATTTGATATCAGAAGACACTTGGATGAGATTCTCTATGTGACCAAAATGGCTGCTGTAATCAGGGGAGGGATATTAAACACCCAAGGACAAGCCTACACGGTTCTCTTCTCTCACCTTTCCACTTAAAGATAGTAAAAACTGCATTTGATTTGCTGCTTTATCCTTATACACAGAACTGTCAGAAATTGCCTAAAAATAAAGAATTGTACAACTGTTGCGGAACAAATCTTTTTGTAGTAAATTAATCAAGTTATTTGCCAAAACGTCAAAGTTGATGTAAGAAAGAATAGAAAGGATGTGTTAAAATCGTTGAAAACAGAAACAATGACATTGTGTTATAATTGAGGTTACAGCAGGACACTTACCTTTTTATAACTTCCCTCTCAAAGAACGTGCAGTAAAGATTATGACCAAGATTATAATAATGTACATTAATACCTTGTGATTCTATGGTGTGGACAAATAGAACTGGAAGACCCTTAGGAGTGGGAAGGGCAGTGGGTGAGTAATATGGATCAGAGCAGATCTCTCTCTGGGTACTAGACATTGGGCAGACATGAAGCATGCTCATAGCTCTACACCCTTATGTACTCAGTTATAACTTGGTTTTATGAACAGAAAACAATATCAAACTAAAAAGAAAATATTAGTAAACATGGTTTTTGAAGTTGTATCCATTAACACAATGTTCTGATTTTCTTAAGTTGACAAGTTTGATATGTGTTCTGAGGAGAACTGTGTTGCCATTTTATGCAATAGCAGCATTTAGTAAAATGAGCATTGCAGGTTAACTTAGTCCTTGAAAGCACTTAAATGAACACAAATATTTTACACTGACAGACGAGAGGGAAAGCGCACTGTGAGACAGAGACAACTGGGATGTACAAGCAGCTTTACCTGGCCCATCACTGAGCACCTGAATATAGTACAGCCGTAACAGTGTATACATCACTTCCCTCTTCACAAGGTGTGCTATTACATAGGTCTACAGAAGTGCCATTCAATTTGTATCAGGGATATTCTTCCTATCTGATACAAAATTGACTGTACCTTTGCTCTTTCGAAATGTATAATTTGAACTATCAGTTTGTTTTGCATTACAGCAATTTGCACAACCTTAAAAATATTTTTGTAGTCATGTTTTAATATACAACATATATTTCATGAAAAGGTTAAAATTAACATACTGGTTAAGAAATAAATATTCTATGTACATAACATATACAACATCTATGTGTCTTTTATTCAGTGATACAGCTTCTATCACCTTCATGTCAGATCTAAGTGAAATCAAAGGAAGTTTAGATATATATCCTTTAACAAGTACATCATATTTCATATATAACAGATTCTACTTATCTGAGAGACCAATAGAACTTTTTTAATTTAAAGAAAAATCAAACTGAATAGAAATAATCAAAATAAAATTAGCATTTCAGTTCCGGTAGAGAGAAGTTTGAACTGAAAAAAACCCATTGGTTTCTTATCTTTGTCATGATTGGTTGCATCCATAAATAGAAAATATTATCAGCCCTTTGTTGGAAGATTTCAATTTCAAGTCTCTAACAATGTTTGAAATTTTTCCCCAGTAAATATTTTACTAAAGCTGGCAATAGCGAGACAAGATTGTATACATCAAATACAAATCACTATATTTTTTTAATCCAATTCCCAATAATCCCTATAGTTTATCCACACACACATAGCTGGGCGTTTGGGTGGAGGTTTTGATTCAAAAGCCAAGCCGGGCTGGCAGTGATACTCTGCATGACTCTTTCTCCTCCACTGGCACACTTGTTTCATGTAGTCACATCAAAAAAAGTGTACATTCAAACTTGTCCACTATAATGAAGTAAATGCAGTCAAAGTACTGTTTTAGTTTTGAATTTGGTTCCTACATGTATTGGAATTCCCCTTTACTGAAGTGTCAAAGATACACTGTGTTAACTAGTATCATAACTTAAAAGATTTGAACTTTGAACATAGGTATCATATTTTGTTAACTCAAATTCTAGCTTTGGCTATGCTATGCCATTACTATGTATAGAGGTGGATGCGGGCCTTTAATGAACAGAAACATCTCCCATGTGATCAAGGACCTTGGCACTATTTGAAGAAATCCCCATCCTGCAAATAGAGGACCTTACCTGTGTCAGGAATGTGAAGCATTTGTGCAAGTTTAATTACACAGGTGTGTGGCGAGTTAGTTTGATTTGTGCTAACCGGTGGTATGTCAGAGTTAAAGTTCAACACGTCCAACCCTACGTCAATTGCAGACTCTCTCTTCAGTTCGATAGACTGTAATGGTTTTGAGCCTAGACAAGAACAACTTTAAGAATTTGCGAACATTCCATTGCCCTGTGGTCGTACTTTTGGTTTTAAGATCTATTACAACAACTCCTGAATTAATGAATGAATATTTCTTTGTGTTTTTTAAAGCTGTAAAAATCATAAAGTTCACTGCATTGTAACAAGTGAAATTCATATAAACATAGAGATCTAAACAGCGTGCTATAGATCTAGCACCGACTTCATCTTGTTTCCCACAACATCTTACGACACCTACTGTTAAATGAGTTGGATGTGGTTCACTGCTGCTGGTGGACTCTGCCTATTGCTAGCGAGTCAGGTGCAGCGGGTGAGGATCTAAAATGAGCGCTATGATGTGATGAGATTCCCAGCCACCAATGCTGACCCACCATCCAGTATTATATATGGAGATATACGGTTCTAAGTTACCACTCTGCAACAAGGTAATGCTCTTAATGAGGTTCAAGTGTTTCCCATGTTATCTGTAATCCTTAAGGTTGAAATCCTTTCCTCACTTCACAGCCATGAAAAAAACTAATTCACTAGAAGTAAAGACAAGATCATCACTAGCTCCACCAAGTACTTCCCACACGGATTGGTCACCCCGTCTTGTTTAGGGTGACTGAGCAGACACTGGCACTCCAAACTTGACTCTCTTTAGTACACGCTGTGTATACACAAACACTGTGACACACAACACACTCATTCACTCCTGCTAGCATGCTGTCTCTCTGTCTATGTACATTGTGTAGGTGGCTATGTACAGAGTCCATCGGTCTCTCTCCTCAAGCAGTGTGTGTATGTACGTGTTTACTCCTCCTTGCGATCCTGACTGGGCAATGAGTCCGTGCTTGAGGAGTCGCTCTGGTTCTCTCCGGTGTTCTCCAGCAGTGGGGCATCTGCAACACGACAGACAGGTGTGCTAATATCATATCGTTACAAGTGGAGAGCCAGCAAGGCAATTGTACATAGAGGTTATGATAACAGGGCCATTGGCTCTCTATCTTACCAGGTATTGCATTATTCAATATCTCTAAGGTTTAGACAGTAAGTAACAAGGCATTGCCCATATCGCCCCTCTTGAAGTTTGGCTAGTCATTAAATCTACAAAATACAATGCACAATGGTCAAATTATATCAAAACAATTTCTTTAGGTTTTTTTCATTTAGATTAATCAAAACTTAAGTATTATGTTGAAGCAAGAGATGGATCTGATCATTATTACTAGACAGTAGTCACAATTTACCATCATTAGCAAGGTTATCGTCTGAAGCAGTGAAGCTGCCAGCTGTTGCCTCCTGGGAAGCTATAGATCTCATGGATGTGCCGCTGTCATATGTTTCCACAGTGACTGAAGTGGAGGCATCGCTCATACTGACATTCACAGTGTCAAGGGAGCCAAATATCTCGGAGGTAGCATCTCTGTTGATGGTGCTTGTGGTCACTGTTGAGTGTCGGTTAGAGTTCTCGCCTGCCCTTAGGGTCGCAGGAATGCTTGGCAGTGGGCGGAACTCTGTTGTAGGGTTGCTAAGGGCTGGGGGCGTTGGTTGTAGGGCGCTGGGGCGGCATTGACCTCCAGTTGCCTCTTCATATGTGGGCAGGTGGACACGTGTTGCATCGGCGTATGCCATGAGAGCAAGGCGATCCTGTTCATCTATGGAATTGCTGTGTACTCTTGAGTAGGGCAGTGGAGTAGCTCCAGGGTGAAAAAGATGTGGCCGGGGCTTTCTGCGCCGGAACACCACTATCACCATAATGAGAAGCAGCACACCCAACACACTGCAAGCTGTTGCAATCACAATCACTAAGGTGCTCACATGGTTGGTGGGGCTCAAGAGATTTCCCGGGGAGTAGTTGCTATCCGTCCTCACGTCACTCGCATCAACTGGAAGAAGACATCAGTCCAAAGATGAGTCATATTAAACATCTTGTAAAAATTAAGATGCAAAAAAAAATTCTCAGATTTATAAAGATTGTTTACAATATGAATACAAGCATTGAGGAGCTACCTGCTAAACACATGGGCTTGTTGTGATCCCAAGTTCCGATGGTTAGACTGTTGCTCTGCACACAGGTCAGGATGGACGCACCCTCCATCTTATAGCCATCATCGCACGAGCACTCAATCTGCACGCCACTGTACGATGGCTCGCACCGTTGCAGGTCTGAGTCTGACTCACGCCGACACTTGCATCGCCCATTACTAATGTCCCCCACCTCATGGCAGTAGAAACTCGGCTCTGTAGGAGAAACAAGGCAAAAGTGAACAAAGCTCACATATCCCTGCCTGTAGTTATATCACCATTTTGCAACATCAATTATTTTTAAAACATAAAAACCATATCAATGGTTGAGGATCACTTTCATGGAAAGGTTATGTCAGTGTGGAAAGATATTACCATATTGAAGCAAAGAAGAAATACTGCTCCTCAGGGAACATATGGAAGACAGGAGGAAGAAGTGAAGCTCACCTCCAATAGGCACACACTGGGGAGGAATGCTGGACCACTCCTTGCTGCTGAGGCACTCAAGTACTTTGGAGCCAAGCAGTTTGAAGTGGGGGTTGCACTTGTACGCCACCTTAGACCCCATGTAGAAAGTCAAGTGTGGTAAGGAAGAGACACTGCTCCTTGAATCTTGCACCATGTTGTAGTTTCCGTCTGATATGGATGGCGGTGCATCACAAGTCTGTACTTCGACTGAAACAACAAAACACCTTCATAGAATAACAGAGAACACAATAACAGCTTATCCTCATAATTTCTGAAGAAGATATGAACTGAGCTACAACTCCCTTTGAGAAAGAGTCAAGTAAGGATAAGACCATGGATACAGGTACTGACCACATCTGGGGATGTCTCCTGTCCACTGACCCTGTCTGCAGGTCATGTTGCTTGCGCTGGGGTCCACAAACACGTACCCAGTGTTACAGGTGTACTCAATCTGGGAGCCCTCACCCATCATGGAGGCTCCTGACCGGTATCGGTAGATTGCATGAGGAACAGTTGGTGGAATCGGGCATCGCTTCACTGTGACAAGCCAAAAAATATGAACACATAACATCTCTGACTTATAACAACTGATAATCATATATCTGACTTTAAGTATTTAAAATAACATTATTGTCTATTTACTAGCCTTCGAAGCTTTTAGTGATAAAACAAGACTTGATCACTAACTGATTGAATTATATGTTCTATATATCTTGAGATCAACCTGTGTAAAAAAAATTTTGTTTTATGATATAGACATCAAAAACATCAAATAAAATGGGATATTTTTTAAAAGATGACCAGAAATATTTTTCTGATGAAGAGTTATCTCCCCTTACTAAAATAGTTTCATTAAAGACTTTTCATTTATTGGGATTTTTGGTTAAAAATTCTTTATAATCTTTATAAATAGACTTTTACATTAACCAAATTTTGCCATGCAATAAGTAACAAATTGTTTTTGCCAGGCAACCTGATTTTAGCATTTTTAAGCGTACACCACATGATCAAGCTTCTGAAATTCATCTGAATGAGCAGTGACACAAGTAACACAAGTGACACAAGTGCCACTGATGCTTGTAGTATTGACAAGATAAGCTCAACCTAAGATGAACCCAACCCTGAGGCAGTTAGGGAAGATGACAGTAAGGAACTAGAAGAAGTTGCCTCTGCTCACCGAGACACTGCAAGGGAAGAGTGTGTCCGTCCTCCATGGTCCACCGGCCCTGCTGGCTGCACACAATCAGGTAGCTCTCCTTGTAGCTCGGGTCCACCGTCGTGAAGCCGGGGGCACACACTACGGTAGCTTTGGGTGCCTGGTCCCGTGGGTTCCAGTTCTCATAGTGCACCTGAGCATTCTCAACTTCCGGTACAAGGCAGGGCATACGTTCAACTGTCAACAAAGGGTAGGGTGTTGGATCAGCAGTAGTTCAGTGACACTCATACCTCATACCTTATGCAATCACACTTTGTGATGTCACAATCCAACAGAACAAATTGACCCAACGACTAGTCCAGTTATTACAATTGTGCATTACTTTTGTCCTCCTCATCTTCATAACTGCATTGATAACCAGCTAATACTTTCGTCTCCCAATAGAAACTATTCCCTTCACCAAAAAGTCTTGATTTTAATAACTACGAGTCCTGAAGTTTGACAGCTCGAATCATTTCACAAACAGTAGCCATATTGAATGTCACGTGATATGCTAATGAGGTTTATTCCATAAATGCCGACTTGTGTTAAGACAAACTTTGATTGCATGATCAACAATGCTGATGAAAACAGAATTAAATCATCTTCCGTTGTAGTTCATGAATATCTCAATTTTGACCATGTATTGTTGTGTGTAACAACATATTTTGTGCCTCTATCGATGTATAACTGTATAATTCATTGCTTTTATACATCGATAGAGGCACAAAAAAGAAAAACAATCCTGATGAATGATTGAATGCTTTACAAACTCAACATGACACCAATGATTGTAATTCCAGAAAGTGAATAATGAGATTAAGAAAGATGACCTGGAGGGGTGTGTACACTGACCTGAACCGCTCCCTGGCAGGGCTGGAATGCAGGTTGGGGGGAGAAGAGGATGCCAGAGTCCATCCTCTCCACAGATCTGCTTAGAGGCCCCGGACATCTTGTATCCTTTGTCACAGCGGAACTTGCGCTCTCGGTTGTACACATCCTGCTCCACTGTCCCGTGAATGAGAGTGCCCTGCTGCGGACATTCCACTACTGGCACACAACATGATACATGTAAGAGAAAGTCACTCACCATACTTTATTTAAAATCATAACAATAAATGACTCTTTAAAATGACCAGCGATAGCATTTGAACATATGATTCTTCTAAAAGGTTGACAATTCATCAATGAAGCACTGAAAAATATTACAGAAATAATGAGTGAACCAAGCACACATACTGAGGAACTTGTCCTATTTCTCCAAACACCCCACTGATAGAAAGTGAAGTCAATCTTGTGCTGATACATACCTGACTTAAATTTTGAGGAAGAGATCGGTAGGAGTATAAGGACACATCCCAGAACGAGAGAAATATCTTTCATATTTACAAGCAGGCATATACTGTATGAGCATCAACTGAAAGGAAGGAAAATTAGTGTATTAAAATGTTTTAATACAGTGTAAACTGTTTAGTAGCAATATATTTATAGAAAAGATAACAAAAAATCATGGTCCAATGGACAAACAAATTACATTCTAAATTAGATGTATAAACATGTATGTAAATAAGTGTCATATTGCTTTGAGAAATGTGATCGGATGACAAATTGCTCTATGTGTTTAATATACTACTAAGTAGTTCGGATAAAAAAAAAAAAAAATCATGACAATGTTACTATTTCTGGCAAGTCATTTCTCCCAATGGCTATTCTAAAGATAGAAAGACAATGCAGAAGAAAACGGTAGACTAACTGTTTCATGCCCAGTACCCAAAACCATATAACTTTCTGTCCCATCATATCACATTTAAATGAAATGAAATATTTTCCTACGATTTATAAATTTTTCAATTGCCTTGCTTTGTATTGCTAAAAATGACTGGTCCCAATCCAATAATATTTCTGAGAAGAAAATCAGAAAATACTGAATGCTGTCACTTGTTTAACATGCTCGTATCTTAACATGATATCAAACACATGCGATACAGCATTTTAAAAAATATATTCCTTTAAAATTACCTTTACCATAAATCCAATCAGTCATGTAAACTTGTGTGATCGCTGTGTTTAGAAATAACATTATAAGGATGGGTAGAGATTAACAGTTTTCATACTTATTGAGATGACTTCAAACATGCATCAAACCTTTTTATGAGAAATATTCAACAAGAGCACAATGAAACACATATCCCAGTTTGGATTAGTATTGCATTTTATTTCAGTTTTCTCTGACAATGGGAGATGAACCCCAAACTACCTAATACCATTCTACAATAACACCTTGTGTTCAGATGTTCAGACTACATGGATGACAATAACACCTTGTGTTCAGATGTTCAGACTACAGGGATGACAATGACACCTTGTGTTCAGATGTTCAGACTACAGGGATGACAATAACACCTTGTGTTCAGATGTTCAGACTACAGGGATGACAATAACACCTTGTGTTCAGATGTTCAGACTACAGGGATGACAATAACACCTTGTGTTCAGATGTTCAGACTACAGGGATGACAATAACACCTTGTGTTCAGATGTTCAGACTACAGGGATGAGAACACAGAATGAAAAATAGAGTCATTGGGTTATCTATAATTCATTTTATAAAGTCACAGAGTCATCATATGAGCTGCCACAGGATCACCAAATCCATAACACAGGATTTAAAATTTCTAGGCCTTTTTTTATGGAGCAAAAGATAAAAATAAGTTTTAGGGCCTGGTCCCTGTGACCCTCATTATTTGGGTCACATTATGATTGATTGTGCTATATACCATGAAATTTCTGTATCACCCGACCTCAATTCAGAATTTCTTTATCACCCCACCTCAATTCAGAATTTCTATATCACCCCACCTCAATTCAGAATTTCTGTATCACCCCACCTCAATTCAGAATTTCTGTATCACCCCACCTCAATTCAGAATATCTGTATCACCCCACCTCAATTCAGAATTTCTGTATCACTCCACCTCAATTCAGAATTCGAAGAGTAGGAGGTTATTATAGTTATTATAGTATTATTATAGTTATTATGATTTTATGATTGTTTTTGTCAAATACGACATTTAATTTACGACAGATGGGCTACATAAGCGAATGGCTCTAATGATTTTATCATGCCATATTTAGTCATGAAAAAAAGAGGGGAGGAGGGGGTGGTAGCCCCCTGCTGCTAGGACCTGATTACAATGTAATGTCACAATGTAACACACAGCAGTAAAACAAAACAAAATTCTACAGATGAAAGAATTATATAGCAAGATTTAAAACAATGTTTTACTTAATATGAAGCTTCCAAACAAAATCAAATAAAAGTGTAATTTGAGTTACAATATTGTCAATTTAGTTACACAGTGCCCACCCTTGGAAAAATAATAGTAATACAAAACAGCAGTCTATTTGGTTATCAACGATAACATTACAGGTAAATAGCATTGGCGTAAGAATGGCGAGGGGGGTGTGGGGGTGTGAGGTTGGACATAGTTACAAGTTAAAACCAAACCTTTGAACATCAGCCCCATAACCCCCCCCCCCCCCCCCCCCCTCTCGCCTACAGTTGAGAGATCTAACTTTTAGCTGTTCTTACGCCAATGAATATTTGAATATAGCATATTTTGGTCGGATATCACATATTACCATTGACACACAAAAACAGAGCGACATAAATGACAGATCGTTTGTTTGCCGATTCCGTTATAGAGGGGGTCAGTGTTCCCCTAATATTCAGGTGAGTCCAAAATAACAGACAAGACAAGACGATACAGTGCTTTGAAACTAGCATTTACCTGGCATAGATACACCTGGCCACATGCTAGGAGGGTCAATCACAAACCCCCGACCTCACACTGGGAAACTGCCCGGTCGGGACACGCAGATTTGCAAAACTATTACGATATTTTACATAAATGTCAGTTTATCTTAACAATGTCAACAAACCCCTGATCGGCAGCCATACTAATGTGACGTCATGATCTCATGTACGCATGTCCGGATGTGAGGACGATATGAAAATAATTTGTGTTCATTTCAAAACAAGCCTGGCACGCTCGAGCATGCTGCATGTGGGACAGCTATTCCCCGAATATTCTTTAGTCAGTCAGTCTCAGGGAAGTTATCTGTGCTGCTGTCGTATGGGTCATCCATCCAATATCTTAGTTGCTGGGATACTTGTATTGTTATGAGTGAATGGGGCACTGTCATCGTGTTGTGTTATTGTTTAGGCCGTTTCCATTCATGTGTGTCAGTTACCTAAGACATCGCTGATTCAATGTAATTGCTCCCTGAGGAAGGTACGATTGATGCCAGATGGCAAGAAGTGAGTGGACCATCAGGATTTATAAATAGTCTACAGGAGAAAATACCGACCACACACACGGTCACGCTGAGCGTGCAGTCCAGCGGTGAAGTTTCTGTCAGGAGCCAGACAAATGTAATGTTTATGCTTTATTCATCCTTATTTGTAGAATATATCCAGACTGAAATGCTTATTCCCCCAGTTACTGGAGGTTCACCTGTGGAAGGAGTGGATGTGCGGGGGGTCGAGTGGGTCAGTATTCCTTGGTGAGCGCGGCGAGTATAATGGGGCTGTTCTCGATGTTGGCGAGGTCGCGGACTAGCCAGGTTATCCTGTTCCTGGTGCTGCTAGTCATCCTGCTGCAGGTCTTCCATATGTCCCTGCTAACCAGACTCGAGGCCAAGGAGGCCATGGACAGGTTTAAACTCCCCGCCTCGCACCTTGCCGACCGACCGCTCCTTTCCCTCGTCCAGTCGGTGGAGGAGAGAGTGCGGAACTCTCACAGATTGGATTACAGCGGAACCTTCCACATCATAGCGAACATCCTGCAGGGGGGTCAGGCGACTCCTCCTCTAAGTGACAGAGCCCATGTGGATGATGTGACTATCGTGACCCAGTGTACATCAAATCACCTGCAACACGTGACCAATCTGGTGGAAACCTGGGATGGACCCATTTCTCTTTCTGTTTTCACTTTCGACAAAGATGTGGAAAATGCCTTACATAAAATTGTTCAGTTATACACATGCAATGACAAAATACGAAAATCAGTGACATTCCATTTGGTTTACCCTTTGAACAGACCACCAAATGTGCTGGGTACCTCATGGATGAAGGTGTCGTGTGGAGGAAGCATAGCAGATCTTAACGCCGGTGGCAATTATGCAATAGAGGGTATCGAGTACCCTCACAACCTATTAAGGAACTTGGCAATAACATACTCATCTTCTAGCTACATATTTATGATAGACATTGACATGATTCCATCAGCAAACCTTCGTAACGAATTCCTCAAAATGGTTTCCTTTTTTAAACATTCGAGGGAAAATTCTACAAATTTGAAAAACACAGTTTTCATAGTGCCTGCGTTCGAAATGCGTGAGAACGCGCCAGTGCCGGAGAGTAAGTTGGCACTGTTGGGCGCGTGGACAGCGGGGGTTGTTCGACCCTTCTATAGGACTGTGTGCTGGAAGTGTCAAAGACACACGGAATATGAAAAGTGGCGGGAACAGCAGTTGACGACAGGTCTGCACGTAGCATACAAGGTAGGGTGGAAGGATCCTTGGGAACCATTCTTCATCGGCAGCAAGTGGATGCCGCCTTATGACGAGCGATTCAAGCAGTACGGGTTTAACAGGATCAGCCAGGTGGGTGGAGCACACAGTTTAACCTCCTCGCACCTCTCGTCCAGAAGCTCGTAAATAGTTCAAATGTCTGATATTTTCATCGTAGGAATCCTGTATTACTTAACGTGCATTTGTTTGGAGGCTTTATACTGATTTAACAGACCAATCAAAAACAGTTTCGATTTGTTCCAACCATTTGAGGGTGACCCGTATCATGCACTATGCATATATTCCGTAGAGATACGAAGCTACATGTAGTAAGTTAGCTAGTGGTTTTCCTTGTCTGTTCTTTGCACGAGTCACGTCGTTTGCATGATAACATCCTTTACACAAGTTCGCAGTATGGACATATTATTGCAATCACCCCAAGGTTAAAAAACGTCAAAGGGCACTTTTATCTTTGCTTGTATTTGTTACATAAGTAGGTATATAAACCTCATGTAAATGTCATGAATAAACTTATAAAGCCTCTCGATGTGAACACTTGGCATATACAAGTACCAAGAGAGTAATGGTCCAGGGTACACATGTCGTGACCCCTGTCACGGTATAAAGCAGGATTATATCATCACTCACGTCACCAATCACTTACTAGCTTGTGCTTCTGTAGCCTTAATGCGTTAGGATAAGATGACTGTTTCAAGATGAAGCCACGGAAATAAAGAAAAACATGCATGACCTTTTTATTGACTGTCACTATATGTAACGTATGTGTGCGTGGGAAGGAAATGAATCTGATTGTTACTGTATTTAGACCATCCTGTGTCTTCTCAAGGGAACTTTGTGTCTAAGTATTATTTAGAATATCGTATGTGATCTATGGCCCAAATCCCATGTACCAAATATCGATGCAAGTAAGTTTAGTTCAGTGTGACAACCCTAACGTTTATACACTGTACATGGATTAACTAACACAAGTTGCACCGATGTCCTCCTTAGTGAAAGGAGATGAGCGGTGAGACAGACAGGCGGATTGAGAGTCCTCATCAGCAGAACAAATATACAGTAACACTCGTCGCACGTCACTTAACTATTTCCATACGACGGAATTGATAATAACAAGTGGAACTAACGCGGTTATATATCTGACTCTCTCCTGAATATCAAGCATCTCCATGTAAAGAAGTACTGCCATCTCTATGTAAAGAAGTATACACCGCAGCAAATTGTTGAGGAAGTGTCTATCTGCCGCATGAGAGAGAGAGGGAGAGAGAGAGACTCCGATGAAAGCGTTTATTCTTTCCATGACTCAATAATACTTGAAGGAATGACTATCAGTGTCAGACAGTCAGCTACTATCCAACGCATTAGTATAACAAAAATTGAAACCATCATTCACGAACATTACATAAAAACAAGGTAACAGCCCAAAGAGAGCCAAGAATGTTTTCTGAGGAATAAAAGCAAGACTGTGTCAGGGCCGGTTTTAAGGCTATATCGTTAGTAGTTGGGATCGAAGATGACATAATCATGGCTGACTAACTGTGTTATATTTTAGAAGTACGTTCGTCCGGAAAAGTTTCTGGAGCATTACTGGAAATCTGAATTGAAGGCAAGTTCAAGAGTGCCCAATAGTGACATTTTGGTTTTCGGAGCATTATTCGATAAGTATTCGAATCTTCAAATTTGTCATGAATGTTACGCTTTCTTATGGGGTGTCATCGTGCCTTTTAGGTGTTACAACCTTCTTTACCGACTTGGTTTTGTTCCATAGAACTTGCTGACAACTATGCGTTTACCTTTACTGTTTAACTGTCCAAACATGTAACGCCACCGTCTTCCTATGAATGTGTGCCTTTAATTGCTGATCTACACACAACAGTCTCATGAAGACGACACATGGCAGGAATGGTCGACATCTTCGCAGCAGTGGGTGCGATCCAGCGGTATTTAAGTGTGATTCACCTCGACAACTCAAAATCGCTTCAAGTTTGAACTTATAAATAAAACTTAAGAAAGTATCCCCTGGTCTCTCGGCATGTCTCGCACCTGGAGACTTGAGGTCAGGGACGGGTCAGCTGAGAATATTGCTGCTCAGTGCTACTTTGGACACTGACTGCACGAGGGCTGCAGCAGGTGTGACAGGTGCGCCTATGATTGATGGCTGTCTGGACTGGACGCTGCTGACGAGATCGCACATGCAGGTGGTGGGAAGCGTCCCCTTTAAATCAACCTTTCGAACAACGTGTGGAAGAGATTTCACCAACTAAAATGCTTTATATTTGCTAAACAAAACTAGCTGATGATCCGACATTACATCTAGGGAAGTACTAATGTTCAGTTGACCTTTTGACGAAATTTGACCGAACAATTAAATAAGGGCGGGAAGTCAATTTGAACCAAAGACCAGATTGTCACATGTTTACCCTATGTTTGTCTTTATATGTCCTTTAAACTTCTTTTCTGTTTGTCTTACACAATGTGTTAATTTCCTTTTGTACTCATGAATAACTACACAACACACACATACTCCTTCTACAACATCTGCACAGAGTTGATTATGAACATACATTGACCCAAGTCAAGCGATTCCAAGTGATCGGCCAGATTTCTGATTTTCGTGTTTGTGCGACACGGAATGAGTGTGTACTGTTTACTGTGACAGCTAGTTTTTAAGGGACACGGGTAACGAAAGCTGTCAAGCTTAATTGAACACCGTTGACGAAACCGTTACTTCAGACTTCAGACAGGTAATGAGGTCACGACTCACGTGAGCACCGCCCGACGTTTAACTTATTACGAAGATGGCATAAAATGAGAGATAAAAAAAGGTAAAGTATTTTTACGTTGACAGTTAGGTACTGACAGGCGTACACAATGTCAACTGTTTCTAAAGGAAGGAAGGCATTACTTGTCATTCAAGTTTTATCACCTTTGAACAAATACATGATGTTTTGACTTTGATACGCAAACATAAACTACAAATACTCTTTCGATTTACGCCTATCGCCATTCCTAGCTTATAGAATTTTGGCTGCGCAAAGAATTCATTGCTGTGTTGGGGAAACGCTGGTTGAGATGTCCGAATCGCTGATCCCTCGCTCCAATCAAACAGTCAACGTTATAGTGTCCCTTTAATTAGATTTGTAGATGCTATGTATGTTCTAGCTCTGTACACACATCCAATCAAAAGGTGTGGAAGGGTCAGGTTTTAAGTCATGCATTGGATAACTTTTGAAAGGCAGTTCTTAATGCACGCCAGGTATATAGTTCATAATGCACATCAATCTTTCCCCTGACGTTTGCACAAAAATTCAGAACTAAACCTGCATTCTAGACCTCAATATTGCAATTTAAAACACCCTACTCATCGCCTTGGTCGCGCGTCAGGGCTTACCATATCATTTCGCAAAAGCCATGACGTAGAACACATGAAATTTCCCAGCTGACTATGCAATGAAAATAGCTAATGCTTACCTTTATCAAATACAGAAAGAACATAAAAAGGCGATAAGTCTAAATGAAGAATTCGTCTGTCATAATTATTGGCGATGCAATTACTAGATTACCGGTATCGATAGCACCCGTGACGATGTGCACTTGATTTGGTGCCCTCCGAGCTGAATCGGCAAGCGCCGATAAGCAGCGTCACCCTTAAAGAGGAGACGTAACGCATAATTGTGATTATTACAAATTATTATCTGTAGTCGCTTCACTTATAAGAATCAATAGAGCCAAAAAATGAGAAAATATACGCTTTAATTCGACTACTAGGAGACCTTTTATACCCCTGTTTTGGATAACCGCCTAATGAGCCTGGCGAACGCTTAGACAAAATCACCGAAGCATGACTCGAAGCCACGCCCAGTGTGTGACGTGCTAGTTGTCAGCTGAAAGTCCAGCCCTTTGATTTTCTCTGTATTTTAAAGCTAATTCAACAGCAAAATAGAGGCAATAGCATGACCGAAAGAATTCCAAAATACGATATGTAACTGCTTCATGATATCAACTTTACCTCTTAGTCGTCAAATCCATTTTGATTGGACTGTGACAATCCTTGGACGCGGTTTTCGTGGGTGAGTTTATATAAAAAAGGTTAAGAACTTGGTCGGTGAGAGATCCATTACTATGGGATATCACGTAGTGTTACAACATTTATTATCGATATGAAGTTCTAAATTGTCACGAAAAAAATGAAGGTTTTTGTAATAAACGGGAGAGAATGTAAAAACCTGTTTAATGTTTACTGTAGAAAAAATCATTTTGTTTCACTTCACTTTATGACAACTTAGTACTTAGTGGATGATTCGTTTGTATTTAACTAACGCATAATATATTGTTAGCTAGTATAACATCTCACACCGTGTTGCAATATCTCTGTCTTCGAATTTAACAATCAATGACATGAAAACATACCTGGCGCAAGCGTTAGAAACATCCTATGTAATCCTAAAGAATGTTGGTACCCGTTATTCCCGATGTACTTTTTTAAATGTGTGTCATCGTCCGTAGAAGTACATGAGCCAAATCTCCTTCTCTTAATTTATTGTTGAATATATATTCTACAAGTTCATTGGTTCAAAATGACTGGACGCCGTGACAATAAACTAAGTAGCAGTCGAATGCCAAGATTACGCCATTATGACAGGACATATATTCCGCTTGGTGGATCCAAGGCGTTAAAATTCAAAAGGTATAATAAGAGACAATTAAATCAAGAACTGAAATTGAATGCGATAGGATTGATTATATAACGGCCACCTGTGTGTAATAAAAAAATAAGACTATTTGAATCAGTCTGATTGTTGTGACAACATTTGGCAGACGTCGTAATAGGCCATTTTCCGAGGGAAGCGAGATCTCACGAGACTCCCTAGAAACCGGTAATGGCGGACGAGAGCTGGGTCAAGCTTAGTCTTAGCAACATGGCTATCGTTGCTTGCGGAGACGATTTAGATTCTTTCTCCGCCTCAGCTTTTAAATATTTGTTAAATAAAAAACGGAATATAGACGTCTTTATATCGAAAAATAGTTTGGCTACGTTTATCAATGTGTATTTGTGACCGAATGTTGAATTTGACCCCGATAGAGAAGAGAAAGTAACAGGAATTTTGTTTTCGATGATCCCTTTCAAATATATAAGAAAATTATAAGCCGATATAGGCTTATATCATATCCTGTCTTTTATTCAACCATGCAAATTATACTACAAGACTAATTAAATGCATTCAAGTCATTTATAATTTCAAGACCATATGTGTAATTTCAACTGTAGGCCATATTTAAAATGTTTAATTTGTATCTTTTATTAACAAAAATGTACAGGAAAGACTTGCATACGTATACAGTATAATATACCAAAAAAATTAATAAATGTTTCCCCTACGGTCATTATTGAGATTTCGTACATGGTTTCGCTGTCTTATATAAGTTTTGTGTATGATATGTTTGTATATGCATCAAGTTGCCCTTTAGTCTTTTATTCATGAAAAAATATCATCTTAGATAAAACCGAAACTGGGCCTCATTCCTCAGCGTTATATATAATTTTTTTTAGAAATAAAGATAGAATTATAAACATTAACATCAAGAGTTCTGGATTGAAGGAATATTTTCCCAATATAAATTGTAGGAGACATTGCCTAAAGAAATGTAGGCCTATTTTTCAGAGTAGCTTTCTGAAGGGGGAGAAAATAACTTTACATATTGTATCTTGTTTTTTAAAATTGTTAATATATGTTGATGACTTGCTCTTACCTCAAACTGCACATACAATTCCACGTGTAATTTAACGTGTGCAAAGTAAAAAAAACTCATTTCGAGAAACTATTATTCTAGTAAATGATACATATGCTATTTCGGTCTTGCCATCTACTTAATATGAATAAGAGTGATGTTCGATTATTATTGAAAAGAAATGTATTTTACATATTGGTATGAATCTGAGAGATGTCTTTAATTAATATCATGATCAAGAAAACCAAATGAAAGGTCTAGAAAATCACAAAGTGTCCTATTGAGATATCCCTTAATATACATATATGCATCTTAAAACCGTTAAAAGACTATTCTTCAGCTGAACATGAATTATCACAAATTCTTTTTAACCTTCAATTCACATTTTAGAGCTACAAAGAATCGTTTTGACATTAATAATAACAATGACCATGAAATATTGTTGATCTTTAAAACATTTATTGCCTAAATTCATGAAAACATCGAGATAAATAAAAAGTGCATGGTACAGTACTACTCTTACAGGGTGCAAATATCCAGGTGTATAATGTAATTGATTTTTTTGGTTTTCAAATTATACAAAAAAGATACCCATATATGAGAATAAAGACAAAACGTTATTCTAAAAGTGAGGATTAAAAAAAAAAGAAAATAGCCATTATTAACCGCTGAAAAGTAATGATTTACACGTAAGTTGATGGGTGTCTTTAAATTGAAATATCTTTATAATATGCTTTTACATGTTCCAAAATTAAATTGTATGTTTTTATTGAGACGTTACTCAATCCACACACCCAATTTGGTTTGTTTTGCATTCTCCTAAAGCACGTGATTTTAATCCCAAATTTCTCGACACGACAGTGAATTTCTAGTAGAAAACCGCCATTTTGCCCGTGAGCTTGTCCTCAGGTCACGTGATTTTTATGCCGGAAACAACTCTGCGCAGATGCGACAACTAGGGCGGAAAATCCAGTATTGATGTTACATGCTATGGGATAGTGCGCATAGCATCATATTAAAACACTGTCTTTCGCTTGGAACAATACAAATAATTAAAGATATATTTAACATCAATTCATCGGAAATTTGAGTTGCTTGGATGACTTTAGATATGTTTAAACAGTTGTTTAGAATGTGAGATTTCCTGTTGTTTTTTCATTAAGGAGGTTATACTTCTGCCAACTAGCACGTCACGCGGCAGGACACGCGGCTTGACACGCCTCAGTGACCACGGGCCTGTTCACTTCTGTTCACTGGTGCTAACTAGCTGTTGATTGGAAAAAGCCATATTAAAATTGTTTATAGGCCGATTTCGAAAATTTAAACTCAAGTTACTGGCAAATTAGAATACGTATTTTATGAATCACGAAAGTTGCCATGGGTCATTTCAGTCGATCTTTAACTGTAAAACGGGCATAAAAATGAAAGTCAATGCAGACGCGACAGGAAAGATCTAGATTGGTGTTAGTGATCAGCTTTTTCCTTGTGAAGAATAACTACAAGGGGGTTCAATAAGTTTTGCAAGCTGGTCATTTATGTTTACATAATCAGTGGCAGCTTATAGCAGGTGTTACTGTAGTCAAAATATAATGTTGACACGTCTCAAAACAATTTCTAGACACAACAGTATTTTAGATATAACAGGTGCACTGACCTAGGGGTTTCCTTAATCATGGATTCTCTCAAACATGAACAACGAGCTGTGATCACGTTCCTTGCCAAAGCTACAGAAATACATAATCGCCTGTGTAATTTGATGGGTAAGGATGCTCCTAACTATTCAAAAGTTTGTCGCTGATCTCTTCAGTTTAAAAAGACAAGGTATCCTTAGACGATGACCTGGGGAGGGCGATGGTGCCTGGGAGGGCTCGGCCACTCCACTAATTTTCGGGAAAAAAAACAACTTTTTTTGCTCTTTATTTCAATGTTTGTATGAAAAAATAGAATATTATAAGTTTCATGAGGCATCTGACCCTTTTCTGCAGATTGAGAACGTGACGTGAACATTAAATGCCTGTATTTGGTCTCACCGACGTTGTAAGCGGGTGTTTTTCTTAAATAAATAATCTGTCATGACCTATAAAGTATAAACGTTATTCTTGTAAACTTGTAATGCACTGAAGCAATGAAGACAACGTTCCGATATTTAACGAGCAGGTGGTTCAACTGGCGTATCCAACCTTTGCTTGATGCATCATAAAGTCATGTGCAGTGTTTCTTTTCGTCGTCCTCAGATATGGATTTATTCTCGGAAGTGTTTGTACAGTGTATTCATTCTTTAAATAATGCACGATGTCGGAGGACTGATGCGCGTCCCTTACCATACAAATTTACATATCCTATTCCACGTTCAAAACATTTGTTCTTTTGTAAATTGATATTTGAGGTCTATTTCTGTTCTGTGATATTTGTTGACAAAATAAGGTTTTTATTTCCAACCAAAATCCTACCCTCTGGTATATAAGCTTGGATCACTAAATATTCACATAGCACGATTCTCGGACAACCTATATTGAAGGCATATCCCACAGGTGTAATGCTGGTTACACTGGCGCCATGACGTATATACAGTTGTGTCAGTAACTTTCCAGACTGATACAAAGTGAAAGCGCATAGATTTACACAGGCATCTGGGAGGAAGCGGGATGTATTGACACGCCAAGGCGATAAGTTGGTGTTATCTGCCCTGCGCCAGTATCGGCATACAAAGGTCACCATTGATGTATATCCTCTATCTATATTATATGAAGTTCAGAAATCTTTCTGTCGTCCATCGAATATGCATCCATTTGATTAAAGTTTGACTTTTTGATATCATTACTCAGATATTTTGATAAGATGAGATAATGTAAATTGTCAAATTAAAAGTCAAAAGTAGATGGTTTTTGTTTCATATTTTGTTTCTTTAACATGTTGTATCTTTTAAAAAGTAAAAAAGGCTTGGAAACTTTAGAAAATTCAGAAGTAAATGTAATTTTATAATTCACCCTTCTTTAATGTATGGTTATAAACTATTCAATACATTTGCAAACAAAGACGTCTTTAAGTGAATGAGGTGAGATTTGACGTTATGAAAACCCTGAAATAAAGTGTACATGTCAACTGACGTTTTCGTAGTTACGGTTTAGCTACGTAGGACGCTTGGCCATACAGAGTGCATCTGTTAAGTTGACTGGATGTCTTGTTCCATCGTTTTTTCCCCTTCCCGCAACACTCTAATTTACTATTTCATCACCCTACACGACCTTCACCGCGCACCCTATAATTCTCAACCCCTATCGTATGTTGTAGGTGTGCGAACTGCACGTGCACGGATACGAGTTCGGCGTGCTGGACAATGCTTTCCTGGTCCACCGGGGCTTCAAGCAGCCGGACGGCTTCCACAGCACCAAGCAGCAGGAACTGGATCGCAACGTGCAGCTCTTCAGGCGCTTCAAGGAGGAACTCAAGACAAAGTACCCCAACTCTACTCGCAGGTGTTATTGAAGACGGGTCTGAGTTGGTAACCTCAGCCCAACACGGGGATGCCTGAAGTCGCGTGCCTTGTTAATACGGGTCCGAGTGATGCTAGTCAATCTAACCAACTTGTTGTGTTTTAATGACTGCAATAATCAAATGGCGTTTTTAATGATTCCATTGATATGTTAGGATAGAAGAGAAAATAATTAAGATGACCCAGGATTATCCCGATGAAGGCCTGCAACGCGGTGATAAGTACAAAATGAGTAACTAGCTTGTGTCAACCCCTGTGCTGACATGGAAGGATTTAAGGACATATCTTTCTCGTGAATGGATATTGGACCCATACTCAAGATAGATCTGATATTTTCCCAGTTTACTTCTTTCAATTATCTGATTCTGAACCCAGAGAAGTTCATATAGATTGAATCTGCAATATTTTGTATCAAAACGCATTATTTCAAAACTTCATTTTCACGAAATCCACTTCCATTTATCAACAAATGTATGTGTTTGTATATACATGTACTTCATAATACATGTCTGTATATAGTTCATTCAATTTAAAAATAAATTCCCTTTATACTAATTCTTGTTGTGTTGTATATGTGCATGTGCATTGAAATAATCACATCTTGTATCATCATATATAATGTTATCACATCACCATCAGATAAAATCATGTGGTTAGAATGTAGTAGATTTACCATACGTATTGTAAAACATAGAATAAGATTAAGAAACGAGTTAAATTATTTAATTATTCAGTGTTTCGAACTTTTTTCAACAAAATTGCATTTCATCACTAAAAAGGTTTGCAATGAAAAAGTGAAAACAGTGTTCTTTAGATTATTCATTGCCTTAATTAATATATGCAACAGGCAAAGTCTCCCCTTGATTGAATGATGGATTGACAACGTCGGGTTATATTGTCAATAAGAGCCAGGTTGCATGCAATGGGTATGTTGTTCCGTTCTTCAACTGGGGCGTGTCCGATGTCTGCTAGCGTTCGAGAGTTGTGGGTTGTGTTCTACGACCGGAAATTGCGACTTACGGTGTGCTCCAAACATGGTCGATAGGATTTCAGTGCGGCGACTGGGCGGGCCAGTCTATGTGAACGATTGTCTACAGCTCTAAGAAACTGGTTGACTACTTTATGGTGAATGGCGTGTATGTAAGTTACGGGTTGCTATGGCACAGCAATATGAATTAAATCTGTATCATTTGTTACATATGCCAAACTGTATCAGTGAAATGCATCCTTTAAAAGCTAATCAGTTTTTAACAATATAAAGTCGCGATTATGATCGAAAACCGGACAGTGACGCACGTCAAGTAGTCAAACTTTTATTAAATTTTTTCTAGAACTGCCAGAGAGACAGTTACGGGTTGATAGAGTTTGATTAGTGAGTGATTATGTTTCTGGTAAATTGTGAACTCTGCTTTGTGAATATTATGTTTTTAGATTTTCATGGAATACCAGTTCTGTTGATCATACTATCTGTCTTATATGTAAATAAGGATTTTATGCGACTTCACAGTGTCAGTCCCTAGAAGTATCGCCACAAACGTGGCGTTTGAGTGGGAGCGCTTTATATTTGAGACAGTGTTTCTGGTACAGTCACGTGACGGATTCAGCGCATCCAGATGTCATTATGTACCAAGTGACATTCACAATCACCTTTCATCAAACGTTGGCAGGATCCGTCGCGGATGTGTGTAAACCCGAATGCCAAGGCCGCACAATGATTGCAGCAAACAAAGCCTAACTCGATCAATTTCATAAAACAAAATTTCGGAAATTGAGTTAGTAAAGTAGGACTACAGATAATGAAAATGTTATTACGAGAGACGTTGTAAATGTTTAAAATGCTAATAGGAGACACAAGAGCCATTGACTCTGTATCCCATCTGGTGGTAAACTTAATTATTATTTCTGTGCTGTTGCCGAAGAATGAAATTCTCTGTACACTGCATTATAGCATTTCAGGCTTTCTCCTTCTGGAGAAGAAAATTAAAATAGGATAGGCGTGTTTTTCATTAGGGGTCACAGGTTCACCAAAAGATGGTGAGGATCGAAACAGGTGTTGTCAGTTCGAACCTTTAGTTATTCACTTGACAGTTGATATTAATTGTCCGTCAATCACATTGCATTGCCCGGAAGAATTACGTTACACATGCGTGAATGAATCCAATAGTAACACTAATAACAAGTTATTTTCACTATGTACAGCGAAATAACATGTTCTTACCACTGTGCACTGCCAGCGGGGTCATTCAACTAATATATATCAATTAAACGGAAACACATTTGGTAAATAATGTATATACGTAAATTTATATCTATGGATTGCTAGTTCCACCGCAAGATCAATTTGTGAATGCGAAACAGCATTGGTTCTACGGACAGACACAACAGCTATATACTTGATCTTGGTGGGTTTTGTTTTAAACGGTCTCGTGCCACGATTAATCCCGTTGGTTTACGACTCTATAGGGTTCTTTTGGGCGCCATCACAGCGCCATGTATATGACCTCCTGTAAGTTATTAATAAAGCAACCAAGCTTGAGGCACTTTGGATGAATTACATTAACTATTCATAGGATGGATCCAGCATTATGTGGTATTACAACTTCTGCTCAGGTTGCTTACAAGTGTTATATCCAATTTGAATGGTCTTAAAACGTAATGAGCTCATGGTGGTTTTGCGTCATTAAATACAGCATGGTAGAGGTTAACTGTTGAACACAATTAACATTTTCGTTTGCACCAAGGCCGCAGAGAATCATCGAATAAAATGATCGAAAACGGGAAAATTGTATTTCAAAGAAGAGCGACTGGAGACAACTTCATTTTATAAATATTTGGTTGTGTTATTCAGCAAAAACCTTTCATGTAACAATCAATTACAACCGAGCAGCAACCCAAGCTAAAAACCGTGTTTATTGCTATCTGTAAACAACCCATAGGTTAGGCAAACTCTCGTACCAAACATATTTTTACATCTTTGATAGTAAAATGAAACCAATATCATTGTACGGGTCGGAAATGTGGGATTTACAAAATACAAAAATTAAAAGGTTCTTCTATTTGCATGTAAGAGAAACGTAGGCGTGAAATTAAGTACACCTAGTGTCGTGTTCTATGTCGATTCCCACCTTATATTTACACCTCTGTAAATGCAATCAAATCTAATAGAATACAAAAAATATGTCATTATATGATGTTACTATTTGACAAGAATGGAAAAAAAAACTTTTTATTTGCTACTAGTTTTTGAAACATTTGGAATGGACGATATATCAATCACCTCTCATTTATTCGTTAACTGTTCGACTTAAAGACATAAATCTTTAAACATGGTGTTTCAAAGAAACCTACTTGTCATGTATGGATATTTAGTCGATGTCGATGCTCTTCCCACGATTAATAATCGAAATTGGGAGATATAGAAAATATTTAAAAAGGAAGACCTAATATGTACACTTTGTTCTTTAAATGAAATTGAAGACGAATACCATTTGCATTTAATTTGTCGAGTAAATTATTTATTACGATTTAAATGTATTAAACAGCATTACTTTGTCCATCCAAGTATGATAAAATTCTGTAGTCTAATGAAGACTGAACAGAGGAGACTGCACCGGTTTTACGTAGTTCGGTTTAGTTATGTTTTCTTTATTTGCATTGCAGACCTGCTAATAAATTTGTATTTAAAATTCACTTATATAAGTTTCTTATTTCATGTTGCTTGTGTTTCAAGAACTAGACAGCAGTGACAAAATGTATTTGTTTCGTGATGATCAGGCCATTCGTAGATATTTTACGTGCGTTTCGTGTGGTTAACGCGTTATGTGCTTTATGTATTGCGATGCGTTCCACCCATATTGCTATAAGAAAATTTAAGAAACTATGATATAAAAGTAAACAAACTATTTCTTAGAATAAATAAAGTTAATTCAATTGATTGTGAACATGTTTTTGAATGAGATAAAATACTATTATAGGAATAGATATCGTCGATAATCAGCAGGACTGTTTGTTTCGTTGACGAGATCTACTAATCTTATTTCTTGGTGTCTGTCGTTTTATTCTGTCCTACCCAAACATATAAGAATTCTATATATTTGCTTGCTGAAACACATCTTTTTACCTTAGATACCTAAGTGAGCAGTCAGCTATGCGTCTCTTTCATTTTGCTAAAACATGAACATGTTTTGATAATGGAATAGAAAACAACATTTGAAAAGCATTTTTGCTTTAAAAATACACTTACACTTATACCGGTAAAATATCAGACTAAGGAATTAGACTTTGTAAAGCTTCCGTACGGTTTATAAATGTTTTGGTTTTTTTCGAAAAATTGAGAAAGACTTTTCTTCATAGGGCTCAAAGCATGAGTCGTCGACCGGCGTCCGTCTGTCCTCCACTACAGCACATCTTCGACTTCTCCCCAAGAACTGAAAAAGCTACTATGATGAACATGCATCTAGTCGAAGTTCGAAATTTTGGTCATGACCCGACTCCGACGATGCACTCAAATGTTTTACTAATTTCGTTTCAAGTTGTCCACCATCTAAATCGCCTACATGCAATTGTCTCAGAAATGATAAATGGATAAAAAGTTTCATATGTTTATATAGATATGTATGTATGTATGTATGTATGTATGTATGTATGTATGTATGTATGTATGTATGTATGTATGTATGTATGTATGTATGTATGTATGTATGTATGTATATATGTATAATCGTAGTAAGATTTTTGTTTTCCTTTAACCACGTCATTTTGGGACCAATTTGCGGCAGTCGAGTTGTCTCCCTTGCATCGAATTGCTTAGTCAATATCATTTTTCTTCTCTGCAAACGTTGTATTCAAATGTTAAACTCACTTTCAAAATATTATTTCCTTTCTACAATCAATGGTATTTTGTACGGAAAAGTTAAAGTTTATCCTTGTAGGTAGGAGATAAATTAACGATTCAGTTGTGATAAAATTGTCCTTAAGATTATACGGGAGATAAAAACTGGGCTTCATCTGTGCGCGAATGTTTGTTTCAATGTGGTTTTGGCCACGTTTGGATCGCACAAGAAGATGGCGACCGCATTTCCTTTATGAAACTGTTTTAAAAGAAAAGGTGTAAAGAAATATATCAACAGGAATGGTTTAATGATGTTCGTTCGCCAAGCTGTATTAGGTATTATGCAGAATTCAAAACAGTTATTAGACCTGAATTGTATCTATCTTCTCTTACTTCTGTCCATTTACGCAGACTTGTAACTATGTTTAGATGTAATGGCCATGGTTTTAAGATAAAAGCAGCAAGATTCTCCAAACAACAACATAATGAAATTATAACCTGTAACCATTGTAATCTCGTCGAGGATGAATATCATGTACTCTTAGAATTCCTGCAGTATTCATGTTTAAGATATAAATATCTACCGCTATACTTGTGTAAACAACCAACAAAAGAAAAGTTTAACTGTTTTCCAACAACCAACGATTTGCAGCTGTTATACAAATTATCCCTATTACTTTTTCATATAAATCGTTTCAGATCAAGTCAACAAAACCTGTAAACCCTTGATGTAATTGTATTTGAATGATGAAATATTGTTCATATTACATGGTAGCGATGTCACTGTTTAGATAAAACTACTTTACATTGTAGGCTACTATTGGTCTCCGGGCCATAAAATCTGCTTGTCTCTCTGTCAAATTGTCCTTAAAATGTCGTTCTCAACAAAACCCTTATGTAAACGAGCAATGACAAAGCACTTAAACCAGTTACAGAATTTTAATTTTAGAGTTTTTGTGACTTTACTGCAGCCATGATGGCGCTGAACATCAGGGGCCAAGCTCAACGTAAAATTGGTCAAAGATCATCTGATGTTTACTTTATTGATACTTTTACTACACGTCAAAGTTTAGAAGGAAAAAAATCTGCTTTCAGACGGCAGTCACATAATGATTTCAAGTGTTCTAGAATCGTTGAATTTTATTGAACATAAAACGCGGTAGCTCGTTAGATAAATCCACACCAGTTACTTCCCTTTAGCAGGATTGAAAGGCGGACAAGTTCACTAGCAGACGTGTGTTATACAAGCTCCGTTATCAATGTCACGAAACAGAATTTATTATCCGCATTAAAGGGAGAAAACAAGTAAATTGAGCGGATATTTATCAATCTGCTGGTTATTCGTAACAGAAAACAAATAGACAGTCGATTGGCTTTGCGACCATTTTAGTAGGAATGCAAATTGGGAGTGGCAAGTAGCAACGACTTATCCTTCACATGATTAGGCCTATTTGTTTGTAAACTGTTTGAAGACTACAAGTATTCTGAATATTGTTTTTAATCGGTATACACGTCATATTACTTTTGCATAAAAGTTGTCCTTTTACAAGGCCAATATTCTGTACTAAAATGATGTGTTATGTAACAAACTTGGAAAACAGTGTAACGGAAAAGGTTTATAGTTGCAACACTCTGTTATCGACTTAGATTCAGATCGCTTCTTCATATTGCTACGAGCGGACTAAGGTGATAAAACAAAAATCTACTCATATAAAAAGAAAATCATAGCAGGAAAAAAAGATGAAATTAATATTTTAAGAATAGTATAATATGGAAGAATAACGAGGCAAATTAGCAAACAAGATCGAAGTTTACTTTATTGTTCCGGGTTACATAGTTCCTTGAATCTAGTAAAACATACCCAATGTTACATATGTCAATGAATAGCTCAAATATCCAAATGCAGTAATATCCAGAGAAAGGGTAAAGTAAGATCCATATGAAATCACCCTGAAATGTTAAATTGAGTTCTGAAAAAAGTTAAAGTTAATAGTAAACGTTAAATGTTAAAGGAACTGAAGCTAGAGTAGACTAATAGAGGCGTCAAGCTACTGATAGAATACAGGTGCAACATGAACAGACGCATGTAATAGGTAACAACTTCTCTGTTGTGCTAAACGTTTCGGAGTATAGGCTTACTGCGTGCTCGGGGGAGTTGCAGGGACCAACAAAATGGAAATGATGTATACCTTAGTGCACAGATAGGAAACATATAAACAATAGTGAGGGAGTCTAATTAGATAGATTGGTTTTCGAGGATGTTATACAATGGGGTTTCGATACAAACATGTTGGGAGTGTATACTGTTGTCTGAAATGTTGATATATGAATTTGTAAAAACGAGAACAAATTCAGCAGAGGTGTAAAGGTAACTTTCAACAAACGCAAACGGTCAAGTTGCAACATCCTAAGATCACACTTTAATAGTTTTATCATCTTTCACCAAAAAGATAAAACAAGCGTTTATTTAGAAAAAGTTAGTCTCTAGAAATGAACACACCTCAGATAATATTTTTATTATAATGATTTTAATGTTTTAGAAATCGTCATTTTTCTGGAAATCATATTTTAAGAAAGTAAACTTCAGTCGATAATGTATATGATGCATACATGCGTAAAGGATCACGAGCCGTTGCATCCGAGCAAACCTTGCTCCACTAGCCTTGACCTGCCTCAAAACGTCTTACTAGAAAAGAAGTGTACAGAAATGTTGTTCAATTATTTGTTTGTATTCAATACAGGTGAACGCCCTTATCAAGCTGACTCTATATAATAGGTTGATATATACGCAAATACTCAGCATCTAGAGACTACACTGTAGACAAACTTCCCTTTCTCTATAGAGACAGCCACACGTACTATACCCTGTATACAGACACACGTACTATACAATGTATACAGACACACGTACTATGAAATGTATACAGACACATACTCTACATTGTATACAGACACTATTACTCTACACTGTATACAGACAGACGTACTATACATTGCATACAGACACTATTACTCTACACTGTATACAGCCACACGTACTATACACTGTATACAGACACACGTACTATACACTGTATACAGACACACGTACTATACACTGTATACAGACACACGTACTATACATTGTATACAGACACTATTACTCTACACTGTATACAGACACTATTACTCTACACTGTATACAGCCACACGTACTATACACTGTATACAGCCACACGTACTATACATTGTATACAGACACTATTACTCTACACTGTATACAGACACTATTACTCTACACTGTATACAGCCACACGTACTATACACTGTATACAGCCACACGTACTATACACTGTATACAGACACACGTACTATACACTGTATACAGACACACGTACTATACACTGTATACAGACACACGTACTATACATTGTATACAGACACTATTACTCTACATTGTATACAGACACTATTACTCTACACTGTATACAGCCACACGTACTATACACTGTATACAGACACACGTACTATACACTGTATACAGCCACACGTACTATACACTGTATACAGACACACGTACTATACACTGTATACAGACACTATTACTCTACACTGTATACAGACACACGTACTATACACTGTATACAGACACTATTACTCTACACTGTAGACAGACACACATATTATACACTGTAGACAGACACACGTACTATACACTGTATACAGACACCTTTTCTCTACACTGTATACAGACACACGTACTATACACTGTATACAGACACACGTACTATACACTGTATACAGACACTATTACTCTACACTGTATACAGACACACGTACTATACACTGTATACAGACACACGTACTATACACTGTATACAGACACTATTACTCTACACTGTAGACAGACACACATATTATACACTGTAGACAGACACACGTACTATACACTGTATACAGACACTATTACTCTACACTGTAGACAGACACACATATTATACACTGTAGACAGACACACGTACTATACACTGTAAACTAACACACGTACTATACACTGTAGACAGACACCTTTTCTCTACACTGTAGACAGAGACAATTACTCTACCTTGTAGACAAGAAACATAGTGAAGTCCCGACACTAGTAAGATTATTAACAGTGGAGATAACTCGCAGATCATGAGATCGGAAACCGGCTGGTGAAGAAAATCTGCCGAGCTCTTCCGCGGGTTATTAATTAGACGTTTTCTTGTTATTTCACTGGACATTTTAGAAACCCTGGATGCATGATAGTTGTCCATTTAATCGAGAAGTACCGAATGTTCCTGAAAAACATCATATCGACGTTGACGCACTTCAGTCAGTAAAACGTAGTTTTTGAAACTTATCACAAGAAGACAGAAGTTCCGACATATTTGAGTCAATAGCGTTTGAAGGGTTTTCAAACTAGCATTAATGTAAACGGAACACGTGCTAATGGCTTGTATAGGCCTACATGTAGAATGTTTGGTTTTCATTGAAAACTTGTAGCTTTAGGCTTTAGCCTTTGGGGTTTGAATAGCTTAAATGTTTTGAATGTACACCTGTCAATAAGGGTATTTTGACCCGTATCAAAGGCGATTGTCGATGGAGTTGGTTGATTTCTTGTACCTTATGAAAACAAAACACAACAACAACAAAAATAAAGAAACATAAAATGCATGAAATGTGAGACATATTTTATTCAGAATCATGATATCAAAACTGTATAGTGTCATACTCGATATTACCAATACGGGCTTAATGAAAAATACAGTTGGTACAGTAGAAGGTATGTATTTCATATCTGGTTTATTAAGCGCTGCACGCTGTAAAGATCAGTATTGTATGTAAAGCATAGGCGTGGCAATCAGGAAGTATTGCTTTGAACCGATATGCTTTCAATAGTTTATTCAAATGATTCAATCAGATATGAAATGACTCGGATGATATCAGGGCGTAACAAAGAAGTAAATCAAAATCTGTGTTTTGCCTCAAAAGTTTTCAAAAGACTTGCATGCGCGCTGTAGTGTTTGTGTATTACTTACTATTATTTCCCTAGCAATACGGAGCAGCAATGTAGAAAGACTTCAAATTTCAACTCAATTTGTGATGAAGGTTGAAAACAAAGAGTGAAAGTATAATTGGGTTCATTAAATTTTTTTAATTTTATATTTTTATTTCCCATAAGATGTTTACATAGTTTGTTGTACATAAATTGTAGACATATTATACATAGATGCAAATATACATACAAGAGTTAGATACAAAAGTATTTGTTCACATTGTAAACAGGTTCAAATACATATGTATTGCAGGTTTATTATATTGCAAGGTTTGCAAAATTGCAAAATACTCTTTATGCCTGCTATGAAATTCCCACTACAACTTCGACTGCCTGTGTGCAGGACCGGTGTTCCTAACAAGTCAGCACTGAGTGCCTTTAGTCTGAGGACTTTAGTTTAGGCGGACCCAGGCACATATCTGTTGCAAGGAACATCATATAAAATCTCCTATCATGTCATTTCAACTGTGCGTCTTATACCCTGTGTCTTCTTCACTGGGTGTTTCATGCACAGTCTGTCTGGCATATATTCTTATGATCTGTGTCCTATGCATATTTTGTTTGGTACAGTGTCTCATGAAATATGTCCCATGCATATAGTGTCTTGCATCTGGTACAGTGTCTCATGAAATGTGTCCAACGTATATTGTGTCTCCCAGAGTGTCTCATGAAATGTGTCCTATGCGTATTGTTTCTAGCACATTTTCTCATGATCTGTGTCCTATGCATTTTGTGTCTGACAGTCTTTCATGAAATGTGCATATTGTGTCTGGCAGAGTGTCTCATAAAATGTGTCCAACGTATATTGTGTCTGGCAGAGTGTCTCATGAGATGTGTCCTATGCATATTGTTTCTAGCACATTTTCTCATGTTCTGTGTCCTATGCATTTTGTGTCTGGCATACTTTCATGAAATGTGTCCAACGCATATTGTGTCTGGCACAGCGTCTCATGAAATGTGTCCAACGCATATTGTGTCTGAAAGTGTTTCATGAAATGTATCCTTTACATATTGTATCTGGCACAGTGACTCATGATTTGTGTCCTAAGCATATTGTGTCTGACAGTGTATCATGAAATGTGTCCTAAATATAGTGTCTGGCACTACGGCACATAAACTATGTCTTATGCATATTGTGTATGTCATATTGTCTCTTTAAGTGTGTTATTTGCATATACTGTCTGACAGAGTGTCTCTTGAATTGTGCCCGATGCATATAGTGTCAGGCACTGTGTCATATGAAGTGTGTCCTATGCATATGGTGTCTGGCACTGTGTCTCTGAACTATGGTATGTGTCTTGCAGAGTGTCTTATCAACTGTGTCCTATATCTGTATCCTTAACGCTGTGTATTATACACTCTGCATCAATGCACTGTGTTTCATGCTAGCACTCTCTAACATTACGCCTCTTTGTCTGTTGTAACACAAACGATTTAACTAAAATGGTAAATAGGGAGTCAGTCAGTTAATCGTACATATTTTAGTCTACCTTTGATCAGGTTCACAAACATTCGATCATCGGTGATGAGTCAGGCTCTTAGATTTCGTCCCGAGGATCAATAAGAGTAGTGAAGCTCTATGCACTCCCAGACTGCACCATCTGCTGTTGTGTTAGTTCGGGCTGCAGTGAAGCAATAACCTTGCTGATTAATGCAATATCTCTTCTAATCGTGTGCCAATATCAAAAGAGTCGTGGAGTTTCAGCTGCACGGTTCATTAAGCACGGGTTATCTCCCATATCCAGATCCATCATCCCGGTTACAATGATCAAACCAATGACGCATACAATCTTTTAGGCTTATTATGTTTTTCAAGTTTAAATCAGTATAAATATCATATTGTTTTGTGACGATTACGTGTTACCATGAGCGACGAAGCTAAATGTATGTATAAACACTTGCAAGCTTACCTCGCATGGAATATGTTAGAATATGTTTTCTTATATGTGAAGTGAAAAAAGCAGCTATTATTTTTCCGGGAATATCAGTCCGTCACTTTCATGATTTTTATTTGGCTTCCGTAAGTGTCAAAACATTAATTATGAAGAGAAATAACAATTCAAAATATACTAAGCAAAACGGAAAATTTGACACCTGAGATTTTGGGGATTTTTTAATATTTGGTTGAAGGCAATTATTTTAGTTTTACGGTGTGCACAGAGGACTTCGACATCAACAGAAAACTAGCATACGTCTCGCTTAAACGTTGATAACGTTCATGACGTCACAACCCTTCCAAACTTCACTGTCGACCAAATATTCTCTTTACAAGCCCTATGTACACAATATCTAAGTAGACCGAAAGGCAGGTTCTAATGTGGTTTTATAGATTTTAAAAACGCATTTGACCTTGTTGACAGAAGACAATTGCTTTATATATTTTTTAACAATGGGTGTCATAGTCAGCTATATATTGTATTAAATATAGGTATTCATCTATAAAAGCAACTGTTAAAATTGCTAATTGTATGACATCTTCTTTTGATACATCTAACGAAATTAAATAAGGGTACATTTTAAGCCCTGTACTGTTTTTGTATTTCATTCATGAATTTGTACATGGAATATATAAATCCTGTATTGACGATTTGATGCTCTTATTATTTGCAGATGATGTTTGTTGTACTATTTTCATTTTCCATTGCTGGCCTACAGCGGCAGTTAGATGTCGTACATAAATATTGTATGAAACGGGGATAACATGTTAACATAGAGAAATTAAAAAATCATTATTTTTTAAAATGCAGGTACATTATCCAAACATGAACAATGGCCTTTAACAATATATTTCTTCAAACTGTGACATATTAAAAATATCTCGGTATTGTATTTTCATCAAGATTGATATGGCCAAAGTCGTGTGAAAGTCCAGCTATGCAGGCACGAAAAGCATTGGAATTAGTTCCCGATTGCTGTATTAAAATAGATATAATGACTTACAAACTGCTTGCTAAATATTTTATTCCAAAAGATCTCCTATTTTGACTTATGGTTCGGAAATTTGGGGAGTGAAGTATCAAGGTACAATAGAAACGTACAAACAAAGATTCCTTGGGGTGGTAAATACGCTTGAATTAAGGCTACATTGAGAGAATGTGGACGATAATTAAGTGTGGATCATGCAATATTTTGGCGATGCCACTATCTTTGTATCTGCTTTTAGAAAGCGTTTAACTGATATCTATATCCAAACTTAGAGAGTGATTATTGAAACCTCATCATATTTGTCACATTATTCCAATATGAAAGATCAGCATTTTCTACTTCTTTGGTGATTGCAATTTTCATTCCTAACTACAATTTTCAATTCTTCTCCCAGAGCCGTGAAGTTGGTCATCATAAGTTGTTCTTAGATGAAGCAACAGGGTGTACTTGTCAGTTAAAACTTACCTACACTTTCCTGTAACACATATCAAAATAGGAAATAATACATTTCCATGATTTATAGCAAGGGTACGCCGTTCGCTCGGTTGAGTATTTTGACTTGTTACTCGCGGTGCATTCTGTTCACTTTGTAATGCATTCAACTGTGCATTAAGTTGTTCATGTTTTAATTTCATAATCATGGCCCCCATAGCGATACATTGATGAGGTACCGAAACCTATCGTTCCTTTCATCAACAGCCAAGAAAATTGATATTGCAACACGACAACGCAAGACCTAACACTGCCCGAATTGTTAGAGACTACCTCGTGATGGCCAACGTCACTGTTTTGCCGTGGCCAGGCAACTCGCCAGATAGGAACCCCATTGAACACCTTTGGGATCACCTTGACCTTTATAAATTCTTTCAGAGAAATATAACTAAATATTGAATGATTTAGAGAACAAATTCAAATGGGTTGCCTTCTTTAAGTGTAAAGATAAAGATAACTTTGTCATCAAAACCAAAGCTGAGAAAGGAAAAGTTCGAAAACAACTGGACGCAAATAAATATGCAAAGTTGGTACTGTGTACAGACCACCCAACGTCATATATAGTTGCAAAATGAGAGAATGCAGTAAGTATAAATATGGAGTTCTGGACAAACGGTATGTAAAGCTTATCTAAACATTAACCATTACAGAGAAAAACTGCGGAGTATGATTTTGGTTTTCAAGATTTTGGTCAAGAACCCTTATTTATACCTACTTACGACGATGGAGGGTTGTCAGCACTGGTTCATTATGGGGTCTGCGGGTGCGAAGTCCAACGGGCCGCAAGCGATTTCTGGCAGTTTTTGCAGTTACCCTTCCACCAAACATCTGTTTGCAGGTTTTTAGGTTGGAGGTTGCAATGACAAATCCGTTTCTAAGATGATGTAATCGTATTGCTTGATCTTCCCGGAGTGACGCAACACGTAACACACCCGGTCTCGGGCGGTCGGCAACAGTTCCAGTTTGATGTACATTCATCTTAAGATTAACATTTGTTTGTCTTGCAACAGTGACCACAGGATGACCAGCATTGAGCCTCCCCATAGCACGTTGACTTTCTTCATTTGAAAGACGCGGCATTTTCTAACAAAAATTATTTTTCAACTTAAGTTACGTGTGCGTGTTCAGTTTAAGCAAACACGCATCGAATGAACTCTTTATATGCTCCAAAGTCAAGGCACCAGATTTTACAATGTCATTAAATTAAAGCATTCGCACTGCTTACTATTGTTGGAAACAGTTTACAATATATTTGAATAACCAGAAAAGAAAAATATTGAAATTCATCAGTGTCAATTTTTCATTTTTGCTCAGTCTAGATGAAAATGATTAGTTTTAATGAGGTTATACCAACACTCTTTTGTGTGCCGAAGCCTGGTTCAAGTGTACCATTTATATATAGTACTATTTATATATAGCCTTACAAACACTATTTATTCAATTGTATCTTCAAACTGCTGTAGATCTTCTTGGCACTTTGTGACAAAGTACAAATCAATCAAAACCTACATCTGATTCGCTGTTCGACCACACAAACTGGCGAGTTCCTGCCGTCCATTCCCTGCGTTCCAATCCCATGCCTTGGCACTGAACCCCCGTTCCACCTGGTCTAGACGTGCTGAACCAAAGACGTGTATAGATTCTTATACACGTATTTGGCTGAGCACATTGGTGTTGGTGCTCCTGCAGTTCGTCTATATATCTCAGTGCTAGATGTTCACAAACAGTAATAATGTCAAACATCCTCGCCCACTATTATAACCTAACTTGGCTTGACCGTTGCTGGTCTTATTTCTCCGTATCAAGATTTAAACTTTTTTCATCAATTGTGCTGTCATTGGCCTCTGTAGAAACCTTGTCTAAGAAAAAAGTTGTATTTACACGGAAAGATGGTTTTTACAAAGCCAGTCTCTGTTCCATTGAAGAGCATTGTCGGTATGTGTAGGCAGACCAGTAGTGGCTGTAGGAGCAACCTTTGGGTTGGATGCTAGACACCATTCCATCAACCTTTGGGTTGGATGCTGGACACCATACCATCAACCTTTGGGTTGAATGCTGGACACCATACCATCAACCTTTGGGTTGTATGCTGGACACCATACCATCAACCTTTGGGTTGGATGCTGGACACTGTACCATCAACCTTTGGGTTGGATACTGGACATCATTCCATCAACCTTTGAATTGGATGCTGGACACCATACCATCAACCTTTGGGTTGGATGCTGGACATCATACCATCAACCTTTGAGTTGGATGCTGGACACAATTCCATCAACCTTTAGGTTGGATGCTGGACACCATACCATCAACCTTTGGGTTGTATGCTGGACATCATACCATCAACCTTTGGGTTGGATGCTGGACATCATTCCATCAACCTTTGAGTTGGATGCTAGACACCATACCATCAACCTTTGAATTGGATGCTGGACACCATACCATCAACCTTTGGGTTGGATGCTGGACACCATATCATCAACCTTTGGGTTGGATGCTGGACATCATACCATCAACCTTTGAGTTGGATGCTAGACACCATACCATCAACCTTTGGGTTGGATGCTGGACACCATACCATCAACCTTTGAGTTGGATGCTGTACATCATACCATCAACCTTTGGGTTGAATGCTGGACACCATACCATCAACCTTTGGGTTGGATGCTGGACACCATACAATCAACCTTTGAATTGGATGCTGGACACCGTACCATCAACCTTTGGGTTGGATGCTGGACATCATTCCATCAACCTTTGAGTTGGATGCTAGACACCATACCATCAACCTTTGGGTTGTATGCTGGACATCATACCATCAACCTTTGGGTTGGATGCTGGACATCATTCCATCAACCTTTGGGTTGGATGCTGGACACCATACCATCAACCTTTGAATTGGATGCTGGACATCATTCCACCAACCTTTGAGTTGGATGCTAGACATCATTCCATCAACCTTTGGGTTGGATGCTGGACACCATACCATCAACCTTTGGGTTGGATGCTGGACATCATTCCATCAACCTTTGAGTTGGATGCTAGACACCATACCATCAACCTTTGAGTTGGATGCTAGACACCATACCATCAACCTTTGGGTTGGATGCTGGACACTGTACCATCAACCTTTGGGTTGGATACTGGACATCATTCCATCAACCTTTGAATTGGATGCTGGACACCATACCATCAACCTTTGGGTTGGATGCTGGACATCATACCATCAACCTTTGAGTTGGATGCTGGACACAATTCCATCAACCTTTAGGTTGGATGCTGGACACCATACCATCAACCTTTGGGTTGTATGCTGGACATCATACCATCAACCTTTGGGTTGGATGCTGGACATCATTCCATCAACCTTTGAGTTGGATGCTAGACACCATACCATCAACCTTTGAATTGGATGCTGGACACCATACCATCAACCTTTGGGTTGGATGCTGGACACCATATCATCAACCTTTGGGTTGGATGCTGGACATCATACCATCAACCTTTGAGTTGGATGCTAGACACCATACCATCAACCTTTGGGTTGGATGCTGGACACCATACCATCAACCTTTGAGTTGGATGCTGTACATCATACCATCAACCTTTGGGTTGAATGCTGGACACCATACCATCAACCTTTGGGTTGGATGCTGGACACCATACAATCAACCTTTGAATTGGATGCTGGACACCGTACCATCAACCTTTGGGTTGGATGCTGGACATCATTCCATCAACCTTTGAGTTGGATGCTAGACACCATACCATCAACCTTTGGGTTGTATGCTGGACATCATACCATCAACCTTTGGGTTGGATGCTGGACATCATTCCATCAACCTTTGGGTTGGATGCTGGACACCATACCATCAACCTTTGAATTGGATGCTGGACATCATTCCACCAACCTTTGAGTTGGATGCTAGACATCATTCCATCAACCTTTGGGTTGGATGCTGGACACCATACCATCAACCTTTGGGTTGGATGCTGGACATCATTCCATCAACCTTTGAGTTGGATGCTAGACACCATACCATCAACCTTTGAGTTGGATGCTAGACACCATACCATCAACCTTTGAGTTGGATGCTGTACATCATACCATCAACCTTTGGGTTGGATGCTGGACACCATACCATCAACCTTTGGGTTGGATGGTGGACATCATACCATCAACCTTTGAGTTGGATGCTGGACACCATACCATCAACCTTTGAGTTGGATTCTGGACACCAACAACTCGTCTTATGACACCTCAACTGAACATATTCAGGCGTAACTAGTTTGTTGTCCTGATCAAACCTAAGACTATTCTAATGTTCAAGCTGTAATCCCCAATCTTTGCTAACTTGATGGGAAATGTTTCATCTTGTGCAAGTGTTAATGCAACAACAACCTTTTTCTCATGTTCTCAATCTCAAGTCATTTTTATATACTTTCAGAATGATGATATTTGACCAAATTGGCATAAAGCAAAATAGAGCACAATAGAACATAATTCTTGAACGTCACTTAAAAGGCTGCCATTTGTATCGCACAGTTACTGAAATTGTTAACCAAATAGCTGTCCATTCAGATCAAGTTGGTAAATTTACGATACTGACATAAGTAGGGTCGATGATTACACATTTGCTACTCGTAAGTTACAATAAGATAATTAAACCGAAGTCAGTTATTGTAAGGTAAAAAAAAGTTTTGAATATGAAAACAGTGATGACCTTGACAGCGGCAGCGGAGATGAATGCCAGGCCTGTCAGCATCACGTGGACGCTGGTCATGTGCCTCTGTGATATTTAAGACATTGTTGTTTGTCCCAAGTTGGGTCCCATCTTCCATGTTGCCATGGCTTTAATGACATTACATTTTCACATATATTACAAGAGTTCGGTTGTGACATTTTAAAAAATAAGATATTACGATTTACAAGAAACTATACAAAGAGTTTTCAGGTTTTAAGTTCTGTGAAAGTTGTCTCATGAAAAAAGTGCGTTTCTTTTGTTGCAGGGTATGTATGTCTCTGGAGCTGAGAAAAGAAGTGCGTCGAGAGGGAATTACAGCCGCAGGGAGATGAAAGAGAGTATTGAAGTTTAAGTCACGAAGAGTTACACCCTCTACCCATGAGCGTCGTGTACAACAGAGGTGTGCCACCCGCTATACATAGCACGGGGACATGATGTACATTCACAACCCGGGACAATAGCAGGGGATTGCCCGTCACCTTTCTCCTTGAGCCGAGAAATGGTTCACTTACACTACGTCGGGATGATAAGACATTTACTGCTGGCAATGTCGCTCACGAATCATCACGAATTGTTCCACTTGAGGTTACCTTCTGCAATACGTTCTGGTAAAATAGGCTATACAAGTCGTATAAAATGTGTGTGTGTGGGGGGGGGGGGGGGGGGGGGGGGGGGGGGGGTCACAGAGCCACGAGTTCTCGATCAAACATTATCTATCTGTAGATGGTATCCGTATCTAACTATAAATATAATCTTCTTATAAAGCATTGCATATGTAAATTCTGTAATGTTTGACCGTTAGTATTTAATAATAAAGTAGTAATGTGTAGGGGATTATAACACATATTGTTTATATATGATCTAAAGTTTCGTTTGGTTGGCTGTTATCAAGAATAATTTTTGGATTATCAAAGGTTTTTAAAAATAGGCTTCTATGGTTGGAGATAGCCTGAATTAGCATATGTCCATGTTAATAAAGCGTGTTTAAGAAACCGTGGACCCAGCTCGACTGTATTATATAATTGATCAAGGGATAACTAGAGAATGACGCTAAATATTGATCATGTTATAAATTCCTTTTGCCGTGGTCATAATGATACGTCCCCTTGTTTGCATAAGTATCAATTACTTTTGAGCGGAACAGGTGAAGAGCGCCAGCAGGAAGAAATAAATAAACGGTTCGTATTTGGACGTATGGTATCCTCGCTTGGTTAAGTACAAGCTCACAAATATCTCTGCATTGGTTAAAGTACAGGCCCTTCTGTAAGGGGCAATCCAACAGAATAACCATATCGACAGAATGGACGATGACGTTCTGTGTGCCCAATGTTTGAATCTAATATGACCACCAAACATGTAGGCCTTTAATGTGTACATATAGCAAGCAACAATACTGACCGGTATAGACAAAAGGCTGGTATCATAATTATTTGTTTAATGTAGGAATTATGCGCAGTTATAGTCTCGTAAACATAGGCGTTGTAGAAAAAATTAAATTTAAGTCTAGTTTTACATTTAGCATCTGTCGGTTTAATGACGGGCGTTCTTGAAGTTAAATACACTACGTGTACCAGGGATGTCGTGACTGTGGAAGTTAAAAGGAATTAACAGAAAGAATTTTTAGCAGGTTATATTGTTCTTCTCGTTGTATATCAGGTATATTCTTCATACCAACATTGAATTGTTCTTCTCGTTGTATATCTGGTATATTCTTTATATCAACATTGAATTGTTCTTCTCGTTGTATATCTGGTATATTTTTCATATCAACATTGAATTGTTCTTCTCGTTGTATATCTGGTATATTCTTCATATCAACATTGAATTGTTCTTCTAGTTGTATATCTGGTATATTCTTTATATCAACATCGAATTGTTCTTCTCGTTGTATATCTGGTATATTCTTTATATCAACATCGAATTGTTCTTCTCGTTGTATATCTGGTATATTCTTTATATCAACATCGAATTGTTCTTCTCGTTGTATATCTGGTATATTCTTTATATCAACATCGAATTTTTCTTCTCGTTGTATATCTGGTATATTCTTTATATCAACATCGAATTGTTCTTCTCGTTGTACATCTGGTATATTTTTCATATCAACATTGAATTGTTCTTCTAGTTGTATATCTGGTATATTATTCATATCAACATTGAATTGTTCTTCTCGTTGTATATCTGGTATATTATTCATATCAACATTGAATTGTTCTTCTAGTTGTATATCTGGTATATTCTTCACGTATATGTTTCATATCAACATTGAATTGTTCTTCTCGTTGTATATCTGGTATATTATTCATATCAACATTGAATTGTTCTTCTAGTTGTATATCTGGTATATTATTCATATCAACATTGAATTGTTCTTCTAGTTGTATATCTGGTATATTCTTTATATCAACATCGAATTGTTCTTCTCGTTGTATATCTGGTATATTCTTTATATCAACATCGAATTGTTCTTCTAGTTGTATATCTGGTATATTATTCATATCAACATTTAATTATTCTTCTAGATGTATATCTGGTATATTCACAGGGTATCCACGTGGCAAATTGTGCAATCTGCTGAAAATAGATAGCTGGAAATCGATTGTCAACATTATGGACGTGGCTATCGATCCCGGCTTAACTACAAACACTTCTTCTTTTGACGGCCGTCCCTGTGTAGAGTGGGGAGGTATCATATATTACTTCATTTCAACAACTCGAAACTATTACAAAATTACAACGTTTACCAAGTTATATCAACGTATGTTGCGTCACCATGCACGCATGTGATACAGAGCGATCTGTCTTTGTGGTACGTGCTGACCTCCCCATGGTATGAGTGGAAATACCGTATGAAAGGAGGCAACTCGGATAACCTATGGTCAGGCACATCCGGTATGATAGGAGTCTTTTAAGTAACAAATGGTAAATTAGCCCGTTACATATGAATGGCAGCGATTATGTTCTTCCGGAAGACGAGTCGGACAACAGCTTGATTTTCTCATACAGACTTTATGTGCGTGGAGATTATTTCTAGTGGTTGTTATGTTTACATTATATGGTTGCCAGGCTCGACATGGTTACCAAGACGTTTATTCAGGTCAACAACATGATCGGTTTTGTATTTCATTAATATAAAACAGAGAAAATAACTCTTCAGGGCACGGTTTTTATGTTATATTTTTTTTTTAATTAGCCTCTTTGAATAAAAAGTCATATTCAAACTGTTTTCTTTAGAAAGTAACACATCCCATAACTCAGCCCGAGTATCTGTATAGTTGTCGAAAAAGGTGTTACAATAAAACCAAGACTTCATATATTCATTTTAGTGTGAACACCTTGAAATAATTTGAGTTAGAAACATGGCTCAGCGTAGCTTACACCGATTTTTTCCTTTTTGGTATCGTTTGTTTTCTTATATCGCAATATTAATTTCATCTCCATAAGACAGCGTACCACAGTGCCGATAAGATGTGGCACCAAGCATCTGGCCATGACCTTAACATACATAGTCTATATGTGCCTAAAAGATGTGTCTAGAGTTAGACCAACTTAACTTGACTCCTATTAGTTCAGAGAATTCACATCGACCACAGTGTTGTCAAAATGACCATGACCGCTTCGACCTTGCAAAACTCTTTAATGTAACTGATGTATCAATATTAATAAGTTTCATCATGGAACGACTTTTAGATTATTCTTCTTATGCACTTGGTCGGAAGAAGGTTTATGTAAACACTCTGTGGAGCGGATATTTAATGGGTGACCGGGCCAATGTACAATCGTTCATTCTCATATTACAAGGTACCTTCCATATTACAAAGTATTTCTGATGTTCAACATGCATGTCGATGTGACGGCACCTTGACAGCTTGGTGAGCGTAATGTGTGGTAAAGCCTCTGTGTAGATATTAATACATCTGTTGGTGTCGACCCATGAAATAATGTATGCGATGAAGAGTCACGTGAAATATCAATAATGTGCTGAATAGTTACTCACTGTCAGTGACAAGCATCACACGGTTATTAAGTACTGCGTGTGTGAAAGTTGGTCTGGGAGGGCAAGGAAACAGCTTTCATGAAACATTTGTAGTTGTTCAATCATTCCGACTGATGTTACAACCATAGAAAAAGTGAAAGGTAGCAAGAGGCACAGTTCATTGTGCATTCGACATATTTGTGTTCATGGGGTTATATCGAGAAACAGTAAGACTGTCAGCTCTGGGTTCTTGCTATAACAGAATGGAAGCAGAAATATTAGAAATTGAATACTGAAAAAGATCCATTTTCAACAGATGTAAATCGCACCGCATAGAAGGGCAAGGTATGGTGACGGTATGCGACAACCCTCCGCACCAGTCGACCCTTAGAATATTCTGTTCCATATACCATTCAAGCAGTCGCTAGCTCGCTCGTCTTATAGAGTCGGTGCAGGTATTAATTACAGGTGGCTTTGACCTTTATGTAAGGTAGCCTACGTGAGTTAACGGACAGCTGGAGCAGCTGGATCTGTATTTGCAATTCAATTTGTCCTGACTTCGTCTAAGGCCTTTAGGAATGACGTAATGAAAAGATTTGAGGCTTCACTGCATGCAGGGTATATTTGTCCACGCTTTCTTAGGTCGCTATAACGCATAACAACTAGATATGACGGTAGGACGCTACACTGACGGTGCATGCCTCCAATTGGACAGCGCTCTCGCCCCTGTATGCATTTCTTGCACGCGTCAGGAGTGCGAGACATGCTCACCACATTCAAGTCAGAATAATTGCAATAAATCTTATTTAATCGAGTTCAGTGGGCTCAGTCCACGGCTGTTGGCACCCAGCTCACTGCATGGCAGTTTTTATATTTAATTCGTTTTTCAACCTTTTTAACACAAGAGATATAAAAAAAACAAGACTATTTTCTATGTAAACCACATGCATCCGTTATAATTATTAACGATTTCGTTATTGCATATTAAAATTGTTAAACGTTGCTAATCTTTGCTTTCGTCCAATCATTTATCTTACTTTAAAGTGACATGGAGTGTGTTTCATGCAATTCATTTCATTAGGTGCCAAAATACCTTACGTATTGATTAAAGTTCACTGATCTCACTTGATTTGCTTATTCCTCCCCATGTGGCCAACACAATACATGTTTTTGTTTCTAATGAAAATGGAGCACTGGTCTAACGTATTTGCCGTCTATATACCTATTGATTAAGATCATCTTAATTAAATCCTGATTTACATTGCATGTACAATAACTGTGACCATGACTGTTTTATTCAATGCTTATACCCATCTTCAGTCTCTTGTTACTCGTTAAATGAAAATTTCACCTGTTCATCTTGGAAACTATGTATATTTCTTTGTTATATATTTCTATGCTCATGTACCACCGTCGGTGGCGTTTTTGAGAATAAATGAATTTGAATTTGAATTTGACAGTACCAACCCAAATCCGCTCGTCTTCTGCTATACATAAATTTTCGAAATCACGTTACACTTATTCGCGCTCGCCATTCGATGTAATTTTTCTGCTTTTCGATCAAAGGTCATGCCTAGAAGATTTATATTGTCATCTTACTGAACCAACTACCATAAAAATAATCTTTAAAGTTTAGAAACTTCAAAAAATAAACCAAATATAGTCTTAGGATTATATTATCTTTTATGTTGTACCTTCACACCCATAGTCAATCGCTTCTATTCAAACTATACATTATGGAAAAATATAAAAGACTTAAATCTGACTTTTGTTATAGTTATTGGCTATTAAAATGTTGAGGTTGTTCCTTATTTGTTTTTTCAGTGTGGATTGATGCTGAGAAAAAGTAATAAAACAAATAGATAATAAACTCAAAATAAAAAGCAAATGCACGCTATATGGAGACTACAAATGGGAAGGCGTGAGTGTGAAAGAGAACGTGAGTTTGCTGGTGTTGCTCTAATCACAGGCACTGTTCCGTGTTGGGTCCTCACACACCACTGTCCGCTCAGTGCTTGTACAAAGTCTCCATACGTGACAGCACACAGCCAACCTGACTTACATAATCAACGAATAAACTGATCGACAGGTAAACATATTTACCTGATTAGTTGGCGAACACTTGATAATATTTATAGACCGGGAAGAATTTACGTAGGATAAGCGAACAAGAGGCGGGAGTGGCTGAACACTGGGAGCTTGTTCCCTCGCGGTCTTTCCTCCAAGTAGAAAGACATCAGTTCCATTCAATGTAACCTCAATAGACGCGTGTCCAACAACTGCAAGACCAGTGTCCGATCAAGATGCGGACCTGAGAGTGCTGACAGTAGTGTGTTTCGACTAGGACGTGTTTATAGACTATTTATAAACGGCCTTGGTGGAACTGTAATATTAGAAAATAAAGCTCTATTTGATGACACGATCGAATGGTACATGAACTAAGAAATACAGACTTTGTCGCTTCTCAGCCATTGTGTTGTTTGATGTTGATGAATATAATAGATACTCCTCAAGATTATGTACATTAACAAAATTGTCTCATGTGAATACATGAGACCAAGATTTTAAATATTTTAAGAAACTTTATCAAACCATATAGTTGTTCCTTTTGGGATTAAACTTTGAGGCGTCTTGGTTTGATATATAGTATGAAAGGGTTTGGGTGTTGTTTTTGAGACAAGTGTGAAGCAGTCTAATGTGTATTCGTGTTGTATGTAAATCATTGTGTAATGTGCAATCATAGAGGTTTCGAAGGCGAGTTTGTCCGAAATTGCGGTGCTCCTACTTTCCATTATATCGACCTGACCACTTTAAATGAGGTAAAATCATTTTAGCAATATTCATAGCTTTATATTTTACTTTACCATGTAGCTTGTTCGCGATCCAGAAATGAAAGATGAAAAGGTTATCTCATTGATTTCTGGACATGTCCACGCTACGTATCATATGAGATCCCTCGATCGGTAAAATCCGTAATTTAAAAGGACACAGAGTATGTTGTTGGAGACGCCTATGTCGATTCTTATAAATGGTGTTATTTTGTCGAGAATTAGTGGTTATTTATAAAAATCAGCATCCCGATGCCTACCAGTTCAGTATTGTGACAATAAACATTGTGTGATTTTTTGTGATTCGTGATCAATGGCACGCGCCAATGACTCAAACGTAATTTTGGAAATTTATTTACAGCAGACACAAATACAAAAATTGGTTGGTAGTATTAAATAGGTCATTTACCTAATGTGCATGTAAATTGGACGCAGAATTTCGACTTTTTAACTATAATATGGCCGTTACTCAAATTTCATTGAAAACAAGAAAATATTAGAATTTTGGCATAATAATAATGCCAAATTGAGTGAGACTATTTTATGTTCTCCAAGGACGCATGGTCTTTTATAAGTGTACATTTAAACTTGTGATTGACGTTCGTTAAAGTGATTGCTCTACAAAGAAGATTAACGTTATATACTTGCAGTTGTGTTTGATGTTAATTAAAGTGATTGCTATACAAAGAAGACAATTGTAATATATTGAAACTTGTGATTGACGCTCATTTAAGGGAGTGCTCTACAAAGAAGATTCACGTAATACACTTGAGGTTGTGACTGATGTTAATTAAAGTGAGTGCTCTACAAAGAAGATTCACGTAATATACTTGAGGTGGTGATTGATGTTAATTAATGTGATTGCTCTACAAAGAAGATTAACGTTATACACTATTAAAGTGATTGCTCTACAAAGAAGACAATTGTGATATATTTAAACTTGTAATTGACGTTCATTAAAGTGATTGCTCTACAAAGAATATTCACGTAATATACTTGAGATTGTGATTGAGGTTAATAAAAGTGATTGCTATACAAAGAAGATTCACGTAATATACTTGAGGTAGTGATTGATGTTAATTAAAGTGATTGCTATACAAAGAAGATTCACGTAATATACTTGAGGTTGTGATTGATGTTAATTAAAGTGATTGCTCTACAAAGAAGATTCACGTAATATACTTGAGGTTGTGATTGATGTTAATTAAAGTGATTGCTCTACAAAGAAGATTCACGTAATATACTTGAGGTAGTGATTGATGTTAATTAAAGTGATTGCTCTACAAAGAAGATTCACGTAATATACTTGAGGTAGTGATTGATGTTAATTAAAGTGATTGCTCTACAAAGAAGATTCACGTAATACACTTGAGGTTGTGATTGACGCTCATTAAAGTGATTGCTCTACAAAGAAGATTAACGTTATATACTATTAAAGTGATTGCTCTACAAAGAAGACAATTGTGATATATTTAAACTTGTAATTGACGTTCATTAAAGTGATTGCTCTACAAAGAAGATTCACGTAATATACTTGAGGTTGTGATTGATGTTAATTAAAGTGATTGCTCTACAAAGAAGATTCACGTAATACACTTGAGGTTGTGATTGACGCTCATTAAAGTGATTGCTCTACAAAGAAGATTAACGTTATATACTATTAAAGTGATTGCTCTACAAAGAAGACAATTGTGATATATTAAAACTTGTAATTGACGTTCATTAAAGTGATTGCTCTACAAAGAAGATTCACGTAATATACTTGAAGTTGTGATTGATGTTAATTAAAGTGATTGCTCTACAAAGAAGATTCACGTAATACACTTGAGGTTGTGATTGACGCTCATTAAAGTGATTGCTCTACAAAGAAGATTAACGTTATATACTATTAAAGTGATTGCTCTACAAAGAAGACAATTGTGATATATTAAAACTTGTAATTGACGTTCATTAAAGTGATTGCTCTACAAAGAAGATTCACGTAATATACTTGAGGTTGTGATTGATGTTAATTAAAGTGATTGCTATACAAAGAAGATTCACGTAATATACTTGAGGTTGTGATTGATGTTAATTAAAGTGATTGCTCTACAAAGAAGATTCACGTAATATACTTGAGGTTGTGATTGATGTTAATTAAAGTGATTGCTCTACAAAGAAGATTCACGTAATATACTTGAGGTTGTGATTGATGTTAATTAAAGTGATTGCTCTACAAAGAAGATTCACGTAATATACTTGAGGTTGTAATTGATGTTAATTAAAGTGATTGCTCTACTAAGAAGATTAACGTTATATACTTGCAGTTGTGATTGATGTTGATTAAAGTGATTGCTATACAAAGAAGATTAACGTTTAAACTTGCAGTTGTGATTGATGTTAATTAAAGTGATTGCTATACGAAGAAGACTTTTGTAAAATATTTAAACTTGTGATTGACGTTCATTAAAGTGAGTGCTCTACAAAGTAAATTCACATAATATACTTGAGGTTGTGATTGATGTTCATTAAAGTGATTGCTCTACAAAGAAGATTAACGTTATACACTATTAAAGTGATTGCTCTACAAAGAAGACAATTGTGATATATTTAAACTTGTGATTGACGCTCATTAAAGTGATTGCTCTACAAAGAAGACAATTGTGATATATTTAAACTTGTGATTGACGTTCATTAAAGTGATTGCTCTACAAAGAAGATTCACGTAATACACTTGAAGTTGTGATTGATGTTAATTAAAGTGATTGCTCTACAAAGAAGACAATTGTAAATATTTAAACTTGTGATTAACGCTTATTAAAGTGAGTGCTCTACAAAGAAGATTCCCTTAATATACTTGAGGTGGTGATTGTTATTATTGGGCGAGGTCGAGAGAGAGAGAGAGAGAGAGAGAGAGAGAGAGAGAGAGAGAGAGAGAGAGAGAGAGAGAGAGAGAGAGAGAGAGAGAGAGAGAGAGAGAGAGAGAGAGAGACAGAGAGAGAGAGAGACAGAGAGAGAGAGAGAGAGAGAGAGAGAGACAGACAGACAGACAGACAGACAGACAGACAGACAGACAGACAGACAGACAGACAGAAAGACAGACAGATATACGTTTTCCCTGAGACAAAATGTATCAACTTCTGCATTGTTCACTCCTCGGGCACTGCAATAATAGGGGTTAAAATTTTATATTAAACCTGATTACCTGGTGATGATTAGTCAATTGTTCTGATTATGCTGTGGTTTATGTATGGTAGCGTTAGGGTAATGGGTTTTTTTGACGCCACCATCTATTTCGAAACAGGTAATATAGGTGTCATACGTTTACTTGAAAGAATGAAATATAACAACCATTACATTTCTCAGTTAAACATGCTCATGGACATCCAATAGATAGCACTAGATCAGTCAAACATCAAAAGATATTTCTTTAAATTATTCTTTCTTGTCATGAAATGTTATAGGTTGGTGGATTTAAAAAATAACCTATATGCGCCCGTGAAATGTTATTTTCTGACACATTGTTGTCTTTCTTGGCAGACAGGGTTTACTGATGAAAATACACGAAGGTGCAACTCTATTTCTTATTGTGTATATTAGTCCAGATCAGTTCAAATAGTTGAAATGTTTGCTCATCGAGCTTAGTTCCATATAGATAATCGAGAGAGGACCTTGTACATGCTTATTTAGAAGCTAAAATTCAACTTAAGATTAACATAAATGTAAATAATGCTCAAAATACGTTTGAATTATATTGGCCAGTGTCAGCCGCGGTATATTGTCCGGTTTTCGACCCCGCTCTCTCATAGATCAGAATTTTCGGTTATGGCCCGCGAAGCCTAAAAAGGCTCCTCGGCATGCTTCGATGAGCGTAGGCGTCGCGGTAAAATGTCATCTATGTAACGGCTGAATGCACACAATTAAGTAAGACAGGATTATGTACACAGTTGTTTAATTAAACACTTCTCATGTTGTCACTGTTGTTCAAAGGTGTAAATCTGATCGAAGATTTTCGGGTAGAAGAGAAAGTTCCATCGTCGTACACAACGTCAGCGTCGCAAAAGAGTTCCATGTTCTGGTTGGTTGTGAAGACTGCAATTAGTCTCCACTAGTCACGATATGAGCTGAGCATCCAGCCTCTGTGCACTGACAGTTAGTCGTATCTCCCTTGTTCTGGTTCAGACGAAACTTATTCTTAGCATAATACAGTGATCTTCCTCCACGAACGGACTCAACTCTGACCTGTGCGTTTGCCATCACAATGTGTATGTCTTTGCTGTGAGAGTTTGCAACGTAAATATAGATGCGTTACTGTTTTCTTTATAAAATACATCTTCTCAATATACAAAATACGTGTTCTCAAATTCTCACTTTCTTGATACATTATTTCTTCTCAATTGAAAAAAAAATTCTCAAAATTGTTATTTTTGCAAAACATGTTTTCTTAATAAAATGTATCAACTCAATTAATGCCTTCATTACCCCCGCTGTTCTTACCCCCGCTGTTTTGATAAGCAAGGTTTAGGATTAGCCCTGAAAATTATGCTTCGCGGTACATCCGAAATAGAAGTTTTAGGCGTCCCGGGCCGACACCGAATTTTCCGAACACGCAATGGTGGTATTTACCCTGACAACAGAAACAAATTTAACCCTAGAAGCGCCGCTGACGCCGACCTGGCTAGGCTTCCTTTCCTTCCTCCTGCTGATCAATATCAATCAATCACTCGCTGGTCTTGTTGATTGCAGCCTCGCCCTTGGTAAACTCACCTTGTGTCCTGCTACTGCTTACAGGCCAGGTGATAAATAGATAGAAAGCATTGTCTTGCAGATGTTACAAATACCGGTCGCTATAGTCTTTAACAAAACGACCCTACCTTGGAACACTTTCCAGCAACAATGGCGGATCGTTTGACTCTTTTCTTTCTGACTTCCATCAATGTTTTATATATTATATAGATGTTCTGTCATTGACTAGTTTGAAACACGAATAAAAGCAATCAGTTCTGGTAACCTATTTCCGAATCACGATTGACGAACGAATCCTCTCATATAAACAAAACAACATCTTATGTGGTCGATAATGGTTTTGTTGTTGGTGGTGAGTTGGTTGTTTTTGCTTTTACTATTATGGTTTCTTCTGCTTTAAAAGTTTTTCCAAACAAGAGAGTTTTGTTTTCACTACCGTAAGTATATTTCCACCGAACGTCACTGAATTTTAAAACACCACACCAAAACGTTTCTATCACGACATCTTTCGTAGGTGCCTAACATACCATGACAGGTGATTACGCTTTTATTTCAACACCTAGACCAACATTAACGCGCACACCTCCCACCCATTAACGTTACCTATAACAGATTCTCCTCGGGGGAAGTGATTAATGATTAACCTACAAAGTTAGAATTCCTCACGTTACTTCCGGGTTTGACAGATCATCAATAACGCACAATCGAGACATGCGCAGTAGTTTAGTGATTTTCCTCGAAACAGTGCGTGCAGGAAACTCCAACCTCTTATTCACCGATGTGTATCAATGATGAATTGACATGCTCGACCTACATAGATCCGCCGACGTACACACTGCATCGGGGATCTACAACTTAGTCAGGGTTGTTTGGAATTCAACATATATCATCCTGTCATCGAGTTAGATTAGAATGGACTATACAGCAACTATTTCACCAACCCTCGGCTTTTTTTTTCTCTCAATAAAATGCACACCATATTTAGAATATTTGTTATGTGATGTAAACTGCCTTTAGTTAATAGAATATGGCCCATATACATGGAACTAAAGTGACATGGTGACACAATAAGCGTATGTCACGTATGCATATTCACCAGTGTATCCGAAGCTGCAGCAGACATAGTGATGATCTACCTCATAACATTTATGTGTGGGGAGTTGTCCGAGCTTTCTGCCTGACGTAAGGTAATCTTGAGCATGATTGTACAGAAACATACATTTATGACAGGTTGACAAATACGGAACTTGAGCTGTTCTTTATTCACTCTGTATTTCAGAATTTTATGGGGGTAATGGATCTGAAGAACTATTTGAGTGGCAGTGTTGATCTATTAAAATGTTGAATAAACCATTTTGTGGGTGAATGATCAAAACATATGAGGCTTTAATTAGATCACCATCTTGTGTGGTGGATGATGTTTGGTTTTATTTTATAACCCCGCAAAGTTAAATTTGGCTTTTAACTGCAGGTAGAAACCTACCTAACGAGAGGTGGAGATTGATTGCCTCACATGACCTCTCATGCTTCCCACATGCCAAGAAAACTGATGACCATATATGATTGTAAATCAATCTAATTCTAGTGTCTTGTTTAGTGGTTTGAAAATCATTTAATGTTTCAGAAATGAATGCCCAAGATACAATGAAATTTGTATCCTCAACAGAATAATTGTGTAGTCTTCTGTACTCCCACGAGGAGATAAATCATTTGGTGCTGAAGTGACCTGAGATAAGATTACTTTATCTAACATAACACCTTTTTTGTCAAAACTTTAACTTTTTCAATATTAGATTAGAACAAGATGACATGGTATTTATTGATAGACTCTAGTAACTAACCTAACCATCTGTATACTTGCAACCTCCTTGTCCAGCTTTTGGATTTGTGCAAACATGGACTGTGTTAGCACTGTTAGTGGACTGTGTAAAACCCATGGTTATTAGGTAGTGGCACGATGTTTTTGAGGAGCAAAATGTCTGTCAATATTGCTGGATTGTCTATGGTTTAAATTGGAAAAAGAGGTCACTCAAAGGTTAACTTGTAGGTTACAGAGTGAATTCACATGGGCCTATCATTAACAGCACATGGTAACATAGGATTGCACTCTTAAATATTTTGTTTTGGTGAAATAAAACAATGAAGTTGTTGAGCAAGTTCACCAGATATTTGCCGAGTCCAGTGTGTGATGTTTGAGCAGAGGTCTCCACACACAGTGAGTCAACAGCACTTAAAGGTTGGAGATAGACCCAGGGACTCCATACACATCGACCCACTCACTGACCACTGCATACCTGATCCAAGGCCCAAGCGTTACTGACCACTGCCCAGATGGAGAGACACCGTGAATCTCACCTGCATTTTGAGGATACTTTTATTCTCCAACACTGACTAAGCGTAACTGAAGAGATGGCACATTCCTGCAAATTGACAGATGTGGAGGTGGACATGTGGACTGTATGGCAGACTTTCGGGGCTGTTTTATCTTGTAACAGGCTGAGCTTGATGAACGACTGCTTTTCAGCTTGTCAATATCTGACACCATAAACATGTCATTAAACACAAACAAGAAAAAATAAAGTTAATATTTTATTTAAATTTGTACAATAGTATTTTCTGCAGAGCATCCACTACATAAGTAAAACTGAATTTCATGCAATAGTGGTCTAGCACAGGTACAAGAAGATCTTGGGGAATGGGTTTTAAGGTAGGGTTGAGAGGGGACGAGAGGGTGGGGAGGGACAGGGTTGGAATCTGCCTCTGTGCTGCCAAGAGCTTGCATACACTCACTTGGTGTTGGTGTGAACAGGTTGTGCCAACACCTCACCTTGTGACTCAAACCATGACATATTCCAAATGTAGCACTACTATCATGTTGCCTAACCCACTAGCTAATTTTCTACATGTACAATACCTTTGATCTTCTGTACAGACTTGAGTTTTGCTGTAGATATATTTGCCTTCCAAATATTCAATTTATATGGTAATACAAAAATAAATGTAAATAATTTTTTTCTCAAATGATGTTAAGATGTCAGCATTTTTAATAGTGTGTAATTGCTGATGAACCTGAAACATTAACAATGAAAATAAAAAAGGAAACTTCAATTGGTCAACTACACAGAGCTGATATAATTGGATTATCTATATAAAATTGGCACATAGATTTACTGTCCTATTAGGGGACATTGTCCGTCTGGGTAGAAGGTGCAGTCTTCATATTGATGGAGTAGGATAGGGAAGAAGAGCAAATGCTCCACATGTCCTCACTCCACACATAAAATGCATCACTGATGATTGATGGTCACACACAATATGATTAAAGTTGTAAGTCCTTCTTCTAGACGACAAATAAGTTTATATATACATAGGTATAACGCAGAAACTGCACTACAATTGGTTCTGGATTTCAGCAGCAGCAGCAGCGGCTTGAGACATGCCTGCAAGATCTCCTCGGTTGGCAAGCAGACAGCTGGACACGAGACAGATGGAGATGAGAGGGGAAGGACACATTAACCATGGATTGGGAACTACTATCTGATGGTGATATGTTCGTTCAAAGGTATCGCCAGATTCATCAAAGGCATACACTTGTTGGCTCTCAGGGCTGCAACTAATACCATCTTATCATTTAATTGATCTTGATTGAAGTTAATCAACATTCAAATTGATTCATGAAGTGAGCTTCTAAATTTGATATCTGTTTATGGAAAGGCTCGGACAATGGGCTGATCAGACTGATGGTGCCATTGGTCAAGTAACTAATGGTGCCACAGGAACACTACAAATAGCTCCATGTGTACAGTGTCACATAATGCCTCTTGACTTGGCACCATTGGTCTAGAGACACATGGCACCACAAGACAAAGGACTCATGGCGCTACAAGTACAGAGACTTATGGTGCCACAGGACACAGGACTCATGTCGCTATAAGTACAGAGACTTAGGGTGCCACAGGACACAGGACTCATGGCGCTATAAGTACAGAGACTTATGGTGCCACAGGACACAGGACTCATGTCGCTACAAGTACAGAGACTTATGGTGCCACAGGACACAGGACTCATGGCGCTATAAGTACAGAGACTTAAGGTGCCACAGGACACAGGACTCATGTCGCTACAAGTACAGAGACTTATGGTGCCACAGGACACAGGACTCATGTCGCTATAAGTACAGAGACTTAGGGTGCCACAGGACACAGGACTCATGGCGCTATAAGTACAGAGACTTATGGTGCCACAGGACACAGGACTCATGTCGCTACAAGTACAGAGACTTATGGTGCCACAGGACACAGGACTCATGGCGCTATAAGTACAGAGACTTAAGGTGCCACAGGACACAGGACTCATGTCGCTACAAGTACAGAGACTTATGGTGCCACAGGACACAGGACTCACGTCGCTACAAGTACAGAGACTTATGGTGCCACAGGACACAGGACTCATGGCGCTATAAGTACAGAGACTTATGGTGCCACAGGACACAGGACTCATGGCGCTACAAGTACAGAGACTTATGGTGCCTTAAGACACAAGACTTATGGTGAAGATGCTTTGCAATGGGATAAATCTTAATTATGCCTCCGATGAATCAGTGGACAGCCATGTTTCTTGTTCTATTCAGACAAAACATGCAAATCTTGGTAAAATTCTTTTCTTTACGTGCTGCCTTCTTTTGAAGAATTTGCGTAGCAAATCCATGGTTAGTAATCTTATTTGGATATTCATAATCCTCCATCACTGGTTCCTAGAGGGGAGACATGACACTTCACTTGCTTTGTAGAAAGTGATAAAAACCTACCACAGTAAAGTTGCATAAAGGATAAAGATATGTTTCCATAATCAACAAGTAGTTCCCAAATTAACAGTATTAAAAACATTTAAAAACAGAACTATATAAAGATCATATAAAATATAGGCGACATGAAAGTGTTGTTGCTAGAACTTTTTAAAAAATCATGGTAATAAAACAATTGATTCACTCTGGGCCTATAAAAAATAAAACCACTGGCTCTGCATCTCATCAGGTATAACATCATTTATGATCTCTATGGTTAAACGCACTAGTGCACACCAATATTTCGTAACCACAACAAATGCAGAGATACTGCATATCTCTCGTTGTTATTCAAGATCCTCACTCAAGTAATCTACCTCGTAAGTTATTTAACAAATATTTACGTATTCAGGTAGTAAAGTTGATTGCAGGTCAATTGTAAAGAATTTTAAGTATTGCATTGCATCCATAGAAATCTTAAGTGAATGCATAAGTCCTCTTAAACCTTAAAATAGCCAATTTCAACCGTAAAAGCGTGCATTAGTGCCTTTAAATACTAACATGCTGAACATTAAACCATTGTCCATGTGGTCTCCATTATGGTTCAAACATCCAAAATATTTACTACTTATAATCTGCATTGGTAAAGATATGTCTACACAACATATTACAAAATTTTGCATTCCCTCAAATGAACCTCTATTAGAGATTTCTAAATGGCATCCATAGCAGCTTTAAATATGCAACCCAAATCAAATCCCAACCCCTTTGCCCCTCTGACCTGACCGCCATTAACAGTGGTCAGATTGAGGTTAGCTTAAGGTTGCTCTATGAAGATCCCACAAAATTTCAGATTTGGGGCAGCAGTTGAAAATGTGAAAAGTGTACTGACAATGAATAGAAAGGGGCGTTGCCTTAAGCCCATCTGGCCTCATAGACCAGATGAGCTAAAAATTAAAGAGACACAGAATATGTTTCATAAAATTTTCATGCGGCTTAAATAAGATCCAAAATACCATCTGTCTTGAGTTAAGTTCAAAATAACCTTAAATAACCTCTTAAAGAGCCACTCCGTGATATTCATAACATATTATTTACCTTTGATATGAATCTAAATGTCATATGTGGTGATATAAAATCAAAACATCTTAAGTTTTTGTGTCCAAAAGACATACATGACAAATATTGGTTTTCCATGAAAATCTAAAACTAGCCTTATAAATGCACAGAGGTGTAGATCTCACGTCCAATATACATGGATACTAGTTATATAACCTAACAAACACTATCAACTTCCAACTGCCCTCCTTGATATTTTTAGATAAGTCTCCAAAATTACGTTTGACTATTTGACGCGCGCCACTGTCCGGTTTTCGATGATAACTGTGACGATCTACTTTCATATTGTCACTGTAAAAAAACCAATAAGCTTTAAAATGTGTCTTTTTGGTAACAGTCGATATTTCGCGATCAAATGACACCATTGATTAAGTTTGGCATATGTGACTCCAACAACTCACAGAATGGCTCTTTAATCTAAAAAATGTCAAACTAAGGATATTTTCTGGTATTTGATTATTATTGAAAACTGTCATAAACTTATAGATGTTAATTAGTCAAAATTCTGTGTCCACTTATCACATATATTAGTTAAATGACCTGCTAAACACTAGCACCCAGAATTGTCCTTGTATCTGCACTGAATAAGTTTCTTGAATTACATTTGACTCAATGGCGCGCACCATTGTCCTGTTTTCAACCACAGATTACAATTGAAACCTGTTTATTGTCTCTATACTGCACTGATAAGCATTAAGATGGTGTTTTCAGAAACAATCACTACTTTGTGATAGAATATCATCATTAATAAAGTTTGCGATATTTAACCAGAATAACATACTCTGTGTCCCTTCAAGCTTAACTGAAACATTGATTAGCCCCTACGGGGACCCGGCAAGTTCCTGGCACCACCACTGCCACCTATTGGCAACTTGGATGGATTAAGAGAACAGCCTTGAATAACACTGTAGCATATCTCAGTCTCCACAAAAATTTAAACTGTACAACACTTCTGCTTTAGGCAAAACTGTAGCATTCTAGTGCCTTTGGCAAAACTAATCTTAAGATATTAAGTTCAGAATATAAAGAATGGTCAGATTACAACTTTTCTGTCCCATTTATTAGTAGACTATTAATTCGCTAAATTTTAACTCCTTGCATAAAAAATAATTGATTCAATTTAATTGTTGTTAAGAAGTAGTTCCAAATGTTTTGTGGAAAGTCCAACATGGATGCTGTGACACAGACTGAGCACCCTCCTCGCAGACCAGAGACTTGAGGAACAACATAGTTGGCTCCGTAGAGGACAAAGTGTGACTAATGCACAAAAGGAGAGAAACAGAGCATGCATCATGGGTTCAGAGTTCTAATCTAGTCCACTGGAGACATCACTTCCACTGCTCCACTACTTGTCAAACACAGGAGCATACTGTACAGATGTAACATAATCCAAAGCCTATTCTATGGAGAGAGTGTACTGCAGTGAGGCTTGTTGAGTGTTCTCCGGACCAGTTTTGTTTCAGACACTGAGGAGATGAAGAGGCAGGGACATGGACCCGACAGTCCTGCTGACCTTTGTGAGGTACATCAGTCTTACCATCAGCTTGCATACAGACATACAGACATACAGACAAAAGAAGATGTCCATGTGCATGACATACACAGCAGTCGGTAGGACTGCACAGTGTCAGGATGGATGATGCATGGCTATGCTGCGTGTTGTGGGGCTTGCTTGTCCGCTTGTCAGGAGATGATGTATATACACATGAAGATAATATCCAGCTGCAGTGTGCTGCAGACTGCAGACTCACCCCGGGCACTGTCACTCAGGCACATCCTCTGGGAGGGGCAGGGCAGGGCAGGGTGGGGTCAATCTCACGGACAGACCCAACTGTTAGCAGCAGCAGCACACTGTGTGTATGCAGTATAGTCCAATCATGCACAGACAGAGTCACGAGGTCAGCAGGTTATAAAGTCTTTGCCTTAGCCACAAGTTCATCTACAAATTTCTGAAACATGAACAATTTGATACTTAATGCAATGTTAAAATTCTATTGTCAATTACTTAAAAGATAAATTTGACCATTGAGAAAATTCAAAAACCTAAAGGCATTGAGCATGCATCATTTAAGTTTTAATACTGAGATGTTTCAGTGGTGCTGAATTCAGCTCTACAGCAAAAGAATGAAGAAAGACTTACAAAAACATCTTCTTCAGGTTTCTTGGCATCTATCAATTCTTTCTGGAAAACAACACCAAAGCAATTGAGGTAACATTTATAATAATAATCATAATACTTATATATAGTAAGTCTCTATATATGCCAGAAGGTGGAGGTGTACTCATGGAAGGGAGGACCGAAACAGACACTAGGGGGCAGAAGATGATATCATCAGGATCAATGCCATACCTCACAGCCAAACACCACCATCACTACACACTAAACATGGCCTACTGTAGACCAACACACAGACCTGACACAATCAAACTGGGACAGACTGAACTCAGTATTTTAACTTCTTCCACTCCCTATTCTATAAGCCTCATGACTGTCCACTTCTCCTTTTGTCCTAGCCTTTTTTTTACCTAAGTTAATATTACCATATTATCTCTAGGACCCCATGGACATCTTAAATTAAATTCTAGATTCTATTTCTGATAATAAAGAACTATTTTTGAAAAAGTGACTATCTTATTAGTTATTTGAAAGCAGGTTCAGAAAAATTGGAATCTAAAAGTCTTACAAACCTAACTGGAGATTTGCATTTCTGATGAGTGGGGGATGGGGAAATATAAAGGAAGTCTATGAGTCACAAACCAAGGACCTTTCTCTAGAACTACAACCTATCCATTTAATTGTAGCTTTAGTTCACTGTCAGTCAGGCTATACACAACCTCTGCATCCCTTGTACTCACTGCCCACATCAACTCGCCTCCCTCTCAAAGGTTGGTATACCAGAAGCAAATCTTACACCACTTTGATGTTTCTGAGCAAATGTCACTGACACACAAGCCTTGACTTGAAGGCCAAAAGGTATCTAGTTTGAAAGTCAATTTTGTGATATCGGGAGGTTGTAAGTTGGCTAAATGTGAGAACTGCGTCTCCATATTCTTCATTTTTAATTTTTTAAAGCTTTGAACTTAACAGAAAATTTGACAATTAAAAATGTCATTTTTTATTTATGAACATTTTTCTAATGATTTGTTCTAATAAATTCTTAATTATTATAAAATGGTTAGTAATTAAAAATTATTTTCATTTGTCTGAATAATTTTAAAACAAAATATAAGTACCTGTATAGTTATTTTGCATATTGCTACAAAATTCATTTTGTATATATAATCATTTAGATAGTTAATTTGTTAATGATTTTGTTAATAATTATTACACGTACCTACAAACTAATGAAGGACATAGGCTCGATGAGCTAAAGTCTATTCAACTTAGTCTAGATTGTTTGATTATTTTTATTATTTCTCATGTAACATTTTCTTAACAGACATATAACCATTTGTATAGGGCCAATATTTAGCTATGCTTCTCAATGAAACCAAGAGCATGAATATCTCATACTGAAACTTATGATGTCAAATGACTTATAAGTGAATATTACCAATCAGAAAAAAGGTGATGAAGCTCAAATATCCCTGCCTGTAGTTCGACCGTTTTCAAAATCATGCTAATGAATTACGATAAATTTTAAAGGACAAAGATGATGTTACTTGTTTGGACAGCAAGAGGATAAAACAGAGACAACATAACTATGAAATTTGTAGCTATGAGCACATTTACAGTTTATGCTCCAGAACAAAACAACAGTCACAAAATTTGGCCATTTTAGTTAAAGTTCAAACAACTTATTCGCTGAAATGTACACAACATCACAAAGTAATATCTATAGCAAAGCTGAAGTTTTATGGTAATACAGGTTTTGAGTTACTTCAGGAAATGATTAGAATTCAGGTAACTTGTAGCCCGACTTCATCAAAGTAGGGCATAAGCTAAAATTGATCTCAGGAAGAAAATCATGCATCTGAGCTTAAGTCTTGTAATAAAAAATACCTTGACTTATAAATGTTTTTAATTCATCACTTCTTGATAAACTTATATGTTAAAATCATAATGTTTTCATAATATTATTGATTTGTGATCCCCAAATGTTAACTTCTGCAGAAGTGTTAAATGTTTTAGGGGTCAAATGTCACTGACTGACAAGTGAATACATCAAAAAGGCCAGTGGGGACTTGACACGTTATTTCCTATGATTTATCTGTAACAACATGTGCAGGAAATATTCCAGGAAATATCATAATAAGTATTAGTGTCAAAGGTACTTGTCCTCTGTCAATTGCAATCATAAAACATGAATTATTACCCAAATATCTGTTACTTTTTTCCTGCATAACACTATAAGTTTTATAATGAAAAGATATTTTCTGGTTGTATACAAAATAAATCTCATCTAGTTAAGTGGATATCAATTATCATCAATTAACTCATCTTCATCTTATTCATTAAACCATCCAAATTATGAAAAAATGTTATGAAAAATGTGTTTGCAAAATAATCAATGATGTAAGGTCCATGGTTGAACTATTGGTGCGTCAACAATGAACTTGTAGAACATGGTTTATTACTCTCCCGTTGAAGATACCGCCGTTTAATAAATCTACAAAGTTATTACACATTGTGTAATAACATCGCGTGTTGATTGACGTCACATGACGTCACAATCGTTAAACATGACGTCACAATGTTAGCGAGGCAACGACAATGGCTATCCTGGCGATCTGTATGATTTTTCTTTGATATAATTCAGCGAGTAATAAATAAAATACTAAACTCAGTCCCGTATAATTACATTTTTATGAAACTTGTGAATGGTATCGGTAACTAACTCGCTTTCGCTCGTTAAATACCAAACCATACACTCGTTTCATAAATATGTTATTAAACGGGACATCATTTAGTATTCTCTATTTAATTCACTATTGGAGGTGATTTGATTCTGTGGCCCCAGAAAAATTTATGTGGTCGAATTATAAGAGACGTTGTAATAATGCAAATATTACAGTATCCACAATGTATTAAGCTCTATTTATTATGTTTTCAAAAGCATGCAAAAGATTTGTGATAAAAATTTAATTTAAGAAAGGGCACCCCATTTGCCTTGTTTAATAATAAGGTTGTTTCCAATATGATCCTCTATGGTACGAAACTCACCAATGCGTATTGCCTCCTTTCCAAGTCTGTGTCATAATTTAAAATCTCTTCTAAATCTAACTTGCAATCATGATCATCATCAGCCTCCTGAAACAAACAACGTCCTTTTAGAATGACAGTTTTGCAATACCATTATATCACATGCTGAAACATATGGAGTCCAGACTGAAGGTATTGATGCTAGTACCTGAAACAAACACACACCTCTAATACACACAGTGTTGAGTGACTGGGGATAGTGCCGAGTCCAAGGTGAAGATTATTGTTAGTGACGACACTAGAATAACATCTAACCTAATAATAATTCTAAACTGCCAATCTATTCACATATTTGCCATTTAACATGTTTGAAGACGTGCTAGCTTACTATTTGTGCTTACCAAGGCCTAGTTGAAAGTTTAACATGATTTGATTGAGAGATCATCAGCCTCTTATTCTGTAGAAGTAGCTACAAACTGATTGCTTAATTTGTGTGTTATTTATTAAAATCGTAGAAAAACCTCATACAATTTCTTAATACACATTTGTTTCACATTGAGTATTTTATATCTAGGTGAAGCAGCCCCGTTGGAGTGAGCACTTGGTGCTGCAGGTATTGTATGGAGAGGAGGAACAGGTGCAGAGTGCAGAGGACAAGGTCGCCAGTCAGCCCCCACAATGCCTGCACTGGACTGTACTTCCTACTGGGATACATGCCATATTGCAATAACTACCTTCAGCTGCTGCTGACCTTCTTCACAATGCCAGCTTCCTTCCTCCCTCCCTCCCTCTCACACACTCGAACATTCGACATACACTTCGTCCCACTACCCCATCTGGCACAACCACTGCCATGTGCTACAATTAACTGTGCTGTACAAGCTGCCATTCAGCACGTTCTCATTCACTCAGTCTTGCAGTGTGAAGACGTGAAACAACATTCTTAACTTTCTCTTTCATGCTAATGATGCAATATTCTCCACTGACACTTAATTTGGAACTATGTGTACTTTTACTATTGAGCTAATGTCAACAGCTGTAAACCAGGTCGGAAACTTATCATCTAACCAGTTCACCTTACTGGTTGGGCCTGATTGTCCATATATGAGAGATCTCACTCACTGTGCCTACTCACCTCTCATGCACAACAGCACTTACAGGGCACCTCACTAACATGAATACAGTATCATACACACGGACACCTCTCATGCACAACAGCACTTACAGGGCACCTCACTAACATGAATACAGTATCATACACACGGACACCTCTCATGCACAACAGCAATTACAGGGCACCTCACTAACATGAATACAGTATCATACACACGGACACCTCTCATGCACAACAGCACTTACAGGGCACCTCACTAACATGAATACAGTATCATACACACGGACACCTCTCATGCACAACAGCACTTACAGGGCACCTCACTAACATGAATACAGCCTCATACACACAGACACCTCTCACAGCAAGGAAGGACATCTAGCTCAGACAAGGACTCAAGTAGATTCTGTGATGTTCAAGTGTAATCAAATAAGCATCATGGGCAACAAATTGTAGTGAATTATAGATGAAACTTGCATCAATAAGTAAGAGCAGATCCTCAAACATTAGTTGTCTGTTGCGACTTGAAATGATCAGTTATATTGTTAGCTCTTCTACACAATAACCACGAGTAAAGCTTTAAAGTGTTTGTACGGGACAGCTTCAACATATCCCTGTCCTCAACACCTCTCCCTTCATCTAATCACGCCCCATCTGTGGCAGTCTGTCAGTCACACACAGCCTATAACATTATCTTACAGTTCTATGGTACCAAACTCTTAAGAAAAATAAAAATGAAATCAAACTAAAAAATGGACGTTGAGAGCATGACAATTCATGGCAATGGCAAAGTGATGTCAAGTGTTCCCTTGCTGAAAATGAGCAACTATCGGCTTCTGTGGAACAGACAGTTTTAATAAATTGGAAGTGCATCTTTACGGACAAACTTGACCTTACTGTGTGAAAACTACAGGTTATGAATAGAAATGACACCTAGGCTCATTAGAGTGTTCACACTGTCATTAAGGGAGAGGTAGTCAGCAGGGCTATGTTAGCTGACATCGCCTGTTGTATCAGGGTTCGGTGCCGCATGGCTAACATGCCAGCTGGAACACATGTACCGCAACAGGACTTAACTAGCCCAGCACACTTGCATCTACCAATCTAACCTATTGAAGAACACTGTGTACAAAGTTTGGGCCACCTTTCCTCTCAAAACTATGATTTAATGCTACAATGATACATGAGTAGGTCTGAAATTATGTAACTCATTCATTTCATCTTTTTAAAAAGATACTTTAACGTAACATGAACAGAAAATTTACAACCCCTTACCTCAAACAAACACTGAATTATAAATAACTACCAGCATGGCATTTGTGAAAATCTTTGACACTAAGTGAAAATTTAATAAAAGTTGTATTGATATAGTTTATATCCATGACATTAGGAACAATAGTTTCTTTAACGATCTGAAGAGAAATATCACATCTAAAATTGATGTTAAACAGCCAGAAAGAAGGCATACTCTGAAACTGGCAAAGAGAGACACATTTACATCACATTCCAATGTGATATACAGATATTTGTAGGTCAGCAATGACAGGAAGTCAGACAAAGAGAGGGAGTGAGATTATCTCCATTGTGTCTGCCTGGTAACTTTTTGGTGACATCACACAACAACCCTATATTCACACAATGGATACTCACAGACAGATTCTCATGATATGTTAGCACTAATTGCTAAAGACACAACTCTGGTTAGCAGTTATGGTTGACGTCTGCCAAATGCTGTCACAACAAATCAGGCATATCTTTCCTTGTTTATCATCAATTCCATTAATTAGTCAAGCAAACTAATTTAGCAATTAAAGATAAATAAAAACCAAATCAAAGTTTTAATTTTTTTCTTTTTTCATTCAGCAAGTAAAAGTTTAACTAGTGACAACTGAGAATATTCCTACACCATGTTAAGTAATTACTCAATGTAATGGCTTAGAGGCTTTCTGCTGGCCCCACTGTTAGATAGCATACCACTTCCATTCTATCCCTAACCAACTGTATCTATGTGGTGCTGGCTGATTAGCTGTTTTTGCCATGTGTTTACCTTCTAACTGGCTGTTTGTACTGCCAGGTCTGTAAACAGTAGTGACATTGCAGGGCTGTTTGTCCCCCATAGGTTAAACACTTTCATCTCTGCAGCTTGTGCCCTGTGTATTGACACAGGGAGACATAAGAGTCAAGCTTCCATAACAGAATGCATCATTACAGCCTGCCATGCAAACGAGTGGATTTCCATATAACCACAAGTATTTCTCCAAAGTCAACCTTCTTCACCGACATGATAATTGCTTTACATCAAATATGTAGGATGATCCAAAGCCATTCACAAACTTATGTGTGGATAATGGTAGGACACTTAACAACATGATGTAAGAATCTGTTGAGCTTGTCCAGTTCCCTCCTGTCCTTGTGCACGACATACAGAGAGACAGACATGCTTCAGTGATCATTTTGCATTCACACATCCTGTCATGTGGAACCAGAACAAAGTTAACTACTCAACCGCAAAGTGTACAGGGTACATGCACTTAAGTTATCTTAATACGTTCAATAGATTGAAATAATTGTCAAATTGCCAAGTCTACACGAGTAACACATACTAGCTCATAAAAAGATCATGCTCCAATGTAGACATTCCCTGGTTGGTTCTGTTCAACAATATAGATTTTCCTGTGAAACAATAGCAGCTGGTCATAGTGTGGCTGTGTGCATGACTGGACCTCATTGCTAAGCTTGTTGCAAGTACCATATCAATATATGCTTAGCACTATCTTGAGCTTTAAGAGACCTGGGGAAGCCTGGGTCAAGTAAGCTTGAGATACATGATAGTACATTGAGGCAGCATAATGTTAACAGGAAATTGTTCTGTCCAACAGTTGCTAGTAACAACTCTAAAAGCTTTAGCAAAATGAAAATTTGCCTCTTGTGTCAAGGTGATCATGCATGTATGATTTCAGATTCCTACTATTCAAGGACAAAAGATGAATACACTCATGGGATGATAAAGCAGTACAAGTGATGAGTAGTGACAGCCACCCGGACATTAACGTCATCAAGTCATATGTGTAACATACTACATATAGCTCAATGTGACATTACTTAATTTGAGCAACTTTCCAAATGTCAGACCATTTACAGTTTATTATTGTAGAAGCATCCTGAACAAAGCAGACAATGAAAATCTTCCAAATTGCTTCACACGTGCCTGGGGGAGCAGGCTGGCATGACTCTCATCCATGACCCATTTCACACTCCACAAGTGCTCTGACACTTCAGTATGCAAATAGCATGCTTCTGTCAAATTCTTCATAACAATGATTCACTATTGCATCTGACAATTATTTCTAAAATTGTTTAACATATGGATTTCCAAATAAGATACCAATGAGAGACAAAAATAGAGCCAAAGGTTGTGTAACTCTTCAGAATTTGTATAATTTATGTTTTTGGGTATATTGTTCTAACTTGAAGACTAAAAAAAAAGTTGAAATGAAGCATGATTCTCATTGCCTGGACTTGCACCTCACAGCTGGACTTACCCTAAATGGCAAGAGTAATGTGGCTACAAAAACATACCCACAGGATCTGTGGAATTTGCATCTTCTGTAACCCAGAGCTAAATGTTTAGATGCTCTTGATTTCATCACCCCCAGGACTCTTTTTTTGAACAATCAGTAATGAAATTACCTGCCATTGATTTGAGTAAATCAATGAATCTGCAATGTCGATTAGAACCTCTCAAAAGACGTGTTACACACACCTTGATCTTGATATGAGGAAACTGGCTTCTGCCTCTTAGCTCACTCGCTGTTGTATGCAGCAAGTCAGGTGGCAAGCTTTCATTTGAAATTTGAATTTTGAACATGCGCTTTGATGGACTGTTTAATTTGAGTAAACATTTTCCTGATGAAATTTCACAGGGGTGATTTGTGAGGAAAAATTAAATTTTCAAACTATAGTTTTGATTTGGTCAATGACCCGAAACTCCTGCCACACTCTCTATCAATTTTAGTCAAAATTGATTTTTAGACTTTAACCCTGAAGTTGCGGTACCCGGAATAGTCTGGGATGACTTTATGTTCTGCTGCATTATCTCCTGGCGAGATACAAATGGCCTACTTAGATTTTCTTGCACTTCCTAATTAGCGATGTCACTTTTATAGTGCCAGTTCAACACTTGTATTTATGATCCAGCTATCGCTAAGCTACCAAGTTTTTTTTCCCATTGTTCTAAATTATTGCGGGCATGTCATGTTCCGCAAGTTATTCAGAATTTTACCATGCCTTTCCTACAGAAAAGATAACTTTAGTATTATACCTTTTTTATATTATTTATTTATTAAACCTCATTTCTCATCATGTGCTCAACTTACTTTACCATTTGTTTTTGACCAAAAAGATTGTTTTAAATTCCATGTAAAACTTGTACATGCGCAAAAATAAATTAAGACATAACAAGTATCCATCTCATGCAACTGAATGGCGATTTAGCCATGTTCCTTTCGTTCACTAATTTCTTCTAAACAGGTAAGCACATTTTGACATTGTTGATTGTACACACAGAGCTGCACAATTTCTTTATACAAATCTTGTGAACTCTTATCATCTACCCCTCTCTCACACTTCCTATTTAAAGGTATTTTTTGTGTCATGGGTAACCTTGTTGAACCAGAACCCCCAATTATACCTTATTGCTCAGCTTACTTTGGTACTTTTGATTTCACAATATAGAGGAAAAGATAGTCATCAATTCCAAATAAAAATCGCAAATGAGAATGAGACTATAAAGGAGAAGAGAGTGATGCAATAACTGTTGCAATTATCAAAATTTGTTCTCAAATATCTGTGGGTACTCTCTAAGGATATGTATCGCTCCTCATTTTCATATCGCAATGAAAAGCTTATTACAATATATTGGTACTTATCATATTTCTTTTCCCATGCTCTCTTGACTAAATGGCAGCAAATGTATCAGTGATCAATGCTCAACTGACTGCAGTTTTGTATAGGGAGACAATTCAGTGATTGGTTTCGGACATTTAAAATGTCTGTGCTATTTTCACTTGGCGAGTTCACACTTTGTTTACAACTGTCCATAAAATCACATATTTTTTTATGTTTCTTTGCAATTTGACACGGAAATTGTAAATTTTAAAACCTCTGATATATTGGATGTATTCAGAAGAGTGTACCGGTACATATCGTGTTGTTATTGTATTGCAATATACTGATAATACAGCACACCCTTAGTACCCTCGTTGCACACTATATTTATTCCAAACCAAGTGGAACATTTGACAAGTGATGCAAAAAGGTGACTGTTAAAGTCTATTTTCACTAGCTATTGGTACCGCACATGTGAATCCACCAGCAAGAAGAAAATCAGCTGAGTGAACTGCCAGCTCTCACCTGGCCAGCTGCTTATATAGCAGATATATCGGGCTAACGCCGGTAATCAGGGGCGGGGGGTAGAGTAAACACATGTGGGTAATCTCTCCACCTGAGCAGAAAGGTAGTGGGGTCCTTCCTAGTGTACAGATATCTCTCTCCATATCAGTGCCCTGTGCAACAGGTGACAAACAGATCCCACTACATGCCATTCACAGACCACCTCTTACCCTTATCTGTCAGTAGTTCAAAATTTCCTTCTGAATTTTATCAGAAAGAGCCAAAAAGAGGTTTAAATATCAAAATATCCTCATGTTTTTTTTTAAACATTCATATGCATTTCTTCAGGCCTAAATTTGTATCCATGAACAACCCAACATACAACCTTAGCTGGAAGCAAAATGGTGTGCATACACAGATTCAGTGGATTCAGTTCTCAGTGTATGAACTTCAAGAAAGATTCATTGACAATCCTCTCATAATCATGTTATTCACCTCTTCAGTTCCCTCTACCACTTGCCCGCTTAACCAGAAAACATGTGCAATTTCTTGCATAGTTTTTTCTCAGAAGCCATGAAGACAAGGTCATACTGTACAGTGTATCAAACATGATCCGTGTACGCAAGTACTCCTTAACACAAAATAGCAATCCAAGTTAACAGTTTTCTAACAAGAGGCCACTCCACAAGCTATTCATTTAATGCCTTCATTGAATGATCTATAGTGCCCCAAGAATAGAGAAAATTTCAAACATTCAGGAAGCATTTTTAGATAGAGAGGGAGAGATAGAGATGTATATTCAACTGAATAAGCTCGGCAACATCTGCACAGCTTCTGATGGAACGTGTCACCTCCCAATCACAATACCACTGCAGATGGACAAATATTCATATATTCATATTGGTTTTACAGACACAATGCAGTGGATATTGATATAATGACTCAAGGTTTGAAGACACTTTATAGTGATCATCAACTCACTTCATAGCATATGACACCAGGAGTACTGAATGTCAAGCAACTTGTTTGAAGATCCAATCACATCAGAGTGTTTGCGTACTTTCACAAACACATGTCACACAAACATAAGCCAAAGTACAAATCATTTTCATCAATATACCTTATCAATTACTTATTGTTGATGGATAACACTGGAACCCAACATTCTGCAAATTGGCTAAAGATTGTCCTTCATATCAAGTTCAGCATAAGAACGCAAGATGTTTGGAAAATAACTTATTCATTGTGAAAATCACGATGTTTTGGAGTGTACCCTCATATAGAAACATGCTGTGCTGTTATGTTATATTGTTTCACCTACCCAGACACAAGTCACATCGGGCTTTATTGTACCTATTTGCCTTCAAACTACCTAATCTATGGTCACAAGAAACAACATGTTCCTAACAGAAACACCCAGGTTAGCAATTTACTTCCTTGAGAGTCATCAATTGAGATCATACATGCAATTATTGAAACAGTGTTATGGACAGCAACATGCCCTCAAGCTTTAGCGCAATGTTCCACTAAAAACATAGCCCACACTGCACTACAACTTTAAAATGGCACAGAGTATATGTTGGGGTCAAATATGGCAAAATGTCATCGACAAGCAGGGGTTATTTCTGGAAATCAGAGTTAGCATAGCGACAATAAACAGGAGTAGTTAAGATTTATGATAAAAAACTGGACAAATGCGCATGCCAATGACTCAAAAGTACTTCTTAAACTTATTTGTAGCAGACCAAATGAGAAATATAGGTTGATATTGCTTATTAGATCATTTAATTAGTATACATGTAAATGTGACGCTGAATTTCGACTTCATCAAATTTATATAGCCGTTTTTATTTACAATTAAAAACTAATTTTGGCACTGTAAATATATAGGTGACTTGAACTTTTAATCAGGTGATAAGATATTTTGGCTCTAATTAAGCAATATACAAAATTCATGAAACACACTCTGTGGTGCAGGGACTCGATCATGGACTGGAAGGTAACCAAAACTGTTCATCACCTACTTCCTTATCTCTTTCTAAAGGGAAGGTTCAACCAGCTATATGCAACATACAAAATTTAATGGGAAATACTTGAGGTAGCTGCCAGTAAGCAGACCTCTATACATGTATGCATACATGTATGTAGTTGCTAGGGAGCTAGCCTGCTGGTGTCTGGTCGGGGCCATGTGGTGGGAGCCAGACTGGTACCTATATCCAAACAAAGGATCCACTCCTCCCTGCACCCCTCCACTGTTCTTCCTCACGACCACTGCATCTCACAGTCGCAATACTGGGTCACTGCTGCTCATAAAAGCTGTTCATAAGGATCTTTATAATGTGTTGTTCTTAAAATCCATCCAACAACAACCAGATACCAAGAATATCCAGATACAAAATGAAATTAATATGTAGAAACAAAGGAATGAAAACAAATACAACAAAACAATGTAGGTAGTAGAGGAAATCTAGATTCTTGAAAAGATACCTTTGCTTGGCACTCCTGACAAAATATTGTTTAAGTCTGATCATCTCAAAGAAAGCCAAAAATAATTTGCAGTACTCTGAAATACATCCCCTGTACGTTTAAAGTGACACTGTGATTATAATAGTATTTTATTGGACTTTCATACATTTAAGTGATGATACTCATTAAAAGATCCCACATATTCGTCAAAAAATTTGTCACAATTGTTAGTTTTCAATGTAAAACAAACACCCTACTGTGTGTGCTGGTCTAAATCATGCATACAATTCTACAATCAAAATACTAGTTATATCTTTTTTTAAACATTACCAACTCAAATATTACCCTCTTACAGCTTTGAATAAGTTTTCAAATCACAGTTGACTAATTTATGCACATTGTCCGTTCTTTTTATTAGAATAACGACTTTATTTTGTCAATCTAATGAAACTATTAGCATTAAAATGTTGTTTGGTACATGTGTCTGATACAACTCGCTGAGTGTCTCCTTAAAGTCAGATGACTTCTGGCCAAAATGTTATTAACTTCCCTGAACTCTTTTCTTGTTTGTTACTCATCTCTTAAACTAATCACTGAAAGGAAAAAGACATTTGTGATCAATACTATTTGTTTTTTAATTTTTAGAATCCTAAAACCTTAGAATGCTTAATTTTTAACATTTTCAAAATCTCAATGATTGAACAATAAAATTATTCAATATTAACATAACTAAAAAATTCATGTGCAATGAAGCAAATGATCCAAATGAAAACACTTATGATCTTTGAATAATGATGTATTAAGCATTTATAATACGATATACCTGCCATGTCACACCAATAAACCCATTCTTTTAGGTGCTTTTGTATCTTCTATAAGTTCTATAGATCATGATTTATCGAGGTCAGGAAAATGCCCAAGAAACTGCACTGTCAGGCAGAGGGTCTAAATATAGCAACCCAGCGACCTGGTGCTGCTTCGTCTCTGTGCTTTACAACAATGAATACACAAACAAACCATTGTTCAACTATACCTAATGCACACAGGAGCAATACGCTTGTTATGTCACCGGTCGCGAAACAATAACAATCGCTGAAGGTTTTATAATTAATAACGAGCATAGAAATGAAAACAATGTATACAAATGTCACCTTCGGCTACACGGGTAACGTCCCAAGTCGGACCCTGCTACTTTGCAACTTATGATTAACAAAGAATCCAAAAACAACAACTACTCGTTTAATTTACAACTCTTAAGGATTAACAACTTACCTCGCATTTATATAAATCCCTTAAATGGTCATAAACCCAATCTTCCACAGCAAGTCTCTTTCTTATTAAAGACATTTGGTCTTTTCCATATTTTTGTGTGAAATATCTCTTCTTATTCTCTTTTACTTGCTCCCGATGAAACAAAACACTTTTCGTGGGTGTCTTTTCCTTAGGAATCACTTCTGATGGCTGATCCATTTGTCTATAATCCATTTGGCCGCTGTTCGTTTCGTGCGTCTGATGCACAGGGGTAGCCATAACTTTATAGAAGCCTACAGTCTTTCTGCTGAAGGGGTTACGACTCATATTGCACACACGGTATCAACACACCAAAAGCAATTAATGCGCCGGCGTATCCGGGGTTATAGGACGTCTTGGGCCACTGAAAAATCAATGATATGAATATTAGTTTATCAATATCAATAAATGTTAGGATATGTGTGATTAATTAGGTTAAAAACATGTTTTGTATGTTGGACTATTTTGTTTGAAATTAAATAAGGATTTCGTTAAAACATATTAAATTTCAAGACCATTTCTTCTCAAACTTACAGGACAGACGTTATTCACAAATCTTCCGATATTTTGGATAAGACGAAGAAACTGATTTACATAACCCTAGTTTATCAGTACAGAATTTTGACAAAGACACGTACCAGATAACAAAACTTTTGCAACCAGATATATCAGATATGTAGCTTTAATTCATTTGAAAAAGTGTAACTTATACAATATCATTTTAAGACAACTTAACGGTATTGTATACAATATTATCATTCGAGGAATCTGAGAGAAAGGGACAAGTCAATAATGACCAGCTGTGACTTACATACAAAAGACATATGAAATAAATGAAATGGCAGCTCAAGACCAAGAAATTATTTAGTTAGTAAATTTCGCCGTGAGATAAGTAATAAGCACACTTTTCACCCTTGGTTTAATCATATTTCATTGGCGAATGGTCAAATGGATTTGGAATATTTGCATCAGTATTCATACGATATGAACTTGTGTTCTAGATTAATATTAATCACTTTATAATATATTTAGATTTACAAAATATGAACTCTAATGACATACATGTATATAGCCTCACACCACTATACATGATTAGCATATTTCTGGATATTTTCCGCTTCGATTAAGCGTTTTCAAGCAAGCATGATTCCCGTCTAATGGATATATATATAACAATTTATGTGTATATGTACATATAAATCAAGTTTCAAAGAGCAACTTTAACAAAAGAAGGGTATAAGACGGCGAAAATACTCATATGATTGAGATAAATTCAAAATTTATTGTCGGTGTACATTACATTTGTAGAAAACAGATAACCTGTCTCCATAGTGTTAACTTGTTATTCACCTTTAGGGAAGCATTATACACCAGCCGGTCAATGCAATGCGCATGCGTAGTTTTGGAAGCCATGTTTGATGTTTATATTAGTGTGTCCTGATTATAAATATTCTCCTGTCATCAAACATGAACATATTTATCGTGTTTTGTCTCATATTGGTGCCTTCACTGGCATCCAAGGAATATGCAGACGATATTTCTCAGCTACTAGACGACCCCGATCTCATTCTTGAATTAGTCAAAAGACTTGGAAGCGAAAAGAACTCCCCTATCCAGAAACGTCCTTACCCAGATAAACATACCCAGCCCGAACATCAACCGTATGTTCCTGTCGTGCACAGCGATGCACGATCTTGTAGAACACAGCAGAGGAGACGGACAATAATAAGGACAGAAGACTCAAAGAAGAAGGGCGCCCTCTTCTTGAGTTTTACGGGAAACATTACAACCAATGAAGAGTGTCTGTCTCAGTGTTGTGAGAAAAAGGGTTGCGATTTGGCAGTTTATGAAAACAAGGTAAGATATGTCTTTGATTTTATGATTTTTTAAATCCACCCTTTATCTATGTATTGCTAAGTGCTAATCCATTCCTAAAATTGTATTGTCATCCTTTATCATCAATTGCATAACGAAAGTACCATCAAAGAAATCGAAAAACTCTGCTTTAACTTTGTTTGGAAAGGAAAGCCAGATAAAATAAAACGTAAAATAATAACCCAAAACTACACTGAAGGAGGCTTTAGAGAACCGGATATACGAAATACATTGCTTTCACAAAAAATAAGCTGGGTGAGAAGACTTTATAATTCTGATGATAAATCAAAACTAAAGACATTGTTTCAATTAAATATATCTCCTTTACATAATGATTTCTATCAGTACAACGAAGAATCAATTATGAATGATGTATTAACTAAAAAAACGAATGAATTTTGGAAAGATGTCTTACATGCGTGGGGTCACTTCATAAAACAAAAAGGAAATAATGTTAAAACCCAATCCGCTCTCTTATCTCAGCCAATATGGAGAAATGATAACATAAAAATTAACAAGAAAACTTTAAATAACAAGAGCATGTCAACCGCGGGTATTTTCTTTATCAATGATGTTGTGGAAGATGATGGTAAGTTTCTCGACTATGAAAAGATTATCCAAACCTACCAATGTAAGTTAAACTTTCTGGGTTACGCGGGTATTGTTCAATCAATAAAGGGGTACTTTAAAAAATCAAATGTCTCTATAAATAGAAAACTCAACACCCCGTTCATCCCGTATTTAATTGAAGATATTGTTACTAAGAAAAAGAGATGTAGAGCCTTCTACGACATATTGCAAGAAAAACCAAGTAATGATAATGACTGTTAATACAAACGGAAATGGGAAAAAGTTCTGAAATGCTCGATCAATGAAGAAGAATGGAAAATAATCCACAAAGTACCTTTTACATCTAACCTTAGCTCAAAATTAACATGGTTTCGATATTCCATTCTACATAGAATTTTACCTACAAATGATCTCTTACATAAGATGAACATTAAAGATACAAATACATGTAATTTATGTAAAAAAGAAAGCCAAACTATAATCCATCTGTTTTACGATTGCCAATATGTAGTTGAGATTTGGAATAAACTAAAAAAATGGTTAGAAGATGTTACAAGTGCTAAGATAGAACTATCAAAAAGAATTATATGTTTCGGATATCCGGAAAAAAGAAATAGAATACTGAATATGATCATAACTATTGTGAAATATAACATCTTTAAATCTAAGAATATCGAGATGAAACCAACTTTTAGTAGCATTAAACAAGACATCAAAAACGCATACAACATCGACAAATACAACACATACTCAACTTGTAATTATTCGAAATTTACGAAATTCTGGTCGATTTGTCATCTGCTCTTCCAAAATGATTAAAGATTTGTTTGTTCTATTTTGTAATGACATCCTTTTTCCACTGCAGCTTAGGATTCGTTAACGTTTAGTTTATTTGTAACCAACAACGGCAATGCTGATACCTCCTTTATCATTTATATCATGTACCAATTTCTGTCAAAATGTACCATCCACGGCTATGTATTTCTTACCCAAGACTATGTAAAAATTGATGTATGATTTCTTGTATATGTACCACAAAAATAAATAGATAAAAAAAAACAAAAAACAATTGCATAACCAGCATGTTTTCTTGGCAATATTGATTACAAATACTTTTTTATTAACCAATTTTCCATCTACAAGCTCAAAGTAAAAATTAAATGAAGATGATTGGATTTTGTAAAACCTTATCTTGTAAAACAATATCTATTGTGTATATCCGTGCGCTGGTTACCAGGTTTGACAAACCTCAGTGATCCATAGGTTAATAGAGAAGAAATAATGACAATTTGATCCAAATCTAAGAAAGTAAGAAAATGTCCCCAGCAGTTTGCATTCCCAAATACTAAGTTTCACATATCACCAAAATATTGCAACTACAATTTGAATAGTTGTTAAATCAATTTAACCATAACATTGGAACTATATGCATGATATGTTAAGCATTTGCTTGTTGGCCTGATGGAAAGATTGGGGAAGTCATCAGAGAATGTCCAATGTCGCTGACAAAGTATATCTAGATGAATTTTCAACAGTTTTCTTGAAATAAGTTTTGTTAACTATTGATTTGAACATTACTTTATATTTTGCTGGTGAAATTGGTCCTGAATCTTTTAGGGGTGTAGTTTAACCCTAAAATGCTGTATTCATATCTCTTTTCTAAATGAATATTCTGGGAACCAAGACGGTTAGTCAAATTGATATAATGGGTAGTTTCTAAAACTGCTGGCAACCAGTCTCTCCTTCAGTTACTGAGTCTAAGTATCAAACATCCAGCTAGTTCAAAATGCATAAACAAGCTTAAACTTTGTACTAATAATAATATTGTTGTTTGTAACTTTGTATACTAACACATATTTCAATAAGACATAGTGGTTAGTATTTCATGTCAAGTATTGAACCAATAGCAATCCTTTCAAATAGCTGATATGTGCCAAGATCCAAACAGAATTAAAAAATTACACTTACCTGATGAGAGAAGAAAATTGGTGCTATCATGCAATTTAGTCCAAAATGTAGTACAGTCTCTATCATACGTGTATAACGGGCCCAATTAGACTGTCCTGTAGAGTACCAGTCTTCACGTGTTGATATAGACACGCACCACTGCTTATGTATTGTCAAATGGCTGGTTTGGATAGTCGGGGCTTTCGTAATTACAGTGTGTCAGTCAAGCTTTATCTTGTAGGCAAATAATGTGACAGGTATTCACATCGTGATGTCAACGCCTTCAGGATATCAAGTTTCCTCTGTGCACATGAATTTTCATGACCGTATATCTAACTATAGATTACCACTGTTACTAGCCAATTTATCACATTATCATTATGCTGATAAACATAGGGTTGTATTAGTTCACCCATTAGATTACTGAGCTTGTTACAAAACAGGGAAGAGCTTGAGAACTAGAAGTAATATACCCAGTACAAGTTTTATTGAAATGCTTATATCAATCCATCAAGCATATCAGATGTTTGTAAGTCATGTTTAGTTGCAAATTGATTCTGATATTGCTAGTTAGTTCCTTCGTATTCAATAAAGAAAAAGAGCAATGTAGTGGTATTTTTTCAGAGATCTGTTTTGTTTGAATTAATTAAAGTTGAATGTTGAACAGAGTTTAATGTTTAAGATTTATTCCAATCAGTTTCAGATTGAGATAGATATATCAATAATCAAATTAAATTTAATATTTAGATAAAAAGATTTCTTCACAGATTCTTTACATGAAAATTCATGAGGAACAAGATGACCTTTACAAAAGGAAAATGAACACCAAAATTCAAACCTCAGGACACTTATGTTTCGGTCCAAATTGGGTAATGAAATATTTCAGAATAATCTATGTTGGTCATTGACATTTATCCCAGTATGATACCCTCATTTAAAAAACGTTGAGTTAATGACTATCATTCAGGCCATCATTCTTTGGGGTACAATTAGGACCACTTCCATTTTTAAGCGATGACACATTTCCAGGTTTTAGTTATTCAACTTTTAGTGGTTCAAATTTAATTTTAAGTTGTCGGCGTCCGATAGAAAAAGCAAGTTTTCAAATGAAAATTTTTCACCAAATCAAACAATGTCAGATCTAAATAAAAAAGATACGATGATCAACTGTCAACTTTGGAGAACACCTGTTTTCTTAAAATAGAATGTAAACATATGAAGTGCGCGAGATATAATCATTTGGATACTTTAAGCTGAATTTATTGTTCTCGGTAGCAACTGTCTTAACTGTCTACAGATATTCTCGCTATTTTCTGACCACTTCCGAATAAAAACCATATACTCCCTTGGGTACCTTAAGCTGAATTTACTGTTCTTGGTGACAGTGGTTATGTTTACTGTCATATTCCGATCAAATCCGATTACAAACATGTTTCAACTTTCAATAGAATTGAAGACGCACACAAGTATTTTGACATACTTCAGAAGGGAAAATAGTTCCGTTATGCCTAAGTGATGGTAATAAATGGAAAGTTTTATTCCTTGATTAGAGAAAATGACTGGGGAAAAAAGTAAATGTCTGGCATTTTGTAAAGCTATCGGACATGATGACCGGCTGTCAAAAATGCCAGCGGAAACACTGTTAACAGGTTCACAGACCATGGTTCCAAAATGTATTTGAACCTGTTGTGAATAACTGCTGTGAAACTTCATTATGGACAACATTGTTCGGAGCTGTTGTAGGTCAGCAAGTAAATATAAAATAAAGATGGTCATGATGATAATATTGATTCGAGTTAAAAAACCAGTCCACAATATAGTGTTAACAAAGAAATATAACTGGTACCATATTATTGTTGCAGACAAAACACAACTGTTACCTATTCAAGTGTCATGACGACATGACAGGGGAGGACTATTGTTTACTGGATGACCATGCAGACTACATCACCACAGCACTGACCACTGTTGCCAGCAGCGCTCCCCAGTCGAGGGGGGGTAACTCTCACTCACAGCAGGAGGAGGACCTTGGTGCCAGTTTGGAACAGGTCACCCACAAACCTGACCCCCCAAAACCAAGACCTACCCCAAGGCCCACACAGCTACCTCACTCAGGTATAGTGCCTGTTGTTAACAACCCACTGAGCAAACACACTCCCTTGACCCTGTCAGCTACATCAATGTACTCAAACAAGTACCAGTAGGGCTTAAAAATATTGTGCGACCGCTAGCGGAAGGCGAGTGAAAAATAAGTCGGGCGAGTAGAAAAAAAATGTCACTAGCCGTCAGTCTACTTACTTTTTTCACATCAACTTTTCAGTGTATTTGTTAAGATTTAATTTTAGATTGATCAACTCAACAATAAAATCTAAACTTGAATGCATTTGAATACAACAGGCAATATTAATAGTGATTATAGCTATACATTTTTCTGAAATATGCACAAGATTATCAATATATATTATCTTCATACTCTCATAAGATAAACTATGAATAAATTACTGGTAAAAAAAAATCAGTTACGACTTGACAAAGTCGTCAAATTATCTAATGGGAACATTCATTTGTTCATAGGGGAGACAGGCATTATAACTGCATCTCAAAATATTTGTCCATCGTTTAAAGTTAGATAACTTCACTTAATTTTTTTAAGTAAGGTAGATAAAGAATATCGTTAACATAATCAATTTTGCTAAAATGAATTCTAAGCCATGTCTAGTCATTTAAAACATTATTTAATGTCAACCCGTACGCTATAAAAGACTCTTCTTGCACTGTTTTCATGGAAATGGTTCAAGTCATTTCCTGTCATAAGTTGTGAAGGAATACAGCTTGATATCTGCTTTGAATAAGTTATTTTATAATAAGTTAATAAACAATTAGAGAATTGATAATGTCATTATAAGACATTCTGAAATCAAAATAGATCAAAATAGCAATATGTATACTTTGAGAAATTGATAATGGAAATATAAACAAGATGTTTTTAACATTATTTAATCATGCTTATTTTTGCTTTTATCTATTTTCATGTTTGATATTTAAAATATGTTAGATGATCATCAATTTAAATCAAAATTAGATCAATTGTCTCTTTTAAAATCATGTCAATATAAAATCTCCAAAAAAAAGTATTCTTTGAAAACAATTTGTTAAGATTTCATCCGATTAATTTTCATAGTAACAACTGATTATGGTTTTTTTAACTGAACACTAAACGTTTGAAGTATGTACTAGTTATGACTAACCTTATTATAAACTCGTCACCATATTATATTTTTCAAACAAACAGGTATTTTAAGAATTTTCTCGTGATATGTAAAAAAATAAGACTATGCTGAAACTTATGCAATTGACTATTGATGTTTTGAATAATTTTCAACTTCTCAGGCTACTTGGATTGTTTGTGGGCTAGTGATATTATAAAGTTATTGATAGATTTTGGTTAGTTTCTACAGTCTAACCCTGTAGCATGTTACCATACTCAGGTATACAGTTCAAACAGTCATTTAGTTTCTAAAACTTTCTTCCTCCTTCGAATCCTGACCCTCATACCCAGCCTGCTCACCTCCACTCAAACACCAGATCAGACAAAATATCACTACTAAACCTACCTGATGTACCATTCCAGTCCATGCTTGTAGCTCAAATACAAAACTGAGAGTTGACAGGTCCAAGTTCTACCTACAACAAGGGTATCTCCTCTCTCTCTTGTAACCCACTCAGATGCTGTCAGTTCAGACAAACAACAGTATGATATTGTAGTATTTGTTTTGATGATTATTAAGATAACTATGATTACCAAGTATTTTGGTTGTCGTGAAATACAAGCTGAAATTATTAATAATCTTATTAAACAGGTAAATTAGCTTACCACAAGTCATATGTACTCACATTTTTTCTTGTATGGGTGTCTAGAGGGGCGGAATATCCTGCATGTATATAGATCTATATAGGTTATTTAAACACTCCAGGAGGCCACCTGACAGTACCTATATATACCTATCACATACCTACCTATGTATATTCTACTGTCACTTTATCCAGTGGCCAGTCACTGGCAATGTGTGTTTACACACTGTAATGCACTCTCATAACATGGACCACAACATGAACCTGAAATAATGTCTTCCTTGAAGAAGAACTTACACCAGGACACTCAAAGTTTAGGGCAGTCTGTGTTTGGAAGTGATTTAGTATATTATACCATGTGTAAAATTATATGCTGTGGATGAAGCAAAGCGTGTCTGTATTGTATCGTGTATCCTTTGTGCCCTGGTGTATATGTTACATTCCTTTCTATTCAACAGCCATCTTCTTTATCATTGGTTCGAGTTTCTTTGACGTAATTCCTAGTAAATATTTTTAGACAGTACAGGATGTATGTAATTTTATGTCTGAATGAAATCAAAAGTTGAAATTGTTAACATTCCAAGCAAGCGTACATAAAGATTGATATGAAAAACATTTGGTTGTGATCATGGGTGTGTTCTGTTGAAATGAATGTAGGCTTTTCATGTAAAGGACCATCCATGGGTAACGGGTCCAGGTAACCCCACAAGTAACATTGCATAAACCTCAAATTTGCCTGTGTGCTTGCATGAAGCACCAGCAGCTGGTACTCAGTACTAACTTAAACCAATGTAGAAAATCACTTCTGTTGGACACCTATTAGAACAAAAGTAGTAATACAGAAGTTGTGTATAAGCTCATGAGTGTGACACCAAGTAAGTGTAAGAGCAATTCAGTGAATCTGGTTATGGGATGAGTGGGGCTGGTAATTTAGGCTGTTAGTGTGATTTGTAGTGACAGATAAAAACACTGTTATCTCATTTTGTCAGTGCGGCCCACTTGGGATTTAACAACTGTTTACAGTTCTATGTCACATACCTGAAGGTGAAGAAAGACACCTGAGTAGGTTGACCAGGTACCTTGCAAGTCTGTCTGATGGCCAGGTATCTGGAGAGTTGCGTGTTGGGTCTGTCTGTCTGCAGGAGATATATGACCAGACTCGCATGTAATACTACCTCCCCATACCCTGTCTTGTCTCACATATACACTGAATAGATCTATCAGCCAGCTTGAATTATTGCCAGCCTGCTTTGTTATCAGCTTTGACCTGGGGCTGGCTGTTTATGGTCCTAGTCAGTTAGTGGATGTATAGTCAGTTACTTGAGGCAACTGTAGCAGTTTCATATGTTCAGTTAAACATCATTCTTGTGTGTGTATCAGTAATGATTTCCTGTTAGATAAGAGTAATTACTGATGAAGGAAGTAGATCATAATGACTTTAAACAACTGTAATGTCACTTATAAAGTTCTTATTTATCAAGAAATTTCCTTGACATTAGTTGTTGCACTGAAGGACACTGTTGCACAATGATTTGGCAAGAATCATATTATTTAATAATGATTACACTTTGCTAATTAAGTCTTATGACACAACACATCACTTGTAAAAAAGGTTGTCCTCTCTGACAAATCTGTTAGTCCTTGTGCTGGAACCTTACTGAGAGGTACCACACATCAGAAATACTCCTCCTACAAGCAATGGCATATGAGGGCATTTCTCTTAAAGCATTTTTTCCAAAATTCATAGGATTCTATTTTATCTAAATCAGACATAATGGTTTCATCCCTGTATTGGAATATCTTTAATGTTTTGAGGAATTAACAATCATAAATGTCTTGTGAATCTCAAAGAAGACAAATTTCATATGTTTGGCACTAGAATTTGGTATCTTAAATGAAAATTTTGTATGAGCTTTGCCAACATTATGTGATTTTGTGACTGCAGCCATTGATCAAAGTAGACAGTTGGTAGGGAGATGCAATAGCAGCACTGATATTATCGAGAAAGATTCTCTTAGCCATTTTAGTACACATATCTCATGACTTTAAAGTATTGATATTATGTTAAAGTGAACATATTACACATCCAATAGTCAATGAAGATTGATTGTATGTTATAGGGAGAAAGGCCATCTTTATAGAGATCTTAATGGTAAGCCCCCCAGGCAAGTGTTTGAACAGAGCGGTATGATAGAATGCCTGGTATTTCTGACATTTATGTATTTTCTTATTGTCAAGTCCAGATATTTCAGTAAATATAGTTAACTCCGAAGTTTATTGACAAAGTCATTGTTTATCCAGCAGTCCTACTGATGCAGCAGCAACTCTCTTACCTAGTGATGACGCGATTAAAAAAAGAGTCCTTCTCCTTACCTCTCCAGTACTTACTTAATCAGTTGGGCTGTATTATGTATTTTTTCAATATGCAGTAAGTGATGCAAACTGATTAATTTGAAAATCCAAGTACGTTTTGGTCTCTGCCAATATTTTGAAGGGATGAATTTGATTGCAATGGAGCAATGATGAAGGATTGAGCAGTTACAGAATAGTTTTTTGATAGCCCAAATTGAGATACTTTGTTCAAATAACTTTTTCACTGGTGTTAAGTGCAGTCGCACTTTCAAGAGGTTTGTCTGCCTCCAGACTGAAGGCTTTTTGCCTGGTGTTAAATGGAAGTGTTGCTGCCCCCTCGTGGTAAGCTTGTGCATGTAAGAAGAAACAATGGCCTCCTCTCTCCTCCTGCCCTGCACCTAGCCACTAGTACATGATACCTTGGACTAGCCATTAGTCCAGGAAGACTTCAGTCTGAGTCCTGTTAAAGCAGACTTGCTGCAGGCGGTAATCTGTATGAGGTGGAGATGAGCGCAGATGGGGAGTGTTCCCTCAGTCGTCTCTTAACGTCCAGGTGTGAAGTGCCGGATTATATTTCTGCCCTGTCGTTAAGCCTTCAAATATTAGAGCTTTTCATTTTGTTTCAAAACTTGTTGGTTTCTTTCTTTACAGATTTTTAAGATGTATTTAGTTTCTTTACAGGCCGTTGTTAACATAATTGATCTTTCCTGTGTTGCCAATATTCTAATAATCAGTAAATATTCTCAGATCAGTGATTTGCTAATGTTTATTTCCTGGGTTTTCAAAAAGAAGAATGTTTTGCAAGTTAAACACATTAATCACTTTTCCCCCCAGGTACCTCATTTAATTACAGTTTTTAGTGATATGATATTTGATGGTATTCCATCCACTTATGTTTCAAAGAGACCAATTTGCGAAATGTGACAGTTGTCTTGTGAATGTGAGAATGAAGAAGGTAATGTTCAGTATGTAAAATTAAAAACTGATAGTATTTTTTTCCCTTGTTAAAAAATGTGTATAAGTCCAAGTCTATGTCCACAAGGGTATCCACTATAATGTAGTGAATGATTATGGGGGGTTACCTAGTGAATGACTGATGAGACTATGGTATGTTACAGTTGCATTGGGCAGCTGGTGCCGACTGGATGTGAGCTGCGAGGATCCTCACGCCATCTGCTTCCAGAGCTCATGTCAGTGTCAGCTGCACTACCAGCAGAGGGACGGAGTGTGCCGTAAGTAATCCCCAGCTTTTGTGTCATCCTCAGTCTTTCTTACATTCAGTAGAGCACCTGACCTAACAGGCCCCCACCACCCTAAACCCCCGCCATACAGTAGCACACCTGATCTAACAGGCCCCCACCACCCTAAACCCCCGCCATACAGTAGCACACCTGATCTAACAGGCCCCCACCAACCTAAACCCCAACATTCAGTAGCACACCTGATCTAACGGGCCCCCACCACCCTAAACCCCCACCATACAGTAGCACACCTGATCTAACGCGCCCCACCAAACTAAACCCCCACCATACAGTAGCACACCTGATCTAACAGGCCCCCACCATACAGTAGCACACCTGATCTAACAGGCCCCCACCAACCTAAACCCCCGCCATACAGTAGCACACCTGATCTAACAGGCCCCCACCACCCTAAACCCCCACCATACAGTAGCACACCTGATCTAACAGGCCCCCACCAACCTAAACCCCCACATACAGTAGCACACCTGATCTAACGCGCCCCCACTACCCCAAACCCCCACCGTGCACTTGCACACTTGATCTTATGGAACCCCACTACCCCAATACCCCACCAAACACTAGCACATCTGATCTAACGGGACCCATTACCCAAAACCCCACCATGCACTAGCACACTTGATCTTATGGAACCCCACTACCCCCTAACCACACAATACAGTCTCACACCAGATTACCAGCATACTGGTTATGGAAGTATAATCAGAGTATTGATGTCATTTCAAATGACAAAATAAAGGAAAATAAGTTTGGCATCCACTATCAAAATTGATGCAAATTGGAAGTGATAAAGATCAAGCATGTTTCAGTCTCATTTTCAAATATTTGTTGCTAATTTTTCTTGAGAGATACTGATATGAACCTCAAGAAAAAAAAGTATTTTATCTTTTACTGAGTTCAATCTAATAGTTATCATGTTGGATAAATATTGTCCTTGGGTTTTTTTGTGGACATTTTTTGTACCGTCCCTTTTGTTGAGGCAAGAGGAGGTAGAAGACTAGGACTCTCTGTACGTACCACAGTTGGCCCTGAAATGTCTGTTTGCTATACATGTTCAATGGGTTCCCCAAACTCGTACAATCCACTTGTCCACCTCTCCCTCTCTTCCTCTGTCTGTCTGTGTGTGTGTGTGCTGCCCGCCCGGATACTGACACTGTATATGTCATTAACATTGCTACAGTTTTAATCAAATATGTGCTGTATAAAAACTAGGTCAGAATGTTTAATCACTTTAGAGTGAATATGTATTGAGACAGGGAGTGTTTGATTTTGTCAAGGAGCAAATAAACGGAGAGAGTGGGTCAAGACGCAATTTCATGCAACCAGCATACAACATTTCCTTGAGTAAACAGACAAGGTAGATAAGGTAAACCCCTTCAACAGGCTATTTGTAAACATCACGGTAAAGACCACTGTTATATCACAACAAGGCTCCAACTGTCGAGTGTAGGCTAAACGTGTGACAGGAATTTCTCATTGTTAAATCGTGACTGAAATGTAAAAAATTACTCTACTATCAAGTTAAGCTTTTCTGGCCAGGCCAAATGTAAACTTGACACATTTCCAACTTAATAAGAAGCAGTATAACACCAAAGCTGTAATTATGTCTCCTGCAAAGCTTTGGGAAGGCATAATGTTTTGCCTCTCTCTGTGATTCCATAATTCCTAAATGCTTCGCTTTCTGGGCCATAACTCAAAAACCGTTCAATATATTTTTAATGAAATTTAGTATGTGCTTCGACCTAGTGATGGAGTGGTGCCTTTTGCTACTTTGGTTAATGTGTTTTCAAAAAAAAATTCCGGTTCCATTTAACTATTTGAATTAAGTGCATATGAGGCTTTTGTTACCGGGAAACATCTCAAAAGCCCTCATGCATTTTCCTACTTTAATTTAGTGCATATTTTAGGTATGGATATTTCCCCCCCTCTCTCTTAATGCTATGCAGTTTTATTTTATGATACTTGGTCTGCAAGTAGACTAGTGGTGAAATGGTGTCTTTTGTTTCATTGGTTATTCTGAATTGATGATTTGTTTCTGGTTTCCATGAAAACAATTTGAACTTTGTGCATATGGGGATAGGGCCCTTTTTACGACCTCTGTCTCAAAATCTATTCAGTATATCCATAAGAAACTAAGCACATGCTTTCACCTAGTGATGGAGTGGTGCCTTTGCTACTACATTGTTCCTTTATTTTTTACGCATTAGACCAGAAAGGTCAAATGGGCTTATGCCACGGCCAGTTGTCCGTTGTCTGTCGTCCGTAAATTTCTCACATTTTTAACTTCTCATCGAGAACCACTGCACCAAGAAGCTTTTAGCTTTTAACACTCCTATTAGTCATTGGACCCAATGTCTCCACATGTGATGAGAGCCTACATTAGGGAAAACCCAGGCACCAAAGTTACTTTCAAGGTCACCAGTCTCAACACAGCACCTTGACAACTCTTCAAACACTTCTTAAAGGGACACAGAGTATGTTTCTTCATTTTGTATGTGGCTGATATCAGAGCCCAAATATAATTTGTTCTGAGTAGAGTTCATATATATGCGGATTTGTTTTGTACCAAGGTTTCGTCTTCTTTGAAACCAAAATTATCAGGAAGTCAAGTATTGATAATGATATTTGTGTTACTTGGAGATTGAAGTTTAAACATTAAGTAAAGGTGAAAAGGGGGTCTACCTCATGTGTAAATAGTGTTCTAAATGATTTCTGAATTGTTATCAAAATTTAGGGGTAAAATGAGGTATTCATAATAAAGCACAATGCTGAAACAAAAAAGAAATACTGAGATCAATACATTCCCATTTAATACTGTATGATAGTTTTTGTCATGAGATAGAGGTAAATATGCGTTTTAAATTTTTGGTTTTATGAACCCCAAAAGTACAACTGTCGTTTAATTTTTCATGAATAATGACTGGTTAAGTATGTAAACTTTTGAATACCTTCTACATTGTTTATAAAGGAGGGATATGGTCACAAGTGAGGCTTGGAAAAGAAGTGTCAGAGTTTGAAACTGAAACTGTTTTATGCAATATCCGGGGTAACTGAGAGTCCCTGCAATAATTGCTACTTAAGACATGCCTTAATTCGTGACCTTTCACAGAGGTCAAGTGTTTGACATATTTCACTGCTAAAGGTCACACATTTTATGCTTGTGTGATGATATGCAGTAGAGAATGTTTATCGAGTTACTTAATAATCTAAAGAGAATACAAGTGTATTATTCAACCTGCATCAGTAATAGTAGATATCCTGCCACTTTATTTAATTTTTGTTTCATTTTAGACAAGATACGTCAAATTTCAGCAGGAAAAAGAAAGTGAAACAAGAAACTTAAATTCTCTTTATCTATGTTGACATCTCAAAAAAGATTCCTATTTATCAATAGGAAATATTTTAGATTGAGTCATTTAAAGATACTCTAAGCTTTATATTCTTTTAAATTGTATTTAACCCTGAAAGATGTTATTACAATGTTTTTCTGCACAAATGAGGGAAAGTCACTGTTCATCTCTTTAGAAATGAATCATGACATTTTCACAAGCTACAAGGTTTGAGAATAAATGAATGAGGGTATGTGACATCCCCAAGCTATCATTTGACATCTTCATCTCTACTTGTTGAATTGTGGAGTGCATATTTGACTACAGAGTGACTGTATTACAGGAGAACAGTGTGGGGCTGAACGGGTAGCATGTGAGACACGGGGGACAGGCAGACTGGGTCCTGACTGCATCCCGCGCTCACAGATCTGTGACGGGATCACCCAGTGTGCAGACGGAGGGGACGAGAGAGGGTGTCCAGGTGAGTCTTATACTGTCTCCCTCACAAATCATCACAATACTTCAAGTGCTCTGCTCACCAGAACCTGTCTGCCATGTACCTCACCAGTAGTAAAGGGTTGTATAAACCCAAGAAGATTAGTGTTGTTATCATTCATGATAATCATAATAATCATTGTTCTTCAAGATTCACTAGAGCTATGTTCACCTACATACCATTACATTTCAAATTATATTGAAAATATTTCTATAACTGTTCTAGAATTTGTTTGAAATGATTCATTATATTTTTAAAAAGATTTCAAAGGAAGATTTGAAATAAATAAAGGAATCATCCCGTTTTAGACATTTTTGAAGTTAGTGTTTTGTTCCATTTTAATTATTTTCTAAACAAGTAGTTATTTCACTAACTTTGAAATAGCTTGTTGAAAATGGCATGGATTATCAGTGAGAATCTTTCAAAAACTTGTTTTCGTAGAGACTTGAATTGTAACTAGTTGATTGGTGTTGGTTTTGTTAGCACCGATGGTGGATAAAAACCTTCCCGCTTGGCCAGTTAAATCTGAAGGGGAGGCTCCGACGGATGGCTTCTCTGACGGTACAGGGTATGGGTATAAGATGCAGAATTCTGACCAACACCCAGACCAATCCAACCGGGGCACAATTGCCAAGGAGGAGACTCAGGAGATGGGTCAGGGGGATGCCAAACAGAGTGAACCCACATCTGATGCCCAGGACATACCTGCCAAAGTTAGCAAGGCGACAGTGGACTATGAGGAGTTCTCGTCTGATGTTGATAAAGAGCTAGAGGCTGCAACTGTGGTTGACACAAAAGCATCCAATGTGAAGCCCACTCTGCACCCCACCAAGCCTGTGGTGGCGTGGTATGGTGAGGAGACGGAGCCTCAGGACAAGATTCAGCATAAGGACAGTCAGACGCCCACCAAGAAGACCAGGGTACACAGGGTCGACACATTGCTTGAAGAGCACTCTGATAATGCAAAGGAACTAGAGGAAGCTTCTAAACAAGACAAGTCATACACAAGAGGAGATCGACCTGAGGCCCTCCCTAGACCTCCAAAACCAATGCCCCCTAAGATTGAGCATTCTTCTCCTCAACCAAATCTGCCAAAGGCTAAGCCCAATCAGGCCAAGTCTGGTGATGATCACCAGAAAGTTACCCAGTCAACTGATTCAGTTGCTGATACAAGGCAAGGCAATGATGGTGTAAAACCTCATCACAAGAACCAACCATTCCAGGCTAGACCATTCAACAGACAGCCATATGGACCTCCCTCCCTGAACAGACAACCCTACCAGCCTCAGTCTGTGGGCAGGCAGCCCCTGCGGTCGCAGAAGGTTAACCCCCCTGCAGACATAGCAGCAGATTATGACAACAGCTACTTTGGTCTTGGACAGCAGCGTCCCTATCCAGTGCAGAGGCCACCACTGCAGCCCTCCTGGCCCCAGAACAGTTTCCACAAGTACCCAGATCCCAGTGGATACAACCGACCCTACCTCGGCTACAACTACGACTACAATGACTATGATTCATATATCCCAGGCCAGGGTCCAGACCCAAGTAGACCATACAATGGGCGGGATGGGCCCCGCTTCCCAACTAACACATATGGTGGAGGTACTGAGATGTTGTCAGCACATATCTTGTTCTTGTCACTAGCTGTTGTGCAGTGTTTATTTCTTAGTTTCATTTTCAGTTTTATTTCAGTATGTTTATCCATTATAGTATAGCTTTTTAAGCATTTTGAAATATCATTATTTGATGCTTATGAATGTGTTTATGTTCATATTTCTTCTTTTCAGTTTTTTGTATTACTGAGTAATTGGAAAAAGATACCACAATTTCAGAAATCTTTTGACATTTTTCACATCCATTACAGAGTAACTCTGCAGAAAGATGTATGAACTCAAAGATGTACATATATTTGCTCTGGAGTTGTCCCATTAATGAAACAAATGAAAAAAACAAATCCAAAATTTTAAAACTTATTTACCGGTACCATAGAATCCTTAGATATTTTTTCATTTTTGACTCACAATAATTTTGCTAGGTATAATGATTATAGAATTCAAATTACAGGTAATGAAATTATTAATTACAGTATGTTAATTCCAAATTACAAGTTATAAAATAATTACTTACATTGTGTTTTACTTAGATTGTGTCTAGTTAAGCAACCATTATTATGACTTAATTATCATTATTTGTTTGTAAGAATATCTGAGAATAATCATAATGACAAATACCCTGGTAACTACTAGTGGAATGAGTGTTGATGCTACAAGTGTAAGTTACCCTTACAATGGAGACTCTGTGTTTCAGGCTACCCCGGGGCCAGTCCTCCCAGCAACACACACAATCAAGGTACATGTCTCTCCTCTTTTTATCTTTTCAACCATGCTCACAAGAGAGTACAACCAATATCAAACTTTACCTGCCAAATACAGACATGATTTGATACTCATCTGAGACAAGTGTGTGTAACGGTGTAAGTGTATAAGTCTCTGTACATGTTACAGACGGGTGGCAGGAGAAGGAGAGCCTAGTGTATGTAACATGTAAGTGTATAAGTCTCTGTACATGTTACAGACGGGTGGGAAGAGAAGGAGAGCCTAGTGTATGTAACGGTGTAAGTGTATAAGTCTCTGTACATGTTACAGACGGGTGGGAAGAGAAGGAGAGCCTAGTGTATGTAACATGTAAGTGTATAAGTCTCTGTACATGTTACAGACGGGTGGGAAGAGAAGGAGAGCCCAGTGTATGTAACGGTGTAAGTGTATAAGTCTCTGTACATGTTACAGACGGGTGGGAAGAGAAGGAGAGCCTAGTGTATGTAACGGTGTAAGTATAAGTCTCTGTACATGTTACAGACGGGTGGCAGGAGAAGGAGAGCCTAGTGTATGTAACATGTAAGTGTATAAGTCTCTGTACATGTTACAGACGGGTGGGAAGAGAAGGAGAGCCTAGTGTATGTAACATGTAAGTGTATAAGTCTCTGTACATGTTACAGACGGGTGGGAAGAGAAGGAGAGCCTAGTGTATGTATCGGTGTAAGTGTATAAGTCTCTGTACATGTTACAGACGGGTGGGAAGAGAAGGAGAGCCTAGTGTATGTAACGGTGTAAGTGTATAAGTCTCTGTACATGTTACAGACGGGTGGCAGGAGAAGGAGAGCCAGGGGAAGACAGGCGACTCTACCAGCTCTGAGGATGGGCTTCACACCATTGCCCAGAGTAGGCCTTTCTTGATACACTCTTGACAGACATGTAGCTAATGAAGTCTTGTTAACTTTGTTGAAATACTTGGAAAAGCACCTTGAAAGATGAAAGGCTGTATGGTTTTACAACATGAAAGTTCAGTTGATGAAGGCATTCTGATCTTTGTATAAAGCTTTGCGTAATGACCCAATTATGTTAGGCACCATCGAAATGTGCATAAATTCCAATCACATGCAAATTATTTTCAAATATATACAACATATTCATGTAGCAGGCTTAATGTTGAATAATTACATTTAAGGTTTGGGTTTTTTATTCAATAATAAAAGGCATTATGGATTGAGTTTCTCTTCCAAAATAATACTATGTTTATTTAACTATACTCTTAACTTGTTTTGGCATTGGTTTGCAAACTCAAAATTCCAAAAGCCAATCAAATGCAGCTGAAGAAAATGAGGATTTTGTTCATGTTAATCCGTCTCAATAATTCTGAGGCTCAATATTTACTTATCATTATTGTTGATACTATTTAAAGATCTTTTTCCTATCATTGTGCAACTGACAGGGATATGAAATGACAGTTGATAAGAATTGACAAAGGTTTATAACTCCTGTTTTGTTTCCAATAGTGAAACCCTTGGCTACTGACTCTGACAAATCAGCTACTGGAGGCATCGCCCCACAACCTGATGAGAGCCTGAACAGTCAGGAAGGAGTGGACATTGGGGAGAAACCAGAAGCTGTTGTCTCACCAGATACAGACACAGACCCTGACCCTGACCAAGCATCAACCAACACAGACAAAATGCCGGGCAGGCAAGATACCAAGTCTGCAAAAATAGACTCATCATCGTCGGACAGTGATTCTTCCGAGACAAAGGATGAGGCGTCCATTCCCACAAGCATGAAGCCTGCTTCTGCAGCTCCAGTGGAGAAGGTGATGGTTGGCGAGGAGGAGGAGGTGTTTGTTACTAAGGAGAAGGTCATAATCACCAGTCCCACTGACGGGGCGCAGGGGCCCATTGTGGCCCTCTCTCTCGGCCTGGCCATCACTCTCATGCTACTGGTCTTCGTTGGCTGCAGGCTGAGGAACGTCAGGCATCGACTGCGTAAAGGGAGACCACTTCACTCAAATGAGGCAGACTACTTGATAAATGGCATGTACTTATAATCAGTTTGTCATCAATATCATCTTTAAAAATCTTTACAGCCCATGTTATCAAAGTCTCACTATTGAATTTGGAAATGCAAGTATTAAACAAATATTATGATGTTCTGGGAGACAATTTGAGTACTGAATTTCAGAATTTGTGAAACTGTAAACTTGGGCCCAAAAGGTATGATACAGCTGAAAATCCTCTAATAACAGTTTTTGCATTTTGTGTGTAGAGGGATTTTCTCTCCAACAGATGCTTTCAACTTTTAACCCTGCAGAATGAAGAAACAGTCTTGTTCCTATTCTTTAATAATGTATGTCATAAACTCATTGAAATTATTCATGACCATGTTTTTATACCAAACGTTTTTCTCACTTTTACAAGTTTTTGTAACAATAATAATTGAATTAACTGCTTATGTTTTCTCATAACTTTGCATGAGGCTTTTCGGATATGTTATCTTGACATCTCATCTCAGAGGGATATTCTCAATAGCTATCTAAGTCTGGCTTTACTTGTGATGTATGCAATATCTCAATATCTGGTCCAGTTTACAGCAGTTTCTCTTCCTGTTACTAACTGCAAAACATTAGCACTCTGTAATCACCCAACATGCATCTTTAGGTAAGTGCCATCAAGAATTTAGTATTGTACCGTCATCTTGTGTATCCCTTATATTCATACAAGGATTAAGAAACTACCACCAGTACGGTTACCTGGCGAGCTATCAGCTGTGGTTCCGTCTGTTTGTGGCTTGTGTTCATCTGGTGTCCAGACATTCCACTTGAACTTGGTTGTGTACTGCATTCTTCAGTTATACATCTTATTGAGTTTATATATTGTATTCATTCAGTAATCAAAGCTTATTTACATTATACTTGTTGACAATATTGATATTATTTATGTTGTATGTTTATTTAGTATGTTTGATAATCAAATTTTGTTAAATTTTTTACAAAAATGCATTTTTGTAACTATCCCTTTAATTTTTTAATATTCCACTTTGTAGGTCCTTATTGGCCTTACTGGCAATACTTGATGTCCATAATGTTCCATGAAATCCATCACAATCAAATAGATTTTAAAAGTTTATGTGTAACTGTGTAAATGCAAGTCGAGCATTGTTTGACTGGTGCTTGTATATAGCTTAGCTTGGGGAGGTAAAAGAGTTGCTTGAGAGATTCTGTGTACTGTACAATGTCATACATGTTCTGGTGTCCAGTAGCATAATGGCTTCCCACCTGACAGCAGTATAAACATTACCGCTCATCTCATTGACTTTTAACTTGTACTGTCCATTGATGAGTGTCCTACTGCAATCCTAACTTGTAACCAGTCGAAGCCAGTATGGACAGATGAAATTAGAATCTGTTTCCGTTTAGTTGTGAATATGTACGAGGACACCTGTAGGTGATACCGGTGGGTTGTGATTAATCAGTATCAGTTAGCGCTGTAGTAGATTTGTGCAAGTGAGTGTCAATGCTGCCTTGTGTGACAGATTTATTATGTACATTCACTGGTAACATGTTCAAAGATTTGTAGATAACCAAAGTGTGACCCTATCTTGACTTAGTCTTTCATTTACTTGTGTGTATTATGTGGTGTCAGAACATCCTCGCATGCTACTTTACTGCCACCTTCTGTTCAAACAGTCATTCATTAATAATGGGAATCACATTAGAGTTTCATTGCTTAAAGTTGATAAGATGTTTTGGACATAAATACATACTTATTGTGAAAGCTCTATTCAAACAAAACTGGATCATAATGCATGCCAAGACGCTCTGACTATGTCGTTAGTAATCTTCTCACAATGTCTTAGCCAAGTATCTTAAGTGAACTATTTTTTTCACTGTTGTCTGTGATAACTGTTTCTTTCACAGAAATAAACATATTTTCTAAAAAGAATGAGTTAATCTGTCAAACCTTTTGCGGCGTTGTTAGTTACCATATATATTTTGTAACCAACGCAAATTAAATAGACTTGCCAAATTTGGAACTTTTATCAAATTAGAAATGAAATTTTCTGAACAAACACAGGGATTCAAATCTTCATTGGTATCAAGCTGCGCCAGTACAAACTGGTGTACATTCTGTTTGCTTGTTTTTTTCCTCAAAAGTTGTAATATATATACTTTCACGTTAGGAGTCATGTTATAGCCTTGCTTACAAGTTGAATAGGAGTGTATAGTCATGACTCACAAACCCACAATGTTAACCTATGAAAGGTTTATGTAAAACAAACCATACAGTAGATATTAAGTATTAACTAAATGCAATATTGTTCCGTGGATATGTCAGGCAAAAGGTTGCCTACACTGAAGAGATTTCATGATGATGAAGGAAAATCAAAGGACCTTTGAGCAGCATAGCTTCATATCATCAAATTGCTGCTATACAGAATAAAGACAACCTCTTTCTCATAGAATTTAATTGAGCATATATATACAAAACAAATACAAACTAAACACACAGTTTGTTTAGGCAAGAATCCATCAGGAGATGGTTCACAGTACACACAATTTATTACCACTGGGCACATTGATAGTTGTTAATTCTTAATGGGTTTCATAAAAAATGTTTAACTATCCAGCTTTCATATTTGTGTCATGGTCAGACTTAGTCTGAACTTCAGAAGATAGCACTATAAAACAGCTCAGTGCAACAAACAGCTTAACAGAAAAAAATTAGCTATTAGTTGATTCAAATTTGACATTTCATTCCTCAAAACGAAGTCAACTCAAACAGGATTTCTGCGTCACCGGTGCCAATACAGATGTTGATGGTGCACACGCACCACTTGAGTATTTACACTGTCCTTATGTACATATAGAAGTATTCTCACCCAGGCAACACAAAACAACCTTTACTGTAGGCAATAGCATTGACTACAGTAAAAACAAAAAACCTTGGCTCAAGATTTAACCATAGAACATGGCAAAGGGAATTAAATCTAGTTAGGTATAAATCATTCTTCCAGAACTTTGTAGGAACTCAACCAAAGTAACATTAACTGTTTGCATCACTACGAAGGATAACTGAAATGGCCAACATAATATTTGAAGTACGATGGAGAGGATGAAACACAGCCGCTGTGTTTCTGTGAGGGAGATCAGCATCAGCACACAACACCTGTGTGAATCCTCTTGGTGAGAGTGACGCCCCTCACAAGTCTAGCACCTGTCTGCCCGATGCTCACCCACATCATAACTGGGTTACTTCATCTACAGCTCTTGCTTTGCCCTGAAACATACAATAACCAAATGATTTCAGGAATAAGGTGAATCTTTTACCGTATAGGGAAAATTGAGACTTTGGTTGTCATGCAGGAGATGTACCTTACTATATTTAATCTTAAAATTGTCATGCTTATAAGATTAGTACTTGAAAGACAAGCAGGAATCTGCACAGCTGTGAAGCAGCTGATTTGATTCTCAGTCATTCCCCACTGGAGTCACAGACACATAATGCTTTCAATATTAAACATGAAAACTTTTATAAACTTAAATCGAATAAATAATGTGACCAACTTAAAATGGTTGTCTTATCATACCTATCAAACATGAGTGATCTCCCTTTACAAGAGACTGCACTCTGCATACCTACGTAAATGAGAAAATATATTTATTAATTCTCTGTCACCAGTTATTTAGTAATTATGGGAATAGTGTTGATTGAATATTGCCAACACATTAACAGTGTCCAATAACAGGGAGGTAAAAATAAATATTAAGTAATAAGTCTCCATGATCTTAAGCAATAGAAGTGCGAGTTATCCTGTTCTTCTTCTGAAAGTCATACCCACTGATATCCAACATCCCTCCACATCATACCATACAACCACTGACACATTCTATCACAGTACCGACTGTCAACACTGGATGTCAGTAAAGCAACACTGCACACACCCACTTCAGGAGTTTCATACTTGTATTACATCAATCTAAATTATTTTGACAAAGAGTTAGGTATCCACCTTACATCATGCAATGTCCAACGTATGAAGAAAAGCAATACTGCACACAACTACTTGCATGCATAAGGTGTTTCATGCTGACTATACATCAATGTTTGTTACTTTGTTAAAGAGTTCAGTGTCTTTCTCAAACCATCTCATGTCCAATATTTTATGGAAAAGCACACTATGACCATCAACAGCAGTAGCAGTGAATTGACCATGCCATGAATTGAAGAGTATTTAAATGCCATGACAAAACAGACTAATGAACAATCCCTTATTGGAGACATATATGCAAAGACAAACAGGCAATAATACAGAGCAGAGCTACATATCAACAGTGGCTGTACCACCCGGCTTTCTTAAACTTTAACTTGTGCTCATCATTTACAAATTTTCTTAAATGCCCCTCTTTAACCATTAAAAAAGTGAAGATACCAAGTAAGCAGTCAATGCAGTAAGCACACAGAACAGAAATTTAGTGTCATCTGAAGGTAACAAGATGCTCTCCAAATGAAATGGTTATACAGGTCACAATGTTGAAATGTTTTTCTGAACAACTTCCATCAATATCATTCTGATAATCAGATTTTAGAACAGTCAGCCGGCTCCTGTTGATAGGACCATGTCCATACCCTGCTCAAATCTTTTACATAAGTCTTCAATACTGCTGAAAACCTAAAGAGTAAATTTTGTTGCTAGCTACCATGTGACTTGGGTATCAGAGATTGTACACTTAGTCTTATGACAGTGTAGGGAGGGAGGGGGAATGAGTTGGTATAGGTTCTTAGGGAAGGGGGAAGATGTAATCCAATTTCAGGCATGTTTTAGCTCCTCATGCCATTTCAAGTTTAAATGGCAAATTCAACTTTGAAATGAGATTTGGGGCAATATTGTTCAAGAGTGTGTTTCAGTCATAGTAGGTATAAAAAGGGGTTCTGGACCATATACAATTATCAAGCTTCTGTTATACATGTAATGAGCAGAAAGCCTGCTGGACTCATATAGACATATATATATGCATTAATCAGAATTGTATGTTTGGTGACTATTCATCACATACCAAAATTAATAATCATAATCTACTAAGTAATCCATAGTCATAATGCAAATGCAATGATTCAGTGCTTCATTACTTGTTAGACAAAAGCCAAGAATACATATTGTTATCATATTGTTATTCACCTTTTTTTTTTACGGTTGATTTTGACTGATCAGCTTGACTATCTTAGACTTCTGTTTAACCTTCAAACGTCAATATCTCTAAAAACTTGTTTTAAAATGTCGGCTACAACATTCCCAATAAACTTTATAAACTGAAATTCTAGCAAACTCTCATGGCTGTGATGATGCACATCTTTGAATATCTTCTCATCATACAGCTGTATACGCAAGTTCATCTTAAAGCTAAGTTAAGTAATGTTTTAAGGACATAGGGACGCAATGCAAAAGGCAATCATAGTTCTGAGATTTGTTTTTGAATTATCAAAACTCAAAATTAACTGATTACAATGAATTTAGTTGAGATTAATTGAGAAATCATTGTTTAGACTCAGAGCTTCGCATGCCTGTTACAAAATATCAAACAAGCAGCTCACATGATGGAGCTATATCCCCCGCAAATTGCACAATGTTTTTAGGTATTCCATATTTAATCAAATCAAGATTTTTCTATGACTGTATTAAAATTAACGATTCCTTTAATCAATTTGCTGAATTTGCATTTATAATGTTGTAAAGAAAAAAAAATGAAACTGTTCAATCAAAAACAAAGTCAAATAAACTTTTTTTTTAAATCACAAAGTTTAAAGGAAATATTTTCAATCATGTTTGTGATCATAATACACAATCCCAATAGACAAAATAGTGTTGGCCCAGAAGACTGGATCATTTCAGTCTTTTTATGATGTTATGATTTTTGGTCTTAAATCATTGTTTTCTAAATCAACCTTCATGTAATTTGGGATTTCTGTGATAAATATGACACAAATATGAGCAAAAAAATAAACTATCTATGATAGATACATGACTCAATTACAATTTCCTTCCCAAAACAATCCTGTTTTACTCAAAAGCTAATAACACAAATATTTTCAAAATTTTAAATAATGACCCACCTTCATGAATTCAGAATCTCATACTAACTTCAATCAAAATGAGATGATTAGTTGATAAGTTATGAATTGGACAAGATGTTTGTAAAAACTTTGTAACAGAGACACCACATTTAAACAAGTATTGCAAAAATTTACAAAAATATTGTAAAAATAGTTAATCATGACCTACCTTCATGTAATTATGAATCTTTGTACCAGATTTGATTAAAATTAGATGATTACTTAAGAATTATTATTTGTTGAATTGTTAATCATGACACACCTTCATGTATTTATGCATATTCAAACCAACTTTGATCAAAATATTTCAGTTGATGAGAGTACAAGTTATAAGCCGGACAGGAATTGTTAACAGTTTTCTTACAAATTCATCACTTTTTCCCCTAATTCCAAAAATATTTTCAAAATAGTTGATAACGAATCATTATGACATATATCTGAATTTTCATGACAAATTTGAATTGAAATGGTTAATTAGTTACAAAATTATGAGCCAGACGCTATGTGTGACGGACGGACGGTCCGCATTATAATACCCCCTGCAACTTCATTGTTGCCGGGGGTAACAATAGTATAGACTAACAGTGCAGCTACATGAAGCCAGGGTGGAGGAATACACTCATGCACCTTCCCACAAGTATGAGAGGGACTACTTCCACCTTGGCCACTGCTTGTCCTTGCTAGTGAGTGGTACGTAGATGACCCCCATGAGGTTCGACTTGACCACCTGACCCTCTAAAGTCTTGTCTATCTGCATCAGCTTCTGGTTCTCCCCCTGGGCCCCAACCGGGATGATCAGACGGCCGCCTGGCTTCAGCTGATCTATCAACTGTCAAATTAGTGGATATGTTATGATAGCATGCTTTACTGACAATGTTTTACACTGGAAACTAAAACAGTTACGTAATGTGCAAATATCAAGGCTATCCATTCTTCCAAATACAACTGATTATTTAATAATAATAATGATAATAATGAGTATTTATAAAGCGCTATATCCATACACAATGTGCATGCTCAAAGCACATTAAAATCAATATTAATATCATTATTTCTTTAAAAAATAGAGCCATAGGCTCTGTAGCTAATCAGTTTTACATTATTTATTTACATTATTATGTTTTAAGTTGAAGACATACAAAAATAACAGATTTATCACATGGAATGAATCTTTACAAATCATACAATATTCATAATTTTCTGGTCAAAGGTTTGTCTACTCACACATTGTGACTCATAGAACCACACACTTACACACCTCTGCTTTCTAATCACTAAATACATTAAAAGATAAATGAAATAATCTGAACTATCACTTCAAACTTCCCATTGCTACCACCACTCACCCCCTCCCAAATACCCCACCTCCCAACCTTCACTATACTATCATGCAATAAGGTAATGGCATGCATACAGTAGGGCTGTGCAATATTATCTCAGAACCAATATATTACGGTACACATTGTGCAATACAATTTTTGCAATATTATTTTTCATATTGCAATATATCGCACCAAGTCAAATTCCTTCAAAAGGCGTGTTCTAATTTGCTTGACTTGTAAAAAAAGTCTTTAGATATGCATGAAAATGTGTTTGGCTGTATAAGAAATTATAGTAGAGAGTTTTAGTTTAAATTTACTTACCAATAATTTCTTTTTTAGTAATTGTCTATTTTTCAAAAGACCTGAAGGCATTTTATCAAATGTATAATGTTTAAACTGCATAAAGAAGTTTAAAACTTTGTATATTGAATATCATTGCAATATAAAATTTGGTGAAATACTCAGCCCTAGCGTATACTAGATGGACTTTGACCCTTGGCTGCCATGGCCACAGCCATTAAGGGGGTCAACCCACACATAGGTTACATAGCACCGGCGGCCTCTTGATTTTATCTTCTATAACTCTCCTGTTCAGATCTGTTTATCATATCTAATTCATATATATAGATCTATCTTTCTCATCGTTTGCCGCTTACTACTGACTCTAGCACATGAACCAGTGAGGAACTGTATAGACGACTACCAGAAGCTGTACAAATTAAATGTCAACCTTTTTTATTTGCCACCCTGCCACATCCTTATTGTTTGGGGTAGGACATTGAAATTTATACATCTTGGTCTCCAACCTACAAATAATATAATTTCAAAACTTCACATTCCTAGTGACACCATTCCTGTGTAGCTCACTTTCAGGAATCAGTTGGTAGAGAAAAGAAGGAGATTTTGTATCTAGCAGGGGTGTATGACAGTCATATCAAGAACATATCTGGCTTTATCGACAGGTAATGGTGTTAAAATATCTGGCAAATTAAAGTATTTTGATTAATAATAAGAATCATGCCTAAGTTGACCATATATGAAAGCTCCAGCAGCAACTGGTACATCAGCTAGAAGCTTACAGCTTGTGGAAGTTCAGGTGCAGCAGCCCCGACATGGATAGCATCGTACGGTCCATCTGCCTCGAAACCCTTGCGCCCGTCTCCCAGCACAAACTTGAGTTGACCCTGCTCCATGAGCTGGGCGAGACTGGGGTCCTTCTTCACGTTACTGATGGATCCCTGCACCAGCTCGTCTATGTGGTCAATACCCACCGCAAGCCCTGTTGATCCTACCTGCAGATAGAGGTATAAAATTGAACCTTATTTATATCAGTTATGAGTGCTTGGGCTAGAATCTGGAACTGTGAATAATATGTTTAAGTAATTAGTTTTCCTAATGTAGACGGAACTCATACCAAATGTGCTATGCTTTCAGTTTAGACAGAATCTTGTATAGTGTATGTTTTGAAACTGAATAGTTTGCATGTTGATATCGGACCTTGCAATTTTTAAGGTCACACAACTATGTTTCAAAAGGCGCCTGATGTCTTATCTACAGTGAAATGCCAAAAGTATTGCAACAAACATGTCTGACGTCACCGATGTGGAGTCAAATGTGCTCCATACAATGTCGTTCTAAAAGCTGAATAATTGAATTGACTTACCTAAACTAGTCAGTATTTTGTAATGTAACCTTTCTGGATAAAGACACTTCGAATACTGAACTGCTGCTATCAAATCTTCGCGAGAGTTTATGTTTTCACAGTCTTTCTGAATTTAATTTTCATACACCTCCACACATTTTCTATTATATTGATGTCTTGGGATTGTGCAGGCCAGTCCATTCCGGGAATATAATTATCCGTTTTCCAGGTATTGGTTTCCCGAGAACGGTGTACGAGAGCGCATTGTCATCTTGAAATATCCAGGGTTCATTCCCAAATTCTTTTGCTACAACAGGCCACAAATTTGTTTCAAGAACATCAATATATTTTGCCAAGTTTATATTTCCCTCGACTGGAACCAATACACCCACACCGTTGTAGCTGACACACCCCCAAAACATGACACTTGCCCTGACAGGACGTTTCAGTACATTCAAACATTCTGGTCGCCACTTTTCGTCGGCTCTTCTCCAAACTGAAATGTTTTTGGTTTTTCCCAATACAACTTGAGTTTTATCTGTGAATAACACTTTCTTCCACCTATCAAGCCTCCATGTAACTTTTGTAACAATGTAAATGTCTCTGAATTGTCCTGCTGAAAACTCGAACATGATGTTGAGAATTGAAATTGTCAGTTATATCAGAAAAGGAACGTCGCCTATTCTTACGAACAACAAGGAAAAGTCTCCTATCTCCCCTCAACCCGATCAAACGATGCCGACCACTTCGATGTCCGTTTTCTGTGCTTTCGACGTGAGTAAATTTCTTCAAAAGTCTCCCAACAGTAGATCTATGAAATGCTAACAATTCTGCAATTTTACTATTCTTCAAATCTTTTAGATGCAACTCAATAATTAATTCTTTTTGCTTTGCTGACAGTTCTTTCGCGCTACGAGCCATGTCGTCTGCTTGGCACGCGACTGACGGAAACATAACCGATGATGTCATAAACAGCGTTGTATGAAAAAGCAGACTGTAAAATATTATCCTGCCAAATTTCACTCGCCAATTTAATGCGGTTTTCAAATGTGAGTGTTTCATTTTCATTCGTTACTTTAATGAACTGGACCGCAAACAGGTTTGTTGCAATACTTTTGGCATGGCACTGTAGAAAGGCCTGGTAGGAGTGACATGAGGATCCACAAAGGAATGTGGAGACAGGACCAAAAGAAGTTAAAACAAGAGGACAATAGTGACGTCTTCTTCGCAAGGAGCTATCCCCCGGGGAAGCAGAATGTTTTCTCTACATTTATCATCAGATCGGTCTAATGCTCCTCCAGTGGATAACTCCATGGGTTTACCCCCAATACTTAGACTGAAAAAAACCCACACATCCCAATACTCAGACAAATCAGTCAAGTGTGACTCTGGTACCAAGTGTTATAATTGACCTATCCCATAGACTAACAAGATAGATGCATTGAGCAAAACAAGATAACAACTTTTTGCAGGTGATGATAAGCACTATGTCTATAAACGTAAATGAAAGGTACATATGATAATGTATGTTCTTATTTAATTCAGCTGAGATTATGCTGAGGATTAGTGTTATTTTTTTTATCACAAATTAGGTTTTGATTAAACATGCCTGACAGACAAGACAACCTATACCAGGTTCTTCTCTCGAAAGAAGGAAAAATAAAAACAGATTCCACCTGCCCTTCCAACCTGCTGCAATGCAGACAGACTTCTATAGAGATAGCAGAGCCAACTAAACTCCAGCAGATCAACGCAGACATGTGTGCTTGAAAATTGTGCTGATGCCATGTTTTTCATTGTGTGCTATGTGTACTGAACATGTATTGGGGGCTGTAAAGAAATATATTTTAGAATGTAAAGTATATATTCTATTGCTGAAAAAAGTCATTATTTTCTATTATCTGAGTTTTGGGTCCTCTGATTATTGGGAGGTAACCACTCTATGTGCTGATGACAGATTTATCCTTCTCAGTTAAGGCTGCATAAAAACAGTAAATGTTTTTCATGCATATTTTTTCAAAAGTGATGAGGGCAGTTAGACTTTAATTCTACTTTTTAGTGGAAAACATTTTGATGTGGGTGGAAAACATTTTCTTCAATCATTAGAAATAAAGTTTGAAAGCATTTACGGCATACACGATGGCATCATAGTGGTTTTTGCAAATATTTATATTTTTGGTTCATAAAACGATAATTTAGTTGAACTGCAGTGATGAGGCATACTAAAAAAATATTTTTCTAAATAGCAATAAAAAGCAGTTACACCCACATATATTAGTTTTGCGAATTATTTTTATCAAGCCTAAAATCACCCAAATAATAAGCTTCCTAATAAACTCTCCTCTTGCTCTCAGACTCACCAGCATTGCCATACAGGCTGTGAGGTAGCCACTTCCTGACCCCACATCGAGCGCTCGTTTGCCCTCCTTCAGGTGATCAGACAGCAGCTCCAGGGCGTGGGCATGCTTCAATTTGTAACAGAACAAATCAGGCAAGCTTCAGCAAATTTGGAAAGAAGTTACAGACATTTGAATTATTGATATATAACAATAATGAATAATCATTCATCAACATAGTTGGACAGTTAATTTACAAAAAAAATTATTTTCTGATCAAAGCAAGTCACTGAGAGTTGAGTAGTCATTATCTTGTTATTAGTCATGAGAGTTGTGTAGTCATTATCTTGTTATTAGTCACTGAGGGTTGTGTAGTCATTATCTTGTTATTAGTCACTGAGAGTTGTGTAGTCATTATCTTGTTATTAGTCACTGAGGGTTGTGTAGTCATTATCTTGTTATAAGTCACTGAGAGTTGTGTAGTCATTATCTTGTTATTAGTCATGAGAGTTGTGTAGTCATTATCTTGTTATAAGTCACTGAGGGTTGTGTAGTCATTATCTTGTTATAAGTCACTGAGAGTTGTGTAGGCATTATCTTGTTATTAGTCATGAGAGTTGTGTAGTCATTATCTTGTTATTAGTCACTGAGAGTTGTGTAGTCATTATCTTGTTATAAGTCACTGAGAGTTGTGTAGTCATTATCTTGTTATTAGTCACTGAAAGTTGAGTAGTCATTATCTTGTTATTAGTCATGAGAGTTGTGTAGTCATTATCTTGTTATTACTCATGAGAGTTGTGTAGTCATTATCTTGTTATAAGTCACTGAGAGTTGTGTAGTCATTATCTTGTTATTAGTCATGAGAGTTGAGTAGTCATTATCTTGTTATTAGTCACTGAGAGTTGTGTAGTCATTATCTTGTTATTAGTCACTGAGAGTTGAGTAGTCATTATCTTGTTATAAGTCACTGAGAGTTGAGTAGTCATTATCTTGTTATAAGTCACTGAGAGTTGTGTAGTCATTATCTTGTTATTAGTCACTGAGAGTTGAGTAGTCATTATCTTGTTATAAGTCACTGAGAGTTGAGTAGTCATTATCTTGTTATTAGTCACTGAGAGTTGTGTAGGCATTATCTTGTTATTAGTCACTGAGAGTTGAGTAGTCATTATCTTGTTATTAGTCATGAGAGTTGTGTAGTCATTATCTTGTTATTAGTCACTGAGGGTTGTGTAGTCATTATCTTGTTATTAGTCATGAGAGTTGTGTAGTCATTATCTTGTTATTAGTCACTGAGGGTTGTGTAGTCATTATCTTGTTATAAGTCACTGAGAGTTGTGTAGTCATTATCTTGTTATTAGTCATGAGAGTTGTGTAGTCATTATCTTGTTATAAGTCACTGAGGGTTGTGTAGTCATTATCTTGTTATAAGTCACTGAGAGTTGTGTAGGCATTATCTTGTTATTAGTCATGAGAGTTGTGTAGTCATTATCTTGTTATTAGTCACTGAGAGTTGTGTAGTCATTATCTTGTTATAAGTCACTGAGAGTTGTGTAGTCATTATCTTGTTATTAGTCACTGAAAGTTGAGTAGTCATTATCTTGTTATTAGTCATGAGAGTTGTGTAGTCATTATCTTGTTATTACTCATGAGAGTTGTGTAGTCATTATCTTGTTATAAGTCACTGAGAGTTGTGTAGTCATTATCTTGTTATTAGTCATGAGAGTTGAGTAGTCATTATCTTGTTATTAGTCACTGAGAGTTGTGTAGTCATTATCTTGTTATTAGTCACTGAGAGTTGAGTAGTCATTATCTTGTTATAAGTCACTGAGAGTTGTGTAGTCATTATCTTGTTATTAGTCATGAGAGTTGTGTAGTCATTATCTTGTTATAAGTCACTGAGAGTTGTGTAGCCATTATCTTGTTATAAGTCACTGAGAGTTGTGTAGTCATTATCTTGTTATAAGTCACTGAGAGTTGTGTAGTCATTATCTTGTTATTAGTCACTGAGAGTTGAGTAGTCATTATCTTGTTATAAGTCACTGAGAGTTGTGTAGGCATTATCTTGTTATTAGTCATGAGAGTTGTGTAGTCATTATCTTGTTATAAGTCACTGAGAGTTGTGTAGGCATTATCTTGTTATAAGTCACTGAGAGTTGTGTAGGCATTATCTTGTTATAAGTCACTGAGGGTTGTGTAGTCATTATCTTGTTATTAGTCATGAGAGTTGTGTAGTCATTATCTTGTTATTACTCATGAGAGTTGTGTAGTCATTATCTTGTTATTAGTCATGAGAGTTGTGTAGTCATTATCTTGTTATAAGTCACTGAGAGTTGTGTAGTCATTATCTTGTTATTAGTCACTGAGAGTTGTGTAGGCATTATCTTGTTATAAGTCACTGAGGGTTGTGTAGGCATTATCTTGTTATTAGTCACTGAGGGTTGTGTAGTCATTATCTTGTTATTAGTCACTGAGAGTTGTGTAGTCATTATCTTGTTATAAGTCACTGAGAGTTGTGTAGGCATTATCTTGTTATTAGTCATGAGAGTTGTGTAGTCATTATCTTGTTATTAGTCACTGAGAGTTGTGTAGTCATTATCTTGTTATAAGTCACTGAGAGTTGTGTAGTCATTATCTTGTTATTAGTCACTGAAAGTTGAGTAGTCATTATCTTGTTATTAGTCATGAGAGTTGTGTAGTCATTATCTTGTTATTACTCATGAGAGTTGTGTAGTCATTATCTTGTTATAAGTCACTGAGAGTTGTGTAGTCATTATCTTGTTATTAGTCATGAGAGTTGAGTAGTCATTATCTTGTTATTAGTCACTGAGAGTTGTGTAGTCATTATCTTGTTATTAGTCACTGAGAGTTGAGTAGTCATTATCTTGTTATTAGTCACTGAGAGTTGTGTAGTCATTATCTTGTTATTAGTCACTGAGGGTTGTGTAGTCATTATCTTGTTATAAGTCACTGAGAGTTGTGTAGTCATTATCTTGTTATTAGTCACTGAGAGTTGAGTAGTCATTATCTTGTTATAAGTCACTGAGAGTTGAGTAGTCATTATCTTGTTATAAGTCACTGAGAGTTGTGTAGTCATTATCTTGTTATTAGTCACTGAGAGTTGAGTAGTCATTATCTTGTTATAAGTCACTGAGAGTTGAGTAGTCATTATCTTGTTATTAGTCACTGAGAGTTGTGTAGGCATTATCTTGTTATTAGTCACTGAGAGTTGAGTAGTCATTATCTTGTTATTAGTCATGAGAGTTGTGTAGTCATTATCTTGTTATTAGTCACTGAGGGTTGTGTAGTCATTATCTTGTTATTAGTCATGAGAGTTGTGTAGTCATTATCTTGTTATTAGTCACTGAGGGTTGTGTAGTCATTATCTTGTTATAAGTCACTGAGAGTTGTGTAGTCATTATCTTGTTATTAGTCATGAGAGTTGTGTAGTCATTATCTTGTTATAAGTCACTGAGGGTTGTGTAGTCATTATCTTGTTATAAGTCACTGAGAGTTGTGTAGGCATTATCTTGTTATTAGTCATGAGAGTTGTGTAGTCATTATCTTGTTATTAGTCACTGAGAGTTGTGTAGTCATTATCTTGTTATAAGTCACTGAGAGTTGTGTAGTCATTATCTTGTTATTAGTCACTGAAAGTTGAGTAGTCATTATCTTGTTATTAGTCATGAGAGTTGTGTAGTCATTATCTTGTTATTACTCATGAGAGTTGTGTAGTCATTATCTTGTTATAAGTCACTGAGAGTTGTGTAGTCATTATCTTGTTATTAGTCATGAGAGTTGAGTAGTCATTATCTTGTTATTAGTCACTGAGAGTTGTGTAGTCATTATCTTGTTATTAGTCACTGAGAGTTGAGTAGTCATTATCTTGTTATAAGTCACTGAGAGTTGTGTAGTCATTATCTTGTTATTAGTCATGAGAGTTGTGTAGTCATTATCTTGTTATAAGTCACTGAGAGTTGTGTAGCCATTATCTTGTTATAAGTCACTGAGAGTTGTGTAGTCATTATCTTGTTATAAGTCACTGAGAGTTGTGTAGTCATTATCTTGTTATTAGTCACTGAGAGTTGAGTAGTCATTATCTTGTTATAAGTCACTGAGAGTTGTGTAGGCATTATCTTGTTATTAGTCATGAGAGTTGTGTAGTCATTATCTTGTTATAAGTCACTGAGAGTTGTGTAGGCATTATCTTGTTATAAGTCACTGAGAGTTGTGTAGGCATTATCTTGTTATAAGTCACTGAGGGTTGTGTAGTCATTATCTTGTTATTAGTCATGAGAGTTGTGTAGTCATTATCTTGTTATTACTCATGAGAGTTGTGTAGTCATTATCTTGTTATTAGTCATGAGAGTTGTGTAGTCATTATCTTGTTATAAGTCACTGAGAGTTGTGTAGTCATTATCTTGTTATTAGTCACTGAGAGTTGTGTAGGCATTATCTTGTTATAAGTCACTGAGGGTTGTGTAGGCATTATCTTGTTATTAGTCACTGAGGGTTGTGTAGTCATTATCTTGTTATTAGTCACTGAGAGTTGTGTAGTCATTATCTTGTTATAAGTCACTGAGAGTTGTGTAGGCATTATCTTGTTATTAGTCATGAGAGTTGTGTAGTCATTATCTTGTTATTAGTCACTGAGAGTTGTGTAGTCATTATCTTGTTATAAGTCACTGAGAGTTGTGTAGTCATTATCTTGTTATTAGTCACTGAAAGTTGAGTAGTCATTATCTTGTTATTAGTCATGAGAGTTGTGTAGTCATTATCTTGTTATTACTCATGAGAGTTGTGTAGTCATTATCTTGTTATAAGTCACTGAGAGTTGTGTAGTCATTATCTTGTTATTAGTCATGAGAGTTGAGTAGTCATTATCTTGTTATTAGTCACTGAGAGTTGTGTAGTCATTATCTTGTTATTAGTCACTGAGAGTTGAGTAGTCATTATCTTGTTATAAGTCACTGAGAGTTGTGTAGTCATTATCTTGTTATAAGTCACTGAGAGTTGTGTAGTCATTATCTTGTTATTAGTCACTGAGAGTTGAGTAGTCATTATCTTGTTATAAGTCACTGAGAGTTGAGTAGTCATTATCTTGTTATTAGTCACTGAGAGTTGTGTAGTCATTATCTTGTTATTAGTCACTGAGAGTTGAGTAGTCATTATCTTGTTATTAGTCACTGAGAGTTGTGTAGTCATTATCTTGTTATTAGTCACTGAGGGTTGTGTAGGCATTATCTTGTTATAAGTCACTGAGAGTTGAGTAGTCATTATCTTGTTATAAGTCACTGAGAGTTGTGTAGGCATTATCTTGTTATAAGTCACTGAGGGTTGTGAAGGCATTATCTTGTTATTAGTCACTGAGAGTTGAGTAGTCATTATCTTGTTATAAGTCACTGAGAGTTGTGTAGGCATTATCTTGTTATAAGTCACTGAGAGTTGTGTAGTCATTATCTTGTTATTAGTCATGAGAGTTGTGTAGTCATTATCTTGTTATAAGTCACTGAGAGTTGTGTAGCCATTATCTTGTTATAAGTCACTGAGAGTTGTGTAGTCATTATCTTGTTATAAGTCACTGAGAGTTGTGTAGTCATTATCTTGTTATTAGTCACTGAGAGTTGAGTAGTCATTATCTTGTTATAAGTCACTGAGAGTTGTGTAGGCATTATCTTGTTATTAGTCATGAGAGTTGTGTAGTCATTATCTTGTTATAAGTCACTGAGAGTTGTGTAGGCATTATCTTGTTATAAGTCACTGAGAGTTGTGTAGGCATTATCTTGTTATAAGTCACTGAGGGTTGTGTAGTCATTATCTTGTTATTAGTCATGAGAGTTGTGTAGTCATTATCTTGTTATTACTCATGAGAGTTGTGTAGTCATTATCTTGTTATTAGTCATGAGAGTTGTGTAGTCATTATCTTGTTATAAGTCACTGAGAGTTGTGTAGTCATTATCTTGTTATTAGTCACTGAGAGTTGTGTAGGCATTATCTTGTTATAAGTCACTGAGGGTTGTGTAGTCATTATCTTGTTATTAGTCACTGAGAGTTGTGTAGGCATTATCTTGTTATAAGTCACTGAGGGTTGTGTAGGCATTATCTTGTTATTAGTCACTGAGGGTTGAGTAGTCATTATCTTGTTATTAGTCATGAGAGTTGAGTAGTCATTATCTTGTTATTAGTCATGAGAGTTGTGTAGGCATTATCTTGTTATTAGTCATGAGAGTTGTATAGGCATTATCTTGTTATAAGTCACTGAGAGTTGTGTAGGCATTATCTTGTTATAAGTCACTGAGGGTTGTGAAGGCATTATCTTGTTATTAGTCACTGAGAGTTGAGTAGTCATTATCTTGTTATAAGTCACTGAGAGTTGTGTAGGCATTATCTTGTTATAAGTCACTGAGAGTTGTGTAGTCATTATCTTGTTATTAGTCATGAGAGTTGTGTAGTCATTATCTTGTTATAAGTCACTGAGAGTTGTGTAGTCATTATCTTGTTATAAGTCACTGAGAGTTGTGTAGTCATTATCTTGTTATAAGTCACTGAGAGTTGTGTAGCCATTATCTTGTTATAAGTCACTGAGAGTTGTGTAGTCATTATCTTGTTATTAGTCACTGAGGGTTGAGTAGTCATTATCTTGTTATAAGTCACTGAGAGTTGTGTAGGCATTATCTTGTTATTAGTCACTGAGAGTTGAGTAGTCATTATCTTGTTATAAGTCACTGAGAGTTGTGTAGTCATTATCTTGTTATTAGTCACTGAGAGTTGTGTAGGCATTATCTTGTTATAAGTCACTGAGGGTTGTGTAGGCATTATCTTGTTATTAGTCACTGAGGGTTGAGTAGTCATTATCTTGTTATTAGTCATGAGAGTTGTGTAGTCATTATCTTGTTATAATTCACTGAGAGTTGAGTAGTCATTATCTTGTTATTAGTCATGAGAGTTGAGTAGTCATTATCTTGTTATTAGTCATGAGAGTTGAGTAGTCATTATCTTGTTATTAGTCATGAGAGTTGAGTAGTCATTATCTTGTTATTAGTCATGAGAGTTGAGTAGTCATTATCTTGTTATAAGTCACTGAGAGTTGTGATGACTGATGGCAACCAACTAACCATGTGGGGTGCACTGATTGTCACAGCATAACCAATACTTTGCGGTGAGTCATTATATGGGTTGAACTTGCAGAAATGAGCCCTGTCGACTGCCTTCATCACTTGTACCACTCGCGGACATTTGATTATGCCGTTAGCTGAAAAAAATCCATCACCATGCAAAATTATTGTTACAGTATCCATGCTGCATCAGCTTCTTTCTTATAATGACAATATTTTATGGATTACAACTCCTTTTTTAAAGCACACATTTTGAGTCTATTAAGGAACTACTCATCCTAGAATATTCCCCATCTGCTATGAGGTCCTTTCACAAAATTCAAGCTTTCTCAGGCTTTTTAAACTGGAGGAAAAAATAAAATTAGTTTTATGGTGCAACCCTTGTCTCTCTTATCAGATACTACAGAGTGACCCAATATAGAGAAATACTTAAAGTAATAGTCTCATTTTTGCAAGGCAAATTGTAATGCACGCCGGACAAATAGTTTATCACTCACATAAATCTTTCCCCTGACGTTTGCAACAGTTTTCAGAAATCTGCGTGCATTCTAGCCCTCAAAAGTGAAGTTCAAAACACCCTACCCTATATCTTTGGCGAGCGTTAGTCCTTACCGCGTCATTTCGCTAAGGCCATGAATTGGAACACATGGAATTTCCCAGCTAAATATCCAATGAAAATAGCCAATAGCTTACCTTTTTTCAAATACAGAAATAACAAAAAGGTGGTAAACTCAATGAAGGATGCGTGTGTCATACGTATCGCCGCTGCAATTACTAGATTTCCAGCATTTCGTGCTCGCGATGAGATTGCACTTGATTCGGTAACTCTTCAGTCTGAAACGGCATACGCCAATAAGCAGCGTCATCCTAAACTTTAAAACGGGCTTAAAAATGAAAATATTTACAGACGCGACAGGAAATATTGGTGTAAGTGATCGGATTTTTACTCGTGAAGAATAATTAGCCCAGTTTGGTTGCCTTACAAAATTGAGACTATGACTTTAAGAACTTATTTGTTTGTACATTAAAACAGTTATTGAACTTTACAAATCCTGTCCATGTTCAACTTCTTAATTCATATTGTGTTACTTGTAAAATATTAAACATTGTTGCTTAGAAGTTCTCTTATTGCTTCATCTTTGAGAATTGTCCATAGTAACAACAAACTAACTAACTCGATTAGCTCAAGTACTTTACATAAAGATCTTGTATATCTATGAATATCCTTATCAGGTACTTGAATACTGTTTTCAAACAGCTGTGTAAAATACTTATTTTTGGGAAAATAAAAACATAAGTAAAAATAATTTGAAATTGTACTAATGGGGACATTCTCTCCCCACAGAGGTAGCTCCGTCATTAATTCCTATACAACCTCTATCTTAATACAATGTTTCTTGATCTAGAAGTGAAGAACGCTGATTGGATGAAATCAAAGTTAGTTGTGCATTCAGCGACACCATTTCAAAAGTTTTCATTCAAATCGCCTGATTCGAATATGCACCTTGCACTTTGAGTCTCTTTACAGAACACACGCCTCATTTTGCGACTGCGAGCAGCAACACTGCACAGGCCTGTGTGAAAACAAGTATGTTATTCATGCATTCACTGTTTTCATTAATTGAAATATTGCCAGGTAGTTAAGTTGCAATTTTGCGCCGGTAAACCGTCATATTTTGCCCGAAAAACCTTCGTATTAAGAAAGAGGTTGCATAGTAAAAAATTGTGACGGAGCTACCTCTGTTGGGAGAAAATGTATTGGGGATAGTGTGATCCCAAATATTTAAGTGTTTCACAATACAGAGAGTATCATTCGACACAGTGACTTGACTTTGAAATTCTTAAAAACTGTCATAATGCACAACATTGCAAATGGTTGGATATAAAACTTTGCTGGAGTTATCAATGGGACATCATTTGAAGCCAGAATATTTCTGAGACAGCCAATGTTTGTGAATTCAATCTTTGGCATATTTTGACAATGTTAATAGTAACAAATTGTTCACCGTGTAAGTTGTCAACGAGATTGCTGTTGTTGACCCCACTGGATCGCCACGCCATAGTTGACTTGGGCAGCACAGCAAGTAGGAAACTGATTGGAGATAATAAAATTGACCGCAACCGGTCACCGACCATCACATTTCAAGTCTGGCTGTCAAGCGTCAGCAGCAAGTAGGGCCTCTACTCGTCGAAACTGCGTTGTAAAACAAATGCATTTACCTAACAAGCAGATATCTTTAAAATGTGTGTATATGTGGATATAATGCAAAAGTTGTCAAGCGGTATTTAAAACAATGGTTGGCGTTTGCTACCTTTTAATTAGCGAGACAGTAATTTTCTTACAGATTTGCAACCATTAGAGACCTTGACCTTTAAAACGACCTTCACCTTTACTAAACCGGTTAAAATAAAAGGCCCTATTGCGCTAAAGGAAACGCCCACTTTTCTTCCGCTCCAGTTGCGTTGGCTGTCTCAGAAATATTCTGATAAAAGTTTTAAACACACTACAAATGCTTTAAGCTTTTGTTTTTATTACCACAATTAAATTTCCATTAAAAAAATTGATCACAATTCCACAGATATACTCTAGTGATATTATTTAAGGACCACAGAGTATGTTGTTCGGGTCAAATGTGTCAAACTTTATAAATAATGTTATTTAATAGAGAAATGGTGATTGCTTCCGAATTTCAGCATCTTGGTTCTTGTAAGTTCAGTATATTGGCAATAAACGGATTCAAGTCGTGATTTGTGATCGAAAACCGGACAATGGTTCAAACGTAAATTTGGAAACTGTTAAAGCAGACACAAAGACATATATTGAGTGCTAGTGTTCAATAGGTCATTTAACTAATATACATGTAATTTGGACGCAGAAATTCGACTACTTATATTTGTATGGCTTGTTTTTTCTCTTTATCATTGACAACATTATCTATCATAATCTTGACATTTTAGAGTTATTGGTATTATTCTTTATCTATATCTATTACAAATTTCGCTTAGAAAAAATTGTTCAAATCGCTGGAAATATTGCCGTTTTTAAAAAAAATTATTTTATGTTTATGGTAAAAAAGAGTTTTGAAATGAACCCTAAAGATTTTGTCTGTTCCCGATCATGTATTACAAGGTCAATATGTTACGCTTCCAGCTGGCAAAAGTAGTTATTGCCCCGTTTTAAACCAACAGAGGTAGGAATACATTAATTTCTTTCAGCGTTCGTCTGTTGATTGATGTTTAAACTGATAGAATGTGTTGGTTTTATGTATCGCATATAACCTGTGTTACTTTCCTGTATGTTCACCAGTTCTGCAATGGTACAAAAATGAATTTCTTTCGGGGAAACAAAGAATTATTGTCGTCGTTGTTGTTGGTATTATAATCGTTTTGCTAATTGTACTACTTCCCTGATAATCTTTAAAAGTGACCCAGAGTATGTTTCATATTTTTATGTGGTTTGAATAAATGCCAAAATTCATTAGTCCCGAGTTAAAGTTAATAATGCTATAGGCTATCCAAAGAATGATAATTATCACTGGTACCCATTGTTACAAAAATGTTCCTTTGGTACAAGTGAACACGCATGTTTGAGTCGTCCATGAGATGACAATGGTTCTGGTGTATGCCTAATCTTATTTATTAACCAAACACTAATCATATCAATTTCTCATCTCATCGTTAACTCATCTAGAACGTTTTCATGACTGTACAGGTACTAATCAATCGTCAGTACCGTATTTTGAGATATTAACTTGGTAACACATTACAGTCAATGAAAACCTTCAATTCAAACACTTACAAACTATTAGGATATTTTACTACCGCATCACAAGCTGCTTCTCCTTTTTGTGGTGTAAGGGAGGTAACTATGGAAAGACTGTCTTACTAAACATAACTTTTGGAAGCTTATTGTTTGCAAATCAGGTCCACTTCTTTTCAAGGTAAAAGAAATAATTATCTTATAATATGTAAATCGCAATGATTAGAATGTTAAGGTTCATTGGATATGAAGATTTCACTACGAAAACATTTGATTGATCATTTGAAATCAACACTAAAGATGACAACTGAGGCAGTCAGACAGTTTTGCACATTACTTATTCACTGTTTAAGTTCAATGTTTTACCTCAAAATTGTACATATAGAAGTAATAATTTCAGCGAGATTGTTTGTACAATTCTCCAACAAATGTGATGTTTTGAAGTTCAATTACAATAAAAAGTTCCAGTCAGATATTGCAACATTGCCCAGTGAATAATATTTGCAAAAAAATGTATTAAATCAAATATTGATATGTTTATTCTAGTTTTCTGTTTTGCTTTGGTATGGCCAAGTACAAATCCGTTACAATTATTCAAAACTCCCTCACTTTATTTAAAGAAATATGAAATTTATTTTTAGCTTATCAAATTAATTATTAATTGTTGTTTTCCATTGCTGAAAAAAATAACACAACAATCAACAATAAAAATAGTTAGCATAAAATGATACAAAATAGAACCATAAGATATACCAGCTAGATTACAAATCATTAATTGATTTATAAGGGATAAGGAAGTTAAAGGGGCACAGAGTATGTCGTTGGGGTCAAACTTCATAAATATTGTTACTTGATTCGAAAAGTAATGATTGTTTCTGAAAATTAATATCTCAGTGCTTATCAGTTTAGTTTATTGACAATAAACGGATTAAAGTCTGGATTTGTTATTGAAAACGGTACAATGGCATGCGCTAATGACTCGAATATAATTTTGAAAACTTTTTTTACTGTAGACGCAGCATCAATTATAGATTGGTAGTGCTTGATAGGTCATTTAACTAACAAATATGTAAATGGAACGCAGCATTTCATTTTTAACATTTATACAGCCTTTTTTTTCATTTCAAATTGAAAATAGGAGAATATTATAATGTTGACATTTAAGAGATAATGATATAACTTAAGAAGGTGATTTGAACTCAACTCAGGTATTTTTGCTCTTATTCAAGCCACATATAAAATTTATGACACTTACTCTGTGCCTCTTTAATGAAACAGACCTAAGCCTGAAAAGTTACCAGTTCAAAAATTATGATTTTGTCCAAGTTTAAAGAAAAGACTTCAAAGGCTACCAAAAGTGAAAGATAGGCAGATGCTGGATTATTAGCTCATGACAATTAATGAATATGTTTTGATTCAATTTCAAATAAGATTGTGAGGATAATAACATAAAAGCAATGGTCAGTAAAAAGTATTTTAAAATTTTCTATGCTCATTCTTTGAATAAATATATCACCTTGCTCATATCATCTGTGACAAGTGTCACTAAGCTTTTTGTTTGAGTCATATGTGCTAAACATTATGGCTGGTGATATTCTATGTAGAAGATCTGGGTGACTGTTGCTGATAAATCCCCACTGATGATGATTGGTTCACTGTAGTGACAATAAAGATAGAAGTCAAAACACACACTGGTAATTAGCAATGGCTTGCTTGCATTGAAGGGATATTTGCTGTGGGTATCCTAGAGTATGATGAATTTAGACTTAGGATTATAAAAAATGATGTCATTTGTTTCCAAGAGACTAAACAGACGTTGTAGATGATCTGACAGTAGATGGTTACTTGGTTAAGTCGCGTAGATCAGGGGGAATTGGTGTTGCTTTAAGAGAAAACTTGTTAGATCTTGTGTCAGTCCTTGATGTTCAAACTGACTATATTGAATGGATGAAATTATCCAAACATCTTTCAAGTATTGATCCAGATATGTATATATGTGTTGTTTACCTACCACCGGAAGGTTCAAAATTTGTTCATTCTGATTCTTTGGGCGAAATGAAGATCCTTAAGTAGTTACGTAAGCTTAACCGGAGATTTTGATGAACGATTACCACCCCTTGGATAACTTTTTGATGAAAGAATTCGATAATGAAGAATTGAAAAGAGAATTACAACCTCCATTTTTCCTAGAAACTCTTAAATTACCACTTGAAAGGTACTCGAAAGATGAAGCCAATGTTAATAACTATGGTTATAGATTGATAGAAATGTATAACAACCTTAACATGTTTGTGTGTAATGGGAGACTTGGAAATGATAAGAATGTAGGCAAAGTTACCTATAACGGAAAGTCTTTGATCGATTATGTTAAATTTTCATATATGTGCCTACCAGTATATTGCGAATTCGATGTCATGCATTTCTCATCTTTTTATTCAGAAGTCCATTTTATTGTCCTCTTCATTTCTCAATAAGTTCCAATACTTATCCTCCAGTAAATAAACATAACACAGTAAATCCATCCCATAAGGAAAAGAGTCCATGCAAACCAAATAGGTATGATTTCTCGAAAGCTGAATTGTTTTGTAAAAACATAGATATTGAAGAAATTTGAAAAATATTTCAACATGCAAAGCCCGCACATCTCAGTGAGGTTGACCCAGTTACAGTCGAGAATATTGTGAATGACGTTTCACGCGTGCTAGTGAATGCTGCACGGGGTACGTTTGGTGTAAGGCGTATTCGATCGAATACTTTAAATTCTTAGGATGATATAATAAAACAGCAACGCCGATGAATAAATCATTCTATCAGTAGATGTCCAAAGCATACTAAAAGTATCTGGACAAGCAGATTAAACAATATATTAATAGCAAGCAACTGATAAAAAATAGGAATGATAGACTATTTTCCTGAAAAGAATACTGGAAGCTACTAAATGATAAAATATTTTTTGAGGTAGAACCCATTCCCAATGTAGAATCATTTTTTGACTTTTTCAAGAAACTAAATGATACTAACGATGATAATTATGAAGAAAATGAAGCCCCAGATGATGAAAGTGTTTATAATGGTGAAGTTTTGAATAAAGATACAAGTGGGTATGTAAGAGTAAACACCATAAAACACTTGAAAGGAAATAAGGCCTCAGGTATCGATCTTATTGAAAATGATTATTTCAAAGATGCAGCGAATATTCTGACCCCTCTTCCTACTTTGCTTTTCAATCTAGTCCTGACCACAGGCCATGTTCCGGAATCTTGGCCACTCGGTATCATTCAACTAATTTAAAAGAAAAAAAGGGATAGAAATGATCCAAATTTGTACAGATGGATTACGATCTTGAGTTGTTTCGGAAAATTATTTACAAGTAATCTGAACGAGAGGCTTTCGTTATTTACAAAGATCAATAGTATACTTACACCCTCACAAGTAGGATTTAGAAAAGGTTTTTTGATTGTTGATAATAATAATTGGTGCGCTGCTCAGCAGGTGACACGTATCAACAGAGCCTTTGCTATTTTTTTTATATTGTGTGTTAATCTGTGCTGATTAACGATATTTGTATGGTAAACAAGGAGGAATTCATCGGCAAGTACGGGTGAGGAAATCTAGACCCCTGTTACCTACCATCATTATCAAATGATCAATCACTTAGGAACAAACTGTCGGAACTTGATGCGTGTGCATGATACACGTTAGAGTACAAAGACAGTTGTCTTTTGTGTTTTACATAATCCTGGCTCAATAACACTATTAATGACAGCACCTTTGCACTTCCTGGATTTGGCGTCCCTATAAGAATAGACAAACGGGTAGAGGATACGGGCTTTTATTGGTCATTGGGGTAGATTGGGACAGTGTCTCAATGTGCACCGGTACATTTTGACATCGTCCCGATGGTCGAATCGTAATAAATCTATCTGAAGCACACACCCTTTGTTTTTTCTATATTAAATACTAAAAATCATAATAAATAATAAATGAGAATAATAAATTATATGATATCTTCAGAGTGCATTTCAAGGATCTACTGCTAACTTGGGGCTCCTGCTGGTTCCAGAGGAACTGGCCATATTACTGGATTAATGACCACAACAGTTTTCAGTGAGTGGCTTGACCACTCTGTTGACCACGCAAATTATAGTGTTGACAAAAAGGTACTCCATCGATCTGCTCAACAACAACTAGAGCCACGTATCCCCTTGCAGCCTAAAAAGCTTAAGCCTCTTGACAGAATGTGTACAGTCCCTTAAATTAATTCTACAATCAGGATAAAGATGCTTGGCAGTTAACCCATGCAGTGGTCACAATGACAACCTTTTATGCCGCCAAGTTATTGGGAACATCATATCCCATGGTATTTACGAATCAGGGCATTTCTTTAAATCTAATCACATATAAACCCACTGGACTGAAATTTGTCCATTGAAGAGGAATTTCTGACTTATTTTCTTACAAATAGACCAGAAACAACTGCAACTTGGACCTCGAGCTGCAAGCATCCATGATGTCCCACACATGGGCCACCAGAAGCACCCAATATAGACAAATGGGACCACCAGGTAGAAGCACCCAAGATGGACACATTGGACCATCAAAAGCACTCAAGATGAACAAATATGATGATTGCACCACCAGATACAAGCATCAAAGATGGAAACATTGAACCTCAAGCCAAGAACAATGATACCAAATTTACCTGATACTTCAACAAGAAATATTCCATTGTTTATGTCACTGTGATGATATTAATTGGAAGTCATGTATTTTTAATTATTATTTTCGACAGAAACGTATATTGTCCCAATGTGCCATGGGTCGTTTGGGACAGCATTTTTTACTTTTTTATTTCTCACTTGTACAAAAAGTTTGTTAACATATTTTATTGTCTCTTGTTTTAATATTTTGACAATAAAGGTTGCTTGAAATCTGCCAAGTTTCATGTTGTTTGACTTCATAGATTTAGAACAAACAGGAAAATAAGATTTTTTATCGTCGTAAAAGTTTGTTGTGAACAGTTATGCCATGTATTTTGCCGACTATACCAACTTTCCATCAATTGTAATGTAATCCCGGAAAAGTGGAAAAGATACAAAATTGTTCCAGTGACCAAAGAAGACAAATTCTACCAAATGAACGACTTTACACCAGTCGCTCCTACTTCCATTGCTATGAAATGTTTTGAGCGCATCATTTTAAACTTCCTATTGTGTGATGTTAGGCACTTGCTTTATACGTACCAGTTTGCTTATAGATCAAGAAGAGGCGTTGAAGATGCTAAAATCTGTATTCTAAGCATGTATAATCATTTCAAAATCATATGTGAGAATTCTATTTGTAGACTTCTCTTCTGCATTCAATACCATCCAGCTGTACATATTGTTAGAGATACTAATGAATATGGGAGTAAATTTTTTAACTTTTAGACCTGAGTTTGTAATGGTTAACTACACCAGGTCTTCTATCTTGTATACAAATACCGGAGCCCCTCAAGGTTGTGTCCTTTCACCTGTTTTATTCACTCTCTACACCAATGACTGTGTTAGTTGTAACCCCAACAATCTAACAGTAAAATTTGCTGATGATACTGTGTTAGTTAGACTCATTCAAGATAATGAACTTTCTTCAATGTATATATTTTGTTGATATGTGTTATTCATATTCTCATGTACCACCATTTGTTGGTTGAGAATTAAACTGTTCTGTCTGTCTGTCTGAAAATATGTGTCACTGAAAGAGAGGTTTTTTAAAGATTACTTTAGATATTGTTCTCTGCATAATTATCAAATTTTTCTCATGGGGTTATAACCAATACCATTGCAGTACTGGCAGTCAAGTACTGAAAAATATTTCTTGACATCAATGACATTTTACCATTTATAATACCTGCAATCATTGGGATGGCTTCAACAGTAAGATCAATGTATAACAATTGATTAAAGAAATGATGAAAAAAAGTAGGCTGGGTTTTTTAAAATAAAATTCTTGATCATTCAGTGGCAAAACATTTTCAGTAATGATAGAAATCTAGCGAGAACATATTTTGCTGAGTGATATCAATGAATTGTTGTTCCTAGGCATCCAAGGCGGTTTGAGTACCAAGTTCCGTAGCTTGATATCCATCTTCAATGTTTACATGTTGCTTGTTTGATGGGGACTGGAATCAAAGAGACTGATGTTTTATCAATCCCTACATCATGGAAGCTGCCAATTGCATTTTGAAGGGAAGCAACTCTAATCTCTGAGATAAGCTCCTGTCCTGAGCATGGAGTACGCGAAGACTAATGTATGTGAGTTCAAATCTGCCAACTAAATGTTAAGTCATTTTAATTTCCATTTCATGAAACAAATCCAAAACCAAAAACATATAGATCATACCATAATAACAATTACATTGGCTTAAGGATGTCCGCTCCTCAAATTTAAAGTATTAAAGTATTAAGTATTTCTAACTTGTTTTTTTCAAAGTTTTAGTGTATATGTGTGAAATATCCACCCCCAAAAATAGGGGTTAGTGTGGGTTTTTTCGAGATATTCTAAGACAAAGATCCCTCTGTCAGTCAGAGTTTTAATATGGGATATGATGACCTTTTTGGAGAAATCTTAAATTTTAATTGGTTCCTGTATTAAACTTTTTTTAATATGAAAACATGTTAGAGTTAACATAATCTTCTTCCAGAAAAAAGTAAAAATTATATATGGTACTGTGGGTTTTTAGCCGCAACAGCACATCATGTATTCAAACATTTCAATTAAATTATCAACATTCAAGCTATTTTTGGACTAAAAACATGCTTTCTCCCACTCATTATCTTAAAATATACCTTAACGCATTCATACAAATCATATTCATTCAACAGCATCTACTTTCTAAGAAAAACAGATAATAGAACTTGCTCAAATAATAGTTACAATTAAGATTGCTGAGTCAGCAAAATTGTGAATAATTTCAAAATGAAAATACTACGTTTCTTTATTTTGATGAATATTTAGTCTGAAATCATCAAAATTGAGAAATTACCGCTTCATTTTGGTTTATTATATAAGAACATTATGATTTAAGGTTATTTGAATTTTGTAACTGTGACTGAGGAGCGAACATCCTTAAAGCAAAATAAAGGAAGATTAGTTTTGCGTCAATTTACAAAAAAGTCATGATGCTTTTCATTTGCATATATCAATGCGTGCATTTTAGAAAGCCAAAGTTTTAAGCATAAGGTTATAGCCCAGGGTATATGAGTGGAGCAATAACGTTTTACTGTGAGACAGGATGTTAAGAAAACTGCTTGAAGTCAAGTGCTACAATGACATTGTCATGTATTTTTACAAAGGAATGCAGAATGACAGCGTATGATAAAGAGGTTATAGTGCTCGTATACTTTGGACTGGACTAGGACAAAAATCCTTTTTGTTAGCCTCAGTGTGCTCTAGTGTTCTATTCCTAGTGCAAGATATTTACCATCTGAAAACATACTAAATGATAAGCTCTATAAATTTGTTCATGTCAATTCAAATACATTAACATATTTATATATTCAAGTTTTAACAGTTTTGAATGATTACTTTAAGAAGAATCTTTATGACATTTTTTATATTTTATAAGGTTAATCATCTAATGTTTCTCGTAAACTTCTATCAAAGATTCTATGAATATTCATGATTTATAGTATGTAAACTGTCAGGAAGCTCATACACTTGTCACGTACCGCTAGTTTTATTTCAGTCACGATGTAAACCAACCTACGTGGTGTAGACCTTCCTCGGTATGTGAGTTTAAGCACTGAAAATTCATCATTAACATATGCTAAACTAACAACAGCTGAAAACCATGAAAAAAAACGGGGTTAATTTTATCTTTTGATAAAGTCTATAATAATTTGTATCTTGTTTTATGGATCCTTCTCCCATAGATTTTATTAATCTTGTAAAACAAGATACCATTTAGAACCCTGCTTAACTAAAACTGTTGTGCTTACCAAATCTGATTTAATAAACTTTAGGCAAATCATCATTCACACCATGTCATCACATATTTTTCCCCAGTATCAAGCTGCCAGAGATTTGATCACACACCACAATTTTTTGCGCCTGTGTGTATTTACAAATGTATCTCATATCCAACAAGCCAGGTCAGAAAGGCTTGTTCACTGTTTTGCAACTTGCCCAATCTTTAACTAAAGAGCATTTGTTTGCAAGCAGGCAGCTTTTAACATTGCATTTAGTATAGACTTCTATGCTTGATTTACCTACATCTGAAATGTTAATTAGATATAGATAATGATTTATTTTCACATAATTAACAACAATCATAATTGAACTTTTCTGAGAACTCAAGTTTAACCAAGTGAAATTCTTTAACACAAGCAGGCTACAGGTAGTGGGTCATTCTCAAAATTTGCCCAAATTTCAGTCAGTAGCACATTGCTAAAAAAATGTGATATCAACATATTTTCAAAAGTCATTTAATCAAAGAAAAGGATGCTTTGTTCCTGCAACAGATGTAAAATGTTGTAAAAGATAGTATTTTTGGGGATAAATTAGGGTTTTTAATGTCGTTTTTTGAGAAAAACGTCCGTCAGAGGACAACGAGGCGAATTTGCAGAACCATAAAAGATCAATTCCAATATAGTTATAAAAAAAAATTCAGCACCTCAAATGAAATACCAATAGAATAAACACTTGCCTGCAAGAAAAATATTCTTTGAAATCTTTTTTAATTAATTACGACCAAATCAATGACCGTCCAAAATGTCACAGTCAGTGGTGTAACAAATCATAAAACTCTTATAATAAATTATTATCTCCCTTGAATAAAGTATAATTTACTGAGTGATCCCTTTGCTGATTACATACTGTTCATAGCTAAAGTTTTATTGAGGTCACATTTGAATTTCTGTTGAAGTTTTATGTATGTTTGTAAGTCTACTATGATCCATAACTTTTTCTTGCGTCAGTGGTGTAACAGTGATTATTTATTAATCTGAACTAATTCAGAACATTCAATATTATAAGTCAGTTAAGACTAATGATAAATCTTCATTGATGTTATGTGATCATTAGGTAAGGTGCATTTATTGCTTTAAAGGTTTTGAAAGTGTGAATGGGTCAGTGGTGTAACAGTCAGTGGTGTAACATTGGGGAAATGTAACACCATTGAGAAGTATTGTTACACCACTGACAAAGATTTCCTTTTAACACAATTTTTCACAAAAATGAACTTGCTTGCATTACATTTATCCAAAGTATTTTCTTTTTCTATGTTTATTTATATCTTTTACTAAATAGTTATACCAAAAAGTAGAATTGCTACATTTTATTTCTCATGATTAGCTAGACCTGTTACACCATTGACAAATTTGTAACACCAATGACAATTTTGCTGCTTTTATGATAAAAACTTAAAAATGATAACAAATTCTATATTTTGATGCTTGGTTACCCATTTGCATCTTCTTACTGGTCTCAATTATAAAAAAATGGTCTCTCTATACACATTTTGTGCTTTGTGGTAAAATATTAAAATGAATATAAATGACATTCACTTTTTCAGTATCATTTGACTTCAATGATTCAAATGAGCACCATATGACAAATGAAATAATGAACAACATGTCATCTAATTTGTAACAGTAGGAATTAAAAAAATTCAAATATCAAATAGATATGTGGCTTAAAATATGTTACACCATTGACATTCCTGAGGTTCCATCGTACCATTATCATCTAATGGGGGGGGGGGGGGGGGGGGGTTGTTAAAAAGTTGACTTGGAAAGGGAATACGACAAATTGTGAAAGGGAAATCAAATATTGTGGCAAAACAAAAATATGAACACATTACCACTGAAGATGAAGATGAAATTCTTTGTGTGCAGATATTTAGCAAAACTTGTACAATTGAAAAAGAAAATGCAGACAGCCTAATAGAAAATAAATAAATGCATGTTGTAGTTTATTTTGGTAAGAAAATAGTTGATTTGTAAAGCTTTAAATAGATTTTGGGAGTTAAACGTGAACCAACACAATGGGGGGAAAAAGTTAATCCAAAAAGAAACCTAAAAGAAAATAGTTCAGACTTTAAAGAAAGGAAGTTCCTTTTTCATTCTACTTGTATGTTCAAAGTTGATTTTTGAAATATATTACTTGTTAGTTGAAGTTGATTTGAGGTTTGATTTGATTTCTTAGGTTGGGTGTTTGTATGTCACATTGGGCTAGAGAAGTTCTTTTTTTTCAGTAATTTTTAAAGTGCTGAACAATCTTTCATTTCTGGTCAATAGGTGATTCCATGTTTCATTTTTAGTGGATTCATCCAGTCATCCAGGTTAAGCAACGTGTATGTCATTAGTATAACAACGTTCTTGGAGTGTGTACATTTACAAAACATGTTGACATATCATTGTTTAATTAAATTGAATTAATATATTCGCAAATTTTCATTTACTCATTTAAAGTCCCTCAAGATAATTACATATGGTATATTAGGATATGAAGTTAATGGACACTTTTCAATGTTTTATCAAAATGTTCGCTGCATTATAATATTATTTGGGTGTAAACCTTCAACATCCAAGTGTTTATAACCTTCTGTAAGACCAGTTTGGTAACATATAAAGGCACTAAGGTTTTATCAATCTTTGAGAAAGATCCAGCAACATTAGTTGTATAAGAAAATATGTCATTGGTGTTACATTGTTATGACAACTTGTTCGTTTCTATGTTATGATTTTTTCTGAAAAGTTTTTTAAATTAACATTTTAATCATGTACCATGGAATCCTTCAATTTTTCAATTGGCAAATAAATGCACTTTATTTGGCTGTAACTCAAGAGTTAAATTTTAAAAAATCAGTGGTGTAACAAAACATGTCATTGGTGTAACACTATTACTACAATATGTTCAATAAATTCATGCTAGGCTTACTTTCATGAAAACTCAAAAAGCCTATAGTGTTAAGAATGTTCTATTTAACCCTTTGAATTTGTCAGTTAGCACTAAGATGCATATAATTTGGCTTTGTCATAGAGTTAGGTCAAACAAGTAATTGGTGTAACAAAATATGTCAGTGGTGTTACAACAATACTACAAAATGTCAATTTTATATATTTTAATATCTTTTGCATTCCTTAAAAAATCTAACTGTTCAGAATTTGCTATTGAGGTTTTCTAATTTATTAATTAGGAACAAGAGGAACTTAATTAAAACTTTTATAAAGAAAAGCCATTGGTGTAACAAAACGTGTCATTGGTGTAACAGTATATTCATTGACATTTTACATTAAATTGTTTCATTTTGATAGTATTTGTTTTTTAATGCCAAATGATAAAAACTGGTTCCTTGACGATAGTTAGTAGGTCAATTAAAGTGCGGCTCCCGGGTAAAATCACCTTTTTTAACTAAGCCAAATTGAACACTTATGTGCATATTTTCATAATATATCCTTCTTGAATTGATTTTACGTCAGGTTTTAACAAGTTTAGATAACTTGATTATGTAAATAATTTCGATTGAAAAAAGGATAGTAAATTGCCTTCCCGATCGTGTTGTTCCGTTAAATCAACCGGATGTGACGTCAACTGTGGAAAACACACGTGACGTAGCCACCATAACAAAAGTAAACAACACCACATTTCATAATGAGGTGATCGTGTTCTCGTAGCTATTGAAAACCCAGAACGTTTAAGGGTGATGTTTTTTTAAATATAAGTGCTGTACGAAAATTAAGAAAAAAGGAAAAACCCTTTTGATGACGTTTATACGTTATTATGGAAACAATTCGTATGATAAATTCGCAGTCTCAAACCCACTGCTTTACACTGTGTCTACACGGGTAATGCACCCAATTAAAAACACCGGTGAGTGACTCCTTGTTATAATTTTCCTTTGAAAAATTTCTTCGTCTGTTTACTGTCGAATGTATCAATATCACTTCGTTTTTCAGCCTCAATGAAACAGCTGATTTGTCATCGAAAGTCTCTCGAACGCAGCTCTCGTCATTCGCCATATATTTCGCTGCCGTGACTTTCGAAAGGCGGCCTCAATCTACATCAGTGCAAATGTATCAAAAAAACTTTGAACAATCGGTGAAGTTTAATTTGTCGACTGGGGATTTTGAGTAAATTACAAAATCATATCTATGATATGAACAAAGATAATTTGTTTTTGATATTAGAATTTTCTAAAGGGTGAAAAATTACCAGATGACACCATCTACATTTTAGACTTTCAACTCTAAATTTCAAAATGATATATACTTTAATTATTTCAACATTTTTTGTAAATAAACTATAAATAACAAAGCAAAATAAAGTGAATCAAATAAATTTAATTATTTAAACAGAAGGGATTTATAAAATTTAAATTATTCAATCAGATTCAACATCAAATATTGCTTAAATTATTCTCCCTAATCAGGAAATTAAATATAATTATTTGCAAAGCTTGGAAATTATGTAAAGCCCAATTATTCTGTGTGCCAAACTTGACTTTCAAAATTAAGTCAATCATCTCAATGCATTTTTTTGTATACAGAAGATGTCTTCAGATGACTGAACAAAAATTGTATTTTTGTTTATTGAATATGCAATGTCATTAGTTAAATATCTTGGTTATAGACATCAATGCATGAATTTATTCAGCATCCATAGCAGTTTATTTGATTGTATAAGGCAATGCTTAGTTAAAGTTAATATTTAAATGAAAAATAGCAATTAAAGCAAAAAGGAATTTTGTGTGCTGTTAATATGCAAATAAATAACATCACAAACAAAACACTGTGCTTGAGCATTCTTATTTATTATTTGTAAACTTAATATAATAATTTATCTATTTTTGTTGCAACACCAAAAAAAGAAAGAAAATTTAATTGCACCAATTTTTGGAACATTATTTCATTGTAGTTCTGTTTTCAATACATTGTTTGTAATATCATATATTTTGATAGACTTATTTTAATCTTTTTTTTATCCTAATTCCTAGTGAATAGGTGAAGGGCGATTGATCAGCTTATTTCCAATTCCAACAAAGGTAATATTAATATGAAAAATGGACGAAAGAATGAATGAAGGTTCAGAATATTTGATAATTTTTGTGTTTTGTCAGAAAAAAATAAAGACTGGTCATGGATTTTAAAACATGGAAAGCTTACAATAAAAATTCCATATCGAACATCGGCCATGCAAAAATAAATCATTTAGTGAAATCAGCAAATAATTGAAAAAATTTCCCAGATTCAACCACCACAAGTTTTTATGATTTTACTATGTTATCATAATTTTCAATTTTATAATAAATAAAAAGTATGCAGCTGGTAATATCATTTTGAATCTGTCCACGATACATTGAATTATTTCACACTCGTGTATTTTGCTGCGTTGTACGTACGTGCAAGTTGACTTACGTAACGAGCGGCATTTTGCCATTTTAAACGACAAAAATATAGTTACACAACATACGTTTGTTTAAATCATCATTGTCCTTACATTGGCAAGGGCATTTGTAAAAACAAGTACGTTACCCAATGTCTTTTCGACCGAAATTAGTACTGTTTTGACGTTCGAGTTCAACATATGAAGAGACTCACTTCCGGGTTATGTAATGGACATTCATTCAACTTAATCGTCGTTTTTATTTTATTTCCTTTTTACTATTGCGTCAGAAGTTCATAAGGAGATATCTTGCCAATTTTTATATGAATTGGTCGACTGGTATGGCTGTTACAATCCGCGCTATTTCATTGTCTGACAGTGTAAAGATACGACAGAGGCCATCTGTTTTCCACAGGTGACGTCACACATTCCATAGGACGAAATCGAGGTTTTTCCGGTGTTTATCGTAAAGTAAGATGGCCGACACGTCAAAACAGCGACGTAAACGTAGAGTTTTCAACTTCTTTTACGATTTTCTAAAAACATCCTTCATCCCAATAGCTAAGGTATTTGTGATATTGATGACTTTTAACTAATAAATGTGTTTTTCACGTCTATTAGATGTACATGTGAAGCAAAGTGTATATAGACGGACAATTTTGGAGCAAAATCACCCGGGAGTTGCACTTTAAATCATTATATGATTTTTGGTTTGGCTTATTTCTTCAGTAATATTGCAGGAAGTTCAGTGGTGTAACAGATGTTGTCAGTGGTGTAACAGAATTATCAGTGGTGTAACATGCATGTTTTTGAAAATTTTGATATTTCCTTAAATTAATTTGATAGTTTGACCATCCAATCTTATGCTAACTGAAGGAAACTATTGTAATGATGTGAAAAACGTGTTCAGTCTTAACGTTTATATATTAGATGAGAAGAATGAAATGCTAACATTTGGTATTTTCCATATGTCAAGATTGTTTTTGACAAAATGATGATTAAGTTTTTAAAATAAACAAATAATTCAACTCACATTTGATAAAATACGCTTTTATCTGATAATGACAACAGTGAGAATATTCCTTATTAGACATCAAATTGAGAAAATATTCATACTTTTTGCTTGTTACACCACTGACATTTTTCTCAAATTGATAAATTGTAAACTTTATTTCTAAGATATTTTATCACCATCGTGTGTGCAAATTATCATAAAAAGATTTCCCAACTGATTGATCATTGCAAACAATAAAGAAATCATACATTTAGATACATAAAATTTCTGTATTTTCCATGGTCTAAATGTGGCCATTTTTTGAGAATGACCCTACTGGTGTTTTTTTTATAAACTTTTAACGAAAGATAGCTCTTTAGTAGTGACCTGTGACCTTTGGCTCGTATTTGACATGGACCCCAGGCAGTGAAAGAAAGCCTCTGGTCAGTTGGTCAGTTGGTCATCCATCACTGTCACTTAGTTAACATTTAACATACAGAATATACACCCACATAGAATAAATATTTCATTTCTGTGAGAATTAAAATGAGTGGATGAATTTTTGATAAAGTTATGCTCTTCATATCCTGTTTGATGTCTAGTAAGATAGAAGATAGTCTATTCTAATCCCTCGCCGCTAATGGCTGAAATATTGCCCAAGTGGCGTTAAACAATAACTCACTCACTATTCTAATCCAAAATGGTTGTTATGCACCTAAAGTATATGTAGTTTTTATGTAGACAAACATTGAATCTCTTGTGTTGTAACAAATGTGGATGAACGGTTTGGATATAGAATATAAAAAGCAGAAATTCACCAAAATTTTAACAGTTCTACATGAATTTGTACTATTAAAAGTGAAAAATGAGAATGTTAAATTTGTTCACCACAGCCGTTAGACCTTTATGTTTTGCAGAGCTCTTGGAGGTTGAATGGATAAGTTTGGACAGTGAGTGACTGAGTGCTGTTGATTGGTGCCTGCTTCAAATTGACAAGGGTTTTGGATTACTCTCAAGAAATGTGATCCCAGTGTTACAATCTAATATTGTCTTCATGCAGTTCAAGTTAGTAACACGTACAGCAGTGAGCGATGTATGTTTTTCGGTTGGCTTGGTTAGTTTGAGGATTTCACAAATATTATTGTTTAACTTATCCATTTGTTGAACTTGTGTAAATATTTTGACAGTTTTGTTAATATAAAACATGTTTTGTGTTGATATAACATTTAATGAATAAGTAGTTTGTTTTGTCTTTGTTAAAGAAGATAATAATGAACAGTAAATCCTTTTGATGGCATATTTATTAACCAAAGAAAGAGTGTAAAGATTGATTCATTTTAAGATGAAACTTTCGAGATTAAATTAATTTATCATTTAAATTGCTCGATATAATTTGAGTAGAGCGCCTCCAACTTTCAAAGCTTGAGTTCTTTTCTTAACACTTTGTTTAAGCAAACACAACTCACTTATCAAGTGAAAAACACATTCCTTTTGTTCGGTCACCATGCCCTAATATAATGTATGAACTGCCACAAACATAAGTAGTATTCAGACACTGAATGTAGTCCCCAAGTTCCTCTATGAAGTCACTTCCACAGTCTCACCCAACTGAGAATGTGGAGCTGGGAGAACTGTAGGTCAAAGGTCACAGTTATGAATGTCAACAAACATATAAGCAGCATGATGAGTCAATGTAGGTGCATTGTAACATTACAAAGACATTCTCCAGTAACGCCCACTTTCAGATAAACACAACCGTTAAGCTCAGGCCGATCGACTCTATTTTAAATATATCAGTGACAAGGAAATAGTTATCTTTTCTGACAGAAACTATATATATACATTACCTACATTCAGGGAGACCAAATGTGAAAGTGATACAAATCCCATAAATAGATAGTTATGATTACTATTCTTTCATTTATCCAATGAGGATTATCATCTTGTGCAAGTATGAATACAATTTCTTTAAATATGTGTCGGGAAAGAGATACCATCAAACTTGCAAATTCTATAAGAGTGTTATACCTCTACTAACGACACATTAATTAATCATCTCAATATCCTTGATTGATAAGAAAAAAAATAGAAGAGAAAGCTATTCAGTTGTTGTTATAAGTCTGAATCTGAAAATAAATTTAAAGCAATGAAATGCAGTGTGTATAAGATGGTCTTTAATATTTATAAGTATTCGAATGCCAGTTGGGAAACAATAGCACAGTATGTAAACTATAGGGAGGGTGGTTGGTAGATAGTTGATGATACGGTGGATGGAAGAGTGGACGAGAGATATACATGTTCAAACTAATTAGAGTCGTGAGACACTAACTTGAAGCTCCTGTATGATGTTTGATGCCCAGTATGCTGGTGTTTGATGCTTGACATGATAAATGGAGATTATTACCCGAGGAAGTGTGTCATATGACTTTTACGAAATGAGTGTGAATTTTTGTATTACACGAGCGAGAGCGAGGGTAAGACACTAATTCGCACGAGTTTCGTAAAAGTCATATGACACGCTTCCGAGGATAATAATTTCTTTATTACCGATTCTACTCCATTTCAAAGGCATGGAAATATTCAGAAAATGGCATCCTTCCCTTCCGCCGGCCCGCTACAGAACAATGATTTTATGACGTCACAGACAACGAAATACGCTAAGACAATCGTTGCTAGGCAAAAGTGATATGTGCACATGTGCGCATATTGAAAATATGACACCGCTTATGAATAACCATATGGGTAACAAGAAGTTGTATCAATAGTGCAGGTCATGTATCGTCAGACCTCGGCTCATGGTCAGCTTCCCTCCCCCAACATATCAACAAGTCAAATGTTTTGATTGTTCAGATGTTCTCAGGTTAAGTAATGATGATAATTTGGGTTCTTGTGTATATCCACTCTTTTAATGCTTCTAATGCTACCTTTAAAGAGCCACTCCGTGAGTTGTTGTGCCAAACTTAATCAATGGTGTAATTTGATTGCGAAGTATTGACTGTTACCAAAAAGACACATTTTAAAGCTTATTGTTTTTTTACAGTGACAATAAGAAGGTAGAACGTCGCAATTATGATCGAAAACCGGATAGTGGCACATATCAAATAGTCAAACGTAATTTTGGAGACTTATCTAAAACAGCCAGGAAGGCAGTTAGGAGTTGATAGTGTTTGTTAGGTTATTGGATTGAAAGGTTCAGTGTTTTTAAAAACGATCGCCAAAACGCAACTGATATTGACATGTTTTGTAGCTGCCCGTGCTGAGAAGCACGTGGTAGCTTCACTTTAGATTTTGACTTGGTTGAGGGCAGTCGCATATTTTCGTCGGCTGTCTCTCAACATGACTTTGATTTTGACTAACAAATAAATTGAAATTTGTTTGTAGGCATATGATATGCCATTTCGAACTTGATATTTGTATTTGTATTAATTGGAGAGAGGTCATACTTTTTCGGTGGCTCTTCTCAAATTGAGATACATTCGTGAAAACAGAGTATTTTTCGTAGCTCTATTTGCATAGGAATTTCTGACACTAGGAAGTCATATTCGGACATTTGTGTCTTAAAAACATTGTATTGTAAATAAAATTGTACATAGTTGGGGTATATTTTTTGGTTAGCACTTCGTAATAAAATATCTGAATTTGAAGACCAAAGTGCTCTGTTGTTTATTTATACCGTTTAAAAACACTAGCTTCCACTGCGTTACAGTTATATAACTAGTATCCATGTATAATTATATTGGACGAGGATATCTACATCTCTGTGCACTTATAAGGATGATTTTATATTTTCATGGAAAACCAGTATTTGTCATGTATATGTCTTTTGGACATGAAAAGTTAAGATGTTTTGATTTTATATCACCACATATGACATTTAGGTTAGTATCAAAGGTAATTAATATGTTATGAAAATCACGGAGTGGCTCTTTAAGAGAATAAGGACAATTATAGTTTTGATGTTTCAGTGTTGAGGGAATATATTTATATATATATAATATATAATATATGTTGTAGTTGTAGTCCCTTGCATAATAGATTATATGTAGTCTGGTGAGCTACAGAGCCAGTGGCTCTATTTTTGTGTGTCTGATTCTATTGAAATTTTATTTCCCGAGTAAACCTTAAAGCTTGGCTCCAGGGCTACCATGGGTCCAAAAAATTTAATTCAAGTATTCAAATTATCCCCGCCAATAACATTTTTCAAATGTATTGTGTTACGATAAAGAAATAGATAAATCTGGAATGTTTCCCTCAAACTTTGCTTCCCCAAAATGTCCTGATAGAATTGTTCTTTTAAGGTAACTTTGTGAATGATGAACTAGGAACCTGAAGGACTTCTCAGTATAGTTCTCAACCTGAGTAACACTAGTTCAAGTGGTCAGAAGCTTGTGCAGTCTGATAACCTCCTGTTTGACACTTGAACCAATTCCTGCTTATATCGACAGATCAACACACTCATTCAATTGAATCACCAACCTGCAACTCTCCTCAACACAATGTTTCCTTAACAGTTAAGGGTGATTGACTTTGGCAGAGAGAAAGAAAATCTAAATTGCAAATCACATAAGTCCTTGAACAGATTAAACTCTCCATCATGCTGTTCAAGAATTCTAAGTTTACTGTGTGATTTATTGCCAAGTGATGACAGCTATAAAGGTTTATTTCTTCATTTAGTGTGTCAAGCTTGACTGCCTCTCCATCTATAGTAGTACATGTGCTGTGGACAGGGCAGTCCCTGGGAGGTTGCAGCTAGATCTCGCTGTCTCCACATTCCTCTCTCCCTCCCCATCCTTCCTCCACTGTCACCATCCATCACTGCTTCTGTGAAGTGCAGGTTGATACCTGAAGAAATATAAGTTTTATCAGATTGAATAATTGCATTCAAGATTTCTAGAATTTGTTTACTGCAAGGTTAAAATGATCTGTTAATAACTAATTTTGTGACTGTTTTTATCCCATATAAAAATACTGAACTTTTCCCAAACCTGATATAAATGACTCAAGCATGTTGATGTGAAGAAGATAAAGAGTAGGTTGTCTAAAGGAAGGATGCACTCCGGAGATGAGATGATGAAGCAACGACCGACCGCTGTGTACAGGGTCCAATCAGAGGGGACTCCTGGCAGTAGAGAGACTTGTTGATTCAGACAGAGCTATACCTGTCATCTGAACTGTCTCTGCAGAAGGTGTCCTCTACAGCCACTGCACTTCTAACTGTGCAGATCAGGGATTCAGCGTGTGGCCTAACTTGTGCTTAGTAATTTACTCTGGGTGTGTAAACTTGCCTTACATGAGCAGACGTATAGTCCACCACGCTTACTGTTGTAAACTTGCATCCCACATTCTCAATGTAATATATTTAACTCTGAAAGAAAACTTTCAAGGAGAAAGCAGCCTCATACACTTGATAATCCAACTCCAGCAAAAGTTAGATATTGCCGGCTGTGACCTTTTGACCATGTAGGCTGGCTGTTTGACAGTTGTCAGTGCAGAGTTCACCTCCTTGTAGACATAAACTTATATACTTGTATTTACATGTATGTCCACCTGCTGTAGCATGGTCAGTGTCCATCCCCAGGCTGTGTCCAGTCCAGAGATGACCACCCATCCCCTGATGGATTGCTCTCTTACCTCTCACGAGTACAGTTCAGTCACTGCTCATAGTGTCCTAGCAGACACTGTATCAACCACGAGCTCACAGGTGGAGCAGGCACTCAGATGAACCAGGGATCATATCTCTACCCTGATAAACTATCTCTCTATCCCAGACCAGAAGTTCGCTCATTAGGGCTGTAGCAAATAAACCTTGCCAATTTCATGTTTGAGTTCTGATTATGTTTTTGCAGTCAGGTTTGTAGGCAGATGCATGAGTGGGATTAAAGTGTTTATGTGTCGGTATGACAAATATCTGCACCCCTGAGAGCTAGGACAGTGCAGGGATGGGTTATGTGAGCAAGTGTCGAGTGTATTCATCCCGTGGACAGCCCAGCTACCTGTAGCACAAGTGTAGCAGCTCTGACAGCCTGTTCACTCTCTTTCTCACTCACACTCTCATACAAGTCCTCTTCTGTTGACCCACCTGTGCTGTGTGCTATAATACAAATCCTCTCCGTGTTCGTGTGGGGATAATTGTCTAAATCGTTTCAATTGTGTGACAATTGTGTTCAATTTAGGAGCTTATTCTGTGTTAAGCAGTAGCTACTGCTTTCATGTGGGCACATTTCATACCTGTTCTAAGGTGAAGGGATTGTGACAACTACATTCTGATTGAAAAAGTTTCATGACAAGTGTTTCATGGCTGTGAATGTAAATTGTGTAGAAGGTGTTTCTGTGTTTTCGTACTGGAATAATCTTTTAGTGGATTAATACACGATGGACGCAGAGAGTGAAGAGGAGAAGATTCTGTACAAGCCACACGCTGAGAACAAGGTGGGCACCCTCACCAGACAGAGGGCCATACGGCGCCGTGCAAATAACGCTCATCAGGTGGGGAATTATAATATTCATTAAAATATATGTGTTAAATGTATGTACGGATTTTAACATCTCTACTTGTAATCAAAGTACTTAATAAAGTCCCTTTTGTTATATTTCAATCCTACAGTGAATATATATCATTATTTTTAAGATTAGAAATTTTGTATATACTTAAAAATTGCATTCGTGTTATAACACCTTAATCATACATCTTTGTAAGAGCTCTTGTATGTTTCTTTGAAGATAAGTTTTTAAGTTAAGGAAATGTAGCTGAGATGAATTTTTATTTACTGCTAAGAGTATTAAATCTTAAATCTTATCTTGCACTTTTTAGTCAAATGTGTCAATGGTTGAAGACACTCCCAACTCAACAACACATACTATTGATAATGATATTTGCTTCGCAATTTGAATGTTGAATGTTGACATGGTCGATGAACATTCACGTTAGAGGATCAACATGAACAAGAATGTCGCCTCTCAATGGATTGTTGAGGCAAAGCGCTTTACTATTCAATGCAGGTTAGATTTAGATGAATGAAAGAGGAATGCAGGTTAGATTTAGATGAATGAAAGAGGAATGCAGGTTAGATTTAGATGAATGAAAGAGGAATGCAGGTTAGATTTAGATGAATGAAAGAGGAATGCAGGTTAGATTTAGATGAATGAAAGAGGAATGCAGGTTAGATTTAGATGAATGAAAGAGGAATGCAGGTTAGATTTAGATGAATGAAAGAGGAATGCAGGTTAGATTTAGATGAATGAAAGAGGAATGCAGGTTAGATTTAGATGAATGAAAGAGGAATGCAGGCTTAGTATGCTGCACTATTTATTGGATTTCCTGAGTTGATGTCAGACAAGGATGTTTATTGGATTTCCTGAGTTGATGTCAGACAAGGATGTTTATTGGATTTCCTGAGTTGATGTCAGACAAGGATGTTTATTGGATTTCCTGAGTTGATGTCAGACAAGGATGTTTATTGGATTTCCTGAGTTGATGTCAGACAAGGATGTTTATTGGATTTCCTGAGTTGATGTCAGACAAGGATGTTTATTGGATTTCCTGAGTTGATGTCAGACAAGGATGTTTATTGGATTTCCTGAGTTGATGTCAGACAAGGATGTTTATTGGATTTCCTGAGTTGATGTCAGACAAGGATGTTTATTGGATTTCCTGAGTTGATGTCAGACAAGGATGTATATTGGATTTCCTGAGTTGATGTCAGACAAGGATGTTTATTGGATTTCCTGAGTTGATGTCAGACAAGGATGTTTATTGGATTTCCTGAGTTGATGTCAGACAAGGATGTTTATTGCCAACTCAGCTGTTACTAGAACGTGCATGCCAATAATAGTGTTACTCCAAACATCCATTCTTTCCTCAAGGTAACAGGTCTGCAGTTAGTTTACAAGTCTTGTGATAAACAGTTCGGAGATGTCAACAATAAACCCAACAAAAGCATATCAAGTTCAAACTTAGGACTGAAGAGGTGTCCTCTCTATAAATTGTATAGGCCATTGATTCATGGCATCTGTGAACATTTCAACCATTGTTTATTCATTTATTTGTTTATTCAAGTTTTACAAACAATTGTCCTGGTCTCTTGGTAGCTATGCAGTATTATGATTTGTCAGAATTATCCTCTCAGGTAAATTGTGGATATTAAACCCTTCTTTTTCATGATCATATTTCTTCAGAAGTGATGATGAGATGTTTACAACATCTTTATGAAAGGCAAAGCCTCACTCTTTGTAGGAAAAACTGTAAAAGTTTTAGTAGTGGCAAGCTCTCTTCATTGTTTCTCGCACATACACATGTTGTATTAGCCAGACTGATATGTACACGACTGAGTGTATTTGGTCAGCATGTTAAGACTGTGGCCGTGGAGTTGACGTTGACCACCAGATGCAGGTGTAGTTAACAACGCAAGACGCTTGGTGGGACAATGGGTAGTCAGTCGGTGAAAAACATTCCTTGTCATCTTCATCCTGTACTATAAAATGGTGCTTTTTTTTACAGCTATTGAAAGAAGTTCAGAAAATTAATTTTGTTCCAAAACATATTTTGACTGCCATGTTTTAGTTGAGTGATGCCAAGGCCCAGTAAGCCTCATAGGACTGTGGAACAGCTGTGCTACTGTATCTAATCTATTTAGTTTGTCCTTGGTTGTATGTTCAGGTCCAATTTTCCCCTGTTATATTGAGACTATGTTTTATTTATCTAAAAAGTTACAAGTTTGCAAGTTTTGAAATGTTGAAGAGAAACATTACAAATGAAAACTTTAATGCTGATAGTAGGGCCACAAAGTTGGTCATAGGTGACAAACTGCAGTCATGCGGGATATTTCCTTACTAATAACATAAATCAAATGGGGTAGCATACAGCAGAATCAATTGACCTTTTTGTGACAAACTGTTGACAATATATGTGGTTATAAACCTTTTACAATCGCTGCATTAAACTTACATTGGTCCTTGCAAAATAACATTTTCAAATAGTTTGATCGTAATGCCGGACGAGTGAACAAAAGTAAAAAAAATTTTGACCATTCACTTTTCTGAAAATCTTTTGAAAATTTGAGGGTCGTACTAATAGAGATATTAAAGTATTTGCCTTAGGAATCATGATAAACTTAAACTTGATGACTAACTGTTACATGATCACCATATCCCCATGGTAAAAACCCTGGTTTATTTAAATCATTTAAGCCAAAACAGTTGTAACCATTCAGTGGTAAGGGAGTGGACATATTTATATAATCAGACGACCAAAAGATTCCCCCATTAATCTCCCAACATGGTTTGTTAATGAACTCTAATAAATCTTTATTAAGTTTGATAATATTGTTTTTCAAATAGTAATTCATGGAAGAACAGATCAATTGCTGACAGATATTACCTCTTTTCCCAAATCAGTCTCCTATTTTAATATGTATAAGTAATAACTGATGGTGGTTAATGTGGTAAATAATGAATTTTTCACTGTCCATTGATAATTTTTAAAATGTTTTTTCAATCCTTAACAAGTGGATTGTTATTTCTCATGAACTGTACTTTTTATGCAACTTATAATTTAATATGAAAAGTAAAATGTTGTGTAAAGAATATATGAAAAAAGATTCTCTTACATCCCTTCATTTCCACTTACTGTACAAATAAAGGACATTGGAATTTTCGTATTTATTTCATCAATGTGTCAATGAATGAAAAGATCATTGATTTGAATTCGAAATTTTCATAGATCCCAAATTATGTTTGTCAAGTATGAATGCGATAGACTTTCTTGTGTTTCCATTATCTCTCATGGTTTGGATAAAAGGCTATATAGTCTCTTATGATATGATGAAAGAGTGGTTTGTTTTCTGATCGGCGGAGACTGGAGGTCAGCAACAATTACCAAATGTTATGTTGACCGCGGAAACGTCATGCAAGGTCAACATAACAATCCAATGACCTAGAGCTAAAAGTAGATCACCAATGAGAGGAACATTGTATGGGGTTACTTCCCTTGGCAGTTACGGCATAACCTCGCAATGTATGTTGTAAACTTTACAAGAATGTTTGGATGAATTAAAGTTTCATAAATCATATAATAAAACGTTACTGACTTCAGTTATTGTTGAACCAAATGGTTTATCGACCTAGGAAAATAATGTTCAACCCAGCTATTGCCTCAGATTGGTCAGGCCGCTGTCAGACTGGCTTTGTTTCCTTATTCACGATATACTAAATTGCACCACACAGACAGGTATAAGAAATGTGTATTGCTATGTAGAGAGGATATGGAACCATCTAATCTAATCAGTTCCACTTTGTACCGCAGTCTCTCTCAACTTGTGGTATTAAACAAGGCATGGCTGAGGGAACATATTGTGTGAGGCTGAGTGGGAATAATTATTTCAATGCTTAAGAAACTCGCTTAATGCTGGATTAAACTAATTCCTGTGTTAACATATGCTTGTTTACTTCATGTAGTTTTGTATGTCTTATAGTTGCAGTCTTTACACCCTGGCTTGAGTCCACTTTGAAACACTTGTTATTGAAACATGAACTTAGATTTAGGGACCAGTCATTGCTTACAGAGAGTCGGGTGGGCGGGGGGTTTTCAGGGGAGGGTCAGAAAAAGATATACAGCCACCAGGGGAGGGTCATGAAAAAAATTAGGAAAAGTTGTGGGAGTGTCATTTTAAGATAGACAGTGATAGTTAGGGCTTGAAAGAGGGGCTGAAACATAAAGCCTTTTTAAAAAAAAAAAAAGTCCAGAATTTGAGCAAGACTGGTTTATATTCTAATGCTTATATATATATATACAAAATAAAAATGAGTGTCCTGCCTTATTCATTGTTATTTATAAAACCCAAAAGTAGAAAAGTAGATTAGTTGGACAGACAGTTTATACAAGTAGTTAATATATAAAAGGTGTTTGCCATTGTTTGCTATATTTTTATACAACATAGTTTCAGGTTTGCCAATAAATAGACTCATACAGTTAAAACAGCAAAACAAATTATTATATTTTAATGTCATTGGTATATTTATGTCATGTACCTTCCAAATTCTTTAGATTTTTAACTTCTTTCTAGTGCTTGAGAGTGTATTAATTTTGTTTATATTAAACTCAGACGGTAATAGTTTAAATGTTATGAAATATGATAATTAAATCCCCATGATGTCAAGATTTGCCTTTTGCATTCTTCAGTTCCGTACTATCAAAATATTTATAGATTTTAAACTTTTTTGTACTAAAATATGATGTTGTGCAAGCAGTGCATATCTCCCAATCTATACATGCCAGCATTCCAAAGTGATACATGTGTCAACCATGGGCTTTCTATGGTTTTATCTATTTATGGATTTCATTGTTTAAAGTTTTCAATGGAACTTTATACACAGTGAGCTATTGAGGAAGTCATTTTGTTCGAAAATTTTTCCCAAATACGCATGCAAGCTTCATCAACCTCATGTGATGTGGTTAATACATATGTATTTTGATGGAATCTTAAACTAGTGCAATAAACTCTTTAGATGACTGTTAGAAGAGGGGTATATGAGTGAGCAGTGCTCACTTCTCCTCTTATTTACAGATAAAAAGAATAAGGAATGCATTCATTCACCTTTGAAAACATAAATTTTACACTATGTTTAACTTAATTATCTGTGTATTATAAGAAATGGTATTCAAAACCTATTTTGATATGCAGCTGATGTTCTAAGATATAGACTTAACAAAATTTGAATGAAACTAATCTAAAACATGTACTACACACCATGTATCAGACATCATTTTAAACCTATCAGTGGAAGTATAAATTTGTTTCTTTTCAACATTCTTGTAAGTCTTACTTTCAAAGGAGAAACTTTTCTTTAAAGTGACAATGAAAAATGTTTGAATTTAGAGCTGAACGTTAATCTTTAAAAGAGCAATTTAAAAAAGTTTCGTAGATATATTTTGGGGGAGAGTCATGTAATAAATAACCTTCCCCTCATTTTTTAATGTTAATTAACTGGTAATTCTAAAAGCATAAGTGATGTAATGCCCCATAATATTTTAGAGTATAAAGATTAAAGCATATAAACATGATAATGACAAAATGCATGTGAAAGAATAAAAAAGAGGATATTCTTTTAGGATATAGATAACAGGTCTACACGCAGTAAGGTTTGGGTGCAATGCTACAGTGAATATCAGTGTGGTACCACCCATGGTTCGTTAGTTCCAGTCGATGCTTGCAGGTTTCACCGCAACACATAGCCACCATGGTGTTGCGGGCTTTCTCCCTGCAATAATACTAGCAGCCGCGATATAAGTGGAATACTCTTGAGAGCGTTGTTAAGTCCCATATCACCTCACCTCACCTCTTTAAGGATATTTTTTTTTGAAACATGATACGATTTGGCAATCGATAAAATAACATTAAAACTAATCCACTTGAAGCATATTCCTGATGCACTTAAAATCCTGAGGGTAATATTATGTTGCTTGAGGTTTTACTCAAATATACACACAAAAAACAAGATGACAAACTGGAAGCCAAAAGAATTTAGTATTGCAAAGCTGAGAGAGTGTTTCAACTGGTATTCATTATCTGCCCTGACCTAATTTGATTTGAAATAAAGCTTTTTGCAGAAAAATCAAAATTCTGTAGTTCAATTATGCACACATTTAATTTCAAGAACAACTTGTAAATCCATGAAAACCGTAAACTGTTCAAGCGTCGTCATTTTGAGATGCGCTTGCTTCTGTAGTCGACCGAGAATTCAAGGAAATTACCGGTGTTCCTTCCGCAGGCTACCGATGTTTCTTCCAAAGTCTGACAATGTTCCTTCCAAAAGGGACGATAAATATCTGTTATTGCCATTTATCACAGATATTGACGTGCTTTCGCAATTCCATTATGGAAGCTTGTCTTCAATTAGGCACTGTTTTCTTTAGATATGATGTGTTTCCTTCCATTACTTAGGGGGAGACTTGAACATGGGAACAAATTTTGTTTTTGTTGTAATCACTCTCCAAGGGGCAATTCTTTCAAAAACAGTTAAAAGGACAGTCCTATCGAGGTATTATTTGTGGAAAAGAAACTCAAGGGGACATTCCAGTTTATACAAGTTTGTTATTAGTACAAGATTATAACATAACCCAATTGAATACATGTTACTGAGGGTAATATTTTGGTTGATATAGTTTTACAACAAGATAAATGAGAGCACACACTTGGTAAAATAAAACAATAATGGCAAGAAAGTGAAGGCATTCATCAGCGCTATGAATCTTATTATAAATCATTTATAAATGTGTGGATATTCTAACCATACATATTGTAAGTTTGTATAATGTTGTAAAATTACTGAAAGTAGGCACCTTTTTTCATTTCATTTTCCCTCGGAACAACATGGCAGCCTGTAGCAGATAGGCCAGCCTCTTTAAGCCCCTAAGAGATTGGTCCAGATGGTTCTAGTATGCTTGCCAAAATCCAATCCAAAATGTTCAGATCAGAATAATGATTTAACAAAGATTATAAAATTGATAAGGTGAATAGCTGAATTTATCTCTGACAGGAAATAAAAATAGTAGACAGTTTATTGTTCTAAAAGTTTGACATGTCTAGATAGATTGAAGATTTACAAAGTTGTACAAATCAAAGTGCCTTAAAATGAATTATCTCTCTCTGAAGGTTTGAATGTTTGTTATAAGATTTGCAGTAATATGCTTTGTGTTTGAAATGACTAACACATCTGCTGATCTATTCAAAACAAATATTGTATGTTTCATTCTGGTTTTGATAAAAACATAAACAAATGATAATAATTAAGTTTATAAAGACCGTGGCAAGGGGAGTAACTCCAGTCACCTCTATTGTGAACCGGTTTGTTTGAAACTCATTCATAACTCTCTCATCAGGTCACACCCAAGACCCACTGAATGAACAATTATTAAACTGTGACGTCAGGTCTTTTCCATTATTGACATACCGTACTCGACGCATTAAGCTTCTTTGGCACTTAGAAAATTAAAAGAGGTGAAGCTTATAACAGTTCATATCTTGATATTACAAATACAAATAACTATCTGCCATCTAAAGATATTCAAAATTGATCATCGTTTATAGATTTTTTTAATAGAAAGATGATAATAGGTAAACTGGTAATGTAGCTCCCTGACTAATGAAAGAACGTTGTTAAAAACAACACTCAAAATACATTTTCAGTGAGACTGTAGAGGTTCATCAGGCAGGTTATTTTGTGAGTCAAAATCTTTATTGGGGTTTCTAAGGGAGAGGGTGCATATTGCATCAAATAAGGTAAGCCAGGTGAAGAAGCATGCAATGCAACTGTATGGTAAGCTTTGACGACTAGGAACCTTTGGAGGCTCTGTGATATAATAATTCAAATCATTGCAACCAGTTTACCAGTTTACACTCAGCCAGCTGCTGTTCAAGTCAATGTCATGTGGTATATAAATTTAACTCTGGCCTCTTAAGTTCTCCTTGTAGGCCACAGGTCTATTGTTCAGAGTTAGGTATATGTATAGACCTGTATTGTGTACACTCTGTCTGTGTGAATATATATATATATAGGCATGTCACATTGGTCATCACAGGTGTGTCTCGTGTACGTCACACACCGAAATATACATGATATAGACACCCTCCTCTTCCTTGTCTTCCACATAAGGCAATCTCTCCACCCACGTGGGAAGTAACAACTAGTATTTCCCTGAATGAACGTCATAGGTTGTTGTAACCAACCACAACAGCAGAAAGGTTTTATATTAGTTTGTTCCAGTATTATTGACCAAGTAGGGGTGTGATATCCTGTATAGCCAAAACAATCAGATAACATTTATCTTAAAGATTTATCTTACGAAATTAAAAGTAGCCTGATTTTTGGGAATTTAGTTCATTTGAAAATACTACAGAGTTCAAATAGTTTAGACTAACAAACACATTGTCTCTTAGCAACTGAGGAATTTATGTTATTTTTCTAACAGAATTTCATAATTAAACATTTGATAAGAACTGGTCAATAGAAGTTAGAATTGATGTATAATTTGAAAATATAAATGATTCGTTTATTCATGGACATATTTTGATAAAATATCCACACACAAAAATTAATATCCCTCATTCATTTTGTCCAGTGTATTATATGATGTTTTCTATTTATTTGACATTTTGGCTATTTTTGATGATCAGTTGGATCACTTGCAATGGTTTAAAAGGACAGTCCTATAGTGTATTTTCTGTGGATATGAAATTCAAGTGGACATTCCTGTTTATCCATATATATTATTAGTACGTGCTTATATCACAAGACAGTTGAAACATGCACTCGGGAACATTTTGGTTGATTTAGAATTGACAACTTTATAAATAGGAACACATACTCGTAAAAAAACACAACAATGAAAATTAAGTGAAGCCATTCATCGGCCCAATGAGTGTGAAAAGCCTTGACATGGCTTTACAACTTATCATAAACCATTTGTAAATGTGTGATATACTGTCCAAACATGTATACTGTTGTCAAATAAATAAAAGTACAGTGCCCCCTTCATGTCCTTCCCCAAAAATCAACATGGCGGAGAGATTGTCAATAGGATGGACTTAAGTATCCTACCTCTCTACAGGTTAACGGACACAAAGCAAAAAGGTGGTAAGATCGTCACTCTTCTACGAACAAAATTGTCTTTAAGAGAAATGGTGTTAGGGTCACATGCCAAATGTAACAATGGTGTCATTTTGTGAGGAATAAACTGACTGTTGCTTAAAAGTATCACTGGCAGACTTGTTCAGTATGATGATAAAATAAAGGGAATAAAGTTTGAAAAGCAAAAAATGTTGCGGTGCTGGTCAGTGCGCTAATAACCCAAACATTGAAAATATGATATAATATCCTGAAGTCCATTTACTGTTGATAGAAGGGTAAAGCAATTGATGTAAGAATAGGAAGTTGTATCGTATATCCATCTGATCATCAAGATTAATCACTTTATGGAGATCATTAGGCTACTTACAAGTAATGGTTTTATTATTCTTAAATAGATGGAGTAGCCATTTTAACTTGAATGGTTTAGAAATAAATCTCAATAACTGTGGCATTCCTGAGGCTGAGTTAACCATTGGCATATGAGTTCAGCACCAATGGGCCAGGTTAATCACAGGAATGGTGACCCAGTTGTGGCCTTGATGGTCTCAAACCTGATGATATGTGAGACTTGTATAGTCACCTTGAACACCAAATTTGAATATTGAATATATGGCACTGTATATATGGATACCACAATCTCAAATTTGGTGTAATACCAAACTCAAGTTTCTGGTTTGGTAGTTGTGGCGTGGTGAAGATAAGTAGTGCTTTGTCTGCAGCTTAGTTTGTGAAACTCTCTGGAGTAGCAGCTCGAAAGGAAAACTAACAATGATGTATGTCCTCTTACCAGGGAAGTAATTTAGAAATTTGGAACATTGCTTATATGAAGAAAGTCTTTATTTCATTACTATGAAACATCATTCACTAACAATTGACAAAAGATCAGAATTTAAGTGGCAATTCATTTATGTTAAGAGAAATACCTACATTCTAATTAACTGCATGTGGCAACGTTATATAAACCAGGGCTGTCAATGATCTGACATGATGGCTGTACTTCTGCCACCAGTGTCGGTCCTGTATCTTTACATGTATCTAGCAACAGAATAAATCTCTGGACACCCTCTTCCCCAGCTACAAATCAAGGGTCAGGGTTCACCCCAGGTCTGTTTCTTCTCTATAATGGTCTGACAACAGCCTGTATAGGAGCAAGTTATTTACCAAGAGTCATTAGCAGACCAATATTATATCATCACATTTAAAAAGAGGGATGGCGGCAATCATGTATAGAACAAAAAATTCAAAGGAGTTACTTGCCCCTAGTTACAATACCGACACTAAAAGGCCTACCCAAACAAGCAGCATGCAAATCTTCAAAACTGAATACAAATGCACTAAAACAGAACACAAATCACCAAAATAGGAATTCATAATTTCAAAAACTGAATTCATACCCTCCCAACAGGAAGCAAACCTTGTGAAAACAGACATGGAAACAAAACATGTGAAACGGTGACATGAACACCTATCACCCCAAACAGTTGGCAAATCACCTCAGAGCCTCGCTTTCAGTCTTACAAAATGGTGGGCACTAAGACCACGAGCAGAAGGCCTGACCAATGGCTTTTTCAGGAGGCCTTGTGGTAAGGGATGTTGTCTGACCATTTTAGAGAGAAAACTGTCAATGGAACAACTTCTCATCCTGGTAAAGTCAATATTTCAAAACTTTTATTGCTCTGCTAAATAGAGTATTTATTAATGAGAATGGCTTCATTAAGATCTTCCTAAGGTAAGTGTTTTTCATGTAATTTTATATGTGTAAACATATGTCCTGATATGGATAATAAAAAATCTCCCTACGCCTGCAATGACAGTATAACAATAATTATCATCCAAAAGCCAGATATATAAAAATTAATTGAAATCAAACAAGGATTCAGATATGTGGAGGATAGTTCAAATGTCCAGTTAACATTAATACCTACTAGATATACAACTTTACACTCTCAACAACTGTAAGATCTTTCATTATGATGGCTGACCGTTCCGAGGTGTCCTGAGTGTTCCGGTACCAGCAGGAGATGCAACTTTCACTCTACACGTCCAGTAATGTACATTGGCACACACAAGTCAGTGATCAGATGTAAAGTCTAACTGATAAGCTGTTTACAAAAGTTGATAGCCATTTCTCATAGGAGATTGTCCAACCGCTTAACTTAATTTTGACTACTGAAAGATAGACATTTGGTCCCTGAAAACCCTTATAGGTTTTTTAAGGGAAAATAAAGAATATGGTTACATATTGAGATGTTATGGTTTAAAAAATTTTTCATCCACCAATTTCAAAACATAAACCTTCTTGCCAGGAAGTGAAAGTAACTTTTATTTACAAAAATATAAATGATTTATGTTATATTTATAGATATTTCCGGATTCTAGGAAAACAGATGATTATAGTTGTTCTTTTGTGTGAAGTTAAGAAGATATAACAAGTTTCAAAAGGGAGATTGCATGAAGTTTCTGTTACTCTTTTTCTCCATCTCACATCTCACTCAGTATGAAGTGTAGACCCAAGCAACTGCTTATGAATTAGATCCTTATGGGCTCCTGTTTGACATGTGCTGGTCATAAAAGAAGATGTAGCTGGGGAAATGTTATTCAGGTGATTGATGGAACATTATCTTAGTTGAGATGACAGGATGAGATACACCTGCTCATAGACAACATATTTCACACTTGATCTTTCCCAACTAGCCCGGTTCCTCCCCATGCCCACACGGGTCTGTCTTTCTGGCAGTCTTTCTGTCTGTTTGGCTGTCTGTCTGTGTCTGTCTCTCTTTGTATGTTTGTCTGTCTCTATGTGTGTGTGTGTATTAGTCTCTGTCTCTCTCTCTGTCTCTCTCTGTCTCTCTGTCTCTCTCTGTCTCTGTCTCTCTCTGTCTCTCTCTCTCTCTGTCTCTCTCTCTCTCTCTCTCTCTCTCTCTCTCTCTCTCTCTCTCTCTCTCTCTCTCTCTCTCTCTCTCTCTCTCTCTCTCTCTCTCTCTCTCTCTCTCTCTCTCTCTCTTTTTAGAGTTTAGTTAAAAGTTAAAAAGATGATTGAAGGTTAACCAATGAAACATTTATTCTTTCATTAGACCAATCAAAAGTTGTTACTTTCTTGAGACTTGCAAGAAAACTAAGACCTTATCATTGGGTTTCCCTTGAACATTACTTTTTCCTTGATTAACAAACTGGAAATATTTCACTAGCGGCCAGTATTAAAGGATCATAGGTTATGACAGGGAAAAGACACAATCTCATAACTTACCTTTAAACAAAGTGGTCAATCTTACATGAATTTTTCAAAAGTAAATAACCATGTTAATGTTTTTTAAATGAAAGATATGTTTAAATATTTTTCCAAAAGCACTTTGAAATACATTATTTCTAACTATAATGTTTTTTTAAATTTTATTTAAGAAATGTAAAGAAAGTGTTAATAATCAATAATTAGATATGTTATGTTGACACAGGTTTATGTTAACTATTAGAGTTGTGTGATGTATAGATGACAGATCTACCAAAGTTGATTGATTGATTGACAGAAATAAATCATGCTTAACTACAAACATATATGTTAATGTGTACATGTACATCTATGGCAGTATTGTTAAATAAGTACCGATAGAATTAAATAAAAAGTGTCACGACCACTGCCAGACCATGAGACACTGAAGAGTAGCTAGGGCTGGACATGCTGGTGTTGCGTGTGTCAGCATGTTGAAGAAACTGCTGTGCTTCAGTGAGACCCATCTAGCTGCATGTTGCAGGAAGGTTAGTCTCCCCACTCATGTACTAGCAGACTTACATTTGCTCTCAGATATTAAAATCCCATAAAGAGGCACAATTCTAAATAAATGAAATTGAATAGAATAGCAAGAAGCTTAAGAGAAAGTGTCCATTTCACAGAATATTGAACTTTCTAAACTTTTAATGTTTTTCAGTAAATCTCAAGAGATATTTGAATGAGCCCAAAGACATGGGATGATGAGTTTTAAACTATTGAATGTCGTAACTGTAACTACTGGTACTGTAACCACTTAGACTGATAAGCTATCTATCATTTTGCAGCAGTCTCTGCTTCTCAACACAACATGTACTGTAAAATCATAATATTTCGCGGGGGTTTAATTTTCGCGCTTTTCGCGCAAAGTCATAATGCGCGAATAATAAAACATCGCGAAATATTATGGTCATGAACGTGAAGAAAACCAATAACAGACAAATAATTTGGTTGACACATTTTATTACTCACAGGATTGTTTGGTGTGTTCATTAATGACGAGTCACTAATTAGAGCTCTCACAAGCGTGTACGCCGATATGCACGTTGGTTATTGTGCAAACACTATCATCACAATAATCCGGCCTGGCGGAATCCACTCTTGATCGCCAATATGCGTGTCCTATTGTTTTGATTGCAGTACGCTTGAGCTTCGATTCGGAGCGTATTGCGGTACAGGACCCTCGGTTTAAATATATTTTCGGTTCGGTATGATATTTCTTTGAATGAGATCTCGAGGATTCACATCATTCAAACACTATTGTTGGGAGTTAAAGATCAAACTAATTCGTTCCGAATGTTTACTTCCGGGAAAGCTTGGCGACAGGTATCGTTACCACTTCAAAACTTGAAGACGTTTAATGACAATAAATAAAATTTTTATCGTTGACTTTTGAATAAATATGATTGTTTTCATTGTAAATTACTACTAGTTTCTTTTCTGCACGGTGCATGTAGTTTTTCTCACTAAATTTTTTATATTGCTTAGTCGATATGCGCGAAAATTAAACCCCGCGAATCAGTCATTTTTTATGTTTGCGCGAAAATAACACCCCTCGAAAATAAATGATTTTACAGTATTTAATAACAATAATGTGGAAATTTGTATGGCCCTGCATCCAGGTACTGGTACCTGCTCAAAGCACTACCTACATCATTACCCTGTATTCCTATTGTGTGAATGGTTTCTTACAAAGACATAAATAAACATTACATAAATTACATAGAAGTGTACCTTTTTCATCTAAGCCCATTCAGTAAAGGTCACAAGGTTTACAAGTCATCAATATCTTCTAAATAATTCACATCCTTCTTGGGAAGTTTATAAATCAAATGACTTTCTGGGCTTATCAGAACCTTCCAAATAGAATGATTCTCATCAATGAAAGTGGAATAGCTGCTATAAGGTAACTTTATGGATATAGTTGAGGAGCTGTTGAGAAGGTGGTGTCATGGAGAGGCAAGGTTTTCAAGTCATATGCCAAGTGAATGGTTTGTGAGACTGACTGACTGATTGTCTATCTACCTGGAGCTGCCTGCAGTAGTCTCTGCACACACACTCAGAGAACAGGATCTGCCGTGTCCGACTCTCAGAGATAGGGGTGGGTATTGCAGAGATTTTCCGTATTGCTATATTGCGATACGAACAGTTGTATTGCGATGTGTATTGCAATATGTTGCAGGATATTTTTCACAATAAAGAATTCCCTGATTGAGTTAATTTAAACATATTAGACTTGTCTAATTGTCTATTACATTTTAGTAATTATATAAATTGAAATAGAAACTTCCAAAATCTATTAATTGAAACTTTAATGGAATCACAAACATAAAACTTTGGCACAAAATTAATTCCCGTTGTCTGCATTCGCCATTTTACCAAACGACTCCAAAATCCGAAGTTTTACGAAGCCGCACGATGTTTTCCGAATGCAAAAATAAAAACCAGGAAAAAACAGTTTTGACAACTGTATTGCAATACGTATTGGTTTCTATTTTTTACAGGTAAATACCGATAAACCGGTTATTTTGCGCACCCCTAGTCAGAGAGAAGGTAGAGACCGAATCTTCTCAATACCCCTCATGCAGGAATCTGACTACAAATGATATGAAGTCAACCTGGTCAAAGTGAGATTAGACAATAAGATATCAACAGCACTCATCAACTTTAGAGTGAATCAATGAATTTAACACTCATCAACTGTAGAGTGAATCAATGAATTTAACACTCATCAACTATAGAGTTAATCAATGATATTAAATTGGTGTAGTTTGTGTTGTGTGAACCTTAGAATCTGATAATGAATGGTTTTGTATGTATAGTTTGAAAAGGAAATTTTGCAAATATTACTTGTCATGTATTTGGAATTTGTAGAAGGAATCTAATTTAGAGTTTTATTTGGTTTGTAATGTTTGAAGCATCGGATCAGAACTGATAGGTCTTATTCTTTGCTTAATGAAATCTTTGTCAAACACCAGCAAGAATGTGGTCACAGGGTGCATGACTCAGTTCCACCAGTTTCATTACCTCCTAGCATATCTCCACACATCGCTGCCCTTGTCCCCCACCTCACCACTTTCAGTGTCCAGCCTTCCGTCCGCGTTCTCACCCTTTCCATGTCCCTGTCCCTATTCTCACCCCTTCCAGGTCCCCATCTGCTTTCTCACCCTTTCCATGTCCCTGTCCCTATTCTCACCCCTTCCATGTCCCCATCTGTTTTCTCACCCTTTCCATGTCCCTGTCCCTATTCTCACCCCTTCCATGTCCCCATCTGCTTTCTCACCCTTTCCATGTCCCTGTCCCTATTCTCACCCCTTCCATGTCCCCATCTGCTTTCTCACCCTTTCCATGTCCCTGTCCCTATTCTCACCCCTTCCATGTCCCCATCTGTTTTCTCACCCTTTCCATGTCACTGTCTCTATTCTCACCCCTTCCATGTCCCCATCTGTTTTCTCACCCTTTCCATGTCCCTGTCCCTATTCTCACCCCTTCCATGTCCCTGTCCCTATTCTCACCCCTTCCATGTCCCTATCTGTTTTCTCACCCTTTCTATGTCCCTGTCCCATTCTCACCCTTTCAGTGTCCCCGTCCCCATTCTCACCCTTCCCACCCTTTATTGTCCCCCATCCTCCTTCCCTCCCCTTCCACGTCTCTTACCTCTGTAGTATTCAAATGTAGAGACCAGTACCTGCACCTAAATGTGCCCCACCACATTTCCTGAATGATTTCCTTCTGTCACTGTTGGGAATGCAGGAAACTGCTATTCTTAGTAAGGATGAGAGTAGTCATAGACATCTGGTCAGATGGCCTTTAACCAGGGTTGTACAACTCTGACTGCCACTTTCTATTGCTTGTCTTTTGCTGGTCTATTGAAGGTGAAATATACACCCTGCCCTACAGTCCGGTGAAACTAGACTTCATCAATGATTCATTCACTCATACAGCTGTTTTCTTCTACCCGATCTATAGAGCTTACAGCAGATGAAGAATCACTAGGTTGTATGTATCTGGTTTAAATGAGTGTCTAGGATCAACCTATGGATACTGACTAATGGTTTCACAGTGAAGTGATCTGGTATATTTGACAGTGCTAGGTGACAGTGACGTCCTGGTGGGCAGCAGGTGTTGACACAGAGGCAGGTGTTTTATACCTGTTGTAACACAGTTGATATTAGCAATACCACAGACTCATGTACCAGTTGTGATATTCTAAATGATGGGCTTTGTGTGGAGGTGGATCTCGGGCTTCCTGCACACGGTGGGTATATGTAGGTGATTTGCTAGAGAACATTATCATTAGGAACCCATAGATATGGTTTGCACATGACAATCTCGGTTCATTCCTTGCTTGACGATCTATATTTTTAAAAACAAAACCATTTCACCAACAATAACAGTGTTAAGAATGATTGGTTGTAAATTGGCAGTATGGTCTATCTGTTCTCTGTCAGGTGGTCCATCTACTGCCAGGTTTACACTGGTAGACATTGGTCCATCTACTGCCAGGTTTACGCTGGTAGACATTGGTCCATCTACTGCCAGGTTTACGCTGGTAGACATTGGTCCTTCTACTGCCAGGTTTACGCTGGTAGACATTGGTCCATCTACTGCCAGGTTTACGCTGGTAGACATTGGTCCATCTACTGCCAGGTTTACGCTGGTAGACATTGGTCCATCTACTGCCAGGTTTACGCTGGTAGACATTGGTCCATCTACTGCCAGGTTTACACTGGTAGACATTGGTCCATCTACTGCCAGGTTTACGCTGGTAGACATTGGTCCATCTACTGCCAGGTTTACGCTGGTAGACATTGGTCCATCTCCTGCCAGGTTTACGCTGGTAGACATTGGTCCATCTCCTGCCAGGTTTACGCTGGTAGACATTGGTCCATCTACTGCCAGGTTTACGCTGGTAGACATTGGTCCATCTACTGCCAGGTTTTACACTGGTAGACATTGGTCCACCTGCTGCTGTAGGTGGTCTCCAGGTCAGATTCAAGAGTGAAACCTTCTGGCTGCAGCATAGAGTTCCTGGCCTGTGTCACTCTGATGTATAGTCAGCAATCATGAGTCTTCAGCTCTCCCCCTTCAATGCATGGACCACTCATTTAACTACACTACCTGGCCAAAGTCAGTCATTGTTATGGAAATTTCCAAAGACTGACATGTTTTATGAAAACATTTGCAAGAACAATGATTATTAATTGAGTAAAAAAAAGTTTTATTGTCATGTTTTAACCACAGCGAGGAAATCATTACAGCTACCCATTGGTAATATCATTTTAAATTGTGTTGATTGGCTATTAAATTGCAACTAAGTAAGCAACATATACAACTTGTTTACCCCTGTCCAATAGACTGCCATGATCAATCTGATGAGTATATACCATAACTTGCTGGATATGTGTTTTTTGAATAAGTGTTTGTGGTAGTGTCTAATACCCAATTGTAATTCTCAGAGGTACATCAGATAAGCTGACGGATCACCTATTTATCTCATGTTACAAAAAACACACAAGTGATTAGCTCAACAAATTAGGTCAAATCCTGAGAGGAAATACCTGTAGGTATCTGATTGACCTAGTTCTTGGCTTGTAGGTATGAATGTGACCTATGTCTATGAGATGGGTCTGACAGCTACAATCTCTCACACACTATTAAGGATTGTCTTTTCTTTGGACATTCCACCCAACATATGACTGCAGTGAAGAAACTAATCATTGTAATGGTAGCTAACAACAGGTAGCTCCACTGCCTTATTTGCCTGGATCCAGAGGAGATTGGATATTTTCTTCACTCCTCTCAGATAGAGCTACCAAGTTTGTCAATGTCACTGTGAATTAAGTAGCAGAGCTCACATCCTAACATCATTTGATACATCATGCAGTGTTAAGACCTTCAAAAAAATGCAGGCCAAAGGGAAATTGTTCCCCTAACCTGTGATAATTGTTTGTATGCAATTAATGAACCAGACTTTTTTTTTCCAAATTTTACATCTCGGTCATAATTATTTGGTCGTGTGATAAGGTACACAGGCATGTTTGAAATGTAGATTTGATGATATACATGTGCCTAGATTTGTTATGGGTCACAAGGGATTATATGAGAACTGTGCTTTGTTAGGATTGATGTATATGTGTATTGTGTTTACGGTATTTGTGCCCTTTGAAGTTGTTCCTAAAATGCAAGAATCTTTCAGTGCGGGAGAACTTAGAACTATAGCTCATAACTTGTAGGAATCATGCTGTGAATGTTCTGTAGAGTGGTTTCCTGTCAGTCTCTACACTGATGATATTGATGAATAACCTAGCTCTCAGTGAAAGCATAATATGTAAATTGAATTTGTATTTTGAGATTTGGACATCTGATCCCTGATACATGCAAGTGCATTGATACATATGACTGTATCATGTGATCGCCAGGACAACTATTTCCTGGTGATATGTGTGATGAGACATATGTGCAGCTATTTCCTGGCTGGTGAGGCAGATAGTTGTCAGTGTTGTAGTATTGTGCCTGGACGTACACTGTGAGGGTAGGTGCAATGGAGCGCAGCTAGTGAACCAGGGCACCTCATTGGTGACACAGAGGTAATTGCAGTGGAGACCTAGGTATTTCCTGTCTCAGGCTCAAACTTACTTACAGTGGCACATACATACATACATACATACATACATACATACATACATACATACATACATACATACATACATACATACATACATACATACATACATACATACATACATACTGAATGTGTATATTGCTTTGGTTCAGTGAAGTGGGTCAGCCTGTGATGGCGGGAGGCTGATGGAGCTGCTTGAAGCCCTCAGATACAGATTCAAACTGGTAATGTCAACCAGCCTCCTCTGGCTGTCCTCTTTGAGTGGAGTTACTAGCTAGCTTCTCTTCTTACAACAGGGTACCTTGAGATGCTCTCCTGACAGATTTATGTGGCTGTGTGCCCTCAAATGATGGTCACCCCAGGATACATGACTAGTCTCCTAATTAACACAACTGTACAACATTACAGACAGGTGATTAGGGAATATACTCTTTTTGTCTCTTTAAGTTTTTGTTTAACAGGTAAGGTGATGCTAATTCAAAGCTAGTTTAAACAGATCTACCAGAGACTCCTAGCACCATGTCTGCCCAAGGTTAGAAACATGATGATGTTTCATGAATTAACATGACTGAATCAATTAGGTATTCTACCATGAAAGTGCTGGATATACCCAATTCTGATTGGTTGATTTGTCTGATTCATAGGGTATCAAATTCACGATTGAAGTTTCTCTGTTTACCAGAAATCAGTTTACAATGTATTAATATATGTACATTGACTTTCTGACTGTGAAATTCTGAGTTGATATTCTGCTTTTCTTAAAAGGAATTAACCTTTTATTTGGTTAATTGTTTGTTTTTGTGTGTTTACATGGAGAGAGCAAATTGTTTTAAGTAAATGTCATATTTTGTTCGAAATAAGAAGATTGATTGATACCACAGTGTAAACTAAGCTTTCCGCTACTGGGCATGAAGCAGCATTCCTTCGAATATGGCAACAAAATAATGACCTCATTTCGCGAAAGCTTCTTATGTCATAATCCTTTTTACGACGTCATAGTGGTTTACTGTTAGAGTCATCTTTTTGATTTATAGGGGTGTTGTGGTCTTTGTTTGCTATCAAAAGAAGAAGAAAGACTACTTAAACGATTCGATATTTACATTTGTACTACATACCAGGACAAAACCATTTTGTGAACATGCAGTATAAGGTTTAACTTTGTTTAATTTATTTTCAAAACCTGGATGCAAAATCCCTGGTCCCGGTCGAGCTCATTTTAGTCTCCTGACGTCGAAACCTTTAACAATTTGCATTTTGCTAGGAAAAGGAGTTCATAATTAAAATCGTCATGGTAGTATGGCGATAAACCTAGGGTGTTTAAAAATCAGAGACATGTTATACTGGATTGATAGCGAGAAAGTTTTAAATTGAAACCTCACACTGATTTTCAAACACACTAGTTTTATCTCCTAAGTGTCTTTATTGTTATCATCTTCAAATGAAGGTTGGTAGTCTAAATGTAAATGATGGTAGATTATTTGTAGAGATGCACAATAGTCGAGCATTACATTTAGAAGATGATTGTCTGGATGTACTGGGAGATATCTGTTGTGTGAACCCTTGTCACGAGACTTGGGAACATATACATGTATTCTATAGTGTGAGAGCTAGTCTGTGTTATGTTGTAGACGCTGTCCCGTGCGGGGGAGAATGAGGGACAAGAGGAGGAGCAGACAGATCCTCCTTTGGAAGGCGGGGAGGAGACCAGGGGCAAGCGCAGGAAATCTAATGGTACGTCAGCTTTCGCATCTTTCTTTTGTTGATTTTGAATCATTCTTTTCTTTATCAAATATTTGTATACTTTGTTTCACAATTCTGTATGTCTTTTCATCTTCTTTACGTGCAGTTTCATTTATTTCATCTCTTTTTCATTATGTGTATGTGTACCATTTCTTGTTACAAATGAATGATATCCATTTAAGTGTTGTCAATATTTTTTTTCTGCAGCAAATCTGTATTTATTTCAGCAAAGTTTTGGCTCATATGGCTTAAAAGGCATGACACTGCACAGCATTCAGCCTCCATAAGCCTTGTTGTCATGTCCTGCAAGTCCTATTTTTATTTTTTATCTCATAAACAGAATCCTTAGAAAGCTAAAAACTTATGAACAGACTCTATATTGAATGGGTGTAATTCATTGTAATCCATAGGATCAAGCCCAAAAGACATATTTCCTTGTGGTTAATTTGGATTGTAAATTATTGTCAATGAGGATAATTATCTGATAAGTGTTTTTTAAAGATGTTTATTGTAAATTGTTTTATGATGTTTTATCATATATCATGTTAAAAGGCTGATGAGCTATATGGAGCCATATACTTGATTTTTACAAAAAGTTTTTGTTTGGCTTCACTTCAAAACAAACATTTTTGCACCTTGTTAATTTACTTTTCTCAGCACTCAAAATGATGATTAAATGTTTTAGTAATGCATAAGTGTATATTTCACGAGACACATGTCAGTTTTTCACAAGTTCCTAATGTATATCATTTATTCATGAGCTAAGCTGTTTCTTTGTGTTGTGAGAGGTGTATGTTACACACTGAGGCCTGTCTCCTCTGTTTGAGAATACTCCTTCACACAGTTAGTGTACATCTCTATTGATTAGAGGCACATAGGGATGTCTTTTATATGTACTTGCAAACTTATAATTAATTGATGACTTGAAACATGTTATTATTTTATAGATCAAAACATAAAGTGATTTTCTTAAATTGACTTTTTCAAATTTATTCTCATCATGTAAAATAATTTTCAAGCATCTAGAATAAAAAGTGTTGTCAACTTGATACTTCTGCTATCAATATCAGCGTTTTGAGGATCGAGTCCTGCATCAGACACATTGTCAGATTACCATTCTATTTTAATAATGCCATTATATTTGCAGACCAGTAGAATTGCAATCTGATTGATATATATGAGAAAGGTGAATTCTAATGGAGACCAGCCTGTTCTAGCATTGTAAAATGTTATCCACCCCTTAACAAATCTTCCAAGACCTTCAGAGTCTGGTCTGTGTGAAGTGAAACACAGCGCAGTGCGAACTAAACACAAGTCAGCTGTGCACTACCTGGCAAAGATGACCCTCTGTCTGTCTGTATGGGGTTCTGCTTCACGGAACAGAACAACATGCAACTAGTATAATTGCTAATTTGAAATCTTGAATGACAATAGGTTTGAATTCTCAGTGTTCGACTCTGCATTGTGGTCAGTCACGGTTAATGACTGCAAGTTATGAGGTGAGATGATGAGATAGCTGCTTTTGTCAGTCAACCATGACATGGATAGATGTATGGAGTGTGGAGAGTCTAGGACGAACTCCCACTTACACGAATCCCGCCCGAATAAACTCACAGAGGACAAAAGCCCAATCTTGTTATTGTCCTTTTTTAATTCATGAAAATATGATATGAAAAAATGAAACAATTAAACAGCAGGCTTTTGTCTGGTGTGTTCTGGTCACTCAGTCATCCATTAGATGTGAAGATTATTGATGGATAATCCTGAATACCAAGTGTATGAATTTTCTACTTACCGTGCTTTATAAGAGAGTCCATTAGGTGAAACAGTCAGCTGGAATCATCAGTTTGCAACATGCTGCTGGCTGGTTAGTAAGTTGACATGTAACCAGGTGGAGTAGTTAGTAATTCGACATGTAACCAGGTGGAGTAGTTAGTAAGTTGACATGTAACCAGGTGGTGTAGTTAGTAATTCGACATGTGACCAGGTGGAGTAGTTAGTAAGTTGACATGTAACCAGGTGGAGTAGTTAGTAAGTTGACATGTAACCAGGTGGAGTAGTTATTAAGTTGACATGTCACCAGGTGGAGTAGTTAGTAATTTGACATGTCACCAGGTGGGAGTAGTTAGTAATTTGACATGTCACCAGGTGGGAGTAGTTAGTAAGTTGACATGTAACCAGGTGGAGTAGTTAGTAAGTTGACATGTAACCAGGTGGAGTAGTTAGTAAGTTGACATGTCACCAGGTGGAGCAGTTAGTAAGTTGACATGTAACCAGGTGGAGCAGTTAGTAAGTTGACATGTCACCAGGTGGAGTAGTTAGTAAGTTGACATGTCACCAGGTGGGAGTAGTAGTGCACGATCACATTTGACAAATTTAACAAGTTTCATTCATGTGAGTTGAGTCGTGTCACCGACACGGGGTCAGATTCCACGGCTAGGGTAAGCAGCTATTGTTCCAGCCCTGCATAATAGGGGGGCAGTCTCAGTGTGGCTTCTCACAGTCTCATAGTGTTATCCATTCACTTGTTGATTTCAGGCTCACTGTCATAATAAGCTGTTGATTTCACACACAGGTATGTTTTCACAGTATTCAAGATTTAGTGATTTTGTTTTGCATCAGTATACAAGATACATTGAGTGTTTATTTCATACAGTTGATGTTGATGATTCTTAACAGTGGATCGCGGCATTTCTGTGATACATGATCATAGAATATTATTGACTTGTTGATTCCACATGGAGACTTAGAACACGTTGTTATCTGAATGATCTGAGACTGACTCTTACATATTGAAAATGATGCACAGTTGATTAGTAGATTGGTGATCTGTTGATGTTCAACCTGCTTCAGGAGAAGAGAGTGCAGATATTCATATCAGTGTAGGTTACCTGTCAGTTGTACCTGGATGAGTTACCTGTCAGTTGTACCCGGATGAGTTACCTGTCAGTTGTACCCGGATGAGTTACCTGTCAGTTGTACCTGGATGAGTTACCTGTCAGTTGTACCTGGATGAGTTACCTGTCAGTTGTACCCGGATGAGTTACCTGTCAGTTGTACCCGGATGAGTTACCTGTCAGTTGTACCCGGATGAGTTACCTGTCAGTTGTACCCGGATGAGTTACCTGTCAGTTGTACCTAGATAAGTTACCTGTCAGTTGTACCTAGATAAGTTACCTGTCAGTTGTACCTAGATAAGTTACCTGTCAGTTGTAAACGAATGAGTTACCTGTCAGTTGTACCTGGATGAGTTACTGTCAGTTGTACCTAGGTGAGTTACTGTCAGTTGTACCTAGATAAGTTACCTGTCACTTTTACCTAGGTTAGTTACTGTCAGTTGTACCTTGATGAGTTACTGTCATTTGTACCTAGGTGAGTTACTGTCAGTTGTACCTTGATGACTTACCTTTCAGTTGTACCTGGATGAGTTACCTGTCAGTTGTACCTGGATGAGTTACCTGTCAGTTGTACCTTGATGAGTTACTGTCAGTTGTACCTAGATAAGTTACCTGTCATTTTTACCTAGGTGAGTTACTGTCAGTTGTACCTGGATGAGTTACTGTCAGTTGTACCTAGATAAGTTACCTGTCATTTTTACCTAGGTTAGTTACTGTCAGTTGTACCTTGATGAGTTACTGTCATTTGTACCTAGGCGAGTTATTGACAGGTGTACCTAGGTGAGTTACTGTCAGTTGTACCTTGATGGGTTACTGTCAGTTGTACCTAGGTGAGTTACCTGTCATTTGTACCTTGATGAGTTACTGTCAGTTGTACCTAGGCGAGTTATTGTCAGTTGTACCTAGGTGAGTTACTGTCAGTTGTACCTTGATGAGTTACTGTCAGTTGTACCTAGGTGAGTTACCTGTCATTTGTACCTTGATGAGTTACTGTCAGTTGTACCTAGGCGAGTTATTGTCAGTTGTACCTAGGTGAGTTATTGTCAGTTGTACCTAGGTGAGTTATTGTCAGTTGTACCTAGGTGAGTTACTGTCAGTTGTACCTAGGCGAGTTATTGTCAGTTGTACCTTGATGAGTTGGTACTGTCAGTTGTACTTGGATGAGTTACCTGTCATTTGTACCTGGATGAGTTACCTGTCATTTGTATCTAGATACCTGGGGTCTGCGTGAGTAATGTTGAATCGGTATACTGTTAAGGCATAAGATATGTGGCTATGGTTATTTAACCATTGCTTTCCTCAGCTCAATAGTGTAATGGTAAATTGGTTGGTTTATGTAGCAAAAGAATGCAGATTCAAATTCTGAAAATGTAATGCTTTACAATTTTAAACTCTGTTACGCGAGGTGATGAGGGTTCTTATTACAGCTGGTTAACTGGTCTACAAAATATATGGCTATCGGGAATTTACACTACTTGGAGACCTGTGCACTACTAGAGGGGGGAGGGGGGACTGGGAGAGGGTATACTATGGACCTGGGAGACAAGGGGACTGGGAGACTCAAGCACTACTAGAGGGGTAAAAATGAGGAGACTGGAATCTGAATGGAGTGTGAGAGCTGACCTGTAGGGTATGCCTGCAGATAGTTCACATACCAACTGACACCTCTCACCTATAGCTAGCAGTGTTCTGTGTACACAGGGGTGGGGGATGTTCATGTCTGTCCTCTCTATCTTCACTGACTGTCTGCACTCGACTGGTAACAAAACATGCTACACAGAATGAGTTCGTACCCTGTTAGAGGCAATATTTTGAAACTTTATTCCCATGAACAGGGTTGATTCAGACAATGTAGAATATTCTATAAAGATAATTGGTAGATCTGTGTATGTCTTTATTCATTCCCGTCATTTGACCCTTGACCTGGCTCCTTACCTCAGTAAATCGATCATTAAATGGGTCGCCCCCAAGGATGAAATTACAAATTGTAAAATTATAAGTAGAAACTGTTATGGCAACAAATTTTGAGTAAATCAAATGCTAATTAATAATGAATAAACCTGATCAAAGCTTTATTAAATGTGCTACCATTTAGAAGAATGAGTGATGGTTAAAGAAGTATTTGTTCGTCTAGTCTGTGAGCCAGACCCTTAAATAAGATGGAAACCTAAGCAAGTCTAAAAGAGACTTGAGAGCTTGAGTTTAGAAACTTTCAGTCTCCTCTTCATTTTATCGAATATTTTTATTCCATTTCAGAGTGTAAATGTTAGACTTTTGTTCATCGTGTGAGATTATTTGAGGATTTGGTAACTTAAGAAGATAAATGAACAGAAGTGAATGTAACTGCTGACAGTCGTACTAACACTCTTTGTGAATGATGGTTCGGAAAGACGGCAGCAGCAGGCCTACCATACAAACGGCAAACAAATCTGCAAACTGATTGACTATCAATACTCTTAAACAGAACACAAATCACTAAAATAGAAATTCAAACCCTCAAAAAACTGGCTAAGTGTGGTAGCATGTGAATGATTGCACTAACAATGGCTCGTTCTAGGGTTTATCCATTTTTATAGGCAGATTTTGTAATGATCTAAGGGAGATAATTTTAGGGCGGGTGTTGTCAGAGTAGGGAGTAATGATTCATGAGCTACTTCTTCAAGGGCATGTGAGGATCAGACTTTGATATGGCATTATGTTAATGGAATGACTAACAATGTTATGAAACTTGAGAAATATTTTCAGAATCTGTATTGGCCACTCGTCAATAGGTCATCCCACAAAATTTGTAACATGTAAGCAGTAGGTTGATCGATTTTATTACCATGACACATTCATGGATAATCCCGAGGCAAGTCACTGAGTATCTGTGTGTGGTACAAGCAGTGTATGTGGGTACCAGGTGGGATGTGGATTGATGTTAAGAGACAGACAGACAGCACAGATAGATAGGTGCAGGTGGGATGTGGATTGATGTTAATTTAACAGACAGACAGCACAGATAGATAGGTGCAGGTGGGATGTGGATTGATGTTAACAGACAGACAGACAGACAGCACAGATAGGTGCAGGTGGGATGTGGATTGATGTTAACAGACAGACAGCACAGATAGGTGCAGGTGGGATGTGGATTGATGTTAACAGACAGACAGCACAGATAGATAGGTGCAGGTGGGATGTGGATTGATGTTAAGAGACAGACAGACAGACAGCACAGATAGATAGGTGCAGGTGGGATGTGGATTGATGTTAAGAGACAGACAGCACAGATAGATAGGTGCAGGTGGGATGTGGATTGATGTTAACAGACAGAAAGCACAGATAGATAGGTGCAGGTGGGATGTGGATTGATGTTAAGAGACAGACAGCACAGATAGATAGGTGCAGGTGGGATGTGGATTGATGTTAAGAGACAGACAGCACAGATAGATAGGTGCAGGTGGGATGTGGATTGATGTTAAGAGACAGACAGCACAGATAGATAGGTGCAGGTGGGATGTGGATTGATGTTAAGAGACAGACAGCACAGATAGATAGGTGCAGGTGGGGTGTGGATTGATGTAAGATAGGTGCAGGTGGGGAAAGAGGTTTGCTTCCTTAAAGCAGAAGGTGTTGTCACAGTGTAGCATTTTGGGACAAGTACGTCTAATGTAGTTTTACAACTTTCCTTGTGCAACTTTCCAAGTTTGTATGATAGGTATGTTGGTTTAAGTTGTGATATAGCTGTAAACTCATTATGATATAGGTCCCCTAGTGGTGTATACGTACACAGGTAGGTGAAGACATGAGTCTGCCTTGCAGTGTGACTGTTGACAGTGCTGTGCCGGACAACACATAAATCTTGTGTACAAACTAGGTTGCCTCTCTGATAGTATCTCTCCCTGCTTTCTTCTCTGTAGATCGTAGTGCTCACACCGGTTCAGGTTCAACAAACACTCTGACTGACAGTAAATTCATGTACCTGTATCTACTCACTGATGGTCCCTTGTGTCCATCAGAGCCAGGAATATGGAATAGCCAGGTGCTGAAATGTAAGGGCCAGTGATCGACAGCATCATTTGCTTGACTGGGATATAGGAATCATTACTGCCAGGTTGGAGGGACTGCTTGCACTAATACAGTTCCTCACTGTTGATCTTCATAAGACCCTGTTCAAAGTTGCATTCTGTCTCCCCAACACTTGTGCAGGATGAGTACAAGTCACGCTCCTACTCACTGCCTATACAGAGGGACTACTAGAGGGTCTATTCATGCTAAATTACCTTAATATCTTGAATAATGCAGTATATCTAGAAAGTATTATCCAGGAAGCCTAACATGTTTACGTGAGATACCAGGGACTTGGGTTTCATTCTTGGTCAGTGGATGGGATGAGGGCTGAGCTTTTGACCCAAACTGTCAACCAAGCTCTCCTGCTTCAGCTGACTACACCTTGACATACCAGGTCCGGTGTGAGTGTTGCTTTTGAGTAAACTGTGAATAAGGATAGTAGATTTGATTAATGACAGGGTTTGCTAGGTTACTAGCTAGAGTGAACATAGATATGGAAATCTACCTCAACACTCAACTAGAGCCAATCCTTTGCCAGATAATGCACTAATATGCAAGGCATGCAGGTTTGTACAGAAACCTGTGATGTTGCCTTTGTTAATGATCTGACTTGAATCAAAGGTTCATTTCCACCATATAGAGAAAACATGATAACGAGTTAGTTTCTTGTTGCTTGATGGTGAAAGTTCTACTATTGACATGTGCAACACCCAGCCTAGCTGTGACTATCTGTCAACCTGTCAATCACTGTGATTATAATCTACATCCCAGCTATCAGTTGCATGTGAGGGATAGATTACACATCCGGCACATCCGTCACTCTGGAGTTAGTCCTGAATAGTGCACTGTCAACAGGACCCATCTCACTGCTGACATCAGCTCATTGAGGCTCTGTAACACTGACCATTAGGTCTGTATATTGACAGTGAATGTGTTCACCATTTTACTAGATCTGTGAAATAACAAAATCGGAATATGTTTGAGTATTGATAATTTTTACAATCACACTGTCACGTTGACATGGATTCTTCTGTCATGTTTGTGTATGTGGCCCAGTATTTCAGCATTTAACAGTTTGCAGAGGAGATTGTTTGCTTGCTGTCAATTTTCTCACATCCCCTTCCCTCTCATAAGAACACCGTAATCAGAGGTCAAGTGTGTGCTATACTGGACTCACACTGTCTGCAGCTAAGTTGGATAGGACAGATGTGAGTACATACTCGACAAATGAAATTAAGGATATTGTCATTGTAATGATTGATACCCTATTCTCTGGAAGAAACTATAACTATGTCATTATTCATAATTCAAAAATGTTCATATATCCCTAACTTTTTGTGTCCATTATAGTCAGAGAGAAGGATATCTTCCCCTCATAGTGATTGCAGTGATCAGGTGGGCAGGTAAATAGAGGATTTTCACCTGTGCTGTGGAGCGGCACGTGTGCGGGGCAGGTTAGCAGAGGGTGAGTCACAGTGCAGGACCACATTGCTGTGCAGGGCCAGGTGACACAACCACCACCATAGCGCTGCACTCTTCCCGTACCTATACCTTCACCTGGATGCCTAACACAGCTCACCTGTGCACCACATCCCCCTGTACGCCCCTCACGGTGGACCTAAAATTCATGGATATTAAACAACACTTATCTGCTCTATCAACTTGCTCAGTCATTCAATAAGCTGTAAAAGGTAGGTTAATTGTTTGTGAGAGTGCTTTGGACATACCTGGCCATGTTAGACACACTGTTTATGTATAGTAATGAGGCTTGTATTGACAACATGCCAGTCACGTCTCAAATTGTCGTCCCCAGACAATCTACAATATGCATGTGAGTAACAAGTATATAGGTTTATTAAGTGAACTTATATACTCTTTATTTACTTTTGTTGTATAGGTTGTCAATTTGTATCTCATTTTTGATTACTGGTTGTGTAGATACAGCAGGTCTGTGTATGGGAAGGGTTTGGGTCGGTGACCGTGGTGAGAGTTCCCTGTGTGAGTGGTGCATGAAGAGTTCTAGAGTAACAGCTTACTAGAGCACGACACCCAGAGCTGGTAGAGATGGACGATCTTGCTGAGTGATAAAACTCCCCCTGTAATCACTAGCTTATCTGATTCGCCAGACATGTCCACGGATTGTCTATCAGGAGGGCCATCTACAATGTGCCCTCCATCAACCACAGACCATTTTGGTCTTCAGTCTCTACATAAGTACATGTATCTAGAATTCACTCAAACAACACAGGGGACCATCCACTGGAGTCATGATCATAGTTGCTTGTCTCATCTAGTAACTGACAAAAGGGTGTATCACATGCTCTGAGGGTATTCTTACCATTACAAACTGCCATAATTTCAATCTGATAAGTTATCACTTGTAATCAGAACCAGCTCTAAAGACATCATTTCAAAGAAACTTACATCAAAAACAAATTTGAAGGTAACTTTTGAGATAAGTCTTAGACATGGTAGTGAATATTTCAATCACAGCTTTTCAATCAAACTATTATATTATTATTTAAAATCATATACATATCTGACATCCTTAATTTTGATTCACTGTTTAAAACAGGGAATTTCTCTTGTGAAAATAGGCAATATTTGATAATGTGAAATTGTAGATATGTAGGTATATGTTTGATAATGTGAGAGTGTAGATATTTAGGTATATGAATGAGCCGGGACATGGTGTCTCCCATTACCTCCATATTGTAGTCTGTGTATTGTTCTAGACCACGCCTGCGGTGTAGTGTAGCCTTCTGATTACAGAGCAAATTAACAGAGGTGCATGCTCCAGATAAGAGCTATAGCTGGGGCCACAGTTTGGCTGGCTAGCTAGCTGGCTCTATCTACATTGTGAGAGGACCAGGAGACCCTAGTAGAGCTGACATACAGGGAATCTGGTCTACTCTCGTCATACCGGTGGATACACCCCGGAATCCATTAATCTCTACTAGCTAGCTTGACACAGCAGGGATATAGGTAGGAGGTGGCGAGTACACCCAGTGGACACACAGGCACACTGAGACGGGTACAGGCTGCAGGTAGGCATGCAGACTGTTGGGTAGACATTGAGGTGTTCTATTACACTAATGTTTAATCCTACATAAAAACGATGTCCTAGTTACAAAGAAGAATTAACAAGGAAGTTCATGAAATCACTTTCTTGATTTACTAAACTATTGTAGATTTAATTGTTTTGGGTTTATTTATCCCCAGTCACAATGAGTTTTTTATGCACATGTCTAAGCAGGACCAGAAGTAGGTAGTGTCCATTATTTTGATAAAGAACTCTGGACTTGGAAACCTAAGATGTTTTGTACTAGCAATGTTATCATTCTTTTTTACAGAAATAAGAAGGTAATATGTGTCATATTTGAAAAACTCTTACAATTTATGAAAGACAACCATCCAGAATGTTGTTTGAATCCTTACTGTATCCAAAATTCAACTATGGATGAAAATTAGATTAACCAGAGACGAGGACCCTTGATTTACACCAATTTGGTGACCATTTCAAGTCTTGTATTATATTCAATGTTTTTGTACTTTGTTGTTTTGTATTCTTTATATTTCGAAAACCTTGTTTGTCAGTGCTTTATGACTGTCCTTTGAAATATATTCATTCATGTTCACAATGTCGTTTCCGACCCCTGATTCTCTCAGTAATCAAAGGTCCTAAAATGCATGGTGTACATTTTCATGTTGATCTTTGTACTTTGAAAACTTTATTGGTGATTTAGATGTTAACATTTTCAAAAAGGTGCTGAAATTGTGACGATTTTTTCATCTCCGAATTTCAAAGTAAATTTGATTTTGTCATAATCATCACTGATACTGTGACCTCACCATTGCCCTTTGAGTGGAATTGTGCACCCCGAGAAGCAGGACAGTTCAATCTATTAAATGCTCTAATATAAGTTCACCTCTTGGTCTTCATTATAGTTATATTTTTTACACAATCATTGAGCTGGACTCGCAGAGCATTTCAAGCTCTTTTTTAATTTAATAAATTTAACTTAAAAGACTATAGTCATCTTTTGAAGACCTGCCGATTGTAATGCAAGTCTACAAAAAGACTTGTACTGGTTTCAGTGTTTATTTATTGTACTTACAATTCAAGGCAAAGTAGTTTCTGTGAGACAACAGAAAACAACTGACATGTGTGCATGTACATGTTAAGAGCTAGCCTAGAGATCATCAGCTGGTTCTGCACACTTGATTTAGTACATTTGCCTTACAGGCTAGAGTTATCAGCAGAAAAGTCAGAAGTTGAAAGCTCAAAACTATTAGATGAAGAAGATCTTTGCATTAATAGGGACAAGGAAAATGTATCTCAATGTGTCAATTTTAGTCTTAATTTAGACTTTATTTAAGTTAATTTCCTTCAAGCAAGAAGGTTTGATTCTCAAGTTTGACAAGCATGAAGCTAAGGTTAGAACCTGTATGGTTAGACAAGCAAGAAGGTTAGAATCTGTATTGTTAGACAAGCAAGAAGGTTAGAATCTCTATGGTTTGATAAGCAAGAAGGTTAGAATCTGTATTGTTAGACAAGCAAGAAGGTTAGAATCTCTATGGTTTGATAAGCAAGAAGGTTAGAACATGTATTGTAAGACAAGCTTGAAGGTTAGAACCTGTATGGTTATAGACAAGCAAGAAGGTTAGAACCTGTATGGTTAGACAAGCAAGAAGGTTAGAATCTGTATGGTTAGACAAGCAAGAAGGTTAGAATCTGTATTGTTAGATAAGCAAGAAGGTTAGAACCTGTATGGTTAGAAAATCAAGAAGGTTAGAATCTGTATGGTTAGACAAGCAAGAAGGTTAGAATCTGTATTGTTAGATAAGCAAGAAGGTTAGAATCTGTATGGTTAGATAAGCAAGAAGGTTAGAATCTGTATGGTTATATAAGCGAGAAGGTTAGAACCTGTATGGTTAGACAAGCAAGAAGGTTAGAATCTGTATGGTTAGACAAGCAAGAAGGTTAGAATCTGTATGGTTAGATAAGCAAGAAGGTTAGAATCTGTATTGTTAGATAAGCAAGAAGGTTAGAATCTGTATGGTTAGATAAGCAAGAAGGTTAGAATCTGTATGGTTAGACAAGCAAGAAGGTTAGAATCTGTATTGTTAGATAAGCAAGAAGGTTAGAATCTGTATGGTTAGAAAATCAAGAAGGTTAGAATCTGTATGGTTAGACAAGCAAGAAGGTTAGAATCTGTATGGTTAGATAAGCAAGAAGGTTAGAATCTGTATTGTTAGATAAGCAAGAAGGTTAGAATCTGTATGGTTAGATAAGCAAGAAGGTTAGAATCTGTATGGTTAGACAAGCAAGAAGGTTAGAATCTGTATTGTTAGATAAGCAAGAAGGTTAGAACCTGTATGGTTAGACAAGCAAGAAGGTTAGAATCTGTATGGTTAGACAAGCAAGAAGGTTAGAATCTGTATGGTTAGATAAGCAAGAAGGTTAGAACCTGTATGGTTATAGACAAGCAAGAAGGTTAGAACCTGTATGGTTATATAAGCGAGAAGGTTAGAACCTGTATGGTTAGACAAGCAAGAAGGTTAGAATCTGTATGGTTAGATAAGCAAGAAGGTTAGAATCTGTATGGTTAGATAAGCAAGAAGGTTAGAATCTGTATGGTTAGACAACCATGAAGGTTAGAATCTCTATTGTTAGACAACCTTAAAGGTTATAATCTGTATTGTTAGACAAGCAAGAATGTAAGATTTTCTATGGTTAATGCAAAAAGGTTCAATTCAGCTATCAGATAGCTCCATATACAGCAATTTAGAGCAGCAGAGAGTGAAACAAGAAAAGTTCCTGAGATGCAGGCATGTGATGTTACAGGTTGATGACTTCCTGTGTTTAACAGCTGTCAGTTTAGGTTTGAGTTTCTCGAGTGGATCAAGTGGGACAGTTGTAGCTGTAGATGAGCAAGTATTGGAAATGTCACTTTATCACTGCTCCGAAGTAGCCTGCTTTGGTAAATGTGAACATAACCTGTAAACTCTCAACTCTTACCTCTGGCAACTGCCTGTCCTTTCTGCTAACGAGAGGTCAAGCCTAGTTGGCTGTGAGACAGTTACATAACCAGGATACATACAGATATACATTACCTCAAGTAGGTAATATAGATGTAATACATCCCACCTGGGTGAGCAAGTTGAGTTGGTTGAATATTCATGAGAAACTTCCTGAATCATTTTGAGCCTGATGCATGTACATAGATTTCCAGTCTACTCCATGTTTTGTGACCTGTTGTCAACCTATTATCATGTATGCCTGGACATGAAACTTAAAGAGTGCAGGGTGATAGTAGAGCAACAATTGGTTGAGCCTGGTCGAGGGACCAGATGTTGCCTGCAAACTTGAGGATGTGATTTATGGAATATTGTTACTAACCAGGTAATTACAACCCTTGCGGCATCCCAGGAGTCTGTATACAAGATATTTATAATATTTTAAGGTTTTTTGTAGAAGTACTTTGTAAACAAGATACCTAGGTGAAGTATTTTTGTAGTAGGAATCTGTATGAAAGAAACCTAGGTGAAGTTCTGGTAGCAGGACTCTGATGAAAGATACCTAGGGGAAGTTCTGGTAGCAGGGCTCTGTATGAAAGATACCTAGGTGAAGTTCTGGTAGCAGGGCTCTGTATGAAAGATACCTAGGTGAAGTTCTGGTAGCAGGATTCTGATGTCAGATCCCTAGGTGAAGTTCTGGTAGCAGGACTCTGTATGAAAGATACCTAGGTGAAGTTCTGGTAGCAGGACTCTGTATGAAAGATACCTAGGTGAAGTTCTGGTAGCAAACGTTCTGTGGACATACATGTACAAGAAAGTGGTGTAAGAAAGGTACCTATACTGCATCAAGGTAGGCAGGAGTGTGGAAGTTTTTTGTTTATTTTATTTTTTATTTCAGATTTTGGAGGTTCTTTCTAAAAGTCAACTATTAAATAATGATTTATGACAGAAATCAAATAGGACAGCTCGGTTTATGTTTCTTCACACATGGATTTCAGACCATCAAAGGTTTGTATCTTGTAATCAGTTCTCCCATTTGTGTCCCACAACACTGTTAGTGTTCTCCTGTCTGCTATCCTTCATGTAAAACTATAGAAGGCAGGTCTACTTCCTACTTGTAATGCACAAGTATTCAGGATGAGAGACATATATTAATATTTCTTGACTACATCTCATTCTAGATGTACAGAGGTTATTTTACTTGACTACATCTCATTCTAGATGTACAGAGGTTATTTTACTTGACTACATCTCATTCTAGATGTACAGAGGTTATTTTACTTGATTACATCTCATTCTAGATGTACAGAGGTTATTTTACTTGATTACATCGCATTCTAGATGTACAGAGGTTATTTTACTTGATTACATCTCATTCTAGATGTACAGAGGAAATATTTTTTGATTACATCCTATTCTAGTGATGGCCTTCAGGGGATTGACAAATGGGCATACGGAGATACAAATTAACAGGAAAATGAAAAGTGTAATTGACAGAGTAATAGACAATAGAGAGGGCAGAGATGGACAGACGAGATAGATAGATTATAGGAATCAACAGATAGACAGGGAAACAGATGAATAAACAGATGTACAGAGAGACAGTTATAAAGCCACAATAACAGATGATGATCAGATAGACAGATAAAAAGAGTGAAACACTGATGAGACAGATTTGTAGAAAGACAGATAAAGAGACGGAGAAAAAGATTGTGAGACAGATGGACACACTGAAAAAAAAAAACAGAGAGAGAATAGACAGACTATTGGACACAATGATAGAAGTGATTTGTTTTCCTGAGTTGTCTTTACAACTGTTGAAATGTGTACAGGGGAACAGTTGGTACATACAATCTTGAATGGAATTTGGTTTTCAACCATAAACATTGCCGAGCTCGTTTATCATTAACTATAATTATATTCCTTAGTTTATCCACAAAGAACTTGATGAAGAGTCATCTGGATAGCAATTTTAAATGTATCAAATTAAAAACATCCATGCTGTAGTAACTTGTTGAACTTTGAAGACTTCAGTGATAGGTGCATTGAATGTTATATTGTCAAACAAATGACACCCTTTGAAGGTTTGCAAGCTTGCTGAATACGTGTATGAGTCCGCTAGGTGACCTGCAGATGATCAGATAGATACAGGAGGCCTGCAGTGTTAATGTGTGCACAGGTATGTGAGCTTGTTGGAGTCGACAGTCAAGGATCGTCCGTCATCTGGTGAGGACGTGAGGTCCATGTTGACATCACATGATGGAGAGTTAATATTTGTGTGTATGTGACTTGTGTGGTCATCAAGGGGTCAACTCCGTGGAGGTTCAGACAGGTGACCGATAGCCTGACTGATGCCCTAATCACAGCTTGATATTGAGTTGAACAGCCTGGTCGGCCACATGTTTGATTGGGACAAAGCGAGAGTTGTGCATCCAGGGGACATAGGTTTTTGTTGATTCATCATGCACATAGTTTAGTGAGGACATTTGCTTATCTCAACTGATGTTTGTCAAATTAAAGCAACAGTAAATGGAAACAAAATTAGTGTTTTGCTTTATGTAGATGTTAATAACTCCAAATACACCAAACTAATTGGGTATAATGTGATCATATCCATGGCATTACCCAAAAATTACAATGGGGGTTTTCAAGTTCAAAAAAGGCAGATTTTTCCTTCCCAAAAGAGGGTTTTTTGAGTTGTGTCAATGTTTCCTTTTCTGAGTAATAAATACCATATGTTTAGTTGTTAAACATAAAACCATTCCTTCTGAATTGACAAAATATTAATTGAATAATTTTATCTGAAAAGATGAAAACAGTATTAAAAGGAAAATACATGTAAAGTCCTTCTTTGATATTTACGGAAGCACCCTAGTGCCACAGTAAACAAATTTTTATCTCCTAATTAGGAGATACTATCACCTAATTAGGAGATATTAACGCCTAATTAGGAGATAAGTAACCCCTAATTAGGACTTAATCAACACCTAATTAGGAAATAACTTAGTCCTACTTAGGACATAGCTATTTCCTAATTAGGACTTAATTATCGCCTAATTAGGAGAAATATCATCTAATTAGGAGATGCTATCTCCTAATTAGTTGATACTATCACCTAATTAGGAGAAAGTAACTCCTAATTAGGTGATAATTAAGTCCTAATTAGGACTAAGTTACCACCTAATTAGGAGATAACTAAGTCCTACTTAGGACATAGCTATTTCCTAATTAGTTGATACTTTCTCGTAATTAGGTGATAATTAAGTCCTAATTAGGAGATACTAACTCCTAATTAGGTGATAATTATCTCCTAATTAGGTGATAATTATCTCCTAATTAGGTGATAACTAAGTCCTAATTAGGTGATAACTATCTCCTAATTAGGAGTAAGTATGTCCTAATTAGGACTTAATATCTCCTAATTAGGAGATAGTATGTCCTAAGTAGGACTTAATATTTCCTAATTAGTTGATGTGTTTTCCTAATTAGGTGATAGTTATGTCCTAATTAGGCGATGATTAAGTCCTAATTAGGTGATAACTATCCCCTAATTAGGAGTTAGTATGTCCTAATTAGGACTTAATATCTCCTAATTAGGAGATAGCTTCTCCTAATTAGGCGATAGTTATATCCTAATTAGGCGATGATTAAATCCTAATTAGGTGATGGTATATCCTAATTAGGGGATAAAAAAATTTTGACTGTGGCACTAGGATGCTTCCGTAGATATTGTTATTTTACTACACATTTAAAAAAAACCCAAGCATTTAAAAAAAAAACAAGCTGTTTGTCACACTATTGGTTTTTTTAAAAAAAAAGTTGTGTAGAAAACATTTCAAACCTCAATGCAGAAAATTTGGTAATAGCTTATTATAGATATTTTCCATAAATATCTATGTTCTATTTGAAAAATAACTTTATGTTGTGACATGTAAATTTATAGGAATCAAGAGAGTTATTTCTAACATATTTCATTATATGTTAAGTCTATTATTCAAGATATCAATAATTAATTAGAAGTTTGTGTCTGTCATCCATTTATTTTTTGTAATCTTTATCAAATTAGATTGAATTATAACTTAAATTTGATGTCAAGACTAATCTGACTTCAAAATAACAGTTGATTGAAAATGTTAATTAAGTAGATCTACATTCAATTAGAAAATCTAAAGTCTGTGACCGTCACATTGAAATCTAAAAATTACAGATCATAAGTAATTATTTACGAATCAATGAGAGGAGGTTGTTTACAAATGCATTTCTTGCAAAATAGATATGTTGATAAATGGCGGTTTATCGACATCGCCTGAATGAGAGAGATTCATTCACGTAAATTTTACCAAATTTCAAGTAGTTAAATCGTACCTGCCTTATCAAACCATCCAAGTTATGTTTTTTACAAATGGTCTTCCTAAAAACATGAATTGGATCTTGTTTCTAAAACTATGTACGAGAACACGACGCCTAACTGCTGACGTAAATTTTACAAGTTGTTCAAAACACATGGTCGTGATAACTTCATGACAACGTTTATGTTTACATAAAACATAATCAATTTAACAGTAAATGTATTTTATTCAAATAAAGTAACATACAATAAATGCTTATATTTATTCATATATAATTCGAAGAAAGACAATCAAAAAGATTATCATAGACACGAGTATTTATTTTCAATGTTATATATCATTAAGAAAATGCATTGAAATTCCAAACGGTGTTTCCTTTTTATAGCTTCTGTAAGTTAATGTTGATAATTTGTGCGGTTATTCAATCTTTTGAAGTTGGAGAGGTATGCTATTGATATTTATTAGTCTATCATATAGGTATAGTTATACTTATCATTCACCTTAATATAACGAAGTCATCGAGCTTCAGCTATCCTATAGGAATAAAAACTACTCTGTGTACATTAACAACGTGCTCTTGCAATCATATTTTTGACAAAAATTTGTTTTAATTTTGACTAAAAGAGATTAATAAGTTTGAAATTTTGTCAAATCAAACCTTTCACAAACACTGTCTCAGAAGAACAATTCTTGGCAATTTTCTTAAAATCAGGTTTTATTCTGAAGCCACCTGAAATCGGGTAAGATTCCATGTATGATTGTGAGTTTCTTTTTTGTGAGATTTTAAGTTTTTTTGTGTTTGAGATTGTGAGATTGTGAATTTCCTTATATGAAGAAGAAAGCACTGCTCGAAGGGCTGCTCTGCACAAACACACTAAAGGAGGTTTCCTGATCTGGAGGTTAAACACAGGAGACAAGTACTATTTTTTCTGAAGAAAATAATGTGTCCATCATTATGTATTTTTCAGTTTTGTTTGTTATAAATCATTAATGTTGATTGATAATGTTAATTGAGGCAGCAGTGCTGTGGCTAAAAAAAGGAATATCAAGCCCTACATTGTCTTTGTGGTCTTGTGGTAGAGAGGTTTGAAATGAGTGAAGAGTTGTATACACATAGGTATGAGTCCTGCAATCTGAGGTTTTATGAAATCTATGAAAACTTTAGGGAATTCTTCATTTAAGATTATTGTGATAAAAAATTCTTGCTACCAACCCTCCAACCTCAACCAATGTATTCCCCAACCACTACCTCCGTGACCACAACCCTGCCTCATTCCTCCTTCTTGCCAACACCTTGCCAACATAAAAACCCAAACTTCCCTCCCTCAACCATACTTCTGTATCCCTCTCTTTCAAATAACATACCATCCCATCTTAAACCCACATTTCCATAACCCTCACTTCATCCCTCCCCTCCCCCCCCCCCCATCCACATCTTCCCCCTTTCACATTAATGCCCTCATTCACCCCTCACATGCATCCAATGAGCCGGACTCACTGTCGTTAGTGCCCATGTCTCACTTATAAACCTTCCCTTATACCTGTGTCCATCAAGACCTCCTCATGTTTTCCTCCACTTCTGTATGTCCCTGGTCCAGGAAGTCATTAACGGTCAGAGCTGATGTCTCCTGTGATGTGGTCTAGGACAAACAGTTTGCTGTAGGTTCCCTTCTTCCCTTGTCTACATGCACTGTTTGCCTGAAGCTAAACTCTGGCAACAGCATAAGAAAAACAGGATAAATTATATACCCTTGCTTTAAGCTTAGCAATGTTCAATACTTACAAATGATAGGAACATGTCACAGTGAGTGTTTCAGTCTAATTATACTATAGAACTTGAGAAATCAGGATCTTTGAGTTGCAGATCCTTAAACTTTAGATAGTTTAGTAAGAAACAGGTAAAATAAGCATGCAATCAAGACAGGTGTTATGTTTGTTGATATCATCATAGTTATACTGGCAGCTTGAGCATCAATCATGATTGTTTCTCTCCTCCTCATATTATGCTGCCTGTGCTAAAGAAGTTACCACCAGTGTATACATTGTTGTCTTGCTTTGAAAGAGATACGGTTCATGAAGTAGGTTTGACATGATCTAGCTGGTGATTGTGTATGGGTAATTCAGTGCCTGTTGTTACAAGGGTAATGATAGTACCTGATGCTTAATTGATGCCTCTCCCAGGGTCCTGGAGAAGCAAATCAATTCCCCACCCTTAATAGCCTGATCCCTGTTGATCTACAAGGTGTGTGTGTACTTTGTGATTTGATTGGTATTGTGAGAAGTGTATGCAGCTGATCCCTGTTGAAGTTTGACCTCCATGCTCACTGGCACCTCTGACCTGACTGACCTGACAAAGGTGTCCACTCCCTGTCATGCACTTTCATCACTCTCTCTGGACCAAAACTGGTCTGCAGCCAAGTTATGTGCTGCCTCCTGTAGTTTTGACAGGTCTATCAGACAGAATATGTCTGTTAACTGTAGAACCTCTTGTTGCTGCAGGCTGCATGTAGAGGGGATCAGGGAGATCAAATGTCTGGACTTTCTTTAATTATCTCCTGCTAGTGGTCATGGTGTGGTCAGTCATGTTTGATCATGGGGTGATGATAGGCCCCTTATTCATCAAAGTAGGAAAACAAGCTTTCAGTGAATAAACTTGATAAGGTATGTCATCTGCAATTGACAAGTTTGCTTGATTGAGTTTAATGACATGTATGTGAACAAAAGAGACATTATCATTCCTGGAAATTTCTTTTATGTCGGTAACAGTGCTCCTTTTTGCATTATCACTTGTTTAAAGTGCTGATCGTTGCTTGATTGATGCTATTTCTTAACTTTTCAATGTGTATTGCTACTTTGTGATGTTGTTTCCTCATTTCGCTGCTTGCGATTCAGGTTTTTTTGTTTGTAGGCCTGAGTTATTTCTCATAGGCACCTTGTTGTGTGAATGTTGTGACTTGATGACTCGCCACTGGAAGATAATGCAGTGTACTATGGATATAGTATTATGATACTAGTGTAATACTGATGAGCAGGAATAAAAATAGATGTACGAATAAACAAAATACTAAGCCTCCGTCAATATGACAGAGTCTTCATAAAACTTTCGGTCTGTTGATGTGATGTATCATATATCATGTATAATGAAGATCCATGCTAGATGTAATGAAGTACAGAGGGTGCTGCTAGATATAATGAAGTACAGAGGGTGCTGCTAGATGTAATGAAGTACAGAGAGTGCTGCTAGATATAATGAAGTACAGAGGGTGCTGCTAGATGTAATGAAGTACAGAGGGTGCTGCTAGATATAATGAAGTACAGAGGGTGCTGCTAGATGTAATGAAGTACAGAGGGTGCTGCTAGATATAATGAAGTACAGAGGGTGCTGCTAGATATAAGGAAGTACAGAGGGTGCTGCTAGATATAATGAAGTACAGAGGGTGCTGCTAGATGTAATGAAGTACAGAGGGTGCTGCTAGATGTAATGAAGTACAGAGGGTGCTGCTAGATATAATGAAGTACAGAGGGTGCTGCTAGATGTAATGAAGTACAGAGGGTGCTGCTAGATGTAATGAAGTACAGAGGGTGCTGCTAGATGTAATGAAGTACAGAGGGTGCTGCTAGATATAATGAAGTACAGAGGGTGCTGCTAGATATAAGGAAGTACAGAGGGTGCTGCTAGATATAATGAAGTACAGAGGGTGCTGCTCGATATAAGGAAGTACAGAGGGTGCTGCTAGATGTAATGAAGTACAGAGAGTGCTGCTAGATGTAATGAAGTACAGAGAGTGCTGCTAGATGTAATGAAGTACAGAGGGTGCTGCTAGATGTAATGAAGTACAGAGGGTGCTGCTAGATGTAATGAAGTACAGAGAGTGCTGCTAGATGTAATGAAGTACAGAGGGTGCTGCTAGATGTAATGAAGTACAGAGAGTGCTGCTAGATGTAATGAAGTACAGAGGGTGCTGCTAGATGTAATGAAGTACAGAGGGTGCTGCTAGATGTAATGAAGTACAGAGGGTGCTGCTAGATGTAATGAAGTACAGAGGGTGCTGCTAGATGTAATGAAGTACAGAGGGTGCTGCTAGATATAATGAAGTACAGAGGGTGCTGCTAGATGTAATGAAGTACAGAGAGTGCTGCTAGATATAATGAAGTACAGAGAGTGCTGCTAGATGTAATGAAGTACAGAGAGTGCTGCTAGATATAATGAAGTACAGAGAGTGCTGCTAGATGTAATGAAGTATGGTACAACAAAATGAAAATATTAGACTATTCTGACAAATCTTTTGTTTGAATTTATTAGTTTATTAGTTTTTAACAAAAAATATCTTTATTAAAAAATATTTGTCATGAATGCTTCATTAGTTGTCCATGTCGTTATTTTCAAAATATTTTGATGAACCAATGTTAAATATATCATCTTTATTTTACAATGCTATGAAATAACTAATTGCACCAAAGCAAATATTTTCATTATAAATGATTTATTTCAATGGAAATATCTCATTTCTATCAAGTATTTTTTCATAAACACAAGAAAATGTTCTTCAAAGTTGACATTGTGGCTGTAGCCTTTCTCTTTTTGTTATGCTGATTGTTTTGGACACAACATACATGTTTTAGAATTTACTTTCCTCATATTTTGATTTACGAAGCTTTGAATAATAATACTTTGAAATTTCATGAGAAATTAGAATAAAACGTTAGAATAAAGGCCCATTCATCATGGCCAGTGTGTGCCAATATTGACTGCTCCAGTGTTTGTAGTCAGTGTTTGAGATGCAACTCTCACGCCATCTTCAAGCATCAGTCAACATCTGAGCTGTCACCTCACTGACCAGTGTCCAGCATCTGAGCTGTTTCCTCACTGACCAGAGTCTAGCATCTGAGCTTTTTCCTCACTGACCAGAGTCTAGCATCTGAGCTTTTTCCTCACTGACCAGAGTCTAGCATCTAAGCTTTTTCCTCACTGACCAGAGTCTAGCATCTAAGCTTTTTCCTCACTGACCAGAGTCTAGTATCTTAGCTTTTTCCTCACTGACAAGAGTCTAGTATGTGAGCTTTTTCCTCACTGACAAGAGTCTAGTATCTTAGCTTTTTCCTCACTGACAAGAGTCTAGTATGTGAGCTTTTTCCTCACTGACAAGAGTCTAGTATGTGAGCTTTTTCCTCACTGACAAGAGTCTAGTATGTGAGCTTTTTCCTCACTGACAAGAGTCTAGTATCTTAGCTTTTTCCTCACTGACAAGAGTCTAGTATGTGAGCTTTTTCCTCACTGACAAGAGTCTAGTATGTGAGCTTTTTCCTCACTGACAAGAGTCTAGTATCTTAGCTTTTTCCTAAATGACTAGAGTCCATCATCTGAGCTGTCACCTCACTGACCAATGTCCAGCATCTGAGCTATTTCCTTGCTGACCAGAGTCCAACATCTGAGCTGTCACCTCACTGACCAATGTCCAGCATCTGAGGTGTTTCCTTGCTGACCAGTGTCCAGCATTTGAGCTTTTTCCTCGCTGATCAGAGTCAAGCATCTGAGCTGTTTCCTCACTGACCAGTGTCAAACATCTGAGCGACCTCCTCACTGACCAGTGTCAAACATCTGAGCTGTGTCCTAACTGACCAGTGTCAAACATCTTAGTGGCCTCCTCTTTGACAAGCATCTCAGCATTATCAATAAGTATTTATACAATACAAGGCATCATATTGTAAGGAAAAATCCTCTGATAAAAAATAACCTCCAGAATTGTATTTTTTTGTTTAATTGAACGAGTAACATATAAAAAAATTATATTCGAAATGGATTGTGACACTGTGATTTTGAATGCTTGGGGTAATTTTCTGTCATTAATTCATACAAAACTTATTCTTATTCAAATATTTTAATTGCAACATTCCATGCTTGAGGTCATTTAGCTTGGAGGGGAAGGGTTCTATTCTCCCTCAGTCTCCTGTTTCAACGTCACAAGATTAGACCATCCCTTTAATGACCCCCAATTAGTTTCTACAGATTGCTCCACAATGGACAAACATCAAGCTGGCTCAGGACACTTTATCATGTGTTGTCTTTTGATATATTGCTGTGCCCCCCTCCAGCCTACAAACAGCACAAACAGTGTCACAGTTATTTATTACCACATGTAATGGAATTCTTTTCTGAATGAAAAAATGAGACTAGGATTAAGTTACACGATTCTTTAATAAAGGCCTGTCTAGTGCTAGGCAGATATATACATGTACAAACTTTAGATACATGGACAAATGCTCTGCCATGAAATTGCCAAGAATTTAGTGTAATCGCCAAACAACCCATTGTAAATGAGTCACTTTGGATAAATAATCTTATCTCCTCTTGTTGCAAGGGTTGTGATTGGCTGGGGTTGAGGGGAGGGGACCTGGTAATGAGACTAGCGAGTGTATCAACACATGGTCGGTCGGAGGACAGTTAGCAGGACAGAGTGTAGAGACACTCCATGACTCGGAGGACCCACTCACCAGGGACACCAGTCTCGCAACAGGATACTTTCTTTTTCCTTCACATCGTTACCGTTTGAAAGTGCTTATGAATATGCATCATGGCATTTTTTGTTGCCCATTCCCAACATTATTTCTGTTTTCAAAAATTGTTCAAGTGGTTGTTTTAGTTTTGAACAGTTAGAAGTCTATACAAAACAACTGAAATATTTATGCTTTTAATCAAAGTTTTTTCATGGATAGTCAACATTGAATGAAGAACAGAGTGTGACTTGAAGAGAAGGTGTCTGAACAAAGTTGTATTTGTGTAGGAAAGTGTGCTGTCTGCTCCTACCTGAGATGAGAGAGTGAGGCAGTCTGAAGCCAGGGGAGAGACTCAGTGCGTGCTGTGGCCAGGTAGCAGGGAGGGACGTGGTCTGCTGTGTACAATCACACAGTCGGCCAATCAACCTGGCCTTTGTCTGTCCATGACTGACTGCAACACATGCACGGCACATGCCCTGTCGCTTATACAGCAGCACACCGGCACATCGGCTGGCCCTCATGAACAGCTAGCCAGTGTGGTGCTCACACCAGCAGAAGTGGTCAGGTCGTCAGGACAGGTGTATGGCTTGGTCCTGTCAAATCTTCCATAAACTGTCACCTCAAACTGAGAGTTGTCATTCTGGGATGATCTTCTAAAACCTTAATGACTGATAACATTTGGTATTAGAACATTTGTGCAACTACTTCTTACATTCTTTTAGAACAAGTACAGTGTGTATGTCTTCTGGAACATTCATGTGAATTTTTTTGTGGGTTAAACCCTGTTCATTAACTGGATGCAGTTGGTTATCAGCAATTCCCTTCTTTGAATGGATTTATCCTAATTTTACATGGTAATATCCAAAACCTTGTAGCAAACACAGGTGATGTATAAAGTCAACCTGAAGCAGCTGTATGACCCTGCCCAGATTAACCCAAGCCTCAGCTATGACCGACAACGCTGACCACACCACTCAAATGGATCTTACAAGTCTGCACTAACCATCACAGTCTGCAAGAGTCTTCTCTTTTTTTATTACCCCAGGGATTGTATATTGGAGATTGATGGTTTCTTTGATTGGAAGCGAAAAATTCTCTGAAGTAAACAGCTACTAGAAATTGCTGATGAGTGTTAAGAATATCTACATTGTGTGTGAAGTGAGTCCATCAGTGAACTCTCCGCCCCCTCTCCAGATTTATCTCTCCCCTTATGGGACCAACTCCTTCTCATCAAAGAACTCACTCCAGTCGATTCCTCCTTCCTGGCTCATATCTCACTACACTAGTTCACCGAGATTGGCTCAGAGTCAACCTACACACATTTGATAACTGAATTGGATACATTGGAAAACAAACACTGTCTACTTATGTTTACATAAAATTCATTGATTCAGCCAACAAACATTTAAATGAAACTTCCTTTAGATTGGATCTGTGTTATGAGTCCATTGTGAGGTCAGGGGTCAAGACTGTATTAATGAAGTAGGTGATTATATGTGGATCAGCATACCAGTCTGTGTACTGCAGCAGCCTAGGGCAGTGAGACTGACAGACAGACAGATAGCAGTAGAGAGTGAAGCAGTCAGATTCCAGCCCTAGCTCCGACCCTCACTGGGGATAAACTCCACTGATAAGCAGTGGACTCCCAGCTTATGTCATTAGCAGATTATGACAGTGCTATGTAGGGAAATGTATGAGAAGGATTCAGTGCAAGCCCCTAGATTCAGGGTAGAGTGTAGAGGCACACACAGCCAGTGATCTCATTCACTAGCCTGGAGGTACTCACTAACAAGCAGCAGTCTTGTCCCTCCCTCATTCTCCCTCACACTGCCTCCAGCTTATACATGCTCAGTACATACTCGGCTTTGGTTTCTGGGAATCTGATACATTAAGAGAACAATTGCTGTTTGACGGCCAGAAGACAGAGTGTGTTTTGTGCTAGTCAAGAAATCAGCCGCGTTCCATGTGCTACAACTCACCTGCCTGACTGTTTCACTTCTTCTTCAGTAATTCCCAGGTGTAACCAGTAGTCTACTCTATTGGATACTCTAATGTGACGTCTGGATACCAAGCATCTGTCAGGATAGATTGGAATACCTCCCTTCATTGAGTTGTGTGTTCAGCAGTGATATTGACTATCATGGGAAACTTTCTGTGGATGTAGGAGATGAGAGTTAGGATGGGAGAGGTCTGACCCTCCTCAGTGACCAGTGTACCATGGCGTGGAAGGTGAAGCGTGGAGAGTACCTGGAGCTAGAGAACTGCTCAGATAGCTCCGATGATGACTGTCCAGTTTCCTTGTCCATCTCCCGAAGTGACCACAGTCGGCTCCTCATGCAGCTCAGACACATCCGTGAGCCGCATGATCGCAACTCACTCTGCTGGGACGAGTTCTTTGGTAGGCTCAGATACATCGTAGTTAATTCTTAGGTAGTCTCATGTACAGTATAGCTCTTTCTTTGGTAAGCTCAGATACATTGTAGTTAATTCTTAGGTAGTCTCATGTACAGTATAGCTCTTTCTTTGGTAAGCTCAGATACATTGTAGTTAATTCTTGGGTAGTCTCATGTACAGTATAGCTCTTTCTTTGGTAAGCTCAGATACTATATATCTAATTGTTCTTGTTGATATATTTTTAGTCCAACTTACACCAGAAATGAAAACAAGGAGATAAGATTTTAAAGGAATAGTAAGTGACTGTGACGGCCCCCCTGCTCTGTACCTACATGCACTCAGTGAGGCAGTCAGTCAAGTTCCTTTCACTCCTCTCACAATTGACTGACTTTAACACTCAAATAATGGTCGATGAATCAGGGTGTGAATTACTCCCCCCTAAGTATTATTTCGCTGTAAGAATTTAATGAATTGCAAATCTTGAAAAACGTCTGTGAAAGTATTTACATGGAGCTTAGTCTCATTCACTTCTAGCCTGTGATCAAACGGAAGATAAAACTTAACGATGAATGTTATTTTCACACGGTAAAGGAGTAATAGTTTTTAGTTTGAGACTGAATGGTGACTAGTGTTATGGACGGTGAGTAGGTACTAAACACTCTTAGCTTGTGACAATTTGGACAGGAAACTCCTTGTATATCACTGGGATATGATGACATGCTTTGGCTCTTTCCTTTCATTATGATTATGAACATCAAAATATTTTGGTGGTTGATGATTATAATATTTTTTTGTAATTCTGTATTTATAATGTGTCACAAAAAGATCTTATAGGAGACAATGAAATCACCATTACAGTCATAAGTAAAGTCGTAATTTACAAAAATTGTTGACTTATTTAAAGCGTAAAATAGAATTTGAAACCAAACCTCTCATAATTTTGCATTAAATCATCACCCATCAAGAGATTAGTTAACTATATTTAAATACTTTGTAGAAGTTTGTATAAAGTTCAAGAAGAAGAGTAACTGGTAAGAAGATGAGCTAGTATGTGTGTGTGCAGTATAGCGGGTGAAGATGAATCACTGGATGCATGCATGTGTGTGAGAGAGCTGGACCAGCTGCTGGCACTCTGTGTATGCCATGAATCAGATAGATCTGGCAAGACAGATGCTCCTTTTGTTTACCTTCCCAGTGTCAGATTTCACATTGCTTGTGTGCCAGGAGGAACCAGGTCCATTGCTATTGTCTTACTTACTTACTTACTTACTTACCTACACTGGTTCCAGGTGAGGGGGGACTGCCCAGCTTCTCTTCTAGCCCTTTTGTCTGGTTCCTATTTGGCTCGCTGGGTGGGGAGGGGCAAATCAGCTTTTGACTATGACATTGTAACTAACATAAAGTGCTATCTTAGATCAAGTGCAATATTCTCCCAAATATGATTAGAGAGCATTGGTTGATTTGACACATAGTTGTACCTTATTTCAGACACATGATTATTTATTCAATGACTTTTAGAATAAGGTGTGTAATATGAGAGAATGTGGGACCTTGTCTGACCAAGTGAGAGAAAACAGTCCAAGAGGAGGGACCTTATAAGTCAGTGTGGAGGAAGTTATATTCAGAGATATAGGAATACCAACATCTACTGTGTGGCGTAATGTGTTGTCATTGAAATCAAACAATATTTGATAAACTGGGTTTAGCCTCTCGACAGCGCAGAAGGATGCAGGTGTCAATGATAGAGGGCAGACTTGAGAGGTGGGAGGCATGGAGGTGTCAATGATAGAGGGAAGTCTAGATAGGTTGGAGGGATCGATTCACACCCTGGTGAGAATAGTACCGGCTGATATCCAAGGCTCGGTGCAAGGGACAAGTCACATAATGGGCGTGGTTGTTATGGGTCTTTGGGTTGGTGTGACCTGACCTCTGACTTTCACACCTATCTGATAGTTCCTTGCTGACCTGGATGACCTTTTACACCATAGATGAGATTAGTGTGGGGGAGACAAAGCAAACTTGACCCCGGACTTGTCACATGCCCTGGCGTGTAATCCAGTCTGATAGAGACTCATGTTCTTTCTTGTTTGTATGGGCAGTAATAAAAAGAAGAGGTCACTGAGTCTGCTTTGATGTTTGATGTCTCATATCATAAAACATATCTCCTGTGAATGTGTTCTTCAAGTTACCTATGTTGCTCATGTTATGTTTGGTGAGCCGGTAGAGAGATAAGCTAGTAGATATGAGGTGCAGGGAGCATGACTCTAGCAGATGTTGAGTAGGTTGATGGACTCCCCAGACCCAGTACTCACCATCAGCTGCGCTCTGCAGGGTCAGGGTCTGTCTCTCGCTGTCTGTCTCTAGTCCATTCAGTCCCTTTAGATATACCCATTTCATAGATGGAATGTTTCAAAATTTAAAGTTGAAAACTTTATGAAAAGGTATTTCTAAGATCATTTTCTTATATTGAGCTTTCTAAATTAATGTTTTTCATTAATGTTGTCAAATAAAGGTCTTGAGAATTATGTTAATGCTATACATAGTTGAATAGAATGTTAATAATATTGATGCTCTACTTCTTTTGATAAGTATGTTTCTTTACAAGATTGTTGGTGATATGGAACATTTTCAGCACATAGATTTTGTGTTTTCCATTTGAAGGTATAATCTGGTGAAGGTAATGATGTTGATATTCATTACATTAGTTGCAGTATGCACTTTTGGAACTCATTGATGGTAATCCAGAGACTTGCACAAGCTTGATATTATTATCACTGACACAGCCATCATGGTAACCAGAATCTGATTGGGTCTACATTTTATGTAAATATAATTTTGATGTAACATGCAAGCTCATTAGGCTATTTCAAGCGACCTCTGTGAGTAAATAACACACAAATCCTGCAGGTGCGAGTGGGATGTCCAGTAGCTGACCGTGTAGAGTGAGGCTACTTGATCTCTCCTGGATGGCACAGCCGTCATCTCCAGTTGATTCACACTTCAAACAGTTGCATGTTTCATCAACATCTATATGCATGTCTGCTTGAACAATTTGCTTTCAGATGATTGAAAATCAATGTTGATATGTTTGATTGTTTTTATTGGTGATTAGTGATTGGTTTGATTGATTTCATCAGACATTCGCTCATGTTTCCATGGTATCCATTATATAACATTAGACCCTTTTCATTATAAGTTTGTATAGAGGTTCATGTTTTGTAACTATTCTTTTTCTTGATGTCATTTTCTTTCTTTTATGTGTAATCTATTTAATTAATATCCACAGAATTCTTACAGAAATTTATACTTTATATGGTTTCTTTATTGTTAAGTTTTCATGTAAGATTGTTGTCATCTAACCATTCGCTAGTAGCAGATCTGCCTATCCAGGTAGCCCCTCTGAGGAGCTGCTTTTATAGCCTGTGTGTCAGCTCTGTCAGGTTTAGCTGTCTTACCTCCAGCTGTTTCAGGCCGGTCTGTTCATCATGCCAGAGACTACTTGCCAGGTTTTCATCTCAATATTCATAGCAGCAGACTTGAGATAGGATAGTGATGTACTATAGATTAGCTTCTTTTATACAGGAAACTGTTTTATGCAGGTCAGCTTATATTGTTTCCATTTTCAAGTTACATTATGGACTGTCTTCCTTAAGCAGTTATTAAGCAGAACTGAAGGGATGGTATCTAAGACTAACATGTTATATCTTGTTTCAGGATCCTCATTAGACCTGGCGCCTACTCTGCTGCACATCTACGACAAGATCGCAGCAGGCAATGAAAGCCAGGAGACACGAGACAAGGAACACATGGAAGTCCACTCCAAGTCCATGTCTCTGCCGGCCTCTGTGGCTGTGAGACATAGCAGTGTCACCCGCACCGATAGTGATACCAAACTCACTGATACAGATACCAAGATGGCTGACCAGAAGTCTGGTGCCCTGAACTCTGGTGACAGTGACATTGGGAAGAAACGTCCTCTAAGCATTAGTTCTTCCTCCTCAGCCTCCTCCTCCTCCCTGTCACGGCCACAGAGAAAACGCCCAAACCTGGCAGAATATGAACATCTCTTGTCACCCAGGATTAAGGATATTACATGTGACAAAACAGAAGATTTGAATGGGAACTGTGAGCAAATGGATACCAATGAAGCCACAGTGAATGAACCAAACAATAACCGCATGGAGAGTGTACCAGGAAATGCCCAGGATGTGCCTAGTAACTCCCAGTCAGTGTCTGCCCCTGTGTCCTCTGCTCCTACATGCTCCAGCACGGACTCCTCCCCTGAGAAGCACCCCCTTGCCCCCTCACACTCATCCCCACCAGAGAAGATCTCTGGCAGTCCCACCAAGCCCAAGACAGGGCAAGTACCCTCCCGCACCCGCTCTCCACCTTCCAGTCTGGGAGGTCAGCAAGCCCCCTCCCGCCGGAGTGGCAAAACCACTCCTGGGTCTCCAAAGTCTCCAATGAAGGGAGGCAAGGAGGGTGAGACAAGCAAGGGGTCCCTGTATGTGAGCTATGTCCAGCGAGTGGTGGCAGAGATCGTGGAGACAGAGAGGATGTATGTGCGCAGCCTGGAGGACATCATCGAGGTACAGTATCCTCCAGCATACGGTCCTACAGTGTCCCATATACTGTTTTTGTACTATCCTGTACTGGGCCTCCTTCCACAAAGCAACCTTAACTATGGTTAACCTTAACTCCCATGCTTTAACATTGCACTAAGGTTACCTTTAGGACTTACAATCACCTTAAGGCTTTGTGATAGGAGGCCCTGAAGTGTACTCTACTACACTAGTCTCCACTACACTAGTCTCCACTACTCTACACTATTCTCCACTACACTATACTACTCTCCACTACACTATTCTCCACTACACTATACTACTCTCCACTACACTATTCTCCACTACACTATACTACTCTCCACTATACTAGTCTCCACTACACTACTCTCCACTACACTACTCTCCACTACACTATACTACTCTCCACTACACTATTCTCCACTACACTATACTACTCTCCACTATACTACTCTCCACTACACTACTCTCCACTACACTATTCTCACCTACACTATACTACTCTCCACTACACTACTCTCCACTACACTATTCTCCACTACACTATACTACTCTCCACTACACTATTCTCCACTACACTATACTACTCTCCACTATACTACTCTCCACTACACTATTCTCCACTACACTATTCTCCACTACACTATACTACTCTCCACTATACTACTCTCCACTACACTACTCTCCACTACACTATTCTCCACTACACTATTCTCCACTACTCTACTACACTATTCTCCACTACACTACTCTCCACTACACTACACTACTCTCCACTACACTATACTACTCTCCACTATACTACTCTCCACTACACTACTCTCCACTACACTATACTACTCTCCACTATACTACTCTATACTACACTATTCTCCACTACACTACTCTCCACTACACTACTCCGCTACACTACTCTCCACTAAAATACTCTCCGCTACACTACTCTCCGCTACACTACTCTCCGCTACACTACTCTCCGCTACACTACTCTCCACTAAAATACTCTCCGCTACACTACTCTCCACTACAATACTCTCCACTACACTACTCTCCACTACACTACTCTCCGCTACACTACTCTCCACTAAAATACTCTCCGCTACACTACTCTCTGCTACACTACTCTCCACTACACTAATCTCCACTACTCTCCACTACACTACTCTCCACTACACTACTCTCCACTACACTATACTACTCTCCACTACACTTTACTACATTACACTGTTAAGACAATCTAGTTCTTGTACCACAGGGGACAGTTCTTCAAACTTCAATAATCTTTGCTACCATCTCTTGATTATTAGATAATTATTTTTTTTATAGTGGTTAACTATTGCTGTCTTGCTCAAAGAGATTTCAATATTTCCAGTGAATTTGTGGAAAGCATCAAGCACATTTCAGCAGATTACGATTTTCAGTATGGGACGTTTCAGTATTGACATTTTTTATGCAGATGATGTGAATGAAAATTCATGATGATAACTGAAAGATAAAGGTTTTAAATTTATTAGTTTCTAACAGAGCTAGCAGGAAATTTGCTATTAAAAGGCAGAACTGAATAACATCACATGGAAGATTGCCACCAGTACAAACATCAAAGAACTAAATTGAGTTTGGAAGTTGTTGAGTCGGGGCTGGTAAGGAGGCATGGAGATGATTGCCTGCATACACCTCTGTACATGCTGGAGAAACAGGTAACCCTCTCACACAGGGGAATTGCCTCCTCATCCTCCCCGCCCAGCTCCTACCCAGCAGTTCACCCTAAACACTGAGAGATTTTTTTTGAGACATTATAGTGTAAGCCAGATGTAAACATCTCCATTTTCTTGCACCTGCCAGCTTCTGTAAACTTTGCCAGTCAATCTCTCATACTAGCAGGGCAGATTCAAGGCAGATGATAGCATATTATAACTAGATAACAGTTTGGATCTTTTACTTTGGTCATTTTCTTAATGATCAAAACAAACTAATGCTAACAAAGTTGAGTACTGATAAAGTCACCTTAAATGTATAAACACTTCAGCACTGGTGACTGCTACTATGACACTGTAAATGAAAGAGAAGATTTCCCTCTGTCTAACGCAAATTAGCTTTACTAGGATATTCAGTTTGGAAATAAGACTCGATGTAGTATAAACAGAGTGGAAAACAAACTTAATTCTATCTCACCTTCAAGATAAATTATTAAATTTAAATTATTTTGTAAACTGTGAATAATCATATAATTATGTCAGTGATGATGCTGAAATGGACAGTTAGTGCGTGTGAGGTGGTTGTGTTGAGTGAATGATCCCTAAACGGTCTACGTGCGTGCCGTCACCTCACCTGCTGTAGGAAGTGCTGCATGCTGGGATACTGATTGCTGTAATCTGGGATTGATACATGCAACATGATAATGAAGAGCAAGTGAGCTAGAGGGCGCCAGGTGGAATCTTCACTGAGACTCTCATCCTCGTTACCTTGTCTACACTGTACCGTTCTGTACGTAACTCTTGCTGCAGTTACCAGTGGAGGTGTTTTCTGGATCTGGACATGTGCAGTGTGGATGTATATTATGTATTTCTACAAAGTTAAGGCTGGTATTCACAGATAATTCTAAAAAATATTAGCATTGATCAGTCAATTTCTAATGAAGATGATTATGGGTTGGATAACACAGATGTTAGTGAGTTTAGCTTCAGATCTAGTGGTCTGGGGTCTATATTGTGCCAGGGCTCAGCAACTGTCTGTTCGACATGCAGTAAGGTTTGGGTGCAATGTTACAGTGAATTTCAGTGCAGTAACACCCTTGGTTTTCCTGTTAATGCTCGCAGGTTTCATTGCAAAGCATAGCCTCTATAGTGTTGCAGACTTTCTCCCTGCAATGATACTAGCAGCCATTATAAGTGAAATACTCTTTAAAGCGGCATTAAACGCCATATCAATTCACCTCACCTCAGGGAGAGGATTACAGATCAGGCAACTTATACTTGCATGATGCCAGTGTTTGACCAAGTTTTCCAGTGTGATTATCCTCACTACAGTGGTTGGAGCACATGACTGTCATGAGTCTCACAATGAATTCCTTACTTTTTGGATCTACTATCAAAATAAATGTTTTGTTTTTACTTAGTTTCAAATTTAGAAGAACACAGTATAGTTTTCTCCATTGAGAAATGACATACTCCTCAATTGGTCCTTTTCACCTTTAAGCCACGTGACATACTTTTAGATATACCGTAGGTTTATGGGACACTGGTAGGGACAATGATCAGCTCAACTAAGTGATTGATTAAGGAGGGCCTGTTAGGAAATGGATGACAAGTGAATTGGTATTTATATACTCAGACTTCCTGTCTGTGGGGGGTTAGGTGAGGAGCACATGCATGTTTACTCTACAGGTAAACATATGCCAATGATGGCCACCGCTTTAGTTGGCTTGGTAGCCAAGTGGGAAGTTCCACTACAGATCTCAAGGATTCAAACCATGCAATGGTCCCTGCACCTTAAGTCTGCTGTACTTTTATAGCCATTGTAAAATGCAATTTTTTTCTAAGGGTTTTAAAGTTGTGTTACTGCCTAAAATAAAGTAAAAGTGCATCTAAAGTATTAACACTTGATGAATAATGTAAGGTCTTGCTAGCTGTCCTATCAGAAAAATGTCCTGTCAGAAAAATGTCCTGTCAGAAAAATGCTGATCTAACTACACGTCTAACAAGAATTGCAAAGTCCTTTACCCAACAATTAAGAATTGAACAGTTGCATCATCCTTTACCCCACAATTAAGAATTGAACAGTTGCATCATCCTTTACCCCCACAATTAAGAATTTAACAGTTGCATCATCCTTTACCCCACAATTAAGAATTTAACAGTTGCATCATCCTTTACCCCACAATTAAGAATTTAACAGTTGCATCATCCTTTACCCCACAATTAAGAATTTAACAGTTGCATCATCCTTTACCCCACAATTAAGAATTTAACAGTTGCATCATCCTTTACCCCACAATTAAGAATTTAACAGTTGCATCATCCTTTACCCCACAATTAAGAATTTAACAGTTGCATTGCCCTTATATGATAACTCAAGAAACATTTTGCTACAAATGACAGTTCTTTCAGTAAATCTCAATTTTGAAACCTGCAATTAAAGCCGTCAGTTTATACTACATTTGCATGTTTAGAAATAATGATGAATCCTGAGTTTCTTTCAGGAAGCTACTACTTGTCTAGTAAAACCTGGTTTTGATATAAAGCAGGATATGTAATGACTATAGATTGAACCACTGTGCCGGTAGTAATTATCTATAGTAAGTTTTAAAGATTTTTCCTAGTATTGATAGCACCGCTAACTATTGTTAAGTCAATTAAGATGTTTATATGAATCTATACTTAAAGTGAAATTTGCTGATAAGTAACAAATGCTGCTTTTAGATTTGAACAAATACTAAGCCAAATCCCTGAGAGCTAAAATTAACGTTTCAACAAGAAAATGGAAGAATTATCTTCTATTTGCTATTATTTGGGAAAATTGGGGCCAACTTAAAATCTTAAAAACGCTAAAACACTGTTTAGTCTTGAAATGTGATATTTCATTTATTGATGAACTATTGCAATAACTATTTCAATAGCAGGTCGCAGTAGGCTTTCACTATCGCAATAGATGGGCACAACAGACTATTGTTATTGCAATAATTCCTTGTTGGTCAATAGACACCCCTAGTAATGACTCTTAAACAATACCATTTTTATATTTCAACAGAATCAACGTTGGATAAGTAATATTGTTTGATATGTAATGATTTTTTATGGTCTTGTAAAATATATTTAACAAGCAAGTGTATTAATCTAATAGTTGAAAATCATGATTTGTCACTTGTAAATCTATTATACGCATGAGGGGCATGTTTATGCACCTAAACCAGGAAGTGAATGTATCGCAGTCAAAAAGTGTTCATTTCATGCTCACTCCTTTACCAGATTTACCAGATTTATTTACCCAGTCTCAATTATTCAAAACAAGACAATCTCTCTACAGTCAAATGTCCTATATCACCATCCATACAGCTACACCCTGCGTAGGAGGCCAAACACAGGGATATGTTATGATGTAAATATTGGGCTGGCACTGACTCCAGCTCACTTTACTGATAAGCTCTCACAATAGACTGGATTCATTGGCAGCAAGTTGTGCAAGTCCTCTACACAAGAGCGCCTGTTGTTGACCCCTGCATTCTCATGCTTGCTTTCTCTACACTTGTGAAGATGCAGTTGATATGGATTCAAGGAGGGAATGTGAGAAGCAATGATATTGTCGTTGAACATCGTTGTTTCTGGCTACCTCAGGAGTTTAAATGAGTAGTTAATTTGAAAGTATGTCAAAATAAAAAATATCTATAGTCCAAACCTGTTTTGGACATTGTCTTTATTGTAAACACTGTCTATCAGATTCTTGATATACACACTTTTTGGTATTTTTATTTAATTTTGTAAATGAGATCCATTTGTATCATTTAAATTTTTGAAAAAGATTGGAGAATATCCATTTATGTCGTCAAACTAAAGTTAACTTTCCAGGTTGGTAAAATGCTGTTTTATTGGGGCAAGAGAAAACAATGCTGATTCTTACAACTTAAGAAATATTTTGATGCCCTGGTTACTCTTTGGTCTTAATGTTCCGCCAAATATGTATGTATAGTGCTGAGTGGCTACGTGAAAGCCTCACGTCTCCAGTTTGTTTAGGTCTCGTGCAGCTGATAAACTCTCCCAAAATACGGGAGTATGATCTGTTTATAGGTGTGGGTGAGGCGGAAGTAATCTGGGGGCGCGGTGAACCGATAGACAGAGATAGGGGAGTCTGACCTAAACTTGCCAGTCCACCACTATCAAACTAGAGCTATCAGCTCAACTAGTGTTTATTTACTTCATAATGAATGACAATTAGTCACTTTCTGATTATTTGGTATACTCTTGAGGTGATAATTTGTTTAGATTAGTAGTGCAAAACATCCCTTATTTACTCATTAGAATTAAATTTTATAATATCTCTGGTGGTTAAAAGTACAAGTTGTGTTACTGTATAAATAATATCGAACCTTGGCAATCATATCAGTTTAAATTGCATGTTTAAGAACCTTCCTAAGTCTGTGAAAAAACACATTTTGTAATATATTATTAGATATGCTAGAGCCCGTAGGGTTGTAATATATTCTTAGATATGCTAGAGCCCGTAAGTTGTAATATATTTGTAGATATGCTAGAGCCCATAGTTTGTAATATATTTGTAGATATGTTCGAGCCCGTAGGTTGTAATATATTCTTAGATATGCTAGAGCTTGTAGGTTGTAATATATTCTTAGATATGCTAGAGCTTGTAAGTTGTAATATATTCTTAAATATGCTAGAGCTTGTAGGTTGTAATATATTCTTAGATATGCTAGAGCTTGTAGGTAGTAATATATTCTTAGATATGCTAGAGCCCGTAGGTTGTAATATATTCTTAGATATGCTAGAGCTTGTAGGTAGTAATATATTCCTAGATATGCTAGAGCCTGTAGAGTCAGTCACATGACATTCCACAGAAATGCATATTGAGTCCAACCAAAAGCTGAATTGACCTGACTTACTAAAAAAAGACATCAAACCATTGTTACAAGACATGATACAATTGTTATGGTGATGTCATTTGTCTTTGGCTCTAAACAGTGAAAGCATGATGAAACCATCATGGATTTGTGGTGTCAAAGCGTATCATGAAGAGAGGTAGTAATATATTCTTAGATATGCTAGAGCCCGTAGGTTGTAGTATATTCTTAGATATGCTAGAGCTTGTAGGTTGTAATATATTATTAGATATGCTAGAGCCCGTAGGGTTGTAATATATTCTTAGATATGCTAGAGCCCGTAAGTTGTAAGATATTTGTAGATATGCTAGAGCCCATAGTTTGTAATATATTTGTAGATATGTTCGAGCCCGTAGGTTGTAATATATTCTTAGATATGCTAGAGCTTGTAGGTTGTAATATATTCTTAGATATGCTAGAGCTTGTAAGTTGTAATATATTCTTAGATATGCTAGAGCTTGTAGGTTGTAATATATTCTTAGATATGCTAGAGCTTGTAGGTAGTAATATATTCTTAGATATGCTAGAGCCCGTAGGTTGTAATATATTCTTAGATATGCTAGAGCTTGTAGGTAGTAATATATTCCTAGATATGCTAGAGCCTGTAGAGTCAGTCACATGACATTCCACAGAAATGCATATTGAGTCCAACCAAAAGCTGAATTGACCTGACTTACTAAAAAAAGACATCAAACCATTGTTACAAGACATGATACAATTGTTATGGTGATGTCATTTGTCTTTGGCTCTAAACAGTGAAAGCATGATGAAACCATCATGGATTTGTGGTGTGAAAGCGTATCATGAAGAGAGATTTGGTATCAAATTAATTATAATTTAAATAAAACCATTATCAGTGCATGTTTACAGTGTGTTTACAATGTGCTACAGTACAGTAGTGAACGTAGGATGAATGTAGACAAGTAAAGACTTTTATACATGCTGTTTTCAGTTCTCTGACATGAATGAGTGGAATACAGCAGTGTTATGACGGGGAGGGGTTGGGGGGTTGAAGGAGGGAGGTGGGGGAGGTCGAAATGTTTACACAAGCCGCCATCTTGTACGTGTTTTACAGGTTAATGCACACAGTGTTATGACGGGGAGGGGTTGGGGGGTTGAAGGAGGGAGGTGGGGGAGGTCGAAATGTTTACACAAGCCGCCATCTTGTACGTGTTTTACAGGTTAATGCACACATATAGCATGTTTATTTTCTCGGCTGGCTTCAAAGGTGAATTTCATGAGCTCATCTGTTCATTTTATAATATTAATGTAAAAAGTATGTTTGCTAGTATATATGAAATTATTTGCAAATTCAGGTTCAGTCAAAGGCTTAGATATTTTCATTGAATCTGTTATCACTCAATGAGTAAATGAAAATATTCTTATTATTTCAACTTGCTGGTTGAACATTTTTTTCTAAGAAATAATGATATATTCAGTCACATCCATCTTGAGTACACATGACATAAGGACAAACTTTTTTATGTTGTTTTGGGATCAGCTTGTAACAGAGACTAATATATATATATATATAAATATATAGGGATAGAATTTAGGCCAATACCACACAAGAATTTCATGCAATGTAGACAATGGTTGTTTGCATATTTTGCTTTCAAACAAACTTTTTGTGAAATTAGTAATTTAAGTTTTAAAACAATTGTTGGTCACAAGTCACTTTGATTGTGTTTGTGTTATTTTGTTGAATAAAAATGCAGGAGAGGTTTGACCGGCCTTATTCAATTTTACATTGGAGCTTGTGACCACCGATTGAAATCTGACAAATTTTGATCAAATGAATACAGACGGCTCTGTCTCCCCTCTGTCGTCAATATCATGGAAATAGCAAACAATACCTGAAGATAATTACTTCAGCGAAATCATGGACAGTTTGTGATTGTATTTAGTTCTTCAATCACCACAACACCAAAGCACATGATCTAACTATCTACTACAGGGGAATGATAAGGCATAATAACTCTTTTATTGCCGCTATAAGAAGCTTGAATTGGTGCACATGCCATGTTAAGTCCTGCACTGCCCAAACTATCATGAGAAAGTGTGCAGCCTTTCCTTTAAATATCAAACAAAAATGGAGTAGGAAATATTCTTATACACATGATCAGTCTCGATATCAAACTTACAGACACGTGGTTCTGGATTTGTCCCGATGAGTCCCTTGTACATGCTTGTATTCTTGATTGATGAAATGGGTTAGTCAAAATGGCAACTGATAATATGTTTGATTTTTTTTTTCATTGAGGAAATCTTATTTTCATTCCCACTGATAAAAAGTATGATATTGTACCTGGAAGGGGATGTTTAAGTTTAATCCGTCAGAAGAGCTACACCTTGCACCAGCTGTCTGCCATAAATTTCATTCAGGGTTTAGACTTTTACCGACTTACAGGAATAAGGGAGGTAGCTTCTGATCATATGCTGTTACCAGGAGATAATGACCCAATTAAACAAATTAGGAACAGATACCTACAGCTGGTTTGATGATTGTTAGTTGACATTGGTGTACAATTTGAGATAGTACATGTTTGTCCACATGCTGCAGGGCTACTTGGACTACCTGGAGAAGAGCTGTCTGGTGAGGCAGGAGGACATCACCTGCCTCTTCTCCAACATCAGAGACATCTATGACTTCAGCAGGTATGTCATTGTCATCTTAATTGTCATTGTAATCATCATTGTAATTGTGAACTAAACTGGCACCATCTCTATAAATTTGGAATTACAATATGATTTTACCTGTAACTTACAAGTTACAGAAAGGCTTACCTATTTAAGAGAATCAAGCATGTTTGTGACACTTGAGTGGTGATAATTTCCAGAGATGTGTGTGTGTGTGTATGATGGATCCTCATGTGTGCAGGTTGTTCCTGTGGGAGCTGGAGCAGTGTGGAGGCGACCCGCTCAAGGTGGCCCAGTGCTTCGTCACCAACAATAAGGGCTTTGTCATCTACACAGACTACTGCACCAACTACCCCAGGTCAGTCACTTATCAGTACTTTTCTACTCTTGTCATCTACACTGACTACAACACCAACTACCCCAGGTCAGTCACTTATCAGTACTTTTCTACACTTGTCATCTACACTGACTACTGCACCAACTACCCCAGGTCAGTCACTTATCAGTACTTTCTTGTCATCTACACTGACTACTGCACCAACTACCCCAGGTCAGTCACTTATCAGTACTTTTCTACTTTTGTCATCTACACTGACTACTGCACCAACTACCCCAGGTCAGTCTTCTGCATATAACAGTCATTCTGTCCTGTCTCCAAAACCAACCAAACTGTGACATTCTTTTGAGTTGAGTCTCATTGACAATTTCTTTTTTTTTGTCATTTGTTGTTTTGGACTTAGTGAGTGCAAAATGGGGCCAAGTTTCCTCACAAATATTATATCTGTAGGTGTGATATTTTGTTGTTGGTACATCTGATGATACTCTTGATTGAGTTCCAATGCCTTTTCCTAAATATTATATGTAAAGGAGTTAATGCCCTTGAAACTTTTAACTTGATGCAAATTTTTGGTCTAATGCTCTCGGCAACTATTATATCTCAGTTAATGAAGTTGAGTGTGCTGGTAACCCTGATGATATTCTTGATCAAGTTCAAAAGCTGTCTGAAGACTGATTATTCACAGAGTTCTATGATACTTGAACGTGCTCCCCCAATGGGGAAATGTTTATTTGTAGATTGCTACTTTTAGGAGAGTAAAATTTGTATGTGGTAATCTTGAAGGTTTTCTCCATCCAGTTCAAAAGCTATGCTGAATATTATTTGCTCACTAACTGCCCTTAACAGATAGCAGATTGTCATGCTCACTTTTGTCTTGTTATTCCAACATTTCACCGAATTGTACTACAGAGGACTCCAGGAAAGAGACTGAAATGCCTGCTCTTTGGGGTGTAGGTCGTCTTTCTCCTTTAAGAAAATTTAGGCATTAAACAAACTATTTCATACTTAAGTTGAAACTGCAGCAAATATATTTTGTTTTGTTTTTTTGATATTGTTTGTTTAAGTTTTCTTTCCCCTCTCTCTCCAAAAGGAAATTTGTAAAGTATGTAGATATGGACAGTGAAGAAATGGTTTCAATTCTCAACACGTTTAACAGATGAAATGAATTCTAAAAAGTTGCCAACTGGCTTGTAAGCCTGCCGACTGTATGTGCTGTGAGTCATGCACTGGCTCCTTGCAGGGCTATTGTGATGTCAAACAACACACAGATCTCTGTCTGTCTGTCTGCACGTCCACACCCTGTCGTATCTTGTTCTCTGCTCCATCTCTCTTTCCTCCCTGCCTGCTCTACAACCATCAGACCAGTCATAGCACATGCATTCCAGCGTCAAAATATGTTTGTTTTTAGTGTATCAAGATTTCTTATGACTTCAATTTCTTCTTGAATTCCTTGTTAAAAGAAAAGATCTAAGTACTGGTAATGTTTTTTTGCTCATCATAAAACATCCAGAAATATGCCAGCCTTTCAGTTTGTCCAATAAAAACTTAACAAGAATTATTATTTCACTAAATATTCAGCTGAAGATATAACAAGTTTTGCAAAGTCTTAAAGAATTGATAAACTTTGTTCACTGTTCCCAATCCATATAAATATTGCTGTAAACCTTCTAACCAAGTCAATTTTAGGCATGATTATCATAAACATTTATATTATTCATTACTGAAAAGGACTATAAGCCAACATTTTTTCAATCATATGCAGGCCAAATTTGGATGGTGACATCATATATAGGAAATGTGCAATCTATATAAATAGCTTAAACTTGTGATTTACATCATTAGAAACTAAAAGCAGCAATGTGCTTAGAATTTCACTTTTGGAAGAACAAATCCCTTTTACTGACCATCAAAACCCTCCCTGCTATCCTATGGTGATGCCATATTGGATGTAGCTACGTGATGTGACAGTTATTGCACTTGACATTGCATTGACACAGGTTATTCGGAGTACAAGAGCAAGAAGTGTACTTTATAATGTTGCAGTGCAGTGGAGGTGTTGACGCGCTATATGATGGACCCCGAATTGTCAGAGATATTCAAGCAGAGGCAAACATCCCTAGGACACGGGCTGCCTCTTGGTGCCTACCTGTTGCGTCCAGTCCAGCGCATCCTCAAGTACCATCTCCTTCTCCAGGTATGTGCATTGATGTGCCAGGGTTAACCCTTCAATTGCTAATGCTTTGGATATGCCTAGATACCATTGCCTTTACATAATATCTTTCAACATTGTTTAAAGATAATATATCCACATAGGGGGTACGATTAGCGGAAATACTTCATAACACAGATAAGAATAAATATCAACAACTATTTAGGTTCACTTCCACCTGAAAATAGCAGAAAAAACGTGTTTTATAAACACTTCCGGAAAACAGACGCCAAACGTTTTATTAGCCAATCAGGTGCTAGGGGGGTTGTGACGACGTAGGCAGGACTCGTTAACGACTGGCTGATCTGTGTCATTGTTTACATTATAGATTCCAGCAGTCGCGAACGTATATATTTTCACTGATTGTACTTATAAAGCCCTTAAGTCACCAAAGCTATTAATATCAATATATCGACATATTCTGTTTGACATTAATTAACTTGTTATTTGTTTGGGTTGTTAATCTCCGATAATGCCGATCGAGTGAACCGAAACTGACATCTGCCGCCATTGTGACCATTTTATCAAATCGACTATCCCCCTGTGTAGTTGATTTACCATTGTATATGTAGAATAATTTTGTTACTACTTTGTGCCATTTTAAAGTGTCAACTCAATATCGTAACTCCGTGTTTCTGCTTTGCATAACTGTAACAATGAGATCTCGCTTTTGATGGACTGCCTCTCGGTAACTTCCGGATCTCGTCATTGGGATACGACGGTTCCAAGCAGCTGTTTTTGGCCTTCTTAACCAGTTATAAGTGATAATGAAGATCAAATCTTTGATGTGTTTAATAAATGTACCTCTTGATTCGCGATTTGCCACCTTCATAAAAACTTACGAGCTACGTGCTAATGTATTTTTCATAGTAAAGATACAGATTATTGTTGTTTTGTGTGAGGTAATGGTCAGTGTTTGAGATAAAGAGTGTGGTACATATCTAGAGTACCGTAGGCCAATATTATCAATAATAACACAACATTTATTGTTGATTGTGATGTAAGTTTAAGCCTGCTTGGAAATGTATTGTAAATATGAAATTCTTTTTCAGTTTTAACTATTTCAACCAATAAAAATATTAACGCTGAAAAGCATATCATTTCCCTTTCCTTCAGTACATTACCGGTATTTTACTACAGAGAGGTTTTTAGTTACCTAACTCTACTCTTTCACACCAGACAATATAGTCATAAATTTATTACCTAACAGTCTACATGAAATGCCACACACCTGTACATTATGGCAATTAAGCAATAAACTTAATGACCTCAGCACTTGGCACATTTCCAATAGGTAATACACAAGGCACTGATTAGTTATCTAAACTTTATCCTCACACATGATCAACAGCCTTTATTGAAACTTGATGAAGGTAATTAGGTTTGTCAATATACGTGATACATGACAATATATTAACAAATCTGTATTACTAAATATCTTATTTCATACTGCAATGTTTATCAATATCAAAAAGGTTATAAATTATCCACTGTAAGGCTACATAAAATGGTAAATGTTTCTCCGGGGCAGCTTTATGACTTTAATTTTACTTTTTATTGCTTCTAAAATGACGCTGTAGCAAGAAATTTTAAGTTTTCATAAATGTTATAACCAAAACTGTAGTGTCAAGATACAAACACAAGTGACGTGCCCACATTTTTGTATGTATCCTTAGAGTAATCATAAAACCAAAAAAATAATATATACCCAAAAACTAGTAATGTAATAAACTACAAACCTGTCACTGTGTACCATTTACAGATCTATATATATATGCACCTTATTTCATTATAGTCTCCAACATGTTGAAATAACTATTTAGTTCAACCGGATGAATTTTTCAACCCCATATGCAATCAAATACTAAAAATTCATACAATTGTTGGGGTTTGAATCAATAACTTCTGCGACTAATCTAAAGAGACATAAATTCATACTGCAGATAAAAACTCAACATTCGTCTGCAAAATCATCAATTATAGTCAACTCCCCAAAAGTTTCATGATTATTTATCCCACCTCCCCCTGAATAGAATTTTGAATAAGCCTATCTTTAAAATCCCTTACCCTCTTTCGTTCCCTCTTCTCAAAGTATTCCGTCCGTTTTTCGGTTGACTGTCATATCTCGCTGGACAGACGGGTAGCGGGCCTGTTATCATCTTCATCTGTTTATTAACTGTTGGTTCGGCATTTTTTACCAGTATTTTCCTTTGTGGGGCAAGTCCAAAGTCCGTTTTGAAATCGTAAGAAAGATCATAACAGTCCTCTGTGAAATGATCGGAGCAGATGACAGACATGTCATTGGGACTCCACTTCGCTCTTTTCTGACTAACAAACTTTGTCCAAATCGCGAATTTGACAGGATCCTTCGGAAACCGATGCAGATGAATGTCTCCTGATTTCTTAATAGTAAAGTTGGCAGCAACACAGGAAGAAGGCGTGTCTCTTTCGCAATGAAAACGTAGACGAATGCGACCCATATATTTGCATTGATATATACTTGTTAACAAACAAACGCGGAGCGAGTCCTGTCTATGACGTCACATCCGCCGAAGGAGAGCTCATGCCACTTTTTTAAATTGGGCTTTCAAGGTGGCCAATTTCTCGCACTTTGAACCGTTATATCTTTTTAATTAAAGGACGCATCAAAACTCTGTTTGGTTTTTATTTACTTGAATGTATTGTCTTTATGGAAATGGGGATTGAAGTCGGATACTAAACTGGGATATATTATCTTTAACACAAACACAGCATTTGCTTTGTATTTAGATTTTGTATTGTGTGCGGGTAGGTATGTTTGGATTTTATGAATGCTTCACCTGCTTATTTGACTTTTGAAATCAATGTTTAATCCTCCTCTTCAATTCAGGTAAATTTTTTAACCTTTCATTAATACACTTGCTGAAACTAAGAGTTGGCATTTCAAATTACGTGAAATCCCTTTTTGCAGAATATTTTGAAGTTTTTTGAGAAGGGGAAGGAGGGTCATGACACATTGAACAAGGCCTTTAAGCACATGACGGAGATGGCACACCACATCAACGAGATGAAGCGCAAACACGAGCACGCAGTGCGCATACAGGAGATCCAGAGTCAGCTGGAGGACTACGCAGGGGACGACCTTACACGCCTCGGAGAACTCGTCCTTGAGGTACCAAAGAACAACAGCTATATTCATTTCATTTATTGTTGCTTTGTTGCAATTCACATACATGGCATCCTACCTGTTTTTGCTGGTTTACCCAATTTCAGGTGGCTTCACCCGTTACCTTGATCGGGTGCGTAAAAACCTGATTTAAGCAAATTGCCAAGAAAATTTTGCCTGAGACCGTGTTTCCCATTTTACTTTTTTACCCATTTTTTTAGTCAAATCAAAACAAATCTTTGTCGGAAATACACTCAATAAATTACGGTTAGGTGAATGATAAAATATAACAATGATAATATGATAGACTAATCAAGATCGATAACATATCTTACATAATTTAGAAGATTCTATACACATGTTACCGTAGAATAAACAATGAAGTCGCCAACAGAAGCTATAAAAAGGAAACACCGTTTGAAATATCAATACATGTTTTTAACGACAAATTACATTGAAAATATGCTCTCAAGTTCATGATAATATTTTCGATTGTCTTTCTTTGAATAATATATGAATAAATATTAGCAATTATGTTTCTATGTTTTATTAAATCACAAATGTTTTTAAATAAAACATAATTTCAATGGTAAGTTTTACTCAGTTAATATTTTCAATCAACTGTTATTTTGACGTCAAATAAGTTTAAGTGATAACTCAATATCATTTGATAAAGATTTTTTATGACAGACACAAACTTCTTACGTTCATTATTGATATCCTGAATAATAGACCCACATTATAAGATATGTTAGAAATAAATTTAAGATAATTTTGTCAAGCAAATCTATATAGTGACAAACAGCTTTTTGAACAATTATATGTAATAAGATAACAATGTTAAATAAGTATTGTATGTATGTTTATTTTTCTTACTGTTTTCATGTTTCAGATGAAATTATTCAATTAATATTTACTCAATTCAAAATCAGTGGTTTTATGTTTAACAATTAAACATATAGTTTTTGTTACTAAGAAAAGAAATCATTAATCCGACTTAAAAAATTCTTTTGGAAGGAAACACCCCCTTTCCAGACCCACAAACCCCCATTGCCATTCTCTGGTGATGCCATGTATGAATTCACGATTGAAATAACATGAAAAGTGTATAAGAAGTAAGAGGTGATTAAAATCCTTAAAATGTCATTATTTATAAATGAATATTGATACCTATAAATTGCATTCACTGAAGGAGAAGTCCATTATGGAGAGTCAGCTCTGCCCATACTTGTTTTCACTATAGGATTAGACATAATAATGTGTAGTTGTTGGGCAGAGTGCATCCTTTGACTATGATCTTTATAATATATCTGTTTTCTGCAGGGCCCATTCCGCGTGTATGGAGCAAAGGCGTCCCGGCAGGTGTTCCTGTTTGAGCGGGAGATCATCATCAGTAAGAAGAAGGAGGGGGGAATGCTGGGCTGCAAGTCTTCCATACAGGTCCACTTCTCTCCTCCCTTATAAATACTGCATGAGCAAACTTTCCTACTGCATAAAGCAACCTAGAAATGCCTACATGTCTTGGAAGTAGCAACCTGAATATAACCCAGTAATAGTAAAAGAAGGCCTAGATGTACAAGAGGTTCTTTCTCTTTCACTTCATATGACTATCCATGAGAAGAATAATCAACAGGATTTAGTAGTTATCAGTTGAATCTAGCTATGGTAAATTGGCTTGTGTGCAATACTTGAGCCTTGTGTTCTATTGCCCAGATTGCCAACCTGATGCTGGTTGAAGTGATCCCTAACGAGCCGCTGAGCTTCCACCTAATCCCCTTCGACAACCCCCGCGCCCAGTTCACCCTTCAGGTATGTTTTCACTCTCACTTGGATGTCACTGCAAGGACACCTTGTGATAGCTCTGCATTGCCAAGGATGTTATCGCATAATTGTGAACCTTGTCAGTGATTCTGTAGGTCATAAACCTTTATATAATATCATTATATCACAAGATACAATCAACAAAGTCTGCAGGATATACGTCACTGTGGCACGTGAGTAGGAGCACATGTTTACAGATTTGGAGTGATTAAGATCTAGAAAAACAGAAATTTAGTTTTTAAACTGACGCCCCTGTGGCCCTTAGCACAGTCCCATGATGTGCAATTTTTAGAATATATATAACTATAGGTTCAAAGGATGTGATCCTCATGGCCCATGTTTAATCTATTTAGTTTAGTTTATTTGATGTTAGATTTACAATTCATAATCCTCATCAGCTGTAGAGTCTGTTCACAAGTTTCTTGCTTCCCAAAACATTTCATTCTTGATAAAGATGAGGAAATAGGAGGTGGCCTGCGTTGCCACTCAGATTAGTTGACACAAAATGACTGCTGTCTAGGATGATTCAGCCTTTAAATTCATAATACTTTAACTCTGAATAAGTATAACATCTTTTTATAAACAGTTACATTTATTTTAAAGTTCAGAAGCCGTGTATCCTGACTTACAAAACTATAGCTTATGTGAGGTTAACTATGGGTGTTGTACTGTGTCACAGGCTCGGAACATGGAGCAGAAAAGGCGGTGGTGCCAGGAGATCAAGCGGCTCATCCTCGACACGTACAAGGGCAAGATCCCGGACAAGGTGAAGAGTCTTGTCATGGAGCTGGGCCGCAACCACGATGATGGTACGTAGCGTTCAGTCGAGTGTGTTCCAGATGATGATTGTGTGTTCTTGCAGGTCTCTAACTGCTATATCTGGGTGCAAGATCCTCATAGTGTGTGTGTTTCATATGTGTAAGGACTATGTTATGTACCAATATATTATATAATACAATTTTCAAGACAGATACGTACTGATAATTTGGTAATTGTCAACAAATCTGTACCCCATACGTAAGTATCAGATATTGAAAATATTGAAATAAAGATTTGAAATGATTTCACCCTTTACTGCACATGTACCCGGTAATCAAATATTCAAATGTTGCAGACTACGTGAACAGCGAGAACCTTGACCCCAGACGGAGCCACCACACGGCCCCGGAGTACCTGGAGAAGAGGCGGGGGAGGCGCAAGTCTGGGGGCCGCATTCCTGGTGAGCTACTGCTCTCATCTATTTATTGTTCTCTAAACATTGACTTTGACCAAAATCTTTTCCTCTAATATACAAATAAATGTGTCCCATATTTCTTGACAGATCTACTGAAACCTCAGAAGGCAAAACGAGGATCATGTACGTATTGATTGCAATTGTTGGTGTGTAATAAAATAATCATGACAGTTCAAGTCAGTTTCAATCTGATGTTTGTCTATTTTTATTTTGTACATTTGTGATATTTTTGTAATGCTAAAACAACATATATATATATATAATGTTTATTTAAAACCACAATCATGTAATTGATTAAAACAACATATGTGTTGATATAAAATCACAATAAAATAATTGATTATTGACTATTGTCTCTATATCTGTTCACAGCTGGCAACAGAAAGGTTAGTACCATTTTCTCTGTTTATACCTGACATTAAAATGTATCTTGATCTTCTAATGTCTCGACAAATTCATCGCATTTATTATTGAAATTGATTGAACATAGATGCTAATGTAACATCATCTTTTTTCAGGGAGATGTTAGTCCTAAAACAGTAAGTATAAAATCCTCCTAAATTGTTTCATATAAATCAATCAAACAACAAAGAAACTAACTGGATAATGATCTGCGCATATGGATTAGAATAACCTGTAAATATGTTAATTATCTGTATATGTCTATGCTATGTTGTTGCACCTTTGCCCTTGTGCTTACCCTCTGTCCTTTGTGTACACCAGTCCCCGCTGATGGAGAGGCGGCAGACCCACCCCACTCTGCTGCCCAGTCAACAGCGCGGACGTTCACCCAGCTATAAGGTGAGGACCAGTCACACACAGCTCCAGGATAACACTTCATCTCTATCTTCATAATAGCTAACAATATTTATCATCCAAAACTCTGTTCCACAGGAGATATCGCTTGTGGAAGATCAAGCGATATCTCCTAGGAGATATCTTTTTGGCAGTAGATTTTGAACAATGCCCCTCTGACGTCAAGTATATGACATCACAGTTGTTTTACACCATCAAGTAATGACATCACAATGCTATGACGTCATAAACACTACGACGTCACAATGCTATGACATCACCGCAATTGGAGTCTTAGGGCAGCAGGGTGTACAGTAATGTTAATTTATCAATCAAATGTAATGAAAAATGATTTTGGATGATAAATAGAATCTCACCCTCGTGTCTTCTGATATCAAATATATCAACACTCGTTGATAAAAGTAAAATATCCTCGGCAAGCCTCGGATATTTGTACCTTTTATCAACTCGTGTTGATATATTTGATATCAGAAGATACTTGGGTGAGATTCTCTATGTATCTTCAGGTTTATATCATAACTTATTTCTCTTTCAGAGTCAGCACAGTGTGAATGAGACAAGGGAAGGAACATCAGTTTCCCAGGAGACAAGTCAGAGTGCTATGGAGGACTTCACTGAGGAAGACAAGGCAAGTGCCGACGGTGTAAGGAGAGCAAAGAGTTTCCGTCTGGCCACTCGAATGCGACCAATCAACTCCCTGGATATGAGTGATGAGATCCAAGCTGATGATAAACAAAACTTGGATGCTGATGTAGATATGGATGCTGGGATAGCTAAGGGGGCTTTGAAGGAGAACAATGACATGGTGTTTGCAACTCACTCAGACTTTGATGACCTCTCTGATGATGAGAAGCCTCAGAAGAGCAGCAAACACAGTCGCTATGCAAGCATGCCAGTGTTGAACTTGACCCCACCTCAGAGTCCGCAGGTCAAAGGTAACCAGAACAAGTCAAAACACACAGACACTGTGCATGTGAACTCTCCATGGAAACACAACAAGCAGAATGTTCGAACCAATGCTCAACCCAAACGCTGGAATATCAACAAATCTGACCAGAACAAAAATATTCCAGCTTTCCATGATACTTTCTCCAAGAAATCGCGTGATAAGTTAGCAGGCAAGACCCTGCGGCACCCTGTGTACAGCATGCAACACCTTGCAGTGGACTGTGACACTCTGTCGAAAGACAGCAGCAATGCCAAGCTGACCAACTGGGCGAGCAGTGAGAAGCTGACCAAGGGCTCCATGACTGATGTGAGTCACCTAGCTGAGGACCCCTGGGTGAAGAACCCTGAGGCAAACAAGCTCTCCTCATCAGCTAGCACTTCCAGTGTCTCTCTCAAACCTGATAGACCCAGGCTCGGATCAAACTCAGAATCTCATGACCATAAAAGTGGAAGCAGGGAAAAGATTGATTGGATGGTTTATGTGAACAGAAATTCCCTAAATGAAGCTGAGAATCAGAAATACTTTTCCAAGTACTGCAACACGACAGTTGGAGTTATGACACCACCAAAGAGTCCCACATTGCTCAAACCAGACATTCACAGGAGAAATGAGGATTCAAGTAAAAGTCAGTCACGACCAGTCTCAACATATGACACGATTCCAGATATACCTAAAGTAAGTTTAGCATCTAGTGTTCCCTCAATAATTGTGTCGTCAAGTACTCCAAGGTTCCAGCACCACAAACACATCTCCAGTCATTTGAACCGGTCCAACTCCACACCGATAACACGAGCCATGACCCAGAAAATGCCTAAGCGACCACAGTCATTTGACTGCGACACTCTGACAGACAGTGAAAAGATGGTGGCTGAGATGGAGGACTACATGAAACACTCGGAGAGCAACAGCTCCCTCACTTACAAGTTCCCCACAAATCTACCTGCATTCAGTGACAATAGTAAGGGAAATAGAAACTCCACCATATCAACATCATCCTATGACAGTCATTCCAGTAGTTCGAGTGAAGGGATCATGGACACCCTGAAACACAAGCTGCACAACCTGACCTCAAAGATATCTCGTCGGCTTGAAGACAGCGACACCCATTCGGCCATGTCCAGCGTGTCTGACGTGCGACCTTCGTCCCTTGTACTGTCTGATGAGGACAGAGGGGAAGGGCGGGACCCGGCGTCCTCCTGTGAGACCCTTGATTCCTCACATCATCAGACTTCCCTCCAGAGTCAGCAGTCCCTCCTGGATGGAGATGAAGAGCTCCGAGCTTTCCTCAGGCAGCGAGGACTTGGTGGTGAATCTATCGGCTCAAGAATGGCTAACTCTCTTCCACCCAATGTTGAAGCTCTAATAACCGACAAGCTTAGGCCTCACAGTGCTTGTGTACTCAGAGACAATGAATCTGTATCATCATATGAACTTTCGAGTAAGGAGACCACGCCTGAGCCCCAGCCCAGACTTTCACTGCCAATCATTCCTCCCAATGTGGACCACATTCATCCAGTTCCTCTTAACAAGATGGACATGCAACAGTCTGACTCAGGGTTCTCTATGCAGAGTGACTTAACTGATACCTCATCACTAGGGACCAGCACTGTACTTGAGACCACCTTCACTCCTTTCATCTCTCAGGGTGACTGTACAGATGAACACAAACCACCTGCTCAGACAGCTCAGGAACAGTCACCTCAAGAAACCTCTCCAGTCACTAGACAGCGAACACAGTCTGATTCCTCTTCAGACTCAGTCGATAGCTTCTATGAGCGACGTCTTTCTGTGGCCTTGGACTCTGATGTCTTTCGAGATTCAGCTGTATTTTGTGAAATGGACAATCAACCTGAACAAAACATAATAAAAGAGATTTCAAGGAGGCCAAGGCGATCAATAAGAGACTTTGTCCAGATCCTTGAAGAGAGGAACAAGCCTAAGCGACCAGCAACTGTTGAGGTGAAAAGACGGGAGCCGGGTTCAGTAATTCGACAACGCCTGCACACACTGCAGCAAGCTTCTCAGTACTCAAGGAGCAGCAGTCGCAACACGAGCGAGGAACGGGAGGTGCTTCCCCCCAAGTCGGTGCGGGACCTTCAGCATAATCTGGTGTGTGAGAGGACAGGGGCAGGGCGCAGTTGGTGGCCAGGGGGCGGGGGATCAAACATGGCCTCCATCAACAGCTCCTCCAACACCTCACTCAGCTCCACCTGCTCCACTGGGGGGTTCTCATCTGGGGTCACGGGGCCACACTTCGCTGTAGTGGGGGGCAGCAATCAGTTCATGCACCACCGTGCAGAGTCAGAGCATGGACGGGAGAGTTCCCCCGAGATTGGGGGCATGAGGTCAGCCAGGTCACTGGGCAGACTCGACCAGCTCAGCAATGACATTGAAAATCTGGTCATCATGAAGGGGTGGGTGCGATCACTCATCAACAAGTTTCAAAGTGATAAAGAATAGTGGGGATCATGATTATGCAATGTTAGTAAATAAACTATTAGAGGCTATCTTTTTTTACAAAAGAACTTTGAATGGAAATAATAGTATAAAAGTGTACAAGTTACTGAATCAAACCATAATTCAAGGCTGAATTTATTTTATATCCAATCAACTGATTTCTTATCAACACAGATTGCAAATATTGCTTACACATTGAAATAGTCGAATCACCTGTAAGCGTGTATGGTTTTATTGTGGTTGACTGGAGTGCTCTGTATTACATGCTGTATGAATGTTTGCCTGTAAATAGAAACTGATGCAGATACGGTGCTTGTAAGTTATGTTTCTACATGTTTGTGAGGCTATTACGACTACTGGTTGAGGCAGCAACACGGACCGACAGACTGGTCCTGTGATCACTGCTCAAGTATCAGTCTCTGTCAAGTGTTTATCTCAGTCACATGATACCTGCTGTTAGCTGACTGTCAAGTGTTTATCTCAGTCACGTGATACCTGCTGTTAGCTGACTGTAAGCATGAAACCAGTGAGCGAGTTGTGCCCATCCCAGGGAATGGTGCCGATCTCCTGGCTGCAGTGTGTGGTGCTGTGGACTGTGCTAATGTCACTCCGCTTCTTCTATGATACAAGTGAATGAATCTCTATGCATCTATAAACAAGATTTATCTAATCTTTCTAATAACATGATAAATCATTCACCATGTTCCATCGAACTCCTGTTTTGTATGATTTGTCTGTCGGCCAAACCTCTCGATAACTTCTGTTACTGATGGTGTGAACAGTGAACTGGTAGCTGACATGATCAAACAAAACTTTAGCTTCTAGCTTTGGCAAATATTTATTTAAATAATACACAAGGCAAAGATAAGTCGTAATTCCAAGCTTTGAGTTGGTTATTTTTTTTTCTTACCAAAGTCATATTTAAGAATATCCGTGGTACTTTTTAAAAAATACCTTCGTGATGGCGGGTTCCAAGTCGACTTGGTCATTGTATTCATACAGGACGAACAATGATTGTGTCATGGTCTTCATTCAGGCATTTAAATGTAGTCCCAGCAATTCATAACGTGTTTATAGATTATATATGCAGCAAGACTGTCTTATTTGAATGAAATAGTAACACAAACCACACATAAACACGTTACATTTCCTGTTATGCCATACGAAATGAGAAACAATGTTTGTTTTGAAGTCTTGTTGACACATGCATGCCAGACTCCCTAAAGGAATGAAAGTAGTTCTGTAAGCCAATCAGATCTCAAGTTATTTTTAGAAATACTGTATGACCCATATACTTGGCATATTTGTGCCCCCTTGAGTAAGAATATAAATTAATGTATTTGTAATTGGTATAAGGTAAAACTCTTCTGATGAAGGAGAGAGACAACACTTGAATGTTGTGTATGGTCACAATAACAAAGTTGTTTTTCCAGGGAAGCTCGTTTCCCCTTCAGTACCAAATGTTCTCTATCTCTGACCATGGACAGGACCATGGCTGATGCAGACATCAACTTAAGTTGACTTACATATTCACACTACCAACTTTAGACACTTCAAATGGAAATGTTTAACTTGTTGAATGTCACTTATCATCCTGTGCAACAACAAAGTTGTGGAGGTTATTAAATGGGCACTGTCTGTCTGTTCGTCTCAAAACTCATCAACCATTTCAATTCAAATTTGTCATGGTAATCCAGAAATATGATATGATGTGTCATTATAAACTATTTTTCGAAAAAATCTTCAAAAAACTTTGGGAATTGGGGGAAAAAGTGATGAATTTGTAAGAAAACTGAAAACAAGTCTCGTCCTGCTCATATAACGTCTAAACTAATCATCTAATATTGAACAAATTTGGTATGAACATGCATTGTACATAAGGTGTGTCATGATTAACTATTTTGAAAATATGTAAAAATTTCAAATTTGTTTGCAAATAATGTGAACCCTGTTAGAAAACTGTTTCTAATTCTGTCAGGCTCATAACTTCTAAACTAATCATCTCAAATTTGGTATGGAGATACATAATTTTATGCAAGTGTATCATGATCAATAATTTTGAAACCTTTTTAAATTTTGCATTTTTTTGGTAAGAAGTGGTGAATCTGTTAGAAACAATTTTGAGTCATGTCCGGCTCATTACTTAAAGTAATTTTCTGATTTTAATCAAATTTGGTATGAAGATTCATAGTTACCGGTATATGAAAGTAAGTGATGATTGATAATTGTGACCATATTTTTATAAAATTTTGTGACCGTTACAAACTTGATACCAGTCCTTATTGGTTCATAACTTCTCATCTTATCTGATTTTGATCACATTTTGTATGAAGATGCTGAATACATGAAGGTATGTCATTAACAATTTTGTAAAATGTTTAGTGTAATTTATGTCATTGAAAGAGAAAACAGAGCTCGAGTCATGTCTGGATCATGAGCTTTTCCCTTTTTTGGCTCATCAAAGATCAAATTCATCACAAAGATCCAGACATACGTGAATGTTGATTTGAAAAAAATGCTATCACTCTATTTAAGATTTGAATACTTGTTATGAAGACAAACATGATTTGAAAACTTTCCTTTAGATTTTGTGAATTTATCAAAATTATGTTGATTTCATTTAGTCTTTGATAGACCAGTTTCCTTCTTTTATTTTTACAATGTTGCAAATGAAAAATAAAGCAGTAAGTAATATTAAAGAATCGTCTATGCGGGGGTGGGGAAAGAATAGCTCAACCATGTCAGTTGCTTATCATCCACAGCCACGAAGTGGTATGGGGTTAATGGTTTGATCAGCGTTTGTCCCTCGGTCTGTGTGTCTGTTGGAAAGCTTTTATCAGAAATCAGTTAAGATAGGACGTTAGGTTAACAATTTTTTCTTTGTGGCTTCATTTAATCTGTACCTTGATCAAGTTAGAATATGAGATGCAGGCACTTATTGTTTCCTTGTGCCTTTTCTTTCACTCTGCTCACGAGTCTCTTCCAAGGGGACAGCTTCTCTCAAAACTACTTAAGACAGCACAGCCAACTCTACTGTGTTGCTATTTTGTCCACAGTTATTGCCTTTGTTCCTTTTCTTTCACTCTTCTCAACGGTATCTACAGCGGGGAAAACCGTTGTCCAACTGTATGATACGATAACCAAATTTTCTGTGACCTAGGTGTATCCACAACTTGATGGAGTTGGAAAATGAGAAGCGTGCAATATAACTCTCAACAAAATAATTGCATATATATATATATATATATATGAATTATAATATGAGCAAATATGGCAAGGGATGTTGATGACTATGTCTTGTTGATAATTCCAAACAATGAAGGTACCCGATCACCATGTTTGATAGATATCTAACCAGATTATCTTCAACCATCTTCAACTTGGATCAAGAAAAGTTCTCTACCCTTCACAAATACAAGGAAGCTATTACTTTTATATTACCATTCCTGATAGGTGAGGTGAGTTGGAGTTTAACGCCGCTTTCAAGAGTATTTCACTTATATCGCGGCTGCTAGTATTAATGCAGGGAGAAAGCCCGCAACACCATTGTGGTTATGCATTGCGGTGAAACCTGCGAGCATCGGCTGGAACTAGCAAACCATGGGTGGAACCGCACTGAAATTCAGTGTAGCATTGCACCCAAACCTGACTGCGTGTAGAACAGTTCTCTACTGCAGACAAAGTTGCCGAGCCCCTGGCGAGTTCGAACCATGGACCTCTCGATCCGAAGCCGAACGCGCTAACCACTCCGCTATCCCGCCCCCTTCCTGATAGGTATAGGTGTAGATGTCTAAACATTTCTATAATATAGACCAGAGGTTACCAAAGTAAGTTCTTCCCATTTAGCCTCAGGTACAGTAAGCTTTATTTCCTCGTTCTTGTAAAATCCTCTGGAGATAGTTAACAACAGGTTACTTTAAGAGACATAAATTAAATTATCTGTGAAGAATTTAAATTCAAGAAAAACATTACCTTGCTGATATCAAAAGGCAGCATTTCACATCTTGTAAACTATTTTAGCTAATGATTATTTGGCCATATTTACAGCACTGAATTGTCAATGGAAGTAGCATGAAAGAGTTGCCAGCTGACCTGTGCTATCTTAGTGAAAGTGAAAGACACTTTATTATTGCATTTCATTTGTATTTTACAGTGCATTTTACTTTTTGGCTTTTGGCATCCATCCATACATCTCAAATCTTTCTACTTTAGGACCTCTTCTCATGAAATACCAACTTTAATAGATTTTCCAAACTCAGTTATTCCAGATTGGCAAAGGAGTTGGCACAAAAAAGTCAGCCTTGTATGGAATTTTGATCTTGAGAAGAAAAGGTTTTAACAATGTTCTATTGACACTCGATAAGGGTCATTGGGGTAACCTAATTTACAGTTTGTAATAAAGTTGCAAAGGAGTTTTGTATAAGATTTCTGCTTTTCAAGAGCAAGCAACCAAAATTGTTCACATGGGTCTTGCCTGCTGACCCTGCTTTGTCAGTACAAAGGCCACAATTTATAATTTACATATTAAGCTAGGTAAGGTACAGAGCTGTTTGCTTAAAATTTGTATTTTAATCATTTTCTTTCATTGTTAACATGTTTCCAAATATCTTTTTAAAGAGACTGTGTCAGTTATTTGTCTATGGAAACAGCAAAACGTATATTTGTGATATTGGTCTCACCCTTAAAAGGCACATCTAAGGATCAATATTGACATGTGTATTAAGTTTGGTGGAGTTATCATGTATGGTACAGGTGATATGCTCCATACATAATTCTGTGACAGACGGACACTGACAGACAGTTTGAACTCTAAATACCCCTCGTTTACACTTTAAGGTTGGGATATAGCAAGAACAAAGTACACAGTGGTTTTAACAGGTCTTTTAATTACAACAGTCATGTTTCATGATGATTTTTTAACAACTATTAACACTGGAATCGAGCGATGAAATCACTAAGGAATGAAAGTACTTGTGAGCCAGTCATCCTGTACGTTACTGTCATCCTGTACATTACTGTCATCCTGTACGTTACTGTCATCCTGTACGTTACTGGCAACCTTACTGCGATGGTCGACAGTGCTCACACACTTCCACACTTGAGCAGGCACGAGACAGACCGTCACACAGACCCTACATTATTGGATTGTCTGCTTCACCTCTGTACAAGCAAAAAATCAACTTCACAGAAGATTGTAAACTCCGAATGACCAGGTTTTAAGAAAGCTCAAGACAAGATTTATTATACCCTTATGCCTCAGAAATAAGTAGAGCGTCCTTGTAAACTTCTGATCCCGTCTTCATGTGACGTTAAAGCCAAGTTTAAGATTAAGTTCTCTGATATGGTTACTGTATTCCACCAGGAAGGCTTCAGTGGAGCTTGATGAACCTATACGCTCACACTGCAGCTGGCCCCCACCAAACATAAATATAGCACTAATGAGTCAAGAGCAGACACCGACCAATGAAACATGTACAACAGCTATTGAATTAACTCCTGCCCACAGACAGGAGACAGGATTTCACTCAGATTTCGTTGCCTTTTACACAACTATTAACATATGCTAACATACAGTAAAATCATCTGCTTAAAAAGAAATTATCATTTTTTAAGTTGGAAAGTCAATTTGTGTAACCTAATTGTTGATCGAATGAACCGCAAAGAGAGGAGCTTTATGTAAAGTGCTTGTACACCACTTGCATAAATGCATAGAAAAAACATTTACCCGTCACTCACACATTAGAAACACCTCAGCAAGATGAATATACAAACAACAGGAAATAAATAGCTACAAAATATCCTGATGGTTACAAGGTGTAAGTAAGTATTGATGTGCGAGGTACAATAGAAGTTCTTGAGTGTTCTCTGACCTGCTGAGCAGTATGCGTAGACAGCAAGCAGAGGCAACAACAGAAACATCATGATTTCACTGCGCTTAGCTCATTCAGAACTTACTCCTTACGTACACACATTCTGTTAAACCTCACTCTAGGACACACTGACTGGGAATCTTCATGTAAAGTTTAGATTCGTTCAGAAAAGGAAGATTGTATTATTTGCTAAACAAAAGTATTGACAGAAACTGATCAGATGCTGGCTAGGTTTCAATCATAAAGAGTTGCATAAATTTAATCACAGAGCACTGAAGAAAGTGGCTGATGGTGATGAGAGGTTTGACGTCTAGTTGAAGGAAATCCTCCAATCTTGTGCTATATTAACTCCTGGCTTGCGCACTGATAAAACTTTCTTTGAGGAATCAAACTGGAACGTCAGATCAACATTACTTGAACCTGCAATTGAAAGTAAATATAGAGTTTCATAAAAAGAACCCAAGACAATCATTTTGTGTCCTCAAAACAAGTTGAGGCTTGTTAATCAACCAATTTGTTGGTTTTGGATCAGATTGCAAATGATAAAACTTGACACAAATTAGTAGTTATTCTCCATGTTTCAGAGAAGTATTACTGCATTGGGAGCCGGAAATGTAAAAATACAGAGCCATATGTATACATCAGTCTTTGCAGGATTGACTATCTGAATATGATATAAAATGTTTCTCATATGCTAACAAGTCTCATATTCTGCCGGTTAATATATGTCTAAACAAGATTTCATCATTCTGGTGAATTTCTTTTATTCAAAAAGGTAAAACTTACCTTTTTGGAGTGATTGTTGTTGGTTTCACATAAACCTTCATATATTTGATCTTAATACTTGTCAAAAAGCTACGTGTGATTAAGTGATTGAAAAAAACTGTATACATGCATGATTTCACTAACAGGTACTCTTAAAGAGGTACAAACTCTTAAACTGCGTTATATGTATGCGCATTGAGCATAAACCTTGTTTATGGAGGTGTGCGCTTTATAAGTACTCTTATTATTATTATTATTATTATTATATGGCCTAACTCCAAACAACATTAGTCATTCCCTTTTGAACTTTTAACACACAAAAAACAGCTTTGAACAAACAGAAATGTTATTCAGTGTAATCAACATGTAATAGGAATTTTACCCATCACACAAAATACATGATTAAAGGTGAATAGAAAATGTGAAAGTTATTGGACGGTCATCAGACAATGTACCATGCAACAAGCCCATCTTGCCATATAGGCCTAGTGAGCTTTGACTTTTAAAATACTAACCTGACTTTAAAACAACACTTTTTGGAGCTTGGGAAAATCCCACTACTATAATTTTTTCTATCCATTCTTTTGTTTGATAAGTTCCTTTAACATCTTTATTTCTGAAAAAAGAAACATGAAAAATATAAGAACATTGCAGAAACAAACTGTCAACATTGACAACAATATGTCCTGTTTGTTTAAAAATTGTCATGCAAGACCATAATGTAACTAGAACATGGTCACCAACATTCCCCGCCAAATTCTCAATCCCAAACTGAAAACATCTACCTACATGTCCTAAATCAGATTAACAAAAGAGAACAAGGGCAATAACTCCAGAAAAATAATTGCACACTTCTAATTTCTCTGTGAAGGTATTGAATCCCTGAAGCCACACACAAAATTTGATAATGTTAAATAATTTTTGAGAAAAGCTGTCTACATTGAAAATTCCCTCCAACTACTAGGTACAAAAAACAGAAGAAATTTGGTACTCCAATCTTGAATTCTTTTGGAGAAGAGCTGTCCATTTTGAAGGGTCTTGAACTTAGTTCCGAAAAAGAAACAAGGGCAATAACTCCTGGTAAATTAATTGCGTGCTTTTCATTTTCAAACTATGCGTCAGACAAAATTTGGTTATGCTATCTTAAACGGTTGCTGTGAAAAATTGAAGCCTGCGACCTCGTTGTATCGTGGTGGTAAATGTTTCCTTCAACAAATTTTACTTCTTGCAGTCAAAATCCAGGTATTTTTAATGGGCACCCTTAAGATACCTTGTTGTCAATAAAAATTCACTATTTCTACTTATTTGTTACTTGAATTATTTTTTTTATGAGCCAAACATCTTTGGACCTCCTATATTTTAGTTACAGGAGCGAACTCCATTGTATCGTGGTAAAAGGTAAAAGTGGGATTAGGTTGCGGAATCAGGATTTAAAATTTGTTTCCTTATTTTTTTTAACAATGAAAATCCTTTTATATGTCTTGGTAGTTAAAACAATATAAAATATTCAACATTTGTCATATTACATACAAGTTTACACAGAAAGGCTTTTGAAGACTTCTGCAGACATCATAAGAACAGATTTGGTTTTGTTTAAAGTTGTATTTTCTAGTATGATGAGCTGGTTAATAAATATTTTATAACATAAATCCAAAGTATTAATACCCATACGACTGAATGATGAGAAAAAATAAAATCTAAGAATAATCTTTCATCTTCATCACCAGGATGAAATGAATTGACTCATTTTCTTTCAACCTAATAAGAGAAAAACAAAAGAACACATTAAGTTTAATATTGAAGTGAATACATGCAATTATTAAATAAATGATATCAGTTATATTCAGATATAGAATGTCACTTTACTGAACTAATAGATAAATGTTGTGAAGAGTATCTTTAGACTGATATTTTTTTGTGCAAAATAAAATTTTGAAGTTTTATCTCTATTCTAAAAATGCAAAGAATCGTACTTATCACCGTGGCTTGTAAGCACACTTCTGCTGCTTTAAATTGCATAAACGACATGTAGACGACCTTATTCAGGTCAAATAGTAACGGGCACATGTCATAAATACTTTTGACAACATCTTGTTCAGTGGTGTGGGTCAGCCATTTTTAGCTGAAATGCATGGTGAATTGATAATTTTTTTTTTTATATATAATAACAAAATGGAATAAATGCATTGAATTTATATATTGCAATCAAAGTAAATGGATTTTGACTACTATAAATAGCGGCTTGAAGACGTGCCCTTCGCGCTAGACCGGAAGTAGCGATTGCCGCAATACGATGAATGCCGCGATACAATGAGGTCCGAGTATACCCTGTAACTCGAATGCAGACACAAACACAGATGGACGGACGACGGACTTAAACCAAACCTATATTACCCTTCCACTTCACTTCACTTCATGGCGGGTGATAATAATCACAGGACAAATATGACCAGTAAGTTTGTAAGTTTAGCAAAAAGAGCTGTTTACATGAGAATAATTAACGAGAGTTCTCTTTAGAGCACAAAAACCCTGATATAGGCATGAACCCTTTGAAACATAAATACTGACAACTTCAGTCATCATAACTGAATAATGTGCTTTGAGCAAGTATATTGCATAATATACTTACTTGCTGATAAGTGTGTTGTCCTTATATGTGAAGCCGCGGGCTATATATTGTCCGTTTCTGTATTGGAATGTGTGGTAGTCATCGGCATATAGGTCTCCTGTGGCCTCCCCCTGCAACACACGTCCACCAGTATATACACTATTCACAAATATATACCCTGCTTCCTTCATTATAACTTGTTTTGAATTAAAATCGACATACTAGAAAATATATATAGTAGCCTCAACCATCATTTGTGTTGCAATAAAGTAAAGTTTTTAGTGACTGTGTACAAAGATGAAGACATATATTGGGGGGAAAGGAGTTGGCCAAGTGTCATATAGGCCAACACTTAAAGATATAGTTACGGTCAGCAATGTTGACTGTTGTCATCCCCAATGTGGGCAATCATCAAAGTTGAATGCAATTCATGTGATGTGATGTTAACAAAAAACCAGACTGACAGTGGACATATATGCTCAGTTTGAGAAGGAACTGACCTGCTTATCAAGGCACACAACTAGTGTGAAGGGATCGTCATACATGAGTGTCGACGAGCGTCTAATCCGCATCTTTCTTGGGATAATCCAGCCGCCTCTTTGGTATGCTGGGATCTGAATTAAAATCATTTTTGTCAAGATAATTTTATGAAAATTGGGAACTGTAGCACAGGTAAATGTCAACATAATGGATCAGTTAGAACAAATGTCCTGGAACCAAAGAGAGAGAGAGAGAAACTTTACTGACCATATCTAATGTTGCCTGTACGTTGAGTTCCTGTCCGCCATTGATTGCTTCATAGGTGAACATGTTGTACCACACCTGTAAACAACAGATGGACCTTCACTCCCCTCTCCACTCACAACAACCAAGCTACTCAATACTATTACCTCTTGCTTGAAGCATTTGTGGCTTTTAACACAACATAAAACTTTATGAAAATATGAATGAGAGATTTTGAAAAAGATTTTCATAAAACTTCACGATATCATCATCAACTTTTATAAGAACTTTTATGAGGTCAGTGATTTCCTAGACTAGAGAAGTGAGAGGGGAAGGGATCAAGTCACCTCTGACTGGCCTGGGAAGTAAACTGTAGCTGTGGTAGCGCCCTGCTCCGTGACTGGCTTCACCAGGAGGGCTGGGCCTGGAGGCAAAACAAGGTACACATTCAGACACAATTTATCTGCAGGGCACACCAATAGAAACTTTCTCATCAACACAAAGTGAGGGATGCTTCACTGCAACTTTATGAATCATGAACACTAACAAGAATCATCTAGGACTTCAAAATATTGCATAGCATACCTCTGCTCTAACACATGATTTACTGATTACTTCCCTAATTTGTTACTCTCAACTCTCTTCAAGATAACCTCAAAATATTGTTAACCTCTCCTCTTCTTCTAGTAAACCTCCCAATCTAGTCCAATTCCATCCTGTCTAGTTATCCCCCAATGTAGAAATCAACTACATAGTGTATCTTCTAATCTAGTTAGCATCCCTTCATAATTAGTTTACCAAAACACCTAGTGACCCTTCCCTCGTCATCTAGTAAACATCCCCATCTAGTCAACCTTTAATTCTAGTATACCTGCCTTTCATATTTAATAAAGCTAGTCTAGCAAACCTCTCCTGCCAATTGAGTAAAGCTGCACCTCTTCCTATCTTGTAACCTCCAAATCTAGAGTACCTCTTAGTTACCTCCATATGTTGTTAAACTCCTTCCCTTATCTAGTACAACTTCCCTACCCTTGGAAGTTAATCTCCCCTCCTTATCCACTGGACGTTGCCTCCTCAGCTAATTAAACTCCCCACTCCACCTAGTAAAGCTTGTAAAATCTCGTAACCTTCTTATCTAGTGTGCCTCCTCTCCTGGTCAACCTCTTGTCCTCATCCAGTAAGTCTTACCACCCCCCACCCCCCACCCCATCCCCCCCCCCGCGCCAACCTGGCTTACTATCTACTGAACCTTCTCTACTATTTAGTTCACCCCTGCCCATCTAGTTCTGCATTAATACCATAAAGTAAACTCATGTGATGAGCAAGTACCGAGCAAGAACTGGTCATCCATCTGGAAGAGAGACGTTTCCTGGGGGAACTCCACCCAGAGGGGCTGCATGATAGGTGCCCCACTCCCCTCTGACTGTTGGAAGAGGGTGTACAGGTAGGGCAGCAGAGAGTAGCGCAGACGCAGAGCCTCCCGTATCGCCCGCATGTACTGCTCGGCCAGCAGGTAGGGCTCCCGCCGCTTCGTGTCCAGATGGGCGTGGGCTCGGAAAAACGGGTAGAATGCCCCAGCCTGCACACATTATGCAATAACTTTACTTTATGGAGTGTAAGTGGTTTGTTTAAACCAAATTAAAATTTAAGATTAATTGTTTTCCCCTGAAGTTTAACATGTAAAACTTATAAAATAATCTATTAATTGTCAGGATACAATTAACTATAGAATATTATATTGATTGTCAGGATATTGTTGAAACAGAAAACAGTTAGAATCTACTAAGTTTAATTGGAAAAATACAAAAGGATTAGAGGAATACAGAGGTAGATACAGTTGTGTAAGTGACTATGAGTGCCCCAACACCCACCTGGTACCAGCGGGTGATCAGCTCCGGCTCCGGGTTGCGGAAGAAGCCGCCCACATCTGCACCAGAGAAGGTGATGCCAGCAAGGTTAAGGGACAAGATCATAGGGTTTGCAGCCTTCAGGTGGGACCAGTCTCCGATGTTGTCACCTGTCCACACAGCACCTACAACACCAGTACACCGTCACGCCCAAACTTAAACATTATTTCTGGCTGATAGTGGTAACTTTCTGCTTGCCCCACTTTCAACCTTTCATAACAATGACAAATAAAAACAAGTAAACATATTCCTTGTTAAATAAGGCTTGAGATAAAAAATGACTACAGGTTTACTGACAACTCATCTCCTCACCATATCTCTGAGATCCAGCGAAGAAAGCCCTGGTGAGTACAAATGGCCTCAGTTGGCCGTTCGACCTCTTAATGAGACCATCCCAAGTAGCCTTGTGCTGCAAAAGTAAATACACAGGAAGTTAGTTTGTTCTCTAAATGCATTCAAGAAACATATATGTAGAAAATTCACATACAAATGAATGCAGACAAACAATGTAGAAAGCTATATATTATCTATGGCAGGCTGAGAGCCACTCCTTACCACAAGGAAGCCATACAAGTTGTGGATATCCCGGTTCTCCCAGTCACCATAGTGCTTCACATCCTTCTGGAAGGTGATCTCCGGGCCGTTGAAGACAGATGGCTCATTCATGTCATTCCACACAAAGAGATCCTTGGAAGAACCCTGGTAGTGCGAGTAGGCAAACTTGCTAGCCCACCAGTCCATCACTGCAGGGTTCAAGAAGTCGGGCCACGTGGAGGAGCCTGCATAGAGAAACCAGTGCTCACAAGTGTACGCTGATATTCACCTAGTAATGAAGACTCACAGTTACAGTTTCTTGTGGAAGTACCACTGAACACAAGTTGTTGGTATGTAAATTCCTATACACATGACATGAAAAAAAAGCAGAGTTTTAGGAATTACCAGCCTACACAAATACATCATCCATGAAGAAGCTTAAACTGGCCCCTGCCCAGCCCGGCAAAACACTTAAATCTATTAATACTTAATAGAAGAGAAAAGTCTATGGCTAGTATGGCTAGTATGACTGACCTGGCCAGCACCAGCCGTCATACTCCCCTCCATCGCTCTTCTTGACCGCAAAGTCCTTAGCCTTGCAGTCTGAGTAGACTGCGTAATTATCGTCCTTCTTAAGGTGGGGATCCACGATGGTGACCAGCTTGCGGCCACGTGATTCAAGGTGTGCCACCATGTCATGTGGGGCTGGGAACTTGTCTCCTGCCCAGGTGAAGTATCTACAACAAGCACACTATGTTCTGGTCACAAACAACACTCACTGAAACAATGTCTACTAGGTGCACACACATTTCTATTTGCAACGCTGTCTACTTAAAGATAAGTGCATAAGGTTTGCATTGTATCACAATTTGCACAAGCTGATGGTTTTTGCTGATTCACATATCATTATCCCCTCTTTCATGTAGATTTATGAAGCAAAAAATTCAGTGCTATATTTAATTGCAGATAATTATCCCTATCTGATCAAGTGCCCCTCACAGGTGTGTGAGCAGTCAGAGAGCTAACAAAAGGCCACTCACCGCTTGCCGTCAGTATGCTCAATATCCAGCCAGATCACATCAACTGGCATGTCATGTTTGTCATAATTTTCAGCAACACTGAATTGAAATAAAAGTAATTGTATGAACAGCTGTCAAAATACAAATAACAAAGCACATTCAACAGGAAGAAATTTTGTGCTTGGACAATTTTCTAGTTTTATCATCCTTAGAAAATGAATACATAGTGGGGTATTTAAAATGTCTACCAATCCCTTACTTTCACATCAACCCAGGGAAATCACAAGTCCCTGGTTACTGATAGCCCAGTGCAGTGGAAGTTCAGTGCAGTCTTAATAGTTCTGTCACACACTGCACAATTGCAGAAAGATTTTATTTTCGTATACCGCTTATTTATTGTACTACAGACAAAGCTTTTAAAATGGTTAGATTCAATAATGAATACTTATGTCACGGATATATTTTTAGGGGGTCAACACTGGAGTTACTAAAGGAAATTGTCTGCCACAACATTACTGTAGGGCGGCTCAGTCAAAAATGTACAAATTCAAATAACATAGGTGCAAGGTACATCCCAACAAAATTTCAGCATTAGGGGTCTAGCAGTTTTGTAGAAATTGTAAAATGTTTATGGACACTGGACACAGAACAATGAACCATGACATAAGCCCATCTGACCTTTCAGGTCAACTAAAAGTATTTACTTTAACAAAATTGAGAACCTGGATGATTGTGTACAAGACCCACAAGAGGGTGAACTGTAAACTCACGACTTGACGTCCTCCTGATCGTTGTAATTCCATCTGCACTGGTGGTAGGCAATAGCAAACAGCTGCAACAACACAGAGCCACAGTAAGAGTAGATGGAAACAAATGTGACCAATTAATAATTACTATAACAGTTTGTAATTATATAAGTGCGATGAGGTGAGCTAATTTGGGGTCCAAAGCTGCTTTCAGGAGTATTTCAATTTATATTGCTACTGCTAGTACTATTTGAGGGAGAAAGCCCACAACTCCATTAAGGCTATGCATTGCGGTGAAACCTGCGAGCATTGGCTGGAACTAGCAAACCATGGGTGGTACTGCACTGAAATTCACTATAGCATTGCACCCAAACTTTACTGTGTGTAAAACAGTTCTACTGCAGACAAAGTTGCCAATCCCTTGGCGGGATTCAAACCACAGACCTCTTGATCCGAAGCCGAACACACTTACCACTGCGCTATCCTGCCCCCAATTATATAAGTAAACATACATCTGAATTTAGTGCCAGTTACTTGATGGGATCCATGATGTAAAGAGTTACCATTTGGTCAAAACTAAACTCTTATATTTTCATTCATAATTGCTAAAATGCTTTATTAGATGATGTTTGTGAAGCAACACAAGAAACTATTTATCATGCAATATATGCAGTGCTCATTCTAGTGAGGAAGTAAATGGCCTAGCTGATGGTACAAAAAATTGTATCATAACACTGTCACTGTTGGGGGCAGCGCTCTTCTAGGGTTTTTAGATTAAGAAACCAGTGTGAAGCAATTTGAGTGAGACATGGTTACTGCAATGATACAATGATCAAAACATGGAGAAATTTTTAATCATAATTAGAGATAGCATTACTCCCCAATTTTGTCATCGAAATCACAATCAATTAAGCTATAATATGATGGTAATTCAAAGGACTCACAGGGGGAAGTGGAGTGGAGCCAGTAAGGGCAGCATACTGTCTGAAGACGTCGTGAGGTTTGGGTCCAAGCATGATGAAGACGTCAATAATGCCGCTCTCCGAGAACCAGTGAGTGTCTGTGCGGGGGATCTCGTTGCTTCCCTGCACCAGGTCCGCCAACTTGGAGAAGAATGTCTGAAGCATGAACTCAACATGTCACATGGAACCAAGGACGCGAGGAAGGTTACTTACTCTTCTCTAGTGTCAAACTTCAGTTAAAAGAGAAAACCATAATCAGCGAATTGAAACAAAGCAAAGTGTGGTAAACCTAACCCAATTTGTTTTCAAGACTGAAAACTTTTTGTTGTTATGTTTTATTAAGCTTCCTTAGTTCTCAGCATATTGCATACTCTGGTCCTTACAGTTTGTCTTCAAGACTGAAAACTTTTTGTTGTTTTGTTTTATTAAGCTCCACGAAGAGTCTATGGAGGGAGCCGGACTGCTGAGCTCACCTTGTCTGCCACTGTGGAGCTAACGTCCACCCAAGTCTCGGCCGCGTTGTGCCAGAACACACCCACCGTGTTCTTCTTGCTGAACAACAACAGGCATGGACATCAATACATGAAAGTATAAGCACTTCTCCATGATTTGACATTTACTTTAAACATTTTCTCAACTATCTTGTTAGACAATCATTACATGATCATAAGATAAACAAAATGATACTATATTTCTATAAACATTGTTACAAAACAAAAATAATTTCATGACTTCATCTTTGAATATAAGTAATTTGACATACACTTTTTTCATTTTAACACTGTTAATCTATGTAACAATATGATGTGGCGCCTTCTGTTGTGTGGAGAAGAGAGCACTCACTTGTGAGCCAGCATGTAGGGCACAGATCCATAGAGTGCCATGGGGTTGTAGAGGTCGTACTCAAACACGTCCAGGTTGAAGAGACGGTAGGGGTCAGTGTCCCTGCAACACAACACACCCACTCCACCATATAAAGAATAAACTGTTCAGACATCAAATACATTTACAAAGCATATATCAGAAAGAAATAAAATAAATGTTCTCACTTTGTTGATTTCAAGGCCATTGAATCAGCGTGTTCAGGAATTCCATACACAAAATCTGTTCCCGGGAAGGATATATCAATACCAACTGATGTTGGACCTGAAAAAGAAAAACTTTGCAAGTGCCAACCATTGAATAAAGAATACAAAGAGTGCTCTTAGGGCACAACAACCCCTCTATTTGCCCAAATGATGTACACGCAATCTTCTTGATAAAAGTGATAAACTATTGGTTTGGTGACAAGGATACAAATGTCAGGCGTAAAATGTCTATAACTGACAAATAAATTATTGGGAACAAGATTTAGTATCAATATAGTGAATTCTATGACAACATCAAGGAAAAAAGTCTAAAAATATTAAATCAATTGGATAGTCTTGTAACAATACAAGTCAAGTATAAGAGCTCTCACTGACCAATTCAAAGGTATGGCCGTGACTGACTATGTCTGAAGTAGGATAGTCAGTTCACAACTACAGGTCGCAACTCTTAAACAAGTCAATGCCTTAAATCTTAAATTGTAAGTCAAATGTTCCCACTTCTTGATACTCAAAATCTGCATCTAAACCCCTCAAATTTTTAGATTAAAGTCAAGGAATATCTAAAGAATGTTTCACAATTAACCTCAAATGTGAGACATAGCCTTTTGGTCATAGCATCTGGTGTGCCTACCGTGAGGTTTGGAGTCTGTGAAGGTCTTAAAGGTCTCCTCCCACATGTCTGGCTCCTCGGCAGGTTTACTGTTCTCCTCCCCCTTCTCCTCCTCCCTTTCCTGCACACACAGCGGAAATATACTTCCATATGGATCATACTGGTCGCACCCAAAAGGTTACCAGGTATATTAAATAGTGATATGTTTTAAAACTAATTCTAATTTATAGATTTAGAAAATTGTTGAAAATATATCCTAGCAATGAAATTTGCTTTATGGAAAACAGCCAATATTCATTAAAAAAATGAAGCTTTGGTTTTGTAGTAATTCATAACATCTAAGGTTGAGGACTTATGCATATGAAGTAAGAAGTTATATCATAAACCAAATTTGCATCAAACACTCAACAAGAACGTTAGAAGACGACATAGCCCCTGGTCAGCAATAATTTGTAAAATATAATTTTCGAATCATAAAATAAAAATTTCTAATAAAACCATTGAGTAGAGATTCAGAAATATGATGATTAGTTTTTTTAGTTCTGCTCCAGAAATAAGGCTATTTCTTTAGAGAGTCTAATTCTACTTGTTTCCAAAGAAACCAAAACAATATTTCCCCCAAAATATGAAAATATCAATAGACACCACTTCAGTAGCTGGTATTGAGGAAAAATAATTTCATGTTGTTATTTTCTAGACATTATTTGACACCTGAAATGGTAAAATTTAGTGTGATTTCTTTTTCAAGTGAATGAAAATAAATTTTGATGTATATTGTAATGACAGCTGGTGTGCTATGTATGACTTATTTCAGTAAAATAATAGAGTTAAAAATATATTTTACAATTGATATGAAATATATAATACTAATGGATACATTACTGTGTGAAATATGACAATAAAATTGAAATACATGAACATAAGTCTAGTTTGCATGTTAGTTGTATGTTTGTTTTGGGTACAAAATTACCTTATCGTTTTGTCAGACAAGAGCAGACGACTGTAGAATTACTACTACTAGATAGTTTCCTTAAGCCGGCCAGCCGTGGGTTCAAAAAGGACAACATCATAGGGGGAAAATGAAGGAAAAGTTTAACAAAAGTGTCAAGTATCATGTGAATTAATTTCAAAAGATTGTAAATATGACCGAGAAATGCTGTGGACAGTTTCAAAAGTCTTGGTGTTTGAAATGGCCATGGTAAGTTTACAATGAATCTAAAAACATCATGACTTGTAAATATTGTGCTAAATTTCCCTCTGTATCTACGAGGCATGGTGTCAGTGTAGATCAGGCAGTGAAGGTGATTAAGAATCAACCCAGAGGAAATTTCTGTATTCAACTGACACTTTAAATAAACTGATAGTCTTATAAGTGAAGCTTAATTAAGTTATCCACTAGTAACCGTAAATGAGGTATCAACAACCTTTCTGGAATATTTTATGTGTTTCAGTGTCTGTATTATCTTTATTTATAAATTGAAGACAACAGTGAACAGTGCTATATTCCCTTTAAAAATAGATTCAACAAGTTAAAAAGCAATGACATCAGAAACAATGCTGTTCACTTGTTTTGTTTTTTCAATAGTGTCACAAGGACCATGAAAATTCAGGGAAAGTGAAAATAAGTAAGGGCGACCAACCCTGAGGCAAGCGACTTTTTAAAAAAATATTTGAACCCCTGGATATGCAGAGTATTTTTGGAGTTCTGATTGGGTGACAAAGCTATTCCTGTATAGACCCCTAATTCAACACATTTCCAAGGAAACAAAAAGAAATAACATTTTCAGAATCGTGAAAATAAAATAATGCATCACTCCATTAGGATGGTAATACTAACGCCAATTCCGTGGAATATATAGAAGAGTCTGTTGAAGTCGCCCCCAAGGGCGGCAAAACGTCACAATAAGTAATCATGGCTTATACTCCTGAGTTTGGCATCCGTTAGGTATTACAAACTAGTTGTATAAAAAAAATATCAGACGGACAGAAATGAGAGTTAAGATAGAGAGAGAGCTGTCAAAAACTCCTTGTCATGGCATGCTTGACAGTAAGAACAAACAACCCATAATCAGATGCACACACAGACAGGGGAGATAACTCACCTTCTTCTCCTCCTCACCTGGCTGGTTTTCAGTTGAAGGGTCTGCAGGGGCTTCTCTGAAAGGGGCGGAAAACCAAGAATATAATCCTGATCCCATTCTACTGAACCAGCCCCTACAAAGTGGACAGAAACAAGGTGTTCCCAGGCATCTAGATTAGAGTTCACAACATCAGGGAGCAGGCAGACTGAGCACACACAAGACAACACCAACATGGCAGCACGGAATTTATAGTTAACTTTAGCAATAACGTCAACTATGATCTACCTACTACAAAAACACAGACACATTCAAACATGAGAAAATATTAGAAAGAAAAACGGAATCAGATCTTTCCAATTCTGACATCATTGCAAATGTCTGGAAAATTTGAAACTTGGAATACAATACATTATATATCTATTGATATGAATATAATTTTTCATCTTGCTCGACTTTTGTCAAATGTGTGTGAGATAGGTGTGAATATCTGATAGTTACAAGAACAGACTAAATGTTCAGTTTATGCCTTTTGGAAATTTTTGTCATGCCAGCCTTTGGTGCAAGCCAGTCTTATTTGACAAAATTGCTTGTAATGGCACATGTTGACTTCACATTCAACATATTGTTTTATTTGCTTACCAAATCTTCTAAGCAAATATACAAGAATTATACACAATTATCACAAATTTTCATTAGACATTCAACTAAAGTGATGCACTGTTCCGCCACAAGAAACCATCCACATGCATACCAGCAAGACTGGACAAGCTCCCACAGCACCAGACCTACAGTTACAGTAGAGGACCGACAACTACTGCACACACCTCCCTACTGCATGCACGGAACTACCAGCCACCTTACTGCTGCAATACTACACAAATCAAACCTTTTAGAAGGTTCACTTTCCTGAAATCCTTAATTATTTTGATTCTGTGTAAAATATCGTCTATTGAAGATGTTCAAAAATCAAGCAAGAGTGTTTCATTATGATGAGAAGTTGTATACAGATAAATTTGAGTTTTCCTTAACTTGGTGTCATTGACGCAAGGCCAACAAGTTTTATATTTGTTAAAGTTTTTTTTTTATTTGTTTCCATTGGTTACAGAGTAAGAGCATAGTAAAAGTAAATGGAAAAATATAAACATCAGACATATTCAAAATGGAAACACTGATATATATAGATTGTTATGTACATTATTCCTTGAATACCGGGATCAGTGATTTCCATTTGTTCAATTTTTCCGTTTTGTTCATTCTTTTGAAAATGTACCCTTCCACAAGAAAAAAATTTGAACTATGGTATCCTTACATAGATTAATATATTTATTATTTATTTATCAAAAGTTCAAATTCATTCCAGATTTTTGTGGTTTCACAACAATGCAAGTGTACATGACCAATGCTCTCAGAAACATCATTACAAAAACTACATAAATCATTGTTGACAAGATTAATTTTTTACAATTCTCTATTAATATAAATAATTCTTTGCAGAAATATCCTTCAAGCCATGTTTATGAAAATCAAATTCACAATCTTCGAAAATCTGTTCCCACTTTTCCCTAATTGAAAATCTTGTATTCTTGGAAATAACTTATCATAAACAAAATCTTGACCCTTTTGTAGACTTTCTTTGGTCAATATTGACGTACAAATCATTGGTAGGAATAGTTCTTGTACATTTTAAAAGGTTGTTCCAACAGCAAAATGTAAAGCAGATAAGTATAATCTAGTATTGTCCATAGGTCTTTAACTGCCCAGGTTCTGATAACATAATTGGTTTTTTCATAGTTATGGTTGAGCCATAGTGGTTCTGCAAGAAAGTCATCCATATTATGCCATTCAGCATCTTACAACAATTATTCCATGCTTTTATAACATATTTCCAAAACAGGTTTTCAATATCTAAAAATTTGGTCGATATTTGTCCCACACTTTAAAATATCAAAATATGGAGTATTTCATGGGTTATTAACAAATGGTTTTTTTACAGTAAAGCCTGAGGGTAGATAATTTTAGTGCCTCAAAAAATGACTTTACATCGACAGCACCCCCTTCTGTCTTTAATTTTTTCAAAGTGCTTCTTTTTATCTTATCTTTCTTATTATTCCAACGAAGGGAAAATATGCACAAGTTTTTATATGGTGATGCTTACCTTGGCAATGTCAAAGTAAGCGTAACTTTCGTAATTCCTCACTTTTTTAAGTTATCTAGTTCTAACGAGCAGTTAATGAAATGAGAAATGGGTGCTGAATTTACTTACTGCTTCTTACGAAGATGTTCAAACTTGAGCAGGCCTTGAGCATTGATGCTGACAACGGGTTCTGATCCCGAGAAGATGTCCATGCGGAAGGGATGGGCGAGGATGACGACCTTATTGCGTGCCAGTGAGAAGGTGACCCGTTCCTTGAGACTCTCTTCAACCTGGATCCTGCACACACACACATACACAGACACCTTACAGAGCTACACTTCACTAAGTTACGCTCAAGACTTGACAAAGTACTGTATCACTCTAAATTTACTTACACATCTGGCCCTGTTGGCCTGTGAAGCTATATCTTTATGGACCAGAAAGATGACTGGCAAGTATGATAAATTCATGCAATAGAACTTACTGTCCAGGTTTAGGTTCAGACTTCAAAGCTTCACCGACAGGCACCTCATATCGGGGACGAAGGGGTTCTAACTCATTCAACTTGAAGCGTACAGTATCCTCTTGTAAGCCATAAACCTGCAGAAGGAAGCGAACGCTGTTGTCTGTGTTGAGTAGCTGCAGCTGTATAGAGGAAGCAGTTTTCTGCAGGGAGTCTAATAGGGCTATGTAGGGGGACTGGCCGGGCTGCACCGCTCGCTGCCGTCTGCAACACAACATACCAGTCTGTGTCAGCTGACCAGAAGGAAATGGCCACCTGCACATACTGCCTAACAACAGAGTGATGAGTAAAGAGACAAATCACAAACTAACACTACAACTGGTGCACCTTGCGTAAAGGCATACGCATATTTCCATTTAACTCAATGAAATACATATCTTATATTTGAGGGAATTTGATTACTAAAGAAAATATTGCAAAAACTCGTTTGATTTAAGTCACAAATATCCAACACTATTAGTGGTATCGTTGTCTTTCGAGCATAATCTTGCTGAAAATTATCATTCAAATGTTTACTGGTTCAGGTGTGGAGACAATATAAAGGTTAAAAAGTTTGTGATTCAAAGAAAGACTAGTGCTGTCACAAAGCTTTACATAGCTTTAGATTGTGACATTTAAAATCAAGGGATTGTACAATTTTCTATCTCAGGTTAAAAATTTGAAAATGAACTGTTAGGTTTTAAAATAAGCAATGAATCATTATCAAACATGCAATAGAAATAGTGAACTGGGCTCTGCAGCTCATTAAAGTCTAAAACATATCATCATTTGGCTGGGGCCATTGAATCACCAAATCTGAAATCCTTATTGGCTAAGGTTTATGCACACATTTCAGCTTAAGTATTTTCCTTCTGGAGGAAAAAAATGGAAATAGTTTTTTTTGAGGCTGGAACTACGAAGGAACAAAATCTATGAATTATAATCTCTGGGTTAGCAGTCTGCACAAAAGTTTGAGTTTCCAGGGCATTTCCTTAATGAGTTTTTAAGGCATGGCCCCATTGACCCTCATTAGGTGAGTGAGTTACTGTTTAACGCCGCTTGGGAAATATTTCAGCCATTAGGAGCCAAATCTATAAATTACAATCCTATTAACTAGGGAATTGTTACAAATGATTTAATCTTTCTAAGTCTTTTGCTTCTAGAGAACAACAATGAAATAAGTTTTTACAGAGTGGCCATTGAGACATTTATAAGGGGACTTTTAGTCACCAAATTTAGATTAGGATTCAAATTAGCAAAGGAGTCTGTACCAAACTAACCTTTTTGAATATCATTTAGAAGTTGGGGTGATGAAGCACAACATTTTTTATGGCTAAACAAATTCTTATTCTGTGTTAACGATGTTTCGACAGAGATACTAATGGCGTTCTCAAGCAAGTGATGACTGTATCAGCAACATTTCGACAGAGATGCTAATGGCGTTCTCAAGCAAGTGATGACTGTATCAGCAACATTTCGACAGAGATGCTAATGGCATTCTCAAGCAAGTGATGACTGTATCAGCAACATTTCGACAGAGATACCAATGGCGTTCTCAAGCAAGTGATGACTGTATCAGCAACATTTCGACAGAGATACCAATGGCGTTCTCAAGCAAGTGATGACTGTATCAGCAACATTTCGACAGAGATACCAATGGCGTTCTCAAGCAAGTGATGACTGTATCAGCAACATTTCGACAGATACCAATGGCGTTCTCAAGCAAGTGATGACTGTATCAGCAACATTTCGACAGAGATACCAATGGCTTTCTCAAGCAAGTGATGACTGTATCAGCAACATTTCGACAGAGATACTAATGGCGTTCTCAAGCAAGTGATGACTGTATCAGCAACATTTTGACAGAGATACTAATGGCTTTGTCAAGCAAGTGATGACTGTATCACATCTATGACATGATGTGGAACTAGCCAATGTATGTGTATGGGTGGAACTAACCAATGTATGTGTATGAGTGGAACTAACCAATGTATGTGTATGGGTGGAACTAACCAATGTATGTGTATGAGTGGAACTAGCCAATGTATGTGTATGGGTGGAACTAGCCAATGTATGTGTATGAGTGGAACTAACCAATGTATGTGTATGAGTGGAACTAACCAATGTATGTGTATGAGTGGAACTAACCAATGTATGTGTATGGGTGGAACTAACCAATGTATGTGTATGAGTGGAACTAACCAATGTATGTGTATAACATATTGAAGTGAAACTAGCCATGTATGTGTATGACATATTGACGTGGGACTAGCCAAGTATGTGTATAACATATTGACGTGGAACTAGCCATGTATGTGTATGAAATATTGACGTGGAACTAGCCATGTATGTGCATGACATATTGACGTGGAACTAGCCATGTATGTGTATGAAATATTGACGTGGAACTAGCCATGTATGTGTATGACATGTTGACATGGAAATAGCCATGTATGTGCATGACATATTGACGTGGAACTAGCCATGTATGTGTATGAAATATTGACGTGGATCTAGTCATGTATGTGTATGACATAATGACGTGGAACTAGCCATGTATGTGTATGACATATAGAAGTGGAACTAGCCATGTATGTGCATGACATATTGACGTGGAACTAGCCATGTATGTGTATGAAATATTGACGTGGATCTAGTCATGTATGTGTATGACATAATGACGTGGAACTAGTCATGTATGTGTATGACATATAGAAGTGGAACTAGCCATGTATGTGCATGACATATTGACGTGGAACTAGTCATGTATGTGTATGACATATAGAAGTGGAACTAGCCATGTATGTGCATGACATATTGACGTGGAACTAGTCATGTATGTGTATGACATAATGACGTGGAACTAGCCATGTATGTGCATGACATATTGACCTGGAACTAGTCATGTATGTGTATGACATAATGACGTGGAACTAGCCATGTATGTGTATGACATATTGACGTGGAACTAGTCATGTATGTGTATGACATATTGACATGGAATTAGCCATGTATGTGTATGACATATTGACGTGGAACTAGCTATGCATGTGTATGACATATTGATGTGGAACTAGCCATGTATGTGCATGACATGTTGACATGGAACTAGCCATGTATGTGTGACATATGACGTGGAACTAGCTATGTATGTGTATGACATATTGACATGGAACTAGCCATGTATGTGTATGACATTTTGACGTGGAACTAGCCATGTAAGTGTATGATACTATGTGTATATACTATGTGTATGACATATTGAAATGAAAGTAGCCGATGTATTGATTTGCATTCTAAAAGTTGGTTTGATGAAAAATTACGATGACTTAAAGGAAATACAACTCCTTACTCTTAATAGGCAACCTTTTTCCTTGGATTTTAAGTTGATTGTCAAAATTACTTGACAATGACATAACTTTATATATGTCCAACATGGCTTCTTTGGAATTGAAATGTGTATAACTATAAAAATAGTCCTTATTAAACTAAAAGAACAGTTGGTACATACTTGCAGAACCCACACTGGTTGCAGTTCTTGAAGTTGTCCCTGTTGACAGAGAGCACCTGGGACACCAGCACACCTGCAGCTAGCACACACCGCATCAGTGCCATGCTCCACCTGCAACATACACACACATCTACATGCACAGTCACTCTAGCCCCACCTCAAACCATCAGTTGCCCTCTTGTAGTGAGTCCACTGAGGGCATTTGCATTGCAGCAGCAGTTCTAGATAGTGGCCAGCCAACAGGTGAGTGCACAAGACTGAGGATCAATAGACTGTCTCCTGAGCTCAGCTAACATCCTACCTACCTGATGTACAGAGTGATGGACTAAGGTTTTTGTCCACGTGACACTGTTAGACAACTACCTTCACAGCAGGTGTCCTTTCATTATCAGACAAGACTTACTTTCTACTTTGATATTTCCCTTAATGTTAAAGTACTGCCACCTCTGTGTAAAGTTGAATGGTTCTTAGTATCAGAAAGTAGCACAAACACATGCTCCTAGTTGTGGTTGACATCAATTATCAATTAACATAAAGCCATCTTTGTTTGTTTGTATAAGTACTGAAGTAAACTTTTGAGAATCTTCAGATAAAAGCAGGACACAGCGCGGGAAGGGAATGGGAGGTTTATATTTTATTTTATGTTATATTTATTAATTTTATGAATTTCAAGGAGTTTCACCCTAATTAAAATCATTTTATAAGCCTGATGAGCTACAGAAACCACTGTCTCTTGAAATCATACATCATAACTTTGGTCTTGCCCCTATCTGCTGCTACGGGCCTGATCATAGCTTACAAATGATCAACTAGAAACTATCTTAATCATGTACTGTATTTTGCCTATGCATTGTATTGAAATGAGATAAACTGTAAATTCTTCATTAATTCGACGTCTCTAATAATTTGAGCAGGTATTGGGCTGAGGTCACTGACTGAATTCACAGCCAAGTTTATGACCATGGTGCATCAGAAACCATTGATTATTTGTCTAGATATTACAAAAATAAAAAAACAAAAACTGCATTATTCTGTTATATACTAATAAACTATTAGCAAGTGAGGGAAAAGATCAACCATTATATTACTCTGTGATAGGAAAATATGAACAAGATCTTATTACATTTTCTTGACAAATATTAGAGAAGATTTGGGTTCATCTGACATACACAAGATTGGTATCATTGTTCAAGTTTGTCTCATCAATATGAAAAGTAAATTTTGGATTTATTTATAGAAAAAGCATAAACAAGCCCCATTAAATCATAATCAATCAATGAAAAAATAATTTTAAAATACTGCATGCAAAATATTTCATAATGAAAATATATATAGATCACATTTTTGATCGCCTGTGGAACCTACTTCCGGGTTATGTTTTCCTTAAGCGCTAACAGAAAAATATTGTTTATCGACTAACACACATTAATGTCATTTATTGATTTCACACATCTTTCATAAAACAGCAAAACAACTACAAATCATTTGAATAGTATAATGAATAAGACACAGTACCATAATCTATATCGACAGTGCGAGTCAACACTGAATGTTTTCATTTCATAAGCAAATTAGCCTGAAGTGTGGTTGCTTCACGTTAAGCAATTAATCGCTACCATCTCGTGAGAAAGCGGCCAGAATAAGCAAGTTGATTCAGACAGTGAAGCAGTTCACTCACCCTTGTTTATAAAATTAGAAGTTGTAATATCCAGCGCATGTATTCGGTTCAACATTCTTCTATTCCCTTGCTAATTTCGATGACAGTTTGCATATTATTAGGCTCCTATTTAAAATTGTGTAAATTTGATGCACCATTTTCATTAGCTTTCAACTGAAGTAGCTTACTGACAAATAATTATTTAGAAATGAAGATAAAGAAGGATCGAGCTGCTTGAAATTGACAGTGCTTGTCTTGCAACACACATTATCACATAAATACTTACATAGAGCTTTGAAAACCACTTCTTTCTTACGGGCATGATTTTAAATGGAAACCAATTAGACAATTAGAAATTTTAAAAGTGAATTGTTTAACACAATTTCATGGGATAATCATCTAACATCACTGTGTCACATACATTTTTTGTGGTTAAAGTTTTCATTTGCTACTAAAAATAATGACATAATTTGTTAATTGATAAGTGAATTTTGACTTTCTTGCTTTAAAGTTGAATGACATGTGAACAAATGTTCAAGAAAAATATATTTCTTTTATGCTAACAATAGGGTCATATATTTGATTATGAGTGATGAACTTGAGCTTTCTAAATATTTCTTTGCAAATATATAAATACCATAACCAACAGCAAAATGAACATTTTGGACATCTATGACATTTTAGATCTAGAACTAAAATTACAGGGGTCCTTGCAAAAATGACCGTTTTCTAATCATTCGACTGTAGTGCTGAATGAGCGTGAAAAATAGTTTAACTATACATATATTTCTAAAATTGTGGGACATTTCAAGTAAAATTTCTGGAGGAATTACGGTACATGGATCTATGTGTCTCCTTCAGGTCATTTCTTGTGTATACAACTATACATGCATAGTCACATCATGTGCCAGATTTAGGTCACTCTTACGTTTCAAATTCAGTTTGTTTTACTTCTTACAAACATCCAAACACACACAAAAATACCTTTCACAAAGACAAATCTTAAGTATGATTTATCAAATTATATTTGATAACAATAACAGTGTTGTTCTTATCAAAGATAACTTTACCGACCCTTTCCTGTCCTTTCAGATCCAATGTTTTCTTTCACATACCTTAATAATACAATAGAATAAGTGACCAGGGCCACATCTATACACAAGGTTAGATTTCTGGAAACATTCAAATACTCTTTCTTAGTAAAATCAAATCACTTTTGTTAACAAGTGATTGTTCCAAAAGCAACATGGTCCCTCTCAGCAAATTATCCATTGAAAGTTGACTAGAAATGAGTTAAAGTTCCTTGACAACAGTATAATTTTTTTTAAATGGGTCCTTGTGGTGGTTGAAACACAAAAATATTTTCAAAATTTACTTCAAACGTCACCACTATAACAGCTGAGGGATGGGATTTTCAAGAAAATGGTTCTTGAAATATTTCACCGACAACCTTAAAAAGCAAATGTCTATTAATAAAACCTTGCTGCAACCTTGAAAATAATGTCAAGGTTATTAAATTGATTAAAATTGTAAACAAGGATATCAGGCAGCTTCCCATGCTGCAAAATTCATGCTTTGATGTCCTCTCATTAATCATATGGGTCACCAAAATCTACAGCAAGTATTTCTGGAGATATACCACTGACAAGTTTCCATGTGAAAAATTAAAAACCAGAGTTAGATACATACCAATGTTCATCAAATATTTTATACCAAATCAATTGACTTTAGCCCAATGCTTTGTGAGTCAGTTGGCAAGCTTCATACAGCATATGTTTGTAAATGTTCCATCACTAGACAGAGTAGCAGGAGTGAGAGAGAACCCTCCCCAAAAGAAAATTCATATTACACTTCATGCTATGTTTAACCCTTAGCCCTCTGTATTTGCAGTCTGAACACTTATCGTTAATTGACATGCCGATCTTTGCACATCAATGATGAACTTAATACTGCCAAGAAGTGACCACAAAGAATTTTTTTTTTACACTTTGGTCACATTGATGATTGAACAACTAGCATTTATAATATACTATTTGATACCGGCCAATGAAAAACGAGTATTTTACTGTAAGGTAGGATAAGCCTATTTGGCCTTTCAGGGCTGAACCTAAAGATCTCACCTGCATTATCAACCACATCAAGTCATAAATGCAAAAAGATTTGTAGACGCTTTAGTCTCATCAAGTATTCAATACATAACCAAACCACATTATCATGATCATGTTGAAAATACAAGGTAGCAGATATTTAACAAGCACAATATGAATCACAAAAATTGATTTTTTTGTAAAGTGAATTTATCAGACGTCTCCCTTCAACTAATTCTCCAAATCTCTAGAGCCATTGCAGGGATTTGGAAAGGTAGGTGCCATTGGCACATTTGGCACATCAGATGAAAAAAATGGCTCATTCAAATTATAAATTAAACCTCTGCTACTAAGGGAAATAGCCCATTCAAAATTATGAAAATGACCAAAAGCCCTAGGAATGGCCAAAGGTGTCATTCCAAATCCCTGCCATCGGATTAGGAGAAGTTAAAAATTTGAAAAGTTTACAGACAGATTACCAGATATAAGCCATACCTTTCACGCCAGATGAGCTGGAAAATTACATTAAAAAAGTCCCACCCAGAAGAGACACATCTACATGATTTTTTTGGGGGGGAGTGAACTAAATCTTGAGATAATGGTTCATGCATGCATTTATGCAAATGGACTGGTCAGCTGTGAGTGTAGCCAGCAGGCATTTTATGAGCAATACTTATAGTTGAACTTACAGCATTACGTGTATTTTCTGCTGTGGCTGGACAGACCAGTTATTGATATTTCTATGTAAAATATATTTTTTTTGTAAGAAAAATATACTGCTTATTTTATACTTATTATGTTAATATCACAATGATATGATATATATATGATACAATTTTATCATAACTCTCAAATGGGTTTATTTTTTCCCACCATGCCACGCCCCTTTCAATCAGAGAGGGCCATGAACATTTTGAATCTTCACAGGATCACCAAAAATACAATTTAGAATCCCTATTGTCTTAGGAGTCACTACACAATATTTCAGCTTTCTAGGCTGTTTCCTTCAGGAGAAAAAGATTAAACTAGAGTTTTAGAGTGTGGCCCCTGTGGCCCTTAAGAGCAGGGGTGGAAATAACTTTTTATTTGCTGCTGGACTCAGGTACAGTAGCACATGTTTATTCACTTGCCCTGATTTTCATCCTACTGTACCACTATTTCGGATGATAAATAACCATCTCTTCACGCAAAAAATTGTTAATGAAGTAAAAAATCATACAACTAATTATTAGCCTGTTTTTAATAAAGAAAAACCAATGAAGGTAAGTATTGTTTTCCTTTAACAACAATCATACAAAATGTTAATTCTCAGAGAATGATTTAATACAGCTCAAAAAAACAATTTTTAAACACACAGTGGGTCTTAAATATATAAATAAATAAAACTTTGTTAGTCAAGAAAGCTAGGATGTGACGCACTACGTTTTTAATATTACACAAATCTAACTATGATTTGCAGTTCATGAGATTTTAAATAGTCTATTTTAAAAAAAATTTTTTTTATGAAATGTATTTTAATTCCCTTATGTCAGAGATCATTTAAAGTAATACTACATGCCATTACTTTTTTGTTTTGAAAAATGTAAAACCCTAGGAAACGTGTCCACCGAAGACTTAATTTGTGAAATGCCCTTTCCTTTTTTACGACTCGTTAAATTTCATTTGTGAACATCGCATTATATCATATAACCTTTTAAGATTTTGTACACAATCTAAAGAACCTATATTTTTTTGTATTTCCCAAAAGCAGCCGATTTTAAAACTGCACACGGTAGCCTATTTCTGTGGTCAATTCGTATCCAAAACCACCTCGAACTTCCGTGAATTTTACTGAAACGAACTCCTAATTTATTATATTTTCATCTAGGTAATTACAAGTTACGTCTATCTATATCATTGTTGCGTATCAATATTTTACTGAGTGATATGTCCGATATAATTTACATTTCAAATCTCCAGAAAACAGAAACGTAGCCTTCACAAATCCATCTAATCGTACCGGTATACATTTTTTGACATACCTCATTTGTTATCAAGTATAAATTTATACATAAAAGGATTTCACAAATAAAATTTTTTTGAATGGGTAACGGTATCAGCATCGCTGGAAAAAAATAACTTTGGGATCTTCTAAAAAAAGTTATTGCGTCTTTGTACAAGTTTGATTTTGAATACGAATTCACCGCATCGTTTTCCCCTAAAATTCTAACGAGCTCTCAACAATGTTAGGCAACAAAACTATGATAGCTGACAGAAGAAGTGTTGATGTTCGGAGTATACGTGCGCATGCTTCACTGATCAAAGAAAGGCAACTCTACATTACTTTGAAACCAAAACATCGCTGGAGATACGACAAAATATGTAGGATTTCGATATTATTTACTCCTTTGAATTAAAAAGTAACATCACGGTAAATTTAGCTTTTTATTTACATCTTACGAATATATATTTAACTGGACCCTTTGAGATAATCCACTGGACAACGGTACAGTGTTGTAAGGAATTTGTCTTGCCCGACAGAATAATTCACTGGACTCGGGCGTCGGGCAATGGGTTATTTCCACCCCTGAAGAGGAGCAACAGAATCACTAAATCGACAATTTAAAGTAAGCGCTTCATGAGAAAAAGTAAAAAAACAAAAAAGTTACAGATGAACGCTATGACATAAGCCCATCAGGCCTTTTAGGTCAGACAAGCTAAAAAAGCATAACAACTTCTTTAGTCTTGGTGTACTGTATACATACCATGAATAATGTTATTGGTACCCATATTACTCTTTTTGTAAAAATAACAAGTAGCTTTTGCCTCAGAAACAGTCTTAACAAAGTTGCATAATTATCAGCTCTCAAAAGCACTGAAGTTCAAAATAACACTGATAGAAGTCAGAAACAAGATAACCACAATCCCCTGCGCCCATCCTAAAATAATTACGTAAGTTAGTTGTAGTCCTGTTTAAGTGCTTAATCATCAAAAGCTTTAATATCTTTCAGTATCAAAATTGTCTTCTATGTTTTTTTAATTTCTTGGTGCTACAGGCATGACATTTGGCTCATTTGAAAGTTAGATAAACGTACCGGTAATATGACTTAATTCAGCATTTAAACATATCCCTATTTACCCTTAAAAATGTAAACAACCCTAAAAAGGATTAATCACGCTAAAGTTGCAACCCTGGCATGTCCTAATGTTGGGGATAAGACAATGAATTTGCCTTTATCACTCCAAAAAATTATAGTTTTAAATTTTAGATTCCTAGCATTAATGGTTTTTAGGAGAAAAGATGAAAGAAGATTTTATGGTTGACACCCTACCACGCGAATATTTGAAAGAGGGCTAAGATCAAATCTACAATTTGAATTTTCATGAAACAAGGATGTTACTCTGCAAATTTTAGTTTCCTATGTCAATTGGTTTAAGAAGAGGTTTAAGGAAAAATGTGCAATATGTTTTTTTTATAAGTTGGTTTCGGCTCCACGATCCTAAAAATTGAAAATGTAGAAAATGAATAAAATTCTCAAATAAAAAATGTTTTCACCACCGAGTGTTGACAGGAGAGATTCACAAAAATTTATGAAACGATGATTGTTTTCAAATAACCATCCCTTCAAACTACTAAAGCAAATTCTAAAAATAATCGTTTCTGTTGTGAAATGGTATATTTTTGCAAGCAAGCCGCATACATTTGTTTGTGGTTTCATTTATTTCTTTTTTTAATGTTTTAGTAACAATGACATTAGGATATTAGTTGACACGGCAATCCTAGTAAAATACTTACGACACAAATACAATGTATTCACCTAAGATATACATCTTGGTGACAAGCTTAATGTAGCCATAGAAACCAAATTTGTCTTAGATTTGTCAAAATAATTCACAAAATGTCAAAAATTGTGTTTAGTTATTTAGTGGTTGTTTCTTAATTTGGAAAACACCACATTTCATCTTGTATTTTGTGAAGGAACGTGTTGATAACTAATTATCACTCACAAATATAGATGTTACATCGTTATTTTCCTTACATACATTGAAGTGTTTACCAAAGAAATTTTATCTGCCTGTTATTTAAATGTCTTTATTCTATTTCCACTTGCGTCGTTCATAGTCCGTAATAACAGCCAACCAGGAGTGACCACGCTCACTTGAGTTCGAAGACCGATTAAGTCAACTTACCTCATCATCGACCTCTTGTGCATACAAAAAAAGGAAGAAACACCAGCGGATCAAAATATAATAGGATGATGATTAAAAATTCATGAAGCAATTTACAACCACAGAGAAAATATGTGTTTAATCTAAAACAATTTCCACGAAAATAATAGGATACTTACGACAATGCCGGTTTAGACTTCGCCATGTTGCACAGTTATATATAGCAGGTGCTTGCCGTGGTTTCGTACTTTAAGCCTCTTTCAAGTGATATTGATTTCTAAAGGAGATAAACTAGTATTCATAAAATAGATATGTGCACATTAATTGAGACAAAAGAGCTAATCATTTTATTATCATATTTTAACTTTAGTTTCGTATCTATTAACAAATATAAAACTATTTAATAATTAAAACGAAGTTGATTGCAACAAGGATTTCAAGTTAAACTGTTAACTAAATAGGGTTTTTTTCATCGTTCACTGATGAGGTTCTCGGATAAATGTTACTAATATATCACCAGGTGGCACTTTTACAATTTCAAAAATTACACAACTTGCAGCTGACTTTATGCATGATAAGTTCCGGAATTGAGGTACCATTTTGAGAAAACCAAATCCCGTCTGCGCATGAGCATTACTAATAAACGAAAGTTGTTTACTTCCGTTGTGTGGATCGATGCTTGACTGTGTTGACTTAAATGTTTATTGTTTGTACATATCAGAAATGGCGTTTAATTAGATAAAGAAATGTCTTGTGGAGGATCTGAATCTGTAGAAGTTTCGAGTAAGTTGTTAAAATTACTTTTTATTGGACCATTGGTTAAGAAACTTGTGTAATATGTCCATTAGACTGGTCTGTTATTACCGGGCTGTCAGGTAAAGCTACGCACCTAAGAGATACATGACCTTTCGTGAGAGTAAAATACGGGATATGAGATAAAAACCACGTAATTGTGAAAGTTTAGAGTAATATTGATAGGCTTGCAGTGATTTCGTAGACAAAACCATTTCGTAGACACGGGGATTTCGTAGACAGTGGTTTCGTAGACAGTATTAAATTTGTATTTCTAAGTCACTATTGACCAATATTTGTAATTATTATTATCTTTTATAGTAGTTCATATCTTGTTGCATGACGTAGCATCAGTAATGATAACAGACACGAGTAATTCATTTATAAATAATACATGATATCATTCATATATTATTGGTATATTTTTTCATTTTAGTTCAGTTTAACGAAAGGCAAAGCATTAGACATATAATTATATGTTGTCGGCGGATTAGCCGCGCTATTTGTTTTTATTGTCAGTGACTTACAGTCTTTCATCTTCCCGGATGTCTTCTCGTCTCTATGCTGGTGTTGATTGTGTAGTTGTTGATAAATATAATCATACTTACCTTAATTTATTTTATCAAAAGATCAAACAAGAACTAAAAGAATTGAAAACAACACATAAATATTGGAATACTTTAATAGTTTCAAAACACAACAAAATTGACTATTTATAGTTTTTATTCACTTCATTTCTCTTATCGAACCTATTAATGTTCGAATCCTTGATAAATAAAAGTTTGTTATTATTACTTCTAATCCTATTTTAAAACCTGTCTACGAATTCACTGCTTGTTTTGTCTACGAAGTCACTGGATTTCGTGTCTACAAAATGGTTTTGTCTACGAAATCACCGCATCCCATATTGATAATATTAATGTAAAATAATTGTGCTCCTAAACACTTTTCTATGTAATATAGTCTTTGAGACTTTTGTGACACATATGCATTTTGTTCTGTTTAGCTCGGGAACCAGTCACAAAATCTGGATTCCTCAGAAGATATAACAGTAAGTCAAAGCATTTTATGCAACTTTATTTGGAGCACCTTTAGAATCCCTCACCATAAAATTCTCGTGATGAATGTCTTGTGGACTGCCGAAGGCAGTTCATGTGCCTGTGGCGCCCTATATATAAGAGAAGCACGCGCCAGCGGGCTGATCTCCGTAAGGAGACATTCTAGACGAAAGTAGAGGTCATTTTCGTGTCTATCAGCAAAAGTTTAATTTAAAACTTCGTCTGAAAGACGATAGTTTTAAACACGAATTTTAGTATTACTCAAAAACATCCATCCGATCTTTGAGGGAAAATCCCGATGACGTATCTGATTGCTGATTGGTCAATTCTTACCTCACGTGACGAATGTTTCCAAATAAGGAAGAGGTTACTTGGGGAAAATCTCATGACAGATACGGTGATGTTTTTGTTTACGTTATGTTTTTGTAATTTCCCGTTTATGATGCTGCCTATATTGGTTATATTAGTGTTTTAACGACTAAGTGTCATTATATCTGTAAGGAATTATTTTGTGTAACACTTTTTGATTGCAAATATTTATTTTTAAACAAAACTTGGAAGGATTCACAGGAAAGACCTAGCCTAAGTGAAAATGTCGATGTTTTCATTAATTTCCACGGTAAATGAAACTAAATTTGCACGCTACTAAATGCATTTAAGATATTGTTAAAACATTTATAGATATATAGATGGATAAATTTTCATTGAAACTTACCTTGTAGTAAATTTTATTATAATATTTAATCATATTTTTTTCTTTGGTGACTTGTGACAACTCGTAGCCCGGAAATTTACACCCCGGGCCGGGATATTCTCTATTCAAGATGAAGCTTGGCTTACATTACTACATCATTTAAAATTACCCTTGAAACAAAAATGCATCTTATCAAAGGGATGAGAATATCATGTGTCCAGGGGTTAACTCATAACCTATTGTCAGTAATCGAAACTAGATGCACCGCGAATCAAACACCGAATCACTCAGTCACGTTAAAAATAAATATGGCAATTCTTAGTTTTCACAAAATGACTGACACCAACCTAAAATGACATTACTATTTCACCTCTGTTAAATGTATCATCTAAGAGGGGATTTAAGAGTTAATTAATATCGTTGGAATGTATCCATGGCCTTGCAAAGCATCAATCAGACGCCCGGAAAAAAACAGTGTGTTATCGTAGTCGAAGAAAACCTTCGCCTAGGCCTACTGACACTAAAATTTAAAATATTTATTGAAATCATGAATGTGACGATCGCTGAACAATAATACTAACCACAAGATATGATGTTAGCATGGGGCCTAGTGCGAAATAAGATCAACAATTTGTATCCAAAGGGCTAAAATTTCCAAAACCGCCAACCTGGCAAAAGTCATGGTAAACGTAAATATGGCGTCAAGTCTAACACCTCTCGCTTCAATGACAAATGGCATCTGCGAATGTCCGGTAAGAAAAGTGTTCTCGAATGAAATAAAACATTTTTTCACAAGAGGTAAATTTGGTGAGGGATTCTAAAGTTAGGCCCTTTATTTGAAAACCAAACTGTTTTTAGATGTGAATTTGTACACACAAATGGTTTGCAGCACATATAACACATCTGCAAAGTGGTAGTGTATAAAATTGAGGCCAAGTTGATAATTGATTTTGTAGTAGAATTCCTTGTACTAGTTTTTAGCACACCAATCCTAATAGGCTAGTTGGGCTCTGTGCATGGCCAGTCATCCAATATGTGTCAACTTAGCACATTGCACGTTGGGGGTCAAAGTTTGTAGTTTTGGTCCTGACCCTACTCAAATGTTGACATGGCAGGCATTATCCCAACACCATTAACCATCTTCTCCTCAGAAATCAGTTTACATAGGAAGCCCAAACTTTCAGAAAATTATCTTTCTTACAAGTTACAACAGACTCAGTCCTTGTATCGTGACATTATTGCAATATAAATGAATAAGTTCTTTTTTATAATTTTACATCAGTATAAACATTACAGTATTGATAAAATGCGTTTCAGGGCTCTCAAAATACAGAACACTCAACATAATGAAAGTTGAAATTGAGAGTTGATGAAATATAAATTTTTCAAACAGCCACCATCACTTGCAGTGCAGAATTTCATTTAATTTAAGTGAATTTTCTGTCCTTCAAGCAACAATTTTATTTATTAATAATAATTACTATTATTATAAATTATTATCTTTGTATATTGCAGTTACAATTATTTCAGCTGTATTTTCAAATTTCAAATTTAATTGAAATAATTCTGTTTTACACATTTTGTTTTTAAAATTCTTTATTTATTCCTCAAAACCTGTTACATTAGAATACTAATCTGGTGAGCATCAATGGCTCTGTTTTAAAAAAATGTATTTTTAATTAGGTTAAGATATAAATCCTTAACTTTGAAGACTTTAAACTAAGATTTTCCTTAACTGTGTCCTGTTCATTCTAGCATTTATGATGTTCAAAGAATTTTTTCTTTTCGTATATATGCAATGTTTTATCATGCAGAAATGAATAAATCAACTGACATATCCCTTTGAATCTTTTCCCCAAAAATTACTTTTGGACCACTTATCTATAGAAGTCAAAATTAAATTATAAAATGAGTGGATCTATTTTGTAACAAAATATATCAAAAACATAATAAAAAATTACAGATCGAATACCCTTATTGTTTAACAAACTATCTATATTTTAAGGTCTGAATTCATATTTGATAACTGCATTTAATTTTGATTCAAAATGCAAAGTGAAACAAGTGTTGACAGAGATTGATTTCTTTGAATATCATAATAAGCAGTATAGAAAGATTGATCCAGGGGAGAGATCCAAGCCAGATGACATGAAATGTTGCCTCTCTGTTGCAGAGGGTTTTCTGTCCAATGGGTGGAAACAGAACCTGTTCAAGCTGCATTCTGACAGTACATTAGCCTGGTATGAGAATCAGGCTTCGTATGAAGCTAAAGGAGTCGTCCGTCTGAAGGTAGGCTCATCACCTAGAAGAGTCTCTGAAACACTCTCTCTACAGACATGATCAATGGTTGTGAAGACATCATGTTATGGTAGATGTGTTTATACAATCTATGGAACATGATAATTTATATATTTTGATGCTTGTATTTCAGAAGAAAACAGGATTTGCTGTTATTATTATGGAAACCATACCATATTATTTTATTGAATTATTTGGCTAAAAACATTCAACTTGAGAGTGGACAAGAGAAATAGTGCAAGGACATAAATAGACACCTGTTACATGCCGGATGATAGCACTTTTCAAATTATATAAAATAGCAACTTGATTTCTTGCCTGACAAATTGAAATATGTAAATATATATAATGCCTACACTTAATTAAAATTACTTCTAAAAGTCTTTGACATGGTTTGTTTTAAGGACACATGTCAGTTCCTGGCTGTGGGGGCGGTCTGCCAACAAGTGCCAAACCGACCAGACCTTCCTCAAGGCGGCAAACTCACAGATATGATGGCCATACCTCGCAAAAACAGCAAACAGTCAGAAATGGTCTGGATACTGTTTTCTGACCAAAATGAACTTAAGTAAGTACTGCTAATTGTAATTAAGCTTATTTTTATATCTTGCTTGTGATCATTTCTAGTTTAGTTACCTGTAAACTGAATTGAAATAAACATGACCTGCATACTATAAAATGATGGAAATACAGCCAATATAAGATATAAAAAAATCAAAATGAAACTTATATATTGAAGGGCTAATGTTTATGGGTCCTAAAACTCCAAAGCTAGCAACTATCATATCGAAATCAAGAAGTTAATTTCAACACTGCAGTTATTGTATTAATACAGAAATGACACCAAAAGCCGAACATCTGAAATAACCTCAACTTTAAAGTATTCAAACTGCAAGTGACACTTCTTACTTTTTGTAATTAAGTTATCAAGATCATAATGTTTGAATTTGTCATTTCAGTTCCTGGATGAGTGAAATTGTGAAAACTGTAAGTTTTCCTACAATATATTTGATATCAAAGTCAAAGTTAGTTTCATGTATTTTAACAAAAGTTTTTGTATCACTTCTTTCTTTCAAGGAATCAATATTGCCTCCTTATTTTTATGATCATGAAAATTACTCATGACTGAAATAGGTATGCTATTTATTTTGACAGAATGGCATGTTTGGCTTATGGGGATTCATATGATTGTATCAAGTCTCAGAAGAATTGTAAGACTAAAATTTAGTCTATGAAATCTTTTGATAATTTACTTTATAATCCATAATATTTTTTTTCTTTGGGCTCCTAATTTCATATGTATTCAGTCAATCTAGACTTGCTGAATGTGGACCTATATATTTCATATATACACAGTCATGAAGCAGGACTAAAGAATTGTGACCCAAAAAATTAGTTAATCTTTTTAGAATATATACATTGTCCCTGATGTTATTGAATCACACCCATATCTTTGAAATAGGAGAGTAAAATGCCTTAACACTACAAAATATATTTCCTTCACCCTTTGCCTATGATATATTTGGGTAGTCAATTGTGAGCCAGAGACCTGTCCAGGGTCATTCTTAGTGGTGTAACGATTCATCGATTGCGATGTTTGCATCGCCTACTGCACGATACGAGAACATCAATACAAAACCCATTCAGACAATAAACGAGGATGTTTCTATCGTGAGGGTCCATGATACATCAATGTATCACCATAAGAGACAACATTTCACAATACTATAAACATAATTTGTTTCAAACAAGTAACTACAATATTAACTGACAAAACTGCTATGTTTCAGCTGCCCCCACCCCCTCAGCGAGGACCCCCCAGTCAGGCAGCTGCCCAACCTGGAGCTCCCCCACCCCCAGGCTTTGCCCCTGGAGTCACAGGTACAATGGCAACATTTTCTATCTCTATAGCTACAATTAAAACTTCCTTTTATCTAAAACCAAGCTCTCCATGCCTTTTCTTGATTTCTTTTTTCTTCATTTCTTATATCAAGTGGACACTGATGTTTGTTGATGACTGTATTCAGGTGGAGGAGCTGCATACCCACCCCCTCAAGGAGGCCACGCTCCACCCCCTTACCAAGGGGGTCCCCCACCCGGAGGTCAGGTGCAGTATGCGCAGCAGCAAGGCCGCCCTTATCCCCAGCAGAGAGGGGGAGTTGGAGGCGGGGGAGGAGGAACCACAGTGGTGGTGCAGGACAGAGGAGGACGCAGGGGGTCTGGAGACGGGTTTGCTTCAGGTCAGTACATTCATGTGTCCCATGTGATGTATGACATCTAACATGATAAGGTTGGCCTAATGCAGTTGAATATATTGAATCATCATGAGGATTAAATTGTTTTAGCGAGTACCAAATTTATATATGATAAGTAAAAATGAATGTAGAATTCTGTTTGTTCAAGAAACTGAACAACATTATGATAGTTGTTGTTTCCTCTATTACAGGCATGATGATGGGAGCTGCCCTTGGGTATGGAATGGGGCGCCCCTGGGGCTTTGGTTATGGTTGGGGGGGATATGGCTATGGGGGGTATGGCGGCTGGGGTGGTTATCATGGAGGGGACAACATCAACATCAACAATCACTATGATGTTGACAACACCAATATTGAAAATACCAACATGACAGAAAATAATGTAGAAAATAATTATGGAGACCAAGGGACTGGGGGTGAACAGGATCAAGGAGGATACGGGCAGGGATATGATCAGGGAGGTTATGGTCAGGGTTATGATCAAGGTGGTTACGATCAAGGTGGTTACGATCAGGGGGGATACGATCAGGGGGGATACGATCATGGGGGATACGATCAGGGAGGTTATGATGATGGAGGATACGATGGGGGTTATGATGATTATGGTGGTGGTGATTTTGGAGGTGATGATTTCGGAGGTGGCGACTTTGATGGTGGAGATTGTGGAGATTAACAAGACTCAAAACTGGAGAGAACTTTATGACCCATAGAGCTGCACTGTGATACAAATCATCAAGTCATTGGTCAGGAAAACCTACAAGACCTGATGCTTTTGTTTAGTTGACCAATAGGGACAAGTAGGTGTACTCCTCTCAGGCTCTACAAAATATGATTTTAAAAGGTGGAATTTTATGTGTATGTGCATATTTTTCTAAGTCTCTTTGTGTTGCACTTGAAATGACAATGGAGAGTGTTTTTATTGAGTGTACGTAACCCAGTTTCTATGAGGGAGTGAACAGATTCAAGGAAGATGACTGTCTGTTGCTTCACACTTGTGCCTTGATCTCCATTGGCTCTTCATAGTACATGAACCTATACTTCACTTTGGGACTATGCTTCACTTTGGGAAGTATGTCTTTTCAGTAATGCATTCTACTTCTTGCTGCTGATTCAATGAACATTTCTGGTACAATGTAACATAGAGACCCAAAACAAATTTATAATCTGATTTTGAAAAACATCATGATCCTTGAAGTTTGAAGGCACAGAATGTATACTGTGAAGTACAAGTGCAATGATACAGCAGGATACAGTATGAATGTGCTCAGTGCTGGTAGGGGGCGGGATAGCGCAGTGGTAAGCGCGTTTGGCTTCAGATCAAGAAGTCCGTGATTCGAATCCCGCCAGGGGCTCGGCAACTATGTCTGCAGGAGAGAACTTTTCTACACACAGTCAGGTTTGGATGCAATGCTATAATATTAGCAGCGGCGTTCAACACCAACTCACCTCACCTCAGTGCTGGTACTATCATCTTCAATCAAAGCAGGGGGCAGTTAGTTCATACCTTTTTCCTCCACTCCGTCCAAGCTTCTTATCTGTTTTCGCAAAATTACATGTTGTGTGTACATGGTCGTGAAATTCTGCTGAGTTCCTTTTTTTGTCCAAAGAAAAGAAGGCTGTTTCATTCACCTTTGCCTTTGCATACTCATTGGCTGAAAAGTGAGTACTATCTCAAAATACTATAGTCCTATTAGTATATATCTAACAGAGTCTGAAAGAAATATGACATACCATCAATTTCAGAATGAGTAATAATTCAAGAATTGAGGGCAAAAAGTCATATTTGAAAAATGATGACAACAAAGTCAAAGTGACAAGGTCCTATCAAATCCTCCAAACTTTGCTTTATTTCAGATAGAATTTCTTGTCAGTTTGTACACCACATAAACCAGAATTTCGACGCCATGACACAATGGGTTGATTTTGTTTGAAAGACTGTATTTTTGCTGTATATGAAAGCTCTATCAATCAACCTATAAAAACAGTAAACCAGAATTTCGAAGCCATGGCACAATGGGTTGTTTTTGTTTGAAAGACTGTATTTTTGCTGTATATGAAAGCTCTATCAATCAACCTATAAAAACAGAATTGTGATGTGTAACACAAATTGGCAATAAGTGATGAAACACTTTGATAAACAATATACTGAAACTGAATGGAGAAATATCAATGAAATGGCAAAAAAATGTACACAAAGTAGTGAATTAAGATGGTTTCACCTCAAAATTATACATAATATATCAAGTACAAATAAACTATTGTATATAATAGGATATGTAAATTCCGCAGCTTTTATGCAATGAATTGGATGAAACCATTGCACATATCCTATTTGCCTGTCAGTATGCAAAAGCAATATGGAGACAACTATCAGAATGGATTGCAGACTATGTAGAGGGAAGCCCTCAGTGAAGAAAACACTCTATTTGGTTCAAAGGAAAGAACAACAACCCCTGAAATGCAATTCTTCTTATTACAAAATCAATGTTTTTTCAAACTGCACCCTTGCAGGATTTTATACCTTCTGGTTTTCTCTCCATTTGCTTTTCAGAAATTCATGCTGTGATGTAATACTTCTCTGGTTGTTAGACATATTATATTGAAAGACCTGTCCATGTAACACTTAATCAAAATACTGCTTGGTTTATCCTGTGCCTGTAAATGTTATTACAATACACTGTAATAAAATAGAAATTTAAAAAATAAATAAATTAGTGGTGAAACAGTCTTGGAGCAAATGATACTTTAACTGCGAAAATGACCTGATTCTCAAATTTCTGTGATATTTGTCATATACTGCTCACTAATCTTTCTACAATTTGTTTTATCTCAAATGTTTATTTCTTGTTACTGAAATAGTTTTATATTTATTATTTACATGTATGTTTAATGCATGCAGTTTTTATTCTTCTCATTTATAAAATACTTACATGAATGTTTTAACTGTATTGAACCAAGACATGCCTAAAACAGTTATATAAAAATGTTACTTCTAAACCCATTATACTGAAAATGTACATGTTATAAACAAAATTATGATAGGATATATATATAACTATCAATGAAACCTTTATTTCTCCTGTGAAAACTGCTACAATGTAGATCAAGAATTTATTAGAGTTTAATAATTGTTAGTATTGAAAGTATTTACAATACATATTTACCATTTGAGAAGACATTGATATTCACATTTCAGAATTGAATTAATTGTTTCCATTAATGTGTCTTTATTTCCCAAAATTGTTTTGATATCTTCATAATTCTATTTGAATTTTTTATTTTTTGTCAAAGAAATTTTATCACTGTTTAAACAAAAATAAATCTTACAAATTTTTTTAGGATCTTTCTTGTAGTTTGTCTTTCTTGAAATCAAATATTAACTAGAGAGTGCTTTTAACGATAAAAATAGATGTCTCGATCCCCTCTCCCAGGATTTCTCGAAGTTGTTTTAGAATCATGCTCCCAAAACAAATCTTTTATTCAAGAGACAAAGTCCTTGTTGTTGCTATGTAAACAACAATAAGAACTGAAAGACAGTCAAAGACCCAAAAGGCATATGTACATGTTATGGAGAGGTAGTTGATGATAATTGGTCAAGTAGTTTGAGTTATGCTCTGGAAAAAGACAGACTCAAAATTTTTACCCTGGAACCAAAAAAATAAAATTGAAAAGATGTTGCAACCCTCAAGAGGCACATCTACCTGTTATGGAGAGACAGTGAACCAGAGTTGGTTATGATTGGTTAAATAGTTTTTGAATTATGCTTTGGAAACATGTAAGAATGCCGTGGATGCTGGATGCTGTGAAAAAGTAACCCTTCTGGGTGAGACATAATTTTGAATCATTGCAAACTGACACTGCCAATAGAATTCTTGTTCATCAGGCTGTAAGTAGGGTTGGCCTGTGTCGTTGGTTTGAATGGTGGTGCTAAATGGATACATGTTATCTCTAGCGCATGAGGAAGAACAACAGTCCACCAATTCAACTATCTGATATGCTTTACTTACCTTTGATTTTGAGTATGACTGTTTGATAAGGTATTGCACAAGCAGTTAAAATAAACACTTGTAGGAATCCATTAAAGGGACACTGTAACAAAGGCTATCTAGCCTAACTGACCACCAGGGGTCTGACTGGTAGGTAAAATTGGACTCCAGTATCCGAGGCGCAGTACCCGACCCAGACTTTAGTACCCCCCCAAAAAACCACCTTTAATTCTGAAAGAACTCATCTTTCTTCAGAACTACATATGTTTGAAGACCAAATTGAGGTCCCAGCGATGTGAAAACTAGAGTCAACTCGCTCAATGGATGGTTACATATAAATATAAATTAAAAGTGTCTTTAAAAAGCATAGTTATATTAATTCAAGTTACGATCTAAAAGACAATAAATCGACAACCCCTTCAGCGAGAATATTACATATCTTAGCTTATAGTAACGTGAATACTTTTTTAAAGCCTGTTGTAATTAACATAAGACTAGTTTGATGTTTGTAGACGATAACTTAACAAAGTTTAACAGTTGTAACATGCCAGCTATACTGTAGAGAAACTCAAAATATCTTGATTCTTTTTAGATAATCTTATTTTACAAAGATCCATTGGGTCTATTTATTTAGACTAGTTTCACACTCTTGTGCATTTATTTGTTTGTTGTACAATATTATATATATATAGAACGTCATACTAGTGCATTTTGATGTTTTGTATTGAACGAGAAGATGTCATGGGAGCAGAGAAACAACGAGTTCGAAGAACGAGTTGTTTCTATGCTCCAATGACATTTTCGAGTATGACGTTCTATATTTATTATATACCCGATCTTAATTAATAAAAATATGTTTCATAAAAAATATAAGGTTGCGTAGCGATACACATTTTCACGCCATACATACTTCCGCGTTGAGGTTACCTTGACATTGGTATTAGTACGCCGATATCTCTAAAAGTTCATGTTCAGATGATTTATTCGATGATTTTAGGATTATTATATGAATATACCTGAAACTTGAATCATGAATATTTTAAGAGGGGAAACGATATTGAAATAGACAACATTGGTGGTTAGTAATAAATATTACTTCATATTGACTTTTTCATAAATCGTTCTTTCAAAGGTTTATTAGTTGTTTGTCTGGAACAGGAAGTAAAGATTATTACAGTAGATGAAGTTACTGATATGATTTCACTGCTGTATCCTTGGTAAAAAAATAGGGCACGTTCTTCGCAGAGCGGTGATTTGTCTTGTAACGGAGCTCCATAACACTGAATAAATCTGTTATCATCCGCTTATTACATAGATAGGTAGTATTTGTTTAGATGAAAGTCATCATCCTTAGTAGGATATTTGAGTCCTTGAACTTGGCCTTCGAGTCCTTGTCTTACCCGACCCGTTGCTGCGTACTCGAGTACCCATCAGAGCCCTACTGACCACCGTTGACGAGACTGTTACTTCAGAGAGGTAATGAGGTCACGTGACACAAACTGGGCATGGTCTGACCGTCATTGGTTATTTCGTAGCCAAATAACCATGTCCCCTTGGGGAGTTCGCAACCTACGTAAAACAGTTTCCTCTTAATTTCATAAGGAATTGCAAGTATAGCAATGATTTAAAATGGGAAATTAGCAAAGTCAAAAGCTCTTCCTAACACACTAGGCCGAGTTCTCTCTAATTACAATGAAAAGACAGTTACATTAAAGTAAACTGTTATCTTTCTTTTTTGCCAGAGCTCAGGTTGTGCAAAGAATTCATTGCTGTGTAGGGGGTACTGTGGTTGAGATTTCTGACTCGCTGAGCCCTCATCAAAAACCCTACTTTAAAGTGTCCCTTAATAGTATTTTAAACAGTTTAATACTGTCAAGCCCAATATTACTTTTTGAAACAAGAAGACAATTCATTTCTCATTTTCCCATCTGCATCAGCAGATACAGACAGGTCCAAGACTGGCAGTAATGCCGATGTGTCAACTGTGAGATGTACCTGCTGGGAAAGTATGATGGCAGCTGTAATTGTCTGTGTGGGTCCACCTCAGTGAGTCAAGATTTGCAAAGACTCATGACATTATCTGCCTGTACCAGGTTACAGACTTGTCTTCTGCCCCTAGAACTCTATTGACATTCCTCAAACTCTGATGCAGATGCTGGCAGCACTAATCATTCCCCACACCAGAAGTGCGTTTGTGGAGCTAAAAGGGGAGTGCACAAGTACTGAGTGAGGGTAGTTAGACATCAGGCTCCTTTGCTCCCTTCACACTACATCATCTTTAGGCTACATCTTTGGATGTTTCTGTATCACCTGTCCACCTGTCCACCTGTCAAGAGTTTGACACGCCCTCCCTACACACACCACTCCACACCTGGAAGTGATGGTTCAGACCGGGCTCCACGTGGATCTTGTACCGACTGCCCAATGCACCCTCCTGATGTGGACTGCAGTAAAACACTCGACCTATCCTCGAGTGAACTAGGGCCATTGCACACCTGAAAAAGTCATGTGAAATCACGATTTCAATATTCAGATGTACTCGAATCAGAGATAAGTAATCTAAGACATCTTGGCAATTGGAATATATGTTAATTTTGAAATTAACACTAGTCATGGCTGGTGTAAAGAATCTGGGTTAGTGAAGTGAGTAGTAGACAGAAGAACTAGTGAGGATTTTAGATAATATGATTATAAAGATCCATTTGCACAGCTCTAATTTGCATGTATTAGTAGTTTCAGAAATGCACTAATCTGAATGGCTGTTGCAATGATAAGCTAATTTCAACCAAAGGCCATATTTTAAAAACTTTCTTTTTCACCAGATTTGAATCCGTAGAGAGTTGAAAACATATCCTCACATGGAGATTATCATTGTAGATTTGATGACTCTCTGACCACAAAGAAGCACCACCTATTTACATCTACTCCTTAAGAACTCAAAGCAATAGAAAGCTCAAATCCTTCTTATGTACTCATAGGCCAACAGGAATTAGAAAATTTACTATAACATCTGTAAGATAGCTATTTTTATCATCGCCTCCAGAACAAATTGCCCTAAAAAGCTCAAATCTTGTACAGGTTCCTTGCCCAACGTTGATCGAAGATTTTTGATTTGGTGTGTGTAGCCTAATATATAGGAGAAACAACTTTAAAAAGTTTTATTTCATTCCGTCTGCAAAATAGGGTTCAGATTTGTTGAAGAGAATCCCCCTTGGTGTATTATTGTGTAAAAAATTGGCATTTTTTTGCTATAAGACCGGTTGTGACAATTTTTTAACAAAAATATATTTTATTTATTTATTTATATATATTATAACAAGTGTTTGCCACTAACATGGCAATGTCCCCCGCCATTATGAGATATTTTTTATCTTTTGATATCTGAGTCTTCCTCCATTGAAGGTTGTCACCAAATATAAACACTCTAGGTGCTAAGCTTTACGAGATATCATGTTAACAATGTATTACAAAGTGATGACAGTGTCTCCGTGACTTTGAAAATGAGGTCAAGGTATACACGTCAAATTTACTAAGTTAAATACACTCATAAAGAACAGACCCCTTCCACAGTGTAATAAATACAGAGAAATATGAAATTACGATAGTCTTAAATAGTTTCACTAATAATACAAGATGACTTTCTTGTTATGACAGATACAAATAAAATACAGAATGTACTGCAAATTGTGGTGTGATATAGAGCGCAAAAAAATTGGAAAAACTAATGAATATAAAAAAAAAATTGCACTTTAGCAGCTCTAGCTGCCTGTATGTACATAATTTTTTCAAAAAGCGCATATATACAAATTTTATATGAAATCAAAGACAATTATTTACTCTTTATCATGTTGTCAGAATGGGCCAAGCTTTTGAGAAGAGACAAGCAAAAGAAAGGTGCATGACAGAGTCGCTGTTCAGTTCACATTATTTCGGATAGAGAAATTAGCTTTTAGTGCTGTGCTTCCTGTGTCTTTATGTATTTTTGCTCATACATGAACAAATTTTATATGGAATTAAAGAACAAAAAATTTCTTTCTTGTGATATAATGAGTGTCAAAATATGTTGAGCACATGATTAGAAATATGGTGTGGAAATTTTTTTATAAAACTTAAAATATCTGAAAATCACCTTTTTTGCGGCACATTCAGTATGTTCATTTCAGATAGCGCAGATATGTATTTTATATCGAATCAAAGAAAATTTCCTTCCATTTCTTGAAATCCGCCTGAGGGTTTAGATCATAGAGCGAGTGAAAGCAAGGTGTGCTTATGTTGTGAGTGCACACGGATGAGCAACAAAAGCACACCTTGCTTTCATACAATAACATGCATGGCTCGATAAGCTCGTGCGCGAGGAGAGCAATTACTCACAGGTCTAAAGTAAGCGAGACGGGTAGTTGGGAAAAATTTAACGTTTATCATGCATATTTTTTGGTACAATAGACAAAATCAATTTCTATTAAACTTTCACAATATATGCCCTCATTATTTAGAACAACAATGGGGAAAAAATTGGTGTCCTAGCGAGGGCCGAATCATAATTACAAGTGTTGAACTGACACTTGTGCAATCTTCTTCTTGGTTTTGCTACACGGTACAATAGTGTTAATTAGTTAATGCGTGAAATTCTAAGTCCAGCTTCCGGGCTTTGCCAAGGCTGACTGCAGTAATCTTAACTCACCCCGAACTATTCCGTAACCGGCGGTTTGAGGGGTAATGTGTTTTTAAAAAATATTTTTTAACACGTCATAAACCCCCTAAAATACAGATTATACCCCAAGTACCCCAAGGAGAATCTCTTCTGAAATAAAGCACAGGAACTACAAAGCTGATGTTGCGGACTTGATTATGAAAACTTTATGTTAATCCTTTCATGAAACCTGATGTTCGTTATCAGGATGTACACAATAGATCAAATATTCTCAAATGTCTATTACTCATGACAAAGCAGAGGCTCACATTACACAGGGCTCCTGGGTGACGTACAGATCATATCCAGTGCACAGATAAGGACCCTCCACACTCGTCGTCTGTCTGCATGCTCCTGGTGTCTCTCCAGCTCCCCTTCCTGCCTCCTCTCTCTCTCCAGCTCCCCTTCCTGCCTCCTCTCTCTCTCCAGCTCCCCTTCCTGCCTCCTCTCTCTCTCCAGCTCCCCTTCCTGCCTCCTCTCTCTCTCCAGCTCCCCTTCCTGCCTCCTGTCTCACATCTGCAACATAAGCCTATCTATCAACAATAATTGCATTTACATTCCCTCTGGTTTGAGTTACCTCTTTCTCACTGTCACAAGGATGTATGGAGTAAAAGCGATAAAAATAAATGTTTTTTGTGGAATGCTTGGTGTTGTTTTCTTCAAATTCAAATTTATTAATTTTTTCACTGTACCAAGGGACCAAGGGACCCAGACATGACACAGACTGAAAGTGAAATATTTCTTTTCAAGGATTTTATGTATCAGCAATGCACAAAATTTAACAAGTGATTGTGTATCATCACTTGGATACTTTTCATTAAGGTTTTAAACTTTTTTAACAACCTTAGTACAGGGCTAAAAAAGATACACAGAGTTCCACAGTATTTGATGGTTCATTGATAATTAGGATAAAGTTATCTTTTTCATCAAAAGTAAGGGTGTGCTATTTACCATCTTTTTCAGTCAGTTGCCACATGCCCCCACCCTGACTCTGTGCTACCATATCCACTGCCACCATAACTGCATGCTGGAGTGGGTTGTATCCCTTTCGCCAGTCATGTGACTGTGCCAGCACCATATCTGTTGCCGGGTCAACAATAACTGCTCCAATAGGTTCCTAGAGGGCAAGAGAATTATTGAGGGCAGACTATTGTTACAAGTCAGATTTGAAACAGGCAGGCCCATGAAAACAATGTCTCCAATGACATTCAACTTCAACACGCAGCCAGTGATGTTTTCTGGTCATGCACTTGCTTGATAAAGATCTTATGGCATTTTTTTCAGAGCCTACACCGAAAGCAATAATGAAAGGGACCTTTAATAAATGGAAGTGAATGGTTTTTCATGCAAAATAGCCCAACTTCAGTTAGTTAAATCCCCTATCCCAAGACTTCAGCAGTGGATGCTGTGGATTTCCTTGGTGATAACTTTCTACCTTTGGAGCTAAACTCAAAATGAATCTATCATGCAGTGGGGCTTTTCTAATGAAACTACAACACTAAAGTCAAAAGCAATAAGATCTTCCACAGCACAACTCTGTGATTACAAGAAGAAGATTCTGCACGTGTAGAAGAGGTAGAAGACTTCATGATCACCTGTCTCCATCACTATGATTTCACCTCAGACATGAGGAGATTCTCCAGACAGGCGCTTTGCATAGTTACAGATTGACTATAGCATCAGCAAATGACATGGACGGTCTCTCTGAGGGGTTAAATGCCGCACTTACTCATTGATGAATTTCCGAAACTGTTAGACAGAATGACAGAATGAAGGAATTTGGTGAGCATATGTGTTAAGGTCCTCTACTTTTGCAACATGACATTTTGAGGTAATTGGGCTTAGACTAATATAGATACTGACTATTTTCCTACACTGAAGATAAAACATGTAATGTAACAAATCATTCACTTCCTGAAATATCCCTTGCGATTCACCACTGGTACAGTGTGTCACAGCAACATTTCATGAGACACAGGGAGTGAGAGGAGGTGGACTACCTGATGTTTGATGGCAGCTGAGCGAGCAAGTCGGAGAGCAGCCTGCATGTGATTAAAGATCCTGGTCTTCTCCTCTGCACCAAAGTGATCTTCTGACAGCAGCCCTGTCATCCTGCAATGAGTGCTCTCAATACTTGATACAAACAATTAACTGTTGACCTGGATGTGGATCTTCTACCAAATACATCTTAATTGTCTGAGCGACTATTTTATTAAAACAGACCAAACAAAACGACCTAAATTTTCAAAGCTCTCATAGAGTTTAGATAGTTGCAGTATCCATACATATCTAAGCATGGAAGCCTAACAACAATGATAAGTTAAAATAATTGTCTTAATCATGACAATTAATGTTGTCATACATTAGAAGCAAAGTTAAGTAGCCTGAGATCTAGAAACAAATAAATCCAAACGATGCTAGGACAATCAGCTGGAAGCACTTGTCCCTATATCTGAGAAGTAACCTGTTCAAGATACAAAACATTGGTGATCTCATCTGTTTCAATATCCATGATGTAAATCTATTTGACAAAGAAATATTCATTTCTTAAACAATTTTCAGCCACAGCATCCCCTCCGACTTATACTTGAAACATGTTTTAGCGAAATGCATGTTCTCACGAATGACTAGAGCAAGATAATGTCTCATGTGTCACCTCTTGTCTTCATGGAAGGTGACCGGCCAGTGCTTGCTGGCCTCATGGAACTGTTCTCGAGTGAGAGGAGCACGTGCTGCCACCTGTACCAGCACCGGCTGTCCCAGCTCTGGGAACCTGACAGCCAGCCCTTCCAGGATCTCTCCACTCTGTGCTGACTTGCCACACAAGAGAATCTGCAGGCCCCTGGCTGAAACACAGCATTTACATGCATCAAGTCTTGTAACTACCGGTAAGTAGCTACATCATGTATCAATCTGGTGTCCGTGAAATAACAACTCTATGCCAACAGTTTTCATTGTGAGAGATAAGACTATTATACAATGCACAAGATGTTTAATGGGCTTGGACTGCCATGTAATCAAATTGAGCAAGCAAGCAAGAGAAGAGCACTGACCTGGCTCCTTGAGTGAGCGGACACGTTTCAGGTGCAGCAAGTCCTCCAGGGGTGCCTCCCTGCTCAGCTCCCTGCAAGGTTACACTGCAGTACTAGACTGTACCCAACATCAGTCAAAAACAGTCACACGTTCATACTGGAAATTTAACTCCCTATAGTTCAGTTTACTCAAGTATTGTAGACTCAGCTGCATTGTATGCTGCTTTTTTAAATTTAAGATTTGTGCTGAAATATCTTATTGATCGATGGAATACATACAAGCCATCAGACCGTATGCAGGTTGCAAGTCTTCTGATCCAAAACATATTGAGCGTTCACATGAACAGAACATGAAAATCGAACAAACCTGCAGAGGTTTCAGATTCTTTGAAGAGGATCCTCCTTGGGGTACTATTGCATAAAATCTGCTTATTTTTGCTATATGACAGGTTGTGACTATTTTTAGAATAAAAAATATACAAAAACCACATTAAAAACGTGTTTCTCATATATTACCACCCTAACAGGGCCCCAAACCCTATCGGTTGCCATAGCACCAAGGGCCGTAACTCTATTCTCACCACTTATCAATCTAGCATGCCAGACAGAATAAGGGGAGGTGGGTGGCCCTACCCCAAGGAGGATCCTCTTCAAAGAATCTGAAACCTCTGCAGGTTTGTTCGATTCTTTTTCAGAAGGGATCCTCCTTGGGGTACTATTGCATAAAAACAGACTCCCAGAGATCAATATCCTGGAAGTGGTATTCTGTCTGCAACATAAAACATACAAGGAAGAAACCAAGAAACACTCACCACATCACGTGACTTGCCACGCCTTAGCCCTTGAGAGCACAGTGAGGACCTGGGAATCTACTGATGAAGGCTAAAAGACGCCCAGATACAGACTTTTAAGCCAAATACCCCCCCCCCCCCCTTTCTTTTAAAAGAAGGGACTAGGGACATTCTTGCAATCTTAGGAATTCAACCGAAAGCAGAAGCACCCACCGGGTGTCTTCCGCCAGGGCCCAAAATGCAGTGTTGTTAATATTAGTATGTTAGTACCACAACCAACATGATCAACGTAACCCTGAAAAGCACATTCAGCTAGAGGGTGTACGACTCTGCCCACTGGAGAGAACCACCTTGCCAAACCGAGCACGCTCACTTGAGTGCTTGTCTAGCTGGTAATGTCTGATGAACGTGCTAGGCCGGCTCCAGACAGCTGCGGAGCAGATCTCTTCAATGGGCAGGGCCGCAGTGTACGCCTTAGAGGTCGCCACCGCCCTGACCGAATGAGCCTTCAAACCTTCAGGAGGCTGTAACCCCTTGTGGATGTAGCCCAGACAAATTGCAGAAACGATCCATCTGGAGATGGTCTGTTTCGTGGCTGCGAGGCCGGCTTTATTCCCGCCATAGCAGCAGAACAATTGCTTATCCTTACGGATTTCCTTCGTTCTTTTTAGATAATGTTTGAGGGTGCGACGCACATCAAGGATGTGGGGCTGCGCCGACCTCACCCCTGACGCTGCCGGCTGAAGCATTGCCGGTAGCTCAATAGGGGCCGACACATGGAATGAATGATCCACCTTCGGACGGTACGAGTCAGGCAGTCTGATGCTGACTCTGTCCTTATGAAAGACAGTCAGCTCGGGATCCGAGGACATTGCGTGAATATCCCCTACCCGCCTGCCTGACGTAACCGCCACCAAGAAAGCCGTCTTCCATGTGAGCAACTGCAGTGAAACTGTACTAAGGTCCCTAAAGGACGGACCTGACAGCCAATCAAGCACTTTTGCTAGTTCCCAAGTAGGGCTGATCCTCCGCACCGGCGGCCGGATCCTGTCCACACCTGCTAAAAAACGCTGGACCATCGGATGACTACCCAACAGGGCTCCATCCACTGGTATGTGGAATGCGGCAATGGCCGTCGAGTACCCCCTGACCGTCGAGGCGGCTAAGCCATCGTCCAGTCGGGACTGTAAAAACTCGAGTACCGGCACTAAACCCGCAGAAAAGGGATCGAGTAGCCCTCTATTGCCACACCAGCGCGCATAGCAGGCCCATCTATCCTCGTATTGAACGTTCGTTGAATCCCTCCTCGAAGCCAGTATTGTGTCTGCAACTCGTGCAGGAATACCGCTCTCCTGGAGGCGATTCCGGACAGAGGCCAAGCCACCCACTGAATCCTGGGATTCGGGTGTGGTGCCCCCTCCTGAGTCAGCAGATCTGGCAGACACGGTAACAGCAAAGGAGGCTGTACCAGATATCTGAGAACCGACGGAAACCAGCTCTGGGCCGTCCACAGCGGTGTCATGAGGACCAACAGCTGTGGAGGCTGCCTGCCCAACTGCAACAGAACCCTGGGAATCAGGGGCGTAGGCGGAAAAGCCCACAGCACCCTGCCGGTCCAGTCTATTGCGAAGGCGTCTGAAGCCAGAGCATTTGGGTCTGGTATCCTTGAACAGAACACCGGTGTCTGATTCGTCACCCCGGACGCAAACAGATCCACCTGGAACGACCCGTACAACTGGGAGATAAGCCCGAATGTCTCCCGATGGAGCATCCATTCGTACGGTGCCAAGATGCGCCGGGACAAGGCGTCCGCTCGGACATTGTCCACTCCCGGAAGGTACACTGGCATCACCCGTATGTTGTACTGATCGCACCAGAGCAGGAACTACCACGCCTCCTGGAGGAGAGCAGGTGACACCGTTCCCCCCTGTTTCGCAATATACGTCATGGCAGTCTGGTTGTCCATCTCTAGACGTACTGCCCGACCCTGAGTCAGGTGCAGGAAGCGACTGAAAACCTTCCTCACCGGCCTCAGTTCCAGCACATTGATGTGCATCCTGGACTCGTCCAGGGACCACAGGCCCGAAGCTGAGTGGTCCCCCAGGACTCCCCCCCAACCTGAGAGGGAAGCGTCCGTCTGAACTGACACCGTCGGCAACGGGGCCTCCAGAGGCAGACCCCTCGAAAGGTTGTCCTCTTTCAGCCACCATTCCAGATGAGTGGGAAGCCACTCCGGAATGGACACCGATCGCTCCAGACTCTCGGCGTGAGACCACAATCCTGCCAACGCCTGTTGGACTGGTCTCATCCTCAGCCGAGCCCTCCAGACCACATCCACAGTCGCCGCCATATTCCCCAGCAAACGGAGCCAAGTCCGCGCGGAGTGGTTTGGTGACTGCAGGAAGTGCTGTGTGGTCTGAATCACCTTGCCCACACGGTCCGGAGCCAACGACACCGTGGCCCGAGCCGTGTCGAACCGAGCCCCCAAGAACACTAGGTCCTGCGTGGGGGCCAAGTCTGACTTCTTCAGGTTTATTATCCAACCCAGTCTGACAAGAATCTTCAAAATGTCCTGGGTGGCTTCCTGATTCAGCGCCCTGGTCAGAGCCCTGATCAACCAGTCGTCCAGGTATGGGTGACAACACCTGCCCTGCGACCTTGCGACTTGCGCTGGAATCAGCATCAGCTTGGTGAACACCCTTGGCGCAGTGGAGATGCCGAAGGGGAGCACACGAAACTGATAGCACACCCCGTCGAAAGCAAACCTGAGGTATTGCTTGAACTGGGGGTGCATTGGGACATGGAGGTACGCATCCTTGAGGTCGATTGACGACAGCCAATCCCCCGCCTCTACCGACGCTATCACTGACCTCAGAGTCTCCATCTTGAACGATGGTACCTCCAGCATTTTGTTCAGATACTTCAGATTCAAAATGGGCCTGTAACCTCCGTCCTTCTTGGTCACCAGGAAGTAAGTCGAGTAATACCCGTTCTCTTCCTGGCCCAATGGAACAACCTCTATAGCCGCTTTGTCGAGCAGTGCTGCGACCTCGGCACGGAGGACTTCTGCCTTCTCCGGGGAGGATGGCACCGGGGTGCGCCTCACTCCGGTAAAAGAAGGTGGCCCAAGCTTCCAAAGAGGCAAATGCCCTTCCCTGAGTGTGGACAGGACCCAGGGGTTGGACGTGACTCTCTCCCATTCCGACAGGAAGTTGGACAGTCTGCCCCCAACTGGGAGCTCTGGACAGAGACACTGAATCCCTGCTACCGGCGGCGCTCCGGCCCCCTGGCAGGTCTCCATCTCTGGACAAGGGCATCGGATCCCTGCTACCGGCGGCACTCCGGCCCCCTGGCAGGTCTCCCGCTCTAGCAGGCGAGGGATTAGGAGCCCTGGTTGGAGCCCCCTTTCCCCCGAAAAAGCTGCTGGCCCTTAGGCTGCTTGCCCTTCCTGCTCTTGCCCTTCTTCCCTGGATTACCTCCCTTGCCAGAGCCCTGGTAGAGAGAAGACTCCCACCATTGCTTGACTTTGGCCGGCGGACCACTCGGGAGATTCTCCAAGGGGGACTTTCGCTTCCCGGCAGGACCCGAGCCGCCTTTGGCGGCTTTGGCCCTCTCTAGCCGTTCGGCAAAGTCCTTGATGACTGTCGCCGATCCCGGGAACAGGGCTTGACCCAGTTCATAGGGGAGGGCGAGCAGTGCATTCTGAGTCAGCTGTGGGAGTGAAGAGCAACTCAACCACAGCCTCCGCAGCCCCATCACTGCGGTCATCACCTGGCTCGACGCGCTCCTAATAGAGTCGCGAGCCAGGTAACTCGACACCTCGGCCAATTGCCTTTGGAGCAGAACCTGTTCGGTCTGCTCCTTCCCCTTCGCCTCAACCATACTCTGAGCCTGCAAGGAGGCCAGGTATGCCGAGTGAACCGAGACCCGCAACTGTTGCGCCGCATTCCGATAGGTCTCCTCGAAGGAGCGGAACGCGCGCTTCAGAAGCTGGTCCTGGTACTTAAAGGGGGGCACCCGCCGGCCCGGAAGCCCAATGGCGTCCGGGTTGACCGAGGATAACACATCTTCGTCAACCACCGGCACATCCAGAAACCCCACCTCCCCTATCGGGTACCTCCTGTTGAGTTCGGGGAGATCGAACCGTGTACGGGTACCCGACAGGAGAGGCGTGATCGCATCAGTGCGTAGGCTGTCGACTATGCGGAGCCGCGTCTGTGCGACCTTGCGCTTGGCAAAGGCCCCACCAGGTAGACGGAACTCAGCCTCATCCGACTCCTTCTCTTGAACGACCACCTGAGGGAAGGCTACCGCGAACTTGTCGCGGACCCCCCTCAAGGCTTCGGAAATTGGGCGGTCGGAAGGATCCAATTCCGCACCCCCACCGACCTCCATCTCCTCCTCCGAGCCATCCCCCGTCACCTCCGAGTCCTGCACGGACGAGGTTTCTGAGGAATGGCTTGGAGGAGCAAACGAAGGAAGCAAGGGGATCCGGAACCGAGACCCGCCGGCCTCCGGTCGTTCCCGAGAAGGACCCGGAAGAGCTGGCCCAGACGCGGACCCGGACGCAGCAGCGCCCGGGTCCTGGCTCTTGGGGTTGCCGGTTCCCCCCGACCTCTCGACGGTCTCGAGATCATTCGGGGGGTCCCGTGTTATGGTGCTGGTAGGGGTCCGGCTAGGTCTGGCCCTCAGCTCCGGCCAGCTCAAGGCATCACCCGGGCCCCTGCCCAGGTTAGCCCCAGCCCCGGTACCGGTCCCGGTCCCGAAGGACCCGGTCGGTCTGGCATCCGGACCCGCCGGGGGAACTGACGCCCGAATCTCCTTGCGGAGCTCCGACATCAGATCCCCCATCAGGCCCTTCATTTGCCCCTTAATTAGAGAGTTAATTGTGTCAAGTGTAGGGGTGATTGGGAGGGCCCTAGCGGAAAACAGAAGGGTGCCCACCTCCGAGTCCGAGCTCTCTTCAGAGGGGATCGGAGGGGACACGACTGCCTTCTTCTTACCACCCTTAGCTTTAGATGGGGGGGTCACTCCCTGCAGACTCTCGCCTGCCTCCAGCATCCCTTTGTAGAAAATGGTGTCTGCCTGCCTCCTCTTACGGGTCTTATTGCAAAAGGCCTTGCAAACAGCACAGTCCGAGTCGTCGTGCCCTTGCGTCACTAGACACGGAAGGCAGCTAGGGTGTCCATCTGTTTGTGGGATGGACGACCCACAGTCAACGCACTTCTTGAACGGCTGTAAGCCAAACAGAAAGATAGTTGACAACTACCAAAGGGAGGGGGTGGGGGAGTGCATATGTAAATCTAAGTAAATATATAATCCTAAGATATATAGATACTAAAAGATAAACGGCCGCGGCATAAATAGTGAAAAGCAACTCATAAAGCAAGCACTACAACCACAGCCTGAAATAAAAAGAGCATGTAAACAACATGGCTTGCCCCTCGAAAAAACGAAAGTTTTCATCAAGTTAACAACCAGGTGAAAACGATCGCCATCGACGTAAAGAGATGCTTATTAATACATAATAAGAATAACATCAAGTGCCAAACATTAGCTGATTCCATACGAAAGATATCTATTTTCCACCTAGTCGGGAAAAACAATCTCCGAGAATCCGCCATGTTTGTCTCTTTTCCCGCGCACGCACGAAGCACGTGGTTCGAAATGCTTGGGAAAAGCCTAAGTCACAACGCGATGGAATGCGAAAAAATGCGAACCTATTCTAAACTACGTTTAGCAATAAAGGTTACCATACATTTGTTTCTTTCTCCATGTCTCTTTTTCTTTGAAAAACTTAGCAAAACTTCTGAAGTCGAAAACCACGTCCTCTCTCTTCAATGACAGATTGATAAGTGGTGAGAATAGAGTTACGGCCCTTGGTGCTATGGCAACCGATAGGGTTTGGGGCCCTGTTAGGGTGGTAATATATGAGAAACACGTTTTTAATGTGGTTTTTGTATATTTTTTATTCTAAAAATAGTCACAACCTGTCATATAGCAAAAATAAGCAGATTTTATGCAATAGTACCCCAAGGAGGATCCCTTCTGAAAAAGAATAATGTGTTGCGTTGTGATGCAATGTGATGTTTTTAACAAACTGCATCCAAATAATGGTCTAAGAGTAAATCTGGCCTAAATGGTATAACAATATCCTGTAGTTTCTTATGCCATGATCTGTCGAGCACTTATAGGCAGAATTGGGTCTTTTAGAGCCTCATGCTGATGGTATCTAGATGACGTTACAGTTATTCTAATCAGATCGAACCTTCATCAAATGGTTCTTGGCCAGAGGCTGAATGATGATTTATCTTGTGTGGGTCTTGAAAATGAATGAGTACAACCAAACAACTCATGTTATAATTTTTATGTAAACCTTTCATAAAATGCAAAATGTAACTGACACTACTATTGGCAACAGAGCAACTTACTTGACAAGTTTGGCTGTTTCTTTCTTGTTCAGGACATCACAGGCATACGCATCAACTGTAAAGACAAGAGCACATGATTAAATTATCGAAATCATCAATAATATTATCAATGTTAAAAGCATTGAAAGTTGTATAAATAACACTTGAATCTACAATCAACTTCTCATATTGCCGCCAGTTACTTTTAATTATTCAGTAAATTACAAATCTAGGATCATGTAATGTACTGTGATTACGTGCCCAATACCCGGAATAGCCCATTCCTTGAGCTTATGCAACCACCATGCCTCTATTTGCATGTACATTGAAAATTAGATAATCAAGAAATTGTGATTATGAGATACCCCTTCTGAAAAATTTCTAAACTACTAAGATAGCCAATAAGAATGCATTTTGCCAAGTCAACATGTTTACCACAATTATGTACCTAAGAAAATTAATCATTGAGAAATAATAATGGTATCAGGGTTGAAAATTTTTTTTTTTTTTTACTTTCAAATTGCTGGCAAATGACATGACTTGGAAGCAATTAAAATGTTTATTCCTGAACGGATCAATGGTGAGTGTTTAACTGAAATTATCAACTGTAGCTGAAAGCATTTTTTTTACACAAACTAAGAGATGGGGCATGGTGGTCACGTTGGCAAATGCACCAGGCTAGTGATCCAGCTAGCTTGACGTGCAGGGATCAAGCCAATCTGTGACAGGTCGTAAAAACCTTGTAGTCAACTTTGTTTGCAGACTCTTTCAGTGATGTCACCACCCCTAATGTACAATACACAAGCCTGTGCACTTAAAAGAACCTACCAATCTGTCGGCAAATGATCTGTTTGTTTCCACAAGAAACCTGCATACATGCACAGCAACATGCTGTAAACTTGGACAAAACACTGTGACTATGTGTCCAAGTTAACCCAGCTGTGAATGGCTGACTCGTTCATCAAATGGCTGCTAAAGTAATTATTTCGAAAGGAGCTGAAGTTTGAAAAATATGTACTGAAGCATGACATCCAATGACCAAGGGAAAAGCACCTTAGAGTAGCGTACCTGGATATCACCGCTCTATAAATGAATGTATGTATGTATGTATGTATGTATGTATGTAAGTAAAGTGAGCTGTTGAACTCTCATACTGATCTACTGAGGGGAGCTGGGAGGGATGGAGACGTACCCAGACTCACAGGCTGTGTATACACATCTGGTAAGACCGCTCTCGGCGCTGCTATCTTCTCGTCTGCTCTTTCTGAAACCAAACACAGATAGTGATACAGTCAATGTATCAAATAAGACAACATTCTTAATTAAAAGCATAGTTTTATTGGTTTTTGCCATATATTGGGGTCGAGTAAAATGTTATTTGTGTAAAAAGTCATTCATTGGATCTGTCTTATTCATCATCTCTATATCACATCTTTCTAGTTACAAAATAAAGATTTTTAAAAACATAACATGATGTGTTCGTCTGGACAATCACCAAATATACAATGTATAATTTGTTTTGGTCATAATTTGTCAATGTATGACTACAGAAAATTTCATTATCTTCAACCTTTCAAAGAAGTAACAAAGAGATTATAAATTTTTCAACTACAATACAGTTACTCAAGGAACCTCTCTTTGAGGCACAGCTATAAATAGTATAGAATAAATATCCTCTACCATCCCTTAAAGAGGCTGGTCTATTGGATACGGTCCACCTCGTCATTTTGAGGGAAAATGACATGCCAAATACAAAGTTAAAAATGCATACCTTATGCACAATTGGTTTATCCTGTCTCACCTTCCTCCGTTTGATAGACTCAAGCCTCACTCTCTAGTCTCTACCCAATGCAAAGTTACAAAGGCCAGAACTTAGATGGCAGAACATACGAGAGAGGTCCAATAAGTTTTGCAACTTCAACATAAAGCAAGTGTTTGCCACTAACATGGCATATCCCCCACTGTTATGAGATATTTGGTATAATCAATATTATTTTTGGTACAATGAATGTTACCTGTAATTTGATGTGTCTTGTCATGATCAACTGAGAATCGTCTCTTCATTGTGATGTATTTCAAGAAAGACTCTTTGACATAAACATTCCACTGTCACTATCAGTATGTATATTCGCACCTCTTTCCTTCTAACAAAACACACGTGAGAATTCATGAAGGATACAGTAGAAGTAGAGTGTTATTTAGTGTTCTGTCACAAATTATAAGCATGATTATTCCACTGTTATCTTGGTTTATGAAATGAGAGTATTGTTCCATAACTTTACACTTTTAGCATCTTGTTCTTCATTTTGTTCACTGTCACTATCCTTGAGTGAACATAGTAGCACTGTCACTATCCTTGAGTGAACACAGTAGCACTGTCACTATCCTTGAGTGAACACAGTAGCACTGTCACTATCCTTGAGTGAACACAGTAGCACTGTCACTATCCTTGAGTGAACACAGTAGCACTAGTCAAAGTCTGAGAAGGCTCTAGGTGCTAAGCTTTACAAGATATCACGTTAACAATGCATTACAAAGTGGTCGAAGTGTCATGGTGACCTTGAAAATGAGGTGGCGTCAGAGTCTTCCTCTATTGAAAGCTGTCAGGTGCTAAGCTTCATGATTTATCATGTACAAGAATCCGGACGTACGGACAGACGCCGCTGAATTCATAGCAGCGGGGGACAACAAACTAGCATAACCAATTTTTTACTTTTATTTTTCAATATAATAAGTCTTCATCTCAATACACTTATACCACTTCTCTTGAAGGCTTTTGATGCAAATTTTGTAATTAGTCTGTGGCAGCCTTCTTCCTTGAGAAAGACAACATTATTATTCTCAGCAACTCCTTTCTCAAATGTCTGCCCAAGTTCGCCATGGAGTCCCTAGTGAAACGCACAAAAGCTCTTCACAATATTCTCAAACTTTGTCAGCTTTGGCCTCCAGGACAGCTATCTCCATGTTCCTATCATTCCTCAAGTCAACTGAGGTTTCAATTCCAGTGCCCCCTGGCTTGCACCAAGATCATGCTCCCTTTGCTTCAGTTTGTATCTCAAAAGGATATTTGGGCACGGCTACTTTGACAATTTCCTCTCAAGACACAAGAAGATCTCTCAAACTTCTGCTGCACCTTGGCTTCATATCAAATATTCATACATCTAGGCTAGCTCATATAATTTATTCTTCAATCTGGTTCCTGTCTCTTATACACAAATGCAAAGAATGATATATTACAGTCAAATGTATCCGGTCAGTACCATTTGTCTTTGAGACAGAAGAAACAGACTTAGTAGAAGAATCACTAAGAACAGCAATTGTCATCATTCACAAAGACACTAAGTTTTACAAAGTTAGTTTTAATTTTTTCTATCCCGAGTCATTAACTGAATATTTTTAATATATGTTTATTAAGTACACCATAATTTTATAAACATATTTAGGTTACATTCAATGAAAAACATTAACATTCGGAAGTTGCGATAAACTGGTCCTGTTACTCGTTTTGAAAGTATATGGACTATTACACTACACAGTCCAGTTACAACATGCTCTGTGTCTGTACTGTTTACACAGGTAACAAATTCTGTTGACACAAAAATCTAGTCAGACAGTGGACTGTTCCTTTGTTATTTCAGACAATATTGGAGATTTGTATAAATCACAGTGGAAACAGGTACAAGCATTGTCAGAGTCTTTTTGGAACAGATGGCGTTGTGAATATCTTCACACACTGCAATTTAGGAGAAAATGGCAGGAAGGTCGACCTGACCTTAAAACTGGAGACTTTGTTTTAGTTTCTGAGAAAAATGTGCATAGGAATGAGTGGCCATTGGGCGTAATTACTGACCCTATTCAAAGCAGCGATGGACATACCAGAAAAGCCACTGTGAAGATGTTTCGAAACAAGAAAATTTCGTATCTCACCCGCCCCATCACGGACATGGTCCTTTTGATGTCAGCCTAGTTCTTCCTGGTACCCAGTTTATGTGATGTATGATGTGGAAAAGTAGGTTTACTGCTGCTGTATTTTGAGATACTTGAATGTATCATTACGATATGGTATTTTTTGCATATTTTTCCAGCTATTTTGTTGTTGGATGTATTTAATAATTTTGGTGTATAGGTAAATTTATATTTGTTAGGGCTTTATTTTGTAATATCTGAGTTATCAGATATTAGGCGGGGAGTGTACTGTTTACACAGGTAACATTTTCACTTGCACCGCTTGTTGCGGGTACTTTTTTGTGGTAGCACCTTTCCTGTGCCTCTTGTTTCGGAACTTTCGGTAGAAACACACGCATGGCCAGGACTCTCTCCCTTTTCGGGCTTCAAACCCACAAAGTGTATGTATTTTCATAATTACTTTTTCATGCATTGTTTGTAACGTGCTGAGTGTCATATGTAGGCAATTTTGTATATTTATATTCAGTATTTTCAGTAACTTTGAACTTTTGAGGTTGTTGAAATTTGTACCGGAACAAAACATTTGTAGTATTTTTGAAAGGTCATTATGTTATTTAATAATGTATAGCATATTAGGAGATTTTATTATATATGGAATTAAGAAAATATAAGTTGGAAGTTTTTTCATAGTGTAGGAATAAGGGTTTCTTTGGCCCAGAAAAGCTTTGCTGTTACACTTCTTAATTTGAAGCATTCGTAAAATATCATCCTCGTGAACTAAGCATATGTACATGTTTTCATGAGATCATTGCAGAGTTACTTCCCCTCTATTTTATGGTGTTGCAGTGTCTACATTTACATGTCACATTGTAGTAAATTCAGTATTTGTTTACCTATGTATTTATTTAGGAATATTTTGGAACTTATTCAGGATTTATTGTATTTACACATACCTTTTGGAAATATGCTTTGATAGGAGCAAAATTTTGGAGTGTTTTGTAAACTTTGGGATTTTCACTTATGATTGTATTTCTGTATATTTCAGTTTTACCCTAACTTCCTGTATCAACTGAAGACATCCAATAAACAAATAGACTGGATCCCAATATTTGGTCTTTTATTGGGAAGGGTGAATGCTAGGACAGCATAGTGTCACTTCAATGTTTGAGGTGTAAGTAAACCCACACGTAGGTCAAGAGGCTCTACCTGCAACCCCATTGGATAGCTTGCGGCTCGTTTGCGAGAATACAGCATTCGGCGACAGAAATTTCGGTCTAACCCACAAGCACGGGAGACATCGATACAGGTCATATAGAATATATAACATGGCATTTCACGAAGGCATATCAAGCTCCTATGTATATGATGTTATAACATATTCATAGAGTGATACCGGTAAGTATCACTCCTCACGTAATCATAAATGACCTACCTCCCAATCAACAGTGGAATTACATCTATGTCACCTATTTACTTAGAGCTACATTACTTCAATTAGTGAAAGGCCAGTTTTATGATGTCATCCCAAGACGGATGTGCCCAGATCAAGGTTCAATATGGGACCTTCCTTCTCATTAGCCCATTTCAAAATACAAAAATGCACATGTTCCGCTTTGACACGTGCATTTGTTTTGTTTTTTTAAATGGACCAATGACAAGGATAGCTGCACCTTGAACGAAGCTGTTAAACCTTGATATGGGCATATTCGTCTTGCATGACGCCATAAAACTCGCCTTTCACTACTGTGAAGTAACGTAGATCTAATTAAAAAGGTTACATAGGCGTAATTCAACTCTGATACTTACAGGTGTCACTCAATGAGTATGTTTATAACATCATACATACATTGGAGCTTGATATGCTTACGTGAAATGCCTTGTTACGTATATATATGACCTGTATTGATGTCTCCCGTGGTCTAACCCACACGGAAGAAGTTATCTGTAACCCTGAGGAAGGGTTAAGAACATAACAGTGACAGTGTAAAATATTTCTAAAATAATGTTATATTTCACTGTAGCTTTTGAGAACTTAGCAAATGTTTTACACGTTTCTACAATTTATTTTCTTTAATTGGTCTTAAATAAATGTTTAAATTTACTGTAAGTTTTGAAAAAAAATTTTCACAAATGACGAAAGAGGAAACATTTAACCGATCCCTCTGACACTGTGAACATAATGTAGGAAACGTCTTGATACCTGCTCTGAAACGTTTGAGCGGTGTTTTACAACACTCCATGCCAACCGAACAAGTTATAAATGTTAGAGTTACCTACCTTATGTTACCGTTTGCGCTATCTGTTGTGTTCGAGCGAATTGTATCAATGTGATTGGTTCCTGGAAATCAACATGCTTTGGGAAATAAAAGAGCTTTTGAAAGTAAATTCCATAATTTTAGTTAGCTTCTTCAGTATTATACGACTAGAATGGCTAAATACATGCATCAAGTAGAAGTTCGACGAGGAAAACATTTATTTAATGTTTTGGAAAGTTGTTCGCAAACTCGCCATTTTTCCTTCGCGCCACTTCCTGTTTGGTAATGTCGCCTGATCGGTCCATATCGTCTGCAATATGATTATTAGATTGAGAAGTTAATCATCTCCTTTATTCTAAATCGATAAATATCGATCATAATAAGTAAGACATTCCTTTATTTGAAGTTTACAATTCGGTATTTAATATATAATCACTTATTAGTATCATTGAAACACAGTATTTTCTTTCCATGTGTTGGTCTCGTCCTCTAATCTTTGGCTAAATCAGATGTGCTTTTAATTTCTTTTTAAAACCAAGAGTAGGATCTAATCTACATCACCTTTGATATATGTGTTTTTCAACTTATCAAAGTTTATTTCTTCACGTGGTTAGCTGTTTATTTCGATAAAGTACAATTCTTAACTGTTGTGTTCTAGGCCAAGTCCAAATTATCTAAACTTTGATTTATTGGTCATTAGATGGGCACCAGAAGCTTACAATCTCTAGCCGATTTCATGTACAGGAGGTATCGACGATTTTAACAAAGAGCATTTTGCCTTCAAAGTCAATAGAAAATTAAACATCTAATTTTTATTGACACAATTTATGAAAACAATTGTGGGATTTTATTCAACCAGTATAACCTTACAAAATTTTCTTAAGTCTGTCCTATTGGCAATTGGTCCACAATGTTGTTTTTGGGGGAATGACATGAGAAATTGCACTGTACTTATTCTTATTTTGAAACATTATAACATTAAACTATGTAAATGATATCATATCCACACATTTATAAATGATTTATTATGTAAAACTTATCAACAATGCCTTGTAAAGCCGTAGCAAGGCTTCGGTTTTCACACAGTGGTGTCGATGAATGGCTTCACTTTTTGTTGTGTTTTTTAACTGAGTATGTGCTCTTATTAAGTTGTCAAATCTTGATCAACCAAAATGATACCCTCAACTGAGTTGTGTTCTGATCATGTAGGCCTACTAATAATATATGTGAATAAACAGGAATGTTCCCCTGAATTGTTTCCACAAAAAATATACAACTAGGACTGTCCTTTTAAGTCTCAGAAACGTATTCAATTTCATACCCTTTTTTAATGGGTTTTTGGTTCGATAAGAAAGACTGACCTATATTTCACAGGCTATGCCTCATTGGTAAACGATGCATAAAGTGACGAAAACAGCGAAACACTTTATTGACACCAGGTGTATGCCGGATGCGCCAGTTTGATAGGAAAGAAAGGACTGAGTGCATAATGGCAGACAAATATTTTGAATGATTACTTTTTCAAATAGCAATATACATGATTAATGAAATGCAATGCATTAATTGAAAGTGACATTTTATTCATGTTTCAACATGTTTGAATAATATTTGTATCATATAAAATGAAATATGTTTTGAAGCTACTCTGAGATATGCTGACTGCTTCCTGTATGTACACCAATACCCTTAATTCAACCTGAGGTTGTTGTAAACGTATGTGCCGCTTGATCGAAGCAAGCATAGCCATCAATTACTTGAATGCATCAATGAGAAATGATCCTTAAACCTTTGTAGGCTAAATGTCAATGAGACCTATGAGATGAGATGATTCAACATTTTTAACTAAATTTTTAACAACTTAGCATGGCATAACAAAACTATTAAAAAATCATGGATTGATGAGAAGTGTCATATGTTTTCTGTCACTTCACTGATCCTCTGTTATATATTTTACAAGGCAGTATATTAAAGTCAACATTCCATAAAGACACAGTAAGTTAACTAAAAGCCTATCAAAAATGTTTATAGTGATATGTTTTTATATTTTTCTTGTCAGATTGAATCAGAAATAAAAATAAAAATTATTGCCTGATAAGACATGATTATAAACAGATGACTTGATGATGTGCCAGCTGTTCATTGAGCCGTAAAATTATAATGTTTTACTGCATCCGCAGTTGTGATGTTTGAATAATTGAAGGCTACCATACGTATAGACCATCATAACATTTTCTTTAAAAGTTTGTTCCCTTAAACATCCCTTTTGAATTTCTCCTCAAGCAATGCATGTTATTAAGTTTTCAAGTTTACAAGAAATAATAACACTTTATTTATCATTTGACATTAGATTGATATTTTGCATATATATTGTCAAAGCTTTCATTGAAGTAGAAAAAACGTAAAAAATCAAGTCAAGTTATTTTCATGGTGTGTGCTTCACTATGATGCTGTTTACTGCCAAAATTAATTAATTTAATCAGTCAAAGAAGGTTATCTGTAGAGTTTACATAATTTTCTTGACATAATATGATTAGTTGTTCAAGAGTTCTGAAAATTTTTTTGTTTTGTCCCCCACCGCAACGAGGAACAGGGGACTATGAATTCAGCGGCGTCTGTCCGTACATCTGTATGTCTATATGTACGTCCGGATTCTTGTTAACGCGATAACCCATGAAGCTTAGCACTTACAGTGTTCATATTTGGTGACAGCTTTCAATGGAGGAAGACTCAGACGCCAGTCGACTTTGGTGACCTTGACCTCATTTTCAAGGTCACCACCACACTTTGTAATACATTGTTAACACGATATCTAGTAAAGCTTAGCACCTAGAGTGTTCATATTTGGTGAAAGCCTTCAATGGAGGACGACTCAGAAGCCAGTTGACATTGGTGACCTCCAAAATACCAAAAGATAAATAATATTGATTATACCAAATATCTCTTACGGGCGGGGGACATTGTCATGTTAGTGGCAAACACTTGTTTTAAATGAAAGGAAGCTTGGGGTTAATGTAAACTGTACTTTTAATGACATGCCTTTTTAAATGGCATTTTTGAAATAAACTTTATCAAATACTACTGGAAAGGGTTATTGGATGATGTGGTTTTAGGTTTTTAAACAATGTTCAAGACATTTCACATTTTGAACGCAAGTAATCTTTGAGTACACAGAGATGAAAACATCCTGCTACATCAGCATATTTGTCTCCGCTTAGCTCCATCATATACCCTGATATCCTTCGGCCTAAAACGTTCGTATCGCTAATTATAGCAAGCCAATGAAATGACTCGCATTCAGCAATAGCGGCAAAAACCCGGATGAGAATTCACACAAATGTCAATGTAGGCTATAAATAGCCATGAGTATCCAGCCGTAAGCAATACGAGCGTTTTCAGTCCGAAGGGTATCAGGGTATATGATGTAGCTAAGCGGAGACAAATACGCTGATGTAGCAGGATGAGATGAAAATGACTTCACAAATTTACAACAGTAACAAACTTTGGCTATATGACCATATTGTTAATAGCTGTGGAATATATAAAATACTTTAATGACATTTTGTTTGCTTTCTTTCATGTTGAAATAATATTTACTCTTAATGTTTAGACAGGTTGCTATAGATTTAATGAAGTTGTTGATCTGATCTTTAATTCACCTGTGTACAATTTGCTGTATAGATGAGAATGGTAAGAAATGAAAAGTAAATGAGGTGACCATTTCTCACATTCAATTAAGTGTTTTAGTTAAGATAATTTTGTTAGTTGATTTAGAAATCTTTCAAGGTAAGCGCATGTAATTCTTGTTTGCTTAAAGATCCGGAAATCAAATTTCAAATGTAGATTTTTACATCCCTTTACCAATCTATTTGTAAAAGCATTCTGGGTCATACCTCAACTTAATGCTTTAGTAGACAGGACAAATCCAAAATGTTTTTTCTGGAATACGTTGAATAAACATTTCGTCTTTTAGTTTGCAGTAATCGTTGAATAATTTTTAATTTTGTGAAAAGAAATAACCATAAACATGTTGAGAGAAAAAAAAACAAACCAGGTACAAATACCAGTAAGATGTTTCATAGTAATTTTAAATCATACATAATTATATATATATGCGACATACATATGTTCATGAGATTGACCCTTGTTTTGTCAAAGACTGCCATGTCATAACTACCTATGTCGGGTTATTCAATTAATGGACATATGCAAATTACCTCAACTTGTTCTATAAAAATAGAAAAATCATGAGAGTGTCAACTTCAAAAAGCACAATTACTTGTTATCTTTTAGAAGGCTGTCAAGAGAGGCGCAGTGCGATTGCTTAAACTTATGTGTCAAACCATGAGATTTAGAGTTGAAATGGGAGGCAAAGTTTAACCTGACGGCTTGAGTAAAGGAGCCTTGTGAAATCTATAATCTGCGTAACGTAGTGCAGCAATGTTACATTTTATTTTAATGAGATTGATCCCTTCACCATTTTATTGCCTCGCTTCGAATGGCTGAAATATTGCCCAAGTGGCGTTATACAATAACTCACTCACTCACCATTTTATTGCATTAGGGGCTTGATCCCTGAATGCATATACTTCTAGTATTTTGTTCCTTGTTTCAGCAATACATGCCTCTGTGTTGGCCAAGGGTTACTTGCTTAGTCGTGATTGTTATTTTGAACACACCCTGTTAACATTAACCTTTACTGTTGATAGTGGTGCCCTTTTCTTTGCAACAGGAGAGACAAAGAGAAATATAGTCACAAGCGACGACAAAAGCTTTCGGCTCAGTATGATGATGTCTTGTTACAGAAATGCTTTTTGGTCAGTGTGGACCTTGAGGGGAAATTCATCTCGCTATACTTACATCTCTATCCCTAATTTGCCAAAAGATACTTGTTTTCAATGATAAACCAATAACGGTCATATCAATGTAAAGAAGTCGAAGTTCTGAATCCCATTTTCACGTATACTAGTTATATGAGGTAATAAACATTACTAATCCCTATTTTGTTTGTGTGTCCTGTAAATAGGTTTTAAAAGTTACATTTGAATCATTGGCCTGTTCCATTGTCCTGTGTTCGATCAGAAATCACAACTTAAGCTGTTTTGTCACTATAGTGAACTTATCAGCTTCAAGAACCAGTACTTCTTGATAAATAACACCATTGTTAAAATTCTACATATTTGGCTCCAACAACATACTCTACCATTTCATTTTTAGCCACACTGGCCGAGTTTAAGGATTAAGATTAGAGTTACCTCCCTTTACTATATCAGTTCAAAACGAATATAGAACTGACAATTTAAAGTTCCATATTTGATATAACTGTATTGATTTTGACGTTCTTTGACAGATAATTAGCTACGACTTCGTCCTAATATTTTTTTTCAAGGCTTTTTATTGCATTTTGAAAAAAACCAAAAACAATTTTACCCTTCAAAACTTGGTCAAACTGAGTCTTTAATGCCAGAACCGATTGAGCCCAAAAGTTTAGTTTCACAATTCCTCAATAAGGTCTAGCAGCACAGAAAGTTTGGGGGTAATAACTTAAGCTGTTTTGGCTAAATTTGCCCCCGAAAATCGGTGGAAAGATAAAAAATAAAATAATCATCCATTTCCTGTACATCCTATAAGAAGATAAAATTAATGTAAAGAGTTTTTGTTAAAATCTATGTTTTATCTGCAGACATGGAAGGTGCTACTCGGACAATGGGGTCCAAGGAACGGCATGCCTCAAGAGTTCAGGATATTCTATATCAACAAATGCAGGAACATTCCCAGTTCTGTGATGTTACCCTCATAATAGGCGAAGTTGTAAGAAAATCAATTGATAATAAAATTAGAATAAATTTGATTGTTTACTTTAAGTTTATACTTAGAAATTCAAATCAATCTGTAAAACCAGTCCACTGTTAAACTTCTGTATTGTCATGACACTAAAAATAGGTGTTGAGATGGCCATTATGTTATGGTAAAAAAAAGAAAAATCATTCAATGAGACATTTTATCAAATGCATGTTTAGGCCAAGAGAAGTGAACTTGATTAAAAATCTTATCTATTGTTGAGAAGAGGAGAGAGAAAATGATTTGCTAATGTTTGTGTGGCTTTCAGGAGATCAAGGCCCACTGGTGTATACTAGTGTCCTGTCCATTCTTCCAGTCTCTCTATCAGAGTGGCATGAGAGAAAAGGTGGCAAGTAAGTAGTTCATAACCTGTCATTTCTCAACAGTCTAATATAGCAAAATGATTGCTTGTGTTTCTTTATAGCTAATTAGGCTTGAGGCATATTCTGCCTACGGCCTGTCTTCTGTTGGGCTTTGTCTTAAAACGTTTCACATTTTCGACTTCTTTAGAACTGCTGTACCCCCAAATCGGAAATTTTGTACCTTGCACTTTGAGAATAATTGGCATGGCAGGAAGTTTTGCTCAAAACCTTGTTAGTTATTATTCTCCAAAACCACTTGACATAGAAGTAACAAATTTCATTTGGTGGATGATCATTTCTTATGCAGCCCTAAGACTTTTGAATCCATTGCTACTCCACAATAAATATTCAGATTCTATGTTAGCTTTAAAAGTCCCAACTCTCCTTTTTCTTCTGCATATAACTGACTCTTTTCCCCCTGCGCGTTGAGCATACACCAGTATCTGGATAACAGCGCCGTACAAATGTCCATTTAGTATAATAATTGTCCTTCACAAAGCTTTGTAGGAATCATAATGGTTTCACTTTCCCCATGCTTTTTTGATTCTTTACTTTGGTTTCTGGGCCATATCTCAGACAGTTCAGGCTAATGGCATGGCCTGTTGTCAACTTTGATGATCCAAATATGTACTTATGAGACTCCCCCTGTATGAGACTGTGTTTTATTGTGCAGGTGAGGTGCAGCTGACCTTTGGGACAGCGTGGGCCATGAAGGAGGCGGTCAAGTTTCTGTATGTGGGAACACTGGAGGTGAAGATGGACACAGTCAAGGAGCTGCTAGAGGCTGCAGAGTATCTGCAGATCTCGGAAATGAAGAAGTGCTGCAGCGATTACCTCTTCCTCATTGACATCAATGTGGACAACTGTGTGAACCTCTCTCTTATGGCCAGTCTTTATGACCTTGAGCTCTATAACAGGGCCTTCCAGTTTCTGAGAGGGCACTTGCCAGATGTCATGGCCAAGGAAGACATACTGATCCTCACCAAGGAGTCCGTCATCTCACTCCTCAATGACGAAACTTTAACTTATGTGTCACAAGAAGATTTCTTTGACTTTATATTCAGATGGACAGTCCACGAGCTTGATCAAAGAGAAGATGATTTTCCAGATTTGTTTACCTGTCTTGACTTGACAAAGTTAAGCAAGCAGTTCTTGGAGGATACAGTGGAACAATGTCCACTAGTGGTTAAGTTTGAAAAGTGCAAAGTTCACTTGCTGAATGTGAAAGTGAAGCTGATGTTTGGCATGCTGTCTGAGAACTGTAACCAGAAGGAGGTTATTCTCATTAGTGGGGGTTGTGGTCCAGGAGTCTACATCGGCCACTTCATGCTTCCCTACTCAGACTTCATGTCTGTCAACAACATGTTCGCCTACATAATTGATGAGAAGAGGTGGACGGAATTAGCACCCTTGCCATATGCGATGAGGAGACCTATGCTTGTCTGTGACGAAAGAGGAAACTTGTATGTATATGATAATTCAAATGGTCTGGAGGAGTCAATGTATTTATTTCAATACAAAGTTGCTGACAAAACTTGGACAAGTATCAAAGTGGTGTTCCCATCAAATTGTGAAAATGTTACAATTCAGAACATGGTGTGTTGTGCAAACCGCTTATTTTTCATTTCTTCTGGGATTCTGAAGAAGAAGCCACAGAGTACAGATGGAGCGGTGGCAGCAGCTAACAGCAGCCAGACGTCAGCATGGACATGCTTCCTGATGGAGGTGAATCAGGACTCTGAAGAGAGCATCATTAAGTGCAAGCTCTTTCCTCGCAACCCAAACACTGAGATCACCGCCTGCGCAGTTAACAACACTTTTGTGTGTGTGTCTGGCTGGAAGTGTGGCGACAAGGGTGGCAAGAAGAGTAGACACAGTGCTAAGTGTGTCTACTTTGACACAAAGTCAGAACGCAGATACGACATCTCACGGGGATTCATGTTTGAAAGCTACATGTTTCCTTATGGTGATGGGATTATGGTAGGAAAACCCGGCAAACTATCAACCCGTGTGTTTTCTTTCAAGGATAGAAAGTGGAAGCCCAAGAAGGACTTTGGCATCCCTCTTCCTCCTGAAAATGCAGACCGTGTAGACTTCTCATTCACATGCTACAAGGACGAACTGTATGTACTTGGTGGAAAGAGCCTGGAGACTAAGGAGCCACTGAAGAATGTATTCAAGTACAACATGGAAAAGCGGCAGTGGATCAAGATGGAGGACATGCCCGAGGCACTCATGGGCAGTGCTGTCTGTGTTGGCCGCATGCCCCGTGACCATGTTCGCTGCCACATACACTGCCCACACTGTCAGTATGTCACCCGCCGCAGTCAGGCCACATACGACATTGCATACTCCGAGAACCCTGAAGATGATGAGGAGTACTCCATTGACAACTACTCGTACGACTACTCCAACCATTCCTACGTTTGGGACGAGGATGACATTATAGATTTGGATGATGACGATGATATGTACGATCAGGATTATGATTATTGGGCCATTTAATCATTGGATTGTTTAAAGTTTTGAAGATAATGTTAGTCAGCTTTTTTGTATCAAGATACATTGTTGATTATAAGTATGTTAAAGTTGACTGACCAAGTAGTGGTGATGAGACGTTTCCCAGACACCTAACGTACACGGCACAAAGACCATGTTGTAATGCATATGAGCTAATTGTCATACAAAATGTTCTGATATTACATCTGTCATCATCAACATTTTGTTATGCTTGTGCCATTGTACACTGTTGGATCCTTTATGGAAATACACTCCTGTTAATAGTTTTGAAATATTTTCAGATTCAATATCAATTCAACTGTAAAATGGTACACGGTATAGTTACTGCAATGTAATGTATCTGTAAGCCCAATGACTCCTTAACATATTAGCACTATCATCCAGAAAGTTAAAGGACTGAAAAAAACTGACTGAAAAAAGTATCAACCTGTCACCAAATTTTCACCCAAGACTTGTTACTAGCATACAATGTTCCAGTTTTGTATAGACAGTTTGGATTTATTTCCTTTATTAAATACTTGTTATTCCTATATTCAGCTCTGCAGAATAACTCTGCACATTCTAATTCAATAAATCATGACTATGAGAATGTGTCCAATGCTCCTTGAATAAAGTTTGCTCCTAATAATCTGTATATTATCTTTAAATTGCGTCATATGTTCATAATTTCGCACTTTGAAGTTTACACATAATCCTGAACGTTGATTGGTTGAGAGCACGGTCATGTGATCTTAATTCCAGAGTTCCAGGAATTATTTGAAAATCCTTGAAAAGAAAATGCACGATGGATAAAACTGAATAAATAAATAGCAATTGCTTTGTGTCAATCTGATTCGCTGAACACGGTAATAGAAGTTCAGTTCATACCTCCATAAACTTAATTTCGTGACGTCACATCATTTTAAGCCACGCCCATCGACGGAACTATTTGTAAACAAGTTACGTTTTTCTAAAAATAGCCACACTTTGTGCAATGCCACTTCTTGAAAGTAGGTAAATAAAAAATTAACATAATTCAGTATGAAATAATTATTGTTGTCAAAGGTTCTAAAGGTAGTCATTTTCATAATAAACAAGAGAGCTCTATCAGAAATTACAACCGATCGTGTTCCACCCATGAGAAGGCAAATGTCATTGTTCAATGCTCTCGCGGCCGTTACAAGGGAGGCTGGCAAATTAATGTCGTTAAGTTCTGTCGTTAAGTTCATGAACAGAGTTAAGCTTGGCTCCTCAACAAGTTTAAGAACTGTGTGCTGTTTAATCAGATTCCGTAAGATCGAGATCATAACACCACCAGTATATGGCATCTACGAGGCTAAATTTGGCTGGTTTCCTCTCCGAGTTCTACGTTCGCGATTTGTGTTTACAACTGTGAGAACTAGCAATGTCAAGGCCACGTGTGACGGACGTCCGATAAGTTCAGGGCCACGTGCGTTGTAGATTTTCATTGGCTGATGAATGTTTTGTAGGCGGGGCTAGGGATCCGATGACGTTGTGATTGACATTTTATCTTTTTCATGCTGTTGAGCGTTGAATTCATTCGCATATACAGTGCAGCTCTATTTGGTGCAAACATGTATATCTAGAGCAATAAAATGTTTTAAAAACAACTAGCATGTATATATTTATTTATAAGAATTGACTTCAGCATTTATTAAGTTCAGATTATTGAAGGAGAACAGGATAATCTACGCGGATTCACACAGTTTGCACATCAGTTTTTAAGTTTATACCTCCATGAACTTAATAAATGAAGTCAATTCTTAATTAAACCAAGGTCATTTTGATATGACCAAAGGAAGGTCATTTTGACATAAAGTAAATCTTTCTCTAAAATATCAAAATGATTATGTTTTCTTGTTTTCAATTGTAAATGAAATACAATCATATAAATGTTAAGGAGTAGAAACTCTGCGTCTCACATGTTAAATGACCTACTTAGCGCTGACAAACTATATTTGTCCTTGTGTCTGTTATAAAAATAAGTTCAAAAATTACATTTGAGTCATTGGTGAGCGCCACTGTCCAGTTCTCAATCACAAATCCAGACTATAACCTTTCTATTGTCACTATGCTGAACTAATAAGCATTGAGATCTTGATTTTCAGAAACAGTCGCCTCTTCTCAAATAAACAACACTATTTATGGATTCTGACATATTTGATCCAAACAAGATACTCTGTTCTCCTTCAATAATCTGTATTACAGTACTATTATTCAAAAGCATTTTAAATTGTTTTTCTTGTACATGACATGATATTTCGGCTATTTTTTACACCTTCTACTGACTAGATATTCTGAACTGTGAGTCAACATTAACAACAAAACATATATTATCAAATTGTTTTCTTGAATCCATTAATTGTACTTGACACCCACAAAGTTTATAGTTTATTTAAAGTGTTATGACTAGCTTTTTCAGTTCATAATTGACTATTTCAAGGCATTTGAGGGTATAGGCACTCACTGTAGCTCTCTACTGATGCGATGAAATGCTTATTATCCTTTACAATTTACAATGAAAAAGACGGCCTTAGTTGGCTCAAGATATAGAAAATCTATAGTCAGCTGTGTACAAAATGGAAAAAATATGGACAGTTAAAGGAAGTAATGTGTGCAGCTTTTAAATTTACCTCAACTCTGAACTGGGAATAAAGGATAAAATATTGTTTATTAAAGCAATCTTGTAATATGGCCAGTTTTTTAAATTTAGTATAAGCATTGTTACTGGATTAAGATCTTGATAGCCAAGTTTAGTTACGTTTCGGGGAACTTGGCTATCGAAGCTTGTGCCTTCTGTCTTTTATATGTTTGGCGATCACCCTCCCCTCTAATTGATTTCCACTAATGTCTTAACCACATTAGTTGTGTTCGCCCGCATCCCTTAGTGGATCCATGTAACTTACAGTAAAGCACGCTCTTCATACCTCTCCGTGGTTAAGCGCCGCCCCAGTTAGTGTCTTCCGATATCATAGTTCATGTGGATTTAATCCAACGTTGCATTAAATAATTCTGGTCATTTTAAATCAACTTTATTACCTGAATACGTACATATTTGTTAAATAACTCCCGAGGTGAATTACCTGAGTGAAAATCGTTAGTAATAATGAGAGAAATGCATGATCTCTGCATTCGTTGTATATATGAAATATTGGTGTGCACTAGTGCTTTGAAAGATGATTATCCAAAAAATTGAAAATTGAATATTTTGAAAAGGAACATTTTGAAATAACCAAATTGCAGTTATTATAGAGTTTTGTCTGTTGAGTTGAGTGTTGGATGGTCTGGCAAATTCAGGTGTTGTTCCAGCCACAGTCAGTTTGCCCAAATGCAAGGAATGTCAGATTTTGAGAATATCTTCTTTGAGGCTAAGATTTGTGAAATTCATTATCCAACTACCAGTTGATAAGGAGTGGCAGAGTTCAAGGAGTGTTAACCTGATATCTATTCACTGATATCTTATTTTCTCCAACCCTAATGCAGAATGAGGGACATTGTATTTGGTGGCTTCCCTACATCCGTCTGTCCATTAAGCATATGTCCCAATTCTTGTTAATTCTTGTTAACGCGATAACTCATGAACCTTTGCACTCTTAAGTCTTAATCCTCAAAGATAGACTGAAATGACCCAAGGCCATTTTTGCGATTCATTAAAATGTATTCAAATTTGACAGTGACTTAACTTTAAATTTCTTAAATCAGTCGATAAACAACTTAAATACGGCTATTTCAAAACACCAGCTAATTAGCACTAGGGAAGCGCAAGTCCTGCCGCATGACGTGATAGGAGTCGCCCCTATAACTTCTTATTGAAAAAAGAACATCAAATCTCGCTGTTTTAACCACCGTTTAGATATATAAGAGGTCATCATAACAACCCAAACCTTCGATTAATTTATATTTTATTTATCTTTTGTAATTTGTATTGTTCCAAGCAAAAGACAGTGCTTACGATGGTATGTGTACTATCGTACAGCATGTGCTCATCTATTACGACGTCTACCAAATGTTACTACAATCAGACTGGGTAAAAAAGTCTAATGTTTTTACAAACAGGTGCCCATTATGTAATCCCATCATTTTCAAATTGAATTTTTATTTTCATGGTCTCTGATTATACCTATTGGATTTTCCCGCATTTGACCCGTTGGTGTATATGTCTAGTATGTTGTCTCTATGTCCAATCATTATGAACCAACTTGTGGAAGATGTATTCAACCAATAAATTAAGAGAAGGACATTGGGCTCACGCTTTTATACAGATACTGACAAACATTTGAAAAGTTTATCATTTGGAAAGGTTACCATATTCCTTTAGGATTATATTGGATGTACCTTGCGCTTTTGCCAGGTTATTATATCATTGATTGCCACACGGTGTGTATGTAATACTTGATAACAAGATATGTTAGATAACTACAAACGAATCATCCACTTTAGTACTAAGTTGTCACAAAAGTTAAGTAAAATAAAAGAAGATTTTCGGCAAGATATGATACAAATGTCACTACAGTTACATTGTATCCCGTTCGTTAACAACTTTCACTTTTTTCGAGACAATTTACATTTCATATCGATTTATAGCCTGCATGATATAACAATCTGTGTTATGCAATAGTGGTTGATCTTTCACCATCAAAGTTCTAAACTGTTTTTATATAAATCCACCCAAGAAAACCGCGTCCAGGGATTGTCACACTTCAATCAACATGGATATGACGACTGAGAAGGAAAGTTGATATCATGAGGCAGAAATATATCATATTTGTAATTTCTTTCGGTAATGCTATTGCCCCTATTTTGCTGTTTAACTAGCTTACAAATATAGGGAAAAACAAAGAGCTGAAGTGTCAGCTGACTCCTAACATGTCACACACTGGGCGTGGCTTCCAGTCGTGCTACGATGATTTTATCAAAGCTTTCCCCAGTCTGATTAGGTGGTTATTTTAAACTGGGTTATATAAGGTGTATACAGTGTATATTTGCTCTTTTGATTCGTATAAGTAAAATGACTACAGATAATAATTTGTAATAATCAAAATTATGCATTAAGCCTCCTCTTAAGAACTTCCTTTAGGATTATATTGGATGTACCTTGCGCTTTTGCCAGGTTATCATATCATTGATTGCCACACGGTGTGTATGTAATACTTGATAACAAGATATGTTAGATAACTACAAACGAATCATCCACTTTAGTACTAAGTTGTCACAAAAGTTAAGTAAAATAAAAGAAGATTTTCGGCAAGATATGATACAAATGTCACTACAGTAAACATATATGACATTGTCGGTTGTCCATCATGTGTAAACTTTTCAAATTTGTTACTTCTCCTAAACTACTTTACCACAAAAGCTGCAATTTTGTGTTGATACAAATGTCACTACAGTAAACATATATGACATTGTATCCCGTTCATTAATGATTTGATGTCAGACCTAAGTTGTTTTTTGTGACCTTAGCATTATTTTCAAGACCATGAAGGCACTTCCACCACTCTTCCATCTTGTTACCGCAATATTTCATGAACTGAGAGGGAAATTATGTTTGAACACATCCCCTATAAAATGCATGATAGCTACACCGTAGAAACATTAAAGGAAAGAAACAATGATATTTCATTATGATATGTCTCTAATGACTATAAAACATCTAAATGGCTGAATGTTTTTTTCGTCCAGGTTGTTTTATGAATATATATATTTATGAAGAAAAATTTGAGAAGTTGATAACAGTACAAAACACATTTTGAACAATAAACTCCACCTAGTCGGGACTAACATTTAATGTTGGGGGCGTGTTTTGACATGGTCACATTGAAAGTCAAAGGTCAAGGTTGTGAGTTCTGAAATACATAAAAAAAACAATCATTGTAAACACGATTACTTTAAAAATTTAAATAGCTTTTTGAGATCTCAGATTAACCATTTATTGATTTTACAATCCTCAGGATTATTTGAATATGGTCACATTCAAGGTTATAAGTACTGAAATCACTAAATATAATTTTGAAATGAAGTAATGGTATCCAAATTATTGAAGCGCATTGCTGCCAGCAGTGAGAAAAATTTACAAAACTTCTTATAAGATGATACTTTCATCTAATTAAATGATACTAAAAGTATCATCTAATTAGATAAAAGCATCATCTAATTAGAAGAAAGTAACATCTAATTAAATGTTGAATACAATAATGAATGTAATTTTTAATTAGATCAAACTATGATTTAATTAGATCAAACTATCATCTAATTTGATGAAACTATCATCTAATTTGATGAAACTATCATCTAATTTAATGAAACTATCATCTAATTTGATTAAACTATCATCTAATTTGATGAAACTATTATCTAATTGGAACTTTCGTAACTTTTTCTCACTGCTGGCAACAATGCACTACCATACCAAATGCTTCTAGTCATAAGTGCGATTTCTTAACTTTAATGCTCAATTGTGCTATATTTAGAAAAAATGCCCATTTTCAGTTATGGGGCTGCTCTGCTTTTGCTGTGTCCCGCAAACGCTCATCTAGTTTCAACTGAGATGCATGTAGTTAAAGTTGACCAGTGGCCTCTTTATTAATACCACTAATTCTTATAAAAATGAAGAGGTGCTTACAGGGGAATGTATCTGTGATGCTTTTCCTTAGTCAAATGTAATATTGGGGGGCTGAAGTTTGTACAAATGTTGTATGTATGGCATTGGCTTTGAAATAATTGAGTCATGGCTGTCACACCAATACGTCAGGATCAAATGTACAACATTCAGGCTTCAGGGGTGCATTGTAAGTCAAATAAAAACTATGATATGTCAAAAGCTTTCTGGTTGATGGATCTAATGAGCTATAACTATTTACTTGCAAGGAACTTTTAGTATTTATATTTGGTGGATTAATTTTTTTAATAGACAAATTGTTTGCAATGTGTATATATCTGAAGAGAATCTTTAATATTTTTTAGAAGTTTTTTGTTGTTGAATTTAGTTATCTTATCTTCAATTATGATTTTGTGTTTGACATCTGAGTAGTCAAAGGTACATTATTGGTTAAAACCTGTAGATTCTATCAGGAACTGATTAAACTGTCGACATGTACATGGTAGGCCTACTGATTAAACTGTTTTGTTTTGATTTTAAGCTCATCTTACCTGAAAGGCCCGTTGGACTTACGAAATGGCATCAGCAGACTTTTCTCTTTATAGCTCATCAAATCTGAGAAGTAAGACGGGCTTATGGCATGGCCGGTTGTCCATCATGTGTAAACTTTTCAAATTTGTTACTTCTCCTAAACTACTTTACCACAAAAGCTGCAATTTTGTGTTGATGTACCTAGCTCCTAGCTGACCCAAATTGTACATTTGTCGTACATATCCATCCTTATATCTACTTTTGTCTATTCTCAAACCATTAATGCTAGAAATCTCAAATTTTGAGAATGTCATCTTTGTAAAAAGGAGACTGAGATGTGTAATCCCAAAAAAGGGCATGGTAGGGGTGCAAATAGCATGGTAAGAGTGCCAAAAAAATGACTAAGTATTTGAACAAAGCATTGTTATAAGTTCAAATTAATCACATTGTTGTGGTTTTAAGGATTCAAACGAGACCATGTTCATGTCTGTTGCACAAATAATATTCAAACTAATATAAACCAAAACTGGTTGGCATAAGAAAGCTCAGATTTTCAGAACAACATCTTTGTTCCATGAAGATTAAAGTTTGTAGATGTGGTCTTGATCGCCCTTCAAATATGGCAGGGTACCCAGCCTCAAATGTTCCGTTGTCGCTTTTTCAGAAACTGATCCTGCTAAAATAATGATCTTTTGATCTAAAATGTTAAGAATGTAATCTTTGTAGAATTAAGACAAAGATGTATGAAGTTCATTGTCCTACCCCCAAAAGTAAGGGTGTGGCAGGGGTTCATTTGGTGTGGCAGGGTTGCAAATAATAAAAGATAACCGATTTTTTAATAAATAGTTTTGTGAAATAGTCAATTCAATCATGCAACCAGGATTCAACGAGTCCAAGTTCTGACATGTCAGTTGCACAAATACTAAGCAAAATATAAACTTAAAATGTTCAACAATGTTGTAGTCTATCACTGAGCTTGAGGAGTCTGCAGTTTGCTATCAGTGGACTCACAGTAGACAGGGACAGGCATATGTGGAAACATGATATCATTACAAGTTCTTTGGGTTTGGTTTTGTTGATGTAAATTAGGTGATAGACGGAAACAAACAGGGAGTCAGAAGATGGAGGTAGGATTTTGGTGACACATGATATTTAAAATGTGTTAAAGAGCCACTCCGTGAGTTGTTGGAGTAATATATGCCAAACTTAATCAATGGTGTCATTTGAGTTGTTGGAGTAATATATGCCAAACTTAATCAATGGTGTCATTTGATCGCGAAGTATTGACTGTTATCAAAAAGACCCATTGTAAAACTTATTGTTTTCTTACAGTGACAAAATGAAGTTAGAACGTCACATATTATGATCGAAAACCGGACAGTGGTGCGCGTCAAATAGTCAAACGTAATTTTGGAGACTTATCTAAAACAGCCAGGAGGGCAGTTAGTAGTGGATAGCGTTTGTTAGGTTATAGAAATAGAATGAATTTATATTGGACGTGATATCTACACCTCTGTGCATTTATAAGCCTGTTTTTATATTTTCATGGAAAACCAGTATTTGTCATATATATGTCTTTTGGACATGAAAAGTTAAGATGTTTTGATTTTATATCATCACATATGACAATTAGGTTCGTATCAAAGGTAAATGATATGTCATGAAAATCACGGAGTGGCTCTTTAACTGCTTACAGAGAGTATTTCCACAAGATATAATAATGCCAATGTATGAGCGTGAAAATTAATTAAAATATTGTTACTCCCTAACTGCTCCCCCCCCCCCCCCCCCCCTGCAAAGCTTTGCAAGGAACAAAATGTTTAAGCCTCTGTCCGTAATTCGGTAGTACTGTTATTCCGTAATTCCAAAATGTTTTCGTTTCCAGGCCATATCTCAGAAACCGTTCAATATGTGTTTACATAACTTGGTATGTGATTAGAGCTAGTATCTGAGTGGTACCTTTTGCTTCTTTGGTTTATATATTTTTGGAGTTTTTTTTTTTTATACCAATGTATAGTACATATGGAGGATAGGGACCTTGTGCTTTCGTTTCTGAGCCATATCTCATAACCTGTTCAATATTTTATTTCGAAAACTTGATATGTTGTTAGACCTAGAGTTGCATTAGTGCTACTTTGGTTATTCTTTATTTTCTTTCTTTTTTTTAAAGTTTGTATTTCCCAACAAATAAGTATCATACACAAATATTCAGCTGTTTGAAACCAGTCTCCAGGTAGCTGATAAGGGTAATCATAGATCTTTGATACTCGTACATATACAAAATCTATATCAAAAGTACTGGAGTGAAAACTTTTCAAATATTTAAAAGTCATCGGGGTTGTACAGATATAAATAACAAGTGAATTTTTTAATATGTTTGTAGAGTCACATTACAATAGTCCATATTTGTTTCTATTATATAGGTAAATCAGATATTTGTTACTAAAATAGTCATTTACATTTGAAAATAGATAAGGCGGGGGATGGAACAAAATGTCCAACAAACATGAAGATTTGCAGTACAACAGCATGTCCTGGCTTCTTCAGGCAGAAATATGCAATTAAAACATGCTGTTGTACCGCAAATCTTCATGTTTGTTGGACATTTTGTTCGATGGTTCGATAGTGTATACAAAGAGTATCAGAATGAATAAAATATTGCTGGTTATGCATTTGAGAAGGCTATACATTTTGTAGCTTTATAATACTCTTATATTTCTGTCTGAAGAAGATTGAAGTTTGCTTTGATCTTTTTTAAGCTTATTTTATATAAATTGTATTACTGCTAGAGTGACAAGTGGATTATCTTTTTGGCCTTTTACACACAAAATGACATTTTCACATGAAAAGTTGATATTTCCCAGACAATGTTTCAAACCAGCCGGCTAATTCCTTCCATACATTCGCTGTTTAAGGACATTCACATATGGATAATTGTTTTAGGAGTGGACTCACAGAATGTACATAATTGAAAGTCAATGTATTTAATTACATGTAACTTGTAATTATATAATGCAACCACCTTAACTGTACACTTTCAGTGCTCTGTTTGCAATCATGTACTCATTTGACCAATCTTCTTTGCTATATTGTTTTCTTAGGCTACCTTCCCATTTCTTCTGACCACTAGGTTTGGTTTGAATTTTTCAGTATGAGTGTATTGTAAACAGCCTTACTCCTTTGTTTTTGTCCACAAATACAAGAAATTTTAAAAGGTAATGAAGGATATTGTATGTGGTAGAAAGTATTATGCCAAATTGCACTTTTTATGCCTTCAAGTTTCCAAAATTCCAATTTGATCATTCCATACTTTACGTCAATGTCAACTTTTTGTAAAAATAAATTACCCTTTTGGCCTACCATATCGCAAACAAAAGTTTTATTTCTAAATTTTATATGAATTTTCTATCTATCTTGAAATTATTATTAAACCATATTGACTAGCCAAAAACATCCCAAAATGTTTTTCACATTTGCATAAAATCCTTTTAGGTAGCAACACCATGCCATTATTACATCTTTCCAAAAATTTTTCGAATATGGGGAAGGATATTATCATACATATATTCTGCTCCTGCCATGAGAAGTTTTTCTAATCAACATGGCTTTTATTTGCAATTTGAACATATGTCAGATTTTCTATTACTAGTCATTTGATCCACATTACTTTTTGAGCAATGATTTAGTTTTGGTAAGATTTCAAAATGACACTTCTACCCACTGGTGTCAAAGATCTCGCAGACCATAAATTCATTTCCTTGTATGTTTTGTCCAACTTGTCTTCTGACAGTTGATACCTACTACATTGTTCATCTCAACATCAAAATCTTCCCAGCAAGCTAAATTTTGACTGAATCCAATGATGATTCAACTCCGTACACATCTTAAGCTTAAGATCTTTTTGGGTCCTATCCATTTCAACCTCTTTTCTGCGTTAACTTATAACCTGAAAACCTTACAAAGAAAGCTAAAGTGTTCAGAACTGCAAAAAGACTTGCTTCTGTTTCATCTAGTGTTAAAGTAGTGTCATCAGCAAATTGGGCTAGAAGGCTTCTAATACTTCCAATGTCGATTTCTGTTGTCTTTTCTTATTGAAAAAGCTAGTACTTCTGCACACAAAAATAAAAAATATATATGGTGATACTGGATTCCCCCGACGGCAGCCACTAGATACTTTATAGAAGTTTGTTGCAAATCTATTTACTTGTACACTTGATTCAATGTCATTTAACAAAACTTGTATGGAGGCTTGGTCCAAAATTGACCACATTGTGCATAAAGTTTCAATCAACTAAAATCAGATTCTTCTTTGCTAACTTGTCTTCCTCGGAGGAATATAATCCTTCAGAAAAGAATTTTGCTTCAAGGACAATGTCATTAGTGTTTTCAATAGTTGATCCATCTTCCAACTCTAATTGAGACATGGCTTGTCAATATTATTTTAATGTGACTGGGTATGTGATTAGACTAAGTGGTGTCTCGTACTTCTTTGGTTATTCCGAATTGTTTTTATTTATTCTGGTTTCCATGTAAACAATTTGAACTTGGCGCATATGGGGGTAGGAGCCTTTTCCGGCCTCAATCTGAAAATCAATGTCGTATTATTTTTGAGACCTGGTACGTGATTAGACCTAGTCGTGGAATGATGCCTTTTGCTTCTTATATTTTTCAGAACTTTTAAATTGTCCCGATTTCCATGGAAACAACTGGATATTGAACTTACTGCATAAGTCGCAAATAAATAATAAAGGTAGGATTCAAAGTTGTGGCGGGGGACATCACAGTGCATCTCATGCACATATTTCAAGTTTTTAAAGAATCTCTTTTACCTATTCTGTATCATGATTTAAGGAATATGATATTGTTATATTGATTTTCTTCCAACTTTGTTTAAAGCACTGGCACTTGACAGAATTAATGGGTATAAATCTTAGTCTTGAACATCAACAATACAATATGAGCTACATAGCCCATGGCTCTATTTTTTACTTCAGCACATGATCCATTGACTTTAGAGATTAATTCTTGTGTACAGGTAGCTTTCTGTGCATTATAATTCATAGATTTGGTAACGCTGTGGCCCTAATAAGACCCACTGGGGCCATGCCCTAAAACAACTTTCCCCCATTATTATCTCCGGAATGAAAGGGTATAGAAAGCTGAAATATTGTACAAAGACTCCTTAGGCAATTCTAAATTGGACATTTGGAGACTGTGGCCCCAAATAAGGGACACAATTTGTAACCTTTTCTTTTCTTCTCGAGATATAAAAGCTTAGCAAGATGAAATCATGTGTACAGACTCCTTCACTAATGAGAATTATGATTTGTAGTTATGGTGATCGCGTGGCCCCTAGTAAGGTTAATACTCGAGAAATCTATATTCATCTAGAGACCTTGTGTGCTTTTACTTATGGTGTTTATAGTTCACGCGCCACATTCTAAAACAAATTATTGTCTTGTTTTCCAGATACAAAAACCCTGATGTGGTTAATCCATGTGAACAAACTCTTCCGCTAATGGAATTTTATTTTATTTGGTGACCATAAGATCCTATAAAAGTTGACCCTGTTCTTCCTTTTGCAATAATTTATATGAAGCCTGATGAGCTTCAGAGGCAACAGCTCTATCTCGTATAACAAAAACGACAGACAGGCTTCTTTATATTTCAAAAGCATTTATTTCAGTCACTAGGCTGTAACACGTGGATCTAAACGGTTTCTATCAAGTCCAGAGTCTGTGACTGCACACTCTTTGTTGCTAGATAGCATACGACGACAACAACATGGAAACACGTCAGTAGCAGGACACCAATTTCAATAAAGTTTGAGTAAATGAGTAAATTATCACCTCATTGTAAGTTCATCTCAGAACAGCAAGAGTTATTTCCCCTACCTCTGGCTGGAGGACAGGGGAGGCGACTCTGCTGCTACAAGACTACCAAAGGTCCTTGCATGCATGACTGGTTTCATAAAAAGTCTCAGTGGCCCTAGACAAGCACTGAACATAATATATATATATATTATTTGTTTATAAGTATATATCTTGAAGTTGCTCAAAGTTTGGTATAAACAATTTAAATCATATTTTAGATTAATATTGTAACTTTACAAAAGTTTAAAACAAAATATAAGTTTTAGACATCATCCAATTTAGATGAGGACATACAAGTTTTACAAACAACATCAAAATATTGGACAAAAATGTTGCAATGTGACTGCCAATGTCAGCCATGTTTCTTATATAAAAGTAAACTTAGAATGAGGCAAGGCGCAGAATGAACAAAATGGCTGAACAGTGAGGGTGCCAAAGTAGCGATCATTCACAACAAACAAACAATTGCTTCAAAACTTAATACCTAACATCCAGAGATGTACAAGTCCTTCAGGCTGTCAGGCCACCTTACTAGATCCATACTGTCCTGAGAACTGATCAACCTATTCCAACAATATTCACCTCTCATAAATACCTACACTAAGACTAGCAAAGAGCTCTACAAGTAAAACACTTTCATCAATGTCGTTACTCAAAATCAAGAAAAGATATTTTTTCTCAGATTGTTAAATTGCAAAATTATTTTAGATCTATTTCTTATGTTCCAAAGTCAGGTAGTGGTATCTGATGTGCTATGATGTTTCCGCAATGTCATGATTAGAGGTAACATACCTGTGTGCCGCTATATCGATTCTTTTGTCAACATTAGCACCTTGTACCTGAATGATATCCATCCATTGTGCCTATACATAACTTGTTTCAGTTCTCTTAGTAATTTCTGTACCCTGATCTTACTACTTGGATCTTACTTAGTTAACAGGGTCTGCATACAGGAAATAAATTACCAAAAAAGCAAACTGCTAAAATAACAAAGATGAAATACATTGCACTTGGTCACAATCAAATATTGTTTCTAAAACACTGTCTAAAATGATCATGTTGTTATCACATTTGGCTTGCGTCAATGATGTGGTCTCCTTGATGCATGCAGTCAGGGTTGCTTCACAGCAAGAGCCTTTTTCTGGACCAGGACCCTCTTTGACAAGCAAGGAGAAATTCTTCATATGAAAAGAAATGAGAAATGAAGGAGATTGGTAAAATAAAGTGTGGCTATGATTGAGTGGAGGGTGCACCTACAGCTGATGAGAGATGCTAATGCTGTGTAGTGAGGTCAGACATAACCAGCCAGGACCCATCGATTGGGTGCAATCTTCAGCCACTTCATGAAGAGTACACTTTGACCCTGTAGGTCAACAAACTGCCAGGGGAGTCCTGGACGTGCTTCCAGAGACAGGCACACCAGAATGTGTAGTTGGAGGCAATCTTTTCAGCCGGGAACCAAACCCCAAGCCATTGCGTGTACTTGCACTGAACAGTGTGTGTTGAAGGAACTCTTGCACATGTCAAACTGGATACAGTTCCTGACAAGATGCACAGGTAACCCTTCCTGCTGCATATACATACTATGCTCCATATCCTCATGTCTTCTGCAAGGATATAATTTCTCTTTGGTTTTCATTGGACAAAAAGAGTATAAAAGCATAGTTTAGACAAGTGTACTGGAGAGTGATGCCAAGGGAAGAGTGACAAGATGCACAGGCTTCTAGAGACCTAAAGCATTCTGCTTATGAATACACCTTCAGACATGGACTTGAACTCGTAGAAGGGCACCGACTCCATTCTTACTTAGAGGTTGGCTGCTTAACAATACTGCTGTAAGATAACACAAATATATATACCCTAAATACATGGCAGACTTTCACACTGAACACACTTCATAGGAGCCATTCATGTTATGGAGGAGAGTAGGACAAGTGTGCTGAGAGGGGAGGGGGGAGGGGTGATTCTTTCAACCCAGGGGAAGGTCATTCACACGGAAGCGGGGGGAGTGGGGATTGCTTACACGTACATACTATACAGGCCTGGAGAACAGTCAACACAAAGTCTCTTGTAGCCAGTCACTTACAGTGTTGAGGGAGGCATACCAAACATTTTTACAAATATTCATAATTTACACATAAAAAATCAACAGTCAAGGCCTGCCTAAAAGCCATTATATTCACAATATATTATATATAATATAGAAAAAAAATGATAGTGCTGTCAAGTAAAAAAAAATAGTTCTCACGAGATGCAAAGTGCTCACTAAAGATAGCATGCAGCATCCCAGATAAAAAGAGCTTTTGAAATGCTTGTCTGCTGCTGAGATGTGGAACCTACAGACAGGTAGGCAGGGGACATGTGGCAGGGGACAGGACTGCCATCTTCAGCAAGCACAGAGCAACCCACTTTTGATAAACAATTATTATTAAAGGGTGATAAGTGGAACATAAGATGTTTTGATGATCAGCTATAACAGCCATATTGCACATGATTTGTCATTTCTCTGACCATGCATTAGAATGAATCACACGTCGCAAGAACCAGCCCAACGACTACCCTAGAGTTGCATGCCTTGTGACATTAGTAGGGAGCAAGTAGAGCAGTCATGCACACAATGACCTCGTCCCTGCAGGCTGCACTACTTGTCCCTCCAGTGTGAAGGCCTGCAGACAGGATGACTACTTGTCCCTCCAGTGTGAAGGCCTGCAGACAGGATGTACTACTTGTCCCTCCAGTGTGAAGGCCTGCAGACAGGATGACTACTTGTCCCTCCAGTGTGAAGGCCTGCAGACAGGATGACTACTTGTCCCTCCAGTGTGAAGGCCTGCAGACAGGATGACTACTTGTCCCTCCAGTGTGAAAGCCTGCAGACAGGATGACAGGTGCACATCCTGCCCAGTGTAGTCGTGGGCTCACTGTATTAAATGTAAAAAACTTGACATTCGCATGTACCCAAGACTGGGCATTAACAGAGAATATTGTGAATATCAAGAATGGGCAAATCAAAGGACCTTTCCTCCAGCTCTCATTATATTTTTATACATGGAGAGATTTAACGACAGTTGTCAAGCGAGAACAATAATAGACCAAGCACTAGAGAAGTTGCTGACATTTCATGCCAAAATAGAACATTCAAATGCAAAGCCTTTTAAACTGTGGATTTGCACAGCCCAAACAGTCTCATATACAAGCAACCTGTCAGAATTACGCCTGTCAAGAGCTAGAAGTAGGAGAATAACGACATGAGATAATTATGCTTTATGTTAAAATATGTCAGACAGATATAACATATTTCTATTTGTAGAAAGGTATCAAAGTTCATATGATATCAACTCTTTCAAGTTATTTGAATTGATGGAAAGCAAACAGCATATAAAACTCAACAATAGGTACCCTTTGAAACTGAGATTTATCATATTCCTCATGTTTGAAATTAGCTCTACTACCAGCCACTAGACAACCTGTGTACGAGGGGGCGTTGACCCACCAGATATGGGACCTTAGCCAGTATTATGTCTGTCTCTATCATTCTTAATGAACACAGCTTCTTAACAGTCAAACTTTACACATAAAAAATGTAAAACAAATACCAACTAAAGAGTGATAAAGTTAAGTTCATAAACTAGAAAATAAATAAATAAATTATGAAAAGAACTTCAAACAATAAAGAGACAAAAACAAAAACTTAAACAACTTTGCATTCAGAAATCTCTCTACTATGAGAAGTAGGATTCATCAGTTGTGCAACTAAATAAATAAAGCTTGTTATGTCCAGAAGGTTTCTACCATCCATCAGGATTCAATAGATGTAGCATCTATCTTGAAGTGAAAGAGGCCAGTATCCAAATATCCATCAGGAGGTGATATGGTCCTATATTCATCCACCAGGAGGCAAGACAGTTCCATGTCTATCCATCAGGAGGTTATACATCTATATCCATCATGAGGTCTGTAACATGGTCTTTTACCCTCCAATCAGGAACTTTAAATAGAACCATATCCATCCATTCTTTTCAGATCTTAAATCCATTATTTCAGCTGCAGTGATCCAACCAGATCCAGGCACACATCCAGGACATGAGAAATACTGGAATCACATAAATAACTTTGTAGGGCGAATGTGTGTGGATGTGTTATGTGTCTATCTGTCTGTCATCCGGTCTGTCCGTCTGTCTGAGAGGGAGGCAAGGTGCTTGTGAAATGTTGGCCAGCTTGGAGGTGGTGCATCCCTGCCCAGATCCATTAATTAATTAACAGTTTAATAAATTAGTGTCCTGTGCCAACCGCGGCAGTTGCCCCACACGCCCCTGTGTTGGCGTCTAGGTCAAGCTTGCCATAGTCAGGGTTGATGAAGGAGAAGCCGCGGAACTCCTCCTGGTTGATGGATTTCACCACTGCCGGCTCCACCGGCGTCAGTACCGGCTCCTCCGACGTGAAGTCCTTGTCAAAGTTGTTGGCATCGGTCTTGTTTTTCTGCAACAACAATCCATCTCAATATCCTATATATAGCAGGTGCACTAATAGTGCAACAATATATGAGAAGGAAACAGTTGTAAACAATATTTTCTATTAATAACAGTTACTTGATTGAAATAATTTTGTAGTTAAAGAAATTTCTTTTAAAACATTCTTTAAAATAACAAAAAAAATTTTTTTGTTACTCATATATTTCCATTGTCTTTTTCAAAACTCATTAAAATTTTAAATGTTTTTACTCACTATTTTTGGTCTGAAAGGTGGTTTGACCTTGCGCTGTTCCAACGCTTCCCAGTCAATTTTATCATGGAAAAAAGGGTGGATGAGAATGGCCTTCTCAAGACCCTGGCTCTTAACACAGCCTAGTCGCTTTGCTGGGTTCTTTGTCATAAACTGAAATTAAATGCCATAAATAAATGAAAAAGTTACTTTCATATTGATTTCAAAACGTTTCAGATATATAACATTGAAAGATATTTAACATTCCCAAACAAGTTAACCAATTGACCATTCAATCCAAGGCGTCTTTTCCTTTCAACCGTCTTAAAATATGAATGCTGAGAGTTATTTCCCTTTGAAAAGAGACAAAACTAGGCAAGATGTAGGAATGGCTTACCCCTTTCAAGATGGCAACGGCCTCCTTGCTGAGCCACACTGGGTAGAGCACATCATCGTGTAGTATAGACTCAAAAAGGTCGTCCTCGTTGTCAGCCTCAAAGGGAGGCTGACCAGCCATCATCTCATACATTAGGACCCCCAGAGCCCACCAGTCCACAGATGCATCATACTCCAGCTCTTGTAAGATCTGCAGCACAACAAACAAGTGAAAACAGCTGCATGTGCACCATCAGCAATCACTGGCAATAAACTGGTTTTATCTTTCAGACAAGTTGAAGACATTACTATATCAGTTTGATATGAGACTTCAGGAGTGATGGGTAACATTATCAAAGTGCAGCATCACGTGAGAAAATAATTCTTTTATAATAAGTATTGCTCTTGCTGATATAAGCCATATCATCATATCTAGTGGGGTCATATTGGATGATTTTTTGTATATCAATATCTTATTTCTGAATCCCTGTTACAGGTATGGACAAGGAGCCAGGGTGATTCCTTGCCCTTATGGAAAGCAATGATAAAAGATTCTCGATTCAGGGCTCCAGATAATTATTTGGACCCAGGGGTATCTCACTCCACAAAATAAAAATTGAGGAGCAAATTTACCATATGAAAAAAAACTAGGAGTATTTCAAGGTTTATCATTTCCAAGTTAGCATCTTTAGTGGTTGATCATTTTCAACACGTTTAAGCTGTCAATAAACGAGTGATTTATCTTTGACGAAATATAAACTTGTTAATCTTTGTTTTCATACAGGTTGGCATCAAGTTGGCTACTGTTCGAGATGTAAAGATCCGACGTAGAAATGAAACTTTATTTTTACACGTCATGATCACCCCTGTAAACAAATATCCGACTTGTAATGTGTATATATGAATAACTCATAGTGCATATTTTACGCAGATACGCATCCTATCTGGAGCCCTGCTCTTTCTACATAACTTCCACAAACATCAAGAGTGGATGGCACCTAGGCCACTTTACATAAATTCATTATGGTTTTACTGGTTCTGACACATGTGGCACTGTATGGTACAGTGTTTGGCCAAAATATGTTTTACTGGTTCTGACACATGTGGCGCTGTACGGTACAGTGTTTGGCCAAAATATGTTTTACTGGTTCTGACACATGTGGCGCTGTATGGTACAGTGTTTGGCCAAAATATGTTTTACTGGTTCTGACACATGTGGCGCTGTATGGTACAGTGTTTGGCCAAAATATGTTTTACTGGTTCTGACACATGTGGAGCTGTATGGTACAGTGTTTGGCCAAAATATGTTTTACTGGTTCTGACACATGTGGCGCTGTATGGTACAGTGTTTGGCCAAAATATGTTTCAATATTTTAAATCTTATCTTACAATCCTCCAGTTTACACTTGTAAATAGAGAATTTGGCCAATAAAAGAGTAGGGGTCTTATACAGTATCTGTAACTGTTCTGAACTAAGTCATGTTGTGAAAATGTGAATAAAGGTGTCCAAAATGGTTGAAGTCCCCGACACTCCAAGAATAATAGGACTAAAGTTTGCTTTTCAGTTTACAAAAGTTACATACATCTTCAAGACAAACTTTGATTTCATAAAAATAAACATTGGTTGGTATTCATCTATGAAACAAACAATACTGAAATCATCTTTATTTTGTATACCCGGTTTGGTTTAAAAGGCTTCAGGTAAATTGACTCCTAGGGTAGTTCAGTTGTACAAGTATCATTCCATTTGATCCGTGACCTGGGTGTATGACTAAAGAAATTTTAACGCCGCTTTTATGAGTATTTCACTTATATCGCGGTGCTAGTATTATTGCATGAAGAAAGCCCCCAACACCATTGTGGCTATGCATTGTGGTGAAACCTGTGAGCATAAACTGGAACTAGCGAACCATGGGTGGTACTGCGCTGAAATTGAAACCTTACTGCGTGTAGAACAGTTCTCTTCTGCAGACAAAGCTTCCGAGCCCCTGACGGGATTAGAACTATGGTTCTCTTGATCTGAAGCCGAACGCGCTAACCACTGCGCTATCCCCCCCCGAGGTCAAGGTTCGAGGTCCGATCCTTGCGCCAAAAAATTTCAGAGAGGGGAAGTGAATCCCAGTGTGAATGTTGACGTACCGCAAGTTCAACGAAGGAACCCCAATCAGGTTTAGTTTACAGTGCTTGGGATAATGCTCTACCAGCAAACTGGCCCCTTAATGAGACTGAATCCCAAAGCTGTATATGTGAAGGTAAAAGAATGCAAGTCCAACTTAAGCATCATATTATTTTCAAATTCTTGTACAAAGGTAAATTAATCCATATCTAAAACTTCCACAGTTAGGACATTAAATATGAATATATCATAACCTGATGCAGAATTAATTCAATCAATTTGTGTCAGGTAATTGTGTGAATCTTAAAATCTGTCACTTTCATGTATCAATGTGGGCAAAGAAATTTTGATATTTCTTGAATGTACGCTATTGATTTTAAAAAAAACATCCCAAGAAAACTTTTTTTTTCAAGACTTGAAGGCACTCTTCATAATTATTTATGACAGCATGAAACAACAAGATTTAACATAGGAGCTACGGTTGCGTCAATAGACAAATAGAACTGTCATTGAAGTTTTGAATGTTTTGAGGAAGCAGCCTTGTACCTCTGGAGCGATGTAGTCCGGTGTACCACAGAAGGTCTGTGTGGTACGGTTCTCAAACATCCCCTCCTTGCACATCCCGAAGTCGGCTATCTTACAGTGACCCTCTGCATCCAGCAGAATGTTGTCTAGCTTTAAATCTCTGTCAAACAAAACAAAACAAGTGTTTATTATGAGTATCATAACCACATTAACAGGTCAAAAGAGAAGGCCATGGGTACTGGAGCACAAGCTAAGCTTCTCGACTGAGAGACAAACCAGTGCCATTGTCTATTAGGGTTAAACATTAAAGATAACATTAGAGAAGACACTGAATCATTCCAAGCTGACTCACCTATAGATAATTCCGTTTTTGTGTAGAAACATCAGTGCTAGTGTGACCTCTGCAGCATAGAAGCGTGCGCGAGGCTCGTCAAACTTGCGTGCTCTCTGTATTTGGAACATGAGATCTCCTCCATTCACGTACTCCATTACGAAGAACAGGCGCTCCTGCAGACACAACAGCACATAATTGAGTACTTGGCCGATTGATTAAACGATTGATTGAATAGAGACATCTTACCTTTCAGACTGGCTGATTGACTAAGCCACAGAATAACTAACTGACTGATGAAGACTAATTGCTTATGACAATCTGTGTCACTGGGAAACATATTCATTGACTTGGAAATTAACTTACTGAGAGACAAGACATAGAGGCAGAGACTGATCTGATGAGATGGACTAGGAAACTGTTTTGATGAGATGGACATTTACTAGGAGAATGTTCCATTGAGATGGACTAGGAAGCTGATATGAGGAGATTGACTAGAAGATTGATATGAGGAGATTGACTAGGAGGCTGATATGAGGAGATTGACTAGAAGACTGATATGAGGAAATTGACTAAGAGATTGATATGAGGAGATTGACTAGGAGGCTGATATGAGGAGATTGACTAGAAGACTGATATGAGGAAATTGACTAAGAGATTGATATGAGGAGATTGACTAGAATACTGATATGAGGAGATTGACTAGGAGACTGCTATGAGGAGATTGACTAGGAGACTGATAGGAGAGATTGACTAGGAGACTGATATGAGGATATTGACTAGGAGACTGATATGAGAGATGGACTGGGAGACTGATATGAGAGATTGACTAGGAGACTGATATGAGAGATGGACTGGGAGACTGATAGGAGAGATGGACTGGGAGACTGATATGAGAGATTGACTTGGAGACTGGTATGAGGAGATGAGCAATGTGCCTGAGGCATTAATGGAGAGAGTGACTTGACTAGCTGATGGTAATTGGGGGAGGCACCTTAGTCTGGAAGGAGGAGTGCAGGGCGGTGAGGAAGGGGTGTTTGGCAGACAGGGCCAGGATCCGCTTCTCCGTCATGGTGCACTCCACGTCATCATCTTGTAATATCACATCCTTCTTCAACACTTTGACAGCAAACACCTCGTCTGTGCCCTTGCACTCAGCCAACATCACCTGCAAAGGCAAAACTCGAAGTCAGTCGGTAATGAACAGATGGTGGCAAGGACTAGAAACAAAACAAGCAGCTATATCTCCCACAAATGGCACAATGTTTTTAGGTATTATATGATTTATTACTTTAAGATTTTCTGTGATTGTATCAAAATTAATGATTCCTTAATATGAACTTACTGAATTATATGTAATTTTTGCAATGTTGTAAATAATAAAAGAAAGAACTGTTCAATAAAAAACAAAATGAAATAAACATACTGAAACAAACTCACGTAATTAAAAATAGAGCCATGGGCTCTGTAGCTCATCAGACTTTTGATAGAAATAGGTGTTTGGGTTTAGACCATGGGGTCATGGGGAGTGTAGGAAAGATAGCCTGTCCCAACGTCCGAGACGGGTAAAACCAGAGATATCAAAATAAAAAAAATGCTTTCCAAACCAGGGGTAACTTGGGCTTGAACTAGGGCACATTGGGACATTGCAAATTGTTATGTTGAGGAAAGAAAACAACAATGTATTTCTTAAAAGTTATTCACAATCAAATAAAAAAGACCCATTGCCCATTTGGGGTCAAGGGGTCACCGAACCTACAATTCAGAATCCCCATTGTCCAAGGAGTCTACACACAACTATTAAGCTATCAAGACCTTTTGGAACTGGAGAAGAAGATGAAAGTAGGATTTTAAGGTTTTGACCCCTGTGACCCCATTTGGGGTCAAGTGGTCACCAAACCTACAATTTAGAATCCCCAGTGTCCAAGGAGTCTTCACACAATTTTTCAGCTCTCTAGACCTTTTGGAACAAGGGAAAAAGATGAAATTAGGTTTTTTAAGTTTTGACCCCTGTGACCCCAATTGGGGTCATTGGGTCACCAAACCTACAATTTAGAATCCCCGTTGGCCAAGGAGTCTACACACACCTTTTCAGCTCTCTAGACCTTTTGGAACTGGGGAAAAAGATGAAATTAGGTTTTTTAGGTTTTGACCCCTGTGACCCAATTTGGGGTCATGGGGTCACTAAACCTACAATTTAGAATCCCCGTTGGCCAAAGAGTCTACACACACCTTTTCAGCTCTCTAGACCTTTTGGAACTGGAGAAGAAGATGAAAATAGGTTTTTCAGGTTTTGACCCCTGTGACCCCATTTGGGGTCATGGGGTCACCAAACCTACAATTTAAAATCTCCAGTGCCCAAGGAGTCTACACACAACTATTCAGCTCTCTGGACCTTTTGGAACTGGAGAAGAAGATGAAAATAGGTTTTTCATGTTTTGACCCCTCTGACCTCATTTGGGGTCATGGGGTCACAAAATCTACAATTTAGAATCCCCATTGGCCAAGAAGTCCACACACAACTTTTCAGCTCTCTGGACCTTTTGGAACTGGAGAAGAAGATTAAAATAGATTTTTAAGGTTTTGACCCTTGTGACCCCATTTGGGGTCATGGGGTCGCGAAATCTACAATTTAGAATCCCCATTTGCCAAGGAGTATGCACATAAAATTTCAGCTCTCTAGAGTCATTGGTTCTGGAGAAGAAGTCGAAAAAGTGAAAAGTTTACGGATGGACAGATGGACGGACGCCGGACGCCATGCCATGCCATAAGCCCATCGGGTCTTTCAGACCTGATGAGCTAAAAAAGAAATATTTTCATGATTGTGATCCTAAAATACACACAAATCCCAATAGACAAAATAGCATAGGTAGAGAAGACTGGATCATTTCAGTCTTTTTTTTAAAGTTATTAAATCAGGCCCCAAAATTTATACATTATTTCTTTTCAAATCAACCTTCATGTATTTCTGGATCTCTTAGATTAATCTGACATAAAACGAAGGAAAAAAAAGAGAACTATTTATGATCCATACATGATTTGTATAATTTTCTTCCAAATACATCCCTTTTTCCCCAAAAATACAAATGTTTTCAAAATTGGTTATTATGACACATCTTCATGAATTCGGCAACTCACACCAACTTTGATCAAAATCAGATGATTAGTTAAGAAGAAAACTTTGTAACAGAGACACCATATCTTAACATATATTGCAAAATATGAAACAAAAATTGTAAAAATTGTTACTCATGACTTATCTGGTCACAAAGAGACCATAGAATGCACAGAGCCATATCATTACTGCAGTTTATTACCTACGAGGGCAATCATATTGGGGTTCATATTTTTCATACGATGCCCTAAGGCAAAATATTTGCCTATGACGTTGCGTACCAAATGTGATGACGGCTGGTTATCCGCTTATGCTTGGAGGTTGATTTTGATAATTTCCTTTGATTTCATTACTTCGGTAATAAACAGAATATCATATTCGTGCCTATGACATACTATATTCACAACATTTGTGTCTAGATATCAGTATATCCCTCTTGCTCGAGAAATACTAATATTTAGTCACTTGTGTCCAAAAAAAAGTATGTCATGGGCACTGATATGATATCCTCTATACATGAGTGTTATTACCAGAGTCCAAAACCCTTCACTTAACTGAATGTTGAGAGGTTTATTTGAACAGTCATGACAGTGACAGAAGAGAAGAAATCTAGCTCACCTTCCCAAAACTTCCCTTCCCCAGAACCTTAATGAAGTTGAAGTCTGTGAGGTGGTACCGAGAGCGCCCGCCTCGTTCCTGGGAGGGACTGCGCGCCCGCTGGTCGTTGCTGGAGGAGACCATGAGGGTGTCGCCCATGAAGCTCTCGCGCCCCCCTTCCAGCCCCATGTCATCATCTGAACAACAACAACTTCTATCTTACTTTTCTCTAGCTGCTGGCTTCAGACTAACAATAACTAAAAGTAGTCCTATTGCTAAATGTAGAATAGATCTAGCATTTTTAAGATAGTCATGGGTTATGTAGCTCAACAATCTGTCTTTAATTTAATGTTGAAAACTGAAATAAATGGTTTTTGAGATATTGCACAAGATTGATAGATAGATATCAAGTATTTATTGAAGAAATGCTCCAAATGTTTCAAGCTCAGATAAAAGTGTGTAAAGTTATTCAAAGTATTATAATCCCCATAGAAGTGCAACTCTGCGTCATATGAGGCAGAGGCAGCAGCAACATGCAAGATGGAGGAAAGAAGGATTACTCACAAGCACCTGGCATCACTGGGATTGGTGATGATAAAGATCGCTCGTGCACGCCTCCTGCACTCTTGTTCGGGGACTCACTAAACGAGGGCTGTGCAACAGAGCAAACACACCAATCTTACACCTGTATCAGGAAAACTTGACCCAATATATCAAAAATTATTGTTATTGTAAATTTACCTTTTTTCTTATGTACATTTTCAACAAAAGAAATCATAAACAAAATATCAAAAACTATTGCAGTGCTAAGCTACCTTTTTCGGTCTGCCACTGAGTTTGTCCCCTGAGATTCCCATTTCGTGGAGAATCTGTGCCATGTCTCGCATGCGGTCGTTGATACCACAGTTGTTGGCCACGTTCTTCTGGCACCGCTTATGGATGTTCATCTTGCATGCTGCAACACACAGCCACCTGACATTAATAGTTCAACCTAGGAGCTTATTTGTTCAATTGAAAACTGAAGATGTGGACTTTAACATGCCACTTTCTGAAGTTCTTAGCGTTAAATCATACTGTAGTTGCCAGATAAAAAGAATTATTCTTCAGTATGTGGGAAATCATGGATGCCAGTATGAGAACTTTGTATACTCCTTCAGCAGTTTAAGGCTACATATGTTTAACAGGAATTGGAATTAAGATTTGTTGTTGCTTTATTTTACAAAGAAACTGTCTTTGAAGCATTGGAAAGGTAGAGTATGACATACCGTCACACTGTAAGCCCTGTTTGATAATGCCATACAGAAGCGAGCCACAGTGATCACAAAATGTGGGCCTCTTGTAGCTATGGACATTGAAGCGATGAGGAACGTTTATATTGAACCTTGTGCCTGTTGCCTGCGGAACAAAGAGATGCATGTTGGTAACAGGAAACAGATCACATGTAGAACATCTTAAAGCACGGGAAGCATAACAGCCATTCCTTACCACTGATGTTTTCTGTCTACTCTTAGCATTTTTGTAAGTTATGTAAGATCTACATCCCGAGGTCACTGCTCAGAAGTTAAGAGGTAAGCTGATTACATAACTAGTGGAGAAAGATAACCAAAGGAAACAATACTGATCTAAAATATATGACAGGTTCAAATTATGATTACTCATCATAACTGACAAAGATACAGTGGACTTTATATCCAAAATAACTTTGCCAATCTCTTGTAGGTGCGGGTACAAAAGCCAGAGACTGGATTAATCTAATCTTGATTGACAGAAGGTTCTGGGTCTGCACACCATGGCAGAAATAGGCAGTAGACACATTTGATCTATTAAGAGAGTAAGGCAGATAAGTTGGTGGAGAGCACTGAGCTAAGAGTGGAGAGCACCTACCTCATCCCCCTCCTTCTTACAGCCAGGACACTTGGTGACCACATGCTGGTGACACCGCTTGTGCACTACACAGGTACACACTGCAAACAAACAGCCCTCAACCTTCTTACAAGACCAGTCAAATGTACACATCATAGACACCTTAGATATTTTCTTAGTGAAAACTGGTTTCGACAATATCCTCTACTATTGCAGAATTACACAGGAGAATAAAATTCAATTTTGTTTATGAGAATGTTGCTTACAAACCTACAAAACAATATATGTAATGTAAATGTATGTCTGTATGTTACATTAAAGACTAAACTTTTACTTGTATTATTCATTATTAGCAAATTTGGGTAAATATATTTTCTGTTTGTTCTACGTTATTACATATTTTCAGTAAGGAAATCTGAGAGGAAACATTTGATAGAGGTGTAATAAAGTGTGACAGTAGTACTGGCACTCACCTTGACACTGGTAGCCCTGTTTCCCCAGTCCCCTGCAACACACCCACACATTGTAGACAGCAGCAATGCACATTACTTACAAGCAATAGCACTTCGTATTGTGCCAGGAGAACTTCACTGATCATCAATTCTAATCATCTCTCAAGTAGTAAATGGTCAAACAACTTTTACAATTTGAAGAGAAATAGTTCTTAACTTTTACCTCTTATAATAAATAGACCATATTGTAAGTTTTTTTGCAAGATAAAGTTTTTGTCAGGAAATATCAACACTGTAAAATGTGTTACTCACCATATAAAATCCCTACAAAGTGAGCAAAATGTTGGTTGTCGTAGAATTGTAGCCATGAACTTGTGTCCGTTGACTTGGTGAACCCGTCTCCGCATAGCACCACGCCGCCGATTGAGCAAGCCATCTTTTTCTTTGAATACTCTTTCTCTTTGGACATCCGACACTGAAATTGAAGAGATTCAGATAAAGAATAAATGGTCTTATGGAAACTGACTTGCTTTTGGCACAGAGCCATTGAATCTCATTATCTATCTATAATCTCTAAAGATAAGATTTCATATTTCAAACAATAAGATATTGTGTTGGCTCATATAGTTTGGACAGTCACCAAATTCACAACTTAAAATTATGGGGCATAATTACATATAATTTCATTGTTGAAAATTAGCTTCTTTAAGAAGAAACACACCCTTTTATAGGTGTGAACTCTCGGTAGCAGTCTTAACAAAAACATCATAGTCAGAAACAATAATTTGTGCTGACCATAGAGCATCGTCTGAATATTTTGTCTCCGCTATTTGTACCAGTATGTCTACCTCATTACCTCCCTCAATATCACAATCCACATGAGGGGAGACCAACTTCAGAAATATTTCACAACCTCCAAAGTCATGTTCTCGGATGAGTGAAATTTAGTTGTTGAAAGAACTGGTTAACCAGCACTGGAAGGATGGTGCAATAACATTTCTGATTTTGTTTCTTCGTTCTATTCATTTTTCTTTCACATTTTATATATTTGTGGGTTATTACTGTTTCGGAAACGCTTAATTCACCAGATAGCTCCATCTCTTATAGCATAAAAACAGCGTACAGTTTCAAGGGTATTCGTTGAGAAATTGAAGTTACCGGTACTCACTCATTCAATTAAACAAGGTATGGATTGTTTTTTTTATAAGAGTAAACCATAAATAGAATATAAGTTTTCGTTTTCACATTCAGTCACCCTACTCAATGTTTTCACTGAATAAATTATAATAAATTATTATACACAACATCCCTAACCCTTCACACTCCCAATATAAGCCCCTAAACCAATGACTTTTCATCATTCCAATACACACCAGGTGAATTGTTCCAGATGACAGACAATGGATGACGGCCCAGTTTTGCTTTGGCACTGTTTGAATTTGTTGTGAAAGTGTTAGTATAATGCATAATTCGGACAATGTCAGGGTTTGAAGTGACACTGTCAGTATATGTTGCGACAGTGTCAGTTCATTATGTGATACTGGCAGTATATTTAGTGACAGTGTCAGTACATGATGTGACAGTGTCAGTAAATGATGTGACAGTGTCAGTGCATGATGTGACAGTGTCAGTAAATGGTGTGACGGGGTCAGCATATGTTGTGAAAGTGACAGTATATGATGGGATCGGGTCAGTATATTTGTAACAGTGTCAGCATATGTTGTGACAGTGTCGGTACATGATGCAAAAGTGTGAATACATGATGTGACATTATCAGCATATGCTTTGAAAGTGACAGTTTATGATATGACAGTCTCAGCATATTTTGTGACAGTGTAAGTATTTGATCCAATAGTATCTGTAAATGACATGACAGAGTCAGCATATGTTGTTTCAGTCTAATAAATTATGTGACCATGTCAGTATGATGTGATGGTGTCAGTATATGATGGGACAATGTCACTATATATTCTGATCATGTCATTACAAATTTCGACCATGTCAGTACATGCTGTGACAGTCTTAGTACATGATGTGACCATGTCAGTACATTATGTGATAGTGTTTGTTCATGATGTCACCATGTCAGTACATGATGTGACAGTGTTAGTGCATGATGTGACAGTGTTAGTACATGATATCACCATGTCAGTACATGATGTGACAGTGTTAGTACCTGATTTCACCATGTCAGTACATGTGACAGTGTCAGCACATGATGTGACAGTGTCAGTACATTATGTTACAGTGTTTGTACATGATATCACCATGTCAGTACATGATTTGACAGTGTCAGTACATGATGTGACAGTGTCACTGTTATGATTGTCAGTGTCAGTATATAACTCACCAGCTCTCCCCTTGGGTACAACTCCTCCTGTAGCTTCCTGTTGGTCCAACTGCCGGTCTGAGGACATAAAAAAACAGTGTTATTCAGATTAGGATTTAAATTTACAAGCAGTTGTAACTAGGGTCACATGATCCCCACTTCAACTTATTATTTGAACTAGAAATATGTGCATGCGATGCACAGTGATGTCCCCCTTCCAAACTTTTAATCCAATCTAATCATCTTATTGCCACTTTAAATTAGCATCTACAGCCCCCAATATGCACTAAGTTCAAATTGTTTCCATGGAAACCAAGTAAAATGAAAAATAAAGAATAACCAAAGTAGCAAAAGTCACCATCCAAGCACTAGCTCTAACCACATACCAGGTTTGGTAAAATAATACTATTTTTAGATATAGGTTGGAAAATTACCTTACCCCCATATGCACTAAGTTCAAATTCTTTCCATGGAAACCAGAAAAATATAAAAAAATTGAGTTAACAAAGTAGCAAAAGGCACCACTCCAGCACTAGATCTAACCACAAACCAAGTTTCGTAAAAATATTGAACGGTTATTGAGATATGGACCGGAAACGGACCCTACTCCCCATTTGCACTGAGTTCAAATTATTTCCATGGAGACCAGAAAAAAAAATTCAGAATAACCAAAATAGCAAAAGGTACCACGCCACCACTAGACCTAAATACAAACCAAGTTTCTTATAAAATATTTAACGGTTTTTGAGATATTGCCCTGAAACGAAAGCATCCCCCCAATATGCACTAAGTTCAAATTGTTTCCATGGAATCCAGAAAAAAAATTCAGAATAACAAAAATAGCAAAAGGCACCACTCCACCATTAGACCTAACCACATACCAAGTTCCGTAAAAAAAAATATTGAATGTTTTTTTAGATATGGTCCAGAAACGAAAGCATTTCGGAATTACAGAGTCACGGCATAACGGAACCATGGACGGAACTGAAAACATTATGTCTCTCGCAAAGCTTTTTGTGGGGGACATAATAATTGAAGAAAACTGAGATAAGTTTCCATGTAAACAGAAACATCAAGGAGCAAGTTAATATTCTTGGAATTTTTTGTTGTTGAAAACAAAATTATTTTAAAATATACTGTCAATGGCTTCACATTCAGGTTCCCCTGTTGAAAATGAAAATATAGAGCAATGGGCTCTGCTGCTGATCAGGTACTGTATTACTCATCATTGCTTATTTTGAAAACTGACACATCAAAATGAGAACCATTGGCTCTTTATATATTATGCAACTCACAAGGTCACAAAATCAATCATAATACCCAAAGGTCAGGAGTCAGTACACACAATTTCAACTATCCAGGCCTTTAACTGCCAGAGAAGAACATGACCGTAAGTTTTAAGGGCATGGCCCTCCAGGCCCTTATAGTGGGGTCACATAAAAATTGATACTGCTGAATCAGCGTATTTGAATCAGCTCAGCTCCTTCCTAATACCCTGATCTCTTTCAAGCAAAAAGCCATGTATTGCTAGCTAGCTATTTTTATCTAGAGGGCATGCCCCACAAAAGCCCTCATTAACAGTGTCACAGAATCACCAGACCTATACTTGATGATCTTAATTTGCCAAGGTTCCTGGACACAAGATTTCAGCCTTTGTCGTTCTGGAGAAGAAGATAAACTTTGGGTTCGAGAGCATGGTCTCTCAGTTCCTTATCAGGGCCCATAGGGTTATCAAATCTACAGTTTAGAATGTTCAGAACATGGCAGCTGTACTCAATATATCAGCTTTCCAGGCCTTTTTGTTCTGGAGAAGACAACGAAAATAGGTTTTGAGGGCATGGCCACCCCAGCCCTTCTTATGGGCTACAGGGTCACTAATCATAACATTCAAAACACCATTTGGCCAAGGTACATGTTCTTGAGATTTTAGTTCTCTAGAGCCAATGGATCTGGAAAAGAAGATGAAAATGATAAAGTTTAGACAGACGGATAGACACCAGACACCATGCCATGACATAACTCCATTTCAGGCCTGACAAAGTAAAAGCTTTTTTAATAATCTTAGTACCAGGATTAAACGTGATAACTTTATAACCTTATTTATCAGACAATCACATTATTGTCAGTGAAATACAATGATTTATTAATACAAATCGTCATATTGTCAATCACTAATCAAAATATCATTGAAACGGCTCATCAAACACTTTTTTGCTTATCTGCTTAAGAGGGGTGTACCAAAGGTTTACTTCTTTCTCTTTAATCTTTTCCTGTAATTGTCACAGTTTATTTGTGTAATAAACTTCATTGATTGTATAACCCTTCTTCAAAGAATCAATCATTATGACAGCCTGAGAGTGTGAGAAAAGGGAGGAAGCGGCCTTACCACTAGAGGAACCATGGCCAGTAGAAATGGAAATGTTGAAGTCTCATATGATGCAATCAAGGTTAGTTGTGCGATCAGTGAAGTGATCTTTTGAGAAGCCTAAATTATTTGCATATTTTTGGGAAAACTAAGCTTTATTCAAATAAGCATTTTGCACTTGGATTCTTCTTTACAGAACACATTAACCCTTTTTAGCGACGACATCATTGCATAGGCCTGTGTTTCAATGAATATGTTATTACAGTGCTGTGTCAAAATCTTTTAAAGGCGTTGATTTTGCAAGACAAATACCGTCATTCTGAATTTTTTTTAAAGTCAAGCACTTAAAGTGACACAGAGTATGTTTTAGGATTTTTTATGTTCTTTAAATAAGAGTCAAATTACCGTATGTCCTTATTTCAGTTCAAATCGTCTACCCAACTAGCATCTTCATGTCCCTAATTCCCAAATTGTGCTATTTTTATGTTTAAAATGATAAATGAAAAAAGGTCATATAAATGTTAGGACGTCAAAATTCTGCGTACATTTTACATGTATATTAGTTAATAGCGCTAATCAATACTACCAATCCATATTTCCATTCGGGTCTGCTGTAAATAAGTTTCCAAATTTACCTTTGAGTCATTGACGCGCATCATTGTCCGGTTTTCGATCCCAGATTGAGACTTTAACCTGTTTTTTGTCACTATACTGAACAAATAAGCACTAAGATGCTAATTTTTGGAAAGAACCACCACTTTTCGATAAAATACAACCATTTATGAAGTTTGTCATATTTGACTCCAACGATATACTCTGAGGCCCTTTAAAACCAAGGGTTGTCGAAAAATATTCTTTGCATCTTTGATCAAAAGTTGTGAGAGGAGATGATTTAGCAAGACAGATACTACTTTTCAGGATATACAAACGACATACCCCCTCTGGGGTCCTCCTACCAGGGTTAATGAATGGATATTTTTGTTATGTATTTATTTCAACAGGAGTATTTGACTAGAAATTTATACTCAGCAAAATAAATCATGTTCATACAAAAGTAGTTTCTTCCTAGGTCTAACTACAAATGGTGTTGGTAAGAGCATGGTTCATAACAAAAATGAGTGAGTGAGGTATTGTTTAACACTGCTTGGGCAATATTTCAGCCATAACAAAAGAGCCATGGTTTAATAAACTTCCAACCACCTATGATGAGCTGGAAATGGTAAACGTTTATAACAAATGATATCATAAGCTATCTTACAGATGGGTAGATGTATCAAAACTGAATAAGATCTTAGCACTACAGTAGATATCTTAGTGGAAAATATTGGATCACCAGGCTGGAATTTAGACAACTGAGGTATGTGAACACTTCGAGAGAGAAGAGAGAAGTGTAGATATCAGAGGCAGATGAGTAGCTTGAGCATCCTCGAGACCAAGGTTTAAAAGGCTATGCTCAACTAATCTGTGGCACCATGCACATATGAACATGGTCCTGTGCACGACATGGTTGACTGCTATCAGGGAAGTTCAGCAACTTTGGCGTGGCTCGTCGTATGAGTGGGTTAACTGCGTCATTGCTGGATAAACTGAGAGATAAACGAAGAAAGAGTTTGAGGGGTGAATCCCTGCCCAAAAGTGAGACACAAGGTGGGAGGCTCATGGTATCTACATTGGCAAGACTTCGTTAAAAATGTACCTCTGTTCACCAAGCAAGAAATGGGTACCTGGTAAAGCAGTGTGTTGGTGGTGACCAATACATAGTGACAAATATATGTCACCTTGAGTTAAGGCAAGGTAATAATGTTGATAGCACCTTGTGCATGTATAGTGGATGGAAATGTGCACCTTATACATATCCAAGTTATATTATTACAACTACACATTTTCAATATATATATATAAGATGTATCATCTAACTTGAATGTTTATTGAAACTTCTTTGAGGGAGGCTGTCAGCTTCTGCCCTGTACCTCAATACACTTGAATTGACTAGAGCTTTTAGCAGTCTTGGCGTAGGCAAGTTAGATGGTTGTGTATATGAAACTATGATGAATCTAACATAGCAAAGACTTGGTATTGCCAGATTGCTAGGCAAGGTGTAAGGAGCCTGCCTTCCAGGAAGTGACACACACTTCCTAGACAAGCTACGACACACACCGCACCCCTGTGATCTATGCATGATGAATTACCTGCAATTAAGCCTCATTCCCGTCTCCAGGGCGGGAGCACTGGGTGAGCCTCCACTTACACAACTTGTCAGTGCTTGCCATCAGCAGCTTTAGGACGGCTTCATTTGACAAGGACATGCAACTGTGCAATGTTCTAACCATAAGCCATACATCACAATACAAATTTACGAGTGCACACGAGTGTCACACAAATAGTTCTTTCTCTGACATTTTGTTGCATATGTTCACACAGCATCCATAACTTGTAACAATTAAAACAAAACTTCTGTGTATACAACGTGAAATAGAGCCATTGGCTCTGTAGCTCAGCAGTGTTTGCATGATTTATTATCCCCTTGTGAAGACTAACAAATGAAATAATAGGCTTATAGCATGCAAAAAATAACACCAAACATATAATTCTGTCATTTTGAGGAGAAAAAGTTGAAGGGTTTATGGATAAAATCTGTCGGGCCCCTATTTGAGGGTGGATCAGAACCGAGAGTACAACTTCAACCCCCTAGGTACTAGGTACCTCAACACAAAATCTCAGCTCAGAGCGTACCGCAAGTCTGGAGGAGAAGTAAAACAATGTTAAAAGTAGACAAACGACGCTTGGCGGCCTACGCCATAAGCCCCTCTGGCCTCACAGGCCTGATGAGCTTACCAATGATCAAGTTGGATTCCCTTGATAATTTTGGTGGTTGAAACTAAAAACTGGAATCCCCTAGGAATCTTAATTTTGTATTGAACACATTAATAGTGTAATGTCATTACTGAACGACTCTTTAAAAATGTTGACATGAGTGCCTTTTTCTGTAGAAACATTTGCAGGGGTCGATTTTATCATTTAGAAGTTGCACCAGTGCATGTTAAAATTGCTGAGTGCAACCTATTTCTTATTCCAGGTAGCACCCAGTGCATGTTATATTTTTCTTATAAAATATACCTTGTCGCATATCCCTTCAGAATGAGATAGTTTTCATCGCGATTGCCGATTCAATTGAATAATTTTTACTTACATTTCAATCCAAAACCCGATATTTATTCTTTTGTTTAAATCAAAACCGGTATCACTAGCAATCCAGTTTGTAGATCTATCAAGGAAAACTCATAGAGACTCGTAACCGGTTTGAAGTATTAGTTTTGAATAATTAATATCCGTAATCGTAGGTCAGCCAAATAGAAAGTGTGAATCGAAAGTTCGTCTTGAATAATTATTTTTTGGCTGACTTTGGCTGGTGGCGTGAATGTCTTGATCAGACAATTTGTGTGTCTCTCTGTGTGTCTTGCTAGCAGCAGCAAAGTGATTTTAGTAACACTGGAGCTTTATACTGGTATAATCTGAAGTGTGTACTTGTATCTGGCCTTGTTTATCAATATGGCAAACAGAAAACAGTCAAAATTATCGACAATTACTCTCTTTGTATTTGAATGTTGTTTTTGGGTAATTTTGGAAATCATTTGATTTTGACACAAAAAGGATGGTGCAACCAAAATATGTTAATTGCAACCTAGTTAATCCATCAGGTTTCACCAGGTGCAATCTATTTAAAAAAATGAAATCGACCCGATTTGGTAGGATCCTTTACTACTTCATTCAACGTCTTGTATATGATGGATTCAGACAGATCTTTGTCACAGAGAAATAATGTATCGATATTTGGTAATATATGTTTATATTTTCATGAATAATATCATCCATTTTTTACAGGTTACCATTTTAAGTTTGATACAAAACGAAATTTAAGATTAACTAATGCTATATTCAAACACAGTTAATATATCAATCTTGTAGGAGAAGCATTGATTAAGGCCGATGTAGCCTGTTTGCTGATCCCTCTTCTATTTTACTGTATTATGAAATATATGTTATATTGTTGGAAAGAAAGCACTGTTAAATCATTTTAAATGCAGTATGTAAAGATGAAGAACCGGTGTTTTCAGAGATAAAACAGATTAAAATTCATTTTTCAGATACTAAATACATGTATTCAGGGCTGTAACAATACACTGATACCACTGATGTTTAGAAGGTTACAAATCTTGTATCATAAAAATTTCCAAGATTGTGATACGCTAAATACAGAATTTGGTGTTTAGACGAGGTTGCAGTAATCCACAATTAAATTACATTTGACTTTTGTCAGTTCACTTAAAAAGCTAAAAGTTTGACTGATATATACTTTAACAATTGATTTGATTGGTTGTTGGAATCTTCCTTTAACCACTGCACCAATCACAGCTGACTATACATTATTTTTGCAAGGAACTTGACACTTTTCTACCTTTTGTTGTTTATTTGAGAGGGTTGATTGGTTATAACATTTCAATGGTAGTAAAATCCACCTTACATGGCATATATTTGCATTAATTATTTAATTACTGTGCAACATAATCATAACCGATACCTTATGTATCGTCTGTCTGTATCGCGATATGTATCGTATCATGAGATCTTCTGTGATTCTCAGTTCTACATGTAATTATTTGAGCTTTAACAATGTATAAAATTGGCTCATGGCTAATCCAAAGTGCAGAAATGTGTTTGACCTTAGGCATTAACTTGAATATATATGGGAAGAAAAGTTGCTAGACATGGCACTATAGTAGTGTAATGATTCATCAATAGTAAGGATGTTTGCATCATCTACTAAACGATACGAGTGCATCAACCCAAAACACATTTAGACAGGGCAATTTAACAGTCTCAGTGATTTCATTACTGCCATTATGTTATATTTATGACAGGTTGGTTTCTAAGAATTAAAATCTGTTTTTATGTGATATTTATTTTGCTTCTAAAACTGTAGAGCATCAGGATACGTATTGTATCCCACCATGATATTATGATGATAATTGTCTCACAGCTTCCTCAGCAATATTTCCATGATATATGGTCTCGCCGTATAAAACTGGAATTTGGATATATTGTCTCCGCACTAAGGCCATGATACACAGGTCTATTGCAATACCACTTTCTCGATTTGATCCTTCACCTGTGTTTTGCATGGCATTTTATTTTGTACATGTCAAAATCTAATCACAATGATATTAATTCAAATCATTTAACATATTCATCTGTAAATGCTAAAACTAGGACAATACAAATTTTCCAATTCAATTGAAAAACACTTCTGGTTTTAGGTGCAGAAGCAGAAATGACCCATCCCATTTACATGTGCACCAGCAGTGGTACATTGTTTAGTTATATCAAAATTTATCAAAATTGCAGCATATGCATATGAAGGGAATCTACTGCAGTAAATAGGCTGACAATTCTGTTATTTTAGTTGGTATATATCCATTAATATACATAATCTGCTTGGGTTTATTGATTAACAAGACAGTCAAAATGGAAATAAATCCATGTCAAAGGTAAACATATAGTTGTCGGTCAACCTTATTTAAAACAAAAAAAAACTGTTATAAATATCCTCATGGAAAAAAGACTTAAGGAATTTGATTAAGGATGAATTTATAAAAAGAACTCAACAATGACTTATGTCAAATGTATGTATCTCAACAGGTATAGGTATAGTTTATACAAATGAAGTATTTTTCTTTTTGCTTTGTTTTTGGGTGAATCAAGCTTTATTTTTCAAGCATACAATGAATCAATCATCCATGATGTCATCACGTTTTATATCTTATCACTTCATCCTTACATAACCTTTTAATGTGATAAAACTGGAAGTTAAACTTTGCGTGTCTGACAACACATTTCTACATCTGTCAAAGGAAACACTAAAAACATTAAGATATTTCACTGCTAAAACTACAGCTGCTTAAATAAAGTGCTTCACTGTGTAGAATTCCTAAGTAAAAATCATCATTTTAAGGAAACTTTGACTTAGTCACAATTTCTCAGCACATTACTTTACAGTCTAAACTTTTAGATCATTTTGTGAAGAGAAATTTTGTTTAGCTACATATGTATAAGGGATATGTGGTATGCAAGGAATAATATTGGTATTCCTTTAAAAGGGCATGGGGTAAAAAATAAAAAATTCCTGTAGTACTATGAGCAAAATCTTTAAGTATTTGGTAGAAATATGTTTTTTTTGTTCTTAGTCTCAAAAAAACATAATTTTGATGAATAATGATTGAATAAGTCTATCTTAAGTGAACACCATTTCAAATGATATATGCACTAAATATGAAAGTAATGAAACAAACTTTTGTTAAGCATCTGTATGTTTAGCTAGCTTGTGTCGTATTGAATTCATTCCCCATAGCACTTAAATAATGTGAGTGAGTGAGTTATTGTTTAACGCCACTTGGGCAATATTACAGCCATTAGCGGCGTTTAAATAATGTGACCATGGGACTGCAACTTTAGAAATTAAAGCTAAGAGGCAAATCATAATCTTGAAATAAGTCCATAAATAAGAATTTACATGATTATCTCAAGTTTTCGGTGCAAGTTTTCGGAATGACTATATGATATGATACGGCTGGTCCTGAAGGTGTTCGTAACATAAATGTTAAGAATGGACCTCCAAAAGAAGCAATTCCTGGAAGAAAAACATGAAGTAGAGAAATTCTCCCTTGGCTTCACAAAACTGTTTTTTTCAAAAAGCTTTTGGGGATCTTGAATTAAAAACTATTTTTAAAAAGTTTGTAATATCTTGTAAAGAAAGTTTAGCTTCTTACAGTCATTTCAATTGAAATCCATACTGCCACATCAGCATATTTGTATTAGCAATGTTCTTACTACGTCCTGATATCTATCAATGCCAATACTAAGCAATAACATTGCACATCATATTCAAGATCTACCATAATCTCCTGTCAACAATACTAAGCAATAACACTGCACATCTAGACCATCTACTATAGCCTCTTGTCAACAATACTGAGCGATAAAACTGCACATCTTGACCATCTACTATAGCCTCTTGTCAATAAAAATGCACATGATCTTGATCATCTACTATAGCCACATAATAGTACTAAGCAATATCACTGCACATGATCTTGACCATCTACTATAGCCTCCGGTCAACAATACTAAACAATAACACTGCACATGATCTTGACCATCTACTATAGCCTCCGGTCAACAATACTAAACAATAACACTGCACATGATCTTGACAATCTACTATAGCCTCCTGTCAAAATTATTAAACAATAACACTGCACATCATCTTCACCATCTACCATAATCTCCTGTCAACAATACTAAGCAATAACACTGCACATCATCTTGACCATCTATTATAGCCTCTTGTCAACAATACTAAACAATAACACTGCACATCATCTTGACCATCTACCATAATCTCCTGTCAACAATACTAGGCAATATCACTGCACATCATCTTGACCATCTACCATAATCTCCTGTCAACAATACTAGGCAATATCACTGCACATCATCTTGACCATCTACTATAGCCTCTTGTCAACAATACTAGGCAATAACACTGCACATGATCTTGACCATCTACTGTAGCCTCCAGTCAACAATACTAAACAATAAAACTGCACATCATCTTGACCATCAACTGTAGCCACATGTTAAACAGTACTAAGCAATATCACTGCACATCATCTTGACCATCTACTATAGCCTCCGGTCAACAATACTAGGCAATAACACTGCACATGATCTTTACAATCTACTAAAGTCTCCTGTCAACAATACTAGGCAATAACACTGCACATCACCTTGACCATCTACTATACGAAGTCTCCTGTCAACAATACTAAACAATAACACTGCACATGATCTTGACCATCTACTATAGCCTCCGGTCAACAATATTAGGCAATAACACTGCACATGATCTTTACAATCTACTAAAGTCTCCTGTCAACAATACTAGGCAATAACACTGCACATGATCTTGACCATCTACTAAAGTCTCCTGTCAACAATATTAGGCAATAATACTGCACATCATCTTAACCATCTACTGTAGCCACCTGTCAACAATACTAAACAATAACACTGCACATGATCTTGACCATCTACTATAGCCTCCGGTCAACAATACTAGGTAATAACACTGCACATGATCTTTACAATCTACTAAAGTCTCCTGTCAACAATACTAGGCAATAACACTGCACATGATCTTGACCATCTACTAAAGTCTCCTGTCAACAATACTAAGCAATAACACTTCACATGATCTTGACCATCATTTCGGAGTATCTTTATCTAACGATTATTTTTATTACATTAGTTCCTACATTGAAGTCTGCTCTGTATGACTGGTATACCACGTTACCCAGATACATTTTTAAATGTTTGATTCCTAAAAATGTCCCCACAATAGAAAACAAGTACAGGTTCTGGCCAAGTTAATAAAACTTTTACATCACTGACTGCTTACTACTTCAAATCTAATATATCTTAATATGTGTCTACTGCAAGATATTGCTAAAGAACACTTACAGCACATTGTGTTAAAATAATCTTTTTTCAACTCTATATCTTTACATTAGGTTTTTCACCATGTAATAAAATCTTTAGTGCATGATTGCCAGTAAAAAAAACATTTCTAGGGATGAAATAAAGCCATTATCATAGAGTGAAAGTAGTAACTACTAAACTACACTGTAAAATTGCTGAACACCAGACGTGTTCAATATTAACACATGTAGTGTTTAATTTAGTAACACTAGTGTTCTTCTTGTACATACACATATTTTGTGGTGTTTAAGATATAAACATGCATGTTCAAATTATGAATACGTGTGTTTATCATACAGACAATAGGTGTTCTCCTTTTGAACACTATGGCATAAATGCCTTATTACTTTCGCATCTGAAATACTTTTTCACAAAAGTTTGTTTGTTCATTAACCTGTGCAAGTTTTCAAAAGTTTAATTTTAAAATTTTTACCTAATCACAATTTTAGAGTATGTTAACTTTTATTTCAAGGGGCTAATAAATCAAAATGTGTTCATTCTTTTTTAACAACTTTATCGGAGCACAATTACTTAAATTAAGACCGCTGTTCATGGATTATTGCATATTTTCAATTAAAAAAACGTGGTAATTAGTTTGCCCCTTGCAGGCTTGAACACCGCTGTTCTGCTTTTGAACACCAGTGTAAAATTGCTGAACACCAGACGTGTTCAATATCAACACATGTAGTGTTTAATTTAGTAACACTAGTGTTCTTCTTGTACATACACATATTTTGTGGTGTTTAGATATAAACATGCATGTTCAAATTATGATCACGTGTGTTTAACATAAAGACAATAGGTGTTCTCCTTTTGAACACTATGGCATAAATTTTCAAATATGTCTTATTACTTTCGCATCTGAAATAATTTGTCACAAAAGTTTGTTTGTTCATCAATCTGTGGTAAGTTTTCAAAAGTTTAACTTTAAAATTTTTACCTAATCACAATTTTAGAGTAGGCCTATGTTACCTTTTATTTCAAGGGGCTAATAAATCAAAATGTGTTCATTCTTTTTTAACAACTTTATCTGAGCACATTATTACTTAAATTAAGACCTCTGTTCATGGATTATTGCATATTTAAAATGTAAAAAAAACCCGTGGTAATTAGTTTGCCCGTTGCGGGCTTGAACACCGGTATTCTGCTTTTGAACACCAGTGTTCAAATTTCCCGCTCTTTCGAAAGTTCTTGACCCAAGATGCAACGCGAACAGGACGGAAGTTGACTTGGCGAAGCAATTCGAACACGGTGGAGTGCTGAAAAAGTTTCAAAGAACGTTTGGTCTCTTCTTTAGATTCCTTAGCTACAACGAGGTATTTTACTTTTGTGGCCGAAAAGTTAGTTGCTCTTTCGGAGAACATGAAGAAGGTTGTTGTAGCGTGCCACAAGTTGATGAAGAAGGAGACGTCTGATGAGCCCAAAGAGGAGGTACTGTGTATAAATATCAGTCAAAATCTTCGTTCATCATAACCATAAGGTCCATAAACATGTTTTATTTTGACATATGTTGAACCTTGTTATTATTTTGAAGCATACCTCCCTTAATGTAGATCATAGTTCATCATACCTCTATATATATCTGTGCATTTTGTGGGTTAGACCTGATTTTTTGTATCACCAGTGTCATGGAATTTACGATTTGAAGCTTCTTCGACAAATATGTGTTCACTTATCTCTTGTTCGATACTGATCTTGTTTGTTGGGCACTTAAATTGAAGACCTTGCCTTTTGAAAATAATGCCCTGAAAAACAGTTCTTCTCCCTTATATGTACACTCATTGTTGACCAAAACAACCCCTCATTATCTATATGCCTTATATCTAGGGAAGGATGTGACTATTTAAAAGTTAACGAATATTGCCAAAATAGACACTTGCTTACACTGACATTTTATTTGAAACAGGACTCAAGAGCAATGGTTGATGTCATCCGCTTTATCGAGCAAGAAACCAAATTTGACAGAAGTGGGAAAGGGAACACTCCAAACACTCATTTCAAGACACTTGTTCAAGTACATGATGTAAGTAATAGTGAATAAAACAATCTGTTTTACCATAACGGAAATGAACGTTTGGCTAAGTTATCAATCATCAAAAAAAACTTTAATGAAATCCTGTAAATACATTAAGATAATATTGTTATTAAATTCATCTGAGCTATGTTTACCTGTATACGTCTTCAAATGATTATCTGCCGGTAACAGTTTTCACTTTCAATTTTACCTTGTGAATGATTGCCTCCAGAGACCTTAAATCTTGTTTACATTTATCTTGGCCCAAGGGAACTGTACAATTGTAGACTTCATGACAATTGCCCCTACTATAAAAAGGTCACGCAAAAAAATCTTCTACAAAAACAATGCGAGTCCTAAAATGTTGAAATGTCATTTCAGGATCCTTAGCTATTGGGATTTTTTATGTATTATATAAAGCCTTATGAGATCCAAATGGTCTATTTATTATATGTTTTTCTTTTTACAGGATGTTGCAGATTCTGACATTCGATGCAAACATCCAAAAAATTCAAGTTCTTTGTCCATAGATTCAGACCAGTGTTTGAATCTACCGAACTGTAAGAATCAGCCATCAACATTGTTGATCTTTGACTTGCCTGCCTTGTACAAATTTGTATTTGATTCAATTGTCGTTCAAATGTTATTAAGTACACCTGTGTATTGTAGGCTACCTGCCTTGTACAAATTTGTATTTGATTCAATTGCCATTCATATGTTATTAAGTACACCTGTGTATTGTAGGCTAAGTGGTGAGATGATATATCCCGATACCAGTTAATGAGGCACCCAGGGACCTGTAATCTGATTGTAATTACAACTTCACAAATTGTGAGGCAATACATGTCCCGATACTCTACACATAAAGATTTTAAAGACAGTAGAATAGATTAGAATAGATGAATGGATATAATAAAATCAGTGAATCTAATTGCAGACATAAATCTGAAATATTGTTTCTTCATTTTGTCTGATCACCTCCAGTCTTAACTTTAGTGAAAGAAATACTTCAAAAGCTTTTCAAACTATACAATTTTTTGTTAAATATGGAATAATATCGAGATATATCTCTTCTCGTGGCTGTATATTGATGTATCAAGGACTCTCTTGTAAGTCTTGTGAAATTATTTCCTGTTTTGGATAGATTTTCTGATACTTGGTACATCCTCGACTACCTTGGGTATACACCAGTTACTGTATATTACCGCGTTTAAGTCGACCCCCAAATATAAGTCGAAGGCCTTTATCAACCCTTCAAATCCCTGTCAAAAGTCAATAACTCATGTATTAGTCTACCCTGTTTTCTACACATCGCCGAGTGACTGACACATCAACTTGGAGATTGCTTGGAAGTTTTGATATCGAAGCACATGTTTGAGTGCCATTCTTGAATTTGAGAGTTATAAGAAAGACAAATAGTTTTATGGATGAACTACTTCTTTGTTTCCACAATAGAGACGTTTTGGTGTAGGTTCTTACACAGTTTTCAAGCACATGCTTCATCCATAAAACTACTGGTCTTCCTAAGATATGCACATGTTAAGATTAAGGGTGGTTGCAATGATGCTTGTGCTCTCAGAGCACTCTTACTGCAGTTTGTATCTTTGATATATTTGAACAAGAGTATGTTATTTGATTTCCCTATCAAATATAAAATAATTGAATTGACTCGTTAGAGTCAAATATCCAACCGTATCAGAATCAAATATCCAACCGTATCAAGGTAGCCTTTCTTCTCAGTCAAACTGACTGGCAGTGACTCAAGCTGTTTATATTTTTGGATTTCAATAGCATTTAGTTTCTGCATTTTTCTGACTACAGTAATTTCCCATGTTTTCAATGCATTTTGTTTTAAATTGCATTTATCACATCAATTTTTAAATATATCATATTCGTTTCATTATGTTGTCACCGCTAATGTTTGAAATATTACCCAACCCAATTCACATGCTCAACTTGTTTCAGTAGTGTTGGGGTATAATGCCATGATAGTGACAACACTTTTTGGTTGGATTGTTGTTTGTTATAATGCAGATTTTATTTTCATTTAATTCTTGTTATATCTATTTATTTTATATGGCATAGTAAAGTGCTATACTGCTGCATGTTTTTTAAGGACATAATAGAGGTTTTCATATTGATGCACGATGCCAAAGAAAAATAGTACTGGTGATTCCACTTGCTTCTTTGAATGTTTTGACAGTAAAAGACAAATTATTAAGTTCAGTAGATACTGTTTATATTTCTGTCAACTGAACACTACCGGTATATACTCATATATTCATGTATTAATGATTTGAAACAGTGTTGTTGTCGTCTTGTTCTTGGTTTAAATTAAATAAATAATTGACCACATGTTTATTGTTTTTCAGTTTTTTTTAAGTTTCATACACTGGGTATGCTTTCTGCTATGGTGTTCAAGATGTAGAACATAAAATGTTCTAAGTAATAAACATAAGGTGTTCAAGATGATAAACATTAGTGTTCAAGATGATAAACATCAAGTGTTCAAGATGATAGCATTATGTGTTTATGAAGTGTTCACTTTTGGAACACCCAGGTTTTTAAACATGTAAAAATGTTCAAGAAGTGTTACATGGCTTTGAACATGTAAATGTGTTAAGATTTTGAACGTTTGGACGTGTTCAAATGGCGTTCATCTATGTAACGCTTGGTGTTTAAAAATTGAACACCTGGTGTTTAAAATTGAACACCTTATGTTTAAAATCGAACGTCTAGTGTTCAACTTTGGAACATGTAAAAGTGTTCAAGAAGTGTTACAATTTAGTGTTCAAATAGTGTTCAATTCCTGAACACTTGATTTTACAGTGTACAACTACTAAAATGTTTTAAGCTGAAGAGTATGATTTCATGAAGCAATGTGATCACAAAAGAAATTCGCATATGACGGTGCAAGGCTCTCGCCCTGGTGGTGGCTCAACATGACAACCATTTTTCACTAATTATAAAGATTAGCTCACATGATTAAAAAATATCTGTCAAATTTTGACAATTAGCATGGTTATCTCATATTGTGAGATATATGCTCAATTGTGAGGTAGAAAAGTAAGATTTATTTACTTTGCTGCCCTATTCTTGAAGAAAATAAAAGCTTTAAACCTCACTCAATTATATAATAAAATAGGTTTAGGAAAAAACCCAGATTTACTCCTAAAAAAATATATGCCATACTAAATGAATCCATACACAGGCCCCCCTGAGTAATTGAAGGAAATGCATCAAACTTGAAGGAAAACAGTGCATAATAGAAGGGAAAGCTTCCTAAATGGTAGGAAACGCAGCTTAATCGCGAAACAAACACGTGAATATCGGTGAAACGCGGTAATATCAGAGATTTTCAGTCAATATCGGAAGCAACCCGATCCCACCTCCGAAGGAACATCGGTAGACTTCGGAAGGAACACGGTAATTTCCGTGAATTCTCGGTCGACAGCGGAAGCAAACGCATCTCAAAATGGCTGAGAATCTGCAGTCTCCAGTTTCGGTGAGTGTTGTTTATATGTTTTACTGTGTGATTTTTAGATGTATTTTGTTCTACATGCTTGCATTGAAAGCGCAATTGAACAAGGAAACGATGGCGTCGTAGAGTTTTGTAATGAAATTGAGTAGTGACGGCGTTACTTGCACTTCTTTGACCTTGTGCGGCATATGGAGCGGCACGTTAACAAAACATGAAATATTACTTTTCGATATAGCTTAATTGTACAAAAAACGAAAGTTAGATTTACACGTGATACATAACATACTCACAAAATTCACATACATATTTCCAAAACTTATCAAAAATATAACCCGGAAAGTGTGATGCAGGTAAACGCAATCACAGACGCGGATCGGTGATAGCGTTAGCGATACGGCTTCATCTCCCTGATGTAAACAAACCCGGACTCTATGCAAGTAACGCCGTAACTACTCAATTTCATTACAAAACTCTACGACTCCATCGTTTCCTTGTACAATTGCGCTTTCAATGCAAGCATGTAGAACAAAATACATCTAAAAATCACTCAGTAAAACATATAAACAACACTCACCGAAACTGGAGACTGCAGATTCTCAGCCATTTTGAGATGCGTTTGCTTCCGCTGTCGACCGAGAATTCACGGAAATTACCGTGTTCCTTCCGAAGTCTACCGATGTTCCTTCGGAGGTGGGATCGGGTTGCTTTCGATATTGACTGAAAATCTCTGATATTACCGCGTTTCACCGATATTCACGTGTTTGTTTCGCGATTAAGCTGCGTTTCCTACCATTTAGGAAGCTTTTCCTTCTATTATGCACTGTTTTCCTTCAAATTTGATGCATTTCCTTCAATTACTCAGGGGGGCCTGATACATATGAAAATGGTTTCATGATACAAAATGTCTCAACATCAGACTTGCTAACATTTATTCACTTTTAAACATTAATAGGTAATGTTATACACATAGTATGCATACCACCTCCACATTCTACTCATAAACTATGAAAAAATGGCAAATAAAAAATATCACTAAAGGTAAAACTATTTGTGTTTTTCTTTAAATATTAAACATTAACATTGGTTCTAAAAAATGTACAAAAACTCTATTTGTGCCAACTATTCGACTCTCCCCGTAAACAAATTATTCAATCAAATCTACAATCAAATCTAACACTATTTAGTGTATCAATCCAAAATAATTTGAATTAGGTGATGACTGTTCAATATGTTATGAATTTATTCAACAAAATCAATACTTTAGTCATTATGTGTTAACATTTTTTTTTAATGGTGACATCACAAAAAAACTTAAATTATATGTTGTTTGAAAAATAATTTGCAGACAAAACATTTTTATAATCAAAATATTGTTATCATACTTATTCTTAATTTACATAACACCATTTAGTATACAAATAAATAAAATACAAACCAGTTCAGGCATTAAAATATCATGATGCAGTGTACACATTGGTAAATAAATGTCATTACTATTAACTTAACACACCATTATGAGGAAATTAAAATAATGGAAACAATGTTGAACATATTGTGAATTATTGACTTCCTTGCAACATTGATCAGTCATGAATATTGCAAAAAAAAATTAATCTATGAAGTAACATGGTATATCACCCTAAATACTACAATATTGGTTACTTTGTAATACTTCTTATCTAATATTCAGAGAAACAAAATCTGAGTGGATATACAAATAATTTGAATTTATTGTCAGCTATAATTCTTAATTCCGAATCAATGTTTCTCTCTACTAACAAGACTACGATTTGACCTACTAATATATAGGTTAGAAATTAACCATGCATGAACGCTGCTTTTGTACGCTCAGTGTGTTCACTGAACATTGTTGCATATTGTTTTACAATGATATTGCCCACAGGACTTTGATGGAACCGATATGGAAATAGATTTGGTGAAAAATAAAATGGTAGCAGCAGTTTAGTCAACGCTAGCTTTCTGCTCATTAACATAAACACTGTTGTACGGACGACAAGGTCTAGTGGTCATTTGATTTGCTAACATCATTACTGTGGCCACTATCGGCTCACTTTCACACATATACAACGATAGGGGGGTGTAAGATTCGAGATTCAAGGTGGATTGTTGTCTCCAGAAATCAACGTGAACGGGATAGTGCTGTGCGACTCTCCGTGCATTTGTATATGTTAATGATATAGGAATATTTACCATCTGAAGTCGAGCCGCTCAGTTCCACTATGACATGAACTTTCCCAGTCGGTTCCAAGTCAATCTGCCAACAAAACAAACACAATAGCTTAAAGGACGTCTTGGATTGGCATTTTCTGGGGGTTATTTTGTGGAATTGAGTGGAAATATATGTGGTTGTTGAAGCATTATTAATATTAATGATCGCGGTTGGCAGTACACGCGGGCGACGGACGGAGTGGGCCCCTCTCTCTCCTCACGGCACACGCCTCGCACCCATCACCTTGCGGTCTGCTCTCGCAACCACCCATCATATATCCCACCAACTCTTCACCTACCCATATATCTGCCTTTTTGTCCAAATCCTCGAATAAAATCGTACAGTTTGCGACAAACTCGTCCGGTGGAATTGCGGCATCATGAAACACTGTCAACCCAATGTTTTGTCCGTTGTGAACCTCGGTGACAAAATCCTCATTCCATATTGGGCGACACGTTTTTACTTTAGATGTGGTTCTAGCTATATACAAATCATCGACGTTTATGGATATATATGGGTCTATGAGAGTCCCTGCTTTGTTGGGGCCCATCTGATGGCGTAGGGCGAAGTCGGTAGGTCTCAGATCCGCGGCCTCGCATACCTTTAACTTGACAGATCCATTAAAAAACACCATCTTCGGCCTAAGCCGCCCATAAATCCTAGCAAAACAACACGTTAAGAGTATGTCGCAGCTGTATCCAAACCTCTGAGCGACATAGGAGTCCAGTAATAGGCACAAATATACCAAAATTTCACGACACAGGGCTGAGCATTATTACGGAAGTTGTAATGTGAATTCACCTACAGGGCCCATTCCCTGTACTGAAAATGCAAGGCTATGTACGCATGCGCAATAATTAGTCGGCGACCTTTGAACTCTGCGATCGCGAAAACGGAACTGACAGCATTGGATTGAGGTGCATCAGAATGTTTCATCAATCCTATAAAAGTTTATGATAATGATTCACATTTACAATATCATCACTTTAAAGTATTGTAAATTAAGGATTAGGTTAGCTCAGGGATTTGATGCTAGTAATTTGCTAATAGAATAACAAGCTTGGAAATACACTTTTTTAATTCAGGAACTGAAGCTCTCTAAAATATGAACACGGATCGCATTGACCAGCCTATGCCCATGACGGCTTCATTTGAACTCTAGGCTTGTCCGTGTGTGCTTTAAAGTTATTTGTTTAACGTTTAATTCAATATTAAATATATATCTTCTTCATGCTAATTAATGTTTTAATTCGTTGAACCTATTATACATTAATTGCTGAAAGTAGAAATCAAGATTCAAACCTTTTGATATTGTAACGATGCTGATGTATATTTAAATAAAAGGTCAATACGTTTGTCTATGAATAATGTCTTTTTTTCATGGTTTCAAGTACAGCGTTGAGCCCTGAACTAAACTAATAGATATATTTTTATTTCATGATGGGTGTTGTTTTTTACCCAAATTATTCTCAAACCGTAAAAATTTTGATTAATGTTTGAATCAATGTTCCTGTCGTGTGACCATAGACGTAAATACAAACAAGCTTTGTGTTGTTGAATATGCCATACAATTAAGGCTTTTCTCCTGGAAACTGCATAAAGGCGACACCGTTCATTTATCAGGATACATATTACATGCTGCTATAGAATAGTTATAGTTGATCCATTGCCGATATATATGAGGTGCTCATTCAAGTGACAAAATCGAGAAAAAATAAATTGGATTTCTCACTCGGTTATCAATTGTTCAGTATGTTGGAAGTTTTACTTATTTTGACGTTCGATTGATGTGTATATTTTCAATCCTGAAAACAAAACATAATTATTATCGCCATCACCTAAATATTACACATTATACCATTATAAGCAGCTTCGTGAAGACAGTGGAATGTCAGACACAGTAGCCTAGTTCATGTTGAAACCTAGATGTTGTATGTCATGTCGTCATGATCGTGTCTGGGTCTCCCAGGAAGCAGCTCGGAGAATGTATAGATACCTGGTGACTTGAGGAACGCGGCCTCAGGTAACTTGGCCGGGAGCGGGATACACCTGTATTTTGAAGACATCTGCGACCGGGACACCTTCGAACCCACACGCAACTATAGTGTAAACCTTTTAGACTCTTCAAAATATGGTACATGTTCGTGGTTTTTATCTTCACACATGTTGTCTCGTTTCCTTATGTCTTATAACACGTATCCTAACAAAACAAACAATCCTTAAAACTCACCGCCAGTAGCGCTTTAGAATATCTTCCTTTACATTGGTTTATCAACAAAAGAAACTATGATTAAGAGAGTTTTTCAACGTATTTTCAACAAAGAATTAAATGACTTAGAAAACATACTAATGAAACAGTTTGGTGAAGTAAGCTGATTGATTTATGATTTAATGGAAATAGCATTAAACTCAGTTGATTATTGGATACAAAATCCTTTTTCAATTTTAATTTAAATATTCGATAAAGCACAGAATTCTTACTTACTGACTTACCTCCGATATTCACACTTAACTGTCTTCATCACCCTCTAAAGGACTCATTAATACTGTACTAAATCTCATAACAATATTTCTGCTTAACAACGTAAAATAGGAAGCAAGCTCTGTAATATTTTAATCAAATCTAAAAGCACCAAGCATATACCACCAATAGAAACAGGTCGCTGTGAGAACTTTAATTTTTATAAAAGATTTTTCCATCACGTCCCTCTCAAACCGGAGATGAATTCAATTATTGATTCCATTCTGAATCCAACACCAACAAGAGTATTTATTCAAAGATTATTTTGTAAACAACGTTAATTATGATAAAATGTCAGTATTAAAATATTTGTGTAAACTCACAATATCCTACAATTGCGAAATTTTTGTGATTTTCCTTTATTACTATATATGCAAAATCAAACATGAAAAGTATATAATGATTATGTTATTTAATTTACTGTAATTGATATTGTTGATATCGCATTTAAAGAGATATCAGTTATATGCTGTTGAGGAGATACAATTGAAAAAAAAAGATTTACTTCAAAGGTTCGAACCGTTCGTGTCAGCAGCACTCAACGTCCAGGTTATGTCATTCCTGTTCTTCGTACAATAGGAGTTACGTCCCCTTCTTAATTATGTTTTGACTCGAGACGAACATGATGTCGTTTCTGATAAGAAACTCGGCAAATTTGCTTCATTTATCAAACAGGTGAGGCTAAACTCATTTAAAAATGTCCACATATTCCAAGTCAACATGTTGCTCGTCTACAAAAACTGTTTTTATCATTAGTTATTTTTTACCATCAGGTAACTCAAGGATTTATCCTTGGGTGGTAGTCTGTAGACTGCAGTCTTCATCACATTTATATATGACATCCTGACTTAAAAAATATGAAAGAAAAGAAATCTCAGAATAAATGTTTTCGACCATAATTATATGTAATCTATGTGTAGTGTATATATAATGATCTAGGGATTAAAATCTCTGTAAACTAAATCTGTTTTATAATTTTTGGCGAAATATTAAGGTCTATTTTGGTCAAGTAGCGCAAGTTTGTTAGTGTCATAAGTTCATGACGTCAATTTAGCACATGCTATTTCACACACCGTTTACGTCAGACAAATGACCGATTATCGGACACAGTAACAAGAAGAAATGACGTTTAAACAGGGGAGATTCACATGTTAATACATTTAACGTAATAAAAATGTGTGAAAAAGTTAAGTAAAAAATATATTAAACTTTATTGATACTTAAAATTGTCTGACACAAATTTAAGTGAAAAATAACAACTGACCAGTGTTACGTCAGTGCTGCCATCACAGCAAGGCAGCATACTACTAGTTGAACAACAATTAAAATACAAGCGCTAACAAGTGTCTATTGGCGTATTAAAAAATGAATGAATTTTTTCTCAATAGGCAAAGTAAATAATTTATTTTGTCATATTTACTAACGTATTCCAATTAATTGCTATTTATTATCAAATATAAGTATTGTACAAAACTGTAGAAGAATAATACACTTATTTTTCCTTGAAAGAAGGTTTTTGTATTAAGTCTATTTTAGGTGAACCCCATGAAATGAAAATCAGATATCAGATTTGATGACAAATTCTAATATTCCCTTGCTGACATTGAAGAGTGACTGGATTGGGTGACTTCATTTCCATGATAAATATACATGATAAAATGAATGTAGATGAAAATTCAGATTTTTAGAATATTTTATTTTATCCAAATCTTTTTATTCATTTCAATTCGGCGGGTGTACATCTGATGGCATACAAAGACACATCACATCACACTCTAGTTCGGAAAATTATGAAGCAGTCATTAAATATAAATAAAGGAACTATTGTAAAACATATGTAAAGCTCTCCATTTAATGTTGAAAGATGGTAAAGCATTGTTTTTACATGCAATGATTTTTTCAACATCAAAAACATCCTTGACAATGCTTATAAAACACTCAATAGATAGTTTGTTTCTCTTAACATGAGATATGTATATATTTTTTAGCAATTGGTATGATATGAGATACCAGAAGGCTGGATGAACTGTAACAGAATAAAATATCTAAGTCAGAGATGGCAATATTCAGATGTGTAATATGCTGATTCATAAAATTTTTAACTTTTCTCCAGAATTCATATACAAACTTGCATTTTTGCAAGGGTTGTTCCCTTGATAGCATAAAGAGTTATAAAAATTATTATTATATTGATAGCATAAAGAGTTTTAAAAATTATTATTATATTGATAGCATTAAGAGTTTTAAAAATTATTATCTTCCCAAATATCTCTTATTGTGTGAATACCACTATTGAATCAGCTTTCAATTAAGAAATTGCTGTGTCTGAATTGATGATTTAACCATAAGGGTTCAGCTAATATTTCTTCTACCTGAGATGTGTTTATAACATGCTGTTGTTTATAGTATTTACCCCATAAAGTTAATATTTCGTGCCAAAAAGGGTTAGCTTTAGAAATGTTCTTTTCTATATTTGCCTCTTGAAGAAATGAAAATAGGAAAAAAGGACATGTTCTTATGGTAGAAGCAGCTGCATTCCCTTAGTTGCTAACTTCTAACACTACTTCTTAACAAGAAATATCTTATTATCCAATAAACTTGGATTGTGAGTTGAGTTTTTTTTTAATTTACCTCCTTAGGCAAGATAGTTTGAGTGCATTTATGAAGGATCTGACATCTATCATTCTTAGTCCACCTTTTTCATATTTTCTACAAATAGTTGTCCTTTTGATTTTAACCAGTCTGAAATCGACTGTGTTCTGAGGAAAAAAAGTTTTTAAATATCAAGCGGGATTCGAATGTATTCTATCAGGTGGGGTCCTCTCTAAAACGGTCTGAAGGCACCCCCCTATATTTTCTAAGCCATAAATTCATTACATCTTTTCATTTAGCTTTTTGGACAAACCCTCTACAATAAGCTGAGATTACTTTGGCTTTTTTTGTCATATTGGAGTATGAATGAGACTAAATGTTTTTTTTGGCTAACAGATATGACCACACCTACCGAAGAGAAAGATTTTTCAGAATATAGAAGAATAAAATAGTTGCACAAAAACATGAACAGGAAAAGTTGTGGCGTTTTCTGGAGACCTCCATCATAGAAAAAATAAATGAGGTTAATTAGGCCATATCAACATGTTCAATGTAACACATCACCTTACTCGTAAATTATAAATGTCGACACTCAAAGGAAAAGAAGTTTTGGTAACATACCAAAATCCTGATAACAAGATTTTCATAACATTAAAACTCATCCGACGTTTTTAAATGTCAGAAACGATCAGAATCGAGTTAACAGAAAATGTAAACCTGAGAAGCAAAGGGAAGTAACTTGTATTACTGTTCAAAACTTAAACAGCCTCATACAAAATATACTAAAATTTTCAAGTGATTCTCATCATGATTACTGTAGTTTGCCTCGCTCAGAGTCCGCAGCTGTGTATGTGATGGCAAGCAGACATACCATAGTCCTTTAGTCCAGTTAATATTGAATTACATATCGACAGTCACATACTCAGCAACGGGCTATTTACTCCATAAGGTAGTGCACTCACGTGAATTAACCCTCTCGCTGCTTGAGGCCGCATGTTGTATCCTGGCTGCCTAAGCACTTATCATGAAAAAAAATCTTCAATCTCCAATCCTCTGCGTGAGAATCACTGAGAAATGCAATGCATGACATTCATTGATAAATAAAACTAACATTTAGAGGTGATAACTAACATAACTTCTGAGTTTACTCATATACATCGTTGACGTTATTCAAGTTGTTCAAATTAACAATACAAAAATGTATGATACAGGGCTACAACAAGTTCACATATGTCCATTTTAGACGGCGATTTTGTCGATATCATCCGAAAGATCGATGTTTTACCATGGTTGAGTGGCATTCTTTCGGTACAGCAGTGTTATCTCTAGACCTCGTTCAAGAATTCTAGTTCGTACCTTCAGAGATTGACTCATGCTGAAAGCCTTAGCAGCGAGCTTACCTCGGTATTTCTTGAGTGGAACCGGTAAGTCCGTCCGGATAGAGATTTTCTTCTCCTTAAGAGTAGCTCCATTACGGAATGATGTGTTCAGTACTTGTTGTCTGTCGTTCATCTCGATGAACTTCATAACGATAGGTTTTGGTGAACTTGCTGTCCGAGGATTGGTACTTTGTCGAGGAAGCCTGTAAATGTTCATCTAACACATATCGTCACTGCCAGTCACACCTAGTGTCTTCAGTCACTCTCAGCAGGCCGGTTCTGCTTTGCGAAAGTCGATAATTCCGTAAATTAATAGATTATTCTTGCGATGGTAGAGCTCTTGTGTCAAAAGTTTAATTTCTGTACTCACTTTGAGCTGCTTTAGCTGGAGTTTTAATTGCTCAATTTCGGATTTGTTTTCCTGAATTTTGGCCGCAGTAGATTCCACTAATTGTAAGATTTTGTCAGTTTTCATGTGAAGTTTATTGATTTCTGTGTCGCCAGCGACTGAATATTCTTAAACACATGGTCTTAAACATAATACAATTAGAGTAACTTCCCCTTGACAACAATAAAAAATTATAAGTGAATTTAGGTTACATTTTTGGTGACTGCAAAATATGTGAGGGTAAAATTTAATGTCTACTAAAAGCAAACAATCCAAAAGAGGTAATTCCTAATTCTTCAAATAAACAATTCACTAGAATAATGAAAATGACATTTTACCAACAGATAAGATAATTGCATAATTATTGATTGTTCTGATGTTGTTTTTCACCTGTAAGACTATGTATGAAAGTCTTCAACATCAAATAATAAAATGGCCGATGATCTACAGAGTCTCTTCTAACTATTTTGTGTCCACTTTTAACATACTCATAGGCTTTCAAACTGTGTATGAATTGTGGTATTGTGCAGGTAGATTTGGGAGCATGTTTATTTATTTATCTGTTTATCTATAGGCATTAAAGATCTTTTGGCCACCACTGGACTCAATACCTTATCATGGTGTGGTGGTTTGCGTGCCAGCCGGAGATTACATGCTCCTGGTAGGGGCAACCAAGCTGGACAGGTCGACGGGTAGTAGCCAAACCAAATTTGAGTCCTTCTAAAACCTGCTTTCTATCTCTCACTATGCTTTCTTTCCGTCTTTTCCCTAATCCTTTCGATCCCTTTCTCCCTGATCTGTCCACTCTCTTTTGGATGCTTGTCATCAACGTGTTTAACTGAAACTGAAATATTGTTCAAGACACGTTAAACCCCAACTCACTCACTCACTATTAGATCTTTTGGGAAGCTAAAATACCCATACTGTCATTACTTATTATTTGTTTTTGATTGTAGAACTGTTACTTGGTCAGTTGTCAATCGCAGCTCGGTTGGAAGGCAATTCGTTGCCCGTCAAGCTATGTTGAGCACCTCAACTGAACCTCTAGAACCAAGCAAGGCGTCTCCCAGAACAGAGGGGCTGCAACTTAGTGACGCTTGTGTCAAGGTCAGTCATCACCGACTCACCCAAACATGGGCTATGTGAGATTGAGTATCTGTATGTCAATGTCTCTGTGTGGTCTGTATCCACATGACTGTGTATGTGCATGGCAATATGTTGACTTTGTATCTGTCTATGTGATTGTTTATCTGTAGAACTGTGTATTTGCATAACTTTGTATGATGGTGAATCTCTGTGTGATGATGTAACCACACAGCTGAATGTGAGTGACTGTATGTATAACTATATACCGGAGTCAGCATGACTGTGTACTTGTAATGGTTGTGTATCTATGTGACTGTTTTTTGTGATACTGCATTATCATAATTATGTAACCAGGGACTTTCTATTGTGTATTGGTGTTTTTATCAGTCTGAAGGGCTATCAAATCCATTGGCATGCGTAACAGTGTCCACTGGTCAATCAAATCCATAGGCTAGTGTATCTGTATGTCCGCGGGTCAGTCAAATCCATAGGCTAGTGTATGTGTATGTCAAAGGGGGCTATCAAATCCATTGGCATGTGTAACAGTGTCCGCGGGTCAATCAAATCCATAGGCTAGTGTGTCTGTATTTCTGCAGGTCAATCAAATCTATCTATAGGCTAGTGTATCTGTATGTCCGCGGGTCAATCAAATCCATAGGCTGATGTATCTGTATGTCCGCGGGTCAATCAAATCCATAGGCTAGTGTATCTGTATGTCCGCGGGTCAATCAAATCCATAGGCTAGTGTATCTGCATGTCCACGGGTCAATCAAATCCATAGGCTAGTGTGTCTGTATTTCTGCAGGTCAATCAAATCCATAGGCTGATGTATCTGTATGTCCGCGGGTCAATCAAATCCATAGGCTAGTGTATCTGTATGTCCGCGGGTCAATCAAATCCATAGGCTAGTGTATCTGCATGTCCGCGGGTCAATCAAATCCATAAGCTAGTGTATCTGTATGTCCGCGGGTCAATCAAATCCATAGGCTAGTGTATCTGCATGTCCGCGGGTCAATCAAATCCATAGGCTAGTGTATCTGCATGTCCGCGGGTCAATCAAATCCATAGGCTAGTGTATCTGTATGTCTGCGGGTCAATCAAATCCATAGGCTGATGTATCTGTATGTTCGCGGGTCAATCAAATCCATAGGCTAGTGTATCTGCATGTCCGCGGGTCAATCAAATCCATAGGCTAGTGTATCTGTATGTCTGCGGGTCAATCAAATCCATAGGCAAGTGTATGTGTATGTCTAGGGGGCTATCAAATCCATTGGCATGTGTAACAGTGTCCCCGGGTCAATCAAATCCATAGGCTAGTGTATCTGCATGTCCACGGGTCAATCAAATCCATAGGCTAGTGTGTCTGTATTTCTGCAGGTCAATCAAATCCATAGGCTGATGTATCTGTATATCCGCGGGTCAATCAAATCCATAAGCTAGTGTATCTGTATGTCCGCGGGTCAATCAAATCCATAGGCTAGTGTATCTGTATGTCCGCGGGTCAATCAAATCCATAGGCTAGTGTATCTGTATGTCCGCGGGTCAATCAAATCCATAGGCTAGTGTATCTGTATGTCCGCTGGGTCAATCAAATCCATAGGCTAGTGTATCTGTATGTCCGCTGGGTCAATCAAATCCATAGGCTAGTGTATCTGTATGTCCGCGGGTCAATCAAATCCATAGGCTGATGTATCTGTATGTCCGCGGGTCAATCAAATCCATAGGCTGATGTATCTGTATGTCCGCGGGTCAATCAAATCCATAGGCTAGTGTATCTGTATATCCGCGGGTCACTCAAATCCATAGGCTAGTGTATCTGTATGTCCGCTGGGTCAATCAAATCCATAGGCTAGTGTATCTGTATGTCCGCTGGGTCAATCAAATCTATCTATAGGCTAGTGTATCTGTATGTCCGCGGGTCAATCAAATCCATAGGCTAGTGTATCTGTATATCCGCGGGTCACTCAAATCCATAGGCTAGTGTATCTGTATGTCCGCGGGTCAATCAAATCCATAGGCTAGTGTATCTGCATGTCCGCGGGTCAATCAAATCCATAGGCTAGTGTATCTGTATGTCTGCGGGTCAATCAAATCCATAGGCAAGTGTATGTGTATGTCTAGGGGGCTATCAAATCCATTGGCATGTGTAACAGTGTCCGCGGGTCAATCAAATCCATAGGCTAGTGTATCTGCATGTCCACGGGTCAATCAAATCCATAGGCTAGTGTGTCTGTATTTCTGCAGGTCAATCAAATCCATAGGCTGATGTATCTGTATGTCCGCGGGTCAATCAAATCCATAGGCTAGTGTATCTGCATGTCCGCTGGGGCTATCAAATCCATAGGTAAGTGTATCTGTATATCCGCGGGTCAATCAAATCCATAGGCTAGTGTATCTGTATGTCCGCAGGTCAATCAAATCCATAGGCTAGTGTATCTGTATATCCGCGGGTCAATCAAATCCATAGGCTAGTGTATCTGTATGTCCGCTGGGGCTATCAAATCCATAGGCTTGTGTATCTGTATGTCCGCGGGTCAATCAAATCCATAAGCTGATGTATCTGTATGTCCGCGGGTCAATCAAATCCATAGGCTAGTGTATCTGTATTTCTAAAGGGCTATCAAATCCATGGGCTTGTAACTGTCTGCGGGATTTTCAAGTCCATGGGCTTATGCAACTGTGTCCATGTTGGTATCAAATCATTTGGCTTAAAAAACTGTGCCTGCGTGGCTATCAAATCCATGGGCTCATGTAATTGTGTGTCTGCCGGGCTATCAAATCTATGAACTCGTGTAACTGCAGGGCTATGAAATCCATGAGCTCATGTAACTGCAGGGCTATCAAATCCATGAGCTCGTGTAACTGTTTATCTGCAGGGCTATTAAATCCATGTGCTCTTGTGACTGCGCCTGTGTGGCTTTGAAAACCATGGGCTCGTGTAACTGTGTGTCTGTAACTGTTGTAGAGGCTGAAGGAGCTGCAGCAGGATGATGGCGGGTGTCTGCGTATCCTGGTGGAGGGGGGAGGATGCTCTGGCTTTCAGTACAAGTTCACTCTCGATGCCAGCCCAATCAATCCACAGGAAGACAGGTTATATATTATGATAATATTTGTACCCTACGTAATGAATGTCCTGAAATTGTGGAATTTGAAGTTTGAGTATGACTATGACAATGTTATAAAACAATTGGAATACTGTAACTGTTGGAAGGTAGGATGTGTACATTTTGATGTATTGCCAGGCACCTGAAGGGATACTCAGCATGTCTACTTCTTCTTTACAGATGAGAACTATACTACAGATTATTATGGGAACTCTGTTGTCATTTACTGTTTTTATTGTTGAAACATTAGATTTACCAAGTACTGCTTTACATTTCAAAATAAGCGATCTTAAACATAATTTTTAGTACATTTGAATTATGGCATGGATTTTGCATTTGTCTTTTGTCCATCACCATAAAGGTCAGTTTGCCGTTTCACAAAAGCCTCTTAAATTTAGGCATTCTTAGCACGTACGACCTTGTTTATGACCCCCTTATGACATGCCTTACAACCTTTTCCCAAAATTTCCGTTATTCATTGTTATTCAAGACCAGCAAATTTAGTTTAAAACCGACGGCGTCAGCCGGAGGTTTTAAATGTTAAATTTGCGGGCGTTGAATAACAATGAATCACAGAATTTTTACAAACGCAAGTTTAAGAGCGAACTCTGTTTTTGCGTACTTATTTTTGTGTAGAAAGGACTTTGCGACTGTTCTATTTCTGAAAGAGGTGAGATAAGGTCTAACTAATGTGAATTCATGGCATAATTTACATTACAAACATCATACTGATAATACCAAATAGTGGCATTCGTAACAGCGAGACCTTACAACATACTTCTTCAATTTGAGACAGAAATCAACATTTATGAAGCTCGTAGAAAAATGTCGTAAAATCCCAAGTACAAAAAGTCTTAAACTAGTCCAAGACCATTGTGACAGTGACGCAAACATTGTGACGTCAAAACAGTTGGCCTTTTTGATGTCATACCATTGGAACGGCATTCGAAAGAAGGCGGCTGCATGAAACTTTGCGGCAAACTTTGACTAGTTAAGGCCAGTTGAAAATATTTTCGTTCTTAAAAAATAACTCAAATTAAAATTTATTTGTAATATCTACCGGTAGACATGATCTAAAAAATGACAAAGACAACTGTCAAATCGGAGTACAGCATGAATTTTCTAAGAAACTGGAAAATTAAATCTTGAGTGGGGCCGGGACAAGTGAACATGTTGTATCAATTCGCGGTGATTCGCTTTAGCTAATTTGCGGGTATAATAATAATAATAATAATAGTGGATATTTGTAAATACGCCAGCATCCGTGCATTAAATGCTCGCTCAAGGCGCTACAAAGAAAGAAGTGTTAAAAAAAACCAAAAAACTTTACACAAGTATATACACAGGGAAACTTTACACAAATATATACACATGGATTGCACGAATAGAATCTAACAGAATGCTAATGAGAAATAGTGAGTTTTTAGGATGGATTTGAAACAGTTTAGTGATTTGGCACATTTGATGTGAGCTGGCAGGGAATTCCAAAGTTTTGCTGCAGTGAAGGCAAAGGTTCTTTGACCATAGGAGACAAGTTTGACTTTAGGGACTGTAAGTAGGTGTTGATGTTGAGATCTGAGACTTCTGGTAGGGGTGTACTGAGTGAGCAGTTCTGATAGGTAATCAGGGGCTTGGTTGTTAAGACATTTATATACAAGGCACAAGGTCTTGAAGTTAATACGGTACTTGACAGGGAGCCAATGAAGGAAGATGAGAGATGGAGTGATGTGGTCTCGTTTAGATTTCAGACAGACAATGCGGGCTGCAGTGTTCTGAATTCTTTGAAGCTTTAGTGCTTGCATAGAGTTCAATCCAGCAAGCAGGCTATTGCAATAGTCTAGTCTAGAGAACACAAGTGACCTAACTAAGGCATGGGCAGAGTCTATAGTGATGTAACGGCGGATGGAACTGATGATTCTGAGTTGGTGATGGCAGACTTTACACAGATGATTTATGTGGGCATCAAGTGAGAGGGCAGAATCTATATATACACCCAAGTCTTTGACAACAGAGGATGGTTGAATAGCAGCAGATGCTACCTTGACTTCAGAGACTGATACACCCTGCAACTGTCTATGGCTTCCGGCTATTAGCAATTCAGTCTTACTGTCATTGAGTTGTAGCTTTCTAGATGTCATCCATCGTTTTATGTCAGATACACAATCATCTACAACCTGAAGGTCTGCAAGAAGTGAGTTTCGTCTCAAGATGGTAGCAAGCTGAGTGTCATCTGCGTACCCATAATGGCTACAGTCATGTTTGTTGATAACTGCTGGTAGTGAGTTCACGTAAAGCAGAAACAGAATCGGACCCAGTACCGAACCTTGGGGGACACCACACTTTAACTCAAGTCTAGATGAAGTAACACCTTTAACTGACACTTCTTGACTCCGACTACTCAGATAAGACTGAAACCACAACAATGCAGTTCCTTTTACTCCAACTTGTAAATCAATGATTTCTAACAGCTGCTCATGTTCCACAGTGTCAAATGCTGCACTCAAGTCAATCAAAACAAGGGCAACCAAGTTCCCAGAATCCAGAATAGTTCTGATATCATTTACCAGTCGCAGTAGAATCTGTTGAGCATGTCATGTGATGAGAGGTGTTCCATCAGCCTCTTTGCAACAGCTTTCTCAATAAGTTTCGATAGAAAAGATAGATTCGACACAGGTCGATAGCTTTTGAATTGTGAGCTGTCCAACTTGTTGTTTTTAATCAAAGGTTTAATTATTGCATTCTTTAAAGATTTAGGAAATACTCCAGTTGAAATGCTTGTGTTTATGATATCTGAGATGACAGGAAGTAGACACTCTAAGTGATCCACAACAAGCTGTGTTGGCATTGGGTCAGAGGCACAAGTGGTCTTATTTGATTCCATGATAAGGGATCTCACATCAGACAAGGTGAAGGGTTGGAATTCAAGAAGAGGTGATCCTTGGAACACTGAGTTCTGGTCATGAAGCTGATCAGAGTCACAATAGGACAGGGTATTCATTATCATTCAACGTAGGGTAATTTTTTCAAATCAACCAATCACAATGGAGAATACAACAAAGTCATGTTACAATCCGTGTTAATAACTAGACTATATGTTGTCACCTGTCTGATCCCATTAACTGTATGGTTGTGTCTGAGCAATGGTAGAAAATCTGGATTCAGGTCGTCATCTAGTGTGTTAAAGAATTAATTTACCATAAATAACTGTCTGACAATGCTGAAAACTCCCAAACTTTTCTCACATTAATTTCAAAGATTTTAATACTGTATGTCGATTTTTATCTCATGCAGCTGAGCCTTATCATACAAACAAAGGAATCTAGGCACCTGATTTAGATGTCGGGTATATTAGATTTATATGTCATTTTTTATATCTCTGTATAAATTTTGGTTCTAAAATTGAATGATTATACATGTACAGTTAGAATATTGACATATCTTTCTTTAAAATGTTCATGCATTGACTGAAAATTATTTTCAAGAATCTCTTTAACTCTTTTAAGTATTTGATAATTATTATTTCAATTCACTAACAAAATGTCAACAATAGGTAAAAGTTGCCAGCTATATCTGTTGCGTTTCAACTTTTTTCCTTGCTAGTTATTTCTCTGCTTATTCTAAGGAGTTCGGTTTAGAAAGCGATGTAGGCTGTAGTTATATATGGTTTTTTTTGGTCAAACAATAATCGCTTGTTACAAAGCATTGTTGACATGTAGTGAAGGTGAAGGTCACAGAAATGTTACTTACCACAGTTTTGCAGTGCTCACCTAATAAATATTAATGCAAAGGTATCCTTTCTTGAGAAGAATGTGTACTTGTGTCTGGATGAGAGGGAAAGGTTCATGATAAGGTATATTTGTGGTAGGTGTACACAAATAGCAGTAGATGTATTGCTTCAAACTCAACGCGAGTCTCTGGTAGGAGGGTCAATCGTTGTCAGGCATATACTTTCGGGCAAAGTCGAGGAGACTATGATGATTTGACCAACACATTTCTAAGAACAGAAGTAATCAACCACTGGATGGACAAAATTTCATGTATCTATGCAAATGAAGATATTTGGTTGAGTGAAATGTGAAACAATCTGTTTTGTCATGATTGAAATGATTAAATTGATGACAAATTTTTAACCAATAAAAATGTTCGGAAACACTTTCACAAACAAGCAAATTGCTTCCTATTGTTTCTGAATTTAGGCTTTTCATTCGAAGTAAGACCACCATGTTTACATGATTTACAACCTGCTTTACGAGGTCATGGCCTTCAGCCACTTTTTACATGTTCGACTTCTACTCAAGAACTACTACACCCCCAAAGGTGAAATTTTGTGGGGATGTACCATACACCTTGGGTATCCAAATTTGAAACATAGGAACTGGGGCATGGCAGGGTTGGAAATTTAAAGACTAATCCTGTTTAGAACCTTTGTTAAATGATCAATTTATATGGTAATAAATATACAAACGAGCCAAGTTTAGGACAGTAGCACAATTGGTACAAAATACAAAACAAAATCATCTGTTAGCTGTAGAGTAACTATTGTGTCAGTTACGTGGTAAACAACAGCTTCCTTGAAAGTGGACTTTGCCCTAGCTGACCCCTCCCTGCATGTATTGAAGATTGGAGAGTTGAATTAGCCTAGTATGGGGAGGTTATGGTCAGTAGGGGAGAGGAGCTATGTTAGTTTGAAATGATAATTCAAATGTTTCCTTTTATACTTTAATGTATTTAGCTATATAAGTCACTATGTCCAAGTCAAAAAGGTTACCCACTTTAAAAGCCATCTGAAGGATAAGCACTTGAATGCTGAAATCTTAAGTAAACAAATTCTGACAAGAAAATTATGATTATTGTCTGTTGTGTAACAATTGATTGCATGTTATGAACCTGTTATTTCTTTGGAAGTCTTGGAACTCAAACAATAAGTCATGTAAGAATGATGAGCTTCAGAGCCAATGGGTAAATTTTTCTCATTTTTAACTTAAACACATAATCTGCAAACTTCCTCTCTAGAATCTATTATTTATGGGGTGAGAGGCAAAAAATATATGGAAATGAAGCTAATTTATCAGTCTTTATTTCAAATAAGTTTCATTAAGATACGCCATCCTGAACGAAAGACTTAAATTACGGAAGCAGGGTGTTGATCAACCCTGATAACATTCCGACCCCCACAGTCTTATGCAAAAGCTAGCGTAAAAACTATATCCCCACTGAAAAATTCACTCACGCATTAAAGAGATTGTCTTTATTTCAAACTTTATAAATCACGTATTTGCTTAGTATATATGCAAATCTTATATAGAATTGAAGGCAATTTATTTTTCTTTACGAGGATATAAAACTCGAAAGGTGGGTGGCTATAGCTAGTGAAAACAGACTTTCATAATCTCCTTTGCATCATTTTCACATGTTTTGTTTTGCTGGGATATATTCAATTTATACATTGAAATGAAGGTATTTCTTCTTTACGATGATATAAAAATAATAAAAATGAACCATTTGGTTTGGAATATACATAGAGTGCAAAGAGGGTACCTTCAGGTACTTGAGAAAAAGTTTTGATAATTGCAACATCACTTACCGCTCCTTTACTTTCTTGTTATCATTTTCAAATCTTATACAGAATTGAAGACTATTCTTTCCTCTTTATTTTAATATAAAAATTGTAATAATGCGCCCTAGGGTTTAATAGATAGGAAGTGTAAAAGAAAGGTAGATGATAAACATGATTAGAGAGTTTGCCTGTTTGTGCAATGTTTGCTCTGTCTGGTTGTGTGTATGGTGTGAGTACATGTATCTAAGCCATCAATTAGGCGCGTGCATTAGGAGGTGTGTGTATGGTGTGAGTACATGTATCTAAGCCATCAATTAGGCGCGTGCATTAGGAGGTGTGTGTATGGTGTGAGTACATGTATCTAAGCCATCAATTAGGCGCGTGCATTAGGAGGTGTGTGTATGGTGTGAGTACATGTATCTAAGCCATCAATTAGGCGCGTGCATTAGGTGTGTGTATGGTGTGAGTACATGTATCTAAGCCATCAATTAGGCGCGTGCATTAGGAGGTGTGTGTATGGTGTGAGTACATGTATCTAAGCCATCAATTTGGCGTGTGCATTAGGAGGTGTGTGTATGGGGTGAGTACATGTATCTAAGCCATCAATTAGGCGCGTGCATTAGGTGTGTGTATGGTGTGAGTACATGTATCTAAGCCATCAATTAGGCGTGTGCATTAGGAGGTGTGTGTATGGTGTGAGTACATGTATCTAAGCCATCAATTAGGCGCGTGCATTAGGTGTGTGTATGGTGTGAGTACATGTATCTAAGCCATCAATTAGGCGTGTGCATTAGGAGGTGTGTGTATGGGGTGAGTACATGTATCTAAGCCAACAATAAGGCGCGTGGCTCAGTCAGCTTGTGTAGGAGGGTAGAAGTAGCTCACAGGCTTGTAGAATGTCCGACAAGGTATGGGGGAAAATAAAGTGATTGTTATGCTTTTTTTTTGTATGATAGACATAATCAATTTCTGCTTAACTTTCGGAACATGAACCTGCATTATTTAGAACAACAACGAAACAAAACTCTGTAGCTTAGCAACAGCTGGATCGTAAATACAAACGTTGAACTGACACTACTCCTATCGTCCAGGGTTCACCACTGAGAACAACAGAAAACTTAAGTGTGCTGCTTGCATCTTGCAAAGAGATAATGCAGCGGAAACTAAAGTCATCCTGGACTATTCCAGGACCCACAACTTAAAGTGACACAGTACATTCAAAAAAATTTTATATGGCCTTTTCAATGATACAAAAAACGGCCAGACAGATATAAATAAGTCGAAATTGTACATTCATTTCAATATTTGTTTCATGACTTACTAAACATTACCAACCAATATTAGCCTTTGTACCTGCTGGCACTAACATTTGAAAATTATGTTTGAGTCATTGGCGCCCGCCACAGTCCGGTTTTCATTCATGAATTACAACTTAAACCTGTTTATTTTCTCTATGCTGAACTGATAAGCGTTAAGATGTTGATTTCCATGGACTACCACTACTTCTCCATCAAATAACATCATTTACAAAGTTTGACATATAACATACTCTGTGGTCCTTTAAGGATTAAAGCTTGTTTTGACTCCCCCTTCTCATATGGGCAATACAGGATTCCCTGCCTAAAAGCTTCTGCTCAAGGAAGCTCAAATTGTTGGAATAGGCTCTTTGTAGGATTGAGACTGTGTTTTATATATTGAGTGGTAGGGGTGCAACTTAAGAGTTCTTTATTCCGTTATTTGTTTTAAAAAAAGTTAATAAAATTTTAATGTATTCAAATTTGGTAGGGTCTAGATCAATCTATTGACCCAAATTTCTTATTCGTAGTACCAAATATGAGCAGGAAACATCCATTTCTTATATTTTAGCAATCACTTGTTGTTCTTCTCTTCTTTTCATAAAGCAACCTAAAACTCACTTTTTGTCTTGTTACCAATTACAATGGACATTGCCTCACAATAGGGTGCATATGAAGTTATGGAATGTCTTTTTTAAATAGAGCTGTAGCTGTCAACTTGGTGATCAAAACATTGAATGTGCTGCAGTTGACATGACTGATACGTTGTTATTACAGAGTGTTTGAGCGAGAGGGTGTGCAGGTGCTGGTGGACCACGACTCAGTGGAGTATCTGGCCGGGGCCACCGTGGACTACCAACAGGAGCTCATCAGATCTGCCTTCAGGATCATCAACAACCCCCAGGCAGAGCAGGGCTGCTCCTGTGGGGCCTCCTTTGCTCTCAAACTCTGACGGGTGATAATCATGAAGACTACAAGTTCAATGTCAAAGAAAGTGTCAGTGACACTCTCAAGTTATTGCTTGTCAACTTCGAGTGGAAGTGTTTCTATCTGGCAAAATATTTTTGTGAGAAGTGAAAATCCTGAAACTGTAGAGTAACCAGGTAACAAGACCTTCATTACCAGCCGATTCATCTAGCTCTTCCCTGTTTGAAGTGCACAAGGAAGCTTGTCAGTGTATACATGTAATGTGTGGTGTCAGTAAACAAGTGGACAACAAACAGAGGACAGGACTATTACCACTTTGACATTGATATCACATGCGTTGAGACCCTTGGTGAACATTGAAATCAGATTGTATTGATGTCCTGGACAAAATGTGTGAATGGTATTAGACTTTTTGTTGATTTTATTTATTTTATCAACTGACGAGCATCTGAAACAAAGCAAGGAAGAAAAATTAAACTTCTTGACAAAGACTTTGAAACGCGAGTCATAATTGGAAATACATTAACCCTGGATCCCAACACAGTGCATATCCACCAGTTGGAATAAATATATTGTTTTAATGTAAGGCTTGTTGTTTGATTACTCATAGTAACTGCTAAACATGTGATAAGTCTGATCAAGACAGGCCTATGTATAATATGAAAGATGAATGGAAAGAATCAGGGGGTGAAAGACCTCAAAGGACATTTGACCAGAGTATTTATACTTCATCTAGTTAGGTTACATATAAAGGAAGTTTGTGATTTTCATTCTTAATATTTTGTTTGATCAAGTACATTGTTAAATATGAAACTTCAGTTTGGTTGGCAAAAGATGCATAAGAATCAATACTAAAAGGACAACCTAGTTTGAAAAAGCCCCACACCACCTTTATGTATATGAAAATAAAATGTAGCGATATTAATCATTAGGAGGGTCCTAACTGAATCAACAACAGATTCCCGCGCTCAACTAGTTCCTACTTAGGACAAACTATCGACGCTCGGACACCACCCGAGGTCGCCTAAACTTCAGACACTTTTGACTAGGAGCTGACGCAATAATACATGTCGGCAGTATGTTTGTTTTAAAATATTCTTTTTCTGTATGTTATTTCAGTTATTTCGTTAGATAATTAATTGAAAGCAATATATACAAAGAAAAGATTAATGAAACAAATTGGCCAAAATATTTGTTTCAAAGTAAATGTTGACCCTCAGGTTAGGGAAATGTTGGAAGCACGAAAATATCTTGAACTGTATCAATAAGCAAAGAGAAACAACCATAGAGACAAATTTTGCTCAAAACTGGTACAGGTAACTGGTAAGTTGATATTGAAATACTGATATATCAAAATGACTTTGCTGCGGACAGTTTTGACCATGGTTTGGACACTTTTGATATTTTCTTCATACAGACTTCTAATACTAAAATTTAACCAACAGAAGTTCAGGAAACCGGAGCAAACATACAACTAACACATTTGACAAAATGATTAATTTTGAAAACATTTGTTTTTACACTTAGTGTTTTGTGTCAAATATCTACAATTGTGATTGGGATGTCATAATTCTGTAACGACGCACATAACAGTGTTTGGAGAATGTAACATCAGAAAGCATGATCTGTACAAATTACGAAGTCATGTTTCCGAAAAACCTTGATATTTTTGTATGTGAGTACTCACTAAGTGTTTTGGGATAGATATTTTAAGCCAGGATTGCATGCGAGTTGATTAGATGGAACTGTTTGAAGTTAGGTCAGAACTGTCCAAACCTTGGGCAATTTTATAATGGCAATAAAACCATTTTTTTGGTTGATTGACAAACACTTCTTCATTTGAATATAGAAATCAAAAACACTATTTCATTTTTGATAGTTTAGTGTGCCCATATTTACTTTCTTTAAGTGATTTTCATTATACAGCCTCTCATACTTTTCTTGCATTTAGTCCTTAGAGTATTTCAAAAACATATAAGAGAGTAAATATATAAGAGTGTGTAAATGAATGAAGATATTTTACTCCCTAACTGCTATTTCTTTTTAAAGAATTAATTTTAAGGATTCAGCAATTTTGCTGAATCCTTATTGTTATTGGAATTTTTATTATAATTATTCCACGATCCTCTTGAACAAGATTCAGCCAAAACTATGACACGATTACAAACAAACTTTACGATCTTATAGCCCTTAAAACGATCTCGCGACACGGAACTTTTGAGCCAATTCCGACATTGCATTAAAGGCTCAGTACCAATAAAAGTTTGAAAAATTAACATGGGATTTTTTTTCAAAATGCACTTAGAGACTTGGAACTTTTTTTAAACGATTGGCAATAACATTGAAAGCAAAATAGTTAAACATGGCAAATTTGTAGCATGATTACTTTTGCCGCCATGTTGCTTTTTTTGACTCTTTGAAATTTCCAGACCCCATGCATCTTTGAAATGTAACTCCTCTGAAGATACTTGCATTTCAGAGCTGAAACACTCCAATTGTGTAGCTGAGGCATTGCACATTTCAGGGTGATCTTAATTTTGATGAAAGTCAAATATTATTCTCTTAGCAAGCCTTCAAAGTCAGGCTACTTTGCTCATTTTAGAATATTCAAGGGCAGATACCTCTAAAAACTGGCCGCCGAATTGTGTGATTTTTGTATGAGAGGTAGACATGATCAAGGTCTTTAAGAATCAAGAATAAAATCGATCGCGAACAGTCATTTCAGTTCACACGAGAGAGTCAAAGTTTGCATCATACTATACTAGTATGTCAGTTAAGTGCGTTAGCAAGGGTTAAATTGCAAAAAGTTGAAGGAAAACACTCTGGCGTGATTAAATGCACCCTGCAAACCTGTCCTGCCTCCCCTCTAGATATCCCTTATGTTTTGACGTTTTTCTTTCTTTACTAAACTGGCAGCAAGCCATGTACATTGAGTAAACCTCACTTCCGGCCATATGTCTTGCTACCTAGTGAAAACATACCCCAAATGCATTTGGGCTCAGAATAAGGCTAAAATGACTTCAGTGTACTGAAAATGTCTCCAAAACGCTATCTCAACTTGGAAAAGCACTTAGTTTAACTCCAACAGCCTTGGGTTCTCATATCTTGCTGAATCCTGACATTGTCGTCGCTTGCGACTATATTTCTATTTTTTATTTGGTTATGATTTACAGAATATGGTATGTTTATATTGATTTTATTCAAATTTTGTGTTAGGACATCTTGTTTAGTGCACTGACACTTGACAGTTTTGGTGATGTATTTCATTTGGTGAACTAACGGGTATGTATCTTTGAACAACCAAAATGCAAGGACTCATGGCTTTATTTTTTTAAACCCTGCCACACCATATGATCCCTCTTCCACACCTTTACTTTTTGGGGAAGGGCAATGAAATTTACACATCTTTGACTCAAAGCTACAAAGATGATGTGCTCAAATGTGGGGTTTAACGCCGCATTCAAGAGTATTTCACTTATATTGCGGCTGCTAGTATTATTGCAGGAAGAAAGCCCGCAACACCATTGTGGCTATGGATTGTGAAACCTGCGAGCATCGGCTGAAACTAGCAAATTTCAGTGTAGCATTGCACCCAGACCTTGCTGCATGTAGAACAGTTCTCTACTGCAGACAAAGTTGCCGAGCCCCTGGCGGGATTCCATCAATAGTTTTCAGGGCATGGTATCAGTGACCTTTTATTTGGGGTCACTTGGACAACAAATCTATAAATTCGAACAAACATGCAGAGGTTTCAGATTCTATGAAGAAGATTCTACCCGGGGAACTATTGCAAAAAATCTGTAAAGAAAAACTATTTTTATCAAACACATAAAAATGTGTTTTTCTATCCATCACCACCCTTACAGTGCCTTAAATCATGGTGTCAGTCTCAAATGAACAAATTTAGATCCTTTAGGTGCAAGGTATATCCCCATAAAATAAAAACTTTGGGCATGCAATTGAGGAGAGGTAAAAATTCTTTAGTTTATGCCATTGGACAACGGGCCATACCATAGGCCCATTTGACCCCACAGGTATAATGAGTGAGAGGTAGAGCCATTGGCTATCAGGATATCTATAATTCATTTTATAAATGGTCACAGGGTCACCATATGAGCTGTCACAGGATCACCAAATTCATTTCTTATAATCCTCATCAGCTTAGGAGTCTGTACGTAAGATTTCAGTATTCTAGGCCACTTGCTTCCATAGAAGAAGATGTAATCAGGTTTTTAGGGTGTGGCCCCGGTGACCCAAGGACCAAATTTATAAATCATAATTCAATTAGCATAGGAGTCTGTACACAAGATTTTAGCTTGCTAGGCCATTTCTTTGGGAAAAAAACCCCAAAATAAAGTGTTGAGGACGTGACCCATATGGCCTGTATTATGGTTTACAGGATCACCAAATCTATTAATCAGAATCCCCATCAGCTTAGGGAGTATATACACAAAGTTTCAACTTTCTAGGCTTCTTGCTTCTGGAGAAGATGAAAATAGGTTTTTAGGGTGTGGCCCCTGTAGCCCTTATTAGGGGTCATAGGGTCATCTGATTAAACTAATCATCATTATAGATAGACAATAGACCCTGTTAAGTTGTACAACAGTAAATCAGATAACAGCTGGGTTCCAATAGACCCCGTTAAGTTGTACAACGGTAAATCTGATAACAGCTGGGTTACAATAGACCCCGTTAAGTTGTACAACGGTTAATCAGATAACAGCTGGGTTCCAATAGACCCCCGTTAAGTTGTACAACAGTAAATCACATAGCAACTGGGTTCCAATAGACCCTGTTAAGTTGTACAAGGGTTAATCAGATAACAGCTGGGTTCCAATAGACCCCCGTTAAGTTGTACAAAAGTAAATCACATAGCAACTGGGTTCCAATAGACCCTGTTAAGTTGTACAAGGGTTAATCAGATTGTACAAGGGTTAATCAGATGACAGCTGGGTTCCAATAGACCCTGTTAAGTTGTACAAGGGTTAATCAGATTGTACAAGGGTTAATCAAATGACAGCTGGGCTCCAATAGACCCTGTTAAGTTGTACAAGGGTTAATCAGATAACAACTGGGCTCAAATAGACCCTGTTAAGTTGTACAAGGGTTAATCAGATAACAGCTGGGTTCCAATAGACCTCGTTAAGTTGTACAACAGTAAATCACATAACAACTGGGTTCCAATAGACCCCGTTAAGTTGTACAAGGGTTAATCAGATAACAGCTGGGCTCAAATAGACCCTGTTAAGTTGTACAAGGGTTAATCAGATAACAGCTGGGTTCCAATAGACCCCCGTTAAGTTGTACAACAGTAAATCACATAGCAACTGGGTTCCAATAGACCCTGTTAAGTTGTACAAGGGTTAATCAGATTGTACAAGGGTTAATCAGATGACAGCTGGGTTCCAATAGACCCTGTTAAGTTGTACAAGGGTTAATCAGATTGTACAAGGGTTAATCAGATGACAGCTGGGCTCCAATAGACCCTGTTAAGTTGTACAAGGGTTAATCAGATAACAACTGGGCTCAAATAGACCCTGTTAAGTTGTACAAGGGTTAATCAGATAACAGCTGGGTTCCAATAGACCTCGTTAAGTTGTACAACAGTAAATCACATAACAACTGGGTTCCAATAGACCCCGTTAAGTTGTACAAGGGTTAATCAGATAACAGCTGGGCTCAAATAGACCCCGTTAAGTTGTACAACGGTTAATCAGATAACAGCTGGGTTCCAATAGACCCCCGTTAAGTTGTACAACAGTAAATCACATAGCAACTGGGTTCCAATAGACCCTGTTAAGTTGTACAAAGGTTAATCAGATTGTACAAGGGTTAATCAGCTGACAGCTGGGTTCCAATAGACCCTGTTAAGTTGTACAAGGGTTAATCAGATTGTACAAGGGTTAATCAGATAACAGCTGGGCTCCAATAGACCCTGTTAAGTTGTACAAGGGTTAATCAGATAACAACTGGGCTCAAATAGACCCTGTTAAGTTGTACAAGGGTTAATCAGATAACAGCTGGGTTCCAACAGACCTCGTTAAGTTGTACAACAGTAAATCACATAACAACTTGGTTCCAATAGACCCCGTTAAGTTGTACAAGGGTTAATCAGATTGTACAAGGGTTAATCAGATAACAGCTGGGCTCAAATAGACCCTGTTAAGTTGTACAAGGGTTAATCAGATAACAGCTGGGCTCAAATAGACCCTGTTAAGTTGTACAAGGGTTAATCAGATAACAGCTGGGTTCCAATAGACCTCGTTAAGTTGTACAACAGTAAATCACATAACAACTGGGTTCCAATAGACCCCGTTAAGTTGTGCAAGGGTTAATCAGATGACAACTGGGCTCAAATAGACCCTGTTAAGTTGTACACGGGTTAATCAGATTGTACAACAGTAAATCACATAACAACTGGGCTCAAATAGACCCTGTTAAGTTGTACAAGGGTTAATCAGATAACAGCTGGGCTCCAATAGACCCCGTTAAGTTGTACAAGGGTTAATCAGATTGTACAACAGTAAATCACATAACAGCTGGGCTCCAATAGACCCCGTTAAGTTGTACAAGGGTTAATCAGATTGTACAACAGTAAATCACATAACAACTGGGCTCAAATAGACCCCGTTAAGTTGTACAAGGGTTAATCAGATTGTACAACAGTAAATCACATAACAACTGGGCTCAAATAGACCCCGTTAAGTTGTACAAGGGTTAATCAGATTGTACAACAGTAAATCACATAACAACTGGGCTCAAATAGACCCCGTTAAGTTGTACAAGGGTTAATCAGATTGTACAACAGTAAATCACATAACAACTGGGCTCAAATAGACCCCGTTAAGTTGTACAAGGGTTAATCAGATTGTACAACAGTAAATCACATAACAACTGGGCTCAAATAGACCCCGTTAAGTTGTACAAGGGTTAATCAGATTGTACAACAGTAAATCACATAACAACTGGGCTCAAATAGACCCCGTTAAGTTGTGCAAGGGTTAATCAGATAACAGCTGGGCTCAAATAGACCCTGTTAAGTTGTACAAGGGTTAATCAGATTGTACAACAGTAAATCACATAACAACTGGGCTCAAATAGACCCCGTTAAGTTGTACAAGGGTTAATCAGATTGTACAACAGTAAATCACATAACAACTGGGCTCAAATAGACCCCGTTAAGTTGTACAAGGGTTAATCAGATTGTACAACAGTAAATCACATAACAACTGGGCTCAAATAGACCCCGTTAAGTTGTACAAGGGTTAATCAGATTGTACAACAGTAAATCACATAACAACTGGGTTCCAATAGACCCTGTTAAGTTGTACAACGGTTAATCAGATTGTACAAGGGTTAATCAGATAACAGCTGGGCTCAAATAGACCCTGTTAAGTTGTACAAGGGTTAATCAGATAACAGCTGGGTTCCAATAGACCTCGTTAAGTTGTACAACAGTAAATCACATAACAACTGGGTTCCAATAGACCCCGTTAAGTTGTGCAAGGGTTAATCAGATGACAACTGGGCTCAAATAGACCCTGTTAAGTTGTACAAGGGTTAATCAGATTGTACAACAGTAAATCACATAACAACTGGGCTCAAATAGACCCTGTTAAGTTGTACAAGGGTTAATCAGATTGTACAACAGTAAATCACATAACAACTGGGCTCAAATAGTTCTGTTAAGTTGTACAAGGGTTAATCAGATTGTACAACAGTAAATCACATAACAACTGGGTTCCAATAGACCCTGTTAAGTTGTACAACGGTTAATCAGATTGTACAAGGGTTAATCAGATAACAGCTGGGCTCAAATAGACCCTGTTAAGTTGTACAAGGGTTAATCAGATGACAGCTGGGCTCAATAGACCTCATAAAGTTATACAAGGGTTAATCAGATGACAACTGGGCTCAAATAGATCTTGTTAAGTTGTACAAGGTTTAATCAGATTGTACAAGGGTTAATCAGATGACAACTGGGCTCAAATAGATCTTGTTAAGTTGTACAAGGTTTAATCAGATTGTACAATGGTTAATCAGATGACAGCTGGGTTCCAATAGACCACATTAAGTTGTACAAGGGTTAATCAGAAAAAGGCTGGGCTCCAACAGACCCTGTTAAGTTGTACTAGGATTAATCAGATGACAGCTGTGCACATAAAACATAATACAACAAAATGGTAATTTGTATCAATTCAATTTATTGTAACAAATCTGTGGTCACCATTCAGTTGGCTGCTCCACAAGTACAGAGCGACTAAGAGATTGGGAAGGAACTTTGTACTTGCCTACTCCTCAACCACCGACATGCTGACTCTTTCAGTCACTAACTGCAATAATTTTTCTTGACTTTGCCTTCTGTAGTCAGAACCCTCTTGGCTTTCAACTTAACATTTTCCCCTGAACAGAACCACCCATCAACATTGCCATCTGATTTAGTGGACAGTTAACAGTTACAAACATCCAATACAGTTGTGAGATCATTGATATCACACATACTTACTTACTTTCAAAAGCCTCTAGATTGGATGATTTTTAGTTTGGGACAGAGGTAGAAGCATATTGTCAATGTATTTAACCTAATCTTTAATCTTGGAAACTAACAGATGTCACATGGTCACCAAATCTACCATCTCAATCAGGCAAAGAGTCCCATTACAAAATTCAAGCTTCCTTGGCCTCTTCATTTTAAGAACTCGATTAAATAAGTTCTATAAGCCTGACCCTATGGTTCAGGTACATATCCCAAATGCCTTCTATCCTCATGAATATCCTAAAATCATGTAACTGATTCATAGTTAATAAATTCACCAGGTACAAACTGGCCTTCCTTGATTTAGATGTCAGCAAAACATCCGCACTGTCAACATGCAGATCCGACAAAGCAACAGTAACATCCCACCTAGTTAAAGCTGCCAGCAGCCGGCAAAAACTGAGTGACGAGTCCATGCTCATTGGCTCAGTGGGTTCAATGGATTGATTGCACATATGACATTACAAGTACAATATATTCTAAAACTATATGCATTTTAACAAATCTAATATTTCTTTCTCTTCAAGGCCTTGCCCTTAGCCTCATCCAACACATCAGAGTGATTTCTGCGCTTGGTGCGTGAGCTCCTGGCCAGCTCTTCGTTGTCTGTCTTCTGCTGTTTGGCTTGTCGTCTCCTCTCAACACTTGTGTCCAGCAACATATCACACCTCCCTGTATCCTGGTCTGGATCTGTGACCGATTTCTTGTTTGTGTCAGATTGTGTCTGCCTTGGCTCACCTGCAGAACTTGGCACAGAGCTTAGGGTGTTGTTGATGTTGTTGATGGCAGCCTGGAGGCGGTCGAGGCGAGAGTTCTGTTCAGCCACGAGTCCACTCTGCTCCTGCATCTTGCGACTCTGTTCTTGTATTTTCTTCTCCTGCTCTGTGTTTATCTTGAGCTGCTCGGCCATCTTGTTCTTGTGCTCGGCCAACTCCCGCTTAAAGGCCATCAGCGTCCCATTCTGTGTGCGCACCTGGTGCTGCAAGCGGTGCAACTCCTGCCTCAGCATCGGCATCCGTGACATCGTGGGGGATGAGATGTGGATCACCGGGGATGAGGAACCTGTACACATAATCAGTATAAATTAGCAGTGTACTTCTGCATCCATGAATCTACTCTCAAAGCATGTTAAGTGTCAATGACTATTTATCGTATCACAACCTGCATAGGAATTTGCATTTCAATATCCCCTGCTTTCTTTGTAGAGAATAATAAATAATATGCAAAAGTCCCTGACATTTATGAGGATAAACCCTTACACTGGATACAGAGCACTGCTGGCCAACCGATTTTACGTTTATATTTTGCTTATTAATTGTGCTTCAGACATGAAATTGGGCATGTTCTAATCCTCATTACCACATCAATATGATTAAATTGACCGTTATACAAAGCTTTAAAAAATGGTTAGCCTTTTTTATTTGCAACACTGCAACACCATATGAACCCCTGCCACACCCCTATTTTTGAGGGACAATGAAATTTACACATCATGGTCTCAAACCTAAATAGATTACATTCTCCAAAATTCAAGATTTTAGGCATTACACATCTTTAATACTTTCTATCCTTCAAAGATGATAATTTCAAAATTTGAGATTCCTAGCATTTTAGTTCCTTGAAAATTGACAAAAATAGATTTGAGGATGGAGACCATGCCACGCCAATATTTGTAAGGGTTTCAAGACTAAAGTTACAAATCTTAATCTTCAAGTCAGAAAGGTGTTACTCTTAAAATTTCAGCCTTCCGTGCCAGCTGGTTTTGGAGAAGAGAATTTCTTAAGATTTTAGGTGTGTAAATCTCATATGTACAAATTCAGATCACTTAAGTCAAAGGTACATTCCCAAAAAATTTTTGCTTTATCAGAGAAGTGGTTTCTGAGGAGAAGACAAAATTTTTAAAAGTTTATACCAATTACTTAAATTTACCAATTTACTTCACTTCACTAGTGAATCAATATCCAACTACTAGTATTTTCATCTCTTTTGAACATGCTGTAGGTCACATACCCTGTTCAGCCGCGAAGGGGTCGGGAAGAGCGAGGGGTAGGGAGCCTGAGGGCAGGTGTTGCTTAAGACCTGGGATGATGTGCTCCTCAAAATGCTCCATGGCCATAGACGAGATGTCGCGCAACTCCTGCAGAAACTCGTGGGCACGTGGCGGCTGGGACTTGGAAAGCTGCAACTTGTGCAGCAGATGGAACAGCTCATCGAGCACCTACAACAGGTTGTCAACGTTTGTTTCAGAAATGCACACTATGTTCTTGTTTTCTTACAATTCTCTATATATGCTTTTATATAGCTAGTCAATGACAGATGAACCTTTTGTCACTCTGTCCTGGTGAGTATAAGTATATATACAAAATAAAGATACATCACTCACTGCCACATTACATTCATGACTCACGAAAAAAAATAAAGAATCACTTTCAATGGATCAATTCTAAACCTTTGTTCAACAATTTTGTTGTTAACTATCTATAGACCTGAAGTCCTACATCCATTAGTGTGTTTTCACCATATTTTATTCATCAAGATGCAACTCATTAATGGATTGGCCAACAAGGCACCAAAAACTGAGGGGTCAAAGATTTAATAAATATTTGATAATTAATTGAATGAAGAATCGGATTGGTAAACAAGCCATAGGCTTATGTGAATATCGCTCCAAGATACAAAATATAGGTTAAGAGTCTGCCTGCTGAGCAAGAGGAACTAGCAATGTTTACAACACAGGTCAGATGTCAAACATCAATGTCAAGTCAACACAAAATAAACAATTGTAAATTGTAATGAAATGTATTTTATTTTGAATATAGGATGATTAAATACACTAACTGTTTGTGTTGTGTTATTTTTCTCTCTATTATGACATAGGGTTTGCTATGATCGATACAGAAAACCTACTTTCTCTTTGTCATTTGTCATGCATTACAGACCATAACACCGTAACATCAAAAGCCAAATGAATATTTTTCTTGTGTTTTTCTTAGAACTTTCCATATTATTGCTAAAATGGATAATGAAATTTGTTTAGTACAGCTAGTTTAACTTTGTTCAAATTTTCATTTTTTACCCCAAGTGTGCTGCTATAAGGCGGTAAATCTTAGCTTTTATATGCTGTTTTCAGACATGCGTATAAAGAAAGCTGGCACTGAAACGGATAATAAAATTGCTCTTCACAACATTTATTTTTCCGGTAAAACACTGAAGCAAATCTGGTTCTAGCAGACATTGTTCGAGTTAAATATTTATGATCTCGACAAGTTTTATCAAAGCATTTAAAGGTTGTGATACTCGTATATTTGACAATTTATTTGGAATTTATTTACCATATGGCAACCAAACACCAACAATTCTCATTGGATAAATTAATTTGTATGTCTTCACTATAAATTTGTCTTATTGATTGGTCAAACAGAATATCCAAGTCTGAGGGGGCATATAACAAACTAACATTAAGTTTCCTGCTTACAGCGCATGAGTTTGTTTGCTGTCACGGAAACGAAATGCATTATTATGTTAAAAAATGTGTGAGTGTGAGATGGTTGAGATTGTTCACCTTGCCAGGGATGAAGCAGCACAGTCCGTGGTCAATGTATTTGGAGTAGGTCATGGACAGGAGAGACAGTCGGGTCTCCACCGCCGACAGAATGTCCACATGCCGGGACAGTTCATGATTGCGTCTCTCAGATTCCCTCCGCGGTAACTTTGACTTGACTTCTCTCTGTATCAGGTTATGGAATTTATCAACCTTGTTAAATCCCTGGGTCAACAGTTCCTGACAGCAGCGGTTGAAATACTGACACACCTGTAATGATGAAGAAAGCAGCGTTTATAATACTGACACACCTGTAATGATGAAGAAAGCAGAAGCTTGAAATACTGACACACCTGTTACGATGAAGAAAGCAGCGGTTGAAATACTGACACACCTGTAATGAGGAAGAAAGCAGCAGTTGAAATACTGACACACCTGTAGTGATGAAGAAAGCAGCACTTGAAATACTGACACATCTGTAATGATGAAGAAAGCAGCGCTTGAAATACTGACACACCTGTAATGATGAAGAAAGCAGCGCTTGAAATACTGACACACCTGTCATGATGAAGAAAGCAACGGTTGAAATACTGAAACACCTGTCATGATGAAGAAAGCAGCAGTTGAAATACTGACACACCTGTAATGATGAAGAAAGCAGTTGCTTGAAATACTGACACACCTGTAATGATGAAGAAAGCAGTTGCTTGAAATACTGACACACCTGTAATGATGAAGAAAGCAGCGGTTGAAATACTGACACACCTGTAGTGATGAAGAAAGCAGAAGCTTGAAATACTGACACACCTGTAACGATGAAAAAAGCAGCGGTTGAAATACTGACACACCTGTAACGATGAAAAAAGCAGCGGTTGAAATACTGACACACTTGTCATGATGAAGATAGTAGCGGTTGAAATACTGACACACCTGTCATGATGAAGAAAGCAGCGGTTGAAATACTGAAACACCTGTAATGATGAAGAAAGCAGCGGTTGAAATAAGGATACGTCTGAATGGATGAAGACATCATCTGTTGATGAAGACATTAGCTTCAGTATCAACTAGTGACCACCAATCATGATATTTGGACAAATTTGAATAATAATGCAACCCTTTACATTAATGAATAGTTAAAAAGGAATTAAAACAGCCTTCGAAATTGCAATGAGAGTACATGTATAGATAAACTTGAGTGAATAGATAAGCTTGAGAGACAGCCTGACAAACAAGAGTGCTCTAAAAGCAGTATCAACCCTCTTTGTGGGCTCTACTGACTCCCAATCAATGAGAGGGTATGCAACAAAGTATCAGATATTTAATCTTGATCATCATATAAAATTATTTGATCAGCTTGAAATTATGACATTATAAGGTGTCAAGAGGCAAAGTTTATGCAGTACTATCACTGCATGACCAATTAATATTTTGGCAATGGTTGAAATTTTCAGGAAAAATATATCTTAAATCAAGGTCATGGTGACAGGTGACTAAAGAGAGCTTCTAACTGAGTAATCAAAAGTAGAAGATTAAAGAGATAAAGGTTGAATTGTGTGTCAGCTTTTTGTCTGCCATTTCGGATTTTTGACATGACGTGACAAAAACATCTTTACTTCTATTAATTTTACAACAAAATTAAATTAAACAAAATGTATTGATAGATTATTCAAAAACAGATTACAGTCAGGCTGCGATAATCTGAGAACTTTTGTTTTTCATAAAAAAATGTTTGGATAGTGAAACGTAAGAAATACTGAAATTTGAAATGAACCCAAGAAATCAATATTGTCTGTAGATAGTTTTAAATAGAAAGAAAAGAAAAATGTTGTTTATCAAATGACTATATACTTATATTCACATAACACTCTGATAAAACTCACAAAATAAGTTTTGGATATTTTTTGTACAATCAACATTTGACATAATAAAAATAACTCTTGTATGAAGAAATATTACCAATTACTGATTACTTTGTCAATGGACTTGAACGATGAACTCATACTGATCATAATTACTACTTTTACTTTTTTCATCGCGGTAACACTACATGACCATGGACTCCATGTAAGTGAGTGAGTGAGTGAGTTGGGGTTTAAAGCCGCTTTCAAGATTATTTCACTTATATCGCGGCTGCTAGTATTATTGCAGGGAGAAAGCCCGCAACACCATTGTGGCTATGCATTGCGATGAAACCTGCGAGCATCGGCTGGAACTAGCGAATCATGGGTGATACTGCGCTGAAATTCAGTGTAGCATTGCACCCAAACCTGACTGCGTGTAGAACAGTTCTCTACTGCAGACAAAGTTGCCGAGCCCCTGGCGGGATTCGATCCATGAACCTCCTGATCCGAAGCCGAACGCGCTAACCACTGCGCTATCCCGCCCCCCTACTCCATGTAAGCTCTCATCTGGGCTACTGTCATGCTATGGCTATGCTTTTACAGTTGTAGCGTCCATCAATGGCTTCATTTTGAATCTTCAGCGACAAAAATGTTACACTCAGTAACAAATGAATAATTCATGAGAAATTATCTGGTATTAATGATTTATGTGTTATAACGGAAATGAAGTCATTGTTTTAATGTGTAACATTGTATAGAAATGTTGCACTGTTCAATGGGTCACACACTTGCAAATTATTTACTCTGATGGTTATGATATTATCATTACAGTTGATAATGGTGGTCATAGATATAACTGTTAGTGGCTATATGTTTAGAATGATGACAAAGTAAGCATCAATGAAAGTCCTGCGCAATGTTGGCAACCTGCCAAACAGGAAAATTTGTAAATGTTGAAAAAATATCTTTTAAGCATTTTGGGTAGGTCTTTAAAATAACTTTATACGATGTTTAAATGTGGAAATCTGTGTTACTTTTACAGCAAAATTTGTATTGGATTAACATCGGCATTCAAGATCTATGTACGAAATAAACAATGGATCCGATAATTTTGTGATGGCATTATGTGTCCAGTACATTTCCTTATGTTTAAGGAGCAAAAAAAGATTTTAAAACAGCTTAATTTGAAAATAGGTAACAAAATAGCAGTTGTTTTGAGTGATGTAAACCAAAAATTGCACAAGAATAAAATAAATGTCAATTTGGCATCAAATGGTTCAAACATATGTGAGTATGACATTCATGATGTTCCATGTTACCATGTTTGAAGTAGTAGGTTTCTCCAATCTCAATGAAATCAGATCGAACTTGTCCCTTAAACCTCACTGCGTTTCTTGATCTGACCACGGCTCCTTAAGAGTTGTGTCAGACGGCCTTGACCTTGACCTTTCACCTACAATTAATTTTATCAATCACAAGTCCGCGTACATATAGCTATTGCCTGATCATCAAAGATTGCGGAAAACTTGGAAGTGAAAGATGCTCTGAAAAATGTTTTGCCACAGTTTTGAATAGATAGCATAAAAATGGACATGATTGTTGTTGCAAGGGAGATTGTATCATATTGAATTGTATGATCACCTTTTTTACTGAAAATATAGTCTACCGCATTTCTTCGATTACAACCCGCATCTCGAATACAACCAAGGCCTCGAATATAACTCGGGGGGTAAAGGGGTGCTGAGTGAAATAGAACCCGGGCCTTGAATATAACCCGGGTCTTGAATATAACCCGGGTTCTCAATGTTAAATTAATCTTCGAATGATTTCCAAGATGGAAAGTTTTGAGATATAGAATGCCACTTTCCCACTCTTGCAATAGATTTTGTAATGACATTTCAAGTCTGAAAAAATAGAACCGACCTCGATAAGAACCCGGGCCTCAATTACAGCCCGGGGTGTAAAGGGGTGCAGAGTGAAATAGAACCCTGGGGTTGTCTTCGAAGATACGGTAACTTTTATAAGTCTTTCGGAATGTTTGCTGAAAGGGAGACCCATATTGAAATTGGGTGAGGGTCACGGTCGAGTATCCGAAGGAGGGAGTTTAAACCCCATCCCCTGTGGATCCACCACTGCACCCTTTCTGAGTTCTAAATATGTTAATGTATGACATTCATCATCGTCTGACTGCAAATACCGTATTCGACGTGATAAGCGCCCGGGGCGCTTAAAACATTCGTAAAAGGGGGCGCTTATTAAAACGATAAAAATTGTCCTCAAGTTTAGTCTTGAAAGTGTTTTCTTACGTTACACATGTCTTTGAAATATGGTTTTGTACTTTTATAATTTTGATGGTGGCTGGGGGTCTAAAAATCCCCTGTATTCTTCACTAAAAGACTTATGGCAAGACTGAAATGAATCGGCATGCAAGGTAATCACTGTTGAGAGGTGGGCGCTAAATCAGGACGCATATTGTTCAGTCAAAAACGTGGTTGGTGGGCGCTTATAGGGGAGTGGGCGGTTATTAAGTCGAATACGGTACTCTGTTTATGCTACAGTTGATTTCTTTATCTGCCCCCATTCAGAGATATTCTTACTTTAGAATACAGAAATAGAAATGAATTCCTAAAGATCTTTTGACAAAATGATTTACTTTGAGATACATGCTTTGTAAGCCTATTTACTAATATTTGGTAGTTTTGTTTTGGTAAATTTCTTTACTATTAATTCCCAAATTTCTGGAACCGTTTTTGGACGAAGAAAAAGCTAAATGAAATGCAAATATTGTCACGATAGTTAACCTTCCTCACTATCTCCCTCGGGGTCGCTGTCTTGAATAGAAAGCACTATTCGGATTGATTCGGTTGACAGCCGTTTAATCACATCACATTCACACACAGTACATAGCACGAAGGATCAGAAAATAGGATCGCGGTTCAAAAACACATGGTTCAATAGAAAAAGCAGGCATCAGACTCTATAAAAAGTTGAAATAGAAAATGGACATTAAACGGAAATTAACTGTTAAAACGAAATAAGAATAAATAAATCTCTGAAAACTTCAGGAATATTCTTAACACTTTAGGACACTTTAGGACAGTCGCAGACATGGCTTAATTTCCGACCAAACATGAGTGTGTTTGTCTCGATAGTAAACAAACACATGAGTATTTTGCATTCATACTTACTCGGCTTTCCTCTGCATGGTTCATACAGAGAAAGCTCGTATTCCGCAATTCAAAGGTTAGATGTGAGGTTTAGTATGTCAGTTCAAAAGTTGCCGATGTCTTTCCAGCCTGGAACCTTATTAGCAGACAGTCTGGCAGTCAAGGGCGGTCTGAACGGCTCTTCTGGAGCCGTGGTCAGATCATGCAAGTAACCCAGCGAGGTACGAGGGACAGGTTTCGAGCTGAATTCAATGAGATTGTAGGTTTCTCATACAACAGGAACAGGTCATATGATCGAGGGAGGAGATTTTACAAGCGCTTCAACTGAGCTAATTTTGCTTGAAGATAACCTTTGGTAATTTAATGACAATTAAATGTGTTTGTTAGCAAGGTGATTCTAAACCTCTAGGTAACTTCTTAATGCAATATCACCAAAATTAAATTAATGAAAATATTCCTTCAACAGTTATTAAACATTTAAATCAGTCGAAATTCAAGAGTGACAACTCATTTTCGTCCAGGTTCTAAATATCATACAAATCAACCTCAACTGGTTTGATTAGCAACAAATGCTCTAATGTGTGCATTTATCATACCCGACGAGCTTCGCTGATTTCGTGGTATGACAGGTATGACAACGAGTTCTGTATAATGTGTTCAGGCATTTGCAAGATTGTTAACTGCATATCTGATGTGCTTGCTTCATTATTCCAGTTCCTAAAGCCAACAGTCTCGTCACAGGAAGCCATATTGATAAATTATAGGAAGGGAGGTAATTCTTACAGGATAAACCGTTTGTTGTTTTGTTTGTGGTTGACTTGTATTGTATTCGTCTGTATATGGATCGAGTCCAATTTGAAAAAGGTGCTCAATTTACTTTGATAATTTGATTGAATATTTTTTCATACTCTGCCGATTAATTTCGAAATAACATATTCATGTACAAAGAGAGTAAAAATAAAGTTTTCACTACATTAAGAGATGGAAACTAAAAAAGTTCCTGTGTGCATTGACAAATTAATATAAAGATCTTTTCATTTTTTAATATGAAAGTGGCTTTTTAAAATCATATAAGAAACATATTTAGAATGAAGAAAAAACACACAACTTTCACACAAGCACATGCACATGCAAACAAATACAAAAGGATGTAGGGTAAGTGCTGTGACAATACTAAAGCAGTATTGTGGTTAGACAATTATTGTATTAGTCAGATCTTTGATCTTGACAATAGTGAAAATAAATTCATGTATTTTGTTGAGTTTGTTGAAAATTACGTAATTTACTTGTTCCATCCACTTAGTTTTATGGAATTGTACACTGTGTACAAATTGTACTGTTCGAAAAAAAACAGGTGTAATTTCTCCACCAAAAATATATTTAAAGAAAAATCATGTCTATTTCAAAACGTTCAAAATATTATTGCTGTGCACTAATTTCACCGAGTCACACTCCAAAGTCTCAAATCATTGATTAATATGATCAAAAGGTTTTCACACGGTGGTTTTTGCTTGATACTTGATTAATTCCTCTACGATTACGGATGATCGGATTAATTAATGCTTTTTTTAACCCTATGCAGTTAATATATTTGGCGCAAACTAATGTACATGTATACTACTAATGTACATGTATACTGGCGAAAATTTGAAGAACTAAATTTTTCAAAAACGTGCTAATGGCCCCTTAATATACACAGTATTACCATTTCAACACAAATCTTGGATACATCGAAAGCTTAGATAGCCAACTGGTCAATGAGGGTGGTTTCAATCGCATGAGTATCTATCAGCTGATGTAACTGCAGGGACACTACACAGAAAGCATGTTATTTTGGTGTCGGGTAAACTATCATTTCTTATCGACATCAGTATTTTCCTCTTAAAACTCATTAAACATAAGTAATTGCGACCTGATTAAGATGTAATTGGCTATATATTTCTTTTACGAAATATATATTTCATAATATCGGGAACTACTCATACATGTTATTCACCAGACATGGATCTCTCAAAGACATCTTTTACCGGTACGTATTGACTATATTGCCAAGTATACATCCAGGAAAATTCATAAAGGTTTGATTACATTCAACAATGCAATTCTGAAAGCTGAAATACTTAGTTCGTATAAGTGTTGGTTAACGGTTATACTTTTGAATTACTAAAACATTTGCATTAAATTTAACGATAACAAGTTCGTCTAAAAATCTTAGTCAAGTCTCATAACATCACGTTGCCAATGCACTTAACGTCAACCAAAGTATTGTAAATAGTTTGATACAGCAGCGCATCATCATTGCAGTGGTCGGCACTGATCGACTTCAAAAGACGCCCTCGTCACGCGAACTGACCTGCATGCAAGTTGGAGAGCCACTATGCCAGGGCTACGGTACAGGGATGAATTCCTCAATGAGTACGATAGACCATACGCTTGTGCTGCTGGCCCTGACTTCATCTTGATGGATTATAACACCCGTCTCCATCGTATTAGGGTGGTCCACCGGACTTGCCCGCCCGTTCGCTGGACCTAAACCCTAACGGGCATGTGTAGAACATACTGCAAGACGCCATTTCCGGCCGTGGGGCAAAACGTTTTTGTCATTAACTCTGGTATTAAAAATATTTGAAAGAACACGTACTGTTTTTACTTTATCATTGTTAACTTACATTTGATAAAATGCAATTTTGTCTTGGCCGTGTCTTGATCTTGTTTAATATTTACGGCGAATGTATTTAATTCTAAACCCTTTCAAATTGTGAGTAGTATTTATGCATCCTCTTGGGTTTGGGCGTGTTGTACTGGTTCGTTGTGGAAAAAGTATTTCTTGATATTGTGGGGCCTCTTAGCGATAATTCAAGCATGTGGATGGTATCTGATACTACGGGCTTTGTTGAAAGTCTTGATGACTAGGTCGGCAGGGTATCAGTTGAGTGGCAAGAATCGTATTTTATGTATTGGTTGGCGTGTGATGGCTTTCTTTAGACGAATGCTCTCTCAATCCTTATTCCGTACTAAAAAGGCCTCAGGCCTAGAGTACATTACATTAACATTTTAAAAAAGATTTTAAAACAATTCGGTTTCTGTATAACGATGCGTAAAATATATACAAAACAGGTTTTCAATTTCTCCATTATTTAAACTATTGACAAGTTTGGAGAATTTAAGAATATTTGTACGACATAGTATTAGTTGATATATTTCTTTCGAATGTTACAGTAGATTGGATATGTATATCTTTGAGTCTTTGAGTGAATGACTTTACGAATTCGGGATATATTCCATTCCCGGTTGTGCCAAATATTTAAAAAAAAACAGTTGAGAAGAATAATTTCTTTACACCTGACACCCAGTTTTTAATGTCCATTTCGATCAAATAATATTATAACATTTCTTTGGTAGGTGATATGACGGCATGTGTAACAGTTTTATCCAGTACCGAATTACTTTACAATAAGAATAAATATATAAAAGAAACATTCTCCATAAATCATGACACTCGCAGTGTTTTAATTGTTTAAAGGGTCACAGAGTATGTTGTTGGATTCAATATGTCAAACTCCATGAATGGTGTTATTGTATCGAGAAGTAGTGGTTCTCTCTGAAAATCAGTATATTAGTGCGTATTAGTCCAGTATAGGGACAATAAACAGATTACGGTCGGTTTTTGTGATCGAAAACCGGACAATGGCGCGCGTCAATGACTCGAACGTAATTTTGGAAACTAATTTAAAACAGACACAAAGACAAATATTGACAGGTAATATTTAGTAGGTCCTTTAAGTAATATCCATGAAAACTGGACGTAGAATTTCGACCTCCTTACCCTTATATCGCTGTTTTTCATTAAACATTAAACAAGAAAATCTTATTATTTTGAAATTATAGAGATAAAATGAAAGTTTAGAGGATCGATTTGAACTTAACTCAGGTCAAATGGTATTTTGACTCTTATCTAACCAACATATAAAAATCATAAAACATACTCTATGTCACTTTAACACCAAAAATCTTTTAACAGGCATTACGTATGTACTAAATCTCATTAAAATAAAATCTAACATTGCTGCACTACGTTACGCAGATTACAGATCATCTACAGGCGTAATGTAGTTGAGCATGTAGATTTCATTTCAATGAGATTGGTATGTACTGTTTATAAGTTAGCAAATGTATATGATCCCCATATTTAAGTCCGGATTAAAGAATTGTATTTATCTTTACATCGAATATTTTGACAATTAGTTCATATTGAGATGTGTGGTTGTCTTAGAATTCCTAGCAATACTTTATTTGCTTGCACAGCTGCATATTTTCCATGACCATGATAGATGACATGTGAAATATACATCAAGATATTCATAACAATCTGTAGTTTCACGTTTGTTATTGTAGAACCATTGTGAAAGTTTTTACGAATAAAGCATAAAATATATCACCGCTAACATTTAGGTATCTCTGGATAGTACTTTGTAAGACAAACATATTACGGTTGTGTAACCTTGTCTAAAACCTACTTGGCATTCAGTAAGCTTATTTATTGTTTATCCCAGAATGATAACCTCTTATTGACAATTAGATGAAAATTTTGATGAACATACTGAGAGGTGTTATCATCTGTGTAATGCTCTAAACATGGATGATGTCTTTCGTCTGCTAAATGACTTAATTGACTGTTTTTACCCTCAATACATCGCTTATATCATAAATTGATCAGGTCAGGTCAGTTGGTGTTTAACGCCGCTTTCAAGATTATTTCACTTTTATCGCGACTGCTAATACTATTGCAGGGAGAAAGGCCGCAACACCATTGTGGCTATGCATTGCGGGGAAACCTGCGACCATCGACTGGAACTAGCGAACCATGGGCGGTACTGCGCTGAAATTCAGTGTAGCATTGCACCCAAACATGACTGCGTGTAGAACAGATCATAAATTGAAAAAGCTCAACTGAGCCTTAGGGTACATCTTCAAGGCAGTTACTTTAAAAGTCAGACTGGAATCCATTTATTTTCACTAATTAATTTCTACTTTCAAGTTAACCTTCGAACCTTTTGACAAAGATGACCCTATATATCATATATTTGCATCTTATGCATGAGTAATGCGTTTTAGGCAAACCTCGACGAACGCTTTGCTTACACCAACTGAAATGGTAGATACATCTACGAAGGTACACAAAATACAGAATGAGCGCATCGTTTTTACAGTTTACTTACGAAGTATTTTCCATTTAAAATGTTCATATTGATTTCATTATATAGTGTTGTCAAACTAACATTTGCGTTGTTCACGATTAAACAGAAAAGTTTCAGCAAATAGTATCAATGTTAGTCACCACTTCAAGCATCATTTCCAAACCTTAATAAGAAGTACGTTCCATGTATATTGAATGGTCCTTTTTTAAATTATCAATAAGAAGGTATGCCTTGATTTCTGCATAAATCTAATCTCGCTGAAGTTGATGTTGTTATTGTTGGCGATTGTCCAGCTAATTCTTAACTGTAATTCCTGAAACCAAAGAGTAAGGCCAGTCGTTTGAATTAACACATTGGAAAAATAATGTATTGATATCTCTACTGTGTTCTTTGTAGACCGGTTTATCATTGTATGATATAATTTCTTTTTCATTAATTTCATATCAGGAGTTTTGGAAAAATCTATTAAAAATTTATAAAATGACATTTCTATAAGCGACGTTTAAATGATTTTAGTGTTTAAAACGTTTCAAGGACACTGTACTACGTTTAGAAACATGCAAACAGAAAAAATAGAGCCATGGGTACTGTAGCTCTTCAGCCTTTGTATTGTTGATGTTCAAGACACATCCGTTAGATCGCCAAATGAAATATATTACCAAAATTGCCTAATGTCAGTGCAAGACAAGTTGTCTTAACACAAAATCGGAAGAAAATTGATAAAACCATATCATATTTCTAAAATAATGATACAAGTTAGAAAACAGATTCATAAAAAACACAATTAGGTAGTAACTATATCTTGATTAATATACACACTCTTAAAGCTTGTGGAAATTCTCTCTGTAAGCACCAAACGTATCTAAAAACAACTAAAACACAATTTAAACATGAAAATAGTATAATTTCTCACTAACATCCTACCTCCATCTTCTGACTCCCCCTTTGTTGTCAAACCATCCTTAACTAACATCAACCATACCACTGACAGTACCGTGCGATATCAGGTTAGCATTTGCCTCTCACTGGTTACTGGAACCTCTGAATTCAGTGAAGTAAAATGCAGTCTCGACGAGCTCACTCATACAACAGTATCAATCGTGATACAGGCATGAATATGGGCTCGTTTGATTCCTCATTACCACATCAATACGATGAAATTGACCCTTTTACGAAGCTTTTAAAAAATATAAGAAGCCTTTTATTTGAAACCGACATACCATATGAACCCCTTCCACACCCTTATTTTTGGGGAGTAGGACAATGATATGTACACTTCTTTGTCTTAATCCCACAAAAATGATATTCTCAAAGTTTTAGATCCCTAGCATGACTTGGTAAAATTGTTACTCTTAAAATTTCAGCCTCCCATGCCAAATGGTTCTGGAGAAGATTTTTTAATATTATAGGAAAAATGCCTGCAACGCCCATATTTGATGGCAGTCGCGAATGTACACATTTGAATCACCTAAGTACGGGGTACATACCCTCACAATTTTCAGTTCTGGGGTGCAGCAACTTTGGAGGAGAATTCGAACATGTGAAAAGTTTACGGCCGCCAGACAAAGGACCATGCCATAAGCCCATCCCACCTTCAATGTCTGATGAGCTAAAATGCTTACTGTAAAAAACCCCACATTGATATCTTGTTTCACGCGCTGTGAACGTTTCATAAAATATTCAAGAGTCTTCCTAGGTAAATAAAATAAATGAGATGATGACCTGTATCGATGTCCCCCGTGCTTGTGATCCCGTAAACAATGAAACTAATTACTTTGGGTCGTGCTGATATCAATTTTAACTTATGCCCAACTCCCGAATAATATAATTTCATATACTTGAAGCAGTAGATGTAATCTGATGATTGGCATTATGGCCAGTGAAAAGGGACTGATGTTAAAAAAGACCTTGCCCAATGACACCATATCCAGTTTTGTATGACAACAAGGCAAGGACTTACAGGTCCTTGAACAAGGGAATCATAATGGAAGGAAATCTTCTGGGAAAAACATAGCCTTTCTTCGGGTTGGCATAATAACCAGGGTGCACTGTAATCTTTTCAAGTCTCATGTACTTAATCTCTCTATTGAACTCTAAAGATTTAAAGACATGTTATCGTAATAATGATAATAATTACAATCTCAATGAAATCAGATGGAATCTATACCTCATACCTCAAAGCTTTTTCTAATGGAGACAGAAATTTGTATATTTGTTTTTGATCTTTCAAATGTTGGCGTAAAAGGGTGGAAGTAAGGTACCTTGGTTACCTTGTGACTTTTCCAAAGATCCAGTAATGCTAAAATTGTAAAAGCATTATAGTTGTTTGATTTACACTAAAATGTTTGAATAAAATCTACGGGCTTTATTTTAACAATAATGCATGGCAAGGGTAGAAATAAGGTTGATGAATGACTGAGACGAATTGCTTCAAGTAATCAAGTTGATCTGGTACTAATCTCAAAGTGATAAATAGCTTCAAATACAGTCGAGGCATCAAGATTATGCGGGAAAGCTGATGGAATGGTCAGTGCTGTCAACCTGTTCCTACTCTAGGGGTGTAGAATCGAATTCCCAAAGGCGCTTGATTTTTATTAGTAATAGTGCGGATAGTGTGATCCCACACCCAGTTACAAACACATCACAATTATTGTTTTTGGTTATTTCCGAACTTATTTCTTTCCTCCACGTCATCATGACAAGTTACCCTCCCTTGACTTACGCTTAATATCTGCGATTTTAAAATTTTAAAGAGCCACTCCGTGATTCTCTTAAAATATTACTTACCTTTGATACATACCGAAATGTCATGTGGTGATATAAAATCAAAACATCTTAACTTTTCATGTCCAAAAGACATATATATGACAACTACTGGTTTTCTATGAAAATCTAAAAACAGCCTTATAAAAAGGTGCATCGTGTAGATATCACGTCCAATATACATGGATACTAGTTATATAACCTAACAAACGCTATCAACTGCCCTTCTGGCTGTTTTAGATAAGTCTCCAAAATTACGTTTGACTGTTTGACGTGCGCCACTGTCCAGTTTTCGATTATATTTGCGACGTTCTATACCTTCATATTGTCACTGTACAAAACAAATTAGTTTTAAAATATTTCTTTTTGGTAACTGTCCATACTTCGTGATCAAATGACACAATTGATGAAGTTTGGCATATATATGACTTCAACAACTCACGGAGTGGCTCTTTAATAAAGTTAGTTTCCAGAGGATACAATTTGTACACAACACACATCGTATAATATCCGTCTAGACGCCCGTATTGCTGGACAAGATCAGGTGTCTACTCCCTTTCATTGATGATACCATCGGAGTGCGAATGAGAAAGACTAGATGTGATCTGTTGTGTATTCTGTAAGTGCTGGAATGCTGTAAACTGCCAACCGGTTCTTTTCGGGGCTGTTTGGTTTTTGGTCCAAAATTCTGGAATAGTTCTTCACATAATCAACTTAAAAAAATTCTTTGGTGATGGTGACGGAGGAATAGTGTATGTCATGAGTTCAGTTTTTCAGTACAAGTGCTTACGTGAGGTAGACTTAAGGTTTCCATAGGAAACCCTTGTAAGATTTGCATTACAAGTGGAAGGAGATGCCAAGACTTTAGTTAATCCTCAGTGATCTCATATGTCTGGCATCTTGGAGCTGTAGTGGCTCGTTGGATAGGAGATTTAGCAGAGTTGGGTAACAGGGGCTGGTCGGCCAATAGCATGGCCATGCACTCTTGTTGGCAAATGTTTGATAGAACGTCCAAAATTAGCTTGAGGAAAGGCATAGCCGACTAGTTGCTCACAGAACATTGATAGATTGTCTTAATGACCAAAATGGACTGACATAAGTCTGTAGATGGTTGTTCTGGGACTTGATAAAAGAGCTCTCCTGAGTGTCAACTCAGTCAAGATGATCTGATGGCAGAAGACACTGGACGTTAGATCTTCAAAGGTTGTGTCTTACCTATGGGAAGGTTCCAAGAAGAGTAGTCTTGTCAGTTCCATCTAGGACAGGAATCATGCCTGTTAATGAAAGCCACTTCTGTGTAATTATTCGACTCCATCATGATGCGTTTGTCCTCAAGTAGATGTTTTAAAGGAGATATGGAGATACTGCCATTATCTCCAGCAGATTTATTTAAGATTGGTGTCCTGGAAGTTTCCTCCCTTCGATCTAATTCCCAGTGAGCACCGGGTCTTGTCATCCATGTAGATAGTTAGTTATTGGCCAAGAAGAATGATTGCAGTTCCTGTAATAAATTTAGTTTCTTGAGTCCACCATAACATCGCTTGTATGACCTGACGAGATAGTGATATCAGAGAATCAAGGCACCAGTCTTGGTAATCGTTCAGCGACTTCTGAATATGCAGACTATTGACATACAAGTCTTGACTGCAACTAAAGCATGTGGATCAGTTTGGATGCCTAGTCACAGAGTTAGCACAAGATTGAGTAGCGTCCTGGCCACCTCAAAACACAACATGGAGGAAACTATGAGCCATGGCTAACTTTGGGCTCCGTTATCACTGTTATGTCTGGCAGAGTTGAAGATCAATGTGCACAGATACTAAATGGGATGTGGCTGGCAGTCAGGAGACTTAATATCCATGGAACCATGCGGGTCTATGGTAATCCGCTTTGGATCTGAAGCATTAAACAGCTCAGTTGGGAGCTTCAGTTTTTATACTTGTTTTATGATGTCCCAACATCAGTTCACAACTAACCTTTTTTCTTGTTTTCTGCCAACTGTATGCATATCTATAGGTGGCTTTGGAGGGCTGATCAGACACACAGTCGCATGGTCATGCCCAGATTTTCTGGGAGCTAGACCCTGACCCATGCCAGCAGTCTTGAATGGGCCGGCTCAGCTTGTTCTCAAAACCTTCAAGCTTGGTATCAACTGTGGAAAGGGTGGCAGGGGTGAGGATAGAAGGATTCCTTGATGGGTTAGAAGAGTGCCTCTTCCTGGAAAAATGAGCTGTTAACACATCAATATTCAAATTCAATTAGAATGTGATAAGCCCTAACACAACTAGGCAACTACCTTCAACAGAAAATATTGAGCTTTGTTAGACATAATACAGCGATGAATAACATGGGGAAGATTGGAAGTTTTCAAAACAAAGTTGAACAGAATCTTTGTAGAGCTAACAAAGTCACTTATGAAGAACTACAAGAACAAGAAGATAAAACAATCTCATAAAATTCCAAGAGTCTTTGAAAACAGACAACAACATATTCAAACCAACCAAGAGAAAATATTCACTCCTATTCTTAACATCAAGAGAAGATTACATTTTTCACTATAATAGCTATAATAGTGTGAGTAGTGCCAATTTATATCTACTAGACGTACGCCACTGAATGCAACTAAATTGAACTAATTATTCTTGCTGAAGAAAGAGATTATCACTATCACCAATCTTTCCAAAATTTTTGTTGCAAAAGTGAGCCTTGATTTAAACTGCTGATGATTGGTGCAAGGTACAAGATACCTTCCTACAAAACATCTGCTTGGTTGGTGCTGCAGTCTTGGAGTAGAAGTTGCATAGACATAAGTTTATGGATGACTGGGGTAAGTGATGAGCTATAAACAAGGAAACAACAAGGCTGATTCTATGTGACTTTATTAAAATAAGAAATTAAAAAAATCAAATCATATTTGAAATTGGAAGAACATTAACAAAAGGAGTGCATGGACTTAAAGGGGAAAAATTCATGGCAAAGAGATGCCAACAAATTGTGAATTAGGATAGTTTCTATTAAAAGTCAAACACAAGATACAGATTACTGTAAAGTTTTTATTCAAGGTGGGACATGTAGAATCCTTGTCATGTTCTTGAGCAATGATTCAATTGAAAGCTTTTCGTATCCTCTATAATCCTCTCAAATAACTAAAATCATATTGAGACAACTATCCGAAAGGCTTGCAAATAACAAGGGTCGTTCACTAAGGAATTCCCCTGACCCATTTCTGTTCCTCACATGTAGCTGAAACTAAGCCTGTAATGACACCTATCTTGTAGGTCATGTTGTAATTTGCAATATTACCGATTAAAGCTGTAATGACACCTATCTTGTAGGTCATGTTGTAATTTGCGATATTACCGATTAAAGCTGTGTCTTTGACAAGTGTTGGACTGAAGTAAGGGTTGATGATAGAGCCAGTTGAGTACAGTTTTTGTACTTGACAGGTCACACTAGGGCTTCATCAGGTACTCAAGGACTTGACTTGAGTCTTTTTTTTGGGCTCAGGGACTCGCAAAGAGATAATTATTTCTTATATAAGTCATTTTAGACTGTTTGTGTGTAATGTGGGAAGCAAGGTGATCAACAGTATCATATAAATACATTGATTGGCATATATATGGTTATAAATAACTAAGTTGAACAACAATAACATGAAATAAAAGATAAGGATAAGAACTCTGGACTGATTTAGAAATCTTTGGAAACTGCTCCAATTACTGGTCCACCTTATTCAGCAATTGATGAGGACATTGTCCGTCAAGTGGAAACTCCAACTTTGGCAGTTGATATATTTGCCAGTGTGTCCATGTTGTCAAAATAAGTGTAGAATAAATCTGTCGAAAAAATCATTCATGGCAATTTGAAAATGCATAGGATGTCTTTACAATGGATTTCTAGGTTCTTTACACATTTTCAGAAGAAGGAATGAGTCACTTGCTCAAAGGTCCTTTGGAGATGTGCAAAGAAAACCAAACAAACTTTTTTTTGACAGACATAGATTTATCACTAAGATCCTGAGACTAATGTTCAATCAATTCAGTGGAAGAATGTGCAGTTGCTAGCCCTAAAGAAAGCACAAGTCCAGCCATCTGTAGGCAAGGTCATGCTCACAGTCTTTTGGGACCAGTACAGATTTGTGGTGGCAGATTTACTCGCAAAAGGTACCACAATTGTTTATCCCCTTATCTAAGTACATGTGACTTTTTAGATATTTCAGTATGTTTTGGTATGACTTTCACAAACTGTAACTACTGTATTAATTTCAGTACTTATACCAAATTTTCAGTAATTGTACCCAATTTTGTATCATCTTTTGTAATAACATCTTTATCATTATAGACTTCAACTTGACCAATCTTTAACAGGGTATGAAACTCCCAAGAATTTAAGCCAGCCCTGTAGCCAGATACGTCTTGGTATCTTTTAATAGAAGCAGGAAGATCAACTGGACCAGAAATGGCATCTTCTACATGTGCTATAAACTGTTTCTAGGCTTCGGATAATGTCCCTTTGAACTGGATACTTGTTCTAGTTTGAGCTTGAGCACTTAGGTTTTGCTTGTGGTACAAAAGAATATTTACAGGGATCATACTTGCCATCAGGCCTAGTCTAGATAGAAATGTCCTAATCTATGAGCTTGAACCCCCATTTATTCTCTGTCTCTCTGTCTCTGTCTCAAACTTTTCAAACACCTTTTTGAGGGAGGGTTGGGGGAAGATCTACAGGGACATAGTTGACACTTTTACACTTGACCCAGAGAGGATGTCGCTACTGTCAAGTTTATGCCAAGAACTTTGTTAGTGGATAGTAACAGGGTGCTCACACATACAGAAAGTCCAACCTGTCATGAAGTAAAAAAACCCGTAATTTTTACTCAATAACTACCTCAAGGAGGGTTTTTTATGTAAAATAATATTTTTTTAATTGCTAATGGCAGTGAAAACTTAAGAAAATGTAAATTATTGGGTAGAGGATATGGTAAAGTATTTCAGAAAGCATCGATCAGTTCCTGGTGGCATTCCTTCACCATCCACCCAGTAACATCATCACATCAATGAATGAATACATCAAACTACAGCAGCTCATTTCTTAGGTAGACCTTCAGCCTCACAACAAAAAGGGGATCAAAGCCTTCCTGCTTTTGGGATAATCCTCAAACTTTTGTTTGTACCATCTGCAAGAAAACAAATTTCATGAAAAAAATCCCAAATTTGAGAGCTTGTGAGATGTTCACTTTACTTCAGAAATTTACAAAGTTAACAAAAGCAATTGTGCATATCTATACATGTATGGAGTGTCCTATTATTGGCAGATAGCAAGCATGGTAACCAAAAAGATTGGATAATATAAACTTTATTTTCCATGCAAGAGAAACTGGCCTTTTCCTAATAAAAACCAAAATGGTTCTGTTAGATGCAGTTGGTACTTTTGACAGTCAGCTCGTATCAGGGAATGGATGCCATGGTTGACAATGATTATTTACATTAAAAGGGACAGTCCTATGAGGGGATTTTTTGTGGAGACAAAGGGGACATTCCAGTTTATTAATGACTGTTATAAGTATAGGATTTTAACCAAACCAAGTTGAAACAAGTGTGAAAGGTCTGCCTAGAGCATTATGAGACACTGTTGATTAGTGTTACCACAAATGATTTGAAATGTGTCCATATTCCAACCATACATATAGTTAATTTTTATAAGCTTGAAAAATAAGTGAAAGTACAACACCTTTTTTCATGTCATTTTCCTAAAAACAAAAAGTTGGACTGGATGGCTCAGCCTCTTTAAACTTTGCATTCACTTTTAAGGATTTGACAATCAACAGGGCAACTCCTCAGTCATGAATAGATTATCATTAAGTATAGGTTATACATCCTCCATAATGGAAAGAGGGGCACATTTTCACATACCTGTGGTGCGTGAGTGCGCGTGGGCCGATGTTGCAGAGGGTCATGAGGGCAAATGCTAGTGCAGGAAGTGTCCAGCCAGCAAGGGCAAAGCCTCCCCACTCCACGATCTCTCCCAGGAAGTTGGCTCCTGACACATACTCAAACATCCCACCTGAGTCAACATCAAACATTTACTTTAAAATATAACTACAGTTTTATTTTTCAATAACAACATTTTGCAGTCTGATTGAAATCACCTGAGGAACAAAAGGTTTAAAAATTGACCCAAGCAGGATTCCAACTTATTCTTTCAGGGGCTGAATGCTGAACGACAATGCTGAAAGCAGCCTCATTGCTCGCATGTTCTGACATAATCCAAACTAGCCAATCACAAATACTCCTTAAAGAAACCCTTAAGTATCACTAACAGATGCAAGTTACTACCGTTAACAATTCGTTAAACTTGATCACCTCTATTTGTCTTTTAAAAATGATGATGTGAATGGTCAGCTAATTACTAGGTTTTGTCTGGGCTAAACTGGTATCAGGACCTGCGAGCAATGAGGCTGCTTTCAGACCGTTGCTGAGAGGATAGAATAGAAAAGTATGAAATTCCGCCAGAGTAAATTCTTTAAAACATTTATTTATTTTTTTTATCAGATTGCAACTTTATGAGTAATGTTACATATCAGTGTTAACTAATGTTTTAAGATTTATGTATTTGCATTTATTGAAATACTCCCGCCTCATATTAATGTCTTACATTGCACATTACCAACGTTAATCTGATTCCAGATTGGACACCTCTAGGAGATATTATCCTCCAGTAAACATAGAGAGATGTGATGGTGAACATATATACCTTGTTGTTGGCTGAGGCCCTTATTCTGTCACATTACCTCAAGACATGTCACATTTATTAACTCTACCTCATACTTATTGCAACAGTAAGGAAGGAGGGACAGCCTTTGGTGAGAGCAGACTCATAAAGTAGGTTTTAGCCTTCAATGTCTACCTGCAGCCTCAAGTTAAGAACAAATCAGTCAAGCTAAACTGCTTGCTTACTACCAGAAGGTTAAAAGGCTTAAAGCCCTCGAGGCGCTCCACTGCAACGGGCTGGCAAAGATGGCATTGGAGCAGGACTAGAATTGGTCCTATGAAGGAGAAAGAGCATGACTGTTAAAGGTTTATCTCCTCTTAGGCTGTAGGGGAGAAAGAGTTGTACAGCCTCTTATACGCCCCTCTCCTGGCAGCAAACTGAATTATTGTACTGCTGTCCCTAGGACGCAAGGCAATAATGTCAACAAAACGGGAAACAGAGGGAGCACTAACAGTCAAACACTGACAATATAAGGGAGATCACAAGGCATCAGGTTTCCAACTGTTTGTCCCTGGTTACTTACAGCCCAGTGCAGTGTATGTTTAGTGCAGTCTTAACAAGCTCAGCCATACACTACAACATTGCTGACCAGTTGATTTTATGTTATTATTTTGCTTATTAATTGTGCTACAGACATGAACTCAGTCATTTTTTAATCCTCATTACCACATCAATAGGATTTAATTACAATTTTTACAAAGCTTTTAAAAAGGGTTAGCTTTTTTAATTGCAATCTTGGCACAGCATATTAAGCTACTCCAGACCCTTATTTGTGGGAATAGGGGATTGAAAGTAACAAATGCTTTTCACGATACATTAATATATCACCTCAATACAGGTATATGACTATGTAACTTACAAAAAGTAATAGAGAAAAATGCTCTAGAGATCAAATGCAAGCAACTGCCAACAACTGGCAACACTTCAGTTACAAATTTGAGCCTCCATGTCAGAGATATTATTCTTAAAATTTTAGCCTCCTGTGTTTTGGGGAGAGGAAGATTTTAAACGCACTAGTGCACACGAATATTTCGTTAACACAAAGAATGCATAGATACTGCATATCTCTCGATATTATTCAAGATCCTCACTCAAGTAATCTACCTCGTAAATCATTTAACAAATATTTACGTATTCAGGTAGTAAAGTTGATTTTTAAAGACCGAAAGTATTTAATGTTACGTTACAATAAATCCGCATGAACTACGATATAGGAAATATTAAGATTTTGCTTATAACCAAAAAAGAGGAAACGGCAGCCGCTTTTGTCGATCTAATAGCAATGCTAATGCTGTGTTATTAAATCGGTTTATGTACAACATTGCTTTCATAAAACATAATTCATTATTTGTTCTCAGTTCAGAATTTAGGTAAATTCAACAGCTGCACATAATAATAGTTCAGCCGCTTTCAACTTTCTATTATTTATCCGTTTTGTGCACAGCTAACCTTAGATTTGTTATATGTCAAAGCCGACAGCGGATGTCTAAATTTTTTCATTGTTGATTGCAGGTAAATTGTAAAGAATTTTAAGTATTTCATTGCATCGATAGAAAGCTTAAGTGAATGCATAAGTCCTCTTAAACCTTAAAATAGCCAATTTAAACCGTAAAAGCGTGCACTAGTGCCTTTAAAAGATTTTGGTGAAAATGCCTGCTGCGCCCATATTTGAGTGGGGTCTGTTCCTAAGTTACAAATTTGGTGCAAGGTACATCAACACAAACGTTCAGGATACAGGAGAAGAGTACGAGGTTCTGTCAAGAAGTCGTAAATGTTAAAAGTTTACAGACAAGTGCCGACAGACGCTTATTTGAAGAGACATGTCTAGGGATCATGGTTGACATGTCTATCAAGTTTGGTGAAACTATCATGTATAGTATGGGAGATAGGCTCCAGACAAAATTTTGTGATGGACAGACAGACAGATGGATGGAGATAGGACGGACAGACAGACAGATGAATGGACAGAATAGATGCTCTTTACCCTCTTACGCTGTAAGGTGGGTGTAAAATAATGTCTCATTAATAGGCCATGATACAGAGGTCTAATGTATACATATTTACCATCACATCTCAAAGTCAGTCATGGTCAAGTTCTCCTGTACTTGCATGACATGGATACTGCAGACAAACACCACCAACCTCTAGGAATCTTGTAGCCATTCTCATCCGGCTTTCGTAGATTCCGCAATATCGAGTCAGAGTGTATGTTAATAAACATACCGAGGAAAAACAAAGCAATGCCTGTAATAGATACATTACATTAATATGACTGCTAACTTAAATAAAGATCATTGAATAAACAAATGAAACTGTGTAGGAGAGCACATATGGGTAAGATTGATTGAGAGGCCTTTAAAGAAGGACACTTAAGAGGAGTGAATTGGGGTACTCATATAGGAGGACACTTAAGAAGTAGATTGAGGTACCTATATAGGAGGACACTTAAGAAGTAGATTGAGGTACCAGTAGAGGAGGACACTTTAGAAGTAGACTGAGGTACCTATATAGGAGGACACTTAAGAAGTAGATTGAGGTACCAGTAGAGGAGGACACTTTAGAAGTAGACTGAGGTACCTATATAGGAGGACACTTAAGAAGTAGATTGAGGTACCTATATAGGAGGACACTTAAGAAGTAGATTGAGGTACCTATATAGGAGGACATTTAAGGAGTAGATTGAGGTACCAGTAGAGGAGGACACTTAAGAAGTAGATTGAGGTACCTATATAGGAGGACACTTAAGGAGTAGATTGAGGTACCTATATAGGAGGACACTTTAGAAGTAGATTGAGGTACCAGTAGAGGAGGACACTTAAGAAGTAGATTGAGGTACCTATATAGGAAGACACTTAAGAAGTAGATTGAGGTACCAGTAGAGGAGGACACTTTAGAAGTAGACTGAGGTACCTATATAGGAGGACACTTAAGAAGTAGATTGAGGTACCTATATAGGAGGACACTTAAGAAGTAGATTGAGGTACCTATATAGGAGGACACTTAAGGAGTAGATTGAGGTACCTATATAGGAGGACACTTTAGAAGTAGATTGAGGTACCAGTAGAGGAGGACACTTAAGAAGTAGATTGAGGTACCTATATAGGAAGACATTTAAGAAGAAGATTGAGGTACCAATAGAGGAGGACACTTTAGAAGTAGACTGAGGTACCTATAAAAGAGAACACTTAAGCAGATTAAGGTACCTTTATAGGAGGACATTTAAGGAGTAGATTGAGATACATATATAGGAGGACATTTAAGGAGTAGATCGAGGTACCTATATAGGAGGACACTTTAGCAGATTGAGGTACCTATATAGGAGGAAAATTAAGGAGTAGATTGAGGTACCAATAAAGGAGGACATTTAAAGAGTAGATTGAGGTACATAAAAAGGAGGACATTTAAGGAGTAGATTGAGGTATCCATATAGGAGGACAGTTTAGCAGATTGAGGTACCCATATAGGACACTTAAGGAGCAGATTGAGGTACCTATATAGGAGGACATTTAAGGAGTAGATTGAGGTTCATAAATAGGACATTTAAGGAGTAGATTGAGGTACCTATATAGGAGGACATTTAAGAAGTAGATTGAGGTACATATATAGGACACTTAAGGAGCAGATTGAGGTACCTATATAGGAGGACATTTAAGGAGTAGATTGAGGTTCATAAATAGGAGGACATTTAAGGAGTAGATTGAGGTACATATATAGGACATTTAAGAAGTAGATTGAGGTACCTATATAGGAGGACACTTAAGGAGTAGATTGAGGTACATATATAGGACACTTAAGGAGCAGATTGAGGTACCTATAAAGGAGGACATTTAAAGAGTAGATTGAGGTACATAAAAAGGAGGACATTTAAGGAGTAGATTGAGGTATCCATATAGGAGGACAGTTTAGCAGATTGAGGTACCCATATAGGACACTTAAGGAGCAGATTGAGGTACCTATATAGGAGGACATTTAAGGAGTAGATTGAGGTTCATAAATAGGACATTTAAGGAGTAGATTGAGGTACCTATATAGGAGGACATTTAAGAAGTAGATTGAGGTACATATATAGGACACTTAAGGAGCAGATTGAGGTACCTATATAGGAGGACATTTAAGGAGTAGATTGAGGTTCATAAATAGGAGGACATTTAAGGAGTAGATTGAGGTACATATATAGGACATTTAAGAAGTAGATTGAGGTACATATATAGGACACTTAAGGAGCAGATTGAGGTACCTATATAGGAGGACATTTAAGGAGTAGATTGAGGTTCATAAATAGAAGGACATTTAAGGAGTAGATTGAGGTACATATATAGGAGGACATTTAAGAAGTAGATTGAGGTACATATATAGGACACTTAAGGAGTAGATTGAGGTACATATATAGGAGGACATTTAAGGAGTAGATTGAGGTACATATATAGGACATTTAAGAAGTAGATTGAGGTACCTATATAGGAGGACATTTAAGGAGTAGATTGAGGTACATATATAGGAGGACATTTAAGGAGTAGATTAAGGTACATATATAGGAGGACATTTAAGGAGTAGATTGAGGTACATATATAGGAGGACACTTAAGGAGTAGATTGAGGTACATATATAGGAGGACACTTTAGAAGTAGACTGAGGTACCTATAAAAGAGAACACTTAAGCAGATTGAGGTACCTATAAAAGAGAACACTTAAGCAGATTGAGGTACATATATAGGAGGACACTTTAGAAGTAGATTGAGGTACCTATAAAAGATAACACTTAAGCAGATTGAGGTACATATATAGGAGGACACTTAAGTTGATTGAGGTACCTATATAGGACACTAATTAAGTAGATTGAGGTACCTATAAAGGAGGACACTGGAGTAGATTGAGGTACCTATAAAGGAGAACATTTAAGGAGTAGATCAAGGTACCTCTATAGGAGGACACTTTAGCAGATTGAGGTACCTTTAAAGGAGAATACTTAAGGAGTAGATTGAGGTACCTATATAAGAAGACGCTTAAGAAGTAGATTGAGGTACCTCTACAGGAGGGCACCTAAAGGTAAGAGTAGATTGAGGTACCTATGTAGAAGGAGGGCTTAGTGCTCCACTTAGGGCCAAAGTCTGTGTACAGAAGGAGATGTCGGCTCTGTAGGTAACCATTCATCATGCAGAACACAAATGCCATCAAGAATGTCACGACTGGAGTTCCTTTGGCTCCCCTTATCAAAAGTGAGAAGATAAATGTTCTGAAACAAAAGAGATAATGTTCAGATATCATTTTATTTCAGAATTCACTTGTACCTCTCTAGCTGTGTTTCTTGATCTGAGTAATGCTCTCAAAGGTTTGTGTCAGGTCACCTTCTCTCTGCCAACCAATCAGCTAGGCAGTCATCAGTAAGATTTGATATTTTACCGTGCTTTGAATGTTTTGATTTATCAAAAGTGAAAGGTCATAGCCAAGGTTGAAGCTGATTTCAATGAGATTGCTAGCTGTTAGTCCTTATTGTTACTCTTTCAAGAAAATAAAATAATTTCACCCCCCCCCCCCCCCTCTAACCTCCCAAACACACATAAACAAATGAATGTGGATAGTTTTTATGAAGTAAAGCCTTGAATGTGGATAGTTTTATGAAGCAAAGCCTAGAATAAAATAATGTGGAACTTTTTTTCAGTAATTAAGTTAAATGCATATTTGATTTTTTATTAATGAAAATAAATAAATTGGGAAATACAAAAAGGACGACACAAATACATTTCATATAAAAGAAAACAACTATCTAGCTACAAAGTACTGTTATTTAAGAAAATTAAGTTGCATTAATTCAATGACATTTAGTTTACTGTATATACAATACCATTAATCTACAGGTTTTGTAAAATATCTTTTTCATCCTTATCTATTAGGTCACCTCTGAAAATAATGTATGAGAAACATCCCCAGGATAATTCTATTGGGCCAATGTTGTATTTGGGGCGAAGAGCAGCACACCAAGAGCACCAGCGGGACAACAAAGGAAGGCAACTCTTGCAGAGTCCACGCAAGTTTCGCATTGATTTCAAACCCGAATCCTTTCCGTGAATATCGTCCGTATGGAGCAGTGACAACTTGTAGAAGAAGTGCAAGCATCAAACTCTGGCCAATTAACGCGTACGATATGAGTGTAACTATGTTCTCTTCTCCCCCAAAGTAATCTACCACAGATTGCATCTTGGAAACAAACATTGTCGCCATATTTGTGGTCAAGTCACGTGATACCTACCTTGGATAATTTACGAATGCTTCTTTTGTGTCCGATAAAGATTCGCACTTGGCAATGAGCAATATTCGATCGTGTCTCAGGGTAAAACGTATATGCTCTCGCTTTACGCATATACTGAATATGAGTGGGGCGAGAGTGTATACGTTTTAACATGAGACAGTCCGATCTTGTTGTCTTTGCATATATCATGAAATTATAAAAAGGTAAAAACAAATTTATTGCTAACAGGAGGCACTAAGATATAACAAATTAGCGTGCATACTTAACGTGCATATTTAGATTTATAATAGTTGAAGTATCTTTAGATGTCACAATTGATATAAATGCTGTCAATGGTGGTTCAGATAATAAATTATCTAAAATAGATTTTATTCGTATATCTTCATAACATGGACAGACAAATGTAATGTGAACTTCATTCTCAGTTGCAGAGTTCACATAATAATGGGCATTTTTCTTCCTTTGTTCATCATTAAATCTATCAAGCCTAGTCTGTATCGTGTGAATAAAATTCTAGTATTTTTAAATGTAAGAAGGGTTAAATAACGCTCCGGTTGCAGTAATGTCTTGAACAATTTATACAGATCATAACGAGAACTTGTTTCTAGTGTTGAATACCATTCTTGGTAAAACATATTTAGTGACCGTTCACGGAATTCCGTTAAAAACGTTTTAATATCATCAACACCCTGGTTTAACGATTTTTAACGAATCTACCTCGTAAGTTATTGAACAAATATATATGTATTCAGGTTATAAAGTTGATTATAAAAGACTGGAAGTATTTGATGCAATGTTACTTAAATCCGCATGAATTACGATATCGGAATATTCACATTTTGCTTACTCTCAGAGGAGCGAAAACGACAGACGCTTTCTTAATCCAATAACAATGCTTATACCACATTTTTAAATTTGCTAAGTTACAAGATTGCCTTTTGGGAATTCTGTCTTTTGGGAATTCTGTCTTATGGCACTGAATCTTATAAAGTGTAATCAACTACGTCCGATATCCGCTCAATTATTCTCTATAAGCCAAAACGTTTTTAACAACAGTTCATGGTTCACTTATAACGGGTTAAACGAGCTGTACCCTTTGTAAAGAGGTAGAAAATTAAAACTTGCCATTAATTGTCACTTAAAAAAGTTTGATTGTATGGTTACCCCTATTCTCTTTCATGGTTGTGGAATCTGGGCTTTTGAAATCACTGCCGAATTGTACACCCAACTAAGCCAACTATAAGGTCTATGGTGAATTTGGTAGATTCCCACTTGTTAATGTTATCAAAACCAGAATGTTGTGTTTTTGGGCTAAACTTATAACTGGAAAATCGTAAAAAATTGTGCTCCTTGATTAAAAAAATTTATATTCAACGATTTCATCTTCGGCAAATATGTACATAAACGGATAAATTACCTTCAGAAAATTTTCGACGAACTTGGATTGAGTTTTATTTGGAAATTTCAAAAATTCAAAAGTTTCTTCTGGCTAAAATCAGTTGTCAAAAGAAAATTAAAAGATACAGCAAACATGAATTTCAACAACTGAAACCTCTTCTAAAGCAACTGCTTATAGTTTGTTTAAAAATCCATCCCTCAACTTTGATCAATATCTAAATTGCTTACATTACATAAATCTTTTGAAATTCCGAACTTCTAACCATTTTCTCCCTATCGAGACAGGTAGATGATGTAAATGATAAGAAATGTAAACTTTGTAATTTAAATGACATTGGTGATGAATTTCAGTTTTTATTTTTATGTCCGAGATTAGAATTTGAAAGAGATAAATACATTTACAAATTTTATCATATTAGACCAAATGTATTCAAAATGAACATCCATTTTTAATACAAATAAGCTAGGAACTTTAAGAAAACTGTCATTGTTTTGTAAAATTAATATGTCTTTATTCAAGAGATAGTGTCCATAAGTTCGAAATACACCTCTATTCAATCCACTCAATGTATTCAATATTTTTATTTGTATATATATATGTATATATGTTCTTGTATCTCTTATGCTGCTGTCTGCAGCCTGTGTGTAATAAAGTTCAGTTCATTTCAGTAAAAGTGGAGAGAGAGACTTTCCTATTTTTCTAAACTAATTAACGGGTAAAGCATTGCTTTAAATGAAAGCGGCTGTTATATAGATCATTAGCTAATGCTTATTATACGTGAAGATGCTTTTTTGTCGTGTGTCTGCTGTCACCAATAGCTATAGGCCAAAAGTTCACAATAGTGATATCGTAATGTCAATAAAACAATCCATTACCTGCTGGACGTACTGATGACATTTGCATTACTAAGCATACACAACAATATTTGACAATTTTAATTATGCACGCGCACGTTTTATGTTGGTTTCCTCTGATTGATACTTTCATTTACTCCGCTCCGAGTGTGGTATCGAGCGTCTTTGAGCGTTGTTCCTTCCTTGTGAAAAATATGTTGAAACTTAATGATGAAATGTGAGCTCAATAAAATTAAACGTTACGTGGTTTTATTGTATACGTAAGTAGTCATTTAACACAATCGTTCTTAAATTTTAAAAAAAAACTTGTATCTCATGCTTATTTGTGATAAAGTTGTTTAAAGTTTGTTTTCAACAGGACTTATAGAAACATATTTTCCTAAGTGTGAAATCATCCCATACCTTTATCATCTCAAATCTGTCGTTGAAAATTGATTCAAATGCATCTGAGATAACTTTCACCCGTATTCTTTTTTGAGAGCTAAAGTTTTGCAGAGTTTGTTCTTGTGATTATGACAAGGATTATCGACGTTGGTGTTTTGATAAAACGTTGTTTTTGCTAATTGTCTACTTCAAATCAATCTGAGAACGCCAATAAAATTTCGTCCAATTTCCTCCATTTATCCAAATGATGGCGTAGCAAAAATGAACCTGTAACCACAGCATATAAATGTGTAGTGATTGTTCAATCAATACGCACTTCGCCTCGACCATAACCGCAACTTTAGGCCTACGTTACTCATTAAGAAATAAGAGTTTTGTTATGTGGTCAAATATGATTATATTTATCATTTCTTAAAACAACAAAGCGCCGTACCGACTATAAAAGACACACGAGGAAATTTCTGTCGATACTTTTTTTTCTGCAACATAAATTGTCTGTGTGGCACCATAAAAGACATGTGTCGCAAGTCTATACGCGACTGTCAGTGGAGAATAAAGACTGGTTCTATTCTTCACCGACATCGGAAGAGTTCTCAACTTTAACTGACCGTGTGACAGGTTATAGCAACTTGTCTGCAAGTATGCAGCCAATCAGAAAATATCCTCTGGTCAAATGATCATAGTTGCTTTTATTTACGCATGGACATGGCACCAACTACAATATAATGGCAGAGAAGCGAATGAAATCATTAAAAAAATTATTGAGCTACTTAGCAGTATACCGCCGTTTGGGATATCAAAGAGATTAAGAGTACAAAGACAACACATTTAAGAGTACAAAGACGGGACGTTGTGAAGCAAGAACTACACTGAGGAAAGAATATTTTCTTATACACTTAACTTTGTGGATGGATTTTTACGGCCAATTTTCAATTCCGCTGCTATTTAAACTTTTCTCAAAGTTTCTCATATATGTTTCATCTTTCAAATATTTCAAAAGAGCATTTTCATCAGCAGATATTTAATTTCTCGTTCTCCCTCCATCTTGGCTAGAAAAAGGTGTTTTAGGGGACATTGCCATGGTAACAAACATCTGGGATGGGAAATTTATTTCTATATATCTACGTGTGTGGGGTTTGTCAGCAAACTGCAAGATTAATTTGGTTGAATTCATGCACTTATTTTAATCTAAAATAACGCTTGGTTTATTACTCCGAACACTTTGCATTAAATGTATCGTAATGCTTATAGACCTTTTACCGGAAATATCAATCTTTGATGAAATATCTATAAGGCCTATCATACATTTATATTAACTTATAATTTAACATAGTAGCCATGCGTAACCCGATCAGCTGTTTTCATTTTAAACTAAGGTTTTCGTTTCTTTATAACCGTGAAATATTAATCTTGAATACGTGGCAATACGTTAACGAGAGTTAAGCCCCCGCCATCTTCAGTTGTCTGTAACCCTTTGATAACAACTTTGGAACGAGTTATCGAACTTGGTGCCAGACCATTGATTGCAACAGATGGCGCCACGACGCACTTGTACCATAAGCTAAGAGGATCCCATCGATCGGACAGCGGCTTGTAGTACATCACTCAGGTCAAACAAGCTAGCAGTCAAGTTGCTGTTAACAGTCGAATACTTTTAGTTGTACATCGTATGCCCCGATCTCGCAGGATGGATAAGGAAGAGGGAACTAACTACAGGAGCAATGCCACTGCCAATGCGTCAAAAGGTCCAACATTCACGGCAGAGAAAAGTAAGAATAAAATGGCAGCGAAAACAAACAAGAAGTGGGTGCGACTAGCCACTGTGTTAGCGTACGTGCTGGCAGTGTCTCTTGCTGCTATCGTCCTGGCCACGTACTATAGCCTCATCTGGAAGCCCGAGTTAAGTCAGATGCCAACCACGGTGACCATGGCCCCGTCAGCTTCCACGCCCGACATCCTAGGCAGCACCGTTCACAACTCCAGCATCACGATACCGGCCGTCACACCCGAGGCAATCACTGGCCGCAGCTGAGGTGAGAACGTGTGTCTGTAATATCTTACTCTCTTCCAATCATTTTGGGAAGTTTGTGGCCCGAGTCGTAACATAAACCATCTTAAAGTGACACAGAGTATGTTTCATGATTTTAAATGTGGCTTTAGTAAGAGCCAAAATACCTTATGACCCGAGTTCAGTTAAATCGCCTCCATAAACTTGCATCTTTATCTATCAAAAGCCAAAATTATTATGTTTTCTTGTTTTCATGGATAATCGAAAAACCGCCCTATAAATGTTAAAAATTCGAAATTATGTGTCCAATTAACGTGTATCTTAGTTAAATGACCTAATTAACACTAACAACCAATGTTTGTCTTTGTGTCTGCTGTTAATAAATTTCCAATATTACGTTTGAGTCATTAGAGAGCGCCACTGTTTGGTTTTCGATCACAAATCACGACACTAACCCGTTTATGGTCACTATACTACAATAATAAGCTTTAAAATTCAGATTTTCTTAAACAACCACTACTTCTCGATAAAATAACACTACTTATGAGGTTTGACATATTCGACTCCAACTACATACTCTGTGCCCCTTTAAATGAAAAAGAGAATAACATTATATTCCATCATTAAGAAAACCAAGGTTGGTTGTCTGTCTTCCTGTCTGCAATGTGGTATCAGCCCTAGTGCTAGATACACTAACCTAATAGACTGCTCATATTGATCCAAACGTTTAAAAAGATATTATTTAATAACCTAAGAAGAAAGTCTTACTGGAACCAAAGGGCTGAAAAGGTAGTACAAAACGAACACGATTGATTTGCACCTGGTGAAAGACAGTGTAACGACCAATTGTATCATCAAATAGATATCAATTCATTCAGATGTGCAGTAGAATTTGTATTATATGGAAGGAAAATCAGTAATCTGTGTGTTATCTGGCATCAAGAATCAAACAAAAACCTGATAGTGTTGAAACTTAAATTTCCACTTGTTAGGTATCATTGTACTAAGATTGTAGTGTCACAACTATTGTGGTACCATGGTACTAACATTGTAACGTTACAACTATTTCGGTACCATGGTACTAACATTGTAACGTCACAACTATTGCGGTACCATGGTACTAAGATTGTAACGTTACAAGTATTGTGGTACCATGGTACTAAGATTGTAACGTTACAACTATTGCGGTACCATGGTACTAACATTGTAACGTTACAACTATTGCGGTACTATGGTACTAAGATTGTAACGTTACAACTATTGTGCTACCATGGTACTAAGATTGTAACGTCACAACTATTGCGTTACCATGGTACTAAGATCGTAACGTTACAACTATTGTGACCCCCCAGCATGCAGCAGTATTACACAAGGTTGATATGCTGTGTACGTATATAGATTTAGTACACTCAAGTGCCCTCCACATAAAGTGTAAGACCTTATTTGAGGTGTTCACATAGAACCATGCACCTGCAGTGTACTGTTTGGAGACTAAATTGAAGGTCAATTCCTGTTTGTAACCATGTCGAAACATTTTAAACACATATCATATCGTCTGAAACACATCCATATTATCGCATTTCTTTGGGTATTGATTGCTTTTGAGATTTAATAGTTTGAAAAGCATCAGGCACATTAGAGAACAACAGAAGCATGAAATATGAGCATGAAAACGTGGCTGTGGTTTCACAAAGTAACAAAGGTGGAAAGATGAAATATATTATTTTTATGATTAATAACTTCTATCATTAGGTAAAGTAAACTATTTTTTTACCACATTTCTGGATTTCACCTCCCCTAGAAATGGCAATATATACTAAGAATCCTGAATTTGTTTTGAGCAGACCAGTGTGCAGATTTAAGGGGCACAGAGTTGTTGATGTCATTGCAATCAAATATGTCAAGCTTTTTAGATGGTGTTATCAAGCAATAGTGGTTGTTTCTGAAATTTAGCATCTTAGTGCTTATCAATTCAGTATGGTCACAATATAAAGTTAAGAATCTCTGACAGTAGAGTGCGCCAATCATTATTTGGAAAGTTATTAACAGCAGCCACAAAGACAAATATGGGTTGATAGTGTTTAGTAGATCATTTAACTGATATACATGTAAACGGGAGGCAGAATTTCTTCTTCTTAACAGTTACAAGGCCATTTTTCTATTATCATTTAAAATCAGGAAAATATAACAATTTAACTTGACTGAACTAACTTAGGACATGTGGTATTTTGGCTCATATATTTAGGCCACATACAAAACTTTTGGAACAGACTCTGCGTCACTATTGTGACAGGTTATTCATCAATCATCATAGAACATTTTATTATTTATAGTAGGAATTTGTTTTTATGATCCCCATGAAGCTCTTGTTGTGTTGGTTTCAGGATCATGCTGGAGCTGTGAGGAATGGATTTGAGGGGGAGGGGGATGGGAGCAGGGGTTGCCTGTGGATTGAACGCTCCCAAGGAAACTCCCTCTGTACAGGGTATTGATTGAATGTCAATACGACCAGCAACTGTTACCAGCAGAGGTGAGGCTGGCAATAAACTCCTCGATCCATCATCTCAAGCACCAGTGGATTCTCTCCGTAGGCGGGATGCACGCACACGCAACAGATGTCAACAATAAAAGTACAAGTTTCCTGTCATTATTATGAGATGTACATATTTGAAACTGAAAATGTTTCATTGGAAGTATGTCTACTCAACTGATCAATGAATTGATGTTGCCTTGATGGTCACAGGTTGACAAACACTTTTCACAGTAATTTTCCAAAGAGTGTTTTGTTTTCAACCACTTGTCTTTAAAGTCATGCAAGGGCTAAAACTAAACTATGTTTATGAGTTGATCTTCCAAATACATTTGAATTTTGTTAGACAGGTGACAGGAGTCCTTTTGACTTTGAACAGTTTCATATTACTTTAACACTTGGTGCCCTATTACAGTTCCCTATATCACTTGTTTACTAGATCTTTGAGCAGAGTTGTCTTGTCAAAGTGTTATTTAAATATCATTTATCTACAGATGACAGTTTATGTCAAAACATATTAACCATTATATTCCCAATATGCAAAAAACCCATGAACATCATGACAAACTGTCAAAAAGTGAATGTGTTTGAGGTTTTGTTCTGGTCAGTCCATGTCATTATGATCGAGTGGGTGAATGTTGTGTTATAGGACTGCAGCATTTTGTCCAGTTGATAATGTCATGTCTGTCTCTAGTGGTGCCTGCCACCAACATAGTTTGTAGTCTGATTATCTCAATCATAGCAAACAATCGCTGCCTCAGCGAGGAGTCAACAAGTGTCAAATTTTAAACTTACCATACATAATAGCTGTGGGCCTTGGCAATAGATGAATCAGGAGTGTTATCCGGATGTATGGCCAAATCATTTTAGAAATGACCAACCATGATATATACAGGTCTCTGAATATAGAAAACTAGTGCTGTCTCTTCCAGGTCGTTTTGCTATGGGTGAATTAAATTTGATTATTTTTCTCATGGTCTCCCCTCTCTAGTGTCTCTCAGTCTCCCCGCTTTAGTGTCTCTCAGTCTCCCCTCTTTAGTGTCTCTCAGTCTCCCCTCTCTAGTGTCTCTCAGTCTCCCCTCTCTAGTGTCTCTCAGTCTCCCCTCTCTAGTGTCTCTCAGTCTCCCCCTCTAGTGTCTCAGTCTCCCCTCTCTAGTGTCTCTCAGTCTCCCCTCTTTAGTGTCTCTCAGTCTCCCCTCTTTAGTGTCTCTCAGTCTCCCCCTCTAGTGTCTCAGTCTCCCCTCTCTAGTGTCTCTCAGTCTCCCCTCTTTAGTGTCTCTCAGTCTCCCCCCTCTAGTGTCTCAGTCTCCCCTCTAGTGTCTCAGTCTCCCCTCTAGTGTCTCTCAGTCTCCCCCTCTAGTGTCTCTCAGTCTCCCCTCTTTAGTGTCTCTCAGTCTCCCCTCTTTACTTTGTCAAATATGAGCTTTTTTTGCTCTCCCATGAAGAGTGATTAGTGGCCTGTAATTAGTAATTAGCCCATCATTAGCAAATATTTCTGTTTAATTGCTTGGGAGTCATTGTACATATGATGTTACAGTCTGTATTTTTACTCTTTATCAGTATTCCTAGAAGGTTTCTTGCCTGTGTGCAAAAGTAAGATCACTTGGATGTTTTTGTCACATAAGTCAATAAATTTTCTTTGATATCCTTCTGTAGTTGATGAAAAGGCCAGCACAAATATAAATGATAGAGGTTTTGTCCCTTTTAGATTAACCCAAACAATGACAAGAGACATCAATGATAATGTGTCAAAAACAATATATTGTTCCTTCCACAAGTGAACAAATCTTAGATTGAAGAGGACCATTCATTTTGTGTGCAATATCAATCATATATTTATATAAATATATATTAATATAACTCATTGTTGAAAGATGCTAAAAATTGTGCAATATATTTATTTGTATTGTTATCTCACCATGTTTGAAAGGTTCACGTATTGATGCTTGTAACCTGTAGAGTCGGATATGTGTACAAAGCGTTTGTCTTAAACCTCGATGATTTCTTTTGAAAATATTCTTTATTATTCTATCCATTTGTTTACCATGACATTCATGTATTTAGATGATTTGTAAATGAATTTTGTTATAATTATAACCTTTGTTGAATTTGACGTTGTGTAAGCAGATTGATGTAGTTGTCTGAGATTGCACTTGTCCTTTTCCCTTTCTCCAGTTCTCCGAGACGTTTTACTAGAAGAATCAGACAGTGCATAGTCACTTGTAACTTTGTACCAATATACAACACTGTAAGGTACAGACCCAATGCAAACTTGTACCTGGGCATCTCACTTCACTTGAGAGCAGGTTTTTCTTGAGTAAGCTAACAGCAAACTTGAGCACCAGTGTAGCAGTGTTGTGTTTTATACCATTTGTCAGTTTGTGTCAAAAATAAATGTTATTGTTCTTAAAAACTTTGTTGTTTATCATTTCATATCAATAGCCCTTTTAGCAAACCTTTTTGGAGATACGATACCAAAATATGAATATGAATTGTGACAGCTTGTTATTTGGACCTACTTGCACTCATCATGTACAATGTATTGTGCAATCATTTTGTCTTGTTCTGCAAGAGCTTTTATGCTGATACAAGGTCATCGTTACAGTCATCTAGGGCATAGGGACATATGATATCATCACATGAACCAAACACTGTATGAAGATATCATCTCAGTTGGTGCTATCATATTGCATGTTGTTATGTTTAATAAGGAAGTTTCTGTTTAATTGCAGTGAACAAAGGGTTTTATTAGATTTATAACATGCAACATCGGAATGAATTGTAGGGTCTTTGAAAGGTAATCCATGTTTTTCACAAAGTTATGTTTAGTTTTGACATGGGTCTAAATACCATGTTCTGATATGAAATAAAAAAAATATAACTAGTCTTGCATATTGAACACAATAAAACACAACCATATTTCTTCTACAGATAATTTTTTTAAATAAACTTTTTAAATTACTTTCAATCCAGAGTAAAAAGTCATTTTTATTGTCACTCTATTGAACCATTAGCATTATGATGGTAATTTTAAGAAACAGTCAGTACTCTTTGATGTAATATCAGCACTGATAACAATAACACATGACTCAAACCAACTATTAATGTCATGTCACTCATCATGTCAGTGTAAACATGGGCTATTTTATGAGTATGTAAAACCTCATTTATTAATGTGATACTCAATGTTGATAACTGTTATAAAACCAATTATCAAATAGGCTTCCTTTGAATATGTGAAATGAGGTACTATTAATTTGGTCTTTCTGCTAGCATGTAGTACTGTGTGAGAGTATTACATGACCCATGATTTCATGTCGTTTCAGCAGTGAGTGAGCAGCGGGAGGTATCAGCGAGGCGTCCACAGGGCGTGTGCATTCAACATAACAACACGCGTGTACGAAATACAGACAGATCAATGCTTACATAACTCATATAGGTATAGCGGGACGTGTTTCACATTAGCACCCCGTATTAGTCCTAATGAAGAATATAGATCTAGCTGTGTCTCCATGACAACGAGCAAATATCGATTTTTGATTGGGTGTGGCATCCCACTACCAGACTGCGCTGAATGTTTGAGTTGAGGGTTACTGAACCGTGCTCTCAGTCTGCACGCAGCGAAAACCCAAATACATTACGTTCCCATACATTCATTATTGAATCGATCTTGCATCTTCTTATATATACAGGAATTAAACCTTATTGTTCATGCGGAAACATCAACGTCATTGACGTAATAGCTTCATGTCATCAGATAGGAAAGAAATTGGTTTAAGTACTGTAGTTCTTAAAGCTACCGTGGTGGTTATCAGCTGATTTTTTTTTTTATCTAAAGACAGTTGTTTACTGCACTGTTAATCTTCACAAAATCACCTGCATAATTGATAGTGTTTTAGAAGATGTTGTTGAACTTAGCTGAAGTTGTTGTTGACATATTTGTGACCTGTTAAGTTCCACACCGCTCGTGATGTTCTTTGTTCTAACCACCTCTAACTGAAAGAGAACCTGAGGTTTAACATTCTGCACATGTTCATAGGAAAACAATGGTAAAGTGAAGCCGGGCTGTCGTTCCTCCGCGCTCTATAATCTAACAACTTCACATTAAACGCGATGGTAGGACTAACCATGTAAGTTCTAGCAAACACTACCACCATACAGAAACATGTACTTAATTTGATGCTGCAAATTCAAAGGGGCATGCATTGAGAAACAAAGAATCAGAGAGAATTTGCAAACCACGATCAAGCAAGAAGAAACAAGAGCCATCAGGAGATGGGTCTTGCAGATATAAAAAAACAAAACCCCAGAAAACTGAAAACAACGCTTGGCGATTTTTTCGATACCACGTTTCGTTAACCTAGCATTTACGGTATTTCAGTTATGCTTCAAAAATGAATGTTACAGTTGCGTTTCCAAGGAAATTGTCAAAAGAAAAAACTCAAGAAAATTGAAAGCGACCAAAGGCTTAACTACATGTGATGATTAGTCAACAAACCAAGTTTCGTTTACCTTGGTCTCATGGTTTTTCAGTTCTGCTCCGCAAACTACTGTCTAGGTTACGTTTCCGTGGCACTTGCTAAAAACATTAAAGTTCTAGAAAGATGAAAACCACAAAAGACACAACTACTTATGATGATTATTACATATAAGAAGTTTCGTTTACCTAGGTTTTTTAGTTCTTCTCCGGCAATGGATTTCTAAATTGCGTTTCTATAATAAGCAACAAAATAAAAAAAATCTAGAAAGTTGGAAATCACTAAAGATACAAATTCATCAGATGATTATTTAACATTCCAAGATGTGTTAATCTAGGCCTTACGGTTTTTATATACCGGTTTCGGAGGGAGGGACAGATTTATGACATTCCAAAAGAATTTTAAAAATTCCCTAGAAAAATCACAAAACAAAAACTTCATAGACGGTGTTATTTCATCGACAAGTAGAGATCTGTTTTCGACACCCGTTGTTGTTCATTCTTTTCTTTGTTTAAATTTATTATTGTTCTTTAGCTTGTTCATTCACTGGAAGTACTGCAACTTCTCACAGGACTTTGAGAGCTTCGTGTGTTGACGTGCGTGTCGTTGCACGAGGCAACCTCAGCACTCAGGTAACCATAGTGCCATCTTCTAACACTGATCTAACACAGCCTCAATGGCCACATGGGCCACGCCTTAAACTCTTCTCCAGAGGCAAAAGCCGATAAAGCTGAAACATTGTGTGCAGACTCCTTAGCTGATGGGAATTTCAGTTTATAGATTTGGTGACCCTGTGACCCCTAATATGGGCCGCGTGGACCGTGCCGTAAATACCTTTTCTCATCGTCTTCTCCAGAAGAAAAAGGCTTAGAAAGTTTAAACGTTGTGCACAGGCTCCTTATCTTATGGGGGTTCTAATTTATAGATTTGGTGACCCTGCGACCATTATTAAGGACAAAGGCGACTCCGCCCTAAAAACATATTTTCATGTTCTTCTCCAGAGGCCAAATGTCTAGAAAGCTAAAACTTTGTGTACATATGATATTCCTTAGCTTATAGATTTTGTGTTTCTGTGCCCCCAGAATTGTGACCTTGTGACATATTTGTAAAACAAAATATACACATAGCCTGATGAGCTACAGAGCCAAAGTATATCGTTACAATATCTCATGGACGCTTGCGCCCAAGTCTCCATTTTTGGTATCAGACTTCAATGGAGAAATCCCTTTTCACTAGTCGAATTGAGGAACCTATATTGCTGATTACTAGGATTCTTATGCAATCTTAACCGGTCTTCAAAGAATGCTATTATCAACTATTCGTGGTAGATCGTAGTAAGTTCCCATTGTATAGTATGGAGTGGTTTTAGATCAAGTGAAAACTAAAAGATTGAAAAGGTCTACTAATAGTTTTTGATCACGGTGAATCGGGATAATCGTGACTGTAGTGTAAATGCAGCATTACTTGCATCAGGGCTCAGAGTAGCATTCCCGGTCTTGTGTGAACTTCCCATATCCTTGGATTGCAACAATAGATTCATGACGGTGGAGAGTGTCATTTCCAAAAAACATATTTTTGTTATCGGCATCATTTCATATGTTTTTGGGTTTTTTCCGAAATCCTAGATGGTATCCAACGTTCGTTGCTAAATTAGTAAATATGTAATAAGCTCCTGTTTCCAAAGCAACAGCCAAAAGTGCACTATATATCCCCGAAGCTTAGTGTACTGCTCAAAAGTGCATTATATATCCCCGAAGCTTAGTGTACTACTCAAAAGTGCACTATACATCCCCGAAGCTTAGTGCACTACTCAAAAGTGCACTATACATCCCCGAAGCTTAGTGCACTACTCAAAAGTGCACTATACATCCCCGAAGCTTAGTGCACTACTCAAAAGTGCACTATACATCCCCGAAGCTTAGTGCACTACTCAAAAGTGCACTATACCTCCCCGAAGCTTAGTGCACTACTCAAAAGTGCACTATACATCCCCGAAGCTTAGTGCACTACTCAAAAGTGCACTATACCTCCCCGAAGCTTAGTGCACTACTCAAAAGTGCACTATACATCCCCGAAGCTTAGTGCACTACTCAAAAGTGCACTATACCTCCCCGAAGCTTAGTGCACTACTCAAAAGTGCACTATACCTCCCCGAAGCTTATTGTACTACTCAAAAGTGCACTATATATCCCCGAAGCTTAGTGCACTACTCAAAAGTGCACTATATATCCCCGAAGCTTAGTGTACTACTCAAAAGTGCACTATATATCCCCGAAGCTTAGTGTACTACTCAAAAGTGCACTATACCTCCCCGAAGCTTAGTGCACTACTCAAAAGTGCACTACACATCCCCGAAGCTTAGTGCACTACTCAAAAGTGCACTATACCTCCCCGAAGCTTAGTGCACTACTCAAAAGTGCACTATACCTCCCCGAAGCTTATTGTACTACTCAAAAGTGCACTATATATCCCCGAAGCTTAGTGCACTACTCAAAAGTGCACTATATATCCCCGAAGCTTAGTGTACTACTCAAAAGTGCACTATATATCCCCGAAGCTTAGTGTACTACTCAAAAGTGCACTATATATCCCCGAAGCTTAGTGTATATCCCCGAAGCTTAGTGTACTACTCAAAAGAATCCAAGGAACAGTGGTAATTTTGGGTCAGAATCCTTGGGTTTCTATACCGTCAAATCTATAAGGATTGAGCGCAAATTTATTCCATTTGATCAACGACTGGTAATGGGTTATAATTGGCACACTTGTGCATGACGTTCAGGGAAAACTACACTATCACATGCACTGGCAGGTTTGGCTGAGAGAATGAGAGAGAATGAGGCCTACGGAATACCAAAAATATGAAAAATGTCAAATTCCCAAACGTCAAACCCTTCACAATTTTATAGGTTCATCGTCCTAAAATAACGTGACCGTTATCCCATATCCAGTTGTTGATCACATTAAATTTATTCTTATAGATTTGCAAGCGTATTGATTAACTTAAAGATTCCGACCCCAAATTACCAATGTTTTTTGGATTCTTTTCAGTAGTATAAATCAGGGGCGTAGGAGCGAATTTGAAAGTGGGGGGGCTTGAATTGAAATTTTGTAACCAAAAAAAAAAGGAAACTTGCTGTAACAATACTAGACCAGTTATTGGGAAATATGTAGTAGAAAGGGGAAAATAGTCATTTTGAAAAAAAAAACATTTCGAAAAAAAGTGGGTGGGGGGGGGGGGGGGGGGGGGGGGGGAGCTAAGCCCCCCCAATTCCTACGCCCCTGTAAATATATAAGAACCATAATTCCATTACTCTCCTCCCTCTGTCAAAATGTAATGTTTCTAGGTCTCCAAGTATAGTTTTCGTTTCATTGTCAAAGGTACGTTCGTTTTTAGTCACACCATTGTTTAAAGTTGTCAAGAGACAATATGCTTTGATACATACGAATGTGTAATGTTTGATATCTATACTCGATGTGGTACATTCATATAGTGAACAGACCTGTGTTTATTGTCCTGCTTAAGACAGCCAATCAATGATCAGTAAAGTGCTTTTTCAGATAACTGGACCACATGCAAAACAAGCTGGCGCTAGAAGAGTTTTGGTAAACATTACTTTTTTCACAAACACCAGTATTTGACTTTCTACAAAGCTTACAGAGTTTGTTTGATTTCAATCACATCTGACCTCTGACCCTCGCATTACCAGCACGCCACTTCCGTTTTGAACTTACACGTGGCCTGACCGCCTTACTTAAACAAGTCTACACAAAGTTTCAGTGGTCCAGATCTTTGCATTGTAAGGCAGAAGTATCAGATTCGTTCCTGGTAGTGGATTCTATTTGACTTGTCACACAACACCTCTTACAATAGCTCTGAATATCATGTGTAGCAGCTTGCTAGAAGCTAATAGGCCACATGAGCTAAAACATAAAATGCGGTTTACTAAAGACTGATCTAAAATAACTCTGTACTTCATCTTGAGCAATCAAGACAAAGGGATTATTTTTTTTGCCGTTTCCTTAAGAGTCTTTTCTTTTTTTGACAAATCTATTTGTAGTTTTAAAAAATCTTTTGAACCCCAGTTAAACAAAATCAATCCAACAGAAACTAGTTTTATTTTGTATTCTGAATACCACCCTGGTGGTTGATGGGAATTAAGTTCTGGTCGTTCATCACTGAAGAGAAGCGGATTCAAACCAGCGCCATTACACCTTGAGGACTGTTGACAACTCACAGACGCACACTGTTCTGTTGGGCCCAGATATGCCAAACGTTATTAATAGTCTTGATTTATTGATAATAATAATTTCAATGCTATTTGGTTCAGTATTTAGTGACATTTTAAAGTTATATTTATTTTCAATTAAAAACTGACACTGTATCTTGGATGGCGCTCTCAACATTGAAACGTAATTTTGAAAACTTATCTAAATCATCCTGGAAGGGAGAATGAGGTCGAGACAATGGGTGTTACAGGTAGTGTTACTGCTATCTACTGCACATATAGAAGGCTTTTTATATATAAACAATAATTTTGTTGTAAAATTGCCATTTAAAGTAAAACAATAACATGTTTTAAATGCATATATTCTTATTCATACTGCTCATACACTATTATTACTGCTTGAATATTTTGAAGATGACAGGTCCTAATATAACAGCTGGTTACATACCTTCAAATACCGAAGTCATTGTTTTGTAAGAACTTGAAATTGGAACCCTTGGGTTCATCTCTTGGCAGTCAACAGGAGTTGCCTCCCCTGATCTCGGGTTGTCATAACCCTCATATCACATATTCTCTAATTCAAAACAAATTCCATGTGTTTGTAAAAATTTATTTTCTTAAAAAGTCAGTTTTAAAAGTCATAAAATTTTAAACGCTTTCAATTTTAAAACACCTTTTTACAATTAAAACCTTGTGCATTCTCTCACAGAGCAAGACAAGACTATTTGGGAATGTCCCCATAGCATGTAAAACCTCTTCAACATTATGGACACATTTACACAGAAAATTTAATTTTTTCTCCATTTTTCTGCATTGTGTATGTTTTAGGTAATTTTCATACATAAAAACACATTTTATACTAAAATGCACATAATATTACCACATAATAAACATTCCAATAGTAATAAATTAATACTATATTATAATAATGAAGGAAAATGAACTAAATAATTTGTTCCATTTAAATAAATATCAGTCTTGAAGCAACTATAAAATCCTTCATCATTGATTCTGTATCTAACAGTCACAAGTAGTTCATTCAGTGAGTAAATGCAATGTGTGAGCTTCTAGCTTCAGGCAGTGGTTAGGACCAGCACTAGGACCACTGACACACAGCAGAACTCTAGCAACAGCTCACATGCTGGAGGCAATAATACACAGTTGAGTTAGAGTCCCTCCAGAGGGCAGCACTCGTAGGCAGAGAGTGTTGATGCAGTCAGTTAAATGCAGTACCTGACAGAGATTGCACAATACACACTAGTCTTAAATTGGATGATATGATGACAATAAATAAAATGGGATGAAATGATCATTACAACATTATGCACTGGTGATTAAAACTTATCATACATAAAACATTAAATCATGTAAGATAATTAGGAGTAGTGGAGTACTCAAGCCAACTGAGGGTGACCAGACCGTGCTCGAGTTCAGTCAAGGCAAGTTGCTGCTTCTCCCGGCCATGTGCTCGAGTGTCATGGTGTCCAGCAGACCAGCAGATAGAGAAGCAAGAAACTTGTGAACACTGGTGACATCACTTATAATACAAATAAAATTACTATATCTTTAAGTTTGATAATTTTCCACTGTTTGGAAAACAATTTCTTTAAGTTTGATGACTGAGGAGACAGCTATTGTTCTTCTTGTATAGAGTACTCCTCACATGGGCTGTTCCCTCTGTACTTCAAACACTGTCACACACAGTGGCTCACCCCTTTTTTCTATCTTATATTATACATTTAATTCACATCTTGCATATTTCGAGTTGCGACAAGTCCATTATTTTGTTTTACAATAAAAGCATGTCAAGGGCTATGTCACAACATTATGATTGTCATTTATTAGATTCAAGTCAAAACGTTCATCTCATAAGATTACTCAACGCATCAAACTAGTTACATAAATTAATCATCATATATATCAAAATATATATGGTTGGATCTCCATATATTTATTTCATTTCACAGACAAAATCATATCTTATTCCTGACAAATATACTTATAGGAACATGACAATAGTCAAAATATCAAAATGTCAATGTAAAACTTAACATTCAGAGTAGACTGTAAATCCTTGACCAGTAAAGCAGATGCCTCGGCAACAATTATTAACAATATCTGCAGACCACATGCAAGTGGTATTAAAAGCAGCATGCACAAAGACAAGCATCCCCCCCCCCACACACCCCCACACACACTGGAAGACTTGTCATACACAGGCCCCAAGAGAGAGAACCTCTCAACATTCTTGGCTGCCGGGATGTTGCTATAAGGCACAACAGTGTTTACTATCTCACTAAATGACACGTATCAGTCCAACTGGAAACCAAGTGTCAGCAAACTGTAGGAGCATATGATCTTTAAGGTTTTAACCAGTGAGCCATAGAACAAAACTGAAACAGGCTGTCATGGAACAATACTAATCTAAACATACTGATGAGTAGATGATGACGATGTTTGTTTTGGCGGCTTGTCCCCACGGATCAGTGGGGTGGATATGTAGTCGAAAGGTTGATGGCGCGTGACTGGAGGCAAGAGCACACAGGTCCTGTGCTCCTCACCCCACCTGCAACACACAGCACAATTAATGTCATTCTTTCTCCATACTAATTTCATGTAACTAACTCAGCTAAAAGTGGAGTAATATACATGTTTAGTTTTGTCTAAATTGAACAAAAATGTCATTAATTAAAGACAGAACATAATAAGCATATCATATGAAGTTTAAAACAATCACTATTTACAAAATAGCAAGATATTGCAAATTACACTAATAACATAAATAATCATATCCAGAAACCAAAAGAAGACAAAAATCCAAGAGAAATAAGGTACAAGATGAGTCCCCCGGTAGAGACAGTAGTAGAGTGTCCTCCACCAGATAGTCCTGCTGCCGGCCACCAACCTACCTCCCACCAGTGCAGCACGACTTACCACAGAGCGACTGAGAGACTGAGTGACTGATGGAGTATTAGTGGATGCTAGAGACGTGGAAGCTGACGGCCAGGTGCTGCAGGTTAACAATGCTTACATTAGAGTCCGCAGCTGGCTCCTTACTGGTCGATGTCGGGGCTGGATCTGTGCTCTCCACAGTTTCAGTCTCAGACAAAGAGCTCTTCTCATGTCCAGTTGGGTCTGCTAACAGTTAAGTTGACATCATTTAGCTTGGTAGACAGCAGTAGTATGCCAGTTGAAAGTGAACATTATTCATATACAATCTCAAACACTAGTACAACAAAGGTATGATGCTTACTAAAGGGCCTATGGCCTTTATACCAAATAAACATTGAATATATCATCAATTGATAAAACTGGGCCATTGGCTCTGTAGCTCAAAAGTCTTTGTATTACATTCTTTGTATGTTTGTGAATGAGGCTGAAGACTAACATGTGAAACAATAGGTGAACCTAACTGTTACAGTTTGAGTTACCGGGCCTTGACAGATCTATGATTTGTCTACTGTAATGCCTGCAAAACCATAACTTCAGGGTTCAGAATCAAATCAAATATAATGCCCTCAGTGCAAGGTACCTGCTAACAAAATTTCAGCTTTGATATGTAGACAAAAATGTCAAAGTATACAAGAGCCATCATGAGGTATAGATATCCATCTATGATCCATGTCAATATTCTTCCAAATACCGGTACATTGCTTTTCCCCAAAAACAAAACTTCGTACACAAATATCTTATGAATTGCTAACACTGACACATCTTCATGTATTCAGCATCTCATACCAACTTTCATGAAAATCAGATGATTAGTTTAGAAATTACAAGCCAGACAGGACAGTAACAGGCACACACATTTTAACAAATATTGCAAAAGTTGAACAAATACTGTCAAAATTGTAAATCATGGCTTACCTCCAGGTAATTATGAAGTTTTATACCAGATTTGAATAAGGTCAAGGAATTGACATGACTCGAAACTGTTTTTTAACAGAGTCACTGCTTCTTACCAAAAAATGCAAACTTCAGGAAAGAAAATTTCAAAATTGTTAATCATGAAACAGCTCCATGTAATTTTGTAATTCACTACCAATTACCAATTTCCCCCCAAAACCAAATTTAAAAAAAAATTTTTTACAATTCAAGTATGCAGGTAATACACATGCAAAGAGATGTAACGAATGGTTTTTAAGTTCTCAACCAGAAAGGAATTAATCTAAGCTGGATAAATGGACAGGCAGGCCAATGACTATATATTATGGTATTACATACTGGTTTGACTGTGACCCAAAAGTCAAACATGATTATATGTTTATGGGATTACAAGAGTCACTTCATATCATCTATAGGCGTAAATAAGCCAATTGTTTTAAATTGGTTGATTTCAGATAGTTAAGTTTAAGTTGACTTGGTACTAGAGGTGATCTAAATTTAAGAAAAGAAGGAAGGATGTGATATCTTACCAGCCGCCTGCACCAACTGTCGGTCCTGCACTGAGTCCACCAGCTCACCCTGTGAACTGGGGTCAGACTTGGCCATCTGTACTTCAGAGCTGGGTTGAGCAGACTGCTCTTGAGTTGCTATCTCAGCATCCTTGGTACCTTCACCGCAACTCGGCACTTCAGCAGTGTTAGTGTCATCTTGGGGAAAACAATTTTCTGTCATTCCCTTATCAGTTAGTACCGTCTTAGTACCAACATTATCAGTTAATGACTTATTATCTTCTAATTTCTTTTCTTTATCATTTGTCCCCTTTTCATCAACAATTACCACTTCTTCTGTGGCATTTACCTTCTCTTCATTTTCATTTGAACATGTTTCATGTTGAACAACATCTGGCTGACTGTCAGCCTCTTCATGTTGTTCTTGAGGTTTCTTGACTATATCCTGACTTTGCTCATCTGTCAGAGCTTCATTCTCTTCCATTCCTTCCTCTTCGAGGTCTCCAGAAGCATCAAGAAACTCATCAGCAGCTTCAGGGGCAGCTGCAACACTGGGACCTTTATCCTCAGTATTACTTGAAATAGTTACCTCTTCAAGAGTTTCTTTAGAGGTGTCTGTTACTCCACCATTAGAAGATTGCTGCTCTTTGTCTGATTTTTTTGGACTGTCTTTCTTAAAAAGTGTCTTCTTGCACTCTTCATTATTAACCTCGCCCATGGTAGGTGGGGGTGATGTTGGGCTGAGATTGGAGTTCACTTCAGTGACCCAGTCCATCACTTTGACATGACCTGGGGGTGTCTTCATGAAGTCCGGTGAGGTGGGTGTGAACTCTGGAGCGTCTGGGTTGAGCTTGCACTCCAGCTTCAGGGGTTCATCATACTTGTCATCTCCATCTGTATAGTCATCAGCATAGAACTCGGCATCTTCAGGACAGTCCTCCCATGACTCATCGTGCTCATTTTCATCCCCAAGACTCTGACTGTGTGTATGTCTGCGGTGACTGCCAACATATCCCCCATCTTGCCCTTCCTCGGGATCCTCAAACTGGTTGTCTTCATGCCGACGTGCACGCGAATTGGAATGACTGGAGTGGCTGGCTCCGGAGCGAACAGAGGTGGCAGAGTTGGACTTGACATCATTCCCATCATCGTCCCAGTATTCCACCTCTACTGTGTGGTCTGAATCCTTACCCGAGTTGTCAATCTTCACAACCAGCAGGTCCTTTTGTCGTTCAACTTTCCGTGACTCATCACCACTTGAGGTTGTGCGCTGACGTGGTGACCTCTCACCTCGACCTCGACCTCTGCCACGCCCGCGTGCTCTTCCCCGACCCACAGGCTTCTGTTGGGTTTCCGGGTCAACCTTCACACCTGCTTAGTAGATGAATAACAGGGGTTGGTTAGGCAATGGTTAACTTCATGAATTATTTTCATACAAATGACAGCATTTACAAGAAGATCTTTTCTTAAAATACAAACTAAGCCAAAGCACAAACAAGTTTTAGCTTCACAAACTTGAGTCAAGTGAAGTCAATGCATAATGGACAGTTTGAATGATTGCATTGTGAATGGAGGGAATCTTGCAATGAAAACCCAAGAAATCAGTATGAGATGGGAGGTCACACAGCATTAAGTCTGTGTGGGATGGGAGGTCATACTGCATGAAGTCAGTATGAGAGTGAAAGTCATACTGCATGAAGTAAATATGAGATGGAAGGACACACTGTATGAAATCAATGAGATGGGAGGACAGGCTTCATGAAGTCAATACAGGATTGGAGGTCAAAACAATTCATAAAGTCTATATGAGATGGGTGGACACACTGAATAAGGTCTATATGAAATGGGGGTAGACTGAATGAAGTCTATATGAGATGGGAGGACAGACTGCATGAATTCTATATGAAATGGGGGGACAGAATGAATGAAGTCTATATGAGATGGGGGACACTATGCAGGAACTCTATTTGAGATGGGAGGACATACTGCAGGAAGTCAGTATAGTATGAGAGGTTACAATTCATGAAGTTTATATGAGATGGGGGGACAGACGGAATGAAGTCTATATCAGATTTTGAGACTGCAGGAGTCTATATAGGATGGGGGACACAACATCGTAGATCCCATAAGGTATTACAGGATGGAAGGATGTACTGCATGAAGTCATTACAGGATGGAAGGATATACTGCATGAAGTCATTACAGGACTGAAGGATATACTGCATGAAGTCACTACAGGACTGAAGGATATACTGCATGAAGTCATTACAGGATGGAAGGATATACTGCATGAAGTCATTACAGGACTGAAGGATATACTGCATGAAGTCACTACAGGACTGAAGGATATACTGCATGAAGTCACTACAGGATGGAAGGATACACTGCATGAAGTCATTACAGGATGGAAGGATACACTGCCATGGAGGAGGGAGATCTGATAAAATGAGAACAGTGCATTGATATAATGGATGACACTGACAAAGACAGGGATGGCTTGTGTTACAGAACACACAATAATACCTTTCTGTCTTGGAGTGTCCCCCCTGTGTCGTTCCTCCCTCTCTCCTCGGTCAAATCTACCACTACCAATCCGACCAGCTTTAACAGAAACAACATCCCTTGATGATATTTAGACTACCATTCACATGAAAGGATGTATAGCCCATGCCATATGCTGCATGCATGCTGAAAGAGGGGACTGAAGCAAGGATTCCATGGTCATTTAGCATTCTGCATACATGTAAAGAATTGACAATAGCGTATCAAACACCATCAAGAGCAAGACAATACTGTTTGATCTTGTCATAAAGTGGACAGATTTATTTGAGAATGTTGAGGTTTTAAGGGGACAATTGAATATAATTCAAACTGAACAAGGTTTGGACAGTGTTTAAGATTCAATATTCTGAAAGGCTGAATAAAAAAGTTTACTTGACGAGAATTGTTTTTAGAAATTCCAAAATCCAAACTATAACAAAAGAGCTATGGGCAGTACAGATCATAAGGTACAAACATATCCATAATCTCCAAGGATGAAAACAAACAAAAAAAGCCTTTGTGGTCTCTATCATAGTTACACAGCCATCAACTTTACAACTTATAATTTGCATTGTTGATGGCATGTTTACACTAATTTTAGTAAGTTGGAACTTTGATTTCTGCAGAATAAGTATCAAATAAGTTTTAACACTAGTGACCTCTTTAGCCTAAAATACAATACAACTCACCAAATCATGTTTTACGAAGGCACAGAAGCTATATCTATTATTAAGAGCAGGACAACATCTGCCACTGCTTTTGGGGGGGGGGGGCAGCAAAACTACAAAGTTGATGCCCTAGGTGCATGATACCTCTCCCACAGATGCCAGGCTAAGGACCATGATATAAATAAAAGGTATTATCAGCTATAAAATATTCATCAATAAAACCTTATAGAATAAACTGAAAAGGAAGATTTGGAAACAAAAGTATTGCAGTAATCGCAGTTACTATTACGTTAATTCTTATTCAAAAGTGTTGACTCCTGGTTAAGTCTAAAAACCTTGCCCAGTTTGAAGGAATATGAAACAAAGTTTTGAAAACTCTAGCATTTGCTCCATTCTTGGTTCAAAGTTGTTGACTGAGATCAATTTGTTAGGAGCAGCCAGAATCAAAACACTTGACAAAAAAAACACCTGCTGGGCAGTGGAGTTAGAACAGCAGCCAAAGGTGAGAGTGCAATCCCTACATGGTCACCCTAGTCCCTACTACTGCATCAACATGACATGCACAATAACACGACAAGACCACCCTCACAAGGTAACCCTAGTTTAATACTGCATCAACATGACATGCACAAGAACACGACAAGACCACCCTCACAAAGTAACCCTATTTTAATACTGCATCAACATGACATACACAAGAACACGACAAGAACACCCTCACAAAGTAACCCTAGTTTAATACTGCACTAACATGATATACACCAGTGGCCATATGCACATCTCAGGCTTAGCTTACGTCAGACGTAAAGCGCTATGCTAAACTTAGCAGCGCCTTTGCTTTACGCGGCATGCATAACCGATTCATAGTCACGGTGCAGCTAAGTCCGACGTAATAGCTTTACGCCTAGGCTTAGCATGTTAAAACTAGATTCCGTACATTTAAAATCCCAGGAAAACGTGCCAAAGAACTTCGCTGTATTTCCTGACCCATCCATGATAGCGGACTCAAGAGAGCAGAGAAAACCAAACTTCACAGATGGTGAAATAATGTGCCTTTTTTTCAAATGTATGACGAAAAGAAGTCAGCATACATTCTACTTTCAGTCCACATTCCGGCGTCATGGACGGACCCCGGCCATTTAACAACACAATTGAGCAATCTCAATTCTGAGTCACACACCGCATGCACATTTATAGAATGATAACCCTCACGATTAACAAAGTTATATTCTTGTTCCCTCAAGGCTTGAATCCGTACATGAGTTCCATCCACACAACCGACCACTCCCGGAAAGCTGGCCAGGTTATAGAAGCTGTCTCTAACTTGTGTCATTTCATTTGCATCTGGGAAAAATATCCAATGGTTAAGTTTACCTTGAAGTGAAAGGGACACCCTTCGAACAGCTCTACTCACGGTAGACTGGTGCACGTTGATAGTATCACCGAAACGTTCTGAAATGAACCAGTAGCACAGAATCGCAATGCGACGAGCACTTGCAACTCGGATGACAGAGTGGATCTACGGTAAACACCGTTGTTTATATCGTCCCTAACTGCATGGACAATCCTGAATATGTTGATTCTTTGAAATCTGAATCATCTATAGAGTTCTAGATCGTCAAACACTTCTCGATCTCTAAATATCCGATTTCTGTTTACATGTCGTCTGCAGTGCCGATACGCCTGGCTTACGTCTGCTAGGTAGGTGGCGTAAATCTTGGACGTAAAGCATGACGTAACTTCTCTAACTTCTAGGATGTGCATTAAGGCGTAGATTTGTGCTCAGGCGCAATTTATATTTATGCCCGGACTAAGACTTACGACTGAGATGTGCATACGGCCACAGAACATAACAATACAACCCTCACAAGCTCACCCTAGTTTAATACTGCATCAACATGACATACACCAGAACATAAAAAAGCACCCTAGTTTAATACTGCATCAACATGACATGCACCAGAACACAACAATACAACCCTCACAAGGTCACCCTAGTTTAATACTACATCAACAAGACATGCACCAGAACACAACAATACAACCCTCACAAGGTCACCCTAGTTTAATACTGCATCAACAAGACATGCACCAGAACACAACCATACAACCCTCACAAGGTCACCCTAGTTTAATACTACATCAACATGACATGCACCAGAACACAACAATACAACCCTCACAAGGTCACCCTAGTTTAATACTGCATCAACATGACTTGCACCAGAACATAACAATACAACCCTCACAAAGTACCCTAGTTTAATACTGCATCAACATGACTTGCACCAGAACATAACAAAGCACCCTAGTTTAATACTGGATCAACATGACATGCACCAGAACACAACAATACAACCTCTGCAAGGTCACCCTAGTTTAATACTACATCAACATGACATGCACCAGAACACAACAATACAACCCTCACAAGGTCACCCTAGTTTAATACTGCATCAACATGACATGCACCAGAACATAACAAAGTACCCTAGTTTAATACTGCATCAACATGACTTGCACCAGAACATAACAAAGCACCCTAGTTTAATACTGGATCAACATGACATGCACCAGAACACAACAATACAACCTCTGCAAGGTCACCCTAGTTTAATACTACATCAACATGACATGCACCAGAACACAACAATACAACCCTCACAAGGTCACCCTAGTTTAATACTGCATCAACATGACATGCACCAGAACATAACAAAGTACCCTAGTTTAATACTGCATCAACATGACTTGCACCAGAACATAACAAAGCACCCTAGTTTAATACTGGATCAACATGACATGCACCAGAACACAACAATACAACCTCTGCAAGGTCACCCTAGTCTAATACTTCACAGTGTAATTTACAGCAGAACACATATTACAAGCCCCAAGCACCAAGAAACTGTACAGATTTAACCTTCCCCAGCAGGCAATATGACGTTGTATAAACGTTGAAACGACGTCGTTTACCAACGTTGAAATAACGTTGAAATTTGATTGGATTTGAAATTTGCGGCGACGTCGAAATCCGACGTTATTTCGACGTCTGTTCAACGTTGAAGCCAAGACGTTGTATTGACGTTGAAAAGACGTCATTTCGACGTCAAAGCTTGTTGATCAGTCGGGTTGTGTAAGCTTTGTTTCGTTATTATATTTGAAGCAATGAATCATCTGTGAGGCTATGCTTTCAACTTCAGCAGTATCACATGCCTCGGTTCTAGACTTCTGCTCGAATGTAATTATCCTAGTCATGGATATTAAAAATGCAGTGAGGGTATTAATGTTCATATGGCACTGCAACGATTTAGACTAAAGTGTCACCAAAAAAATGTTTGTTTCAAAGGCGCAATTACCGTTTTGTAAGAACTACTAATCTTATGAAAAGCGAAAATTTATGTTTTCAGTTGTGAACATAACTGAACAAATAAAAACTGTTGAAAAATACCATATACCTTGTTTATTCTAATTAGACATAAGGACAGAGTTACTTCCCTTTATTGTGAAATTGAAAGAAATTAACCTTTATTCATCTAAATCTAAATCTTGTTGTTATTAATAATAATGAAATGTTATAAAAGTAATGACATGTCAGTTTTAAGTTGTTCTGATGACGTTGAAACAACGTCAAAACACCAACTAAATTTCAACGTCAGTTAAAAAACGTTGTTCCGACGTCGAAAATTGGTTGATCAACGTCCTGACCTAAAATCAACCAAATTTTGAAGTCGAAATGATGTCAGCTGCCTGCTGGGTCACTAGTTGACACTGATTGCCATGGACTGTGCATGCTTATTTAGTGTGGCTGTCCATTTCCATGCAGCATTAAATGCCACATGATGAACTGCATCTGTCACTACCCAATAGTTGTTAGGACTAGTAGAAAGTAGTACTAGCCTATACTACACACTGGACCTGCATTGCTTATTTGACAATCGGCCTCAGAATCAACATTACTTGATGCATCATCTAACTTCAAATACAAGAAAAAAGTGAGCATGGCTCACATAACCCCGCAGCCCGTCTGAATTCTTTTCCCTCTAGTCTGAATTAATATGATTCTGGATAACCTGATTTACAAAAAGTTACTGCATTAGTTTAAGAGTAAATGTGTCCCCAGTAGAGCAACAGATCTGTTAATCACTACAAGTCAAATTGCGCAATCAAGGGCCATAGGTCTGTCAAAAATAATATTTCGGAAATGGCTTTCAAACTCGTTTAAGAGCATCAACAGTTGTGTCCAAAATCAAAATTTCATTCACCTAAGTTTGATACTGTCTGAGAAAACTTGTCCCCATTGAAGCATCAAACCTGTTAATTGCTCAAAGTCCAATTTCAGAAGCAAAGGCCATTATTCTTTCAAAAATGGAATTTCAGAAATGACTTTCGAACTCGATCAAGAGTATCATCAGGTGTATCAAAACTAAAATGTCACTCCTTTAAGTGTGATAGTTTCTGAGAATCTGTCCCCATTGGAGCAACAGATCTGTTAATCGTTCCAATTGAGCAATCAAGGGCCATAACTCTTTAAAAAATAAAATTCTGGAAATGGCTTTCGAACTCGATCAAGAGTATCATCAGATGTATCCATAACCAAAATTTCCTCTAGGTGTAATAGTTTCTGAGAATCTGTCCCAATTGTAACCATATAACTAAGTCCAAAAAATGACGTTTCCATGGAAACGACAAAAAAAATTAATTCCAGAAATTCAAAAGTGGTCCAAACTGTAGACAAGGTTATGGTTAACAAATGTGCAAAGTTTGGTTGATCTAGACCTGATGGTTTTTGAGTAAATTGACCGGACGGAATGACCGCTTTATACCCCCGATAAAGGTAATGGTAGCATTAGCTGCTTTCAAACCATGAACTCTAAATAAGTCTTCAGTTGGGGATATGAACTGTTTATATTTTACTACCACTGAAGCACATCTACATGGAACATAATAGCAAATCTCTCACTCACACACAATCTCACACACACACGCACACACACACAGAAGCCTCAAGTTCCCCTTGCCAGGTCATCTTAGCTTCCAGGCTAGCTCTCCCATCACAGACACTCACTCGGGAGCCTGAAGTTAACCCAATCGGTCTCCCAAAATAGTTCCCCCAAACTCGCACCCAAAGACATTGAAGCCTGAAATTACCCTACCTGGTGTCCCGAGCCAGATTCCTCAAAATGGCACCCACACACATTGAAGCCTGAAATACACTATCTGATCTCCCGAGCTAGCTCCCCCTACCTCACCACAACACACAAGAACCTGAAGTTTACCCCACCTGGTCTCTTGGCTGGCTCTGTCCGCTGTGGGCTTGAAGGTTGCTCGAAACTGTAAGTTCAAACAAAATCTATAGGGATTCACAATACAGACAGTTTAATGTATTGCTTGTAAATATAATATTTTGTATCTAAACAATAAATTAATTAAATAATGGAAATGAACCAACAAAGTTCATTTTATTGCATAATAGAATTAAGCCTTAGCCAGCAAATTGACTCACACCATATGTGAACACTTCACATGAATGTGTGATCTACAGTATAAGAGTACAGTCTCAATCTGATTAAAATCAAATCATTGATTCACTCCCTAGTTTCATATTTGGTTCTTACTTGTCACTCATCTATGATCTGACAGAATCCTGTAGAGATACATGTCTACATGAACTTTGAAGAGCAAATGACTCCAATATTTATGCCAATCAATTGATTCGGCCGACTATTATTTGACCGATACAAAATCATCCTTTTGGGTCACTTCTCCTTCTCGGCAAAGATGGCTAGCCCCAAAATGTCCCTCTGCTTTAATTTATATTGAAAGCATAAACACCATGTAACCATACAGACTTAGTTTACGCTTCACAATTCTCCTTAAGCTGACTCTGAACACACACTTTGAGCAGTACTCACTCCTGCTGGTGCTTGTCTGCATCCCAGGCCCGGCGCCACTCGCCAGTGTTTGACTTCTGGCGCTCAAGCCTCTCCAGGTCAACACGCTCCCGCTCTGCCTTCCACTCCATGTACTGCTTGCGCTCCCTGCCTGTCATTGACATGGCCAGCTCCATCTTGGTCCGTGGTGGACCCGACTTGGGGCGCTCCTGCAGATTGAGCAAATAGTGGATTAACAGTGCTCCCATAGAAAAATACTTTCATACAACACAAGCTTCTTTCCTTAAACAGAGGTAATGTCCAGAGTACATTAGTCCAACTATGGTAAACTTTAACTAATCACTGTGATAGACCCACCAACCTGGCGCTCCTTGCTTGTCCTCAGCTGTGCCTTAACATTGTTGAAGTCTGGGCCCCCGTAGTTCTTGGGGTGTCGCCGACTTTCCCCTTTACGTGGGCTACGATCTCCAGGGTGGTCCTGGAAGCTGGGGGAGTCCTTACCCCCACTCCCTCCCTCGCGTCGTCTATCGACTAGGAAGTTGTAGGAGGGGTCAGGCGGAGGGCCCTAAAACAGGAGCTCATCACTGACTTGCTTCAATGTTACAGAGTGTATGTTGTTGTTTAGATATGGCAAACTCTTTCAGTAGTGTCATTTTAGCAAGAAGTACTGACTGTTGCTGAAAATTACCATTTTAATGCTTTTAAGTTCTGTCAGAACATGATCCAGACATATTTAGAGAATTATAATAACACCCAAATTTCACACATCACTGTGTGCTTTGAGAAGACAATAATCCCCACCAAGTGAGCTATTTATGCTCCAGTTGGGAAGATATGTAATTGTTGCGAGAACCATGGTACTTAATTTCACCACTAAATCGTATGTATTGTAGACTTAAGGAGGAGGCACAACACATATTTTTCATTATTACAAATTACTATCTGTATTCATTTTACTTATAAGAATCAAATGAGCCCAAAAATGAGAAATCATACACTGTAATTCAAATATTAAGACACCTTTTCCCCCGGTTCGGCATCACAGCCTAATCAGGAAAGCTTTGACAAAATCATGGAACATGACTGGAAGCCACGTACAGTGTGTGACATAAGAGGCGGCCACTTAAAACTCCATCTCTTTGTTTTGTTTGTTTATGTAAGCTAATACAGCAACCAAATAGGGACTTCAGAATTCATGAATACTGCCTCATGATATTAGCTTTCTCTCACAGTTGTCAAATTCACTTTTTAGTGTGACAATCCCTCTTTGCAGTTTTCTCAGGTGAGTTTATATTAAAAATAGAGCCAATGAGTATGTTAAATGAAAATGTTTGGGCATGGTCCCTCTGGCCCTTAAAAGGGGTCAAAGAGTCACCAAATCTGAAAATAAGAATCGCTATCACCTAGGGAGTCTGTGCACAAGTTTTCAGTTTTTAGGTGAGGTGATTTGGGGTTTAATGCTAATTTCAAGAGTATTTCACTTACATCGCAGCTGCTAGTATTATTTTGGGAGAAAGCCTGCAACACCATTGTGGCTATGCATTGCGGTGATTACATAATGGGCATCTGTTTGTCAAATTTAAGTAAAAAGGCCATAATTCTTATAATATTTATGGAATATCTCCAAACATTAAAAATGCACATCACTGATGTATGTACAAAAGAAAGTTGAAGATTAATAAAAAAAAAATGTGGGAGGAGTTGATTTCACAAAAAATCATGAAAAACATTAAGTGAACTGATCCTAACTTGATGAGTCACCAGACCTACATGATTATTTGATCCATTAGGGAAGGCAACATGCACCACTATGTGGACTCAGGCAGTGAGTATGTGAGGATCAGCAAAGGCCATTCCTTGTGAGCTGCATGCTTTACTCATCTTTGCTGAGATCACGAGTCATTTACTATATACCAGTTGGGCTCTGAGAACAGTAGGTGCTGAGCAGACACAGTTTACATGCAAATTGTAATCATAACCTAGCTAATTATGGGAAGTATTGGTTAAATCTAGGTTTTCATAACCACATTAATGTAATGGCTTTAATGCACATTCATATTATTGTCATAGTCAAAATTGTCCTCTTTCTGTTAGTGCTATCTTTCATTCTTTGAGGTAACAATTGATCATGAGTTTTTATGCTTTGGGAACAACTGAAAATGTTACTAGAGTACATGCTGGCAACCCATGATTTGATAGAGATAGAGACAAGTCAATGAGAGAATGTGATAGGTTAGAAAAGGAATTGAATATTGTATGGAATTGATGTGTGAAATGAATCAGTCAGTTTATGAAGAAGGATAATTGCATATTGAGTATAAATGTTGAAATGTTCCCGAGGACAGTATCCTCCCCTACTTATGCTGTCTCTGAGAAGGAGGAAAACGGAGCAGTGAGACACTCACATCTTCAGGGCCAAGCTTGCCAGACCTTCGTGGGGTTTGATCGTTAGTGGGGCCAAGACGACTGTGCACATCCCCTTGGTTTGCTTCTTCCATCCGGTTGGCGGGGATGCGAAGAGGTCTCTTGGGTCGGGCTCGCTTCCAGTTGGCAGTCTCGGGCTCTGGTGCCTGCTGGCCAATGTCTGGTTTGTGTCCAGACTCCTGACCCCGAGGCGTGATGGAGCAATCAGGCGCACCGTCTGGTGCAGCATCCTCCGCAGTGATGTCAACCTCCCCTGTGTGGGGTTCCCAGCGGATGACACGGAACAAACCTTGCTGCACACACATACACACACACGCAGAGAGAGGAACATGCTGTTAGTATGTACAGTCTGAGAGAATGAGCATTACCACTCTACTGCAGAAAAATGCTACAAACTAACTGGATATTTTGTTTAAACAGATACACAGCTAGGGTGTGGTTGAAAGAGATGTTGTTTTTGTAAATTTAAAAGGCAATTGAATGACCGTGAATGAAAATGAATGAAACATTACAGCCTTATCAAAAAGCTATGAATATGGGTTGAATGGCTGTATGTCAAAGGATGATAGTTACCACTTTTACTAGTGTATGTAACAAAACTTTCCGCAAGAAAACTTTGTAAAAAGAATTAAATGTCCAGTCATATTTGGAGCTTCATTGGCAGTTCAGTAATGCTCAATGTATGAAAGTACAGTAAAGCAACATATGACGAATGTATATGGCTACTTTAGTATGGATTGGAGGTCAATGAATGAAGATGATGGAAATTCTTAAAGTGCTAAATGTTATTTTTCTCATGCAAATAACTTTATTTGACTGATTAAAAAGAGAACATGTTTCTGAGGCATCCCTGCATACCTTTGTTGTACACATAACTTTTATTGTGTGTGAAACAGTACTTTATCATCATTCCCAAATTAATTTTGATTTAGCAGGACCATTATTGCTAAAATGTCCATTTGTCAACTAAACTATGAAATTGAAAGAACAAGGGCGTATCTGTTTAATAAACCAGCAGCAATTTCAGACTATATTTCTTACGATAAAAGATTTGCTTCTCTCCAATACATCCTACACATTTAGAGAAGCTGAAACTGTAGCTCATCAGGCTTTATCAGATATAACAGTTTCATAGGAAATGAAGTGTGAAGATAATAGATAGAAGTATATTACAAGCAAAGATGCAAGTACTAAGAATATGGGCTAAACTTTGTATTTAAAAAAGCTGCAAACAATGTAACATATAAAATGCCCAAGTGTCTCAACAAAATAACAAGGTAACGTAAGGATCATCACAAGGATACATAGGATCCAATAATGCTACTGAGTTTGGGTCCTTTAAAGAAAGAATTATTGCAGAGCTTTGGGAGCTGCAAGGGGCTTTCTATATGCAAGGGAGCGAACTCCAAAGACTTCTCTGAAAACATTCTGCTAAAAAAATAACATCAAGTAGTCACCAAATCTTAAATTTAATAATTTCATAAGATAAATTGGGTCTGTAAACAAATTTGAAGCCTCCAAGAGCTTTTGGTTTTGGAGCAGACCAAAATTAGGGTTTTTAGGGCGTTTGTTGACATCAGTGGCCACAGATCAACTAAACAAATCTACAATTTATAGTCCTCACTGCCTATGGAATCAGCATTGAAGTTTCAAGCTTTCTAAGGCTTTTGCTCCTGAACAAGATCATAAAATGAGGTTTTTAGATAACAGGCAACAGACAGACATTGGATTACAACCCAAGCAATAAACACATCTGGCCTGATAGACCTAATGAGCTAAAAATATAATGGTTCTGAACTTGTCACATACCTGGGGACGCTTCTCCTTAGGTTTATCTCTTCCTTGACTTCGGCCCCGCCCACTTGACTTGGGAGGGCGTGGTCCACGCTTCTCATCCCCGGGGAGAGGCTGCGACAGAAGGTAGGAATTGGTCACTGCTAGCTCACTCAGAAAACTATCAGTCATTTAGCAGCCTAACTCAAGCATAATGGTTCACTTAGTATCAAATGGCACATAAACTGTAATATTCTAACAAATACATCACATGGTCATCCCTCAATTAAAAGTTGTTCTCAACTTTAATGATAACTTTTTTTGTTGCTAAATCAATAATATTTCTCTGAATGATATATTTACCTAAATATTGTCATTATTTCTTCTTAATCATAATAATATTTTTCAAAGGTACATTTTATTTTGACTTGTCGATGAATAAAATGAAAAATACACAAGTCAAAACTTACTAATACTAAGTTTTCAAAATCGGATTTTTTTGTCAATAATCATTTTTAACACAAATTGTTTACACATTACGGTTCAGAATTAAATTTTGTACGCGAAATGAATAACGGTGCAAGACTAAGATTTTGTTCCAGCTAACAAGGACTTGATATAATCGATGTTCATTCAAAATTTTATTTTAAAATTCTACGTAATTTGCAGCAATGGATGTTTCTCACTGAAACGATGTTGATAATTTAACAAATAACATATCAATCATTAAAAAAATTATCTTTTCACCTTTCTAATATGTTCCTAATTTGAGTTTATAACATCGCTTGTTTCTTATATTGAAATGTCCATCTTTCATTGTCTTTGCCAAAAAAAAAACCAGATAAAAAAAACTTGATGACCTTGTCATAACGCGCAAGTAGGCATGCTGATGACAGTTCTTCAAATCAAGATATTTAGAAAACATTATCGTCTTGTAAAACTTCAATGAAAAAATAAAGTCTTATTTACATAATACAAACAAATTGTTTGAGATGATCCCCTTTACATATTATGTCACAGTCATTTGCAATCCCTATTGAGATTTGACTCACAATTTCGTTTGAAAAGGGATAAAAATTCTAGGAAAAACATTAGAAACTTGAAATAGTGAACATAAAGGTCTCTACAGTTGTATTCGTACAATTATTTCATATTTACAAAATTAATCAATTTGTAATTTTATGATTCTAGTGAGAGAGTAGCAAGAGTCAAATTCTGCCAAGTACTATTTCAACTAAAAATATTGATCGATTACAGTGTCACGTCATGTCCAACATTGTTCATGCATGGAAATTGAACACAATTGAGATTTAATTTCTAGATTAGCTGGTAGCAATAGTCTTATAGTTTCATTGTATATAAAGATTAAAACAATTTGTTAAGATTACTTGCTGGGATTTTATGCATTGTTTTTTTGACATTATGCAAATCAATTGGTTGAAGGGCAGTGAACAAGTCACCATTGTAATATTATGACATAATCATTTGGTTTTTATCTATGGGATCAAAACTTCACTGTTTTTAGTTTAAACTTTTGAAAAAGTTTCAAATTATAAATCTATAAGACTCATTACTTTAGTCACTTATTTACGACTGCTGTCAATGATATAACGTGTTGACAGCATTTGGCATGAACCATTCCTTGTGGTTGTTTGAAACATTTGCTTATTGTGGCAGTCATTTTAACGACATTTGAAATCATTGTAATATCTCGACACAAGAATTCACAAACTATCCGATCAAATGTGGGGTTTTTTAATTTTGGAGGAATGTGAGATTCTAAAACTTGTAAGTGAAATCCGGTGATTATTTTACACTTGTTTTTCAAAAAGCAATCTTTTGATCTTTTCATTTGCAGAGTAAGATATGTTATCTTCATAGTTTTCTAACAGAGAAATATTTGCTGTCATAAGTTGACAGAAAGCTAGGATAGGATTTTCTGAATAATGCAACAATTATGCACTTTTCATGCCCTTGAAAATACATTTGATCACTTTGAACTAAACAGCTAAAATCCCTGTTAGGAAGAAAAACAGGCGCTCGTGACTACAAACACGTTGAAGATTTTTAATTCATAACTTCTTTATAAAATAAATTATGAAAGTGATAATATTTAGATCTATATATATTAACCCATTGAAAAGTGATTCAGAAAGTGTTTACTTTTCTTAGATTTATAGAACTTTGTCACACACTTTTGACGATGGTATGTCAAGGGTACAAATAACATTGACGTGTCAATATGTCAAAGTCTACCTGTCATCATAGGCTGGTTACAGCAGGGAGAAGTTTAAATAGTTTCTGATCAACCTCAAACTAAGTGCTATGAACGGAACAAGGACAATGACAAACTTCTCATTCTCAAACTCCATCAAGGTGCCCAGGCAACATTCCCTATTTGGTAATCCTCTCTAAAATAGTTTCTGAGAAAAGCTGTCCTCCACGAAGATACCTTCAAGCTAAGTCCACAAAGTGGAAAACGGGCAATAACTTCAGGAAAATGAAATGCATGCTTCTCATTTTCCAACTCCATCAAGTTATTGATACCCTGAAATTTGGTAGTCTTGTCTTACACAGTTGCTGAGCACCATGCCATGACATATTATATAAGTCCATTGAACCTTTCAGGCCTGATGAGGATAAAATCTAATCAAGGAAAAATAAAACTTTAGATACTATCAATAGTTTACCTTTCTATTGATACAGGCATTGTGTTTACATGTTCCCTTTTGATAGAATAGTAGTGCAAAGATGACTATTGGGATTCATCGATATTTCGATATATTGTTACACCTTTAAGGAGTACCTTTTAATTAGGGATATATCATTGGCGGCCAAAAGGTGATTGTATTCATCTTACACATTTTCAAATGCTTTTCAATCTTAAAAGATGGATAAATAAGAGAATGCACTCCTACATGGACTTACCAAAGTCTTAGACTCACTTCCTTTCGGGGTTCATAATCTCTGGTAAGTCCTCGTGCTTTCTCCATAGCAAAGGATATAAAAGAAAATGTTTGCTAGAAAGCTGGAGAGATGCTGGATATTTGAAACAATACAACTAGCAGCATATCAATGAGACTGACCTTTGACTCCTTACGTGGGGAGGCTGGGCCTGAATGGACGGGATCTCGGTTGTACGAGTTAACATCCACGCTTGGGCTCTCCTTGGCGGCCACTCGCTTGTCAGCCTCTATCTCCTGTACACACACATTACACACATCTTTGGCTTTCCATTTACACCCATTAAACTCTATGATTTCAAAATAAGAAATTAACCTAAGGTTAAACATATTCATAGCAAATATTAAGAAAGGCAAACCACATCCTTTATAGTTGCATATAACACAATCATCTACTCTACAAATCACACTGCTAATGTTACAACCACAAGGGATGATGTCTTTATGTCATATATGACAAAATACCTACTGTTGATTCTCCATTGGTTACTATTCAATGTCATGCTTTGACACAAACATTGGTTTACGTTACTCATATTCACTGCAATAGAACAATGTACTGTGACACTGACCAAAAGAATGCCTCAAATGTTATCTACACTGCTGTTTGGATACTATTGTTTGCCATGGAACACAATCAACACACAAATACTTTCGAGTTTTTGTGTAATAACATTATAATTTTAGATGAAGTTAAGTTATTCATATAGAACTACAAAAAGCAAAAACATGAACAAAATAGATAATCATGTGAAAAGTGAAAGGACCTTCATCCGCATATATCTTAGAAGCAAAGAAGAAACAAAATGAATGGCAGATTATGATTTGTCATAATTCATTGCAACTGTTTTTAGCAGACATTTTCAAAACTTTTGTAGTACAGAAAATTTAAAGTATTGTATTTATTAGTTTAGAGGATAAAAAGTTGACAGAACTGACCTCATGTCTTTTGCGAAGAGCTTCATTCTTTTTTCTGATTTCCTCCATTTTCTTCGTAAGGAGTGCCTCCCGCTCATCCTTGGTGAGGATGTCCAGGAAGAGTTCTTTGTTCATACTCTGTAGCAACCACAATCACCATCATTATCTCCTTCATACAAACATAGAGCCAATGGCTCTGTACCTCATCAGGCTATATATCATTTGAGAATGACCATCTTAAACAAGAGAAATAGATATCCTACTACCAACCTCCCATCTCATGCTACAGCTGAACACCTGCAGTTTACACATCTTGGTCTCAATCTGACAAACCTTACATTTTTATCCTTATGTGGTGAAGAGTCTATTCACTATATTTCAGCTTTTTATCACTTTTCATTCATAAGAAGTTGAGAGTAGGTTTCTAGGGTGTGGCCCTCATTAGAGGCCAAGGGTTACCCAATCTAAGATTCTTAATTCTTGTGGTTTAAGGAGTCTGTATACAAACTTTCAATTTTTAGGCCTTTTCATTCATGAGAAGAATATAAAGGGGGTTTTAAGGTGTGGCCTTATATGCTTTCAATGAGAGCATATAAAAATCACAGAGTAGAACATAAAACCAATATTCATCAAAACCAAAGACTGTTCAAGTGCAATATTTTGAGACATGTCTGCTTCCTGAGTCAACCAAGAATTCACAGACATTACAGATTTTCCTTCAAATAGAGGCAAAAGATTTTCTGATATTACCATTTATATTATATATTGACATGACATGTTTGCTTTGTAATTGAGCTGCGTTTTCTTCCGATATGGAAGCTTGTCCTTCAATAAGGCACTGTCTTCCTTCAAATCTGATGCATTGCCTTGAAAATAAAGACAAGGTCACCATAACTGACAAGTGTCTGTGTAATTTCGCAATGTAAGATGTCACTTAATTCAAAGACTTTAAGTTAAAAGTTCATGAGATTGTGGTCAAATTGCTGTGACGACCTTGTAAATAAGTTTAAGAACTCAACTAGTGTCTGCGGATCCCCCTTTGAAGGCTATCACAAACTTTCGAAACATACCAACTATCACAAAATATTGTGTTAACAAGAGTTTAAAAAGCAGTCAAAGTGCCACAGTGACAAGGAAAATATGTCTGCATAGCCCCTTGTGTTCTTATGTAAGCTGTCAACAAATTTTGAGACATGAGGAGTAATTCTAATCACATTAACAAGAATCAGGTTGGATGTACTTACGGACATACGAAGCAAGATAAACAAAACCATCATTGTTTGGGGGGAAATTTCAGATTGAGCCTGAACTATTCCTGGGGAGAAAATATCCTAGGACAAACCTTCCCTACAATATGCCCAATCCTCAGCAGTCAAGGGGTCTGTCCTCAAGATTTAAGCTTGTTCTGTCTATTGCTTCTGGAGCTCAAATTGTGTCATTGGAAACCAGAAAAAAATCTAAAAAATTCAGGATAACCAAAAGTGTAAAAGGCACCCACCCACCATTTGGTCTCATCACATACCAGGTCTCATAATTATAAACTGAATAGATTTTGAGATAGAGGTCAGAAAAGGTCCCTATTCTTCATGTGCAATAAGTTCAAACTGTTTTGAAGGAAACCAGATACAATATAAAATTCCTAATTAGCAAATCTGCAAAAACGCCGCTCCATCATTAGGTCTAATCACATACCAAGTCTCCTAAAATCATAATGCATAGAAGTTGAAAAAGAGGCCAGAAAAAGTACCTACCCCCTGTATGCAATAAGTTGAAATTGTTTCCATGGAGAGGTGAAAAAATGAAATAGATAAAGTAAATAAAACTTTGCTTAGTAGATCATTGGTAATACATTTATCCTTCAGAAGATGACTGTTTAAGAACCATAGTTTCATTATGCTTAGTGAAAAGGTTTTAAGGTTCTTCGAAACAATATTGGGACTTGTTTTTCCATGGAAACTGCCAAAATTATATTATGAAGAAGTCAAAACATAAAACGCACCAGTACACATGATGTTTGTTCTACATCCAAAGATTCAATGACCTAGACCTTTAGGTTTTTGAGTTCTTGTTTCCATTGAAAGGGCCAAAAGTAAAATGGGAATAAGTTGAAAACTCCTAAAGGCACCACTACACATGAAGGTTTTTTGTTCCAAAAAGAAAGTTTCAATGAGCTAGGCTTTATGGTTTTTTAGTTCCGAACTGGCAACAACATTTTAAGTTGCATTTCCATGGATATGGTCAAAAGTAAATGTAGGAGTGAAATGAAAACCCCAAAAGACAACACTTTACATGATGATTGTTCCATATAGCAGGTTTCAGTGAACAAGGCCTTATAGAGTTAATGAAATCTGCTTTGTAAAAAAAATGTTAAGTTGCTTTTACATTAAATGGCCAAAATTTAAATGTAGGAAGACTTTGAAAACCCAAAAAGGCACACACAAGATTGGTACTGATTGATGGAAATTTGTGGTCTTGGTTCAGGGCTTCTTTTTAATTTTTATCAGTTTCCATGGAAACAGTTCAAGTTTAATGTATTTAGGGGACAGTCACCTTTTCAAGGTTCTATCTCGAAATCTATGAAGCATTATTTTATGAGACTTTGTATGTGATTGGAGCTAGTGATGGTGTGGTGCCTTTTGCAGCAACATTGCAAAATGTTGAAAGTTTTTTTAAAAATATGGCCTGGAAATATGGATGGAGGTAATAACAATCATCAACTTGAGGGTTTTAAACCTAAAGTTAGGTCTTAAGATGTAAAACTAAAAATTATTTACTTAAATTGATAGTTTTATAACGCTTATAACGTTTTATATAAGCACTTTACTTTAATCACTTAATTATAAGGGAGCAATAAGACGTACATCTGCCATGTTGCTGGAGGCCCAGAGAGAAGGTGAATACAGGTTCTACAGATGGCCGTATTTCTTAGTGCATGGTGGAGTTGTCTGCCCCTGATCACCTGCAATACACAAGCCACAAAACATTAGATGCAATTAATCACTGTCTAACAATGATATCAAATTCATTACACTTATGAGCCATAATATCTGAAAACACATCTAGCTAGCCATGATTTATAATACCTCACATTCAGCTAGCCACTGTCTTCCCCTGTTCCCAAAATAAAATCAGCATTTATCTGAATATACCAAAAAAGACAATTAAAGAAATTGCATTTACAAATTGTAGCATTCGGATGTCAGGACTCTTAATTGGGGTTAACAATTTTTATCATAATCTTTTAGTGATTTCAGAACTTGTGACCTTAAAAATGTAAAAAAAAAAACAGTCAATAAAATATTTAATCTGAATTCTCAAAAAGCTATTTCTGATTTTAAGATTTGACTTAAGGATGAACAGGGCTATAAGGTATATTAAGTGACCTTGACCTTTGGCATTTAAGGTCACACAATCATTGCTCACTTTTCATTGGGTATAACAATCAAATGATGAGTGTTAATAGTTAAATTAAATCTTTTTCACAAAACAATTTTAACCCTTAAGATGCGGGTGAAATTAGCTTTGCCCGCAAGTCCTCTTAGCGGGATGCGAGTAGCACACTCTATTTTTCTCACGCTAACTAATTATGACCGCGGGTCTCGGTAGCGGGTCCCGGAAATTTATTGCCTAGCAGTAGTCTCAGTTCAACGCTTGTATTTTCGTTCCGGCTGCCGCTAAGCTACCGTGTTTTGTTTCGTTGGTGGTCTAAATAATGCGCGAACATGCTCCGAAAGTTATGAGAATATTGATAATGTTTATCGTACCGAAAATAAGCGTTAAAATCACTCAATTTTCCCCCACTCCCCGCCGCACGTGCTAATAGCCTGTGGGCACTTTCTAGCCTCTCGCACGAGCTTACCGACCCGCGCGTGCTATCGTTTACTGAGACTCGTGCATTTTGACCCTATGCACGCCTTCCTATCGCACGCCCTATGTTCTGAACCCTTGGGCGGATTTCAATATAGGTGGGATCATTTGAAAGAGAAAAAAAATGTCTTTAATTCGATGTAAAAAACATATGTGCGCCTCGTGAAATAAAGATACCGCATGTGCCGCAAAAAAGGTGATTTTTATATATTGTTAGTTTTACACTGTTTTGTCACACCAATTTTCTCATGATGTGCTCAACATATTTTGACATTTTTTATATCACAAGATAGAGAAAAAGATTGTCTTTAATCCCATGTAAAATGTGTACATGCGCAACAATTCATAAAGATACAGCAAGCGCCGCACAAAAAGGTAATTTTGCCGACTTCCTTATCATGTGATCTGAAGCGCGATTTTCATGTGCCTTTCTTTCACAATGAATTTCTTTTACACCGTGAAAAAGATTTTGTTGAATTTTACATCACTATAAAGACAAATGAATTGTCTCTAATTCCCTATATCAATTATTATGCGCGCAAATAAATAAAGACTCAACAAGTGCCGTAAAAAGAACAACTTTCGCACTTCGCAATTCCGTTAGTGACGCAAATAGGGAAACTTTGGCACTTCATATCCCCGTGTACAAATGACACATTTCAAAACCATTTATATCATTATCAAGAGGAATAAATTGTCTACAAAGTGATATATAAAATGTACATGCGCTAAAACAAACGACGATGCAGCAAGCGCCGCACAAAGGGTTCTTTTCATGTGATCTGAAGTTCGATTTTCATGCACCTTTCTTTGGCACTCGATATTTTCTATACCACTTGGCGGATTTTGATAAATATTACGTCTAAATAAAGACGGAACGTTGTTCTTCATTTCAATATATTGATCATACATGCGCACACAAAAATAAAGGCACAAGAAGTGCCGCAAATTTGGCAAGTTTCGCATTTCGTATTTCTGTAACAAAGTGGCGCGCTCAACAACGTTTGGTATCAGCGTAAAGAGCAGAAAATTCTCTTCAATTTGATATACAATTTGTTTATGCGCTCATAGAAATAAAGACTCAACAAGCGCCGCTAAAATGTTATAAATAAATGTAATAAGTAAAAAAAATTATGAAGGAAACCCTGTTTCTTTAGTGTTCAATTATAGAGTTTTATAAACCATGAAAGTTGAAGGAAAAAAAACTTTTGGATTTACATTCATAGCGTTATTGATGTCTTTTTTGAGTTAGGGGATTTTTGCGTCGGGCACCGCCATCAGTTCATGGGAAAATTGTCCAACGAAAATGTTGTGGTTGAGACACAGTATGTCGGGGATGCCGTCGGGAACCGCCATCAGGTCAAGGCAAAGTTGTCCAACGAAAATGTTTGTGGTTGAGACACAATATGTCGGGGATGCCGTCGGGAACCGCCATCAGGTCAAGGCAAAGTTGTCCAACGAAAATGTTTGTGGTTGAGACACAATATGTCGGGGATCTTTCGCCGGGCACCGCCATCAGGTCATGAGAAAATGTGTCCAACGAAAATGTTCGTGTTCGAGAAAAAAAATTTCAGCGGACTTTCGTCGGGCACCGCCAGCAGGTATGTGTTTTTTTCTGCCAAATTTTTGTTGGTCGAGGAAACTCATTTTTGAAAAAAAAGTTTGGTAGCATTCCGATGTTTTAAATAATTTGCTATATATGTCGGGATGGCATGAGTTCCTTCCAGTGAACTAAAGACAAGGGGCCGGGTGCTCGTTGACTACGGCCGTCCCGACGGATAGGCCCGTGGAACCTATCATTCTCGGAAGAGAAGTCAAAAGTTGAAAAACTTTTGTAATCCACAACTGACAATCAGAACTTTCCTGACGTAGAAGGCAGTTGTTCGCGACTCGCCGGCTCGTTGCATAGGAGTCAGAAGGCGGCATCAGGGTTGATAATGTTGATACAACGTCGGCGGCCGTCGGTGCCATCGGCACCTTCGGCGGGATTGTGAAAAGTCGTCCAAAAGTTAGAAAGTGTCCGGCGACATTAGAACTTGTTCGGCTGGATTGTGAAAAGTTGTCCGAAAGTTAGAAATTGTCCAGCAATGTTAGAATTTGTCCTGATTTGTTATTTTTGCAAATCGTGAAACAAAATGTCCGGATTATTGATGACCGCTGGCGCCAAAGGCGCGCAACGGCAGATTTGTTTCAAACACTTACAAAATGTGGCAATTGAATGTCCATGAAGCTCACATTGAATTTCTCTGTACAACAGGTCATGTGTTGATGTTATTATATCTTGCGTGTGCCTAAATTATTTTCAATCATTTACAGATTGATGTGAAAGATGCCTAAGGCCAGGAGGCCGCGAACCAGTTGGGAAGGTCCGTCAACGTCTAGCGACGACGACTTCATCAACGAGGTCCATGCCGATGAAGCTTCTGATATGGAATCAACTGATGAGAGTGATAGTGACAGTGACAGTGACAGTGATAGTGAAAGTGACATTGATAGTGATCAAGAAATAAGAAACATTGCAAGAGACATATTAGCTGGTACGGGTGAAACTGCTACGGCTGGTACTTCCACAGAGGAAGAGTTCAGTGGCTTTGACGAGCAATTTAATGAAATGGACACACATTTTGATGACCAAGATAATTTTATGGATCGCTGGGAAGAGGGGCCGAGGCAACGTGGACGTGTCGACTTGCATTTTACTGGCGCAACGGGATTAGGACGGTTTATAGAATTGCCTGATAACCCGCAACCTGTAGACTTTTTCGGACTGTTTTTTCATGAAGATGATTATGGATCATTGGCAGCAGAAACCAACAGATACTTCCACCAACAGGTCGATGATAAGGTTCTGAAACCCTGTTCACGGTTGAGGCACTGGTATGATACGAATGCCGAAGAAATGAAAGTATTCATTGCAATGACAATAGCAATGTCTCTGGTTGTACAGAGAAACTTTTCTGAGTATTGGTCAACAAGTGATGTTACGTCGACGCCCTTCTTTTCCAAGTACATGCCCCGCGACAGGTTCTGGCTACTGCTAACGTATCTACATTTGAATGATAACAACCTAATGCCGGGACGAAACACTCCGCATTTTTCACCAATGAATAAACTTGGCTATCTGTACCAACGCATCGTGCATCGTTTTTCCAGAGTTTATAAGCCGCATCAAAACATTTGTGTTGACGAAGGGTTGGTGCCTTGGAAAGGCAATCTGAGTTTCAAAGTATATAATCCCGACAAGCCGAAGAAGTATGGGATAAAGGCCTACATGTTGTGCGACTCAACAAATGGTTATGTTTGCAAGTTCAAACTCTACACTGGAAAAACAAATGAAGCTGTTTCTGTTGGTGGGAAAACGTATGATCTCGTCATGGACTTGGTGAAGGAATATGCTGGGAAAGGGTATCATGTGTTCATGGACAATTTCTATTCCTCGGTGGCATTGTATATAAACTTGTGGGAAATGGGAACTGGTGCGACGGGAACTTTGAGAGGAAATCGCAAAGGCATTCCTGAAAAGCTAAAGAAGGCACAGAAGAATCAGAAGAAAGGGGATATGACAATCTATCACAATCAAGACCTACTCGTTTTGCGGTATGAGGACAGGAAGTCAGTGTTGCTCATGTCAACCGTAGAAGACGCCGAAATTGTAGAGACAGGAAAGAAGAACCGAGTGACTGGGGAAGCAAATACGAGACCACGTATTGTGCACGAATACAACAAATATATGGGAGGTGTGGATCGGGCCGACCAGATGCTGTCGTACACCCCGTTCAAAATGAAAACTCTTAAATGGTGGAAGCGCGTGTGGTTTCATGTGTTGAACGTTGCCATGTTGAATTCTTACATTATCTATAAAGAATTCTCAGAAGACAAACCTTTGAAAACAAGCCGTCAATTTAGAAAAGATTTGGTGCAGCATATGATCACCTTCGCCGAAACAGAAAAAGTGCCCTCCCTGCGCAGACGTCCTCGCGGCCGGCCGAGCACGAGCGACGATAGTGTCTTGCGACTCCATGGTCGTCACTTTCCATCAAAGATTCAGCCTGTTGGAAAGAAGAAAAACCTAACACGCATGTGTGTTGTTTGCTCCAAAGCGAATAGAGAACTTCGTCGAAGGGAATTCGAAGAAACAAATCAGTCAGTTCGAAAGAAGAAAAGGGTAGGCAAAGAATCTTCTTTCGAATGTATCGAGTGTAATGTGGCTCTATGTGCAGCACCATGTTTCAGAATTTATCACACGTCACAAGATTGCACTAAAGCTTATATCAGTTTGATGTCAGAGAAGGAAAATGAGGGGGATAATCAAGAAGATTGAAGAAAGAAGAAAGAAGCAGAAGTGTGGATGAGCGTTACTCTCCTTATAAAGTTTATTCTTCACATCAATAAGGTGAATAAGTGTAATATAAAATACTGATTGTCAATAAAATAATCTTTTTTTTAAGTCGTAAAAGAGACAGAGAAAGTCAATGTGAGCTGTCACTGGACGTTCGATACGAGCCGCATCACGAACCTACCCCCGATCTTTCGCAATTTGTTTTCTTAGAATCGGGTGGCGAAACTTCATACTTTTTACATCATCGTAAAGGGAAAAGAACTGGCTTTGATTCATTATGAAATGTGTATGTGCGCAACACATAATAAAGAAGCGGCAAATAATGCGAGAAATGTCGCAATTATCAATTTTTTTCCCCAAATGTCTGAGGGTACCCCTCTTTAACGGTTCATATCTCCCGAACTATTTGGCACTTTTTAAATTTTTTTCCACCTTTCTCAAGCGGAAAGAATGATCTTTAATTCCATGTATAATATGCATGTGCGCAATTAATAAAAATGGTGCGGCGAGTGCTGCGACAAATGTCGCAAATAAAACGATTGTCAAAATCTATTTTCAAGTAGTTGAGGGTGTCGCTCTTTCGCGGTTCATATCTCCCGAACAATTTTATACTTTTTTATATTTTTTTCACCTATTTCAAGGGAATATAATTGTTTTTAATTCCATGTATAATATGCATATGCGCAGTCAATAATAACGATGCGGTGGATGATGCGACTGGTGTCGCAAATAGAACGCTTATCAAAATTTGTTTTCAAGTAGTTGAGGGTATCACTCTTTCGTTTTTCATATCTTTTGAACCAGTTGGCACCTTTTCATTATTTTTTCACAGTCGTAAGGACGAAAGATTTATCTTTATTTCCATGTATAATTTGTACATGCGCAGCAAGAAATAACGATGCGGCGTGCGTATAGAATGATTGATTTTATTATCTCGGAATGTTCGCCCGCGTGTGACTGCACGCGCCGAGAGGATCGGTACAGCAGGAAGCAACGCTGGTGCTTAGAACACTGGCACTCGCATGCTGGTGCCTCGGGGGTGCCCCGGGGGTATAACGGTACTAATTAGCGTACCGATGCCAGACTGCCCAAGGGAGAATTAGTTCTGGCTAAAAATCCCGTTATGTCGGAGCATCCTCGGGGTACCCCCAACCATCTTTCGCGGCGTATATCTTTTGAACAGGGTGACATTTTCTAACAATCTTTTATCATCATAAAGAAGAATAAATTGTCTACAATTCCATATATAATACATGTATGCGCGCTAAGTATTAGGGATTTTATTCAGCCGGAAATAAAGACAATCTTTAGATAATTGTAGAAATCTAACTAGAGGTCGCATTGTAAAAAGATATATATCATCGTAAAGAGGAATAATGTATCTTCAATTCCATATAAAAAAATTAATTGTGCGATTATATTTAAGGATTTTCCGTAACTCTAAATAAAGACAATCTTCATATTGCAATAGAAACCGTTCTAGGTAGGATAAAAATTTCATTCAAAGTGTCGGATAAAGATCGTTCATTTGTGTACGGGATTGGCGGGCTACTTTTGTATCGAACGGTCAGTTTCATCCGTAATCCGCCATGTGAATACACCATTTATCGAAAAAACAGCCGCGACTCGCGGTGCGAAATAATTCAGCCACAGGGGCTAATTGCGTTATTACCGTAGCGAGGCGAGTGCTGGAAAATTCAGCCACGGGGGCAAAACTGGTCAAAATAATATTCAGCAACGGAAGGGTTAAGTGGGAATCTTGCTGTGAACTTGACCTTTGACCAATTGTCGAGAAAACCTTTTCAAATCTTGATAATTTTCCATAGTTGATATATACAAAGTAAGAGCCTCAAGGCACCAAATCTTTTCAAGTTACCAGTTTTCAAATTTGTTAATGATTTCTTTCCTTCGACCTTGATTCTTTGATGTGAAATGTACATGAATTCTGATAACCTTAGTTGGAAATGGTAACAGTCAACACAAACATGGGGCAGCGGTGAAAATTGCACAATTACTGATAGCTGTGCCTAGACAAGCATTTCTGCTAATGTTATCCAACACCTCACATCTAGCTGGCCATGTTATCCGATACTTCAATACTGGCTAGGCATGATATCCAATACCTCACATTCAGCTAGCCATGTTATCTGATACTTCAAATACTAGTTAGTCATGATATATCCAATACCTCACATCTAGCTAGCCATGTTATCCGATACTTCAATACTAGTTAGTCATGATATATCCAATACCTCACATCTAGCTAGCCATGTTATCCGAAACTTCAATACTAATTAGTCATGATATATCCAATACCTCACATCTAGCTAGTCATGTTATCTAATACTTCAATACTAGTTAGTCATGATATATCCAATACCTCACATCTAGCTAGCCATGTTATCTGATACTTCAATACTAGTTAGTCATGATATATCCAATACCTCACATCTAGCTAGCAATGTTATCCGATACTTCAATACTAGTTAGTCATGATATATCCAATACCTCACATCTAGCTAGCCATGTTATCTGATACTTCAATACTAGTTAGTCATGATATATCCAATACCTCACATCTAGCTAGCCATGTTATCCGATACTTCAATACTGGCTAGTCATGATATCCAATACCTCACATCTAGCTAGCCATGTTATCTGATACTTCAATACTAGTTAGTCATGATATATCCAATACCTCACATCTAGCTAGCCATGTTATCCGATACTTCAATACTGGCTAGGCATGATATATCCAATACCTCACATCTAGCTAGCCATGTTATCTGATACTTCAATACTGGTTAGTCATGATATATCCAATAACTCAAATCTAGCTAGCCATGTTATCCGATACTTCAATACTGGCTAGTCATGATATCCAATACCTCACATCTAGCTAGCCATGTTATCGGATACTTCAATACTAGTTAGTCATGATATATCCAATACCTCACATCTAGCTAGCCATGTTATCCGATACTTCAATACTGGCTAGGCATGATATCCAATACCTCACATCTAGCTAGCCATGTTATCGGATACTTCAATACTAGTTAGTCATGATATATCCAATACCTCACATCTAGCTAGCCATGTTATCGGATACTTCAATACTGGCTAGGCATGATATATCCAATACCTCACATCTAGCTAGCCATGTTATCCGATACTTCAATACTGGCTAGGCATGATATCCAATACCTCACATCTAGCTAGCCATGTTATCTGATACTTCAATACTAGTTAGTCATGATATATCCAATACCTCACATCTAGCTAGCCATGTTATCGGATACTTCAATACTGGCTAGGCATGATATATCCAATACCTCACATCTAGCTAGCCATGTTATCCGATACTTCAATACTGGCTAGGCATGATATCCAATACCTCACATTCAGCTAGCCATGTTATCTGATACTTCAATACTAGTTAGTCATGATATATCCAATACCTCACATCTAGCTAGCCATGTTATCTGATACTTCAATACTAGTTAGTCATGACATATCCAACACCTCACATTTAGCTAGCCATGTTATCTGATACTTCAATACTAGTTAGTCATGATATATCCACCACCTCACATCTAGCTAGCCACAATTTTCAATACCTCATATCTAGCTAGCAACAACTTTCAATACCTCACGAAGGGAGGGAGGTTCAGCTGGGCTGGGATATTCAAGACAAGTGACCAGCTCAGTATGTGCACTGTGCCTGGATCTCTCCATCTCTCACAACTGCTCAAACAGAACCATGGATTGTGAACTTGGCAAAACGATAAACTGGACACATTCTCATATTTACTATGTAAACATAGAGCAATTAGCTCAGTAGATTATTTATCTTTGCATAATTCATCATATCTCAGGTTGATGAAATAAAAGGTAGAAGCACACTGAATCCTTACCAACTATGATCTGCTATATGAGATATTTCTATATAGATCCAGTATTCTAGTGTCATTCCTTCATCAAGAGAAGCTAATGGCTGATAGGCAATCACATCTTTTAATAAAAAATTTTGACTAAACATTTAACATTTTTTTTATTTAGGTCTACTTATTCATATTGGGTAAAAAATGCATTCTATACAAGATGATTGTTCACATTGTAACTTTCATGGTTTTTCAATAGAACTGCCTAAGATATAAATACCAAGAAACTGAAAACCCCAAAAGACATATCTATATACAGCTGACTATTCTATATACAAAGTTTCGTTGATATAGGTCTTACAGCTTTTAAGTATTCATTTCATTTTCAACGAAATTCTTCATGTAAACTCAAAATATTTTGTAAATAGGCCAAGAAGTTAAAGAAAAAAGTACCCCTACACATGATGATTGATCTACATACCAAGTTTCATTGAGCCAGGTTTGCTAGGTAAAGTAATCCAAAAGCTATAAACAGGATATGAAGTTAAAAGACAAGCTGAATACCATTTTGCATATGCATGAACAATGACGAAGACTCTTGTGTAGTGCAACAAAATCTCTGAATGGTGTGTTGCACAAAGTAAGGGAACCAGTCACATAGTTAGACCATGCCCCTGTGGGTTGTTTAACTATGACTATCCAGTTGACATGCCTGTTGACAATAATTAACATTATCAAGACATTCAAAGCAATCGAACCGAGCCCCTGTGGGTTCCCCATTCTTGAGCATTACTTGTTTTTCTCATAACTCATCAATGCAGACCAAAAAATGTATCCTTTAGGATGACACTGTCAAGCTGCTGGGTCACTCCTACAATTATCTGGAGGCATCATTTAGCCTTAGGTAGGGCTTATTTAGCTCCAGCAGCAACAGGGTGAGAGTGGGTAAAATTTGAACATGTCTAAGATGTAGACAATCAATGATGTCATAAATTAAAACGATAGCTGTGGGAGGGATAGAACAACACCACAATACATCAAATTATCCATCTATCGCAAGAACAGTACTCTATCAAAGTGGAACATGAAAACACAATCCATGCATCAATACTAAGGGAGACTATTGATAGTTAACCATCCACACACAAACTCTTAACAAATTTGCTCACTTTCTATATGTTGTTGCCAAAGCCTGAAAACCTTTGCAGTGACCAAACGATGGTTTAAGATATGTTTAAAAATGGCCTATCCACTGACGGTCCTTTTTAAATTTGCACCTTATCAATTCACACCACCATCTTTTGTCAAAATAATCACAGTGTGAAGTCTGTCTGAAGGTATTGGAGGCATTTGCCATGACTGACATAAAACTTGTAAGTGCTTTGCACAGTCTATTTGAGACAAGCTATCATGTAACTCATTGCAGAACCCTTGGATCAACTGATCATGACAACATGCTCACCTGCACCAGATAAACATTTTGGATGAAATAACTATTACTATACTTGCCTCCCTTAAACACTGCTATATAGAAAGCACATGGGACTATTTCCAATAGGTAACATATTTCATGTAACGTTCAAAGGAAATACTTCCTCATCATAATGAACTTTGACACATCCACAACCACATACTGTAAAACTCTATCTCAGGAATAAAATTGGAATCTGGAGTTTCATGGAATGTTCCAACTGTATGTCATCCATTTTGCATAGTTCAGCATCAAAGTACACATTTTCATTTATCATTGCATAACATACATATCCCATCAATAATTCAACATGACTTTGACAAGAGATGTGAGGGCACAATGCCCCCCCCCCCCCCCCCCCATAATATGACATGCAATCAACCCTCCATATACACAGTTAAAACACTGTGCATTAAAGATGATATTTATCTATTATATATTATATCAATGATAAATAAAATCTGAAAACAAATAGCAAAAGAGGGAATGAAAAACCAAGAGGCACATCTACACATGTGATTATTTGTGTAATTATTGCTACATAATTATTGATCAGTCCAGGTTATGAGTAGAAAAATCTGTGGCAAGAAAAGAAACTTACATTGTAAAATTGATGCACATTAGGGACCCAAAACTTAAAAAGGCACATCTACATAGTGATTAAATGTGTCAAGTTTCATTGCATTCAGACAATTAATAATGAACAAGAACTAAGACGGACAAGCATGATGAAATTGAATACTTCGTAGCTGAGGTATAAAAGTCCATGTACATCTTATTTATTTGTTGATTTTAGAAATTTCCAATGAAGCCCTGGTCAAATAGAAATCACTCTTAAGTGTGTTGGAGCAGAATATGCTTGATGATGAACTAAGAAACAGACTCAGTAGTCTTGTTTAAAAACACCTTGATCGAAATGATCATGTATTGTACATCATATTATCAGAAACTTTGGAAGTAGATACAACCAAATTATTCATTGTAAATGGTTATGATATTCAAACTGTTTTATTTGGTAATCATTCCTTTTCTGATGAAATCAATGAAAAGATCTGTTCATAAATATTTTACCCTTACTAAGCTTTTTTCTGTTAATCTATAAGTATTTATCATAACATCTTTTAACTTCAATGATGATGAATTAAGATGTGGTGTATAAATGTATATATGGGAGAGGTGTTCAGATAAGATTGGTAAACAGGCTAACAGCCTTTAACTTTTTAAAATAAAAATTGTTTATCCCAGAAGTGATCATTGAGCATTAGAGCATTGAGAGTGGCTCTTCAAAGTTAACCCTCAGTTTGAAATGGAAAATTCAGGAATGTCATCCAAAAGCTATTCATACCGTTATGCCTACTACTCAAATGAATCTCCAAAATTTTTATCAAAACACTCTGAAATAGGGTGAATAAAATCTGTGAAGGAACTAACTACCAAAGAGCCATACCCCTTTCATGACTGACAGACAGTGCCAAGACAGTAATTCCCTTCAGCTTCTCAGAAAGGGATATTAAGCTTACAGAGCCATGCTTCAAACCTGATTTCAAAGCTATTGAAATATGATAATGTAGATCAACAACTCAGATATTTTTCATATACTAATTGATATAGACTTTCCATGATTTACTAGACCTGCTTTGGCTTCAGTTTTGAAAACAGTTCTGGATGGCTGACTCAGTGATTGATTGTCAAACAGAGCTGTCATGGCCGTGGCAGACAGGCTCATTAGAGTGTATGTGGGTCAGATAACTTACATACCTACTGACTGTGTACACCTGTAATATACACTAGGACAGGTATCACAGGTATGTGCTGGGCACAGTTCCAGACCAACACCAGTGTCCAGGCTTATCATAAAAACTCCCAATTGGCTCTGCATCTCAATTAAAATATACCTTTTTACAATTCACAGCTTTTTAAAAGCTGCTCCTTAAAGCATTAACAGTAGTAAACTATGTTCTTTCTAAGGCAGGCCTGTATCAGTGGGAGGGAGATGGTGCTCTGGGCCTATATTCTGAGAAAACTTATCTATGGCAAACTGATAGGAACAAAGACAAAGACAGAGCGTATTAATGTGTCCCTTGCACAGTTTTAATGCAGCACAGTACTTGGCTATTTACTCACAACCTGTCTGTTTACACAGTCTCTCTCTCAAGACAAGTCTTTATGGCAAAAAGTCATCCTCAAAACATTTCTGCTGTCCCATCATTTGTCAAATCAGTATGCACAACCGCAGAACCACAACAATCAAAGTCAAATAATGAAAAGGATTTTGTTACAAGAATGTAAAAGGTATGTGCACCAGTGTGCACAAGTAGAATAAGATGAGAGAGCTTAACGGCTAGAGGCCAACACACAGAGTAGAGTGGAGTCCAGACTACTGGTCCAGGACCTAACAGTGGGCTGATCTTTGATTCTTTAAGATAGACTGATATGCCCCATGACAACTTTCAGGATTCTTTAAAATGTTTTTACAGTTGACAAGACACAACTTTGAAATTCAGCCAAAAACTTAAATACGACTTATTCAAAACACCAGCTATTTACCACCAGTGAACAGAACTGAAGGGTCTGTGGTCACTGAAGCGCGAGTCCTGCCGCATGACATGATAAACTCCTTATTGATAAGAACAGCAAATCTCACTGTTACAACTATCATTTAAACATAAAAAAAGTTATCCAACCAACTTAAACCTTTGATTAATTAATATTTAATCTATCCTTTCTAATTTGCATTGTTCCAAGCAAAAGTGCTTTAATACGATGCCATGCAAACTATCCTACACCATGTGCAGGGGTTAAAAAACCCATTGTCAGACGCCCAAAATTGGTTTACTTTCTTTATCTGGCAATTAAACTGTACACTTCAGCTTTGGCAAGTAACGAAAATATTTCTTTGCAATTTGAAATAAAAGTTAGCATACGTAAATTTCTATGTCTATGCCTTTTGTTTTCAGAGAAATTATTTGAAATGTTATTATCTCTTTTTACGTTATACACCGTGAAAGATTAAGAGTTACTTTCATTTGTTTATAAACCAGCAGCAACTGGGTGCTTTCTTTTGTAGTTACCTGCAATACTATATTACAAGTACAAATGCACACAGCAAAATAACCTCATCTATTTAGTTTTGTTCTCAAAACAAAACTCGTAGACAATGTACCGGTCAAGAATGTGTGAGTGAGTTATTGTTTAACGCCGCTTGGGCAATATCTTACAGTGGGTCAAGAATGGAGGAGATTAAAAAATATGCAAGAATTCATTCCAAGTTGTTGATGGTTGCATCAATTAGTGTTCAAACCTGAGGGAAAATGTAACACTAGAAATAAACAAAGCTTATTCCAGTAAGAAAACTACAAGTAAAACCATTCACCATGTATTACTGTATTGTAATACAATGAAAATGATGACAATCTACTACTTCTTCAATTTAATACTTCAAAAGGTGTCGGCAATTATTTTTAAAAAACAGGCCCAAAAAATTCAAGCAAGTTCCATCTGCTGGAAAGATGATGGCCTAGTTTTTTGGGAGTCAGCATATCATCTTGATAGATTACTTAGAGAAGAGCCAAAATATCAAAGGGGCTTATGCTAATGAACTGAGGCAATTAAGAGCAGCCATCAAGGCCAAGCGGCGAGGGAAGCTCAATGCAGAAGTGCTGCTCCTTCAGGACAATGCTCCAGTCCACACAGCACATGTTGCTGTCACTGCCACGACCGAATTGGGCTTTGAAATTCTTCAACTTCCACCCTACTTCTAAGAATTGGCCCCTTCGGACTTCTTCCTCTTCCCAAATCTGAAGAACCATTTCCGTTGACGTGTTTTTACTGATAACAACAGCATGATTGCTGCCGTACAGTGATTTGTTGAGACCCAGGATGCAGAGTTCTAGAAAAATGGTATCGCTGGTCCGAGTGTTTTGATGTCACCGGAGACTATGTTGAAAAATAAAGTGCAAAAAGTGATACTTTGATCTTGTTTTTAATGTCATTCCTGGAACTTTTGATTTACTCTCGTACTCATCTTCAGAAGATATTGCTGTTTAATAAATCTACAATGCTGCGTGCTGACCGATTAACATGTTATATAATAGTAACATATAACGTCACTGTTTGTAGCAACCTCAATGATCACTTTCTTGCAATTATTTACAATATAATAAAGTGACTGATGAATAAAAACATTATCAGCCTTTGTACTGACTTTTCACAGATCGAAAAACTAAAAACTAAACTCAGTCCAGTGTTCTAATATTTTATGAAACTTGTTCAGTAACTAACTTTCTTTATCTCATTAATACCATTAAACTAACTCATTTAATACAAATGTTACTAGACAAGACATTTAGTATTTTCTATCTATCAATATAAACAAACAGATTTATGAGCCCCTGGTGAAATTTCAATGTTTTCTCAGTTGCTGATAATATCAACAAGCTGACATCATCAAACCATGCACTGATGTAGTCTTACCTTCATGATATAGCTCAGGTGATTGGCTTTCCTCAAACCAACTCTATGTAATCAAATCTAAACATGATACACACAGAAAAATTTCTTATCTTCACAAATAGCAGTTACCTCATCTTGTGAGGCAGAAAAGTTAAATCATCAGTCCTCTACAGTCAAGTCCAGGTGGAGTCCTGTGGTTTGTCAAAGTAAGGAATACATGAGCAGTAACATCACCCCCTACTGATCTTATGGCATCCCAAGCTCAATCGCCAACCACAGCATCCGTGCATCACATTCACTACACAGCAGGACCTTAGCATACCAGACTAAACACACAACTTGATAATTCATTGTGTAACTTAACATGTATTACCTTACTTATTTTATCACAGTAGTTTTATAGCAGATTCTACCATGAAAGTGATGGATACTTGATCTTGGTTGGTTGTTTTGTCCGGTTCACAGGGTATCAATTCACAATTGAAGTTGCTCTGTTTACCCGAAATCTGTTTACAATCTAATAATACATACATCGTCTTCCATCTATCCAACTAGTAACTTCAGAGTCGGTAATCTGCATTTAAGTGGGATTAATCACTTTCCAAAAGGATTAACCGTATTTGTTTTCGTGTGTTTAAACGAAGAGAGCAAATTGTTTTAATTATATGTCATATTTTGAACGAAATAAGAAGTTTGGAGTGATAAATCAGTGTAAACTAAGCTTTCCGCTAATGAGCATATAGCAGGATTCCTTTGAATATGGTAACAAAACAATAATGTGATTTCGCAAATGCTTCTGACGTCATTTTCAAAACTAAGACGCAAAATGTCTGATACAGACGAGTTCATTTTTGTCTCGTGAAGTCAGAAGCCTTTACTCTGGGCATTTCGCTAAGAAAGAGATTTTGGTTTCAGTTTTAAATTTACTCTGCAGATAATGAAAATTACACATCTTGGTTTCTTACAAAAATAGAGCCATGGGCTTTGTAGCTCATCAACCTCTGTCTTGTTGATGTTAAAGAGGAGGCGCAACACATAATTTTGATTATTACAAATCATTATCTGTATTTGTATCACTTGCAAGACTAAAATGCCCAAGAAATGAGAAAATATACGCTTTAATTTGACTACTAGGAGACCTTTTATACTCCTGTTGTGGATAACCGCCTAATCAGACTGGCGGAAGCTTTGAAAAATCATCGAAGCATGACTCGAAGCCATGCCCAGTTAGTGATGTGTCAGTAGTCAGCTGAAACTCCAGCTCTTTGATTTTCTCTGTATTTTTAAGTTAATTCAACACCCAAATAAAGGCAATAGCATGACCGAATATCCATAATATCAACTTTCCTTCTCAGTCGTCATATCCACTTTGATTATACTGTGTCAACCCCTGGGTGAGGTTTTCTAGGGTGGTTTTATATCAAAAAGGTTTAGAGCTTGGGCGTTGAGAGATCCACCACTATACACGTATTGCTATATCATTTATTTATTGATATTAAGTCTTAAATTGTCTCGAAAAAAATAAAAGGGTTTTTTCTGAACGGAAGACAATGTAATATATGTTTAGTGTAGTGGCATTTTTATCACATTTTGTTGAAAAATTTCTTCTGTTTCATTTCACTTTCATGACAACTTAGGCCATTTTTTTTTTATTAATTGGTTTACGGAAATATTTCATGGAATCCACAGTCGGTGGTCAAAAAAAAAAAAAAAAAAAACTTGCTTGGCACAATTATTTTATCAAGATTTGTTAAAAGTGTCAGTAGGGAGGGTCCCAAAAAAACCCTCGATAAACCATACATGATAATATGAGAGGAAACAGGTAAACGAGGTAACCTAAAAACTCGCTACAAGGTTGAAATGCGATGTTTGGAGCTTGGTTGCGGAAACGCAAACCGTCAAAATTTTCAAGTTTTTAAAAAATTTTTGATCAACAAATGTAACAGTCGGCGGTGAAATAATACTGACTTTTTGAAAATTTTAATTTTTTTCAGATTTTCTCATTATGAGGGTCGGCTGATCTGTAAACCATGAAATAAAAAAAAATCGCCTTAATATTTAAGTGGATGATTCAATTGTAGTTAACTAACATATATTACTCTCAATCCACTTTTCAAATGATTGTCTTCCGTTGGTAGAAGTGCATGAGCCAAATCTCCTTCTCTAAATTTATTGGTTGAATATATATTCTACAAGTTCATTGATTCATATTGATTGGACGTCGTGACAATAAACTAACTAGCAGTTGAATGCCAAGAGTTACGCCATTATGACAGGATGTTTTCATAACCTGCTTTGTGGATACAAGGTGTGAAAATCCAAAAGGTCTAATTAGAGACCATTAAATTAAGAATTTAATTTTAATGCGATTGTATAACATATAGGGCACCTGCTTGTCATAATATCTAGAGTTCTTGACCCAGTCTGATGACTTTTATTATGTTTAAACAGTTGTTAAAACAGCGAGATTTGTTGTTCTTTTTTCATTACGGAGGTTACAGGGGTGCCAACTATCACGTCACGCAGCAGGACTCACGCTTCTGTCACCACAGGCCCTTTCAGTTCTCTTCACTGGTGCTTATTAGTTGGTGTTTCGAAAAAAGCTGTATCAAAGTTGTTTATCAGCCGATTTCAAAAATTTCAATTTTAAGTCACTGGCAAATTTGATGAATCATGACTAAGATACACACCTGTTAGCTCTCTAGGTGAAATACATCACCAAAATTGTCAAGTGTCAGTGTATTGAAAGAAAATTGATATAAAGCATATCGTATTCCGTAAATCATGATACATAATAGAAACAAAACAAAGATATTCATTTACACACTCACATATATTTGCTCTCTTATATCAGGCGTAAATAATCTCTGTAATCATGTCATGCATGTAAAAGCAACTAAAAATATGCTTTAAATCAGCAGAATATCATTCCTACCAACACTGACTTCTAACTTCTGACTAACCTCTCTTTACTGTCCACCCATCCCTAATTAACATCAACAAAAGCCCTGAGAATACATAGGGAATTTACAAAGATATCAGGTTTCTACCTCCAGCATTGCTGACCAGTTGATTTTATGTTCATATTTTGCTTATAAATTGTTCTACAGACATGAACTTGGACCCGTTTGAATCCTCATTACCGCCAGCCTTTTTTTTTATTTGCAACCCTGCAACACCATATGAACCCATGCACTTATTTTTGGGGGTAAGACAATGAAATTTACACATCTTACTCTCAATCCTACAAAGATGATATTCTCCAAATGTTAAGATTCCTATTATCAATTGGTGTCTGAAATAAGACAAAAGAAGATTTGAGAATGGACAAACTTTTTTCTTCATGTAATAAAGCATCTTCTTAAATTGTACCAGTTCATCCCTGGCGAATTCCAATTAATTCCTTGCTGCCACCCAGTCAAAATTCATGTTATGAGTGCAGCGCCCTCTTTGGGAAAAAGTGGAAATTCTCATATGACTTATTATTAGACTATAGCAATTTGTCTCAGTAGCCTAGGCAACAAACACAGAAAAATACAGGCAATGCGGCAAGGCTTATCTTAGCAAGTCATTGGGGATGGCATAAGAATAGGCCATCCGTGGGAAGAAAATAACAAAGATGAAATTCTGAAAATTTAAGCTTCCTATGCCAATTGCTTTTGGAGATGAAGATTTTCTAAGATTAAAGGGAAAATGCCTGTATTTACAAATGTACAAAATCAGATCCCTTAGGTGCCAGGTACTTTCCCCTCCCAGGAGTGAAAAGTTAACTACGATGGGTCATGCCATAAGCCCATCTGGCGTTTCAGGCCCAATAAGCTTCAAAATGTTCTTGTATGTATGGCTAACCATACCAGCTATGATATACAGGCCTGGTTAAGTAAGATCTGCTTGTAAATCTAAAATAATAGTGCTGAATTTGCTTCACTAAAAAAAGTAGGAAAATGTTACACAAACTATTACAATAAATGTATCAATTTATTGTGATGAACAGAATACTTATATCAGTAACATTGTTACAATGTCTCACAATCAATGACATTGTTGTAAATTTACTGCTCTTAATGGTTGATAACTAGCCATATTTACATTAGTTCGTAAAATGAAAATTCTACAAAATGATACAAATCAATTAATATCATACATAAAGATATTTAGATGTACATTTAGATTTGTTTTTCAACTTTATTTTATTTGCATTCATCTAAAGACATAAGTTTTTAACCATGCCAATAGTTATGAATTTAAAAAATTATAATGGGGCTTTTTGGTCAATAATTGATTATAAATATTGTTTTAGTCAACAACAAAAAATAGTAATTTGGAGTTTAGTTTGTAATTGTTCATTTAAAAATAGACTTAGAATATACAAAGCATATATATAAATATATATATATATATATATTTGAAGGTAAGAAAAAAAACCTGACCATGAAAACCGGCATAAGATAGCCTCAGATAAATATTCATATCCATATCATAATAAGCTTGAGATGATCCTTTTATCCTTTGGAGAGGATTTTTGTAAAATTCAAAATTCCTAGAAAAGTTTAAAACAGAAATAAAGAATAAGAAATAAGACACCAATGATGTTATCCTAGTCATCATTCAGTTTCCCGTCCACCATCTTGGATTTTTCTTGCATTACTTTGAAAAATAAACTTGCTGTTGTTTCCCCTATTCTTAAAGATTAATCAACATAGCCTTGTCATGCCTTAGCAAAACATTCCACACTGCTTGCAGATGAACGGCTTCATTACTCTATGTTTTTCTATTTCAAATTATGACCGCAATTGTTTGTCAAATTTTCAAATCTAAAGTTACAAAAATATTCCGAGGGTATTTAGGTGTAATCAAAAGTATTAAATGTCTTGCTGACATTTATTCCCCCTATAAATACCCCGATAGAACCACCTTCTGGCAAGTGGGATTCAAAATGTAGGATCAAGTATTGTTATGGTATTGCCATCCAGACCCTACAGAAATAAATTAAAGGCAACTTCTAAAAAAACCAATACAAACTATATGTATTGATAGAATATCCATAGACTTACACTGAATTAAAGAAAAGAAAAGTCAGCAATGGCTCGTCATGCTGTGTTAAAGAGCCACTCCGTGATTTTCATAACATATTATTCACCTTTGATACGAACCTAAATGACATATGCTATGATATAAATCAAAACATCTTAATTTTTCATGTCCAAAAGACAGATACTGGTTTTCCATGAAAATCTAAAAATAGCCTTATAAATGCACAGAGGCGGAGATCACACGTTCAGTTTTCATGGATACTAGTTATATAACCTAACAAACACTATCAACTCCAAACTGACCTCCTGGCGGCTTTAATTAAGTCTCCAAAATTACGTTTGGCTGTTTGACACGTGCCACTGTCCGGTTTTCAATCATAATTGCGACTTTCTCCCTTCGTATTGTCACTGTACAAAACCAATTAGCTTTAAAATGATTCTTTTTGGTAACAGTCGATACTTCGCGATCAAATGATTAAGTTCGGCATATTTGACTCCAACAACTCACGGAATGGCTCTTTAAGGGTTTCTACAGTCATGGATGATGATCTTCATTTCTGAATGTTTTTCTTTTGGAGAGAATGCACACCACTCTGTGAAACTGTAAAATCTTAACCAACTGGATAAAATACACAATAAAATGCTTCAAATGAAGTGTAAAATAATCTTACATTAAAGTAATCTTACATTGATTGTTTAAACAGGAATGTCCCCTTGAATTTTGTTCCCACAAAACATAACCCTTGTAAGGACTCTTCATAAAGTTTATCAAAATTTGGCAAGCATTTAGATTATCAAACATTCATGAATAAATTTCTAGCAAAAAATATTTTGCCAGGGAGCATATGATAGTCTAGATATTAAATTTCTGACCACTGTTACTATCAAATCAAGTTATACATCAGATCTGCTGCAGATATTTGACGACATCCATGCATTTTATTGACTTGAGTCATAGGGGAAAGACTTACAAGGGCAAAGTTGCAACCAAACTGCTACTTGAATACACTGGCAGTTACTGACATTTGAAGCCATGAATTATTCTCAGCCCACATGATGTTCAGTGGTGATCACGGGGTCAGACATGCTGCACAAATCCTTCTCACGCTCAGTACCTCCCAATCTGACCAAGTAGGAAAAAATTACATCTCCATTTCACGATTTATAGTAGGCCTACTTAAATGAATCAATGCATCTGAACACGAAATGGTTTTTGAGAATAAAATGAGAGTAGTTTGCAGTTCTCCAGCTTGCCTGTCCTGTCTACAAGTCTACCCCCTCTGCCCAACTGTACTATAGACAGACTATAGCGTGCACTGAATCTCAGCACCATGTAACTGGGAGAGAGAGGGAGAGAGAGACTGAGGGTATAGGATGTCTGTAGACACGCTCATCATACCGATATCCAACACAACCATGGTTGCAGGTGATCGCTGTTACTCATTGTCATCAAGCTATGTATCCATATTTTATGCAAAGTTCCCCGATAGCCAAAATAACAACGGATATAACGTAATTAAGAGAAATTCCTCAAATTCCAGTACTCACGAAAGATGTTTCACCGTTTTCCCCATCAGCCGCCACTTCTTACCTCCGCCGACAGGAGAGCGCTGTGGAACAACAGTGTTGAGGGGCGGGTTGCGTTCGGGCGATTTACCTGAGGTAGTTAAACGTATACTACCAACCATAATTCCTGCATGGTCAGCCGCTTGTACCTCTTCATTTGGCCATTTTTAAATCGGTATGACTATTATTAAGACTGACAACGGAGTATACTTATCAAGTTCGAAGAATGGAGCATATAAAGCTGGATCTTTAAGGAAACATTGATACATGATTGTAATAACAAACAAAAAATATATAACAATTCATACTGAACAGCAATTCTTTCAAATTGACTTTCAATGGCCATGACATAGTTTGGGGCACTTAAAGGATTCAATATTCGATAAAGAACAGGATTCATTGGTGTTTTGTGTTTGTTGTTCTTTTTTGCATTTATTACAGATATATTTGATTTGTCAAAAACAACTCTATCAGTGTAAACCAGCTGTTATTTGTGCTGTTATAGGTTATATATGTCAGGTGCATTTTCCTGAGCACCGAGAGCTCAACGTCGAGCAGTTTTCAATAAAGCCGATTTTCACAATACCCTTATGCAACATATTTATGTTACAATATCGGAAACATTAATTATTCAACATTAACTTTACACGACTGCATACAATACATTCAGAACAGAATAAGCGTTCCTTAAAACGAATTCAAATTCTGTCGATTTCAGTCTTGGTCTCGCATGAAATTTCTATATTGTTGCGACCCATTATAAGTTAAATTGCAGAATATGGCACAAAACAACAAAATATTTTGATTGTAACTACATATGAAGTGTTTACAGTATACAGACCACAAAGCTGGAGGTTCAGGCACGGGATAATGGTAAAGCGTATAAGAATATACGAATTGGAAATGAAGTTACTCTGCATGCAATAATTGTGAACGATTAGAAATGGCCAAATTGGTTGTCATACAAGCGACTATTCATTACAGTTACGGTTAGGGTATAGCGGGAAGTAAACGAACGGTTCAAAACGAACACTCCTATCCCCCTTTTCTAATGGTCTGCGACCGGTCCCGATTGTAATTTTGTTAAAATCAGCAGCGAGCGACCTAAACCGGAAGAGGTCGGCAGTGATCAGAAAAATACTTAAATTTGTGAATATGGGAGAGGATTTGGGATCAAAACATTAGCCGAAAGAAAATATTGTAAATATTTTATTGTAACTGAAGTAATAGGTAAAGTCGACACTTTATCTGTAGATATGCAGTTATGAATCGGCAAGAATCGTGAGTAATTGGTTTTGTGCTATTATTTTATAACCAGAAATGAACAAGTTTCACTCCCGTTATGCCACGTTTCAACTTAGCTAAAGAACTACAGAGTCAGCCTGTTGGCTGATTATCAGGAGCAAATTTTGCGTTTTTACAGTGACTTCAAAAGCTGTTTATTTCGGCCTATATTTCGACTAAAACCCTGGACGCAAAAGTAAGTCCGATTATAATGGATCACTTAAGAGAAAATCTTTTTGCTATTTTGATGCATTATTTTAACGAAATTTTTGAAAATAATTTCCCAATATTTTTGTGGGGCTGTTGACCTCATTACACCCCTCTTACTTTAAACAGGGACGATCTAAATGAAATAATCTATCAGATTGTCCCTGCTTTAAAAAAAACGAGTAGTAGACCTTGGTGAATGATCGTCGACTAAAGATCATGCTGTGTCTAAAACTAATGTTTTCACAATGTATGCCCTAGTGTACGGTTCGAATAGAACACGCAGTGCAATGTAGAGTAGAGCCTTAAAGAGCCACTCCGTGATTTTCATAACATATTATTTACCTTTCGTACGAACCTAAATGTAATATGTGGTGATATAAAATCAAAACATCTTAACTTTTCATGTCCAAAAGACATATAAATGACAAATACTGGTTTTCCATGAAAATCTAAAAACAGCCTTATAAATGCACAGAGGTGTTGATATCACGTCCAATGTGCATGGAGACTAGTTATATAACCTAACAAACACTATCAACTGCTAACTGCCCTTCTGGCTGTTTAAGAAAAGTCTCCAAAATTACGTTTGACTATTTGACGCGCGCCACTGTCCGGTTTTCGATCATAATTGCGACGTTCTACCTTCATATTGTCATTGTAAAAAAACAACAAGTTTTAAAATGTGTCTTTTTGGTAACAGTCGATATTTCGCAATCAAATGTCACCATTGTTAAGTTTGGCATATATGACTCCAACAACTCACGGAGTGGCTTCTGAGTCTGTCAAGCGAAATGTGTTTATAGTACTATTTTCAATATTAAATCAATCATCAAAATTAAAACACCCCTGCTAACTATTTTGTAACTGAATGGTACATTGTGGCATTATTCCTTTAAGTGCATTGCCTATTGTTGTGGGGAGTTAGAAGTGAGAATTTAGCGACTGTTGGTATTTTTTAATATGAAACAAAGTTTTATAATAGCCCTTTCAGAAAAAAAGAAAATGTCTTTGATAATTCCTCATGAATCTATCTCCTTGTAAACTCAGTAAGATATATAACTTTATGCGAGGGTTTTGAGATGCCCCCTCTTTAAATTGACAACACGCGCAGATCAAAGAGACAGCCAATCAGTGTCGCCGCAGCTGCTCCAGTCACTTCCGCTGAAGGGCAGCGCCGAGTTTAATAACATAAACATGTACGAACACATCTATAGATGTACTCGTATGCGATTACTCGAAAAGTTAAATGTTCTTTTCAAACAGTTTTCATACCAAAAAAACCCCACACTTTTCATTTATAATTTAGGTGTTTGATGGTAAGAAATAATGAAATGTTTATGATAATATGATATTCATATTTAACAAAGCGTGACGCTGACAATTGTATTTGTAAGATGCAAAACGGAGGGTTGCCATCTACAAATCTCTGAGCCTGCAGAAATGGTGACTTCTTTGATCGTCAGTTAGTAAACCCATTTGACGGTTTTGACCATATTATGAGCGCCGAGATGCGCCTTCGGAGGTGTAGGCCTACCCGGAGCGGCGACACGGCTTGAGGCTGGTCACTGGAGAGAGTTCGAAGGGGTGCACGTTCAGACTTGCCCCTGTAAGCATACCGACCCGCGGGTTTGTGGAATCTACTGTGTTGTCAGTCGTGATTACAGGATACCACAGTCTCTCTGCATGGTGTATTTAGATGAAACGAACTTGTGAAAATGTGAAGTCTCGGAATTGTATAGATTACTTCATTTGACAGGTTGACTATCGAAGGTGAGGAAGTCAGTATTCGTATAAACTAAAGTAATGGAAGTGAGCATGTGAACTCCAACATGGCGAGCTACACCTGTCGACTTGATCACTAATGGAATTATTGTGATATAAGCCTGAAAAGTAACCACAGTTTTAGTGTAAATAACTTTATAATTACCATGTCAAAAAGTAAGCAAATCCCAAAACATTTGACATGTCTGACAAATTGCTAGTGTCTAAAGTGGCTTAATGCATACCACTTTTAAACTGTAGATCAGGATATATAGCAAAGTCACAGAACAACCAACGGGTAACTGAATGTATTTTAAACCTTCCACAAAACTGAAGTTGTCTCCACTAAAATACCCCGTACAGTGTCCCATTAGGTCAAGCCGCAAGTAAGGAATATATATAATTGAAATTTCAAAATAAGCCATGAAAACTAACTGATTAGTTTATTACATCATTGTGTTATTATTAATAATTGCGTTAACTAATTACTTTTTTTGCTAATCATAGGTCATATCTATATTGCTTCTTGTTTCTTTAACAAAAAACCAACCTGATTAAAGAGTAGCCGTAACGCATAATTTTGATTATTACAAATTATTATCTGTATTCGTATCACTGATAAGAAAGTATACACTTAATTCGACAGTCAAGACACTTATGGTAATTCAACAGCAAAGTAGGGGAATTAGCATGACCGAAAGAATTCATTAATATGAAATATTACTGCCTGAGACATGATATCAACTTTCCTTCTCAGTTGTCATATGCACTTTGATTGGAGTGTGACAATCCCTTGATGCTGATGTATAGGACACCGTCAAGCAACGCCTGCAGACCCTGGTGAATGCCTTCAAGTTGCACGGTTGATGTAATGAAGCTGCACTGCACATGATTTAGGGTGACATGCCGGGTGCAGGCACATACTTCTCGAGTGAAAGTGACGAGTACTACCTCCCTTCCAGCAGGGCGCGAGGACCACCACATGAGTCGGGGGCAATGGATCCCCGCGTTCAAGAGCTGACCTCTAACCTGCAGGCAAGTAACCTATGTTCACCAAGTTTCTCTTTTAACCTACAGACTAGTAACCTATGTTCATCAAGTCTCTTCTAACCTGCAGACTAGTAACCTATTTTCATCAAGTCTCTTCTAACCTGCAGGCAAGTTACCTATGTTCACCAAGTTTCTCTTTTAACCTGCAGACTAGTAACCTATGTTCATCAAGTCTCTTCTAACCTGCAGGTGATAATGTGAACAATGTTTACCAAGTTTCTCTTCAAACTTGCAGGTGATTATGTGAACTATGTTCACCAAGTTTGTCTTCAAACCTGCAGGTGATTATGTGAACTATGTTCACCAAGTTTCTCTTATGACCTGCAGGTGATAATGTGAACAATGTTCACCAAGGTGAAGATGATTCGTAAAATAACTTGTAATTTTGATCAGGAGAATTGACAAATTTTTTTGACGAAACCAGGGATCGAACCCGTATCATTCTGATAATTGTCCAGAGAGCCACTAGACCAGCGAATCCAGCTGACATCAAGGAGACATTTTAATGACCAAATGTAGTAGTCTCGGGATCACAATTTGCACGTGCCTAGGTGTTCCAGTTCATGCACACCTCCAACTCGGTTGGTAACTATAACTTCTCTTCTAACCTGCAGCTGATAAAGTAAACTATGTTCACCAAGTTTCTTTTCTAACCTGCAGCTGATAAAGTAACCTATGTTCACCAAGTTTCTTTGCTAACCTGCAGGAGTTGTCAGTAAAGTAGTAGCTGGAACATGATTATGAAATAACTGACTTATCTACACCACCTTTGGTATACTGCCTCTCCATATCATCTAGGTGCCTAAAAGGTCAGATGAGCTTATGGTAGGGCCTGCTGTTCGTCGTCCATCGCCTATTGGTAAAAACTTTTAACATTTTCGACTTCACCAAAACTGCTGCATATTTGTGTAACGATTCATTTGTATTGTCTACTACCCAATACGATTACATCGATAGAAAAATCATTTAGACAATATATCAGGATATCTATATGTTGAGGGTCCATGATACATCGATGTATCGTCATAAGAGACAATATATCACGATATTATTAACATGATTTGTTTCAAACAATAACTATGTAAGCTGACAAAGTTTTTATTCTATTTTAGAGATTACAGTGAATAAACATACAAAAATTATGATAATACTTCTGAAGTCTTATCCACAATGTCTCGGTCTCTCTGATTTTGTGATGATCATTTATGTAATACTTTTGACTGGTTGGTAGCTAAGAAATAAGAAATTTATGTCCTATCTATACTTCTATTTTTAAACTGAGGAGAATATGGATAGTCAGTGTATTGCAACCATGGTATCATAATGATAAACATCTCACAGGTTCCTTGGCAATACTTCTATTATAAACTTCCTTGCCTTATAAAACTGGAGTTGGGATATCATCTCGCCGAAATACCCTCCAAATATGTACATTTGGGACTCCCCCCCCCCCCCGCAAACATGAGAGTGGCATTTATCTCCTTAAAATCTTTAAAGATCTTCTTCTCCAAAACCACATTGACATATAAGTCTGGATTTTAAGAGTAAAAATTTCTGACATGATGATGAAGACTCAATTTTGTAACTTTGGTTACCCACCCTCAAATATTCTGTCATTTTCTTTCAGACACCAATCATGCTAGGGATCTAAAATATTAAGAATATCATTTTTGTAGGTTTGAGACAAAGATTTGTAAATCTATTTACCATAAAAAATAATGATGTGGCAGGGGTTTATATTGTGTGGAGGGGCTTGCAAATGAAAAAGCAACCTGGTTTCCTGGCCTTGTTCCGCTTGCGCTACAGTGAGGCCATGGCACTGGCTGTATAATGGCGCTGCGCAGAGCAGCGATCCAAGATGGAGGACAAGGCAATTTTATGCATAGCGATCATAAATTCACTTCATTCTTGCTCTATAGCCACAACATATTGAAGACAAGCATCTACCTAGAATACAAATAAAATTAGAACTCGGAATATCGTCACATATATTTTTTGTTGCAAAGGGATATTGCTAAACATGATAATGTTTGCAGCGGAGCGATAGCCCCACCCACCTGGAAATATTAACAATATAGTGGAAGGCTTCGTGCACTGTTTTAAACTATGACAGTTGAAAATTGAAGCAATTGTTGTTTACTTGGTGTGGTGACAGCTTGTTTCAAATACTGGTAATGAAGGTGTGAAGCGATTTTGCGACATTTTCCCAAATCGACCCAATCAAAACCTGTCAACTATGACGCTCAGTACCACTGAGACACAACAACGACCAACTAAATTACAGCAATCAATTGCTAGTCGTATGTTCCAATTTCCGATATTCGACATTTTTAAACTTGCGAAGAATCTTGGTGCCATGGAGAGTCAGAGACACTAGTGGTCAAACACAAAAGTCTCACACAATCAATATCTGGTATGACCTCCGTCTGCATCGACTACTGCTGTGCATCTACGCGTCATGGAAGCGAACAGGTTAGCGTGTAAGTGTTGTGGGATGTTGTTCCATATTCTGATAAGCTGTCTTTGTAGTTCCACAAGCGTTGACAGTGCATGGGGAAGCGGGCGTAGCTGACATTTAATTTCGTCCCATACGTGCTCATGGGTAAGATTGGGTGAATTTGCGGGCCAGGAAAGAACATCCACTTGTTGCTGCTGCAGATACTGTTGAACAACACGAGCTGTGTGGGGTCGGGCGTTGTCCTGCTGTAGAATGACGCTGAGGCCGTGATGTTGCAGAAACAGGACAACAACAGGTGCAAGCACTTCATCACGATATCTGGCTGTATTGAGGTTGCTATCAACAATAACTAGCTCAGTTCTGTTACGGCCAGTGATACCACCCCACACCATGAGAGACCTGCCCCCATACCGGTTTCGCTCCACGATACGCGGATTTGCGTAACATTTGTTTTGACGCCTGTACACTCTCTAGCGGCCATGTGATGATAAGGGATGCCGACACCACTGCAGACAAGCACAACACTGACGTAACGTCAAAATTGGACGGATTGCAGGTCTTAGAGGACGTAAGCCATATTCTCTCAGCCGGTTGATTACTGTCTGCGGATGTACCCGTCTCAGGTTAGGGATGTTCCTGGCTGTTGTCGTTGCAGTTTGTTGCACGGATACACCGATCTTGTGCAGGGGTGGTAACTCGGGGTCTCCCAGAGCTGGGTCGGTCTCGAACAGCACCATGTTGTTCATGTCACGGGACTAGCCTGTCAACAGTGTTACGGTGGCAGTTGAAATACTGGGCAACCTCTCTGTGTGTCCTGCCAGCTCTAATCATACCCAGGGCAAAGAGACGTTGATTATTGGTCAATCTTGGCATGCTTGTGTGAAGTCGTTGTAACAGCAGCGCAAGTTTTAATGTGAACAATAGGATAGCCTACCTTTAGTGTTAAAATAACCAAGGATTCACACTGCTGCATGAATTTTCAGACTCTCCACGTGTAAAACATGCCTTTTCTCAAACGTGCAGCACGTCATTTACCATTAATGCAAGTTTCACAAGGGAAACCCATTTTTTTTTAATATGACTTATTCAGGAACAGGTTAACATTTTGTTCACTTATGAAATAATGTTAAAGGGGTTTGATCAATTTCAATAATGAACACTTTCTTTTTTGGGCTAGTATATATGAGTGTGTGTTAACGAATTAAGATATAGTTACCCCCTAACTGCTATGTTTTTTTAAAGCATCTGTTTTCTATTTTGTTTTATGATTTAAGAAATGGTTGTACCAATTTTCTTCCATTTTGTCTAAAGACATCTTGTCTAATGCACTGACACTTGACAAGTTTGGTAAAGTTTTCTCCTGGAGAACTAACGGGTGTATATCATGATATTGAACATCAACAATACAAGGCTGATGAGCTATAGCTCTATCTTTACATTTTTCATTGGTAGCAATATGGACTTATTTGGGTAGTTTTGTTTACTAAACATAATTCTGCAACTACTAGACTGTCTTCACCAGATTTGCTATACTGCCTCCCCGTATCATCTAGATTTTGGGCGTTTTAACATTAATTAGGTCTTCAAGACAAAGTCTGGAAGACCTATTGTTTTTATCCTGTTTATTATTATTTGTACTTTTTTTGTGAATCGGATTCAGCCAAAATTACTGATGCAAATTCGACCAAATTTGGCAAGCTGATTGCCCTTACTGAGGAATAGACAGGCGTTTTAACATTAATTGAAAATATAATTATCTATATTCATTCCAAAAATTTCTCTTTTGAATACATGGTTTGATTTTTGAGCATCATTCTTAAACAACTTTGAGAATTTGTGGTAGGGGGAGAGATTTGTTTTTATAGATAAAAGCACATATGATTATGATACATACTTTGGTCTGGGAAATGTATTTAGTAAAAAAGGGTATGAATTAAGATTTGTTGTGGTGCAATAGAAATATATGATAGCATTAGATGTCCTTGTTACCATCAGCTACAGTCACCCTATTGTGCATTGTATAAATGGTGGGTAGAAGGTGTGAGCCTTCAATTGGTCTTATCAGTTTCTATGGTGAATACATGACTAGGGCAAGCAGTGTGTAGGAAATACACTGTGTTGACTTACCACTGACGTTTGAATAGCTTGTTTATGACTTTGAGGCAAACACTGCTCTTGTGAAGGTATGTAAAAATTGGGTCTATTCAGCCTATCAATGCTTGACCAACTCTTATCTTTAAGCAGATTGATTGATAGATGTTAAGTAGATTTACAGCACAGCTGTTATCTCAGTTCTACTGCCATAGGTGGAACCCATGACAATTTGCTCACCAGGCCTCGTCCGGCTTACTTATAAGCTTAGCTTAGCTCATAAGGCCTGACAAACTCTCTGGGTTTATGGCATGGCATAGCCTACACCCATTCTTTCATATCAATCCATTGGATACTTTTTCATTTTTTGCTTGTATGTCTATAAACCTTTTTCACTTTTTACTTATCTCACGAACCACTGACTCTATTGAATTGTAATCTTGTATGGAGGTACCGTGGTCAATGGAGATTTTGATTGTAGATTTGGTAACCCTGTTCCCCCTAATTGGGGCCACAGGTGCAACGCCCTAAAAACCTATTTTTGTCTTCTTCTTTTTCTTCAGAAGGAAAATACCTAGGAAGCTGAAATCTTGTGTAGAGATTTGGGATTTTTAATTGTAGATGTTGTGACTCGTTGTGATATGTAGTCCATATAAAAACTATTTTAATCTTTTTGGTGACCTTACACATGTTTGCCTTGTTCCTCTTAATGTAATCTATATTGTACTGAGCCTGATGGGCTAGGGAGGCAATGGCTCTTTTTAGCTCATCAGGTCTGAAAGACCCGATGGGCTTATGGCATGGCAAGGCGTCCGGCGTCCGTCCATCCGTCCGTAAACTTTTCACTTTTTCGACTTCTTCTCCAGAACCAATGACTCTAGAGAGCTGAAATTTTATGTGCATACTCCTTGGCAAATGGGGATTCTAAATTGTAGATTTTGTGACCCCATGACCCCAAATGGGGTCACAAGGGTCAAAACCTTAAAAATCTATTTTAATCTTCTTCTCCAGTTCCAAAAGGTCCAGAGAGCTGAAAAGTTGTGTGTAGACTCCTTGGGCACTGGAGATTCTAAATTGTAGATTTTGTGACCCCATGACCCCAAATGGGGTCACAGGGGTCAAAACATGAAAAACCTATTTTCATCTTCTTCTCCAGTTCCAAAAGGTCTAGAGAGCTGAAAAGGTGTGTGTAGACTCCTTGGCCAACGGGGATTCTAAATTGTAGGTTTGGTGACTCCATGACCCCAAATGGGGTCACAGGGGTCAAAACCTAAAAAACCTAATTTTATCTTCTTCTCCAGTGTCAAAAGGTCCAGAGAGCTGAAAAGGTGTGTGTAGACTCCTTGGCCAACGGGGATTCTAAATTGTAGGTTTGGTGACCCCATGACCCCAAATGGGGTCACAGGGGTCAAAACCTAAAAAACCTAATTTAATCTTTTTCCCTAGTTCCAAAAGGTCTAGAAAGCTGAAAAGGTATGTGTAGACTCCTTGGCCAACGTGGATTCTAAATTGTAGGTTTGGTGACCCCATGACGCCAAATGGGGTCACAGGGGTCAAAACCTAAAAAACCTAATTTAATCTTTTTCCCTAGTTCCAAAAGGTCCAGAGAGCTGAAAAGTTGTGTGTAGACTCCTTGGGCACTGGAGATTCTAAATTGTAGATGTTGTGACCCCATGACCCCAAATGAGGTCACAGGGGTCAAAACATGAAAAACCTATTTTCATCTTCTTCTCCAGTTCCAAAAGGTCCAGAGAGCTGAATAGTTGTGTGTAGACTCCTTGGGCACTGGAGATTCTAAATTGTAGGTTTGGTGACCCCATGACTCCAAATGGGGTCACAGGGGTCAAAACCTTAAAAACCTAATTTCATCTTCTTCTCCAGTTCCAAAAGGTCTATAGAGCTGAAAAGGTGTGTGTAGACTCCTTGGCCAACGGGGATTCTAAATTGTAGGTTTGGTGACCCGATGACCCCAAATGGGGTCACAGGGGTCAAAACCTAAAAAACCTAATTTAATCTTTTTCCCTAGTTCAAAAAGGTCTAGAGAGCTGAAAAGGTGTGTGTAGACTCCTTGGCCAACGGGGATTCTAAATTGTAGGTTTGGTGACCACTTGACCCCAAATGGGGTCACAGGGGTCAAAACCTTAAAATCCTACTTTCATCTTCTTCTCCAGTTCCAAAAGGTCTTGATAGCTTAATAGTTGTGTGTAGACTCCTTGGACAATGGGGATTCTGAATTGTAGGTTCGGTGACCCCTTGACCCCAAATGGGCAATGGGCCTTTTTTATTTGATTGTGAATAACTCGGACGTTGGGACAGGCTTTTTTCCTACACTGCCCATGACCTCATGGTCTAAACCACAACACCTATTTCTATCAAAAGTCTGATGAGCTACAGAGCCCATGGCTCTATTTTTTCTAAGCTCATCAGATGAGTGAGGTACCTTGCACCAAGGGAATCATTGTTTGCAAATTTTGAAATGTGAGCTGCGCAGGCATTTTGACTTGAAAACTTTCAACAATTTTTTGTCCGAAACAAACTCTCATAGAAAACTAAACTTTTGAGAATAATTATCTTTCTTGCATGGAGACTGAAGTTTGTAAAGTAGATGTAAAAGGGGGTTTCTGGACCACGGGAAGTTTTTAATGTATTGCTAATGTATGAAATACATTAAAAAGGTTTTTTTTAGACACACATATTTTTTAATGTATGAAATACATTAAAAAATACTGTAAAAGGGGGAGTTATAGACCAAACGTATTTTTCATACATTAAAATACATCTTATCTCTCACCGGGGTTTCTGGACCAAAATATTTTTTTACCCTATTTTATACGTCCTTTGATATCTACTAATTATTGTGGACAGTATCCGATGGCACGATTAATAATTCTTCTTTAACAAAGCCTCTCCCTGGTCCATCTTGTAAGTAATAAAGTGTCGGTTCACCTTTTTTAGAAACATATCGGCTAATTTTATATATTTTAAGAGACCATATGGGATCCGTTGCTCTAAATCTTTGATCACCCTCAAGTTCACCCGGTTGAAATAAATATCTTACGTTAACTCTATCGGGTATGATTTTTGCATCTCTTAATAAAGGTGCAGAAGATTCAGCCACAACTGATTTCAGTTTAATAGCTTTTATAGGTTTCTTATTTATAAGTTGAGGCTCTTCATTATTTATTGCCGATATAACCTCAGGCAATCTAGTTACCCACTCGGTAGACCTTGTCTTTGGATTCTTTAATTCCTGAGCATACTGATATCCAAATAAGCGTTCGGATAGTGTCTTATTAAATCTCTCTACAAGGGCTTGACTTCTACTTGAAATATACTCGGCCAGTTCAAAGGACTTCTTCTATATATTTTCTCTAAAGCTTTAGCTACTTCTATGGAGTTCTTAGTAGTTAATGCCTCTGCTTCCTTATATCGACTGGCAACGTCTACCACAGTTAACGCATACTTATAAGTCTTTCTTTTTACTCGGTCGTGAGGTAGAAATAGTAGGTCCGCTTGATGAACTTCATTTGGTACAGATGTATCAAATTTTTGCCTTGGTATGTATTTAGGCGGAGGTAAATATATTTGCCAAATGGCTTGTTTCATTAACCAATTCTCCGCTTCTGCCTTAGTGACCTTTGCAGCCTTGGCGAGTTTATCTACAGCTGCTAGGCCTTTCCAATATTCCTTGGGACTATAATAAATCTTTTCTATCTTCTTCGAAGAAGACATCTCTTATATTAGAAGGATTATGTTTTTAAATACCCATATGCGTATGTATTTACACCATCATCGGCAATCCATCTTTTTGTATCTAATGGAGATAATGATGTCTTTTTAAGTCGCATTGCATACATGTTATGTCCTTCACTTCTCAAAGTATTCATTTCATGTTTAAAAGTCTTCTTATCGAATAATGCCTCTTTATACTGCTCAAGGTTGGTATGATTCTTTACTACATACTTTTTAATTCCTTTAGCTTTCTTTATATCTGTTTCAGATTTTTTAATACAATACATCTTCGGTCTTAATCCAACGTATTCAGAAATAGGAACACCCGAACATTCGTCCTTAAATTTACCTAAAACCTTCTTATTTTTTATGCTGTGCAATGGGTGATCTTTATCAAAATCACTAGTATAGTACAAGTCAATGTTTTCTTTCATGTCTTCGTAAACATCATCGGTTTGTATCTCTAATAACAAAGAATCCGTATAGGTATATAAAACTTCGCATTTGTTTCCATATTGTTTCTTCATCTCATTATAATAAAAGTCATACATTAAGTGTTTCGATAAGTCTAATATACTCATACCAACGTATATTGGTTTGTTCAATTTTACTTTTGTCTTATTCATATGAACAGCAGCTAAATCGTGGTCAAAGATTCTAAATTTGTTAAAAGCAGGATTAGCAATAGCTTTCTTAATGATTCTTCTTCATTATCCTCATTTATTGTCCTGAATAATCTTACCTTTATTCTATTCCTCACATTTTCCATAGTTTTACCGTATACAGAATTATTCATTAATTTGTGAAAGTGTTTTTCAAAATCACTAGTAGCTTTCGTCCTCAAATCTGTATTCATTCTAATATACGGCTCCATCCAAGGGCTCTGATCGAATTCTAGAATTCTGTGTATTTTAGTTAACTTCATACCCAATGAAAGATGTAATTGGAGATTTCTGTAATGAATTACGTATTTACTTTTATTCATTAAGTTGGGCACTAATTTCTCTACATCGGGTATTTTTTCTCCGATTAATAATTTATTTTGATAATCGGAGAACCATTCTTGTTTCACCTTTAGTCTTTCAGGAGCTAATGGATAGGTATTATGATTAATATGGGTCTCTTTCGAGTATTCTAAATCTACTTCGAGAATTAAACCCTTCTTCGAATCTTTAGGTATATTCATAATATCGAGATCCACGTATTGTACCCACTTAAACCCACCCGTAAGTAAATATTGACTCATCGCCCACCCGTAAAGGTTATTCGCATCTAAGTAAAGTATGTGACTCGATGGCTTACTCGAATCATATCCCTCTACATATTTATTGTTTGTTAAATCCTCCTTAGAATGTTGGTGTGTGTGCCTGGTTGTCCATTGGCAAACGTATCTCAAAGAATCCAGTTATGGGAGGAAGCTCTCACTGGCACAATGAGATCTGTCTTTGAGAATTTCATTGCCCTATTCTCAGAAATACTCTCATGTAAGAGTTGTGCATCCCTTAAAGGGCAAGGACGAATTGAATGATGTAATTTGCAGCCTCTGGGCTGCTATCAGTATTTGTACGCTTTCCACCACCGTTTCTCCTCTCGCACATTCTATTTAGTAGTGTTTCCCCTAGCCATTTTTAGCAGGGCGCAACACCCTGCCCTTTTGAACATGCGCCCTGCCCTTTTTCCTGAGCGCCCTGCCTTGTTGCTAGCCCAAATCTTCATGTAGGCTGTTTACAGAATTACAAGTACGCACTTATCTATAATGTCGCAATTGTATTTTACATAAGATACTTATCCTAATGTATGAAGAGCTCGTCATTGCTATTGTATAAGAACTACAAGCATTTGACAAAAGAAACAGTGAATAAACCCAAAGAAGAGAATGATTATACAAACTAATGATCCACCCCTTGTTTCCCTGGGACACACCTGCTAACCACGTTTAGCTAGATAAGAAACAATAGGGGGATTACTGGCGAACACAGCAGAATAATCTCACTTGATGTAACGAGTGAAATGAACATGTTTGAAATCCATAAGTCATTTAAAATTGGTTGAAATAAATGTTATGTTTTTCTGAATTTATTTATAAGATTCAGAAAGTTATCAAATATATGTTATATTGCTAGAATTGACACAAGTGTCAAGAAACTGTTTCATTTACAGAAAGTAGCGCTGTTTTTGTTCACAACGTAATTTCAAATGAAATTGTACGTAAGTGCCCTTTTAAAAGGAGTTGTGCCCTTTTTTAAATCAATTTGCCCTGCCCTTTTTGCAACCTAGGGGAAACACTAATTTAGTTATAACTTTTTCGCACTAAGGTTTTCAGAACTCATATACATAACTTCTAACTTATATCTGTGTGGAATTGTTTTCACATGCTCACATTGAAAGTCAAGGGTCAATAGTTGGTGCTATTAGGCACTTATTTGGTATATATCATAGTGTAATCATTACGGAATTCAAATATAGCTTTTGTAGATCTTGGATTAATCATTTAGTGATTATTCCACTTGGAAATTCTTTGGACATGCTCAAAGTAAAAACTTCTAAAATCACCCCAAAAAATTCAAATTCTTTTGGAAAACCCTTTGAAGTCAAGACATCCAAACACTACTAGTTGTAAGTGCAATTTCTTGACTTTAATGCTCAAATGTATTTTGTATTAAATGTAGAAAAACTGCCCATTTCATTGTGGCTGTGAAGAAGGCGGAACAGGGGAAGGCGGAACCCTAAGTTTCGGGGCTTCTCTGCTTTTCCAGTATCCTGCAAACGCTCATCAAGTGTTTTATCTCAGTTAACCCATAACCAAGTCCTGGATTATTCCAGTATACCATCATTTCTCAAGCAACTTGACCCTCAAATTTTAAAAAGGTTTCAGAAAACATGCGTTGTGGAACTATTTTTCACTTTTATTAGCTAGTTTGGCACTATAGTCAAAATATTAGAAACAGTGATTTTGCAAGGACATGTAGCTTTTTACTGCATAGTTTGAAATTGTTATAAGTGACCACATATATGAAAATATGTCAACATTTTGTTTGATAAGAGACAATTCTGATTTAGGTCACAGCATTTGATTTATGAGGAAATATCCTGATCTGCTGTATCAATCATCAGCGTAAAAGTAATATTTCATGAACATTTGAAAACAAATTATCGTTTAACAACAAACGGCCTATGGCAATGGCTGGTGTGTGACGTCCATCCATCAGTCCTTCCGTAAATATTTTCATCTTCTCCAGAGCAAAATGTCAAGAAAGGTGAAACTTTGTGCATAGACTCCTTAGCTGATGGGGATTATAATTTGTAGATTTTGGTGACCTTGTGACCTCTAATAAGGACCCCATGACCATGCCCTTAAAACCTCTTTATGTTCTAATTCTCTTCGATCAAACAAACATAAAATATTTATTTATGTAGAACAAAACACTTCATGGGTAATGCCTACCGCAGGTCACAGACGAGCAGGTTTATTGACAAATGGCAATACGTGTAGCTGTCCAACAAGACAAGTACAATACGTGCAGTACAGAAGTACATCCCACTTGAAGACAAATCTGCATCACCAATCCTCCCTGCAACATAAGTTTCGACAGCATAAAAACTAGACCTGTGTATCCTGGCCTTAATGTCGAGACGATATATCCCAATTCTAGTTATATTAGGTGAGACGATTTATCATGGAATTATTGCCAAGGAACCAGCGAGACGATTATCATCACGATACAATGGTTGCGATACACTACGTATCTTGATTCTCTACAGTTTATGAAAGAACTATAGATAGGACATTGAACAGTAACGTTATTTCTTAGATACGAAATTGTCATAGATATTACATGGAGGGAAATCACAAAATTAGAGTGACTGTGAAATTACATATAAAATATCAGAAATATCATATAATTTCTCTTTCTGTTTCTGTTCTAATCACTGTTATCTCTGAAATAGAAGAAAAACCTTTGTAGCTTTTAAAGTTATTTGTTTGAAACAAATTATGTTAACAGTATCGTGATATATTGTCTCTTACATCGATGTATTGTGGACCCTCACGATATAAATATCCTGATATATTGTCTAAACATTGTTTTGTATCGATGCACTCGTATCACGTAGTAGACGATGCAAACATCGATACTTTCAATGAATCGTTACACCACTAATAAAAACTAATTACAAACATACATGAAACAAATACATTGAGAGGAAAATGCTTTTTACCAAATTTCTTCTCACGGAAAAAAACAAAGCAAACAAAAGTTATTTGTAGAATAAGAAGTTAGAATGCGCACAAACTAATAATACTATACTCATCTCCAACGCCTTGTTTGCCTCCCGACGTAGATCCCACTTCAGGTTCGTGCCAGGACAGGTCACTTGATAGCTCTGGTCGCAATAGGTCACTCTTGACCTCAAACTTTGTGTACCACTGACACTTGCAATAGCAAAACTGCTCTTTGAACCATACGGCTCAACAATACCAAACGGCTACAGAATTCAATACTGAAAACTTCATCATATTCGCACTGTAAATTTGATTGATGCCTGCTGCTCGCTGTTCAGTGTGTAGACCTCGAATGACTTAGCACGTATTCAACTTTACCACGTCACCTTTGTCATGTGACTTCTGCATGTCCAAAACACACTCACTGCTGTAGGCAAACTACCGTATTTTACCCAAAATAAATTAATTTATGTTCTAATTCTCTTCAATCAAACGAACATAAAATATTTATTTATGTACAACAAAACACTTCACATGGGTAATGCCTACCGCAGCTCGAAAAATTAAAAGACAGGGAAGAGAACAGGGAATCTTTTACTACAAGCCAGGAAAACTACAAGCCTAACATGGAAGAATCACTAAACAATGCTGTAATGTCCTTCATGTCTCCGTCTTTAGCCGTCACAGAAAACAGTTGTTTGCGCAGAGCCTTGTTCTCCGCCTTCTTGAATCTGCGTTCTTCATCTGAACCGGAGGCAATATCGTCTCCTCCCAGGTCGGCTACGACAGCCCAGCCGCAAGACGAGCGATCCACCAGACAAATATGCTTATTCCTCCTCGAAAGGTTACAGGAAAGCTCTTGAAGGATTCCAACGCAATCAGAAGTTTTGTTAGTCTTTATAAGTCTGAATGCCGAGTTTAATTTGTCAAGGCAATTAACGTTAAACGTTCCCTTTGAACCTAAAATTAGTAATGTCTGAATCTTTCCTAACACTTTTAAAGGCTGACAAAGATCTCTCCTCACTTTCTTCAATGATATCACGTTTGAATGATTTCAATTTACTCTCCATGTACGCTTTGAACAATTGAAAAGTTTCATAACCTTCGACGGTTTCTCTCTCCGTGTAGATCTCAGAATTGTGAGAGGTGGAACTCGATTGCATCTCAATAGATTAATTGATGCCTGCTGCTCGCTGTTCAGTGCGTAGACCTCGAATGACTTAGCACATATGCAACTTTACCACATGACCTTTGTCATGTGACTTCTGCACTTCCAAAACACACTCGCTGCTCAAGGCAAACTACCGTATTTTACCAAGAATAAATTCATTTTTGTTCTCTGAAGCATAAGGGCTAAAAATCTAAAATCTTGTTTGCAGAGTTCACAGCTGATGAGAATCATAATTAATGGATTTCAAGGTCCTGTGGCATCTCACATGCTGACCCTCTGACCAATTATAAAATGAATTCTATATAGCCTGATGAGCTACAGAGCCAATGGCTCTATTTTCATGTTTTTATTTAATTTATTGAAAAAATCTATATTAAAAATGTTTAAAATTCTATTCCCCATAGGACTTCTGACCATAACAATTAATCAATTTTGCCTTTTGAAGAAATTTTCATCTTTGACTTGATGAGCTTTTTTCAGAATCTTGGCAAGAGTAGATTTGTGTCAAGTTAATCATTCATTGAATATATTCACTAGTTGTTCATTTATAATTTATGACTGAATTCTTTTTGTGCATTACCAATCACAAACATTAATGATAAATAATAATAAGACATACTTTACAAAATGCTATATTGTAATGAAATGAAACTTGAGTGCCACAACACGTGCTTTCATCTCCTCGATCGTTTAGAGATTAATACAATTTGTTCACCCCAATAGAGCTTTACAATAAATACATATAGAGGTTTATAATTATTATGGTTACAAACACAAACCTTGGCCACTACAATTTATAAACTGTTGGTGGGGTATGTGAGCTATTCTCACTTTTGTCTTGTTTATTTTTGGCAATGATTATATTGTTGACAGAAATATTCTCTTGACAAAGAAGAGGGTAATTTGATTTGAAGTATTTTTGAGTGGGGTGAGTGAGCAATTTGCTTGTGCTTGACAGAATAAAGAGTTGTGAGAGGAGATTGTAAGTTAGAGACTAAGAACTGTTTGTACTGCTGCAGGATACCACCAGGAACCTGCGTTCACTGGACCGGATGCTGGACAGCTACCGGGGTGTGGGGGAAGAACGGAGGTCTGCTGTCGATAGGGTATGGAACTTCTTAATACAAGAGGAAACACTTATACCACTGTCCTTAGGGCTTTTTCGTCAGATGGTAGAATTGAACATGGCATGTCTGTCAAGTTAACTGTTACAGAATTTCATGGATATGAAATACAGTGATTGTGATGTTGATTGTTACTGTGATACTTCTCCTGTGAGTTTCTTCTCCTTGATTGGTTCCACATGGTGAAGTTGAGGAGTGAGAGTATCTGATTGTGAGTTTCTTCTCCTTGAGTGGTTCCACATGGTGAAGTTGAGGAGTGAGTGTATCTGATTGTGAGTTTCTTCTCCTTGATTGGTTCCACATGGTGAAGTTGAGTGAGTGTATCTGATTGTGAGTTTCTTCTCCTTGATTGGTTCCACATGGTGAAGTTGAGAAGATTATATGTTACTTGTGCTTGAGTGGTCACTGTAGAGAGGCAGATGAGTGAGTTGGTGTTGCTTATGTTGTGTTGCAGCTACGCGAGGACCTTGATCGCACACATGAGGACATCAGAGAGGAGCGGTACCGCCTGGCAGTACAGGAGCGCGAGTACGGGGTGAGTCACAGTCAAATATATACAAGCCTTTCCTGTGATACTCTTTTTGTATAACAATCTTATTTAAATCAGCTTGATACTTGTCCCTCTTACCTCACTTCATTTCTTGATCTGACTACGCCTCCATAAGAGCCAGACTGTTTCAGGCTGGAAAGACTTCAGCAACTTTTGAACTGACATACCAAAAATCACATCTAACCTTTGTATCTCGGGATACAAGCTTTTTCTTAATGCACCCAAGAGCTTGGATTAACGTAAAATGCTTGTGTGTTTGTTTACTATAAAAAATTCTCATAATTGGTTAGAATTTAAGCCATGTCTGGGATCTTGAGGAAGATAGTGAGGAAGAGTTACTAATGTTACAATATTTGCATTTGATCTGGCTTTTCTTCGTCAAAAAACAGTTTTCGGAAATTAGGGAAATAATATAGCAAAAAAATTACAAAAAAAAAACTACGAGACATTATTTAAAAAGCCTACAAACATCATTCTGTCAAAAGATCTTTAGAAATTCATTTCTATTTTTCAATTTAGAAGGAAGAATTTCTCTGAATGGGGGTAGATAGATAAATCAACTGTAGCACAAACAGAAACATTTGCAGTTAAAAATGATAAATACATACAGTTACATATTTAGAACTCAGAAAGTGTGCAGTGGTGGATCCACAGGGGAGAACTTCAGAGCGTCTTGCACTTCAAACTTTCTAGCAATCTTTGATGATCCTGACAAAAGCGATATGTACGCATGATTGGTTAAATTAATTGAAGGTGAAAGGTAACGGTCTAGGTCGTCCGACACGACTTATGGAACTGTGGTCAGATCAAGAAACGCAGCGAGGTACGAGGGACAAGTTTTGATTTCAGTGAGATTGTTTGCATAACAACCTTGCCACACATTAAAATGTTCAGGCTTTTAATTACAAACAGTTATATTTGCTGCCTCATATTGCCCGTTTGCTTATTAGCTCACCTGACCTTTCAGGTCAGATGGGCTTATGGCATGGCCAGCTGTCCGGTGAGTGTCATCTGCAAACCTTTTCCCATTTTAGACTTCAAAAACTGCTGCACCCCCAAAACTGAAATTTTTTTGGGATGTACCTTGCACCTAGGTGGTAGGGATTCTTACATGAATATTTAAGTTTGTAGATTTGATCTTGATCCTTTTCTATATTACTCTTCCCCAGAGTGACACAGAGTCCCCAAGTGCAGGTACAAGACGGAAACGAAAGACATCAGTGCGGTTTGCAGACGATATGAATAGGGAGTTGCATGGCATTCACCAGTCAGTTCGTGACCTGTCATCAGAGCAACTCAAACTTGAGGAGAGCTTCAACCGTGAGATGGACCGCAGAGACAGGTCAGTTATACCACTTGAGGAGAAGGAGAATTTTATTGGATATAAGTCGCTTTTTATAATTCTCAGGATGAATTTTAAAGGAGACACCTTTCATGAGGGATTTTTCAGTGATTGACCCTGCTAAGGAAAACTCTTAAAGTTACAAAATGGAATCTGTACTGGCCAAATTGGATTTAGTTAAATGACTTCAATACACTGGTCTCTTTTCAGACATGATATTGATACCAAAAGGTCGTTGAGAGATATAACAGACAGTATGAGAAACCTGGCACCGAATGACACAGTAAGTATTCTTAGGCCTAAACTTTCACCAAGGATATGATACAATCTCTCAATCCTCTCTGTGAGAAACTGAAACAAGACATGCTTACTATGATTGAGAAAGTTGTTTGAAAAGACCTGGATGTTTTTTGCAGATTGAGAGCAGAGTTGAGCGGCGTTTACAGCAGATTCAGAATGAACTACGCACAGAGAAGATGATGACTGACCGCAATGATGATGTTAACAGCTTGTCCTCAGAGCTGAGAAATGTGAGTTCTGGTACTTAGAAAACATTCACATCCCCAATTCATACACAGTAATGAATTGTTCTAAAATTTGAATATTTTCAACTATGACATTAATTTAAGACAGAAACTTTATAAATTCAAAACACTTTAAATTCTTAGTCTAGGCATTCACTTCATGCATGAGATGTTGCATGTGCTTCAGGCGGTGCAGATGCAGCACCAGCTGCCGAGTTTGATTGAGGAGCGGATCCGTTCCCAGTACCTGCAGGCTGAGACACAGAAGCACAGGGTGAGTCCTTCTCCCCTCTGTCTGTTTGACCATCCCACCACATAAGTCCCAGTGAAGTACAGCAATATCAGCCGTGGCGTGCCAGATGGGAAGGTTGAGTGCGTCAAAGCTGAATTAGCTGAGAGTTTGAAGGGTGATTCCCTTCCCCACTTTGAGACATAAGTGGAAAGATTTGTGGTGTAAATTTTGGCAAGAGACTTTATTCAAAATGTGTCTCTGCTCAACCAGCAGTTCCTGAAATGGGTACCTGATGAACTGTTAGAAAATTGTTTCAAATCCAGTCCGGCTCATAACTTCTTAACTAATCATATGATTTTTATCATATTTGTTTGAATATTCATTATTACATCAAGATAATGATGATTAGCAATTATTTCTCTCCCATTCATAACTAGTTAACTAATCTGATTTTGATCTAATTTTGTATGAAGATGCTGAGTGTATATAAGTGTCATTAAATATTTTCAAATTTGTAAAAATATGTTTAGTTAAGAGGAAGAAAATTGTCAAGTCTGAATCATAAATAGTTCTCATGTTTATCATGTTTAAGGTCAAGTTCATCAGCTGCTTGTTATTTTATTATGATTATTATTATTTTGTTCTGTCTGTTTAGATGGAATCTGACCTGGACACTGTGAAGCGTCGTCTAGATCAGAGTGAAGGGAGTCGCTCAGTTCTGCAGCAACAGGTGAATACCATTGGTCTTCTGATTCTCTGTTAGTGACTTGCTGGGAGTGTTAGCTAGTGGAGCACTGAAAGTGACCCTCATTGTAAACTCTCCTCATATCTCTGACATTAATTGTGCAAATGGTACAAAACTTGACACATGTTGTCACTATTATGTGAAGCGATAGGAGGGGAGAATGAACAACCAGAATAAAAAATGTCTGCTGCTAATATCTATTCATTTTTTTAATCTTTAAATCCTTGCTGCACAAACGTCCCTGGTTCCAGTGGTTTGTTCTCAACAATAGTCTCACCAGCCGTGAGTTTGGTCTGCTGAAAGGTCTTATATGGATCTTGGATCACCACTATTATTTGAAATTTTTGCCTTTTGTATAGTTCAAGGCTCAGATAAGATTTTGCCTATGTGGGTATGATAACTGTATTTTGAAAACTAAGTGGGTATTATAAAGTTCAAGTGAGTTTTCATATTTAGCAGTACTGACTTTGTCGAGGCGGCTATCGCCGACACCACTGCAAATTCTATTTAGCTATAACTTTTTCCATCTAAGGTTTTCAGAAATCATACACATATTATATATCATTCTCACTTATTCCTGTGTGGAATAGTTTTGAAAAGCTCACATTGAATGTCAAAATTCAAAGTCATGAGTTATGAAATTCATAAAAAAAATTCTTGTTAACATGATAACTTGAAAAGTTTTGCTGCTGTGAAGCTTTCATTTGGTATATATCAATTATAGAAAAGTAACAAAATTTGGAAAGGTTTTGGTTACAATTGGTCAAAGGTCAAGATCACAGTGAGGTCACAACATTCATGGTTTTAAAAAAATGCTTCATTTTAACTTTTATTGGTTTTGATCATTATATGATTGTTGTAACCAATGGAAAGTAAACATCAATTGTGTGGCCTTGAATTTCAGAGGACAAGGTCACAAGATATTGGTTATCTATCTATAGGGGGCGGGATAGCGCAGTGGTTGGCGCGTTCAGCTTCGGATCAAGAGGTCCGGGATATGAATCCCGCCAGGGGCTCGGAAACTTTGTCTGTAGTAGACAACTGTTCTACATGCAGTCAGGTTTGGGTGCAATGCTACACTGAAATTCAGCGCAGTACCACCCATGGTTTGCTAGTTCCAGCCGATACTCGCAGTAATACTAGCAGCCGCGATATAAGTGAAATACTCTTGAAAAGGGGCGTTAAACCTCATATCACCCCACCTCACCCAATATCTATAAAACTTTCGGAAAATAAGCCCCCAATATCTAGAAAAAAAAATAAAATCAGCGGCTTACAAGCAATGAATTGACACGACTTAATGAAGGAAGAATAGAAATAGTTCTGTCAACTGATCAGATTTCGAGTTATTTTTAGAAAAACTGTAATTCCCATGACCATTATGAAAACATTAATACCCGTCATATTTGTGCCTGCTTGGGTAAGAAATGCCTGTTGTGGTTAATTGACTTAAACTTTGACTCTATAACAAATGTCTGTAACAAATCCCCTCATTTATAAATGCTTGCTTCATTTAATGTGATGCTATGATAACCATACTCTAAGTTGTGCATTTGGTTGGCTAGACCTATGAATTCTATTTTTGGAATTTTCCATGGAAACATGACTCAATGAAGTTGTTTGTCTTCCTTAAAATACATTTCAATAGGCATGGTCAACTCTTTGGCCCTTTAATACAGGATCTAAATCTGAAGCTTCTTTGACTATTGTTGTAAGTGGAGGTATATCAGTGAGCTGTGTTTGCTGATTCTTTTGTTTTTAAGGCAGTGGTGTAACTATGTGTCAGGGCCAGGACAGTATGAATCACTTGCTACAACTCTCTCTTTACAGGTGGAGGATCTTCGGAGCCAGCTGGCCCGGGCAGACCAGGACCGGACCCAGCTCAAGCTGAAGATGGACGAGACACGTTTGGAAGAAGACTTGCGGGAGAAGAGGAAGCGTCGAGCAAGTGAGTGCACCTCACCTGTAGCACTCCTCATGAGGAGTTTTGTCTTGTCAACTGTACTTGTTTGAAGTTTACAAGAAGAACAATAATACCACCGACTTCTTGTTTCAGTGGAAGAAGACCAGACTAGGCGGGGAGTGGAGCGAGAGATAGGGGAGCTACGGAACCAACTGGTGAGGTCAGTTGGGGCAATCAGTGAGCTGGAGGAGATGCGCAGGAGTGTTGAGAAGAGCGAGCGGCAGCGAGCACAGCTTTCAGACCACATTGAGGTCAGAAAACCAGCAAGCTCTTTATATGCTTATGCCATGTATCATTCAACTAATAAAGTATTTTATAGTTTTCACTCTTTACCCCCAAAGTTATTTACAAATTGGTCCATGTGTCTACTAATTTGTCTTTCAGTCACTTATTTCCAGAAAAGTCATCATTTGGTTACCAATAGTTTTAGAACAATTTCAGACACTAACAAAGGATCTTGAAAACCGAGAGAAGCAAGGTGCCAAGTTGATCACAGAGCTGAAGACGACAGGGGACCGGCTGGACGATGTGGAGCGGCAGAACAAGATGCTGAGTACTCAGCTAGAAGACGTTGTCCAGCGACTTCGTGACACGGCTCGTGAGCTTGACAAGACCAGCAACGAGCTGAAGAATACGCAATTGTCCTTGCATACTAGTGAGAAGAAAAAGGAGGAGTTCAAGACCCGTGCCCAGGAGACTGTCCGACAGTACGTAATGACCCATCTGATTTTCCCTCTTCCCACTATACTCTCTTAAGTTCTGCAAGGCTTCTTGTATAGATCAGAGTTGTGGTCGTGCCCATTTCAGATATTCAATTGCCCATTTCAGATATTCAATTGCACTTTTCAACAAATACCATTTAGCATATTTCTCTTGTATCAATCTATTCCTTTTCTGAAAATCCTGATTAGTAATATGAATATGCATTTAAGCTTTGATATGAAATCTTTCAAGAAAGACAAATTGTATGTTTGGCTGGTTCAGATGGAAGATGAAGGTGAAGCAGCTGGACAGGGATCTGGACCGGCAGAAGCACGCAGCCAAGCAGATGATGCAGCGAAATGAGCAGCTGGTGAAGGAGATGGAGTCGTCCCGACATGCCTCCACCAACACCACCGTCCACCTCGACAGTCTCAAGCGCGAGCTTGGCGACGCTCTCGTATGTACCCAATCACTAACTCAGCGTGGATACATTCACTAATAGCACCTCTCTTTTACTGTGATAGCTTGGACTCTAGTGGCCTTGTGTACGCGTTGTGTGTTATGTACCACTTGTGTTTCAGGCTGTTCGAGCTGCCCAGGATGAGCAGATCCGGCTGAAGGACATTGAAGTGAATGAACTCAAATCTGTCAGAATAGATCTGGAGAAAGAGCTGCGAGACCTGAGGACCATCGCAGACAGGGTGAGCAACATTCTCTCAAACCTCAACATGATTGAATAACTCTGGTCCAGAGAGGTGAAACACCAACATGTTTATACTTTAGAATCAATTTTTGATAAGCCAATTAGTGTAAAATGTTCTATTTTGATGATGATGCCCGTTCCTTGATTTCAAGGCGAGATGTTGAAAGTTTTCCACTAATAGCTATCAACAAATACATAAGGTCTTTGAAATTATTCGTAAACCTATCCCTAGATTTTGAGATGTATTCATTCCAAACCTCCTCTACTATTTCAGTTCAAATGACAAAGGGGACGAGACTTGGAAAGCAAAAACTAAAATCATCAACTTTTTTCTCAATTTGACTCCAGATTTACATTTACATATGATTTGTTATTTAGCCAAAATGAATTTAATATAGACTTCATTGTAAGCAATGCTATTGTCAGATGGAGAATGAGCTGCATTCCCTAAGGTCAAGATCTGCAGATGTGTCATCGGACCGGCACCGTCTGGAGGACAAGCTGTCTGCAGTGGAGGCTGCACACCTGTTGGCTCAGGACCAGGCCAACCAGCTCCAGGTACAGCACCCTCAGCATCCCCCCCCCCCTCCTGACCTCAATATGTCTAGCTTTCCCTTGTACACTCTCTGACAGTTTCATGTTGTCTTTTCAACCCAGATGTCCTCTTTTTGTGTGTGCTGCAGATGGAGTTGAAGGAGCTAAGTACAGTGAAAGCAGGTCTTGCAGGCCAAGTGACCCAGTCTTCTGCTAAAGTTCATGTGAGTTCAATCAACCTCTCATAAACGTAGGCATCTCAATCGTTTGTCCACAAACAGTTAATCTTTTTATTTTAACACAAAATATGATTCAGCACTTATATCTTGGAGACTGTTCCAAGCTTTGTACTATCTTGGTAATGATTTTACTTTCATAAGTATTATGCTAAAATAAAAAAATTAAATGTTTCTAGGGCATCGGCGCATAACTTTTACATATGCGCGTTACAGATTTTTTATTGTAATTTAGAAAATTAATTTTTGAAGTTTCCGCATCACTACTGCTCAACCAAATCATCCATTATTCAACCAAAAATATGTGTCTATAAAAATGACTATTATACCATTGTGCATGCTATCAAAAAATCTAAACTCTTTTGTTGATGAGGAAAATAAAATGTTTTCCTCTCGCATCAATATTTGCTCCAATAAGGATTAAAAATAAAATCCTTTTACCCTCACTACTTTTGAAAAAAATGTGCCCGAAAAACATTTGATTACTAATATGCCATGAGATGTTGTTCTGGTCCTGATGCAGGACCTCAAGCAGAAGGTGGTGGAGATGCAGCACCGAGAGAAAGCGGCGCGAGAGGAGGCCGAGCTGTACAAGAAACAACTCTTCCAGGTCAGTGAGTCAAGCCCAGCCCATAACCTTTCAAACCTAACCCAATTTCATTCCAGTAGCATCAATGTTGAATAAAATGTATGTTTTTCTTGATTTTTACCAGAAGGCCTGGTTAGGGGGATGCTGGGCTATTTTAAACCTTTGTGATTGCCATCTAGTGCATCCAAGAAGTTTTGTAATGTATGAGACTTCAGAACACATTTATGAGAGTAGCTGGCATTGAGGCAAAAGGTTCAAGTCAAAGAGGTCACTATAAAGGCTTTCCTTTAAAGTCTCTCAAAGAACAATACCCACTCAGATGATAAACTTTGTGTTGAGTTGTATATTTTGCTGCAAATGATTATATCACTGTTTCATCTACAATTCTTCAACCTCATATAGTGTATAATGCACGCCTTTAAATTACAGAGAAAACTGCTCTTTCTGTTCCAAGGATAATTTCCAATGTCTTAAAAGTAGTCTCAATATATATGTATTTTTCTCAATATATATTATATATATACTATATATACAGACAGTGGACAAAAGTATTTGCATGGCTACGGGTTTTTTTCTTCGACTTACATGTTAACTTTGTGTAGCATAATTGTTTTCATTGTTAATCTAACAAACGACACCGAATGGATTCATCACACAGATCAGTGGTAATGCAAAACACAGTGAGGAATCTCTGGGAAACCTTTTTTTATTTGGATATATATTTAGGTAAATTCTATGACATAGTGATAAATAATTTAAATGATAATATGTTCAAGCTGCAAATTTAGAATGATCCAACCATAATTAATTTCATGAAAATTATTCATGCCTAACAAAAATAAAATGTAAGTAAATGGAAATATTGTCACCAAGCAAATAGTTTAGTACACAGTCTGTTTTTCAGTAAATCTCCATGTAGTTTTCAAACTTTGAAAGTGAATGGTAATCCTTATGCTAGCACATGGTTTGATAAGTGAGTTGTTACAGGAGAGGTCTGGTCACCAGCATGGCTTGGAGTCAATGAAGATAGAGCTGAATGAAACAAAAGTGAGCGTCTTTCATCATTCTCCTAAAGTATGTAGACAGCAATATCATGTTCATCTTCCATGAAAATTAGAATTGATGTGTTGTAATATATATGTTACCTGTGTTATGAACGGTCACTTTGTGTATGTGTGTAAAGGTGAGGGAGGCCCACACGATGCAGGAGATCTCGCGGCGCTTCAAGCGTGACCATGTGGAGCACGAGGCAACAATACAGGCACTTAAGGTGAAACATGTATAGTTAAATATGATATTTTGAGTACAGCTCAGACCAATCATATTTTATATTGTCCTTTCCCATCTCAATCATACATTAACTTGAGTTGTGTGAATATAATTGTTACAAGCTGTTTTGGATCTAAATGATTCTCATCCTATACTATTGAAACTCAAATAGAAAATTATCATCCGCAGCTCAGTTGGGGCCACCAAGTTTTTGTGCAGCTTCCACCGAAGAACACTTTGTTTTGGCTATAACTTTATCCCACTAAGGTTTTCAGAAATCAAATACATTACTTTCTCCATATATCCCTTGGGAATTGTTTTTGAATATTCACATTTAAGGTCAAAGGTCAAGGTTGTGAGTAATGAAATAATTAAAAACAAAAATGTAGACACTATGATTTGTAAAGTTTTGGCGCTTGGAGGCTCTTATATGGTATATATCAACTGTGGAGAAGTACCAAGATTTGAAAAGATCTTCACTACAATTGGTCAAAGGTCAAGGTCACAGTAAGATCAAGACTTAAGAATGGCTTTGCAAAACCTTGACATTATTTTCAAGGTCACCATGACACATTGACCAATTTTTTAAATCTTTTTAACACGTTCATCTTGTGAACCGTTGCTTACTTAGTCTTAATTTGGTGCCAGCCTTTATTGGAAAATTACTCAAGTTGAATATATATTTCCACATATATTATTGACCACAGCACTTTGTCTACTTGTCGATATTACCTTTAAATTTTGTGGCAGCCTCCACTTGAAGATTCCGCAGGCACCAATCAGTTATGGTGACCTTTTTCATATTCAAGGTTATCACAGCATTTGGACTACTTGCTCATTAACTGCTCCACTCAAAGCCTTCAAATTTGGTGACAGCCTACATTAGGGGATAAGGCATGCGCCAGTCAAGTTTGGTGATCTTTTCAAGGTCATCCTGCACGGCACTTTCAATTGCTTGTTTTTGCACTATCAACTTAACTATTGCACCCCCATTGTTAGATTTTGTAGACACAAGTCAATTATGGTGATTTTGACGTCAACATTACATTTCATGAACCATTGCACCCAATGTCTTAAAATAATATAACAGACTATATACAGACACTGGCACCACTTTCTGAAATATTGTGTTGAAATTATAAAAACCAGTAACATTATCTTATTCCATTCAGTATAAACTGTAGGGGACATTGCCATATGGTACAAACACTTGTTTTCAATGGTCTTTTTTGGTATATTTAGAAAAAATGACAATTTTATTGTGGCTTTGGAGTAGGCAGTTTTGTAAAGAGCTTGAGAATTATTTTTTCATCAAGACTTGGCTTTATATTTTTAGCCATATTTTTCAAGAAAGCTAATCAAGAAAAGAATTTTGCATTCAGGAGATAAAAGGGCAGAATAATAACTCATAGCCTCCAAAGGTTAATAATTTACGTATATGTATCACCCCAATAACTGTAAGACTTTTTTAGTCTAAAAGTGTGTATATGACAGAAAGGTAGTTTTTCTACAACTTGGGTGTGCCCTGTAGTTCAAAACTATACTGTCTGATTTGACTACAAGAAATTTCATTTGCCCAATCCGTATTAGAACTTTTCTCAAAATCATAATAACATAACGTTACACATGTTTTTCAGCTTGAGTTGTCTGAGGAGAAATCAGCAAGTAAGATTGCAAAGCGAAATGAGGAGAAGTGGAAGTGTGAGGTGGACAGACTAAATTCCCAGCTCAGAACGTGAGTGACTCTCCCTCCCAAATCTTTGGCTAATGCATTGAAAAATGTTGATGTGTAGTTTAGATGGATATACATCTCTTTAAAGAGAGATATGGACAATGGATATTTCATTTCCTGATTTTGAGTGGAATTTGGGTAAAAATCCTTTAGGGAAGTCAATTAGGTTTGAAACTAATCTTGATATTTTGAAAAAAAAACCCTGACAGATGTTTCATGTTCTGTTGCAGATACGAGGATGACAATTCTAAACTGATTCAGAAACTTGAGTTGGTCAAGCAAGAGTTTGAGACCCATGTGAGTCTGCACCTCTTGTCTCAATATACAAACTGGCTCAAATATTTTCATACCTGCCTTCTCTGTCTTTCTGTCTGTCAACATACAAACTGGCTAAGCTACCTTCATACTTCCTTCCTAAGTTGCCCCTGTCTCTGTCTCTCCATCTCTCCTCACGCAGCTGATGGCTGACATATTACCAAAGCGGGGCTAAACAATGAATCACCTACTGACTCTATCTATCATACTCTCATGATTAATACAGGTCAAGCTATCTACGTGTCTCCTCTCTGTATCTCCCTCTGTCTCTCACTGTTTGTCCGTCTAAAAGTCTCGGTGTCTCTCTCTAATTCTGTGTATCTCTGTTCCTCTTCCATCTGTCTCACCCGCTCTCTCTGTGTCTTTCCTCTCTCTCTCTCTCTCTCTCTCTCTCTCTCTCTCTCTCTCTCTCTCTCTCTCTCTCTCTCTTCTCGCTCTCTCTCTTCTCGCTCTCTCGCTCTCTCTCTCTCTCTCTCTCTCTCTCTCTCTCTCTCTCTCTCTCTCTCTCTCTCTCTCTCTCTCTCTCTCTCTCTCTCTCTCTCTCTCTCTCTCTCTCTTCTCGCTCGCTCGCTCGCTCTCCTCTTCTCTCTCGCTCGCTCTCTCTCACTCTCATATATATATATAGTTCCAGCAGTTTCCACCTCTCAAGTTTTATATAGAAAAAAACATATGTTGAAGAAAATCAAGTCAATTCAGTCATTATATATGATTAATTTTGGAAATATATTCATAATTGAGCAAATGTAAATTTAAATATTGAACCTTTTTAATCTGTCTTAAATAAAGAATTGTTGATTTCCTCTCATTGTTGGTTCCCCTCTTACAGGCTTCATGCAGAGCAGATTTGTTTTCTCTCCCTCATCTAGCAAATGATTATGTAATTATGTCCTCCTCTACTCACTTCCTTATATCCTCTTCCTCATCCTGTATCCTCTGTTCACTTCACTTTACCCTGTAATGTCATGTAGTCACCTCCCTTTATCACCCCACTGTACCTTCTTTTAGTCACTGCCTGTACCCTGTATTCTCTAATCACCCCCTGTACCAAGTACCCTTCTTTAAGTCACCTGCCTGTACCCTGTATTTTTTAGTCACCTGCCTGTACCCTGCATTCTCAAGTCATCTTCTACCCTGTATTCTCAAGTCACCTGCCCGTACCCTGTATTCTCAAGTCACCTCCCTGTATCCTCTAGTCATGCCCCTCCCTCCCTCCTCTAGTCACTGCCTGTATAATGTACAACAGGGAGAGAGGGGGGGGGGGGAGAGGAGGATATATGGAGGTGACTACTGGAGGATATTAGGAACAGGGAGGATGAGGTCACTTTCCTGTTCCAAATATTCTCTCTGTACTCATCTCCAGTCACCTCCCTGTATCTGTATCCTCTTTTACTTCCCTGTTTTCTCAACCACCACTCTGTTGCTTGTATCCTCCAGTAGTCACCTCCCTGTACCCTTCTCCAGTTACCTCATATCCTCCAGTAGTCACCTCCCTGTACCCTTCTTTAGTTACCTCATATCCTCCAGTAGTCACCGCCCTGTACTCTTCTTTAGTTACCTCATATCCTCCAGTAGTCACCTCCTTGTACCCTTCTTTAGTTACCTCATATCCTCCAGTAGTCACCTCCCTGTACCCTTCTCCAGTTACCTCATATCCTCCAGTAGTCACCGCCCTGTACCCTTCTTTAGTTACCTCATATCCTCCAGTAGTCACCGCCCTGTACCCTTCTTTAGTTACCTCATATCCTCCAGTAGTCACCTCCCTGTACCCTTCTTTAGTTACCTCATATCCTCCAGTAGTCACCTCCCTGTACTCTTCTTTAGTTACCTCATATCCTCCAGTAGTCACCGCCCTGTACCCTTCTCTAGTTACCTCATATCCTCCAGTAGTCACCGCCCTGTACCCTTCTTTAGTTACCTCATATCCTCCAGTAGTCACCTCCCTGTACCCTTCTCTAGTTACCTCATATCCTCCAGTAGTCACCGCCCTGTACCCTTCTTTAGTTACCTCATATCCTCCAGTAGTCACCGCCCTGTACCCTTCTTTAGTTACCTCATATCCTCCAGTAGTCACCTCCCTGTACCCTTCTCTATTTACCTCATATCCTCGAGTAGTCACCTCCCTGTACCCTTCTTTAGTTACCTCATATCCTCCAGTAGTCACCGCCCTGTACCCTTCTTTAGTTACCTCATATCCTCGAGTAGTCACCTCCCTGTACCCTTCTCTATTTACCTCATATTCTCCAGTAGTCACCTCCCTGTACCTTTCTCTATCTGCTTGACTTTGGGAGCTCCACATTTTGCTGCTCTGTATCTTCAAAATTTGTTTTAGCTTTTACTAAAATTAACTTACAGACTTAAGTGCCCAGTGTCCTCTATTTTTACTTTGATGGCCAATTTGCAGAACAAGTTTAGATTCATTTAATTCGTTGATATGGCTTGCCACTAAATATCTCAGTACATAAAGTATGAATAATTTACTAAACTATCTTTTATCATGCTTCTGCTAATTGGTAAGAAATAAGGACTAGGTAGATATGAAGGTACTGAGAGAAGTTTAGGGTTGGATACGTGAGCAGCAGAGTGTGAGAGATTCAGACACCAGTCATGCGCCAGTCGCTTAGAACAGCATGCACAGTTTCTTTACCCTGCTTGGATGTCTGCAGCTTATTTGCCGTGAAGCATGTGTGTCACTTTGCTTACCTCAGGCAGTATAACAGCATTTGTTCTAGGTTATGTACATTGGTTGAAAATATCTTACTGTTTTAGACTTCACTTCCCATGCTATTTTTACTATCTATGAAAGGTTGGAATCTACTTTATGGTTTGTTCTTCATGTTTGTTGTTGAATCAATTTGTATTTGGTTAACAACCGACCCGACCCTTTTTAGCATCCAGACTAAGTATTTGGTAAATATAAAGTATGGTGAAGGACCCAAATTAGGAAAGATTTTCCCCACAATCTTATGCTCCAATGGAGAATTTTTTTTCAGACTGTTTAAATTCAGATGAATGAAATTTCAGATGTGGGTAGTCCTGAAGATATTCTTCGTTGAATTCTTAAGCTGCTTTGGAAATAGTTTCTTCATTGACAACAGATTGTAGAGGTTGTAAGCCCCGCTCACTTTGGTCTTGTATTCTATGTGAAAGGCTTGAGTTTCTCAGATATTTTCACAAGTTACTTTATTTGCATCACTGAAGTTGATGAATAGATCTCTTTGGTAACACACTCATTCATCCATCCATCAATCTTCCCACACATGACCTATACTTGCGTCAGCCCCAATGACTTACTAAAATAGGCCTTTCAGAATTTCCCTAACGTAACTGCTCACAGAGAGTATTTAACAGATATGTATAAGAAGAGGGTGTAAATGAATTAAGATATAGATACTCCCTAACTGCTATTTTTTAAAGAATCTTTTTTCTATTTTGTATCATAATCTAAGCAATATGATATGGTTTTATGGATTTTCTTCCAATTTTGTGTTAAGAGATCTTGTCGATTGCACTGTCACTTGACAATTTTGGTGATTTATTTCCCCTGGAGAACTAATGGGTGTATATTTTAATCTTGAACATCAACAATACAACGGTTGATGAGGTACAGAGCCCATGGCTCTATTTTTTAAAAATGTTATTGCTTTCAAAGTCTTTAATTTGGTTACATTCCGGGTTCAGGATCACACAGACAATGGTTGACTATGGTGACTTTTACCTTTTTTCAAGGTTGCCGCAGCACACTGACTGGTTTTCAAGCTCTTTACTAAGTAATATTTCATGAACACCTCTCCAATTTGGTGTTAGCTTACATTAGGGACAACAAAGGCAGCTGAAAAGTATTGTGACTATTATCATATCTTCAAGGTCACTACAGCATTTTGACCAATCAAACTCATGTGAACATTACATTTGATGAAGCATTGCACACCACAGAGATGGTAACAGACAGACTTCAAAGGTGTTAGTACAGTGTACGTAGTAGATAAAGAGCTTGCTTCCAACCAAGTTATTAAACCTGCTAAATCTATCTCATTCATTTCATGATGAGCAGCAAGGGCATTACTATTTTAGCGGCAAATGCTTATCTATATTATCATTATTATTATTATTATTGAATGGTTTTTGCTTCTAGAGGTGTTATTGCTAACTTGCAGATCCCTACCAAGATTAGTTTATGTTCAATGCACCTTGTTTTGCCCCCTACAATTCTATGATTTTTTTCCCCAGGCTCATCTAGCAGAAGATGATATTAGTCGGTAAGTTACATAAGTCATGTTTCCTTATATAACTAATCTAAGAGGGTAATGATGTGTTCCAATTCCACACCAGATGTGTATAACAGTGCTGCATGATTGTTACACTTTTCAACACCACTTTCTTCACTAGATATTTGATTTTCTGTTGGTTGGATGAAAGCAGATAATTAAGAAGGAGAAACTATTCATTAAAAGGAGATTCTTACTGCTTATTACATTACTAAAAACTGATTCAAATAAGGGACTAAAATTCCACATGTTCAATTAAAAAAAGTTTCCAAGAAATGAAAAATGTATCCTCACAGAAAACAACGTCAGAAAAGCATCTCTTGGCATCTCAGTTCAGAGATCTAATTACTGGATAATCAATTTGTTCATGTGGGCTGCTTCATTCAACAGACAACATTGTGTCATTTGTCAGTGCATAATGTAAGGTTTCAAAGTGCTTTTTCTACCACAAAACTTAATGTTATTTTCAGTTTTTTGGAAATAGAAAAAAATCTATTGTTATGGCCAAAATCCACCATGACTTTACTACAGTTAAGCATTTTTCATTAAATAATATTGCCCCTTTCATACAGAGCCTCACAGCTTAGAGAAGAATATTTTGTTGAATACAACATGTTCTGACATTTCACCTGAGATGTGTCTGTTTGTGTCACCAGAGTGCGACGCATTGACGAGCAGCTGATTGGCAGCCAGGCGGAGCTCAAACGTCTGCAAGAAGAACACAGTGTGAGTTGTTTTACTTATTCCTAGTCTAATTCCTTACTTTGTCCTCAGTATCCTGCTTAGGTAAGCATTAACCCTTCTCTTTTTGTAGCCTCATTCCTTACCTTGTCCTCAGTATCCTGCTAAGCATTATTCTTTCTCTTTTTTGTAGCCTGATTCCTTACCTTATCCTAAGTATCCTGCTTAGCGTTATCCCTTCTCTTTTTGTAGTCTAATTCCTTACCTTGTCCTCATTATCCTGCCAAGCGTTATTCCTTCTCTTTTTGTAGCCTCATTCCTTACCTTGTTCTCAGTATCCTGCCAAGCGTTATTCCTTTTCTTTCTGTCAACTTATTCCTTACCTACTCCTCAGTATCCTGCCAAGCGTTATCCCTTCTCTTTTTGTAATCTCATTCCTTACCTTGTCCTCAGTATCCTGCCACGCGTTATTCTTTATTATACCCCCGCCTTACAGCGTAAGCGGGGGTATATAGCGTTCATTCTGTCCGTCTGTCTGTCCGTCCGTCCGTCCGTCCGTCCGTCTGTCCGTCCATCACAAATCTTTGTCCGGAGCATATCTCCTAAACTATACATGCTAGCTTCACCAAACTTCATACACTTATCAACCATGATCCTTAGATGTGCCTTTTGAGGGTTAGACCAACAAATGATTTTTATTTTTTGCAGTTTCCATGGAAACATGACTAAAACAGTGACTCTATGACCAAGTCCTTTGTCCGGAGCATATCTCCTAAACTATACATGCTAGCTTCACCAAACTTCATACACTTATCAACCATGATCCCTAGATGTGCCTTTTGAGGGTTAGACCAACAAATGATTTTTATTTTTTGCAGTTTCCATGGAAACATGACTAAAACAGTGACTCTATGACCAAGTCCTTTGTCCGGAGCATATCTCCTAAACTATACATGCTAGCTTCACCAAACTTCATACACTTATCAACCATGATCCCTAAATGTGCCTTTTGAGGGTTAGACTAACAAATGATTTTTATTTTTTGCGGTTTCCATGGAAACATGACTAAAACAGTGACTCTATGACCAAGTCCTTTGTCCGGAGCATTTATCCTAAACTATACATGCTATTTTCATCAAACTTCATACACTTATAAAACATGATCCATTGATGTGCCTTTTGAGGGTTAGACCAACAAATGATTTTTATTTTTTTTGCGCTTTCCATGGAAACATGACTAAAACAGTGAATTTATGACTAAGTCCTTTGTCCGGAGTATATCTTCTAAACCGTACATGCTATCATCACCAAACTTCATACACTTATCCATATTGGTGCGTCTCTTGAGGGTAAGACCAAAAAATTATTTTTATTTTTTGCGTTTTACATGGAAACATTACTAAAACAATGACTATCTGACAAAGTGCTTTTTCCTGAGCATATCTCCTAAACTATACATGCTAGCTTCAACAAACTTAATACACTTATCAACCATGATCCCTAAGTGAGCTTTTTGAGGGTAAGACCAACAAAGAAAGCCAGACTATAGTTTGAAGCGGGGGTATGTGAGCTGTGCTCACTTCTTTACTTGTCTTTTTTGTAGCCTGATACCTTACCTTATCCTAAGTATCCTGCTTATACCCCCATTCCACCGAGGATACGACCTCACTGCGACCGAATTTTGCCCCCCGCTCGTGCACACTCTCATTCACACCCAATGACATCGCACTGAAGTCCCCATGATCGCTAAAAGTATCTCTCTCACTCGCCATGGATCGCACATTGTCGCAGAGGGGTTTGCGATTTCGATTGTCTGTTTTCAAAAATCGCACAACTTTTGCGATCGATGCGACTAATGTACTACTCGCCAAGTTTGTCGCTACTGGGTCGTATTAGTCTCAATGGGGTCTTGGTAATGTCGCATGTCAGTCGCTTGTACTCTCAACTCGATCGTGTAAACTCGCATAGCGATCGCGCTACTTTTCCCTTTGCAAGAGGCTCTGTAGTTGCTGCCTTCACCAACAATGTGATGGCCTACTCTCTCCAAAGTTCCAGTTCCAGTTCGACTGGCATTCTCATTTAGTTCTGAAACAAATGTGGATCTTCCTGCTTCAATTTTTGGACAAGATGGTAGTACTGACTGTGTTCTTGTCTTTCCAAAGAGGTGAGCCACTCTCGTACCCACATTGCATGGCGTCGACGCCTTCTCTTTCTTTTTTGATGATGTCTTATGACAGCTAAAGTACAGTCGCCGGTCTTCTGCAGTTCTTGTTTTGTTTCATAAAGCAAACCAGCAATTAGGACCATTTCATCTTCCATATCCTCGAGGTCCTATCGGTATGCTAGTCAGACTCAGAAAGGCATGAATGCAGCTGCTCGCAGTCATTTTTATACTTCTGACCCAACAGGTCTTACAAAAAGTTGTAATGAGGTCGCATTTATCTCAATGCGGTCGTTTGAAATGTCGCCATGGTCGTACTCGAGTCGTACATGACTCGCAAATGTCTTAATGTGGTCTCACTTGATCGCACCAAGCGTCGCAACGGACGCCAGTCGATCGTAACTCGATCGCATGCTGATCGCAGAAACTGTGGCTGTGGTCTCAGCTTGGTCCTACTCACTCGCATGAATACTCGCCAATACGGTTGTGTGATTGTCTGGGGACCAACTTACGATCTATACGACCTGTCATAACAAACGCAACTCTATCTCAATGTGCTCGCTACTAGAAGGAAATGTGATCACTTTTTTGTCGCAGTGGAATCGTACAAGTAATTTGGTCGAAACGCAAACGCTAAATTGTTGAAAATTGGTCGCTAAAAAGTCGGCGATGGCTGCGATCAACGTGATCGCGGTGATCAGGGACAGTCGCATATCAGTCGCGGTTCGGTGAAAGGGGGGCATTAGCGTTATCCCTTCTCTTTTTGTAGCCTCATTCCTTACCTTGTCCTCAATATCCTGCCAAGCATTATCCCTTCTCTTTTTGTAGCCTCATTCCTTACCTTGTCCTCAGTATCCTGCCAAGCGTTATTCTTTTTCTTTTTGTAGCCTCATTCCTTACCTTGTCCTCAGTATCCTGCCAAGCCTTATCCCTTTTCTTTTTGTAGCCTCATTCCTTACCTTGTCCTCAGTATCCTGCCAAGCGTTAACCCTTCTCTTTTTGTAGCCTCATTCCTTACCTTGTCCTCAGTATCCTGCTTAGCATTATTCTTTCTCTTTTTTGTAGCCTGATTCCTTACCTTATCCTAAGTATCCTGCTTAGCGTTATCCCTTCTCTTTTTGTAGCCTCATTCCTTACCTTGTCCTCAGTATCCTGCCAAGCGTTATTCCTTTTCTTTTTGTAGCCTCATTCCTTACCTTGTCCTCAGTATCCTGCCAAGCATTATCCCTTCTCTTTTTGTAGCCTCATTCCTTACCTTGTCCTCAGTATCCTGCCAAGCGTTATCCCTTCTCTTTTTGTAGCCTCATTCCTTACCTTGTTCTCAGTATCCTGCCAAGCGTTATTCCTTTTCTTTTTGTAGCCTGCCAAGCGTTAACCCTTCTCTTTTTGTAGCCTCATTCCTTACCTTGTCCTCAGTATCCTGCTTAGCATTATTCTTTCTCTTTTTTGTAGCCTGATTCCTTACCTTATCCTAAGTATCCTGCTTAGCGTTATCCCTTCTCTTTTTGTAGCCTCATTCCTTACCTTGTCCTCAGTATCCTGCCAAGCGTTATCCCTTCTCTTTTTGTAGCCTCATTCCTTACCTTGTCCTCAGTATCCTGCCAAGCGTTATCCCTTCTCTTTTTGTAGCCTCATTCCTTACCTTGTCCTCAGTATCCTGCCAAGCCTTATCCCTTTTCTTTTTGTAGCCTCATTCCTTACCTTGTCCTCAGTATCCTGCCAAGCGTTAACCCTTCTCTTTTTGTAGCCTCATTCCTTACCTTGTCCTCAGTATCCTGCTTAGCATTATTCTTTCTCTTTTTTGTAGCCTGATTCCTTACCTTATCCTAAGTATCCTGCTTAGCGTTATCCCTTCTCTTTTTGTAGCCTCATTCCTTACCTTGTCCTCAGTATCCTGCCAAGCGTTATTCCTTTTCTTTTTGTAGCCTCATTCCTTACCTTGTCCTCAGTATCCTGCCAAGCATTATCCCTTCTCTTTTTGTAGCCTCATTCCTTACCTTGTCCTCAGTATCCTGCCAAGCGTTATCCCTTCTCTTTTTGTAGCCTCATTCCTTACCTTGTTCTCAGTATCCTGCCAAGCGTTATTCCTTTTCTTTTTGTAGCCTGCCAAGCGTTAACCCTTCTCTTTTTGTAGCCTCATTCCTTACCTTGTCCTCAGTATCCTGCTTAGCATTATTCTTTCTCTTTTTTGTAGCCTGATTCCTTACCTTATCCTAAGTATCCTGCTTAGCGTTATCCCTTCTCTTTTTGTAGCCTCATTCCTTACCTTGTCCTCAGTATCCTGCCAAGCGTTATCCCTTCTCTTTTTGTAGCCTCATTCCTTACCTTGTCCTCAGTATCCTGCCAAGCGTTATCCCTTCTCTTTTTGTAGCCTCATTCCTTACCTTGTCCTCAGTATCCTGCCAAGCGTTATCCCTTCTCTTTTTGTAGCCTCATTCCTTACCTTGTTCTCAGTATCCTGCCAAGCGTTATTCCTTTTCTTTCTGTCAACTTATTCCTTACCTACTCCTCAGTATCCTGCCAAGCGTTATCCCTTCTCTTTTTGTAGCTTCATTCCTTACCTTGTCCTCAGTATCCTGCCAAGCGTTATTCCTTCTCTTTTTGTAGCCTCATTCCTTACCTTGTCCTCAGTATCCTGCCAAGCGTTATCCCTTCTCTTTTTGTAATCTCATTCCTTACCTTGTCCTCATTATCCTGCCAAGCGTTATTTCTTCTCTTTTTGTAGCCTCATTCCTTACCTTGTCCTCAGTATCCTGCAAGCGTTATTCCTTCTCTTTTTGTAGCCTCATTCCTTACCTTATCCTCAGTATCCTGCCAAGTGTTATTCCTTTTCTTTTTGTAGCCTGCCAAGCGTTAACCCTTCTCTTTTTGTAGCCTCATTCCTTACCTTGTCCTCAGTATCCTGCTTAGCATTATTCTTTCTCTTTTTTGTAGCCTGATTCCTTACCTTATCCTAAGTATCCTGCTTAGCGTTATCCCTTCTCTTTTTGTAGCCTCATTCCTTACCTTGTCCTCAGTATCCTGCTAAGCGTTATTCCTTTTCTTTTTGTAGCCTCATTCCTTACCTTGTCCTCAGTATCCTGCCAAGCGTTATCCCTTCTCTTTTTGTAGCCTCATTCCTTACCTTGTCCTCAGTATCCTGCCAAGCGTTATCCCTTCTCTTTTTGTAGCCTCATTCCTTACCTTGTTCTCAGTATCCTGCCAAGCGTTATTCCTTTTCTTTTTGTAGCCTGCCAAGCGTTAACCCTTCTCTTTTTGTAGCCTCATTCCTTACCTTGTCCTCAGTATCCTGCCAAGCGTTATCCCTTCTCTTTTTGTAGCCTCATTCCTTACCTTGTTCTCAGTATCCTGCCAAGCGTTATTCCTTTTCTTTCTGTCAACTTATTCCTTACCTACTCCTCAGTATCCTGCCAAGCGTTATCCCTTCTCTTTTTGTAGCTTCATTCCTTACCTTGTCCTCAGTATCCTGCCAAGCGTTATTCCTTCTCTTTTAGTAGCCTCATTCCTTACCTTGTCCTCAGTATCCTGCCAAGCGTTATCCCTTCTCTTTTTGTAATCTCATTCCTTACCTTGTCCTCATTATCCTGCCAAGCGTTATTTCTTCTCTTTTTGTAGCCTCATTCCTTACCTTGTCCTCATTATCCTGCCAAGCGTTATCCCTTCTCTTTTTTTAGCCTCATTCCTTACCTTGTTCTCAGTATCCTGCCAAGCGTTATCCCTTCTCTTTTTGTAATCTCATTCCTTACCTTGTCCTCATTATCCTGCTTAGCATTATTCCTTTTCTTTTTGTAGCCTCATTCCTTACCTTGTCCTCAGTATCCTGCCAAGCGTTATCCCTTCTCTTTTTTTAGCCTCATTCCTTACCTTGTCCTCAGTATCCTGCCAAGCGTTATTCCTTTTCTTTCTGTCAACTTATTCCTTACCTACTCCTCAGTATCCTGCCAAGCGTTATCCCTTCTCTTTTTGTAATCTCATTCCTTACCTTGTCCTCAGTATCCTGTCAAGCGTTATTCTTTATCTTTTTTGTAGCCTGATAACTTACCTTATCCTAAGTATCCTGCTTAGCGTTATCCCTTCTCTTTTTGTAGCTTCATTCCTTACCTTGTCCTCAGTATCCTGCCAAGCGTTATCCCTTCTCTTTTTGTAGCCTCATTCCTTACCTTGTCCTCAATATCCTGCCAAGCGTTATTCCTTCTCTTTTTGTAGCCTCATTCCTTACCTTGTCCTCAGTATCCTGCCAAGCGTTATCCCTTCTCTTTTTTTAGCCTCATTCCTTACCTTGTCCTCAGTATCCTGCCAAGCGTTATTCCTTTTCTTTTTGTAGCCTCATTCCTTACCTTGTCCTCAGTATGCTGCCAAGCGTTATCCCTTCTCTTTTTGTAGCCTCATTCCTTACCTTGTCCTCAGTATCCTGCCAAGCGTTATTCGTTCTCTTTTTTTAGCCTCATTCCTTACCTTGTCCTCAGTATCCTGCCAAGCGTTATCCCTTCTCTTTTTGTAATCTCATTCCTTACCTTGTCCTCAGTATCCTGCCAAGCGTTATTCTTTATCTTTTTTGTAGCCTGATAACTTACCTTATCCTAAGTATCCTGCCAAGCGTTATTCCTTTTCTTTCTGTTGTCTAATTCCTTACCTTATCCTAAGTATCCTGCCAAGCGTTATCCCTTCTCTTTTTGTAATCTCATTCCTTACCTTGTCCTCATTATTCTGCTTAGCATTATTCCTTTTCTTTTTGTAGCCTCATTCCTTACCTTGTCATCAGTATCCTGCCAAGCGTTATCCCTTCTCTTTTTTTAGCCTCATTCCTTACCTTGTCCTCAGTATCCTGCCAAGCGTTATTCCTTTTCTTTCTGTCAACTTATTCCTTACCTACTCCTCAGTATCCTGCCAAGCGTTATTCCTTCTCTTTTTGTAGCCTCATTCCTTACCTTGTCCTCAGTATCCTGCCAAGCGTTATTCTTTATCTTTTTTGTAGCCTGATAACTTACCTTATCCTAAGTATCCTGCCAAGCGTTATTCCTTTTCTTTCTGTTGTCTAATTCCTTACCTTATCCTAAGTATCCTGCCAAGCGTTATCCCTTCTCTTTTTGTAGCCTCATTCCTTACCTTGTCCTCAGTATCCTGCCAAGCGTTATCTCTTCTCTTTTTGTAGCCTCATTCCTTACCTTGTCCTCAGTATCCTGCCAAGCGTTATCCCTTCTCTTTTTGTAGCCTCATTCCTTACCTTGTTCTCAGTATCCTGCCAAGCGTTATCCCTTCTCTTTTTGTAGCCTCATTCCTTACCTTGTCCTCAGTATCCTGCCAAGCGTTATCCCTTCTCTTTTTGTAGCCTCATTCCTTACCTTGTCCTCAGTATCTTGCCAAGCGTTATCCCTTCTCTTTTTGTAGCCTCATTCCTTACCTTGTCCTCAGTATCCTGCTAATCCCATAAACAGTCTTCTATTCTCATTTCTATATGAATTCCCAATTTCCTTGTCCAAGTGCTAATTGTCTAGTCTTGTGCCGTCTCTGATACCCTGTTTGCTAGTCTGAGCCTTAGTCTTGTTAATCCTCCACTCATTGTTGTTTCTGTGTTCCAGCGGATGGTGCAGGAGCTTGCCCTGGAAGTGGAGGCTGTCCTTGAGGCCGGCAAACTTGACTCCATCTCCAAGTATCAGGTATGTTCGGAGCTGTACACTTGTGAAATTTATTTACTCATAGGTTGCACATACTGATCTGCACATAAGATACATGTTAAGGATGTGATGCCACATTGCCAGTTTTATAATGACACTAACCTCAATGACTGATTTAACATAACTTTATCAAAAGTAAACCATTTGCATAAGAAGGACCGGAATATAAGGCTAAAAATTCTTTGAAATATGTTTGTGTAGACAAGTAATCACTTTCTTTCACACATCTTGTGTCTTTGTGTCCTTGTGTACTTGTGTCCTTGTGTCCTTGTGTACTTGTGTCCCTGTGTCCTTGTGTCCCTGTGTCCCTGTGTACTTGTGTACTTGTGTCCTTGTGTGCGTGTGTACTTGTGTGCCTGTGTGCTTGTGTTCCTGTGTGCCTGTGTGCTTGTGTTCCTGTGTTCCTGTGTCCTTGTGTGCTTGTGAACTTGTGTCCTTGTGTCCCTGTGTCCTTGTTTGCGTGTGTACTTGTGTCCCTGTGTACTTGTGTCCTTGTGTCCTTTTGTACTGTGTTCCTGTGTGCTGGTGTGCTTGTGTTCCTGTGTGCCTGTGTTCCTGTGTCCTTGTGTGCTTGTGAACTTGTGTCCTTGTGTCCCTGTGTCCTTGTTTGCGTGTGTACTTGTGTACTTGTGTCCTTGTGTAGTTGTGTCCCTGTGTGCGTGTGTACTTGTGTGCCTGTGTGCTTGTGTTCCTGTGAACTTGTGTCCTTGTGTCCCTGTGTCCTTGTTTGCGTGTGTACTTGTGTCCTTGTGTCCTTGTGTCCCTGTGTACTTGTGTCCCTGTGTGCGTGTGTGCCTGTGTGCTTGTGTTCCTGTGTGCCTGTGTGCTTGTGTTCCTGTGTGCCTGTGTGCTTGTGTTCCTGTGTCCTTGTGTACTTGTGTGCCTGTGTGCGTGTGTCCTTGTGTACTTGTGTCCCTGTGTGCGTGTGTCCTTGTGTACTTGTGTCCCTGTGTACTTGTGTCTTTGTGTGCTTGTGTGCCTGTGTTCTTGTGTGCGTGATTCCCTGTGTCCTTGTGAACTTGTGTACTTGTGTCTTTGTGTGCTTGTGTGCCTGTGTCCTTGTGTCCTTGTGTGCGTGTGTACCTGTGTCCTTGTGAACTTGTGTCCTTGTGTACCTGTGTGCCTGTGTCCTTGTGTGCGTGTGTACCTGTGTACTTGTGTACTTGTGTCCTTGTGTACCTGTGTCCTTGTGAACCTGTGTCCTTGTGTGCATGTGTACTTGTGTGCCTGTGTGCTTGTGTCCCTGTGTCCTTGTGTACTTGTGTCTTTGTGTGCTTGTGTGCCTGTGTCCTTGGGTGCTTGTGTGCCTGTGTCCTTGTGTCCCTGTGTGCGTGTGTCCTTGTGTGAGTGTGTACTTGTGTGCCTGTGTGCTTGTGTCCCTGTGTCCTTGTGTCCTTTTGTACTTGTGTACTTGTATACTTTGTATGACTCTTTCCAGCCTTTGAAAGGAGTGAATGGAGTCTCTCGGTCCCTGCTGTTCATCATCAGTGAGATGAAGGTAGGTTGTCATGGTGCTGTTCTCTTCTCATTGAGAATATGTGAAAGTAATTGGTCAAAGGTTATTTGCTGATTAGATTTGGGCTGAAATGGGATGTATCAGCATGATGATAGTGGGGCTCTCTCTGATAGGTAGGAAACATTGGACTCAAGTACCCGTGGCATAGTAACAGACCTTATCTCAAGTACCAAAAAATATCAGATTTAATTCTGAAAGGACACATTCTTTATCAGAGCTATTCATGTTTCACGTTTAGAGGCTCCCGACGATATAAAACTAGAGTCAACCCACCCGAGTGAGGGTAACATATAAATATTCAATAAAAGTGTTTGAAAAGCATGATTATATCCGTTTCAACATGAAACAATCTAAAACATCAACAATCCCTTCAACAAATCTTGTGGGAATATTGGAGATCACAGCTTTTCTATGAAGAGTCCTTTATCATATCACAGAAGTATATAATGAGTATTTCATCAAAATAGAAGTAAAAAAACATTTTTAAGCCTCTTATCATTAACATGACAACAATTTCTTGGTCATCCTTTAAATGAATTAAAATCAACTTTCATGCTACATGTTTGTTCCTCATATTTCTTGGACACATGTTCTTTTAACCTTTAGAAAAATATAAAATAACAACCTTGTGTCATATTTGGCCACACACATATAATGTAACAATTTTAGGCATTATTTTACAATTATCTCTAACTTTACAAGCTATCTTCACCAAAGTTGATACACATGAGCTATGCTCTCTTCAACACTTGTTTATAATGGGTAATTGAGAAATAAAAAGTAATTAAGCATATGTTTGCTTTGCAATGGAAGCTTAATGAATGAATGGTTAACTGGTATTTAAAACAGTCACTCAAGAACTAGACTATAACCAGGAATTAAACATTATTCCATTGTATGTTTGTGTCAAGGAACTAAATGTGAATCTCTTGTATGTGTGTTTAGAAAATAAGCCAAGTGTGATTTAAAATGTATGTGGATATATAGAGGTTATCATGCGAGTATGTTTTGGGATGGTAAATATCCTGCATTAGGAATAAACATTGTATTTTGCGAGCCTTGGCGAGCTAAATACATAGTGTTTATTCCTAATGCAGGATATTTACCATCCCAAAACATACGAGTATGATAACCTCTTTATCATACAATGTCATTCTGTATTCATTTTGCCAAAAAAGGTCTGCCGTCATTACTGGAGTTTTAACAGTTATCTTCAAATGTGCGCATTGACATATGCAAATGAACAGCATAATGACACCGTGGTAAATTGACATTAAATTAATCCTCCATTCTTTGCCTTTGAGGCAACAGAGATGTTGTTTTGGCACGATCTAAATGTTCCAGTTGGTCTTAGAATTTGTTTCTACATAAAAAAGATGGAAACAAAAATAAATTTCAGTTTCGAAAGTAGGTGTAGATTTGAACCCGAAAGCATTTGCCTTTGCATTCACACGTACTCAGGCGGCGAGCGTATTTCTCTCAAAACGAGAGTTCCTTCCCTTTTCCAAATGCAAATGACAGCTTGTGTAAACGCAGCGTTACAGATAGATTAACTAATACTTACTCTACTTAATTTCCAAAACCCAATAAATGATGAAAACATGTATGATACATCGAAGCTAAATATGAGGTCATTGAACATGTGATTCAATCAACCTTGGGTTCCCGTGAGTTAAATTTTACTCAGTTGATTCATTGAAATAGCTAGGCTTATATATTTCGGTTGATTTCAACCAGCGATGTAATTAAGTTACTTTGCACTGCTTGATCATGAACTTCACGAAACAGATGCACAAAGTCCGCTTGTTATTTCTTCAACTTAATTTTGATGCATGACATGACGAATAATTTGCTGAAGCCATCCGTTCGTGCAGGCATTCCAAATGATAAAGCGTGTGACGTCATAGTAATTTTCAGAAAAAGTTCTGGCACTTGACCTCTGTAATTTGCACCTTTATCCGCATATGACCCCAACGGATATAGAAAATATCCGTTGACTTTATTATGCCGAGAACACTATCCATTGTATGATAAAAACCTTATATGAGCTCATGATTATGTGTACCCTTCAATGAGAACGCAAAGTCCATTTGTTTGTATAAAATAACTGTGAACAGTAACTTTGCTCAGCACTTGCAACTAATACGGCATAGCTGTAAATGAGCCTTATGTACTGTTTATCTCTTACGAATAAGACACTGTATATGTTACAGTTAAAACGTATAATCAGGTATTATGTATAATACCTGAAATTTTCAGGTATTATATATAATACCTGATTCACTCAGGTATTATATATAATACCTGAAAATTTCAGGTATTATACATAATACCTAAAATTAGAGCCAACATTTTATACATAATACCTGAAATTGGCAAGTTGATGTTGAATAGCTATAACAACACTGAGTTCATTTCTGTTTGATCACACCAAAGTCTTAAGTGTTGTGTTTAGAAAGCAACAGGATTAACTCTTTTGTAATTGAAAAGCAACACTGAGTTCATAGTGTGATTACAACTTATTTAGAACTTATTGTGAGACTAGATAATTCAAATACTTATGAGCCAATTGTGATGTGAAGGACATGTTAGTTGCTTGGTTAGACGACAACAAAACCACCGATTGGCCTATCGGTTTAAAGTTTGTGCAGTTCCAGAAAAACTCTAGTCATCACAGTGGAATTAAACGGTCGCCGTTTGCTGCATTGTTAGGTGCTGATGCCAAAGTTGGCCTTACTTCTTCTAGTCTCCCACAAGAAGTTATTTCAAGACTACAGAGTGAAGATGACCTTTTGAACGCCATTTCTCCAACAACACGAGAGCTTCCCGACTCTGAAGAACCAACTCCAGAACAGACAGCAGAGACAACACCCGAAGACGATATTGCCACCATCACATCTAGACAAGACACTATCAGCACCCAGCGAAAGCGAGCTGCCGATTCGCAACTCCAACAAGCTGAGAAAATGGTGAAAAGAAGCAAAATTGTGTTGTCAGAGGTGAAAGTTGGTGACAATGTTACTGTTCCCATTCCTGCAGTCGATAGGGGTCGAAGTGATCCACGCAACCTTCTCGGTGTAGTGAAAGAAATAAGCGACAATGACATGTACACTATCGTAGTGAAGGCTGGTACCTTAAACCACAAATATTCACGCAATCAGTTTGACTTGTGTGCCACTTTCCTCTACACGTTAGATGACATGACCAGCGACACTATGATTTCCCTACGAACTGCTGTTCAGAAGGAATCAAACTGTGGTGGACAGGGCTTTGTGAGGTGCAACTGTGCAGGTACCAAGAGGTGCCAAAGCAACAGATGTAAATGTTTTAAGGCACGATTGTTGTGTAACTCAAGATGTCACTCCAGTTTGTCATGCTCCAACAAGAACTGTTGTTAGATGTTGAGAATCTCTTTATAACTGCACTGATTAATAAAGAAGGTTGCTACCTAAACAAATATATTAGTTTTGGTTCTTTTTTCTTACACAATTACGTTGTAATAGCTATTCAACATCAACTTGCCAATTTCAGGTATTATGTATAAAATGTTGGCTCTAATTTCAGGTATTATGTATAATACCTGAAAATTTCAGGTATTATATATAATACCTGAGTGAATCAGGTATTATGTATAATACCTGAAAATTTCAGGTATTATACATAATACCTGATTATACGTTTTAACTGTAACATATATATGATTTGCCTATTATATGACTTTTGTCCTTTTTCGATTAAGAAAAATAAAGTATATCTCATCCACTAAAAGATTCGGCTGCCTAGCGCCTAATGAGAACCTGTCAATAGACAAGTATGGCGACCAGACAAAGAAAATCCCGTGCATTTGCAACTTCCTGACGCACGTACGTGAAATGAACAACAGGTGCTTGCTTGAAGCCCATAAGCCATGTAGCGTTTTGGCGAGTGACTATAAATCTAAACAATTTTAAATGAAGAATTATGAATTGTCTTCAGAACATATATGTTTTGATCAGTGAGCTCTCAGGTAATTTTTTACCCTAAGTGTTGTACGAGGGTTAATTAGACTTACTTTACAAAGATTTATGTTGACCATTTATAGTAGCTAGTTTCAAACCCCTGTCAATCTTGCAACAAATATTCTCTACAACCGAGATGGACAAGTCAGTCTAGAAAAAAGCCAGTGGTCATGAATATCACTTGACTACCTAAAAAATAAATTATAAAAAATAAAACTTGACATATAAATATTTTGAATATAATTTTATTCTGTTCTTTGGCACATCTCTAAAACTTCATGATTGCCACGATTTTGTATTATCGATTTTAATTCAGATATACCATGAAAACAAAATCATGCATCAATTAAGAAAAAGGTATTTGATTTTGAAAGGGAAAAACAATATAGAAATGAACAACATTGATTTTTAGCTCATCAGGTCTGAAAGACCCGATGGGCTTATGGCATGGCAAGGCGTCCGGCGTCCGTCCATCCGTCAATCCGTCCATCCGTCCGTCCGTCCGTAAACTTTTCACTTTTTCGACTTCTTCCCCAGAACCAATGACTCTAGAGAGCTGAAATTTTATGTGCATACTCCTTGGCAAATGGGGATTCTAAATTGTAGATTTCGTGACCCCATGACCCCAAATGGGGTCACAAGGGTCAAAACCTTAAAAATCTATTTTAATCTTCTTCTCCAGTTCCAAAAGGTCCAGAGAGCTGAAAAGTTGTGTGTAGACTCCTTGGGCACTGGAGATTCTAAATTGTAGATTTTGTGACCCCATGACCCCAAATGAGGTCAGAGGGGTCAAAACATGAAAAACCTATTTTCATCTTCTTCTCCAGTTCCAAAAGGTCCAGAGAGCTGAATAGTTGTGTGTAGACTCCTTGGGCACTGGAGATTCTAAATTGTAGGTTTGGTGACCCCATGACCCCATTTGGGGTCACAGGGGTCAAAACCTGAAAAACCTAATTTCATCTTCTTCTCCAGTTCCAAAAGGTCTAGAGAGCTGAAAAGGTGGGTGTAGACTCCTTGGCCAACGGGGATTCTAAATTGTAGGTTTGGTGACCCCATGACCCCAAATGGGGTCACAGGGGTCAAAACCTAAAAAACCTAATTTTATCTTTTTCCCTAGTTCCAAAAGGTCCAGAAAGCTGAAAAGTTGTGTGTAGACTCCTTGGGCACTGGAGATTCTAAATTGTAGATTTTGTGACCCCATGACCCCAAATGAGGTCAGAGGGGTCAAAACATGAAAAACCTATTTTCATCTTCTTCTCCAGTTCCAAAAGGTCTAGAGAGCTGAAAAGGTGTGTGTAGACTCCTTGGCCAACGGGGATTCTAAATTGTACGTACGGTGACCCCATGACGCCAAATGGGGTCACAGGGGTCAAAACCTAAAAAACCTATTTTCATCTTTTTCCCTAGTTCCAGAAGGTCTAGAGAGCTGAAAAATTGTGTGAAGACTCCTTTGGGCACTGGAGATTCTAAATTGTAGGTTTGGTGACCACTTGACCCCAAATGGGGTCACAGGGGTCAAAACCTTAAAATCCTACTTTCATCTTCTTCTCCAGTTCCAAAAGGTCTTGATAGCTTAATAGTTGTGTGTAGACTCCTTGGACAATGGGGATTCTGAATTGTAGGTTCGGTGACCCCTTGACCCCAAATGGGCAATGGGCCTTTTTTATTTGATTGTGAATAACTCGGACGTTGGGACTATCTTTCCTACACTGCCCATGACCCCATGGTCAAAACCACAACACCTATTTCTATCAAAAGTCTGATGAGCTACAGAGCCCATGGCTCTATTTTTTTCTGAGATCTGTTAGTTCTATGGCTGGAACGGAAGATAGAAATAATTAGAGCAGATGAAGTAACTGATATAAATTATACTGCTGTGCCCTCAAATTCTTCACACAGAAGTGCATTGCCCAATAACGGAGTTCCATAAGACTTATACAGGATAAATCTGACATCATCCGAAGACGTTTACAATAAAGAAAGGCAATATTGTTTAGGTTGAAATTATCTGTGATAGCCTGGTACTGGAGTTTGTATCCAGTCTCTGCTGTATGAGACCCGTTGCCAGTACTCGGTACCTGTCAGAGCCCTAGTTGATAGAGTGAACGTGATGGCTCGTGTTGCAGAACAAGTTGAAGTGGTTGAGGATGGAGCTGCGAGAGCGAATTCTCCGCGAGCAGAAGTTGCGACAGGAGTTCCGACAGGCACTTACATCCACCGACATGGATCGGCACTTCCTGCTGTCTGAGCTGGCCAAGCGTGATGAAGAACTTGACAACATTGCCGTCGTCAAACAAGGTGAGTTAGTTTGCAATTTGAATAACTGCATCCGTGATCCCTGACTGTTTTTCCATCTGCCTTGCACAGTTAGTATGTTACCATCTGTATGTATCGAGCCTAGTGTGACATTTGAAATGTTCTGTTGCAGAGCTGGCCTACAAGAACATCGAGAACCAGAATACAGTTGACGCGCTGGAGGTGAGTTTATTTCTACTCATGTTCATGAATATGTTTTATTATGTTTCATCGGTCATCATTTATAATCTCCACCTAGAGTACACACATTATGTCGTCATCTCCTTATTTCTCAACAGTGATCATATCAAGGTCATCACTATAAAACTGTTTTAGATTTAATTTCATCAATAAGGAATATCATTAGATGAAATGCTGGAGATGTGCCACTTTATTGGATTTTGTTTATTCTAATTTTTTCCCTTAGAAATAAATCAATATAGGTGCACTTTGAATGTTGGATCGTTGCGACGGATATATCTCTTAAACTATTAATATTTAGACAAAGTAATCTATGAACAAGATTGAATCTTCAAGAGCTGTATTTTTGCCCGCTGTTTTTGTCATTTTTATCCCCATTACTTCTTTTTCAGAAGGGGATCCTCTTTGGGGTACTATTACATAAAACGGTTTATATTTGCTACATGACAGGTTGTGGCTATATTTTGAGTAAAAAAATATAAAAAACCACATAAAAATGTGTTTTCTTGTATATCACCACCCTAAGAGGGCCCCAAACCCTATCGGTTGCCAAAGCACCAATGGCAAATAACTCAATCTGTCATTGAAGAGATCGCACGCTTTTTTCTTTAGCGTTGCTATTCCAGTTTTGTTAAGTTGTTTTGAGAAAACGGAGACATGGAAAAGAAAACAAATGTATGGTAACCCTTATTTCTTAACGCATTTTTCGCATTCCTCACGTTGTGACTTAGGTTTTTTCTAAACTGTTCTAACCACGTGCTTCATTCTGGTGCAGGAAAAATAACAATCATGACAAGATTGTTTTTCCTGACTAGGTGGAAAAAAGAGATCTCTTGTATGGAATCAGTTTGGAATTTGGAATTTACGATGATGGCAATCCTTTTCACCTGGTTTTAAACTTGATGAAATTTTTGTTTTTCGACAGGCAAGTCATGTCGTTTACGTGTCTGATTACTAAGAGTCATGTCGACAAAGCGTAAGAGGCACACCGACACCCTTTTCTACAGGGGGATGGTGGAGATGGTGCAGGATCTGAAGGGCGTGACCCACCAGTCAAAGAAGAAGGGTGGTAAGAAGAGGCCAGTCGAGTCTCCCCCTATCCCGTTGGACTCTTTGGAGAGTTCTGACTTGGAAGTGGAGATCTGGCTGTCTATGGCTAGGGTCCTCCCCATCATCGGAGGACCCTAGCGTCGCACCCTCAAAATATACATTAAGTGAACAAAAGACATCCGGAAGGATGAGCAATTGTTCTGCTGCTATGGCGGGGCCAAGCCTACCAACTTCTAAGCTAACAATTGCAATGGGGATAGTTTCAGCAATATGTCTGATGTATGACCATAATGGATTGCAGCCTCCAGAAGGGTTGAAAGTTCATTCAGTTAGGACAGTAGCGACCTCTAAGGCTTACGTCTATTGAAGAGATATGCTCTGCCGCTATATGGAGCCGGCCTAGCTCGTTCATTAGATACTACCAACTCGACAAGCACTCAAGCTAGCATGCTCTGTTTATCAAGTCTTTTCTCTCCAGTGGGCAGAGTCATACACTGTCTAGCTGATTGAGCTTTCGGGTTACGTTCTGTTTTAATGAATTGTTGTACTAACGTACTAATCTTTAACAACACTGCACCGGAAGATACCCAGCGGGTTATCCATTTAGTCTAAGTTTAAAAGAAGTCTCCCCTGGTTCTTTCTTTCAAAAAAGAGGGAGAGGGGAGGGAGGGGGGTGTTTTGGACTAAAATATTTGTATTCTGGCAAATTAGCCTGCATACAGTATCAGTCCCAGGGTCAGCACTTGGTCCAAGTCCTACAGCGGGGCAACTCACGTGACTTGGTGAGTGTGTACCTATAAAGTTTTTCCTTGTTTAAGGGTTTATGTTGCAGAAAGGATTCCACTTCCAGAATCCTTTCTCTTGCAATCTGTTCTATGCAATTGTACCCAAAGGAGGATCCCCTTCTGAAAAAGAATCTAACAAACCTGCAGAGGTTTCAGATTCTTCCTTGATCTACCCCTAGGGTGGTGATATATGAGAAAACACGTTTTTTTTGTTTATTTTTTATTCAAAATATAGTCACAACCTGTCATATAGCAAAAATGATAGATTTTATGCAAAAGTACACAAAGGAGGATCCTCTGGTATTAAAATGGCACCATCCATCCATCTGTCTGTCTGTTACACATTGTGTCTGGCTCATCTCTTTGTAACTAATCAACCATTTTAATTCCGATTTGTGATGGACATTCAGCAAAATTTAATGAGGTAACTGTTTGTTAGAATATCTTTTTGTAAGAAAAGTGCTGAAAGAAAAAATTAGGATGATGGGTTGACAATGTGTGGAGTGATGGGTTGACAGAGTTTGGGTAGTGAAGCTTATGCTTCTGTTCTGCAGGAGCATGTGCTTGACCTGGCTGATGAGCTGCACCTACAGAAGGTCCGACAGTTGGAACAAGAGTGTACCTTTGAGCGAGAGAAAAAGCACATCATCGAAGACATGGAGGAAATTGTGGTAACTACACTTTTTATTCTTGTATTACTATTTTCTAAGACTGGTATTATGTTGTCGTTATTTGGTACAGTTTTCCCTCTTTTACTCTTATTCCTTCCTTCAAATCTTCTCTTGACTATTTATAGGAAAAAGTTGATGTTAGGAGTCTTAAATTTTGAAAAAAAAAATCTTTGTAGGATATCCAATCAATTATGATTATCCAATCAACTGACTCCAATCATGACATCCCTTTGCTTCTGGATTATCAAAGAAGGACTTTGTCATGACAATGGCGTTCAAAGCTGTATGTATCCAGTTTTGTGTGCTCCCTTCGACATCTCTACGGTGTGTTCACCAAGCTGATTCTAAACCCAGCGAAGGTTGCCAGATCTCAGGACAGGTGTTGTTACCCGAACGTAGACGACCGGCTGATCAGGAGGCCACCCACAACATTTTGCACATCCTCAAACAGGTTGGATGGTGAACCTGAAGGAATCAGTCCTCGCTCCCGCACAAGATCTTGTTCTTTTAGGGGCCAGGTTCAACACGGCTAAGGGCCTAGTCTCTTTAGCCCCAGATTCACAAAGATGAAGGTACAAAAGGCATCTAAAAAAATCTTTTTTAATTTTGGAAGGAAACAGGGTATCTTTATTCTACAATTATAGAGTTTATGAACAATTGAAATCTGCTGAAACAGAACCATTTTTGTTTTATTTTTGTGTTGTTGATGTCATTTTATATTGGGTGAGAAATTATCCACCGATAATTTTGTGGTTACGATATCTCACAAATTTGGCCATCAGGTAACCAAGAAAGTTGTCAAACAATAGTTATTGTGGTCAACATACAAAGTTCCCATGGATCTTGTCGGACATTGCCATGAGGCAAGGACAATTTTCCCATTAAGAATCTCAAAATGGCAAATAAAGTTTGGTGTTATTCCCTGGTGTTAAACATTTTACTATATATGTGAATAAAATGTCTTGAGGGCTCTGTCTGTGGAACCTCTCATTCTCGGAAGGGAAGTCAAGAGTTGCAAACACTTGAAATCCACAAATTATAATCAGAACTTCCCTGATGTAGAAGTCAGTCGTCTGTGACTCGCCGTCTCGTTGTCTAGTAAGTCAGAAAGTGGCATCAAGGTCGACAATGTCAGCATGACGTCTGCAGCAGACGGTGTCATCGGCACCGTAGGCAAAGTCATGTGACAAGCTGTCCGACAGTTAGAAAGTGTCAGTCACAATTGGAATTTGTACTGATCTTCAACTTTTGTATAGTCGAGTAACAAGTTATCCCGGTCTATAAAAGGACAGTATTGGTGGCCGTTGGCGCCATTGACGCGAGGCGGCAAATTTGTTTCGTACACTTTAGAATTGTGGCAATTTCCATGAAGCTCACATTGAATTTCTCTGTACAAAAGGTTATGTGATGATGTTAAATCTTGCGTGTTCCTAAATTTTTTTCAATCAGCTACAGCTTGATGTGAAAGATGCCTAAGGCCAGGAACCAGAACTAGGATGTGAGAATCTGATTAATCTAATCTGTTTTCAATTAGTTGAGGGTGTCCTTTTTTCTCTTTTTATATCTCTCAAACCAGTTGGCACTTTTTTCTTACAGTTGTAAAAATTATGAAAGATTTATCTTCAATTCCATGTATGATTTGTATGTTCGCAGCAAGAAATAATGATGCAGCGTATGTATAGAATTTCTGGTTTGATAATGCTGGAATTTTTGCCCCCATGTGATTGCACGCGCTTGAAGATTGGTACTGCGGGAAGCAACACTGTTGCTTAGAAATTTGGCACTCGTGTGCTAGTGCCTGAGGGATATAAAGGTGCTAATAAGCTCGCCAGTTCCAGACTGCCCCAGGGAGATTCAGTTCTCACAAATAATCCTGTGGGGTCAGAACGTTCTCCAGGTACCCCCAACTATCTTTCACTGCGTATATATTTTGAAGTGGAGGACATATTCTGATAATTTTTGGTAATTGTAAAGAAGAATAAATTGTCAACAATTACATGTCTCATACATGTATGCCCACTCAGTATTAGGGATTTCATTTTACTGGAAAAAGAGACATCCTTTAGATACTTGTAGGTATCTAATTAGAGGTGGTTTTTTTTAAATATTTCATCATAATTCCATGTATGATTTTCAATTATGGGATCAGATTTACTTTTTTAATTTGACTTGAAATGAAGACAATCTGTAGATTGTAATAGAAATGCTTTGAGGTGAAAAATATTTCATTCAAAGTGTCATATCAGTATTATTCATGTGTATACAGGATTCCGGGCTAATTCTGTATGAAATAGCCATATGACCCCGGAATGCACCATGTGAACACACCATATGTCATACAGTCATGAGTGTACACTTCCTTGATATTACTCTATGTTGGTTTCTTGCAGACAGAATTCCACTAAGGGAGTTTTTTCAGGGAGTTTATTCTATGCAAAGGTACCCCAAGGAGGATCCCTCCTGAAAAAAAATTGGACAAACCGGTAGAGGTTTCAGATTCTCTGAAGAGGATCCTCCTTGGAGCACACCCCTCCCTCAACCCCCCCCTTTTTCTGTCTGGCTATGCTAGATTGATAAGTGGTGAGAATAGAGTTACTGTGGTAACTGCCATGATTTAGGGCACTGTTTGGTTGGTGATGGATATAAAAAAACACATTTTTATGTGTTTTTTAAGAATACTTTTTCTTGACAGATATTTTGCAATAGTTCCTCAAGGAGAATCCTCTTCATAGAATCTGAAACCTCTACATGTTTGTTCGAATTCATAGATTTGTTGACCAAGTGACCCCAAAGGAAAGGTCACTGATACCATGCCCCAAAAACTATGGTTCGAATCCCGCCAGGGGCTCGGCAACTTATTTTGCAGTAGAGAACTGTTCTACACGCAGTGAGGTTTGGGTGCAATGCTGCACTGAATTTCAGCACAGTACCACCAATGGTTCTCTAGTTCCAGTTCATGCTCGCAGGTTTCACCGCAATGCATAGCCACAATGGTGATGTGGGCTTTCTCCCTGCAATAATACTAGCAGCCGTGATATAAGTGAAATACTCTTGAAAGCGTTGTTTAACCCCAAATCACCTCACTTCACCCTAAAAACTAAAAAAAGGCCTAGAAAGTTTAAACCTTGTGTTCAGACTGCTTCGATGATTGGGATTATAATTTGTAGATCTGGTGATCCTCTGACCCCCTATAATAGTCCCAGGGACAACGCCTTAACACATATTTCATCTTCTATTCCAGAAGTGAAATGCCTAGAAAGCTTTGTATACAGACTCCTTAGCTAATGTAGATTATAATTTATATATTTCGTGATTCTGTTGCCCCAAAATGGTGACCCTATGACCTTTTGTGACATAAATTATAGTTAGTCTGATGAGCTACAGAACCAATGGCTCTATTGTATCATTTATAAAGTTGTTAAAGTAATAAAAGTGGGGTTTTTTTCACATGAAGAAGAAAACCAAGCAGTTGAGAAAATCATTTATGAAATATTTATGAATAGCACAGTTACTCCTTACAAGGTTCGACTGTACTAGTGCTGGAGGTAAAATACAAATTCATTATCAGGATATAAGTAGCAGTTCAGTTTTACACAATTACTTATGAATAAAGCAAGTATTCAAGAGTCTTGGCAAACTGCCTCCCATTCTGATGATTAGTGTATAAAACTGATGATCTGATACAGAGTAGTTGCTGAAGCTGTGTATGATGCATGCATGTAGTATGAGGGAGATGGTTTGAAGGTCACAAGTCAACTACAGTGTTTGTGTGATTCTCTCAGTGATGATTCAAGGTGACCATTACTGCGCACACTCACCGATCTCTCAAGCCAACACATCTCAAATACTTGGCTGAATAACTGTTAGGAGACATCTGATGGTATGTGACATCTGAAATTGTTATATTAGTCACATTGAAAATATCTAATGTGTTGAACACATTGTAAGTTTGATTTTTGTATCAAAACATTGAATTAGTTCTAATAATGTTTCATGTTTCCTACATGGGCTTTGTGGTGTAAGGAAGTGGGCTTTATGTTATTGGTGGTTGACAAGGTCAGGCTGTCAAGTTCATGATGGACTGATCAAAGCATTCAGTGGGCGACTAAGTGACAGACTGGTAAGATTGATGGGCTAGCAGAGCGAGAGAGTACTTGTGTCACCAAGATCAAAGTTAGGAGGACAGTATGTCCCTGGCTGCCGCAGGGCTCTGTCTAACCGCTCAACCAAACATGCTTCATGTCATTTTACACTAAAATGTTGGTCAAATTACATCAGCCCACAGTGATGGACACAAGGTTTCAAGTTAACCCTTTACCCTTAGATTGAGTATCTGGTACATCACAGGATAACTTTACTTTAGATATTGTTTATGTTATGCATCCCGCTTATGACTGATTTTTTTATGGCTTTTATTGTAAATGTTTTAAGCGGTGATTGCTTGCTCTGATCCCTTTTTAACCCAATATCATTTGAAATCAGAAAATTGTCTTCAGTTTCATAAAAGAGTTGTATATGCGCTATAAGAAACAAAGATGCTGCAAGTGTCATAGAATAAAGTAATATTCAGTTATTCCCTACTTTTATACCGTTATTTCACACTTTATTTCACATGTACAACATTTAAGGTTCTAAACTGGAGATTGACTATCTGACAAAGTGCTTTTTCCTGAGCATATCTTCTAAACTATACATGCTAGCTTCAACAAACTTAATACACTTATCAACCATGATCCCTAAGTGAGCTTTTTGAGGGTAAGACCAACAAAGAAAGCCAGACTATAGTTTGAAGCGGGGGTATGTGAGCTGTGCTCACTTCTTTACTTGTTTTTACCTGGAGCACCACATGAATTGTAAACTTGTTACCTATGGGGTGTCACTCTACCTATAGGTGTTACAACTCAAGCGTGTAGCCTCATTTCCCCAACTATTGAGGTTTCTGAAGCACATTTCATGACTTGATAACTACATGTTTGATGTGAAGTTATCTTTGTGTTAACCATCACTTTCCACCTTTGATTGTGATCCTCATTCGCTGATGTGATTGACTACTATTTTTTCAAATCAATCATTAGGTCCGTTATCTGGGATTGCGTAACTACCGGGCCAAAACTCAAAGACTGTTCAATATTTATGAAACTGTGTTATATTAGTATAGAGTATTAAAGATGTTGTGTGTTACAGGGCAGTTCCCAGGAGCGTGATCTCATTGAGAAGAGATACAACAGGTAGGTCCATGTATGCTGCTGTCTCTCCGTGTATATTTTCAGCATGACAAGTACTCGAGGGTGTAGTGATTAAGATGTATGCATGGGTTGGTGAAGGAGCAAGGGGTATAGGAGGGTAATGGGGGCAGTGAGGTTGCTGATCACGAGAAAGGGGATATGGATGATGTGTTTCTATTTTAACTATATCAGGTTACTAATAGGTGTAAATACTTTAGATAGAATACTGGATTGGATTGGAGACGAATCTCACACTAGTGTTTGTCTTTCGGATGAGTAAAAGCCATAGCAGGGATTCTGATTTCTGAACGACCATATGATATTTTTTCTTCTAATTTGATGTCCAATAATGTGCTGTCATTGAGCAATTCAGTGCCCTTGACGTAATTCATCTTCAGAACCAAGCTTGTGACTATTTGATTGTCTTTTATGCAGACTGAGAGACACCATGAAGTCGCTACAGGCAGACATCAACTCTACTGGATATTCTTCTGGCAAGGTAAGCACCATCTCACAGTTGTGAGTTCCTGTAGCAGATTGGGTTCCATTTATCAAAAAAATCAAAGCACAAGATACAAGCTCTTTTAAGATAATTCATGCAACCTATGTTATGTTTCAGAAAGCTCAGCCAAACTCCATTTTAAGGGCAGTTAGTCCCAATGGAATCCTTAAGAAGAAGAACCATGTTCGCATCTGTGATAGCCCACCAACCCTTGATCGACCATCACGATCTATGTCTCCGACACGGTCACGGTCACGGTCTAGATCTAGATCCAAGTCAAGGTCACCATCAAGACCATCCAGTCGCTCACCTCTGCGGTCTCCAATTCCGACCAAGACTGGTCTGTACCCTACTGAGACCCCTCCACCCCTGTCCATGTCAGATGAAGAATTCCGCAAGCGCTTCCTGCCTAGCACCCCCCAGAATCTCAGGGACCGTATACCTGCATAGTGTCTGTGCTAGCACAGGCTACGTATCTGACTGACCGTGTGGTGGTGTGTGAGGGGATACTATCATAAGGACCTGCTTGTGAATGATGCCTGTCGCCATGCCAGTGAACTGAAACTGCAATATATGACAGACGTGAGGAAATGTTAAAAGAAGGATTGTTAACCCCAGTTACTGTGATGCTCTGTTACTCTAGCAGTATTATTTTATGTCATTATCATGTATGTGTAAACATATTTTAGATGTATTTCGGACTCTCTTTTATCATGGCAGTTAAAAACAACGACCAGGGGAAAATGTTTCCCCCTATCGGTTGTTTACAACGAAGTTGACAAATTTAGCTCACTTTCTCCTCGTTAAAATGCTGCTAAACAGATGGGATCTGAATGGTAGATTCCTCTCCATACAATTTGCTGATGCATCATTTTCACATGTTCTTACTTTAGTTTCGTCAGCCAATCACAATACTTTTGACAAAAAACCTTCCATATGAAAAGTCTGTGGCAAAACCTATGTTTTTGTCTGTGTATGTTACATCTGTAATGTGTGTGCCTCATTAGGCTAATGACTTATATGATAAAATGAAGAATTATCACAATGATAGAGTGGCAATATGTTAGATGTAAACTTGTAGGTCAAGTTCATTGTGATTGTGATAAAGAAAAAGCTTCTATGATAAATGAAGAAATAAGAATGGTCAGATGTATTGATACCTGAACTGATAGTTTAATGTATATATATAAAAATATAAGAAGTCATTAATGTATATATAAAAATACAAGAATTCAATAATGTCAGTTTGCATACAATATCAAGGAAATTACAAACTTAGCTTACATGATAATAGAGGTGCCATGATAAATGTATTTGTGTGTAACTGTTTAACAGATGTATGATAATGCATATATATATTTTTATATGTATATATTTATATATATATTTATGAACTCTCTTATTTCAATAAACACAAGAATCAGTGGATGATTTATATAATCATCATGAAATCATTTTAGAAACTGGCTACAATAGTTTCCAAATAAGTAGCAAGTTAGGAATGTTATGAAGTCTTCATTTGATTGAAGCTTTAAGAAGATCAAGTCACTGATACACCTCAAGTTTCTCATTGAGCAACATGACACGAGGATTGCATTTCATAGCTCATAAATCTTTTATTTACAGGTGTAGTTAGTACCTAGCTAATTTTGGTGAATTGAGTTTTCCCATTGATATCATATGAAATCCACTTTGATAGTTAATGTGCCTTTTATGAATATAAAAGGCTTAAAGAGGGTTCACCATACAATTGATATATATGAATGTTTAAGTTGTTATAGGCAAGACACTATATATGTTTTTAAGTCATTAGATAGTCTATAACTGCAGCACTTGAGTAGTGAAGACCATGATCTGTGAAGTCTGGAGATCATTTGTTAAGTTTGCTGATTTCCTGTGAAGCCCCAAATGGTCTGTGTTTTCAGATTGTCTTTTGAATCTGCAGATTGTCAATGGTCTGTGAAAACTGCAGGTCTATGAAGTCTGTAGAATTCCAGACAGTAGCAAACATAAACAAGAATGGAAAAACAATTCTTCAGAAACTTTGCCATTGGTATATATCATCAATGTAGTAAGGCAGAATTTTAATATTTATTAAAATGTAATTATTATTTATACAAAATTGTCTTTCTTGTTATTTGTCAAAGCCCCTTGAACTGAACTGTAGATTATGTTCACAACATGTGTTGGGAGAGCTTTGTACAGAAGCAGGTGACTTGTATTGTGTTGACTATACACTAAAGATTGGTCGAGGTGTACTGGTGATGATGCTTTCCCTGAGGTGTACCGGGGATGATGCTTTCCTCGAGGTGTACCAGTGATGATGCTTTCCCTGAGGTGTACCTGGGATGATGATTTCCTCGAGGTGTACCAGGGATGATGCTTTCCCTGAGGTGTACCGGGGATGATGATTTCCTCGAGGTGTACCAGTAATGATGCTTTCCCTGAGGTGTACCGGTGATGATGCTTTCCTTTGGGTGTACCGGTGATGATGCTTTCCTCGAGGTGTACCAGTGATGATGCTTTCCCTGAGGTGTACCGGTGATGATGCTTTCCTCGAGGTGTACCAGTGATGATGCTTTCCTTGAGGTGTGCCGGTGATGATGCTTTCCTCGAGGTGTACCAGGGATGATGCTTTCCCTGAGGTGTACCGGGGATGATGATTTCCTCGAGGTGTACCAGGGATGATGATTTCCTCGAGGTGTACTGGTGATGATGCTTTCCCTGAGGTGTACCGGTGATGATGCTTTCCAGAAGGTGTACCAGTGATGATGCTTTCCCTGAGGTGTACCGGTGATGATGCTTTCCAGAAGGTGTACCAGTGATGATGCTCTAGTTCATTTGACTTGGTATTATGCTGTTTCCATGAAATTTTGTTTCTGATCTAGAACTAAAAATTCCTTAGCTAAATGAATAAAGGACATTCATCATGTGAAGAACCTTACGCAAACATTTAATTTTGGCCATCTTCTGACGATGGCTGGAATGGTTGCAAACCCCTTTTGTTGAGGAGCTAAGGTAACCGACTGAAGAGGTTTTACCAAATTAACCAAAGATCGGCCACTGATGATGATGATCTGAAAAGATGTGACATTTCTATCTCCATGGTAATCTCGGGAGGCACTACACTGTCCTTTGTGAGGATCTTCAGGTCTGTAATTATCTTCTTGGCTGTCCTAACAGAGAGCAGAGTCTCAGCAAGGTGTCTTCAGGGGAAAAATCTATGACTTTGCAAGATAATTAATTATCCGCTTACACAAAAAGGGTGATTAAAACAATTAAAATAACTTTGGAGGGATAACACTTTTCAGTATTTTTAGCAAAATGTTCACTTCAATTATCATTACTAAAGGTTGTTACTCTGGGGAGTAACAATGGATAAGCTTGCTGAATGCCAAGCAGGTTTTAGACAAGAATGCTCAACCATTGTTAATATGTTTGTCTTACAAAGTATTGTCCAGAGATACCAAAATGTAAAAGGTTGTAAATTTTATGCTTTATTCCTTGATTTTGCTAAAGCTTTTTATTCGGTGAACTGAACTAGATTATGGAATATCCTAAACGTACGTGGTCGTAGCCAAATTTTTTTAATCTTTTAAAGCATATATATGAAAATGTAAACCTTGTGTCAGAAATAAAATTATTTTATTAGAATCCTCTGAGATACAAGTAGGTGTCAGACAGGGTTGTGTCATACAGATACGTCCAGATGTTTTTCAACTATTTCTTTTACTTTCTGCTGATGATACTGTCTTGATATCAAGTACTGTTATTGGTTTACAAAAACAAATATACGAACTGAAGAACTTTTGTATACAGTCAAAAAGTTAAAAGTAAATCTCGAGAAAACAAACTTTAAGATAGTGGTATTTTAAAAAAGGTTGAAACTAGCAAAAATTTAAAGACGGTTCTATAATAACTGTGAAATTGAAATTACAGATTATTGCATGGAGAAAGCCCGCAACACCTTTGTGGTCATGCATTGCTTCTGGAACTAGCGAACCATGGGTGGTACTGCGCTGAAATTCAGTGTAGCATTGCACCCAAACCTTACTGCGTGTAGAACAGTTCTCTACTGCAGACAAAGTTACCGAGCCCCTGACGGGATTCGAACCACGGACCTACACGGGATCCGAAGCCGAACGCGCTAACCACTGCGCTATCCCGCCCCCGAAATTTTTGGATCAAGTACAAGTGCTAACTTGGAAACGGTACATCTGTATGCCTGTAAAAGATTTTTGGTTGTTTAACAGAACATTATGAGTGTCATGGTTTATGGAGAATGAAATTGAAATGAATATGATTTCTTACTTGTATGTTTTTTCAACAGTAACATTTGAAACAGCTATATCAACGAAAAATACTATGTATATCCAAATATGTTTAAATTCCTCAAACTATAAAACAGTTTAAATAATAAAGAAATTGAAAACCTGTGTATGTAAATATTTTACGCATCGATATGATGAAACCGAATTATTTCATAAATGTGATAAATATATTTTAACAAATGTATGTAATATGTAATGTACTATGGCATGAGGCCTTTTGAGTAGAGTAATAAAGATACAGAAAAGGCGTGCGATAAGATACCTAATTCTGTGAAAAAAGATAAAGAAAAGGCGTGCGATAAGATACCTAATTCTGTGAATAAAGATAAAGAAAAGGCGTACGAAAACCTATCTTTGTGAATATAGATAAAGAAAAGGCGCAAAATAAGAAATCTATCTGTGAATAAAGATAAAGAAAAGGCGTACGATAAGATATACCTATCTCTGTGAATATAGATAAAGAAAAGGCGCACAATAAGATACCTATCTTTGTGAATATATAAAAGAAAAAGCGTACGATAAGATACCTATCTCTGTGAATAAAGATAAAGAAAAGGCGTGCGATAAGATATAGCTATCTCTATGAATAAAGATAAAGAAAAGGCGCACGATAAGATACTTATCTCTGTGAATAAAGATAAATGAAAGGCGCACGACAAGATACTTATCTCTGTGAATAAAGATAAATAAGAAATGGCTAAAAAATACTAACGCCACTTGAAAGATTGCATTGACGAAATACAAACTTCTAAACGGAATTATCCTTTTTTAACTATACCTAATCCTCCTGGAACTTTTCTCAAAGACCATAACAAAATGACGTTCAAGTTTGTATGGAACCTGACAGAATAAAGCGAAAAACTCTATGTGGACCAGATAAGGAAGGTGAAATTTGGATGGTTAATATATTTGAATATGTCAGAGCCTTTAACGTGACCTGAATTAGAAAGTTGGTCACTAAAAATCCCAAATGGAAATGTATTTTATATACTAATTTTAAGAAATATAGTAGCATGGCAATGAGTATTTGAAGACAAGTCTTCGTACTCTTAAAAATCCCTTCTCGATTGATTTTTTCAATGCTTTTTATGATTTTTAAAGTTAAATATAAACTGACAATTTTCGAGATTTTTTAAATCATATATTTTATAATAGTAACATTAAAATCAACAAGATAGGTAGTATTCCGTATTGATATCGCTTTTAAACATTACGTAGGTGTCACAATTGCTTGAAGTGAATATTTTTTCCTGCCAAGAATAAACCGCAAACAAAAAAATGACATCTAATGGTAAAAGTAGATTGATTGACAGTGAACTTTTCATTTCTGAGCTTCAAAAGCAACTGTACACTTATAAGAGCAATGTGGCGATTTAAATGTACGATGCGGACATCTTCAAGGTATCATCGAGGGTGTTGATACAGCTGAGACAAGTGGTAGACATTCTTATCAACAATAATAGCGAATCATTCATAGTTTTCCTATCTGCGAGTGGACTGTGCATGTTAAATGGACGGATAGGTAAACATGACCATACATATGTTAGTAATCTTGACAAATTTGTTATTGACTTCAATGCACACATAATGACATAGTTAATCAATGTGAAGAAAGCTCCAAGCTGTTAACCTAACCACTCTGTAGAAACGTACCATCGATGTTAACTTACATCTACAATGTGAAAGTATCAGCACAAAAAAATCTCGAATATTCCATCCCATGTTTTTGCTGGTAATGATAATCTGAAACTGCTGAAAGATTGGATTCAAAATGTTGAGCAAGAAATACTATAACAGAATGACATAGATGAAATTTACGACAAATTTGTCGGACGGTTAAAAAAAGAAATGGAGACCACTCTACCTCGGCCTCACACACATGTCACCCACAACCCAAACAGGAGGATTAATACATCTAGGAGAAAGCCTTAGTGATGTGATGAGTTTCACTGGAACTTTGTGTGTGAAAAAGAAAAAATGTGGATTAAAAACAGATGTTGCTCAAAACAAGAATGAAGAAAACTGAGAGGAAAAATTCTGTAATGCCAGAAAAGAGTTTGACAAACTCACAGAAGACACAAAAGAATGCAACAAAAGGCCAACCAGGATAAAATCACTAAATCACTACCAAATCCTTCATTATTTTGGAAAGATATAAGAAAAGTTGGAATAGAAAACGATTGTGTAAGATGATCATCCTAAATGAACTTATCCTTGATAATGACATTATCAGCACATACCATGAAGATGGAAGAATGTCTTTAGTGATCTGTATAACCAAAATTCCGAAGATTTGTGTGAACCCATGCATGGTGGCGAATGTCATCAACGATAGTGTGGTCAACTATGATATATGATTCAATCAGTTAGCAAGCTTGAAGCTAGTAATGCTGTAAATTCATTGGAACTGAATAAAACATCTGGTTACGACTGTATCACTTCAGAGGGATTAACCAATAAACCATCTATAGACATTTTATCTATTATTTTCCATGTGATATTTACAACATGTGGAAGAAGGGAGAGATTAACCCAATACAAAACTCTGGAGCAGGTGCCCCAAGACTACCAACTAACTTTAGGTGAATTATTCTTCTATGTGTGTCATATAAAGCATATGCTAAAGTCCTCAACAATAGAATCAGCAGCTGGTCGAAGACCATCTTATACCCTTCCAGAATGGAGTTGGTAAAGGGCGGTCATGCTAGGATCCCGCTCGCAATTTATCATAAAACCGAAAGATGTCAAAACTATCTACAATGTACTTACGTATGTTTTGTTGACATGCGTAAAGCCTTTGACTCAATACAAAGAAATACGTTATGGCATAAATTTCAACACCAATTTGGACTCAAAGGACACGTTTTGAAATCAATTCAATCACTAGCCTATATCAAGATGTGCATTTAGTGAACTTATATTTAGAAAAGACTTTGACTCTTTAAACATCTCATTCGCTATGTATGCTAAAGATATTGCCCTCATTGCACCAAATTAACAAAAGTTACAAAAGTTACAAAATTGTCTAAATCAGTTGTCTCACAAGTAAACAGTTAACAAAGACAAAACAAATGTTATGCATTCAAGAGCATTATCAACCCCGAGATGTATTATTCAATTCAAATGCATGCGCAGAGACATGTATATAAAATACTACAGAATATTAGTATTTTAGAATGTGGATAAATGAACAATGTGACTACAAGAAAACAGTTAAAGAAATATGTAAGGCAGCAAACAGAGTACATGGAATTGTCAACAAATTTAATCATTTTGGATATGTTTCATCATGTGAATAATCATGTTAGAATACTTTTTTTTCCATGTATGTATCCGTATTGATTTCGGTGTCATTTTGGTCTCCTAGGGCCTTTTCTTGTATGTATATCTGAATATTGAATACTTTGGGTTCTTTATCAAATGTAACACATGACACTGTAATAAACTATATTTTATCATAATTATCGGGATATATTCCAATTTCCTGGCTGTGTCAAATATTTCCAAAACCAGTTGAGAACAATAATTTCCTTACTTCTGTTACCCAGTTTTATGTCCATTCCATTAACTAAAATATATAAGGGAAACCTGCCAGCTTCTCCATAAACCATGACACTCATAATGTTCTGTTTAACAACCAAAAATCTTTTACAGGCATACAGATGTACCGTTTCCAAGTTAGCACTTGTACTTGATCCAAAAATTTCTACCTCGTTTAAAAAAATTGAATTGATCTTTACATAAAAAAAAATTTGAAAAATATGTTCCTATTGAGGTGAGGTGATATGGAACGCCACTTTCAACAGTATTTCACCTATTTAGCGGCTGCTAGTATTATTGCATGGAGAAAGCCCGCAACACCTTTGTGGTCATGCATTGCCGCTGGAACTAGCAAACCATGGGTGGTACTGCGCTGAAATTTAATGTAGCATTGCACCCAAACGTGACTGCATGTGGAACAGTTCTCTACTGCAGACAAAGTAGCCGAGCCCCTGGCGGTATTCGAACCACGGACCTTGAGACCCGGGGCCGAACGAGTTTCTATTGAATATCCTAGGATGCATAGTTGTCTTAGAAAGCATAGCAACACCTTGTTTGCTTGAACAGCTGCATACTTTGCATGTAATGACCATGATAGATGACTTGTGAAATATACACCAAGGATTTATAAGAATCTGTAATTTCAAGTTCACTGTTATTATAGAACCGTCTTTAAGTTTTTGCTAGTTTCAACCTTTTTTAAATACCAATATCTTAAAGTTTGTTTTCTCGAGATTTACTTTTAATTTTGACTGTATACAAAAGTTCTTCAGTTCGTATATTTGCTTTTGTAAACCAATAACAGTACTTGATATCAAGACAGTATCATCAGCAGAAAGTAAAAGAAATAGTTGAAAAACATCTGGACGTATCTGTATGACACAACCCTGTCTGACACCTACTTGTATCTCAGAGGATTCTAATAAAATAATTTTATTTCTGACACAAGCTTTACATTTTCATATATATGCTTTAAAAGATTGAAACATTTTTTGGCTACGACCACGTACGTTTAGGATATTCCATAATCTAGTTCAGTTCACCGAATAAAAAGCTTTAGCAAAATCAAGGAATAAAGCATAAAATTTACCACCTTTAACATTTAGGTATCTCTGGACAATACTTTGTAAAACAAACATATTAACAATGGTTGTGCATTCTTGTCTAAAACCTTCTTGGCATTCAGTAAGCTTATCCATTGTTACTCCCCAGAGTAACAACCTTTAGTAATGAAAATACTGAAAAGTGTTATCCCTCCAAAGTTATTTTCATTGTTTAAATCACCCTTTTTGTGTAAGCGGATAATTAATTTTATTAGCCTCCATAGGCTTTGAGTTAAGATGTTAAAGTTAAAATCTTTTCGAGTCATTAAGCAATTTTCAATAATGAATTATTTACTTCTATAATATTCCATGCGTTTTCGTTCGCACAATGAAAACTGTATAAAATTTCCTAATTATTTTCATCATATATGATTCTAGACCTAGTGCTTCAACAACGTATTTAATATAATCAGTGCACGTTAGCGCGTTGGCAACTGATTCATCCAAGAGTTCCTGGAAGTAACGGATAAAAGATTTTGTCTAAAGTGTTCCAATTTTGTCCATATCCAAGATTAACTGAAAACCAGTCTTACTCCCAGTATCGCACACACACCCGCTTGTTGTGTATGAAGCGCTCTGCCTCTAGATGGTATGTCGAAGTCATTAACAAAGTCAAATAAAGCTGTAGATGATATCATAAAATCAATCACGCTCGAACCATTGGAACCAAAATATACCAAATCTGCAATTTCTGAGTCAGAGCCACATCGCCCGTTCATGATATGAATATTTAGTACAGAACATAAATCAAGTACGTATATACCGAAGTTGTTTGCCATTTTGTCAACGGAGAATCGTTTAAAACTGAAACAATCAAAAATAGATTCAATGAATGCATAATTTTAATTTTTTATGAATGCTAATATATCATCTTCAATAAAATCTGACCTTGTCCAAGATCTTGCATTAAAATCACAAGATGTAAACAGCTGGTTGTCCAGATAGGCCATCGAATATTATGCTATCTTGGAAAATAGTAATTCCATTTTTTACATTCTAGATAAGTTGGACTATACCAAGTAGATGCTTCTTGGTGAATATATTGACATATATATATAAACAAACCAAATACTGTTTCGTCAAATACAATGAATATGCTATTTTCGGTTACTTTCTGGGATTTTATGAACTCTCTCAATTGATTTCTAATAAATACTGTAATACAACCGAAAAACCTGCCAGAATTTGATAGTTTATCTCCATGTTTTGTAATTGATTCATTATATGGAAATATTTGTTGATGAAATAATACCATTTATGAAGTTTGACACATTTTTTTACCCCGACAACATACTCTGTGCCTCTTCAAGGTGTCAATATCAGCCACGTGACTTGTCCATTGTAATTTGTAAAACCTCCGACTGATTTGCTTTTCCTTGGAAAAGAAATTTTCGGCGTGATTTTGTTTACGATATATACGATAAATTACACATGCGAGCTAGGTAATGCTTAGGATTGTCAAATCCTCGGAAAGAAAACTTCGACCTCAATCTTCACTGTCTGTCTTGATTCTTAAAGATAAAAAACACTTTATGTTGAAATCTTGGAAAAAAACGAATTTAAATTGTAGATTTGGCAATCCAGTGGCCCATAATATGAATTTAAGATACAGTGCCTACTACCTACAACCCTAATTTCAACTTTGACAGTCGAATTCATTTTACAGGATTTGAGATTATATATTGTAAAAACATAGATCAGGACCGCACTAAAACAATCAACAATCAAACTTTTTCGTAACTATATATATGAGTTTAACTATGGAATGCAGTGACCTTTTTCTTGCTGCCAGGAAAGTAATCCAATGTTTGAAAATAAGATTAAAATGTTTGAAATAAGATTTCATGACAGTCGATGGAATAATTCAGATGGGTTGAAAAATGGATCAACATGAACAAAATGCAAAAAGGCTAAAAATCTTCTCCATATCTTTACAGAGTTTTGCCCCTGAATTCTTGCTCAAATCAAGTGATTTCGGATACAAGTGGTGCTTCTTCATACCCTAAGATAATCGCCCATTAAGTGCATATAGAATCAGAGGTAGAAGAACTTGAAGGAGCTAGAAATGGCATCTTATAAAGTGGACCCGAACAAATGTCATTGCTATAAGTTTGTGATCTAAGATTAGGAGTTCTCTAGCAGTCCGTTGGCTAAGACGTATGATTTCACTTACAATCCTGCTCCACCATGTCTGATATGAACGTTTTCGGTCCATGGTCTGGACCACCGGCAACTGCCCAGGTTTTCCTTCACCAAAGCCTACAATTGCACTATTGCAGAGTGTGGGTTATAACTGTTAGACTGGATTGAAGTCAGGAAGGATTTTGAATTCATGGTACGATTGGCAACAGTACTTCTGCAGTGGATTAGTCTGTATTTCATGGCACAAACCAGTTTGCAACATTTGGTGGGGGTTTAATCATCAGGCATTGAGTACTGAGAGCAAAGTCATAGATTTTTCCCCTGAAGACACATTGCTGAGACTCTGCTCTCTGTTAGGACAGCCAAGAAGATAATTACAGACCTGAAGATCCTCACAAAGGACAGTGTAGTGCCTCCCGAGATTACCATGGAGATAGAAATGTCACATCTTTTCAGATCAACATCATCAGTGGCCGATCTTTGGTTAATTTGGTAAAACCTCTTCAGTCGGTTACCTTAGCTCCTCAACAAAAGGGGTTTGCAACCATTCCAGCCATCGTCAGAAGATGGCCAAATTAAATGTTTGTGTGAGTTTCTACACATGATGAATGTCCTTTATTCATTTAGCTGAGTATTTTTTAGTTCTAGATCAGAAACAAAATTTCATGGAAACAGCATAATACCAAGTTAAATGAACTAGACATTATGTTTTTTTCACTTCTGGTCTAAACAAAATTCTGAGTTGCATTTCCATGGAATCTGTCAAAATAAAAATTCAGAAGTTGAAAACCTAAAAAGGCTCTTTGACACATGATGATGGTTCCAAATAAAAAGATAATAAGCTAATAATCTAGGCCTTATTGTTGTTTGAGTTTTTATCTGAATATAAAAAACCTGCACCCATGGATGCATGTCGGGAAGTCATTTCTATATCCCACACCAAATCAACTGAAGTCAAACCAAGTTTTAGCACCTATATGATTAAAGATTTCCTAAATCACTGAACACATGACATCATATATAATGGCTCCTTTTTGGATCAAAGTTGAATCTGTTAAATAAGGGTAAGATCCCGGAAACGAGGACCAAAGCAAACTGTTCTGATGTTATTGATAACTCTTGTTGCCGGTACAACCCGAGGAAAGCATCATCACAGGCACATTTGCTCATATTAGGTTAAGAAGGTGCTCAAGTTACAGATATTACTAAATAAAGAATATTTCATCCTTTATTCTCAGTTAAGAAATTAAGGCTGTTCAAAATCTTGCATTCCTACATTGCAACGTTCCTAATTCAGCCGTTTTCAACAAAAAGTGGCTCTTACGGTTTTCCATAAACCTTGGTGATTTTGGTCGTCCTCACTTTTTGCTTGCAAATACATGCTATAGCGTCTTATATTAGTTACTGAATACACTATTACAGTATTGAATAACACCACCCCTTTCCCTTGTTATCAATATTAATGTTAGTGCGTGACAATGAAAAACACATCTCTTTTCAAATGATACTTTTAATTCATAACACACATGCTCAATTCTCGTTTTGTGGATATTCGGTCCTTGTACTTCGTTTAGCAAGTCATAAGTAGGCTGCACCAAGCAAGTACAATCTTTGATACGCCATGCTCACCTGCTAAACCATGAGTAAATACTTGTGCACCAGTCATTATATTATGCCACGTGTCAAGCAATGCGCCCAGAGGGTTCTCGTAAGATCGGGGTCAAATACTTTTGTTAGTGTCACTATATATTTATGGGAAAACGATTGCTGATCTACGTCCGGGAAGGAGATGCAAGTTATTCATAACATTAAACTTTTGTTAGAATTGTTTGCTTTAGATTTGATGAACAAATTATTAAGTTGATACCCCTTGTCACAGAAAGAACAATTTTTGTCTGATATGGTTCCGAAAGCGCCATGTGAAGGCGGAGTGAAACGCTGCACCGTAATAGTATAAGGTATGAACGTATGGATGCTTTGAACTGCAAGTGACCATCGCTACTGTCCAAGAGTTTACAAACAGTCATTTCCAGTGAAATCACGTGGGTCAGATTATGAATAACCAACCAGAAACATTCAAAAAGCCAAAAACCGCCAGCTGATTCCTTACGGGAGAATTTGACCACGACACGGTGGCTCGCTAGGTTTGCAAAGTCCTGCGCCCTTGATGCATTCTTCGATATCTTTGAAAGTCCATGGATTCTTAAGGTCCGTGAAATGACAGTTTCGAATACACTCTGCGTATACCTTGCTTAACTTCGTGTCGTCAGCAAAACGACTTTTGATAATGGTGGCAACAGCTTCCATCTGATCGCTGGTCTGCAGATACTCGATACGGTCGACTGTAACGCCGCGGGAATGGACTCCTAGACAGCATGAGAAGATGGCGCCGCGTAACGTGGTGGTTGTGTCGCGGAGATCCACTTTAAGCTCGGTGCAGTATTGAGTTGTATAATTCAGGGGCTGGCACAAGATGGTGCACACATCGTTTGTGTGGTCGTTATCGGAGCTTGACACTTGGCAGATCAAAAACACAACCTGAAAGCAGAAACACGTATAAAGAGTTCAATTTCACGATCGGTACAGCAATAGTCTGGGACTTGATACAAACTTACACCCAGAGACAATTTTACCATAAACCTAAAAATTAATGATACAACGAAAACGCCTAACAAATAATTTGGAAGGAAAGTAGTAAACATCAATTGGACTGTCAGTCTGTTTTTACATAACCTTGGGTATCACTTTATATATTGATAACTTTAACCAATCTTTGGTGCAATATTTATATAAACATATCATAATTCTTATAGGCTTTCTGTAAACTGACAGTCATATTGACAATGGCATTTCAGTCTATTTCGGTAATTTGTCCGTTATAGCGGGGTGCACGTGCAGCTGCCTCTGTCAGCTACTTGAAATAGACATTGTTTCTCCGAGGGAAGATTCAACGTTACAATTTTTCAATATATTTAGAGAATGTTACGATATAAAGAAACATATGTTTTATCTGCATCATCAAAATCACCTTCATTTCGTATGGGGATTGTTGTAGTGATTAGCTACAAACTGACTGAAATCAAATCATTACTTCCTTACTTAGTCTTAAATTGGGTTGTTACTCGTCACTCATCTATGACGGAATCCCGCTCATCATTCAAGTGCGCGTGGGTTCAGCTAGAACACCTCGGTCTCAGTCGGTAACCATTACATACTTGGAAACAATGTGGGTACAACGTGTGAGTACAACGATCAGTTACTGTGTATCATCAATCGATTTTTATCGGTACCAATTGGCAGCTGGTGGTTAGCTCCCTTTGGCCTTGTGTATCCGTATCTTTGTCAATATCAGCATTAAACGTGGACTGCATGAAACGCACGTGCGTAACTAGACATGTGGATGAGCTCAATTTACAACATATATTAAAATGTCACGACAACTATTACAATAGTCCCTGAAAGTGCAAAATATCACAGATAAATAAATTGCGTATCGATGTGTACAAAGATGGCAGGAGGCAGTCAAGCTGCAAACATAAGAAACTTAAGGAATTTCATAATGTTCACCATGTTCCAATGCTAAGATAAGCCTTGCCACATTTCCCGTACTTTTCGGTGCTTGTCGTCCAGGTTGTTGCGATGGAACGCGATAATCCAATGAAACATCATATGAGAATTATAACTTTTCGCCGAAACTAATTTTTGAACACGAATTACGACGGTCCGGCAGCATGGTTTGAACAAGACAGTTATAGAGACTGGTGCAATTTAATGCTATGCGGGGGAAGAGGAATGTTCACTGGCTTATAGACGGTTTGAAGCATGCCATTATGACTACAGTTTATATTGAACTTTCAAACAGTTTATACGCAAGTGAACAATTACTATTACTAATAGCCTTTCCAAATTTTCCCAGTGTTCATAACCCTTTCTATTTCTCTTAGCAGTCATAACGGTTTCTTTACTCTTAGTTTTTACACTTTTAAATATTTCTCATACTATCTATAGCCATTTTTATTATTTGTTGTATGTTTAAGCGTTTCTATTACTCCTAGTATTTGTAGCGGATTCCGTCCTCTTTAAAGCCGTCGCTTCTACTCCTAGTATTTGTAGCCGTTCTATTGGTAAGTGAGGTCAGAAGGGCGGTTTTTTCTAGATACAAGGGTAATTTTTTAAAAGTTCGTAGAATACTAGTAAGCATGATGTAACAATCCACTACTTCCAAATTATTTATGAACATGGGAAGGAATCTTTTTCTGAAAACATGGTCGATACATATTGTGATGACTCCATTTCTTTCTCCACAGTGGCAGACAGACGTGTGACCATTCATACATAGCTGAGACACTGGACATTAGTTTTGAGTCGGTATACACAATACTGACAGATGTTCTTCACATGAGCAAGCGCTCTGCAAGATGGGTGACAAGAACTGATGACCAGATACAGAAACGCCTGGACATTTTAAAGAAACTTTTGGATCGATTCAGGCGAGACATGGATATTTTCCTTAAACGATTATTGACCCAGATTGAGACTTTGGTACATCACTTTGACCCTGAAACCAAACTCCAACAGCAAACAGCATGCCAATTCCTCACCCCCAAAAAAGTTCAAACAAGTTGCATCTGCTGGAAATTTGATGGCCTTGGTTCTTTTGGGATATCCAGGGTATCATCAGATTACGTAGAGAAGGGTCAACTTTCGACGGACATATAATGCTAATAAAATGAGGTAATTCAGGGCAGCCATTAAGGCCAAGCGGCGAGGGAAGCTCAGTGCAGGAGTGCTGCTCCTTCAGGACAATGCTCCCGTCCACACAGGACATGTTGCTGTCACTGCCGCGACCGAATGTTACTTTGAAATTCTTCCAAATCCACCCTACTCCCAAGATTTGGCACCATCGGACTTCTTCTTCCCTTATCTGATGAATTATTTACGTGGTAACAACAGCCCGATTGCTGAGAGATTTCTTGAGACCCAGGATGCGGAGTTCTACGAGAATGGCATGAAGCTTGAACGTTGGTCCGAATGTATTGATGTCAGACTTATGTTAAAAAATGAAATGTAAAAAGTGATACTTTTATCTTTTCTTTTTTATATTTTCATTATTTTTCAGTTTTATATTTATCCTCGTAGGGATATAGATCTCCGTGATTACGTCAGACGGGCGGTTGTCTCTTGATAGGGTTGCCCATCAAGTGTGATGATTAAAGGTGGTCGGTTGTCTCTAGTTTGAGATGTAGATCTCAGTGATTATGTTAGGAGGATGGGTGTCTCTAGATAGGGTTGTCCATCTCTTTGATGGTTAAAGGTGGTCGATTTTCTCCAATTTGAGATATAGATCTTTGTGATTACGTCAGGAGGGCGGTTGTCTCTAGATAGGAGTGTAGATCTCTCTGATGATATAAGGAGGGCGGAATGGAACGGTAAACCCGACAAGATAAATAGATGGAATGGTAAACCCGGCAAGACAAATAGATGGAATGGTAAACCCGACAAGATAAATAAATAGAATGAGAACCCCGACATTATCGACTTTCCTCGATTTCATGACTTGGGTAGTCAGTAGAACAAAATTGTGACTGTGTCATACTATGCTTCCCTCACTCTTACCTGAATATCGATATATCCCTCGTAATCGCTCGGGTCATACTTATACTCAGACACTAATGCCGTATCATAGTATGATACATTCACTCATACAATATCTTCTTTGTTATTATATGATTATTGTGGTAAACGAAACGGGGAAATAACATAGTTTTAACAAACGTCATTCACTCCAATTGGAAATTCTATTTTCAGAAAGTTAATTTAAATTACAAACCATCTCAAACTGCACTCATGAAAACCAATGTCACGTAATATACTTATGTATTCTAGCAGTTTCGATTAACAGGTAATATAAGATTAAGATGTAATATGAGACCAGACTGAATGTCACGGTAGCATGATCATTTGGCGAATTGTACTCTACTTAAACCTGGGTACGTCGGCCTTTCAAACGCTTATGCTACATATATATGACGAGTTACACTGGCGTTTCAGAGGATAATGACAATGATAATGGTGGACAATGGCAATACGCTGTCCCTTCAAAATGCTATACCATTGCTACACTAATAGTGAATGTTCTGTTCTGTACCAGGGAGAAAGATCAGACAAGTATTGTGTCAAGCAAGGTGTAGGTCAAGGAAGAGTTATCTCATCTTGGTTCTTTCTCGTATTTATCAATGACTTAATAACTTCCCTCAGAGAAGCCAACTGTGGTATATGTGTATATGGCATGCATGTTCCTGCAGTCTTGCTTGCTGACGATAACACTCTTGTTAGTGCATCACCTAAAGGTTTACAATCATCACTTGACATCGTTTCCTCATATTCCTCAGGTGCCAAAACGTAATACTTATTTCTGTCTGGACGTTTGTACATGCGAGTAACGAATGGGCGTAGTGTACGTCGGTTTGTAAATACAAAACTCCAAATGATGGAGAACGTGAATGCTTAGCCATCTGGATCCGACACCGGGCCATGGCGAGAGAGGGCAGCACGCTAACCACTACACCATGAATGAATTTCAAAATGCTAACACGGATTTTATAACGGATATCGCTGGATGGATTTCAAAATGCTAATACAGATTTTATAACGACTAACGATGGGTGGATTTCAAAATGCTAATACGGATTTTATAACGAATAACGCTGGATGGATTTCAAAATGCTAATACTGATTTTATAACGACTAATGCTGGATGGATTTCAAAATGCTAATACTGATTTTATAACGACTAATGCGTGATGGATTTCAAAATGCTAATACGGATTTTATAACGACTAACGCGTGATGGATTTCAAAATGCTAATACTGATTTTATAACTACTAACGATGGATGGATTTCAAAATGCTAATACGGATTTTATAACGAATAACGCTGGATGGATTTCAAAATGCTAATACTGATTTTATAACGACTAATGCTGGATGGATTTCAAAATGCTAATACTGATTTTATAACGACTAACGCGTGATGGATTTCAAAATGCTAATACGGATTTTATAACGACTAACGCGTGATGGATTTCAAAATGCTAATACGGATTTTAAAACGACTAACGCTGGATGGATTTCAAAATGCTAATACGGATTTTAAAACGACTAACGCTGAACTTCCAAATACTATAGGCTACTATTTGGTTTAAACATATTTTTATTCAAGGAGAATCTGGTTCAGCAAACAAGCAAAACTCTGCTTATGTTGAAGGGGCACAGAGTATGCTGTTTGAGTTAAATATGCCAAACTTCATAAATGGTGTTATTTCATCGACAAGTAGTGGTTGTTTCTGAAAATTAACGTCTCAATGCTTACATGTTAGTATAGTGACAATATAAAAAAGGAAAAAGTCGAGATTTATGATCGAAAACCGGGCAGTGGCGCTCGTCAATCACTCAAACATATTTTTGGAAACTTATTTATAACATGCACAACGAGAAATATTGGTTGGTATTGGTGAGTAGGTCATTTAACTGGGAAAATGGTCGCAGAATTTCGACTTCTTAACATGCCTAATGACCATGTTTAATTTACAATCGAAAACAAGAAAATATCATAATTTTGGCATTTAAGGGATAAAGGTGCAACAGATCAAATGATATTTCGTCTCTATTTAACCAACCTACAAAGTTCCTGAAACATACTCTGTGTCACTGAAAAGCCTCACCAGCTGCAGCACATACATCAGATAAATAAATACACAAGAAGTAGACACAACACATGACAATATAAAGCACAATCAAAATAAAGTATGTGTACAACAAGTGCTTATGTACATGTTCTTTGCAGTTTGACTTCATTCATAATAACACTATTAGGATTAATTATATAAGCGTTTAGTCTTAATGATGTATTGATGAAGGTACTTTACTATATGCAAATCGACAACATTAGTTTCTTGAGGTGTTCCGTATAACACAGTTTAGAGGCTATAGCCATTTGCATAGAAAAATGAATTATTTCTAGCAACCGTATACAACTCACATGTAAACAGGTAATATACAACATCTTCATTGTGATACCCACAAGCACATTCAGGAGTGTTTGAGATATGTCTATTTACTTTATCTGCGTTCAGATCACTGCATCCAAGCTTAAGCCTACTGTGTATAATCTGACAGAAACGACTTCCATAATTCAATTCAAAATAATTGCTATTAAATTCATTACTTTTCAACAGAGATTTAATTTCACTAATTGTGTTTGCTCGCATGAATTTATCAGGTAATGAATTCTACATTTTAGTGTCAGGCAGGAAAGATTGTTCATATAATTTAGTTTTACAGTTCGTAGTCTGTTAATTGGAAATACTACTTTTTGAACACATGTGGAATTGCACAGTTCTGTTAAGCGACAGATAATGTCGGAGTGACGCTTTGCTTCAAATGAGACTATAGAACCTAGGCGAACGTATGAAAGAAGAAATCAAGAACTGACTGCATCCGGATTAAAAGTGACACAAACATGTTTCCTTCATATCTTCATGGAGTATTTTTTCTTCTCTGTGTCATTTTTAATTTTATATATTAACTATGATTTAATTCATATGAATTGTTTGCTGATTACAGAATGTCAACTTTAGGCCATCTGTTGGAGCATTACCCTAAACAGTAAGTAGGGTCACTGAAATACTATTGTATTACTTGTCTTAAATTGCCTCTTAAGCCCTAACTATCAGCCTGGGGCTTGCAGCGATTTGATGGCTTCACGCGCTGTGTCCTGTTCACATTCACTGACGACGTATTCACTGGAGCCATATTATTGCACGACTGTTATGAAGCAATACTCTTTAAGGGGTTAAGAAAGTGAGATGTATTATATGAACACCCTCATTAATTGTCTTGGCTATTGTGCTCTCAATTAGCTCAAGTGTAGCCCTAGGCGAGCCACGGCGCTCTCCATTCAACCCAGCAAAGAAGAAAAACAGCTCCTCAGTCAATACATTTGAAGCTATATGCACCCCGCGACTGCTCCTATAGTTAAGTGAATAGAAGTTAATCCCATCTACGCTACACTCAGCCGATGATACAGGGAGACTAAACATTCCAAACTATCACTTTTCTGTCAGTTTAGAATCAAAGTTCGTGTTCATGACCCGTATTCTATTGATCCAATTGAGAAAAGGTGTGCATTACAAGCAAATTGCTTAGAGAAAATGGCTCAAATGTATTTGTATTTCAACGTAAAAACGTCATGATTTCATTAGATGCGTCCTATGGTATATAAATATACAACACACGAGGGACACCATGGATACATAAGGCAATGAGAAGAACTAAAACATCGGTAGTAACCAAAACAATCAGAGTCACGGACAATTTGTTTATATATCAGTCGTGAGAGCATCCCTGGGCCTCACTGATCACTGGAGCTAGGAAGATCTCCATCGTTTGAATGGCTTTGGCAAACTCGAAGTTGAGATGAGTGACTCCAACGCACAATGAACGATGCGAAGTTTACGAAAAGCGATAAGCTTGAAATACTTCCTACTTCAATGTGAAAACTATTTTAGTTCCTTTAGGTATATGTTATAACTAAGTTATGAACGACCCGAACAACAGTTATACTTCTGTCATCAAGTCGCACCGTCATACAGATAATCAGTTTAGTTTACTTACCAATGTCGAACAGCGTAAATCCATAATAAGGTACTTGATCCACAGTCTTGAGAATGAAGTCAAGCACAGAGATTGATCTGCTTTACTTCTACACCAGCCTTATAAACGTGTGCTCTTCTGTTTCCGCAATCAGTCTTTCTGACTCTATAGTCTGTCACTTGGGGCGGGGCCTATTGCAGAGCTGGCTTCTTGGCTCCTCCTCTCTCTCTCTCTCTCTCTCTCTCTCTCTCTCTCTCTCTCTCTCTCTCTCTCTCTCTCTCTCTCTCTCTCTCTCTCTCTCTCTCTCTCTCTCTCTCTCTCTCTCTCTCTCTCTCTCTCTCTCTCTCTCTCCGTAGAATTATGTGTTTCAATGAGTCTACCTACTAGATCTTCTGTGTTGGTTGCCATCATCAGAACGTTACGTCAATGCATTACTCCGACAGCGCGATTGATTCGGAAGTGGTAGTGTAATGGTTTCGGAAAGGAATAAACGTAGGTTTAGGGTGCTATATCTGGACGTTATTCAGGTATTCTCATAGCGCACGACGGCAACAACCGTTGATAGTCCGGCATCGCAGCACATGGTCCAATGTCGTAAGAGCGATGAAGGCTTTCCTGCAGCAAACTGGGGTCAATGTGATTATGTGACTCACTTATTCACCATCAGTCTACCCCTCCGAATACATGTCGAACGAGTTTTGGAGGAATATTTACAGACGTCAGCTTATGCTGACCTTACAATAAGAATGGAGAGATATTATTGAGGCCATTACAAGTGGTTTATGTGTTTCTTTACCAGAAGGTAGCAGAGCAGATAGAGACTACACCAGATGCCGAATGTGACAAGGGAGCTGCCTTAGTTTGGAAGACGCTATAAAGAATATCTCATATACTTTTCGTAAATGATAGTAATAAATGACATCTCATGTCCATCTCTACACTATCACGGCCTAAACGAAAAGATTTCCAACTCTTCCCACTCCGCCCTTGACATAACGGCCCATAAGATTTTAGCCTACTGCAGGCCCTTCTGATAAGCAAATCAGAAGACAGCTTGAATAATGAACTTCCGATGTCAACGACAAATATAGCGGCAGCACTGACTCGTGGCTTCCCTCCTACCAACAGATCATTAAACATAATATTTTCAAGTGTAATTTCAAGCATATACTACTTAGTTGGACACACGATAGATTTATCAATTTTCGAAATTTTCGAACAAAAAATCGTGAAGTGTTCGTGGCCAAACTTTGTTGAATTGGAAGCCACGGTATGAATAATGGTGAACATCGTTAACAATAGTTTTGTGTTTTGTGAATAAAACGCCTTATTACATTGATGAAATTAACAAGAGTCTTAAACAATTAAATTTCACACACTTAAAATCAACATTTATTTGTGGTCGAATTTTCTGACTTATTGTGTATATAACAAACGAACGTGGCGCGAGCATGACGTGACTTAGTTGAAATATCGCCGAACTACGATATCGGAAATATAAAAACTTTTTTACAACCAGAAAAGCGGAAACGGCAGCAACTTTTGTCAATCTAATAGCAATGCTAATACTATGTTATTAAATTGGTTAATTTACAACATTGCTTTAAGAAATTATATTTCATCCTTTGTTCTCATTGCAGCTTCAAACATTACTAGTTCAGCCGTTTTCAACTGTCATTATTTTGTTCGTATTGTGCACAGCTGACGATAGATTTGTTATATGTCCAAGCCGACAACGGCTGTCTGAATATTTTAGTGCTGTTTGGAAGTTAACTGTAAAGAATGATAATTATAAGTATTTCATTGCATCGATAGAAAGCTAAAGTGAATGCCTGTGTCCTCTAATACTTTAAAATGACTAATTTGAACCAGAAAGGCGTGCAATAGTGCCTTTAAAAGTACAGTGAAATATTGTATGCCATACGAGTGTATTCAGAATAATTGATAAATACAAAAACAAATAAAAACTTTTTACGAAACAATACTTGAGGAAAGCCCAACGACCAGTTGACTAGTCAATTAAAGAATGTGAATTGTATACACAGTGTTTGTTCATGATTAAACATTGTACGGGGATTATGTAACTGTGTAACAAATAAATCAGCTAATGTGACGCAATGGAACATGCCCCATGCAGATACATATTTATATGTTAGTTCTCTGACAAAGAATTTGTAGCTGCTACTAGGTGCAGACGAGAGTCCATCACTCGACGTATGTAGATATACGGGCATCGAAGAGGCGCCTGATTGCGGCCGCGAGGTTCTGCAGACCGTATGCTGCCAGCCTACCCCCCAAATTTCTCAACTTCTCTGTTTCTAAAACCAACCCGAGTCTTTCTATCATCTCTCATATATCTTGTCACCGTATCTTGCATGCATAATTTGTATTGATTCAGAACATTCTACGTAGTCCGATGTAATTTTTATTTGTACCAACAATGTTGAATTCAAACAGTACACATACTATTATGCGATCAGTGTACTCTTTCCATGGTCATGGGGAGCAGTCATCGATGTATCAAGCGAGAAAAAATAGCTCGGCTTAGTATGTAATCTATTAATAGACCGCTTCTAACTAAGTTTCAAACTTGTAATGACCGATTATCAATTCCTCAGGGTATTTCTTATTCAGCGAAAAGCATGTCGCATAGATGCAGAGCTGCAGGACTGACACGTGTTGGAGACGGTGTACACGTGCTCACAGTGTTGCTGATCGATCAATGCAAACCTTTTACAAAAGAGGCAATTTCGTCAATATTTGACGTTTTACATCTATTTTATTGAAAGGCAGGATATCTGAATATTCATGGTCATCGATGAGTAAAGAACACGGAAATCTGGAAAGCGTGAATTAAACATCAGCAATGAACAGGACCTGTGGATGATATATTGAGCTCACACGCACACGGACATGCTCCGACATATACATAAACATGTGTAAGCACACTTGCATCCAAGAGGTATTTTCATATACACAACCTCAATATAAACATGCATAATCAAATCTCTCTAAATACGATGTAGGGTGCCAGTCCTGAAAATCAAAATTGTTTAGCAAACTGAAATTGAATTGACTTAAAATTATTGCCAATGCAATCAGATTTTTATATACATACGTCTACGTACGCTTTTGTAACATATTTAGTTCAATAACACATTAAATGAACGAACTCTTGGGATTTGTGAGGTAGCTGCAAAAAGGCTATATATGCCTACGGCATGACGGTAAACAAGGCAGACTATCGACTCACATTACTCTCCGTCAGCGCACGGTGGTAGAACGGGCAGACTCGCCCTTCACATTACTCTCCGTCAGCGCACTGAGGTAGTACGGGCAGACTCGCCCTTCACATTACTCTCCGTCAGCGCACTGAGGTAGTACGGGCAGACTCGTCCCTCACATTACTCTCCGTCAGCGCACTGAGGTAGTACGGGCAGACTCGCCCTTCACATTACTCTCCGTCAGCGCACTGAGGTAGTACGGGCAGACTCGCCCTTCACATTACTCTCCGTCAGCGCACGGTGTTAGTAATGGCAGACCCGCCCCTCATATTACTCTCCGTCAGCGCACTGAGGTAGTAATGGCAGACTCGCCCTTACATTACTCTCCGTCTGTGGCACGGTGGTAGTGTGTGCAGACTCGCCCTTCACATTACTCTCCGTCTGTGGCACGGTGGTAGTAATGGCAGACTCGCCCTTACATTACTCTCCGTCTGTGGCACGGTGGTAGTGCGGGCAGACTCGCCCTTACATTACTCTCCGTCTGTGGCACGGTGGTAGTGCGGGCAGACTCGCCCTTCACATTACTCTCCGTCTGTGGCACGGTGGTAGTGTGTGCAGACTCGCCCTTCACATTACTCTCCGTCTGTGGCACGGTGGTAGTAATGGCAGACTCGCCCTTACATTACTCTCCGTCTGTGGCACGGTGGTAGTGCGGGCAGACTCGCCCTAACATTACTCTCCGTCTGTGGCACGGTGGTGGTGCGGGCAGACTCGCCCATCACATTACTACCCGTCTGAGGAACTGAGGTAGTACGGGCAGACTCGCCCTTAGATTTCTCCCGTCTAAGATCTAATTCATAATGCAAAACCTACCTTTGTGTATCGGGAAGTATAACAATAATATTTGTCAACATATATTAGTTGGGAAATATCTAGTATCACGTGACCTTACAATTGGTAAGTGGAATAGAGTTAAGGTGTCTGCTCATCGGTAGTCGTGTTGACATGTTCTTAATAAAGAAAAACCCTGATAAACACTGAGAGGCGTCTGAAAATTTCAAAACAAGTAAGACTGAAATTCCGTTTACATTTTGTTGTCAGAATTTAAGCCAACACTTAAAGTAGTAACCTCTCCAAAAAAGATGAAGTTTTTTGGTTAACTGCATTAAACGGCCTGAAGAAGCAGACACAGAGTGTACCCGACGAAAAAGGTTAGCCAAACATAATTCAACTTCATCTACTTTTTTAAATGTATGTTACCATGGAGTTGGAAAACTCTTTGTGATATGAATATATCACATATTGATCAAGCTTAATTTATACTTTTACACAAACCTTAACAATTGAACAATGACTGTTGAAGTAATATCAATATCATATCTTTCTTCTCGGAAGCATTCCAAGTTCTTGGTTATCAAGAATAATCAATTAGAATTGCAAGGGCGTGTTCGTCCATAGTGAAATTGAAATAAGATAGAATTTGTATTTTAAGACTAGTACACGTTATGATTTCTCATTGAATCTATGACGTATTGATTAGAACGTTTGTCAAAATAGTTTTTAGTCATAGGGAATGAATACCATTATCAGGAAGGGCTACACAAATGGGATACAATCTTGATGTGCCTCCATTCTACACATCACGGAGTTGAGATCGTATTTGAAAAAATCCCTTTATCTTACAGCTCTCCTTTTTTGTCTGTTGAACCTTTTTTCAGTCCGTTTGTCTGTCGATTACCAAGCCTCTCACGCACTGTCCTTGGCCTGGTGGGCCTAAACTGGCTGGCTGGACTCTGGCGTGACGGGGAATGGCCAGTACTCATCCATCAAACTCACCCTTCACCCCTGACCAGAGTGAGGAAGCAGAAACGTGAATTGTGGCTGTCAGAGAGAAGACATATTTACGTACTTGCGTCAGCAGAGCGATCGTGATTGATGACATGTTGTCAGGGGATAAACGGCTCCTCAGTTTACTCAACTCGGATTTAACGTCCAAAGAAAAGGCATCTAATAACGTTCATGTTTATGTGGGAGAAAACGTGTTACTAAGGTACACAAGTCGTATTGATTAAGCAGATAGGAATATTATTTTTGTACACAAGTAGTATTGTTTGGTGAAATAAGACATGAGGTACAAAAAGACGTATTGCTGAGTTACCTAACCCCTACTACATCGATACACAAGACATTCGCTTTGCGCACACAAGACGTGTAACTGACGTAAACAAGGTGTGTCAAATAGTGACACGATGCGTGTCACATAAAACACGACACGTGTTACATAAGAACACGATACGTGTCACATATGAACACAAGACGTGTTACATAAGAACACAAAACGTGTCACTAAAGAACACAAGATGTCTTACATATGAACAAAATATTTATTACATTAGAACACAAAACGTGTCACACAAGATCACGATGCGTGTCACAAGACCACGATACGTGTCACAAGATCACGATGCTTGTCACATATGAACACAAGTCGTGTTACATAAGAACCCCATGAGTGCCACATATGAACACAAGTGAGTTGGGGTTTAACGCCGCTTTCAAGATTATTTCACTTTTATCGCGGCTGCTTGTATTATTGCAGGGAGAAAGCCCGCAACACCATTGTGGCTATGCATTGCGGTGAAACATGCGAGCATATGGACACGAGACGTGTTACAAATGCAAACATGATGTGTCACAAAAGAACTCAAGACGTGTACATTAGAACACAGGATGTGTCCTACAACAACACAAGACGTGTCACATAAGAACACAGGACGTGTCCTACAACAACTCAAGACGTGTCACATAAGAACACAGGACGTGTCCTACAACAACAAAAGTAGTGTCACATAAGAACCCAGGACGTATCCTACAACAACACAAGACGTGTCACATAAGAACACAGGACGTGTCCTACAACAACACAAGACATGTCACATAAGAACACAGGACGTATCCTACAACAACAAAAGTAGTGTCACATAAGAACACAGGACGTGTCCTACAACAACACAAGACATGTCACATAAGACAACAGGACGTGTCCTACAACAACACAAGACGTGTCACATAAGAACACAGGACGTGTCCTACAACAACACAAGACATGTCACATAAGAACACAAGATATGTCAGAAAAAAAATAATGGCATGTCACATAAGAACACAGGACGTGTCCTACAACAAAACAAGACGTGTCACATAAAAATTTAAGACATGTCACAAAAGAACACTACACGTACTACATAAAGAATAAAAGACGTGTCATATCATGAAATTTGATACTGAACTCCTTTTCGATGGAAAAAAAATCAAAACAATTGATGACATCAAACCTTAATAATACACTCGAAATGTTTGTACATGTATATGATATAAGTACGACCTAACACCATCGCACTGGGAATAGCGAAAACCAACATAAAAACTATGCATATTCAGCTGAATAAAAATCGTGGCACAAAGGTGTTTGTAACATTACGTCGTCTACTGTTTCCGCTTCAACAAGCTGTTGACAGAATAAATTGCGTTGATGTTAAATACATGAAACGTCATTCAGTGGACATGAGATGCTTTGTGCGGCGATATCCGCGAAAGATCAATCATCATACAATACTCTCGGCTCCTAAAGAGAACAGTTTATTGTCCACCCATGTCTGTAACATTGTCAGTTGAAAAACCCGATTCAATTTCAATGACGTTTGTGCAAAATAATATTTCTTTTGTTCTGTATTGATATTTCATAGTTTCATATCAAGCAATTTGTTAACATTCGCACTTTCAACTGCGAATAGAGAAGGATAAACAGTTGAAATTTCAATAAATGCGATTTTCTTTATTACCAACTATCCATTAACTCAATAACCAATTATCTTTTGTGGAGCTATCATCTTATAAGTTTTAAATACAATTACAATGAAAGTCTCGTAAAGGTTATAGATGCGTGGTTAATGTGTCAGCCCAAGGTCCTGCCTGCCAAACCCAACCAACAACGTGGTCTGTCATATACTATTGTCTGAAAGCACCTGAGCATGGCTAAAGAGACATCAACTCAGGACAAGGATGGTCCCCATATTAACCTAAAAATTAGTTGCACAGTGACACGCAGTCACACGTGTTTAGAAACACTTTATCGTCACCGTTTGAGCTTCTAGTGGGTCTAGACAAGTCAACCTGCTATTATCTATATTGAACTCAGTCAACCAATACCTCTAGTATGGATACACACAAGTAACACTTGATCTTACTGCATGCCTTACAAAATATCACGTCTGTTGAAGTCATATATTCCAAACGCTTTCAATCGTGTTACTTTTGTCATATATTCGGCTCCCAGGGCTCGGCTCAACTTGGAACAGCAATCATGACATTTTGACACGTAATAAAGACAAAAGGAATGTGATATCATAATGCATTTTATAAGAAGCTATTCTAGAAACACGTTTAACGAGATGAAATCTTGCATAATACATATACGAACGAGGCCCCTTTTCAAACCCATACACCTGGGGAGAGACTCCATTGCTCTGTATCTTGATAACTGGTACTGCAGACATTGGAATCATTCTAAAGTTCACAAGCATAACTTTTTGATTAGATTCAGCATTATCGGATTGCAGATCTTAAAGCTCCATCTTACAAAGATGTGATTCCCATTAGTAGTATTTACATTCTCTTTCGACAGAGGTACTTTTGTAATGAAATTCTGTCGTAACCTCTGTTTTAATACCAACGCTGCTCGGGCTTCCGGTAAATTCCAAAAGCGGCAAGAACTTTCAACACAAACTATCTGCGAAATGCTTATTTATGAAAACCTTTTTGCATTGAAAACTGCGTCACCGAGGCCTTTGATTCAGTCACTTTATAACATGGTACTTTCTAGAAAGGAATCTCAAGGCGCGAAGTGCATAGTCAGCGGAGGAACCAAGAGTTTTGATAAGGGGTGGCGTTGAGGTTCAATGAATGTTTGAGGTAGGACACCCTACCACATCCGTTTTAAAAATCAATCCAAATCTATAAAATCGAGTTTCCTATTTACAAAAGGAAATTTGGGCTAGTAATGCCGACAGGTTTCTGAGAAGACGCTAAAAGGTTCTTAGGAATAATGCCTGTCACGTCCACAAACAGAAGAAGGTTTGGGGAGAGGCGGGCCATGAGTATAAACTTTGATTCAAAAGAGTCAAGATCTCATCACAAAACTGCAATTTTTTTAGGAAGAAGTCGAAAATGCGAAAAGTTTTGCGGCCTGAGGCAAAAAAGCAATCTGACCGGATGAATGAATTTTTATCATTACTTAAAGTTTTTAATGATAACATAGGAGTTTATGACACTTGCCTTATACCACACATTGTTAACAGGTACTCGTCACATCTACATACATCACTAGCTCTGACAGTTAGGTCATGTTTGGTTGTCACTAACCAGGCAGTGGACAATTGACAGTGTTGAGTGAGGTGGTGAACTTGTCAAGTGGAATGACGATCTACTCTGGGAAACATTGTTGTTAATGATAAGAGGAAAATCTATCTACAACTCATCCATCGAAAGAAAATAATTACTAGGAAAAAAAGTAACTTTGGAATTCATTCAGTCTGATTAAAATCGACCGTGTTCCGAGGAATAAAAGTTTCAAATTATTGAGTCTATCGAGATTCGAACTCTATCTGTCTAGGCTATCCTCTCCACTAGGTCTGACTAGGTCACATCGTGACGTAATGCGTGGCGATCAGTTTGTTGGTACTTGTTCCACTAGGTAGACGCCGTAATTCTGTGAACATCAAAACGTAGAGCTACGTAATTTTGTGACATCCCAGTCTCTAACATGCTAAAGGCACGTAGTTGGCTGGAAAGGAATCAGGGAATTAGGAAGGAGCGAGAGCAGATTCAAATACGCTGATTTAGCAGGATGGTAAACAATGTGATTTCACATTTGGTTACAGATCATTTCGCTTTGCAGCAGCTCATATTTGGAACTCTCTGCCTATTGAACTTCGAACAATTTCTTCATGTGAACTTTTTAAACGCCAACTCAAAACCCATCTTTTCCCCAATACCTGTTAGCGCTTTGAGCATACCATGTGTGGAGTTTAAGCGCAATACAAGCAGACGTTATTATTATTATTATTAAGCACCATAATTATCAAATTAATATCTATGTAATGCACAGTTACTATTTTCTTCTATAGTATATAAAAAGAAGAAAACGACAATGAAAACAAAAAATGATGGTATGGAAAAGAAACTAGACGAAGCAGATGAAATGCATGAAAAAGAAGAAATTTGAAAGGCATTACTGAGACAAAAAAACAATTTGGATAAATTATACGCTCAGAAAGGTATTATTGATAAGATTACGAGGATAGAAAAATTTTCATTTCTGGCAGAGGTTTCAAGATTTGATTTGATGAAGTACACGAAGACCTTTCTCGACTTCTCATTGTCGATAGGTTTTTTAAAGGCCTTTGATTCAGTAGACAGAACATATCTCAATATGGGGAACTATAGAGAGAAAACCAATAGAAGTTATCCACACTAAATTTTGTAAGTTTATATTAAGAGTTGGTTATCGCGCAAGCAATTTGGCAGCTTTAGGCGAATGTGGACGCCATCCATTGTTTATCAATCAACAGCTTAGGGTAGTAAGTTATTGGTTAAAGATAGTCAGCATGAATTATAATAGATATGTAAAGCATTGTTTTTTTCTTATGAAACAACATGATGAAATAGGTTAAAAAAATTGGGCAACAGCTGTTAGAATGTTTATATTTTCTTATGGCTTTGGGTTTGTATGGATTAGTCAAGAAGTTGGAAATAGTAAATTATTTATGTTCGAATTTAAGCAACGTTTATTTGACATGTATAAACAATGCTGGAGTCAAGATGTAAGTCATTCTTCACTTTTATCTACCTATTGTATATTTAAGACTCAGCTTAATATATTCGACTTGTATAAAATCTGTACAACTAAGAAGGGCATTAACAAAGTTTAGATGCTGCTTAAATAACTTTAAAGTTACTCAATACAAACATGTCCAGAATCCTAACCCTGCTGATTTTATATGTCCGTATTGCGGAAAAGGCGAAGAAGATGAACATCATGTTTTGATCATACAGTATGTCCATATAATGCCCAAATTCGTGAATATTATTTACCGATTTATCATCTAAATCATCCATGTACTCAACACTTTATTTCCCTGTTATCAACAACCAACAGTAATCTGTTGCTCCGCTTAGCCACCTACTTATATAAGTATTTAGATTAAGATAGCGCTCTGGTATTATCTTACATATACAATTGAATACTGTATTTGAACTCTAGCCCTCCTGGCCCCGAAATGCAATAAAAATCTGTTCTGTTCTGTTCATATCTCAGTTGACGTTGACCAGTGTATTACACAATGTACTGGAATACTGTGTGTACTTGTGAACGGAGATGTTTTCAAACCATTCAAAATTGGACGCTGCTGTCGACAGGGCGACCTCAGTGTCGCCTGTCTAGTCGTATAGAGATGTCAGGTGTTATGGTTGAAAATAATAACGACTTTACAGAGATAGGAGACATTGAATACTTACTCATACAATTTGCAGACGATACTACTTTGAGTATAAATTGTAGATGGATCTGAAAATGCCTTATTCAACGCTTAATTCTTGCCAATTTCCAAACAATTTTTCTGGTTTGAAAATAAATGTGGATAAGAAATTGATTTGGAACGTAAAAAAAAAGATGTGGATAAAAGCTGTGAAAAGAATGTATATTTGTTTCGAATCAAACGAGCTTTTAACGTTTTGGTATCAACTTCATAGATACCTACCATAGATCTTGACCACATGGTTGAAATAAATGATGTCGACAATTCTACTAATATCTAAAAAATCGAGTGAACCTCTTTAAGCATTATTTTGAAGACCCCCCACTCCCAAAGCTAACTCATTTAATTTCTTTAATGCCTGTTTATGGAAACATTCACTAAAAAATTCAGTAGAAGTGTTTTCAATTTATCTGGAGGAGTAAGTCCGATAAAGATAAACGAAATGTTCTTGTTATTGAACCTAAACATGACGGAATAAATGCGCCAAATATTGAAGAAATGATTGCATCCAAAACGCTAAGGTGGCCAGGTACATACATGAAAACAAAGATAACTGCATGAATCACATATAACAATCAAAGTGCTTACAAATAGTCTAAACGAATTCGGAAAGTTTTTTGAGAGTTAAAATTTTACTTTGGAAAAGTTTACTAGGCCAGGACAGAGGACCTACGTAGATCTGCAAAGTAGTGACATTAAAATATATAACCTAACTCATCTCCAATCAAATTTAAATCACATAAATAACGTATTTCTCTTCTATTGGGATAGTTTGCCGTCTGCCAGTGGTAGTTTGTGATTGCAAGTTCTAAATGATAGGATTGGTTTAGAGATGGCTTCTGTTTGGAGTAGATATTGTTCAAATTGTGGAGAGCATTTCAGAATTTTATAATAAACTCCTACGAAGAGTTGTCTATGTCACTCATCCCTGATTGTAAGAAATTGCCTTTTAAAATATGGTCTACGTTATGAATGATCCATGAGTTTGAATAACGCTGACGATTATAAAAAATATCCGGAATACCTCACTTACAGAGAATGTGTTTAATGTGATTCACCCTGGCATAGTGCGATAGCGTTTTGTTTTCATTTGTAATGTTTTGGAGGATAAACGATGCTATTTTACTATTTGGATGTAAAAATATCAATTAACACCAGTATGACATAAGTCGTTTCGAAATTTGAAGCTGAATAGCTTTCTTTACCGAGTTCCCCAAACACCATTAAGTTTGGTGTATTAAACCGTAACAAGTCGTTAATTTCAGAAATTTTAGATGAACTTTTCCTATTATTTCAGTGTTCTCATATCCCCATATCTCACACCCGTACAACAAAATTGGCGCAACTAATCTGTCAAAAGAAGAAAAAAAGTAGGTCTAGTGGCAGTTTAATATTTCTACTATCAATCCATATTCATGTCATTAACTTTTTCATGAATGTGTTTAAATCACAAGTAAGATTATATTCAATACATTCAAACATCTATTGTAATACCAAGGTATACAACTTGAGCTAATTTGAACAAATAGCCTGCAAGTTTAACCTAAACAAATGCCTTTTTTTCTAAGTCTACTAGAGTAACAGTTCTTTAAAAAAAACTGACTATTGAAACCATTACTTGATACACATGATTTAACATTAAAATACATAGACCTACTAACACACAGCATCTTCCATTCCCTCTAATACCTACTGCAGATAGTTTATACCAACCTTATTCCCTCTAATACCTACTGCAGATAGTTTATACCAACCTTATTCCCTCTAATACCTACTGCAGATAGTTTATACCAACCTTATTCCCTATAATACCTACTGCAGATAGTTTATACCAACCTTATTCCCTCTAATACCTACTGCAGATAGTTTACACCAACCTTATTCCCTCTAATACCTAGTGCAGATAGTTTATACCAACCTTATTCCCTCTAATACCTACTGCAGATAGTTTATACCAACCTTATTCCCTCTAATACCTACTGCAGATAGTTTATACCAACCTTATTCCCTCTAATACCTACTGCAGATAGTTTATACCAACCTTATTCCCTCTAATACCTACTGCAGATAGTTTATACCAACCTTTATTCCTATTGACAGAATCGAACGCCTTTTGAAAATCAATAACGACACAATAAAAAAACGTTTACCATTGTTTAAACCTTTATGCCTCGTTTACACTAGACCACTATTAGGCCACGATGGCCACGATTCAATTTTTTTTTTTAAATCGCAACCCAACTTATGAAGCGTGGGGGAGCGCAGATAGAAATCGTGGTGATCGCAACGGATCTCAATGATCGTGAGGCATCTCTATAATCGTGTCAAAATATTAAACATGTTTAATATTTTGCCACGATCATGCCGATTTTTTTAGTGATCGTTTCAGAACGTGGTAGGGCGTAGTAGAGCGTTATCATCGGGACAGAGTGCATTAGAGCGTATTAGAGCGCACAAAAGCGCAATGGAGCGTATCGAGATGATCGTAACACATCGTGTAAGATGTTACTTCAAATGTCACCACGATTCTAACAACATGTATCGCGCTCTATTTCGTTTGTTTTACGATCTCCTGCGTTGCATCACGTTGTCTACATTATAGACATGTTTGCGGACGTTTTAGCAAGCTGTACTACGAATACCGTTCACGCTCTACCACGCTGTACCTCGCTCTGTTACGCTCTGTCACGATCTATAACGCTCTCAAGTTTTGCACTACGTTCTGTTGCGTTGGGATTTTCCCTATAAATTGTCTCACGCTGCCAGGCGACAACCATTGTGATCTAACTGTTAGTAGCATAACAAGTATCGTCATTCAAGACACATCATGGGACCCAAAAAAGCAAAGGGCAAGGGAAAGGGCTCCAAAATTGCCAACGCTTCCCGAATGCATGAGAACGATGCATCCTCTAACCCAGACACCATAGAGAGGAGAGTTACCAATTCGCATGTCTCCATGCTGAAGTCGCTGAATGAAGTGACACAATCTATACATAACATGTACTTCTTATACCAATAGAAATAATCGTGTTATTCGTGCTCGTAATTGTCACATAAAAGGCAACAAAAGGCAACAGATCGTTGTGAACGTATCAAACCGCGAGAAATCGCAACAGATCGTATGATGGAATCGTAATGATCGTAAACGGTCGCAATAGATCGTCAAGCATTCGTAACACATCTTCTCTGAAGCGCAACACGTCGGATATTAACTCGTACTAATGCGTACTAGGTCGAATTGAAACGTATCAAAACGTAACAGAACGTTCAATAACGAAAAAATAAATAAAAAGTGGCACGATCATAAAGATCTACTGCGATAATTGGTTCGTATCAGATCGGTATAATCGTGGCCTTATCGTGGTCGAGTGTAAACGAGGCATTATGTATCAAAGTATGAGAAGAAAAAAATGAAAAGCAAAGTGAGCATCTGTGACAATACTGTTACCCTCAGAGTGTTGAGGAGTGGTGTTCGTGTTAGGAATTTTAAGGAGTGAACGATCTCTTGGTATGTGGTTTAGTACTGTATTCAGTTAAATATTTGTGGTGATTTATTTGTTTATGTGTATTTTGAATATCACTTGTATAAATTTGCTTTAAAAATATCTAACTTGTTGATGCTATTCTTACGAAAACCATGTTGTGTCTTCCCCAAATGAATTAAAGGTGAAATGTGAGAAAATGTGATCCCTATTTATCAACGATAGCGTTATTCGTAGCTATTGTATTATATACCGGCTAAGAATTTAGTATCCCTCAAATGCTAAAAATCACACAAAACCGCTTTTGTTCTCAAAATCCCTGTATAATCCCAAGGTATGTTTGTTTAAACATCACAAATATGGCCGTCCAGGTACTGATTCGGGATCTTTGGGTGTGGTGGTATTCTTCGGCGACAGCCGTGTCAAGGATTGTTTATATGTTTTACAGAAGTTTGGATTGGTGGTATTGTAAGTTGCATACAGTCGTTAGATTTTCTGTCTGTTCTTATCATTATGCTTTTAAGCAATGTTAGATTGTTTTATGACTGTGTTTTGACTGCGTTGATGTATGGACGAGCACACAATATACTGGACACGCCTGCTACACGGCCTCACCAGACCGGATGTTACACTGCTCCAGTTCATTCCATTAAAGCCAGGTGGTCTCCCCACAATTACAGGCACAGCACTTGAATGAATAAAACTGACACCCTCCTACGTTCATAGATACCCCTATTTGTATCCCTAAGCTCGACATATACATTAATGTGTAATGGTGCTTTGTCAATTTAAAAAAAACAACATTTGTGCGGTTATATATAATTATGAATCAGGCCTCATTATATTTGTGATATGACAGCGTGAGTTCCACTTTTGGAGAACTAGACAAACTGTCTGTGAGGGTCCTCTTCCATTTTTTCCATCTGGCGCATATGTAGCATGGAGTCACCCGGCAGAACTTCTGCCGAGATCATCAACCCCGTTATCTCTCGTCCATCATCTATCTCTCGTTATTGTTCTCCTGTTTCTATCTCCAGTCGTCTATCTATCGTTATCTGTCTGCAGTTATCTATCTCGAGTGCTCTATCGTTCGTTATCCATCTGATAGTGCCCATTTCTGTTATCTATCTTCAGTTTCTATCTTTCGTTACCTATCTATCTCTCGTTACCTATCTTTAGTTATCATTATCTATCTCTTGTTGTCTATCGTTACCTGTCTCAGTTTTCTATCCTTCGAAATCAATCGCCAGTTGTCTATCCTTCGTTATCTATCTTTCGTTATCTATCCTTCGTTATCTATCCTTCGTTATCTATCTTTCGTTAGCTGTAACTCACATTTACAGTTTGGAAGGAAAGTGCATTTCCATAGGAACTAACCTAGATCAGATGTTCATCAAGAATAGCACGCCAGGTAGAGGGGTTCAGAGGCCCTGGTGGTTGTGTTCTGAAAATAGCGCAACCCATGGATAGATATAGGAGAGGACAGCGGGCAGCTTGTTGATGCTGAATATGTCACTAATATCTGGCTAATGTGTCACTACCTGCGGAGGGAACACACACGCTCGCCCACCCATTCTCTGCAGGCATTATGTCAGAGTGGGAAGAATAGTTGTTACTACCAATGATCACTATGAAGCACTAACACTTCAACAAATTAAGTCAATCTGTAACACCATAGAGAGCATGAAAATTAAATTAAATCGTACTGTACCCCAACTTATCCAATGTATTGGTGGTTAAAAGAAAGTTCTTACAACACGGTATGTACATGCAATAATATAAATCAATAACTATTTGAAAATCACTGATATTATTTGTAAATTTCTCAGTCTATGCCTATCGAAATCTTTATAACTGTCGCCCTTTACTCTTCGTACTTCCTCAAACCAGCAGAAAGGGACTGTCGGTAACTGGATGTAATGGTCTACGAACGAAAAATTAAATTTCCAGCTTGTGTATTGCTAAAACCACTAATTTTTCATCAAATTTACGAGGGAAGCCATTTTTCATTTACTGGCCGGGAAAGTTTGTCTATAGAAAATATGTTTTTACATTTTGAAGGCTATGTGTATTTACTCGAGAATACAGGGTGATGACATCATTGAGGGGTTTTCATCATTAATGGTTCCAGTAGATAACGTCACGATGTCGGTGTTTCAGACACAGCAAGTAATTATATGTTTGGTGTTCTCGAAAATAAAATAATAGTAGGTATGCAATTCATTTACTGTCTATTACTTTTATAAATATACGTACACTTTTTATGGAAGATAATGAAAAAACAAATTGTAGCGTGGCTTGTACAAGCAAGGTTTCTGACAGTAAAGAATCATTTCATTGTTTCATTTACCCTGTTACAATATAAGCAAATGCCTCTTATGTTGGTGGAAGTGAAGATGGTTTAGAAATTGAGGTACCCTCTCCAGCCTTCAGGGTTCAAACCTTTCAACGGACGTCAGATATAGTGATCAAGTTTGCATGACCATAACAAGCTGCTGCAAACAAAGTGCACTGAAGGATGGCATCATGGACGACAGCAGTTACAGTCCTCATCATTTTTAGACCAGTCCCAGGTAGCAAACATCAATCGGTCCAGCGATGGCCCATTGATGACCAATATGTCGGCCAAATGCAGTTTTTGCTCATGGGAGCGGGATTGGCAGTTTGCCTATGCTTCGGTGTTACAGGTCATCAACGGGTTTTTTGGATGCCTACGATAGCTCAGAAGGGTCAAAGGTCACAAAATTTTACTGTGGCTGGTAGTGTTCTATTCAGTGTCAGTACATAACCATCAAGAAGACACCCACTAGTTTTAAAACATGAAGTTTGATTTTGTCTGATAAGCTGATATTATTATCACTGTATGAAGTTTTATTTATTTAATGAGATGAACAACACTAATTGCGATCTTTTATTATAGAATCAACTTAAGGCCTAACAAGGAACTATATCTGTCAACATTTGTGAAAACCGTTCAAAACAAATATAATCTATTAACAATGTTTGGAGGTATTTAAAGTGAATATTTTAATATTGTTAACAAAAGTTATACAAACTTGTCTCAATCCATTTCCTGTCTTAATATTAATATTAAAATATTTATAGGTTATCCTCACAAGCATAGCTAAATATTTGGGGGACATAGAGATGGGGGAGGTTTTGATTTCCCAGTCAGGCTGGGAAGAATGGAATGGATCTTTTCCTCCAATAGCAGACTTGTTTGGTATGGTATTGACAAGAATCTTGTCACGTGACATTAACAGAGTAAATTCAAATTTCAACAATAATGAAGTAAATGGAGTCAAAGTACTGTTTTAGTTTTTAGTTTGGTTCAAACATGTTAAGTGTCAAGGAAATGTTGAGTTAATATGATAACTTTCCGGTAAAAAGATTTGAGTTATTCTACTTTGAACATACTTCGGTCAACTTGGCCACGCCAATTCTGTGAATAGTGGTGGATGCCGGCCTTTAAACACTTTGGTCAATTCGACCTGAAACTCGTCAATCGGTAAATGTTTGTAGTTTGTATTTATTGTTTATGTTACAGTGCTGTTTAGCAGATCGTTATCAAACCTATCACACATACATTCTGGAGCATTTATTTGAGATGAAAAACATGAAAAAGCTTCTTTGTAGCAACTACAACAAAAGGTGTTCAGTTTATGCTTCAATCTTTAATTCCTCATAGATATGCTCCCTGGATAAATGTAGGTGACAACAACACTTGATATGTTACGATTTTACTCCTGTGAACAACATGACTCAGTATTCACAACAGAAGTACTGTTGTAACAACATTAATATATTCCTAACAAACCAATACCACATTCTTCTTATACATTTTAACACTTTAACCTTCTTAAAAGGTTTTATTTTTTGCACTCAACTGATTTGATTAAAAATATGCTTTCTGCATTACTTTCTGACACAAAAACAGTTACTATGTTACCACTTCACTCTTGTAATTAAGAATATGTCAGTGTTCACATAATAATTGTTGCTGACATTAATATACATCGAATGAATAATAAAAAGAATAAAATGTGGCATCTTAGCATTAATATTCTTTAACATTTTTGCTATTTAAATGCTTTTATAGATAAAAGCTAACAGTGTATTATTCTGGATGCCGGCCCAAACATGTTGAAAATCATGCACGCTCAGCAGATGTACGAGTTATGCCTTGCTATAATGTAAAAAATTATCATTTCTTCTAAGAGCTACACACTTTATTTTAATTCATTATTTTAAAAACCTTTAATGATAGCGTACATATGTAACTGTGAAAGTAAATGCCATCAATTTAAACAGGATGGGTATCGAAATACATACGAACATTCCCTTGCTTTGTAAACAAGGATGTGAGACAGGGAAGCTGTGACATCGGAATTCAACTAAAGAATGTCATCAGTGAATAGACTGCCTCCCCTGTCTGTATATACAGTTCTACGTTTAGGTCTACCAATCAAAACAATATATTCCCCTGAGGATCAAGTCCAGATTTCCGCCAAAATTCAAGCTTGCCCAGGCTCCTTTTCAAAACTGAGTAAAGTATGAATGGATTAATAAAATAATAAAGTTTGATGAATATGTAAATTATAACATATTCTTTTAGTGACAAGGAGGCGTTACATAAAGAATGGGAAGCTTAAAAAAGCGAAATGAAAGGAGATTGTCAAATCAACTTGCAGTGAATAATAATCAAGGCTCCTTTGATCTTTAAATTCATGCCGAAATGGATATAATCAATGATAAGGTGACGTTTATACACGATTTCAAGATCGGTTGAATATTTCGTTGATATTAAACAGTAAAACTAGATGTCAAAGAGCACATTATTGTTTGCTCTTTGACATCTAGTTTTACTGTTTACTGAGTTCCTGCCAAGTAAAACGTCATCCTGCGCTGCTTGTTAAGCCAGATGATGATATACTAGTTTACAAGTAAAAGTCATCTTATCATCTTTAAACGCACTGGTGCACGCCAATATCTCGTAAACACAACGAATGCACAGATACTGCATATCTCTCGATATTACTCACTATCCTCACTCAAGTAATCTACCTCGTAAGTTATTTAACAAATATTTACGTATTCAGGTAGTAAAGTGGATTTTTAATGGCCGGAAGTATTTAATGTTTAATACGTTACATTAAATCCGCATGTACTACGATATCGGAAATACTAACATTTTGCTCATAACCAGAAAAGCGGAAACGACAGCCGCTATGGTCAATCTAATAACAATGCTAATACTGTGTTATTAAACAGTTAATTTACAACATTGCTTTCATAAAACTTATTTCATGATTTGTTCTCAGTTCAGAGTTTAGGTAAATTCAATAGCTGCACACAGTACTAGTTCAGCCGTTTCCAAGTGTCAATAATTTATCCGTTTTGTGCCCAGCTAACCATAGACTTTTTTATGTCCAAGCCGACAGCGGCTGTTTTGACGTTTTCATTGTTGATTGCAGGTAAATTGTAAAGAATGTTTAGTATTTCATTGCATCGATAGAAAGTTTAAGTGAATGCATAAGTCCTCGTAAACCTTAAAACAGCCAATTTAAACCGTAAAAGCGTGCACTAGTGCCTTTAAGTTATTTCTATAGTTGTTTCTAGCACAATCAACTTACTTTAGTTATCAGGAATGGCCAGCCATACAACAAATCAGCTGGTATTGTAGAACCTGCCGAAACAGCACAGCAATATCCGCAGCCCGAGCAGACACTTAGTAACGAAAAACTGGGCCCTGATATCGAAAATTTCAACCAAGGTGAGGTGAGTTGGTGTTTAACGCCGCTTTCAAGATTATTTCACTTATATCGCGGCTGCTAGTATTATTGCAGGAAGAAAGCCCGCAACACTATTGTGGCTATGTATTGCGGTGAAACCTGCGAGCATCGGCTGGAACTAGCGAACCATGGGTGGTACTGCGCTGAATTTCAGTGTAGCATTGCAACCAAACCTCTACTGCAGACAAAGTTGCCGAGCCCCTGGCAGGATTCGAACCACGGACCTCCTGATCCGAAGCCGAACGCGCTAACCACTGCGCTATCCCGCCCCCAATTTCAACCAAAACTTAATTGTTTACATTACTGACATGAAATAGTATAGTCCATGAGTTCAAGATCTACGAAATAATGCTTGTCATATTTAAGCGGGTCACTGTCAACATGTCGAATTCTTTATGCTGGCAAAGCAGTCTGTTGCTTGTTCATGGCGACGGCCTCCCAGCATTGGCGCACATCATGTGCGCTACCTCGGATGTTCTTTACTGACATCCATTAGTGAAGCTACAGTGTCATAGCCAGAGAGTGCATGATCAGCTATTAGTTGTTTGATGTTTTGTTTGTTTTTATCTCCAGTCAACTAAATAATTTCAGACTGACATAGAAAAAAACTGCCTTATGGGCAGCATTGCAACCCAATCTCAAACTGACTGTTGCGATAGGCCTCTTGGCTTGTCTTACAACTTCAGGGTTACAAGACATACCATCTTACTGAGGCAGATCAAGGACCAACTGCCGGCTTTTAAGAATTCGACATGTCCTTGAAAATGCGCCCTTTAGTTTAGCCAACAGATGACAGACCCTTATTACCACTCTACCGCTAGGACCTATAGTTGTGAGGTCAGCTTTTAAGTCAGCACTTACTTCTATGACATCATAAAGTTATAAAGACTAGATATACTGCTTTACCTGGTGTTCGGTATTTCCCACTCAAGATATTGTTGCAGCGACGATTCTCCTAAACAATAACTTAACCTGCGCTGGACTGATTATATGCAGGGCAATAATTCTAAGGTCACTTTTCAGGTCCCATTAGTGGACACCCATGTATATCTACTTAAAAAAAAAAGACAAATTCTTTGAACTTCATTTGCTTATTAGTCAAACGTCTGGTACGTTGGATAGATAAACCACAGAAAATGTTGCTGGTCAAATGCTCTTATTCCACAAAGCCCACTTAGAACTAAAGATGTCCTTTACCAATGTTTAATGGTTTAAGATTTAATCAACGTTAGTTGTTAGTCATCGTTAATACAGTGTCCCCTGTTACATGTTACGGTGGTTTTCAGGAGAGTTCCCTTGACAAATATAGTAATGGCTATCATGTACATCATGCTTATAATATAGATTCTATCATTAACGGAATTAAACGTTTATTTTTATTTTACCCGAGAGAATTAAAAACATGTCTTCATCTCAATTATAGTGCTTAAAATTAATTTTCAACATGTAAAAAAAATCCCATATTTTCTCTCCCCTGCCCCCTGGTTCCTACGCCTATGTACATGTAAGACGATGCTGAAGAAGATGGAACCAAAAGTCATTGATTGTTGACCAGCTGATCTGTCCTGGTGGATAATCACGCCTTTGGTCTCATCTTTGCGTCTAACTTTCTTGCCTAAATTGCCTAATGATTATAGTATGTGAACATAACATGTGCCGTTAATAGTTGACGCTTTTCAATGGAATCAATCGTGGGAATATCCTCAAAATCCGAGAATACTGAGGCCATAACCTTTCCCGCTAAGAGAATGTCTTCTTTGCCTTCGGTGGCATCACGTGCTTCCACTTTCTCTACTGTGCCTTTGTTTTTGTGTGAAAGTGGTGGACTCAAGTTTCATCTATTCTTATCGTTCGTTTTAGGAAAGTCTCATGATCGACTTCAAATAAGGATAGATTCTCTGCTGTGTCTTGAACGCCTTTTATCCTAAGACATAAGTTTTGGCACCCATCGTGCTGAAACCTCAGTCATTTGCTAAGTTGTAATAATGAAAAGAACTCGCTTCTGACTTATGTCAACTTCTTGAGCTGAATGGTTGGTAACTCGCCGGTCTTTTCTATTAGATCATGGATTTGTTGTACCCTTCCTGGTGATGCCAACCTTTTTGAACATAAACATTTCTCGTTAAGCGGTTTTTTCTTCCATTAACGAAAATTTAAGTGGGTTTTACACGTCGTTTTGTTCAATGTTAACAGAGGCTTGAATATGTCTCTTAATTTCGACTTTAATGCCCCAAAATACTTTCCAACTTGTAACCCGCTGACGGCCGCCAGATTGTTTTGCCTCCCCCCTCCAGTTCCCATGCATGTGTTCAATGGAGATCACTCAAACTGTCCCCGCATATGATATATATATTATGTTAAAAAATATGCAGTGAGCATTCTTCTACCATGGAATAGGCAGGAAAGAGAAGATTGATGAGCAGATGAGAAACACGTTTATAAACAGGAGGCTACAGTGAGGAGTTCATGCACCCCCGGTCACTTATAAAACTGAAGTGGTATCGTTCAACTGGCTGGTTGCTGCTGGATTATGTCCATCATGTTAGTGTATAGATATATGCGTCATTATGGATCTGTGACCTTCCTTCACACCTACAGATTCCCCAGGGCATGACGGGATCCATCAATAAAGAATCCAGTGCTTTAGCATCATAAGGTCATTACAGGTTTGAAGATCGTGAACTTTGACGATATCACAAAAAGTTTATAACGGTTTGTTGAAGATGTGTCTCACTTAAAAAGAGGCAGATATCTGGTGTTGGTAAACTGAGCAATCATGGTTCGAATAATTGTGGCTTTGTCTTGCTGTAACGCTCCGTTTATATCTCATTTTTGAAATATGCAAGGAACGTTTTACTGTTTTACACAACTAAATGATAGTTTAAGTTAAGGTAAGATAGAAGAAAATCGCATCAAACAGGCACATCTCACGAACTCTTCAATCAATTAATAGGTCACACACCAACGTATTAATAGTGATATGTAGGATTTGTTTAAAGGGTATTTGACTTAAAGAGGAAGCGTAACGCAATTTTTTAAGGCAATATCCGCGCTAAACGACGTTTCTAGGGATAAAGAAATTACCTCCGTCCGTCCGCCCGTCTAAGAGCTGTTCTTGAACGGACCTGAACTAAAACAACTATAAGGAATAGCTCATTGAGCTTAGTAAAGAGAATAATGATTTTCAACTTGTTCCTACTTTACTTTTGGCAGTTTCCATGGAAACATTACTTAGAATTTTGTTTAAGCAGAACTCGAAAAACCATAAGGCCTAGTTCACTTTCCAGACGTACAATGTAGGGTCGGGAAAATAATGTTTTTGGTGTATTTTCCGTTGGCGTCAGTGGTCCAATCGGTACCGTCGAATAACGTTAAAAGTATTTGGCATTCTGTCTCACTATATTATGTAGATGTAGATTTGGGGATTTAAGCTCTTTATTATTGTTATCTTTTTTGTCAGTTTGAACATAACGCCAAAAGTATTTGACCCATAATCAACATATTTGGTACAATACCTCTCGTGTTTTTATTATGCATGTGTGATTTGTTAGTTTGAACTCTTTTACGGTTTCATATTTTGCTGTTTCCATGGCAACAACGTCGACCCTGCCCTTTGTTTACGGTAGTGTTGTTTCGAAGACTAATTCTGAAACTGAAACATCATCAAATTTGGTAAACTACCTCTCCATTTCACGTAAAAAATCCTTTGAATCTTTTCTTCTATTTTCTATCGCAACATTTTATACTTTGTCTTTTGAAAATAGAGTAGGTTTAGTGAGCATCAATCTGAAACTTTGGGGGAAACGAGAGACATCTGTTTTTACGAGTAAACACTCTCTAGTTGGAACTTGGTATGTTGAATAATATATATGTGTTGCAATTCCTTTTAGGTTTTCAACTTCTTCAAAATGTTATTTTTGTCTGTTTCCATGGAAACACAGGTTACAATATAGTTTCCATGCTAGAACCTTAAAACCTTATCTCAAAGCCCAATGAAACTCAGGATCTTAAACAATCATCTACAGAAGGATAAATTCACTACCAACATTAACCAACGTCATAGTGCAACCATTACCACATAATTATTAGAGTGCAACCATTGTCATATATTGTAGTGCAACCATTGTGGCATATTGTAAATGTAACCATGTCTGCACTTAGAATCCAACTGCTGCTGCATAAAGGAGTGAAACTGTTATCACATATCAAAATGCAACCATGGTTGCGTATAAGAATGAAACCACTGCTGCATAATAAAGTCCAACCATTGTCACATATAAGGGTTCAAATGCCATCGCATAGTAGATTTCAACCATTGTCACATATTAGAATGAAACCATTGTCACATAATAGAATGCAACCATTGTCACTATTTGTAGTGCCGACGCGACATATTAAAATGCAACCATGTTTGCATATCCAAATACGATCACACATTATATACAACCATTGTCGCATATTGGAGTACAACCCTTGTCTCATTGTGGAGTGCAACTGTTGTCACATATTAAAATGCAATTATAGTTGCATATAAGAATTCAACACATATTTGACTGCAGTTGTTGTCACATATTAAAATGCAGCCATGCTTGCACATCAGAATACAACTGTTGTTGCATAATGGAGTGTAACCCTTGTTGCATATAAGGGCCCAACTGTTGTTGCAATATTTGGCAAGACTAGTGCTTCAACAGTTTTGCCAAGTCCGTTTTTTTTTTGGTAGGGAAAGCTTTTCTTTCTAAGAAGAGTTCAGAATTAATAATACTATCATACTGATCTTAAAAAGGTCAAGATCACCGCAATCAATTGGTGTATGCGTAATGCCCAAATGTAGATTGTCACCAAGAAAAGCAATGAAAGTGCTGTGGTTCACCATTATCAACTGCATAATCACCTACTGTAGGTTGTCACCAAATTTGAAGACTTTCATTGCAATCGTTCCTCAGATATTGGAATCACAATCTGTCAAGGATCGGTTCACAAAATTTTAGCTTTCTGTGCCTTTTCATCCTGGAGAAGAACATAACAATAGCTTTTAGTGTAAGTAAGGGCCACATATAATCCCAATTGGCCAAGGTACCTGTACTCAAGATTTCAACTTAAAAAGTTTAAGGATGGAAAGACAGACACCATAACATGCCATGTCATAAGCCCATCTGACCTTTTGAAGCAAGATTATATAAAAAATAATGGTCCTAAATTTAATGGAATATATGAAAGAGATGTGACCACATTATCTTGAGGTAGTCTCATAGATATAATTACAAAACAATCCTGAGTGCATGTACTAAATCTGATATTCATAAACAAAAAACAAGTGGAAATTCCAAATTTTGTAAATTTATTGCACCGTATCAGTTTGTTTATTTACATATCACAATTTCTAAAACTCTGAAATGAGTTTTTCTGTTTGCTGTCTGTAATCTGCTGCTATCAGTCTTAATCAAGACAAGGGTCATAGCCTGGTTGGCAGCATCTGGAGATCGAAAGTGTGTTTGATGTAGGTGATGATGTGCGCAGCTCTCACCTCTGTCATTTGACCTGCAGCAGACAGGCAGGCAGGGGAACATCTGCAACAGGAGAAGGCAAACACATTACTTTGTGAAATATCAAATGAATAAACAGAAACATAGGCTGTCACCAAATTTATGTATTTAATATTGGAGAAGGCAACTGTGGTACATACCTGGAGATGTAGAAGTGTTTAATATTGGAGAAGGCAACTGTGGTACATACCTGGAGATGTAGAAGTGTTTAATACTGGAGAAGTCAACTGTGGTACATACCTGGAGGTGAACAAGTGTTTAATACTGGAGAAGGCAACTGTGGTACATACTTGGAGGTGACGAAGTGTTTAATACTTGAGAAGTCAACTTTGGTACATACTTGGAGATGAAGAAGTGTTTAATACTGGAGAAGTCAACTGTGGTACATACTTGGAGGTGAAGAAGTGTGTAATACTGGAGAAGTCGACTGTGGTACATACCTGGAGATGAAGAAGTGTTTAATACTGGAGAAGTCAACTGTGGTACATACCTTGAGGTGAAGAAGTGTTTAATACTGGAGAAGTCAACTGTGGTACATACCTGGAGATGAAGAAGTGTTTAATACTGGAGAAGTCAACTGTGGTAAATATCTGGAGATGAAGAAGTGTTTAATACTGGAGAAGTTAACTGTGGTACATACCTGGAGATGAAGAAGTTTTTAATACTTGAGAAGGCAACTGTGGTACATACCTGGAGATGAAGTCTTTGATATTGGAGAAGCTGTTCGCGAGGTAGAGAGCGTTGGCATAGTTCAACATTGGGATAGAACTGTAGAACTTGATGCACTGAAATAGATTCTAAATTCAGTAATTATTCAAGGTAAAATAAACAGATAAAATACTTTCCAGAAGAGACATACAAAATATATCTAAGAGTCCAAAATCATCATTTCAGATTTTGAGTAGACACATTTTTCTCTCTTGCAGGTTAAGAAAGAGTTAGTTACCTCGCCTTGATGGGATTATTTTTCCTCCTTGGATATCCTGGTGATTTGCCAACAGGAGCAAGATTAGGAGTATAATCCCTCATTCTAAGGTAAGTTTAAATATACAGTCATAACTCACTAAGTAAAAACTGGATAAGTAAAAATTATGGGTAAGTAATAACTTTTTTCCAGTCTTGTAAAACCTTTAGTAACAGAATTAATGTTTGATAAGTAGCAATATTGGATAAGTAAAAACCTTTTCATTTTTCATGGTCCCATGGACTGCGACTGTTTATAATCATTGCGTTAAAACTGCCTATGGATTGAGTTGCCTGAATTCCAAGTAAGGATAAAGGGAACTTGAAGGGATGGAACAACAACACACAAGTGAGCAGAGCTCATATACCGCAACGAAAGTAGGTCCAAGTTAAAAAAATAATTAAATATGACCGCACAAATCAAAATCAAAAGGTTAATTGAAGATATTTTATTCCTCTTGATTACAATACGACCTATAGTTAGACATCTACAAGTTTGTAAAGAATATCTTTATTTGCAGTTAAATAAAATCCCTAATACAGAGTGTGCATTCATGCATTATATATGGAATTGTAGACAATTCATTCTTCTCTATGGAGAAAATTATCAGAATTTGTCCTGTAGATCAAAAGATATATGTGGCAAAAGATGGTTTGGGCTACCCTGACAACATTCTGACCCCCGAGGATCTTTTTTTTTTAATTATTTTTTTTTCCATTTTTATTTCCCACAGTTTCAAGTTGCTTACATACAAGTCATTCATCCAGGTAAATTATCCACTTATACATTTGCATATGGAGATCTTCATATTCTTCAGTTTGAACAGTGTTTTATAAACAGGGTGTGGATGACAATTGTATTTTATATCTGTATCAAAATATTATTCAAATTTTCAATTAAACATTAAGTAGATATCAATTGCACATCACTGTTACATTTATCCTATCTACCCTGACAAGTTATAACATACATTTAATATACTTCACTTAACTAACCTATAACATCATTTATTGAAAAGATTATGAAAGGTTGACCAAAATGTGTAGAATTTGGCATAGTTGCAGTTTGTTGTATAAACATTTATTAATTCTGCTTGAATTATAAATGTATTGTTTGGCCACCAAAGCATCAGCATTTAAAGGATTATTATTTGCCCCTTTAAATCCAAAAAGAATATTTTCATTCGTAAAAACAATTTTTCCTTCTGCTACTGTACCAAGCCATTCTGCAAAGTTGTTCCATAATTCAATTACATGTTTACATTCACAAAATAGATGTACAATATTTTCATTTTCCTTCACACAAAAGCAACAAAGAGGGGATTCACAATATTCAATCTTGTACAAATAGCTTCTTGTAGCCAGAGCCATTTGCAGCCATTTCAAATTTACATGAACTTTACATCTATGCCATTAAGTTGTAATTACTTTTTTCACTTATATAATTCTCTTTGAAAAAGTTCATCCATCTCCAAACGCTCGTATTGCTTACGGCTGGTTACTCATGGCTATTTATAGGCTACATTTATAGGCGACAGTTGTAGTATCACCTTCTGCGTCTTGATTACATTAAATCAAAGACAGTTCCTTTCTCTTTACGATGATATAAAGTAATGAAGTTTTGCCACCTGTTTTAGAATATATGAATTGTGAAGATTGGAGGAAGGTTTGTGATGCAGTCTCTGTTGGCAAGTGACAACCATGAAGATGTAACACATGTACACTATTGTTGCTTGAGGCTGAGTCAGCCAATTTATCATGGCCTGGACTACCTCTTGCCTGAATTGATAGCTTGTTTTCAAGGTTTTACCCTTTGAGAATTCTTTATAAATAATGCAGGAGTTTAACATGGCAACGTTGAACACATGAAATTACACACTCTTCAACCATTTGAGAATTTATATTTTGAACAAGTTGTATGACAGCATGTGGTCCGCCCAGTCCACACCTCCCATATTTGTTGTATTCATGCACAATACGTGGTCTGGTATTAGGTTCCCTCACTCAGTTATTCTTCCTAAGCCCTACAATTTCAGTGTTTTCTACGGTTTACATGAGTGACACTGACTTTCTGTCCTCATACCTCAAATAGAGAAGGTCTTGATTGTGATAAACAAGCATATTCCCTTTCTTCTGTGCTTTCTTTACCTTATCTTGAATGCCTTTGCGATTTACTCTCAACGTTTCTGTAGCATCAGTTGTGTTTCCCACAAGTTGATATACATTGCCTCAGAGGAATAGAAATTATCCATAAACACATGCTATCCTTTATTTGCATCATTCTTCACCAAGTCCATGACGATATAATAAGTTTTCCAACCAACAGAATTATTAGTTTTTCCAGTGTAGAGTTGGAACTTTCAAACATAAGCATTGTATTAGTTGCACAATGTGTACCCCTTTATCCCCTCCTTTTCGGCTCGGATTGCCTTTCCAAAGCACCAACCCAAATGTTTTGATGCGGCTTGCAAACTCAGGAGAAACAATGTACCATTTGTTTGAACAAATAGCTAAGTTTATTGACTGGTTAAGAATTTGGTGTGGTTCGTACAGGCATTTGGTTGTAGTCATATAAACGTATGTACGTGAGCAATAACTAGAACCTGTCAAGAGGCATGCGATATTAATGACCAATAATCAGAAAAGTTTCTCAGAAAAATAGAAACATTGCTAAATTCATTGCTATGAATACTTTCATATCTTCAGCATTCGTATCATACCATTGCCACAACTGTGAACAAAGTTTCAGGAGCTTACAATTAACCTGTTGTTGAAATTATCTGTTTATTCATTTTTGTGCATGTACAAATTTACACTAAATTAAAGACATTCCTTTTCTCTTTCTTGTGATATAAAATTTGTTAACATTTGTTGAGCATGAAGTGTGCATATCATGGGAAAAAATGGTAATATCTGAAAATCATCTTGTTTTTGCTGCAAATACTGTTTCTTCATTGAGGTAGACCAGATGTATACTTTGTGTCGAATTGAAGGAATTAAAAATATTTTCACAAATGTCTGACGATACCCCTCTTTTGTGGTTCATATCTCCCGAACTATTTGGCGCTTTATCGTTTTTTTACCTTTATCAAGAGAAAAGAATTATTTAAAAGAATTATTTATTTACATCCGGTATTCGCCATGTGAACACAATCATATCTTAACGAGGGTTGTGTTGCACGGTGCTAGAAAATTCAGCCACTGGTGCTAATTAAGCATTAAGCATTGAATTAAATATTCTTAATGTTCATTTCAGTAAGGATGCACAATGAGGTTAGATGACATTTTTTGGTAAAATGGATGCAAGTCTGATTGAGTATTGCAGTCCTCCTACCCTATCACTGATGTATATATATCACCCATGTTCAATACTCTACTAGCACATTCTGGAATACTGGTAACATGGATTTACTTTTATCTCATTCAAATTCAGAAAATAGCACCAATGCATTTTAAAAAGCAGAAGATATGATAACCACAAATACAACAGCATCAAGAGATTTATTTACCAATACTTTAAACAAAGTAGGTTAAGATAAGTAATAATAATTCTCGAAGATGAACCAAAAGGAAATGGTTTGATCAGGACCTGTAAGCAAGGTAGAACAAAGGAAAGGCAGGCACTACACAGACCATGATAAATAAGTCGAGTGAAAACTGTACATTATATCAAACGCTAAGAAATATAAATAGATATATATATATTTGAGAAGAAAGAAACAGTATGATAACAGATAGAATCGACTGATATTTGGTTATTCCCCTTGTAAAGACTGGCATCAAATTTGCTGCAGTTCATAAAATATCGTGCAAACAAGAATGGGATCGATGTACATTCGTACGGAGCTTAATTCTATTTCTGTACTTAACTGAAGTGGGGGGCAGCAATCAGGTATGAAAGGTGTGTTTATCCTATGTGGAAACTTGTCTCAGCAAACAAGCACATTCATTCACTGGGAGGGTTACACGCCCATGAGGGAGTTTTTTTTTCTTTTAACCCTTAAGATGCGGGTCCCGGGCCTGTCCGGGTTGAAATTTGCTTTGACCGCATGTCCTCTGGGCGAGATGCGACATCGAAACTCTATTTTTCTCACGCTAGCTCATTAACGCCGAGGTGCACAGCAGCGAAGGACGGGCAATTGTTGCACGGCAGTAGTGTCAGTTTAACGCTAGTACTTTCCGTCCGTGTGTCGCTAAGCTACCGAATTTTGTTTCGTTGGTGTTCTAAATAATGCGCGTACATGTTCCGAAAATTATGCAACGATTGATAACGTTTATCGTACCGATAATAAGCTTTAAAATCACTCAATTTTCCCCCACTCCCCGCCGTACGTGCTAATAGCCTGTGGGCACTTTCTACCCTCTCGCACGAGCTTACCGACCCGCGCATGCTATCGTTTACTGAGACGCGTGCATTTTGACCCTATGCACGCCTTCCTATCGCACGCCCTATGTTCTGAACCCTTGGGCAGATTTCAATATAGGTGGGATCATTTGAAAGAGAAAAAAAATCTCTTTAATTCGATGTAAAAAACATATGTGCGCCTCGTGAAATAAAGATACCGCATGTGCCGCAAAAAAGGTGATTTTTATATATTTTTAGTTTTACACTGTTTTGTCACACCAATTTTCTCATGATGTGCTCTACATATTTTGACATTTTTTATATCACAAGATAGAGAAAAAGATTGTCTTTAATCCCATGTAAAATGTGTACATGCGCAACAATTCATAAAGATACAGCAAGCGCCGCACAAAAAGGTAATTTTGCCGACTTTCTTATCATGTGATCTGAAGCGCGATTTTCATGTGCCTTTCTTTCACAATGAATTTCTTTTACACCGTGAAAAAGATTTTGTTGAATTTTACATCACTATAAAGACAAATGAATTGGCTTTAATTCCCTATATCAATTATTATGCGCGCAAATAAATAAAGACTCAACAAGTGCCGTAAAAAGAACAACTTTCGCACTTCGCAATTCCGTTAGTGACGGAAATAGGGAAACTTTGGCACTTCATATCCCCGTGTACAAATGACACATTTCAAAACCATTTATATCATTATCAAGAGGAATAAATTGTCTACAAAGTGATATATAAAATGTACATGTACAAACGAGACAAAATATGTCGGGGATCTTTCGCCGGGCACCGCCATCAGGTCATAAGAAAATGTGTCCAACGAAAATGTTCGTGTTCGAGAAAAAAAATTTCAGCGGACTTTCGTCGGGCACCGCCAGCAGGTATGTGTTTTTCTCTGCCAAATTTGTGTTGGTCGAGGAAACTCATTTTTGAAAAAAAAGTTTGGTAGCATTCCAATGTATTAAATAGTTTGCTATATATGTCGGGATGGCATGAGTTCCTTCGAGTGAAATAAAGACAAGGGGCCGGGTGCTCGTTGACTACGGCCGTCCCGACAGATAGGCCCGTGGAACCTATCATTCTCGGAAGAGAAGTCAAGAGTTGAAAAACTTTTGTAATCCACAACTGACAATCAGAACTTTCCTGACGTAGAAGGCAGTTGTTCGCGACTCGCCGGCTCGTTGCATAGGAGTCAGAAGGCGGCATCAGGGTTGATAATGTTGATACAACGTCGGCGGCCGTCGGTGCCATCGGCGGGATTGTGAATTTTTGTTTCAAACACTTACAAAATGTGGCAATTGAACGTCCATGAAGCTCACATTGAATTTCTCTGTACAACAGGTCATGTGTTGATGTTATTATATCTTGCGTGTGCCTAAATTATTTTCAATCATTTACAGATTGATGTGAAAGATGCCTAAGGCCAGGAGGCCGCGAACCAGGAGTTGGGAAGGTCCGTCAACGTCTAGCGACGACGACTTCATCAACGAGGTCCATGCCGATGAAGCTTCTGATATGGAATCAACTGATGAGAGTGATAGTGATAGTGACAGTGACAGTGATGGTGAAAGTGACATTGATAGTGATGTAGAAATAAGAAACATTGCAAGACACATATTAGCAGCTACGGGTGAAACTGCTACGACTGGTACTTCCACAGAAGAAGAGTTCAGTGGCTTTGATGAGCAATATAATGAAATGGACACACATTTTGATGACCGTGACAACTTTATGGAACGCTGGACAGAGGGTCCGAGGCCACGTGGACGTGTTGATCTCCAATTTACTGGCAACACGGGATTAGGACGCTTCATAGAATTGCCTGATAACCCGCAACCTGTAGACTATTTCGGGTTGTTTTTTCATGAAGATGATTATGGATCAATGGCAGCAGAAACCAACAGATACTTCCACCAACAGGTTGACGATACGGTTCTAAAGCCCTGTTCAAGGTTGAGGCAATGGTATGATACGAATGCTGAAGAAATGAAAGTATTCGTAGCAATGACTATAGCAATGTCTTTGGTTGTACAGAGAAACTTTTCTGAGTATTGGTCATCGAGTGATGTGACGTCGACGCCTTTCTTTGCCAAATGTATGCCTCGTGATAGGTTCTGGTTATTACTAACGTACCTACATTTGAATGATAATAACCAAATGCCGGGACGAAACACACCCCAGTTTTCACCAATCAATAAACATGGCTATTTGTACAAGCGCATCGTGCATCGTTTTTCCAGAATTTACAAGCCGCATCAAACTATTTGTGTTGACGAAGGGTTGGTGCCTTGGAAAGGCCATCTGAGTTTCAAAGTATACAATCCCGACAAGCCGAAGAAGTATGGGATAAAGGCCTACATGCTGTGTGACTCAACCAATGGTTATGTTTGCAAGTTTGAACTCTACACTGGAAAAACAAATGAATCTGTTTCTGTCGGTGGGAAAACGTATGATCTCGTCATGGATTTGGTGAAGGATTATGCTGGGAAAGGATATCATGTGTTCATGGACAATTTCTATTCCTCTGTGGCATTGTATATAAACTTGTGGGAAATGGGAACTGGTGCAACTGGGACGTTGAGAGGCAATCGCAAAGGCATTCCTGAAAAGCTAAAGAAGGCACAGAAAAAACAGAAGAAAGGGGATATGATGATCTATCACAATCAAGACCTACTCGTTGTGAGGTATGAGGACAGGAAGTCAGTGCTGCTCATGTCAACCGTAGAAGACACTGAAATTGTAGAGACAGGGAAGAAGAACCGAGTGACTGGGGAAGCAAATACGAGACCAAGTATTGTGCACGAGTACAACAAATATATGGGAGGTGTGGATCGGGCCGACCAGATGCTGTCGTACACCCCGTTCAAAATGAAAACTCTTAAATGGTGGAAGCGAGTGTGGTTTCATGTGTTAAACGTTGCCATGTTGAACTCTTACATTCTCTATAAAGAATTCTCAAAAGACAAAACCTTGAAAACAAGCCGTCAATTCAGAAAAGATATAGTGCAGCATATGATCACCTTCGCAGACACGGAAAAAGTACCTTCCCTGCGTAGACGTCCTCGTGGCAGGCCAAGCACAAGCGACGAAAGTGTGTTACGTCTTCATGGTCGACACTTTCCATCAAAGATTCAGCCTGTTGGAAAGAAGAAGAGGCTTTCCCGTATGTGTGTTGTTTGCTCCAAAGCGAAAAGAGAACTCTTTCGAAGGGCAGTGGAAGAAAGCAATGAGCCAGTTCGAAAGAAGAAAAGGGTAGGCAAAGAATCTTCTTACGAATGTAGCGAGTGTAATGTGGCTCTATGTGCAGCACCATGTTTCAGAATTTATCACACGTCACAAGATTGCACTAAAGCTTATATCAGTTTGATGTCAGAGAAGGAAAATGAGGGGGATACTCAAGAAGATTGAAGAAAGAAGAAAGAAGCAGAAGTGTGGATGAGCGTTACTCTCCTTATAAAGTTTATTCTTCACATCAATAAGGTGAATGAGTAATATAAAATACTGATTGTCAATAAAATAATCTTTTTTTTAAGTCGTAAAAGAGACAGAGAAAGTCAATGTGAGCTGTCACTGGACGTTCGATACGAGCCGCATCACGAATCTACCCCGATCTTTCGCAATTTGTATTCTTAGAATCGGGTGGCGAAACTTCATACTTTTTACATCATCGTAAAGGGAAAAGAACTGGCTTTGATTCATTTTGAAATGTGTATGTGCGCAACACATAATAAAGAAGCGGCAAATAATGCGAAAAATGTCGCAATTATCAATTTTTTTCCCCAAATGTCTGAGGGTACCCCTCTTTAACGGTTCATATCTCCCGAACTATTTGGCACTTTTTAATTTTTTTTCCACCTTTCTCACGCGGAAAGAATGATCTTTAATTCCGTGTATAATATGCATGTGCGCAATTAATAAAAATGGTGTGGCGAGTGCAGCGACAAATGTCGCAAATAAAACGATTGTCAAAATCTATTTTCAAGTAGTTGAGGGTGTCGCTCTTTAGCGGTTCATATCTCCCGAACTATTTTATACTTTTTTATATTTTTTTCACCTATTTCAAGGGAATAGAATTGTCTTTAATTCCATGTATAATATGCATATGCGCAGTCCATAATAACGATGCGGTCAATGATGCGACTGGTGTCGCAAATAGAACGCTTATCAAAATTTGTTTTCAAGTAGTTGAGGGTATCACTCTTTCGTTTTTCATATCTTTTGAACCAGTTGGCACCTTTTCATTATTTTTTCACAGTCGTAAGGACGAAAGATTTATCTTTATTTCCATGTATAATTTGTACATGCGCAGCAAGAAATAACGATGCGGCGTGCGTATAGAATGATTGATTTTATTATCTCGGAATGTTCGCCCGCGTGTGACTGCACGCGCCGAGAGGATCGGTACAGCAGGAAGCAACGCTGTTGCTTAGAACACTGGCACTCGCATGCTGGTGCCTCGGGGGTGCCCCGGGGGTATGACGGTACTAATTAGCTAACCGATGCCAGACTGCCCAAGGGAGAATTAGTTCTGGCTAAAAATCCCGTTATGTCGGAGCATCCTCGGGGTACCCCCAACCATCTTTCGCGGCGTATATCTTTTGAACAGGGTGACATTTTCTAACAATCTTTTATCATCATAAAGAAGAATAAATTGTCTACAATTCCATATATAATACATGTATGCGCGCTAAGTATTAGGGATTTTATTCAGCCGGATATAAAGACAATCTTTAGATAATTGTAGAAATCTAACTAGAGGTCGCATTGTAAAAAAATATATATCATCGTAAAGAGGAATAATGTATCTTCAATTCCATATAAAAAAATTAATTGTGCGATTATATTTAAGGATTTTGCGTAACTCTAAATAAAGACAATCTTCATATTGCAATAGAAACCGTTCTAGGTAAGATAAAAATTTCATTCAAAGTTTCGGATAAAGATCGTTCATTTGTGTACGGGATTGGCGGGCTACTTTTGTATCGAACGGTCAGTTTCACCCGTAATCCGCCATGGGAATACACCATTTATCGAAAAAACAGCCGCGACTCGCGGTGCGAAATAATTCAGCCACAGGGGCTAATTGCGTTATTAGCGTAGCGAGGCGAGTGCTGGAAAATTCAGCCACGGGGGCAAAACTGGTCAAAATAATATTCAGCAACTTGAGGGTTAATAATGTTTTTTGGTGTGGTATGGGTGAACAATGGGTTCACACTCTGAGTCCATTTGTAAAAATCATTTAGAACAGAGAATGGAATGGAAGCCAGGGATAAATCGGGTTTGATTTATATTTCTTGTAGGAACTAAATGAAGTCGGAGAAATTTTCTTCTTGGCTTCACTCAAACATTATTCTTTAAGATCCAAGTAAAAGGGGTCACATGATTAAACAACAAACATACTCGTACAAGGTAAAATATCTTCACAAAAAAGCATCAGCATGGGAAATAGGTTCTGGCAATTCAGACACTTTCTTTTAGCTTTCTTAAACATAATCCAATAAACACAGGGGAGATAGAAGTTTGTGTCCACAAAGTAACAAAATTAGTCAATTAGGTCAAAATTACTCGCAAAGAATACAATCTCATAAAATGCAAGCAAACTTGAAATCAAACAAAAAGTAATTCAAACAATGGCAGAAGAAAATTTTCATTTTTACTATAACACACAACCATATCTTTCAGTACAATGGAAACAATGGATTTAACAATATCAGTTTAGGTCTCTGGTCACAGTATATTTAACCCAGAAGTTGAGGGAGAGAATGAAATGGTTCATATGTAGGGTATTGTAGGAAATAAAAGTTCCATATTTGTTTAAATTGGAGACACATGTTCTGCAATTTATTAAGAGATAAGAGATATCAATGGTGTCAATTGGTGGCAGACTTAAAGCAAATGGTAATTGTGAGTTGTTACCTGTTCCTTTTCAGTGCTGACATCTGGAGACAAACAGATGTTCATTCCCTTCCTCTTCTCCATCTCAGCAAGCTGCGCCAACAGACCCGACGTCTCATCTGAATCAGTGTAAACTGGAGCTTAATCACAAACCTTCTGTGTAATATCACCTACTTAGTTACACAAGTTTTTATGAAAGAGTAAAGCAAGTTTGATAAATTGTATGAAATTGAAAGAGGTTTAGTATTATGTTTAATGCTACATTTATAATAATAATAATAATATTAATAATAATAGTTGATTTCTATAGCGCATTATCCACGCTCAATGCATGCTCTAAGCGCTCAGGGATAGCAATAGGAAAGTTATTGAAAGTTAAGTGTTATTGCGACTAAAACTAAAATTTCAGGAAGTTTGTTATCTTTGTGACAGCTACACATACATTGTACATCACAACTTGAAAATATTGGCAATAACCCCCAAACATTGTAGTTCTTATACAGGTAAGCAATAATATAGCATCCAAAACTGTCTTCCAGAGAAGATGTTGATATGTAAAACATTCATTCATCTTTACTTTCCAGGTGAAGTGCTGTACAACCTACCTTGGTTGTCAGTGTAGAAGAGTCTAATGTTGGTGTGCACCAGGAGGGTCTGTAGCCAGTCACAGTACTTGGTGCGCGCACTGCAGACAGGATATGGTGGTAAAACTTGGTTTGTATATACAAAGCAATGCCTGCAAAATCATGCACTTATCACCTGCTATAACTATTAGCAGAAAAGATAGAATATTTGACAAAAACATTCTTGCTATCCAAAGAAGTTTGGTAGTATATCTAAAGGTACTGTCGAGTAACCCATCCACATTGGTCACCTGTGTTTGTGGCATTTACTATGATGCCATTTCTCACTGGCCCCTTGCTGGTCCTCAGCAGTTAGCACTTATTTAACAGATCATTTGTTTTAAATGGATCCCAGCAGGAAATTTCTTCTATTTCATCAATCTACTGTGGTTTTTGGAAAATGTTTTCCGATCAGCCATGTTATTCTTATTCTCAATCACTTGACTTTAGCGTATAAAAAATAACAAACTTTCATCAAAATGAAATGATTAGTTGAGAACTATTGAGAAAATATGAACCGGACAGGACCTAGAATAAACTTTTGTAACAAGAGACACCACATTTAAAAAAAATATTGCAAAATTTAAAAAAACATTGTAAATCATGACTGCATAACCTTCATGTAATATATTTCATGAATCTCCACACTAGATTTTATTAAAATCAGTTAATTACTAAAGAAGTTATGAGCCAGGCACGAATCGAAACTGTTTGCTAACAGGGTCACTGCTTCCTAACAAAAAACGTAAACATTTAAAAAAAAGATTTCAAAGTTGTTAATCATGACATATATTCAAGTAATTATTTATATAAATACCAAATTAAATCAAATATAGAAGATTAGTTAGAAGTTGTGAGCCAGACAGGTTTTCAAACAGTTCTCTAACAAAGTCCCTATTTTTTTTTAAAATGTGAAAATTTACCAAAATATTTCAAAATTTTTAATCATGACACACCATGTATCTCCATACTAGATTTGATCAAAATCAGATGATTAGTTCAGAAGTTATGATTCCCCATTTTTTGCATTAAAAAAAACCTAAATTTTCCAAACATTTTCCAAACTATTAACTATGACAACATCTTGACGTAATTATGCATGGTCATACCAATTTTGATCCAAATTAGATAAGTTTAGAAGTTATTAGCCGGACAGAATTTTAAACACTTTTCTAACACAGTCACCATTTTTTGACTAAAAATACAAAATTTTCCAAAGTATTTATAAAAATTGTTAATCATGACACACCTTCATTTTATTATGCATATTCATACCAAATGTCTTCAAAATTGGATGATCAGTTTAGAAGTTATGAGCTGGAAAGTTTTCTTTCAAATTCAACACTTTTTCCAAAAAACCCAAAATATTTTGAAGATATCTTAAAAAAAGTAAATAATGATTATCATTATAATTTTCTTAATTTCCATGACAAATTTGAATTGAAATTATTGATTAGTTACAAAGATATGAGTTGGACACAATGTGTAGGGGACAGACGGTGCCAACAATTTCGTTGACAACTGGTGACACCAAAGAAATTAGTTAGATTTGAAGTTTTAAAGATGTCTACCAGATTTAGGAAAAGTGGAAAACACCTGTTTATTTTTATCATATGATGGAAAATTATGTATTGAATCACTTCATGATGTTCAGCCTGTTTGCCTTCAGCGTTAAAGCACATGAAGTGTGGTTCCCAATACCATGGAAACAGGTTTCTGGAGGATGATGTAGGGAAACCCGTATTGTATAGTGAAAGACAAGTGTTTTCTCCCATGCAAAAGAATATAATTTAGGTCAAACAATTGTGTAATGGCACTACAGTGATGTATTCATATTCAAAGTAGAAGATTACAATTTGGTTTATCTTTACATTTTGTTGCTGAGATAGGTAGCTAGCACCTATTGCCTTTTAAAGAACTTTTGCAGCCTTTATGCAATAATAAAGTCATATTAAGATGATATTTTTTTTGAGCTCAGCAAAATGTTTTTCATTTTCAGTCCTGGAAACAGATTTGCAAATTATGTTTCCATGGAAACAACTAAAACAAGTGTTTGCCACTAACATATGGCAATGTGATGCATCTAAGCTTTTTTAGATATTGCGTTTATAATATGTTACAAATTGTCAAAGTGTCATGGTCACCTTGACCTAATTTTCAAAGTCTCTGAGTCATCCTTTGTTGTAGGCTGTCGTTAAATATGAAAACTCTTGTTGCTGAGCTTTTCGAGATATTGTGTTAAAGATAATATATCCCAGTTTTGTATCCGACTTCAATCCCCATTTTCATAAAGACAACACATTCAAGTAAATAAAACACCAAACAATGTTTCGATGCGTCCTTTAATTAAAAAGATATAACAGTTCAAAGTGTGTAGAAATTGGCCACCTCGAAAGCCCAATTAAAAAAGTCCCTAGAGGGGCCTGAGCTCTCCTTCGGCGGATGTGACGTCATAGACAGGACTCGCTCCGCGTTTGTTTGTAAACAAGTATATATCAATGCAGATAAGGGTCGCGTTCGTCTACGTTTTCATTGCGAATGAGACATGCCTTCTTCCTGCGTTGCTGCCAACTGTACTAATCAGAAATCAGGAGACATTCAACTGCATCGGTTTCCGAAGGATCCTGTCCAGTTTGTGAATTGGACAAAGTTTGTTAGTCAGAAAAGAGCAAAGTGGAGTCCCAATGACAGGTCTGTCATCCGCTCTGATCATTTCACAGAGGACCGTTATGATCTTTCCTACGATTTCAAAACGGACTTTGGACAAAAATGCCGTACCAACAGTTAATAAACAGATGAGGATGATAACAGGCCCGCTACCCGTCTGTCAAGCGAGATATGACAGTCAACCATATCGGAAGAGAAAACGGATGGAATACTTTAAGAAGAGGGAACGAAAGAGGGTAAGGAATTTGAAAGATAGGCTTATTCAAAATTCTAAACAGGGGGAGGTGGGATAAATAATCATGAAACCTTTGGGGAGTTGACTATAATTGATGATTTTGCAGACGAATGTTGAATTTTTATCTGCAGTATGAATTTATGTCTCTTTAGATTAGGCGCAGAAATTATTAATTCAAACCCCAACAATTGTTTGAATTTTTAGTATTTGATTGCATATTGGGTTGAAAAATTCATCGGGTTGAACTAAATAGTTCTTTCAAGATGTTGGAGACTATAATGAAATAAGGTGCATATATTTAAATAGATCTGTAAATGATACACAGTGACAGGTTTGTAGTTTGTTACATTACTAGTTTAGGGGTATATATTATTTTTGTGGTGCTGATTACTCTAAGGATTCATACCAAAATGTGGGCACGTCACTTATGTTTGTATGTTGACACCACAGTTTTGGTTATAACACTTATGAAAAATTAAAATTTCTTGCTACAGCATCATTTTAGAAGCAACAAAAAGTAAAATTAAAGTCATAAAGCTTCCCCGGAGAAACATTTACCATTTTATGTAGCCTTACAGTGGATAATTTATGACCTATTTGATATTGATAAACATTGCAGTATTAAATAATACAGATTTGTTAATATATTGTCATGTGTCAAGTGTATAGACAAACCTAATTACCTTCATCAAGTTTCAATAAAGGTTGTTGATCATGTGTGAGGATAAAGTTTAGATAACTAATCAATGCCTTGTGTATTACCTATTGGAAATGTGCCAGGTGCTGAGTTCATTAAGTTTATTGCTTAATTGGCTTACAGGTGTGTGGCATTTCATGTAGACTGTTAGGTAATATCTTTATGACTATATTGTCTGGTGTGAAAAAGTAGTGTTAGGTAACTAAAAACCTACTGGTACTAAAGTATTGAAGGAAACGGAAATAATATGCTTTTTAGCGTTAATGTTATTATTTGGTTGAAATAGTTAAAACTGAAAAAGAATTTCATATTTGCAATACATTTCCAAGCAGGCTTTAACTTTCATCACAATCAACAATAAATGTTGTGTTATTATTGATAATATTGGCCTACGTCACTCTAGATTAGTACCACTCTTTATCTCAAACACTGACCATTAACTCACACAAAACAATAATCTGTATCCTTATTATGCAAACTACATTAGTGTCACGGTGCTGTCAGGGGTATGATTGACTATACCTATGATTTGGTATCAGTAAGTATTATTAGTCACCATAACAGGAAGATAATACAAATTATGTAAAATAGGGATATCAAAATGGCAAAAAGATCACACAACGGAGATGTAAGCTTAACTATTTATTAAGATATTATCAATTTAAAGTCACAAGCCAATATACTTATTATAAATGAAACTGTAAATCTAAAGAGATGAACCTAATAAAAGGAACCATCCGCTTTACAAGTAAGTACCTAATGAAAGGTAACAAACTTAACTCAAACAACTATAGCAGCAGCTAACCCGTACCTAGATATCATTGAGCAATAAACCACATAATCAAATATGATTTAAATGCTTATTAAATTTAAGAATATTTTATAAAAGTACACGCCTAGGGTAAAGAAAAATTCAGGCTTACCCTAGTGTGTCCGTGCAGTGTGAGCCCTCCGTAGGAACTGCCACACTACAGGAAATTTCACTACCATATCCCTTAATTAGATCCCTTAACATTAAGATAAATTTCTTGACATCCCTGCGAACTGAACAATTAGGAAAGGTCCGAAAGTCGCAACCCTTGGGTCTCAATTTACAGTGATGTCAAGTTAAGCTAAACAAGCTGGCAGGAGAGAAACAACTCCTGACAGTTTAGAACGTTATCAGGAGGTGTTGAGAAAGAACAAGGATTTAGTTACATGATATATTATTAACCCTTAAGATGCGGGTCCCGGAATATTCCGGGATGAAATTAGCTTTGCCCGCAAGTCCCCTTAGCGGGATGTGAGTAGCACACTCTATTTTTCTCACGCTAACTAATTATGACCGCGGGTCTCGGTAGCGGGGCCCGGAAATTTATTGCCTAGCAGTAGTCTCAGTTCAACGCTTGTATTTTCGTTCCGGCTGTCGCTAAGCAACCGTGTTTTGTTTCGTTGGTGTTCTAAATAATGCGCGAACATGCTCCGAAAGTTATGAGAGTATTGATAATGTTTATCGTACCGAAAATAAACGTTAAAATCACTCAATTTTTCCCCACTCCCCGCCGCACGTGCTAATAGCCTGTGGGCACTTTCTACCCTCTCGCACGCGCTTACCGACCCGCGCATGCTATCGTTTACTGAGACGCGTGCATTTTGACCCTATGCACGCCTTCCTATCGCACGCCCTATGTTCTGAACCCTTGGGCGGATTTCAATATAGGTGGGATCATTTGAAAGAGCAGAAAATTGTCTTCAATTCAATATAAAATACATAACTGCGCTACCTGAATTGAAGATACAGCATGTGCCGCAAAAAAGGTGATTTTTACATATTTTTAGTTTTACACCATTTTGTCACACCAATTTTACATCATGTGCTCAACGTATTTTGACAATTTTTATATCATAAGACAGAGGAAAAGATTGTCTTTCTTTCCATGTAAAATGTGTACATGCGCAAAAATAAATAAAGACACGGCAAGCGCCGCACAAAAAGCTAATTTCTCGATTCAAATCATGTGAACTGAACGGCGATTTTGACACGTGCCTTTCTTTCGCTCATATCTTCTCAACATCTAGGCGTATTTTGAAATTGATTACCTCGTGATAAAGAAGGAATAATTGTCTTTGATTTGATATAAAAAAATTATATACACAATATAGAATAAAGATACAGCAAGTCCCGCAAAATTGTGACTTTTGTTTATTCTTTACGTTTTTACCATTTTCTCGCACTTTATATCACATAAACTTCTCGGTAAATTTTGCAATTTCATATATCAAAATATAGAGAAAAGGATGATCTTTATTGCCATATAAAATTGGTATGTACAAGAAAATCAGAAAGGACCCGGTGAGCATCGCACAAACAGGCAATTTCTCTATTCATATTTTGTGTACCGAGAAGCGATTTTTTTTCAACTGCTTTTTACACTTCCTATCCATTTAACGGCAGAGCGCATTATCATCTTTTTTATATCACAATAAAGAGGAAAGGATCGCCTTCAATTCTATATAAAATTTGCAAATTACAATTAGACAATAAAGGAGCGGTTAGTGATGTCGCAATTATCAAAATTTGTTCTAAAATACCCGAGGGTACCATCTTTGCAAACTTTATATATTCCAAACCAAGTGGTACATATTTATTATTTACATATCATCGTAAAGCAGAAATAAATACCTTCATTTTCATGTGAAATTTGCCCATATTTGCATCAAAATAAAACGTGTGGAAACGATGCGACATATGTTGCGGTAAGGCGATTATCAAAGACTTTATTACTAGCTATACCCACGTTTCGTTGGTAATAACTTCTAATTACAGTGCAAAAGATTGTTATGATTTATTTCTTCGTAAAGAAGAATAAATTGCCTTCAATTCCATATATAATTTGCATGTATACAAAGCGAATAACATGATTTATAAAGTTGGAAATAAAGACAATTTATATTGTGTGTGAGTGTATGTTTCAATGGGGATATCCCGCCTGCACGCGCTGAGCGCGTGCGTTTGCCCGGGGCTATTAGCTTAGTAATATAACTGTGGGGGTCAGAACGTTATCGGGATTTATCATTACCCTGTTTTCGTAATTTATATCTTTCGTTTAGGATGGCGTATCGTAATAAAATTTATCGTGAAATATAGAGCAAGAAATTAGCTTCAATTCCGTATATAATTTGCATGTGTGCACTCAGTGATTAAATGCTTTTATAATGTTTGAAATGAAGACAATTTTTAAAATTTAGTAAAACTCGTTCCAGACATTATAAAAATAATTTTTATATCGATGTGAAGAGGAACAATTCATCTTTAGTTTCGTTTTGATTTCGCGCATGCGCTCTTGGAATTTATTGAGTTATGGCGCCTGAATTGAAAACAAGTTTACTTCAGTTGTAGAAACCGTTCCAGGGGTGATAGAAATTTCATTCAAAGTGTCAAGTAAGTATCATCCATTTGTAACACGGGATTCGCCGACTAGCTTTGTATAAAACGAGGATAACGTCCGTATTCCGCCATGTAAACACGCCATATGTTGTTAAAACGGTCGCATCTGGCGGCGCTGGAAAATTCGGCCACAGGGGCTAATTGCGTTATTACCGTAGCGAGGCGAGTGCTGGAAAATTCAGCCACGGGGGCAAAACTGGTCAAAATAATATTCAGCAACGGAAGGGTTAAGCTCTAAACTGAGCATCGTCACAATTAGTACGTAACTCAAAGTTTTTATGAAGGTGGCAAATCGAGAATCAAGAGGCACATTTACTAAACACATCAAAGATTCGATCTTCAATATCACTAATAACTGGTTAATAAGGCCAAAAACAGCTGCTCGAAACCGTCGTATCCCAATGACGAGATCCGGAAATTGCCGAGAGGCAGTCCTTTAAAATGGCACAAAGTAGTAACAAATATTCTATATATACAATGGTCAATCAACTACACAGGGGGATAGTCGATTTATCTAGGTGTTCAAACAAAAAACAGTCACAATGGCAGTTTTGGTTCACTCAATCGGCATTATCGGAGATAAACAACCCAAACAAATAACAAGGTAATTAATATCAAACAGAATATGTCGATATATTGATATTAATAGCTTTGGTGACTTAGGGGCTTTTATATAAGTACAATCAGTGAAAATATGTACGTTCATGACCGCTGGAATCTATGATGTAAACAATAACACAGATCAGCCAGTCGTTAACGAGTCCTGTCTATGTCATCACAACCCCCCTAGCACCTGATTGGCTAATAAAACGTTTGGCGTCTATTTTCCGGAAGTGTTTATAAAACAAGTTTTTTCTGCTATTTTCAGGTGGATGTGAACCTAAATAGTTGTTGATATTTATTCTTAACTGTGTTATGTAGTATTCCCGCTAATCGTACCCCCTATGTGGATATATTATCTTTAACAATGTATTACACAGTGGTCAAAGTGTCATGGTGACCTTGAAAATGAGGTCAAAGTCACCAATGTCGACTGGCATCTGAGTCATCCTCCACTGAAGGCTGTCACCAAATATGAACACTCTAGGTGCTAAGCTTCATGAGTTATCGCGTTAACAAGAATCAGGACGTACGTACGGAGAGACGCCGCTGAATTCATAGTCCCCTGTTGCGCCTTCCGGCGGGGGACAATTAACTTCCTAGATGCTGAAGGCACATCAACACAGGGTGATTGTTCAAAATGTTTTAAATCAAATTCTGATATGCATGCTTCTTATTTTCAACCTCCATCAAGGTATTGATTAACGATAGAATCGATGTTTGCAAGGTCTACTGACTGTGCAATACGAGTGCATTGATACAAAACTCATTCAGACAATATATAAAGTTATTTATACAAACAAATATAAACAAATATATAAACAAAATTTTAATTCTTTTATAGATATTACAGTCCCAAATAGACAAATAGAAAATATAATAATATTTCTGATATTTTATCGGCAATTTTAAGTCTCTCTGGTTTTGTGATTTCCATTCATGTAATATGTTTGACTGGTTGGTAGCTTACAAATAACATTAATGTTTTATGTCCTATCTATACTTCTTTCATAAACTGAAGTGAATCTGGAAACATATTGTTTCGCAACCATGGTATCATAATGATTATTGTCTTAAGAGGTTCCTGGAAAAAAACAACGAACAGCTGGAAGCGCAAAGGCAAGAAAAGAGGGAAGGACTGAGCCCAAAACCCAATCCCCTTCCACTTTGTGGCTGGGGATAATAAAAAGAATGCAGTATACATGAAGGAACAGCTCTAATGGGGAGATTGTCCAGCATGAATTTGGGCTCACCCACCTGTTCCTGTCGGCGATTTCCCCTGACTTGAGTCTGTCTCGCTCTACAATGAGGGAACACCGGTCATACAGCTCTCTCATCCGCTGCAGGCGCTCCATCAGCCTAGTTCGGTTAGCACCGTTACTGAAATCTGGAGTCAAAAATGTTTTCTTAAGACTCGATCATCTTCCCAAGCAAGGCCTATACTTGCGCCAACCCAAATGTCTTGCTAAGATAGGCATTTCCGCATTTCTACAACTTTTCTGTGCTTGCTTTCCAGGCTGCTGCAAAGGATCTTGAAAGTCCAATATGAGAAATCATAGGAGAATTGCAACTTTTTGCCTATGGGGTAGGTGGACTAAAAACACAGATTTTGGTGTGTTGGCAGCAGGGTTTAACTCAGCCAGCAATAGAGACTCGTGCAACTTAAAGCCATGAAAGGAAAGATTAGATTTGATATGTTTAGACTAAATTTGTATGAAACTATTGTCATCTCTACTATCAAAACTGTTCAACAGCTGAATGTTACAATGTAAGTTTCCATGTATATGTGAGTTTGATATGCAGATAAGTAGCCATCATAGTTGTGCAAGTCAAGTTAATACCTGATAGACTTCTCCGGTCTACAGCAAGTCTACAGCTGAGGATGTAGTCACAGGCCTCTAGTTGTCTGGCTGCCACTGTGAAGCCATATTTTAAACGGAGACTTGATATTATGTTCTGAAACAGCAGATGTATATTAATGTGTGAAAAAGGCAAAGAAAATCATAACTTTGTAAATAATAACCTTAATCTAGTTTTAGTTTTCACAGGTGACATGGCATACACGGAACCCTCTACCAGACTTAGTGGGACTTCTACAGAGCTGATAGAAAAACAAGAGGAATTATTGAATTATTAATAGTGGTATATTTTATGCCTCAGTTTGAAGCAGTTGTAAGAGAAACACTGTTCAAAACAGAGTATATTACCTGTGCCCCGCTGAGTTCCCTCGAATCAACCAGCACCACCACTCGCTCCTTCTGTCTACACTCGCCCCTCACAGCCTATAGAAACACCAATTATAAATTACAAAAATATGAACTGTCATCAATCTTAACTTGTAATTATAGTTTTTCAACCAAACAATCACCTAACACCTATATCTAAAAGTGTAGTAGAATAGTTAATTGCATTCATACATGGCAGACCACTAATGATGTTTAATGGCCACGTCCACTTGTTGGTTACTCCTAGTTCAATAAATCAACTGTCAAAAATGCTTACTTCAATAACATCTTCCCATCTAAAAGATTTTAAAAATATCAATTTTTTTCAGGGTCTAATCAGAAGACTGAACCAAACCATAAGTAGTCTATATTTTGTTGTTTATATTTCTACATGACAGGTTATGACTATCTTTAGCTCATGAGTTTGTAACGACAGCTTAACTACCGCTTGTTGGACCTCTGTTTAGTCATGGTGAAATAGGTTGGTTTGTTTGGTGCAGGTAGCGTCAATGGTGGCCGTGTTGCATGTCTGAGGGTGTTACGCCTTAGAGACCCACGATTCAAACAGGAGGTGTATTGAGTTATGCACCGAGGGAAGTGTGGGTATATCTAATACTTACACATCATTACATGTATATATCTGAATTTAATTTTAAATTCAAATATGGATTAGAATGGTTGATTAGTAACAAAGTTATGAACCAGACACAATTTGAAAGCCTTGGACAGTACCCTCGTAACTTTGTTGTTGCAATGCATTATCAGAAAGAGGAGTCTAAACTTTCTGATAATAAATAGTTTATGTAATCACTTAAGAAATCAGGCATTTGAAACTTTTGCTACAATTCCTGTTTTGGTCCAAGGCCTTATAAGGCCATGTTTGGCTTTCAGCACGGCAATTATCCGGTATCCATCTGTCGAGCGTCATCTATAGGCTTTTGTCTTAAAACCATTAGATAACTCCTCCAGCAATCTGCAGAGGAAGCTCAAGCTGTAGGACTATCATCTCTGTTACGAGAAGGAAGCTATCAATTTGCTTAGGTGCCCTTTTCAAATATGGAGGTGGCAATGTATTTCTTGTTTCAGTCATGTTCTATGCTGATTTTAATTATTTTGATGCAATAATATGCATTTTATGCATGCTTGCCCAATGCCCAAAGCAATGTATGAAGGTTTTTAAAATGCTATCTAAAAAAAAAAGATGTTGGTGTGTGAAAGTATCATAATGTAAACAAGAATGGCATATTCAGATGTAGATGTAGGTAATGAATTAAGTATTCATACTATATAAGTGAGCATCAACAACAAACCCCTACCTGATCATGAATAGAAAGTGTTTCCAGTACATACAGTCCATATTCGCCAAAAACAAAAAAGATTTGAAAAAACTATCACAGCAAAAACAGCATATCTGTTATATATGATAGATTGATAAATGGTCAATTTAGAGTTATTTGCCCTTGGCATGTCCAGCAAACATAAAGGGGCTCTAAATAGGGTGGTTGTTTTTGTAAATTCTATGTGATAAAATAGTCACAACTTGTCATATGTCAAATATAAAATTTTCAAGCTATGGAATACTAAGGAAAAGCTATGATGCAAAATGTATCTACAGCAATATAAGCTAACTAAGAAAAATAAATACTGTACAATACCAGTGGTTTGGCGATGGAATTTTTCAGTTGATCAGAAACAAAGTCGAAATCTTGAAGGTCTTGGTTGAAATTGTTAAGGACAGGTAACCTCTCGGTGCTGTTCAGCTGGTATTCCCTACACGACCCATCCGCTCCTCCTCTACCCCAGCTCTTCTCTACTAGTGCCGGCTGCTCAACTGTTTTATTCTTATTCATATCTGTCACTAACTTCTCCTGTTCTAGACTTGACCCTTGGTCCAACTGCTGTCTGCCACCACCTGACAAGCAAGTGACTGTTGTATGTCTGGAGCCAAGGTTGGCAGCAGTAGGAGAGAAATTGAGGATGTGCGGTGTGGCTACACCCGTACTGGGATACTGGAGCTCAGCCTGTGGGCTGGTCTCCTCATCACTGCTACACACAATCAGTTTCCTCCTGCGGGGGCCAGGATCTGGTCTCTGACTGCATAAAAGGTCCAGTACATCCTCTCTGTTTGCTGTCCTGTCTTCAGTGTCATCTTGTACTGGACGTTTGAATTCTTCCTCACTGGAAGACCCCGAAAAATGGCGAATCCTCTTTCTATTTGTTCTATTATCAAGTTTTAATGTCTTAGTTTTAGCAACTTTATCCTTTCGTTTGCCATTGCAAAGAATATTTTCTAACTCATCAAGGGAATCTTCCTCAAAATGCTCTGGAAAAAAAATATGGAATTGTCAGCACAAAGAAATGTGGAATAGAAGTTAAAGGGTAGATTTTGATTATCAGACACTTACCGGTGTCTTCGTGTCCCTCTGCCACACAGAAGCTGTCTTCTTCATATTCATCACCTGACCCCTCATCAATATCCCCTGCTCCTCTCCCCTCCTCAGCTACTCCTTTCACCCCAGGGGAGAATACATGTCGGTGATAGTGTCGGGGCTGTAGACGAAAGCGGTTGGGCACCTCCACTGGGGAACGAACCGACCTCAGGTACACAGCCTGCATATCTGTATCAACCATTCAGTACAGTTGGAAATTTGAAATTTATGAAAAAAGCATTTTGAACCTATTGTTCATTGCATTTTAAGGCTCCAACACACATCAACATTTTGCAAAAATAAATTATACTCAGATAATGGATATCTCTCAAAATACAATTTATCTGCACTCAGGCAATCTACAATAGATCTTATTTGGAGACATTGTGTATTCAAGTAAAAACGTATATTATAAAAGAGCCGATGGAATGAATGCAACATTACATTTATCTGTATGACAGCAATAATCAAATAAAATAATCTAACGGACAGAAAGGGCGACCACTATGGTAAATGCAACAACAATGCCTATACTGTATATCATCTTCCTCTACATGGCGTTAAATTAAACTAGTCTCCAACAATGGCTTATCTAAATCTTGTTGGCAACCTGTCAAAATTTGTGTTCTGAGTGCAGCGCCCTCTTCAGCAAAAAGTTTCAATTCTCGAATGATTTACGTCGCAGCAGCATTGGTGACATGCACAGAAAAGTATGGGAAATATGGCAAGGCCTACCTTAGCAAGATGACCATAGATAAGAAATTGATAACGTTGTAGACAAAACTTTATAAATAATATTTCATCCTTTGGTCTCAGTGAAAGGATTAAGTTACACTCAAAAGCTGCACACACACCTACTTCCAATTTTCCATATTCCATCCCAATTTCCCATTTTGTGCACTACCAATCCTTTCGATGTTTTTATATCCCTAAGCACTTAAAGCCATTTTAACATTAACTTTTTTGGTGGAAGTTCATGCAGTTGTAAAGAATAATAAGGATTTTCTTGTGTTGATATAATACATTGTTACTGACCAATAGTTTACCAAGTAAACAATGTTAATGTCAGTTACTTTGTTATCTAAAATTATTTTTTATTAAATTTTATACTGCAATCATAAGATGAAGAAGTCTCTTGAAATTTATCACAGGAACTCTTCTCAATGAAAACAAAAACCTGGGCAACATGAGTAAACTGACCAACATCAAGTTCTGTCATCTGGGTGTGATCGTTCACGAAACTCAGTTCATAGTGATCATCTTCCTGTGAGTTAAGGAGCTCGTCAGAGGAGGCAGCGGAGTCGCCAGACAGCACAGCCTCCTGGTCGAGGAACTCACAGGCCAACCTCTGCAACACACAAGAGAGAGACAGTGTCAGCCCGCACCCCCACATCCATCTACAACCAAAGCTGACTATCCTATCCCTTCCTATGATGTATCTAACATCAAGTTTTATCCTAAATACTTCCCACAAGATCATAGTGATGAAATCAATAACACACATTATTAACTCATTGCTTTATAAGAATAAACTGACATTTGCTTATTTGTTTTCTTATTCTATTTACCGATTTTATTTTTTCATCTGCATTTAGATTCTTTTTAAAAATCAAATGAGCATAAAATTTAGAAAATAAACAATAAATTTCTTTGGACAATTATATCAACTTTATACCCGTTTGATAACAACCCCTAGTTGGACTGGTGAAGACATCGACAAAATCATCAAAACGTGACATGCTCATTGCTCAGTGCATAACAAAAGATCCAATCCGATTTGTTGCAATTATTGACATGGATTTTCAGTTTAGTTTTCAACTCTTTCTGGAAACTGTGAATAGAAATTAGAGGAAAGTTGATATCACATTCTTCATATATTAAAAAAAGGAATTCCAAAAAAGGACAAGATTTAAGTGAACAAATTAAAATTTTGGAAAAATTAATGTTAACCTCCCATGATTTAGAATTACTGGATGCCAAGAAAATAGAATTGGAAAGTTAAAGAAAAAAGAAAATGGAAGGAATATTCATTAGAAGGGCCAATGGTTAGAATGGATCGATGAGGGGAAGAAAGTCACAAATTTTTTTGTAATTTAGAAAGTAGGAGTTTTGTCAGCAACACTATGAATGAAATTGGAAAACCTGATGGATTTCTTTTATTAATAACTTTGATGATATTCTTGAGGAAGCAAGGTCCTTCTGCAGGAAACTCTTTGAATGTAACGCGGAACGTGAGTCAATGTAGACAATCATGATGTTTTGGGTGAGGTTTAACCTATCCTGGATAAGGTGTATTCAGACTCTTTGGAGGGATACATTACTTATGATGAATTGCTGAAGGCACTGAAAGGTAGGAAAAACAACAATAGTCCTAGTACAGATGGTTTTACTGCAGAATTCTTCAACGTGGTTTGGAATGACTTGGACTATTTTGTTTTGAAATCTATCAATAGTTGACATTGGTGAATTGTCTATTACAAAAAAATTAGGGTGAGTGAGTGAGTTATTGTTTAATGCCGCTTGGGCAATATTTCAGCCATTTGCGGCGTAAAAAAAAATAAATTAGGTGTTATTACTCGTATTCATCATGGTGATAAACAAAAGCGTTTTCTCACCAACTGGAGGTCCATTTCCTTGCTGAATTTAGTTTATAAAATGCCTTCTTGTATTGCAGTAAGGCAGAAAGTTCTTGTCATTCCTATTAATATAAATAATGAACAAACTGGTTTTATAGATAGATATATTGGAGATAAAATAAGAATTGTATATAATACTTGAAGAATCATAAAATAATCCAGGTATGCTGTTTAGAGTACATTTTGCCAAGGCATTTTATTCTGTTCATGAACATTCATTCAGAAAAGTAAACTTTTTTTGGTTTTGGATTGAAGTGTTTTACAAGGACATTAAATCTTGTATTGTCATAAATGGCAAAATATTATCCTCCTTTTAAGTTCTAAGTGGCTGTAGACAGAGAGATCGTTTGTCGTCATATGTTATCTTGCTGTGTGTGGAGATATTGGAAGGCATAGTATGTGAAGACAAGAATATCAAAGGAATTTGTGTAAATAATACATAATATGCTAGAGAACTTAATTTCACAATATGCAAATGATACTGATTTTCTACTTGATTGGAGCAAAAAGTCTCTTAAATCTGTTGTTGAATTGCTTGTTATCTTAGCAGGTATATCAGGTTTGAAGATTAAATGTGATAAATCACAGGTGATATGAATGGGAAGTATGAAAAACAGTACAATAAGATATCTATCTCGGTCAAAATTCCGGTGGAATCCCTAAACATTTAAGGTATTAGGTGTTACTTTTAGCACTAATATATCAGATATTGTTCAGCCTAATTTTCTTAAAACTAAGATAAGTGATGAATAAGTGGGTTAATTAACTCATTAACACCAAGAGCCGCGTATATGCGTCAAAATAATGAGATCCTCACAGCGAGAGACGCATATAAGAGTCCATTAATTAGCAGTTTCTCACAGCAAGAGACACTTATGTGCTTTAATTGAAAGCACCTCTTACTCAGCGAGAGCCGAATATATGCGTCCATCCTATAGTTTTACAATAAACCCAATTTGTGCAATCATCTTAGTATCAATCCATTAACTTTAGCGTATCTTAATTGAGAAGTTTCCCTTAGTTTTCATGACAGGAATCATTTATAGTGTTTTGATGGAAATTACCAGTATTTACTAGAAAATATAACACGTTAGGCAGATGAACACATTACGTTTATAAAGAGGATATTACTTAGCTTATACCGAGGCAAAACTTTGATTTATTTATTGGAAGTTGATAATAGATAGTTTTACACATGATGTAATGATTGTAGTCTTGTGAAGATTGATCTATCACTTTTTAAACACTCTAAGATATAGTTTATCTGTAAAACGCATTGAAATAAAATATCCAAGAGAGGCAGCGTTATTATTGACATTTATTCGTGAATAATTTGTGGCTATGAAAAGAATAAGTAGATAAACAGAATAATATATAAATATAAACAGGATGTATATCACTACCTAATTTGATCAAAATTAGATGATTATTTTAGAAGTTCTATGCCAGACAGGATTAGAATCAGTTGTCTAAAACTTCCCAATTTTTTGTCCAAACACACAGAATGTTACAAAAATATTTTCAAAATTGTTTATCATGACACACTTTCATGTAATTATGTACCTCCACACCAAGTTTGATAAAAGTCATGACTAGTTGAGAGGTCATGAGCCAGAGGAGAATTAATACAGTTTTCCAACAGGGTCCCAATTTTTTGTCAAAAAAACAAAACCATTGACAAAATTTGATCAAAATTGTTAATCATGCCACAACTTCAAGTAATTATGCATGTTCATACAAAATTTCATCAAAATTAAATGATAAGTTTAGAACTTATGAGCCTGACAGGACTTGTTAAGTTTTCTAATAATTTCATAAATTTACCCCAAAAGCCCCGTAAATCTTGAAGATATTTTCAAAAAAGTTAATGACACATCATTACAAATATTTGATCCCAATATCACAGCAGTTTTGATCAACATTAAGTTTGTAATCATTGATAACAACACTGTGAAACTAAAATTGTAGAATAAAGTAAGAGCTAATTTGTCATTTACTTCAGATGTGTATCTATTTGAGAAAACCTACATAAGAACATTTTCCCCACAAATATAGGTGACATTCACCAGATTCAGCATGTTGTAAGTTTGATTTCTTGGTACCGTCTCTCCTTTAAGAAAACAATGTGATGCTAGTTGTCTATTTCTGCAAATTTGTATGCAGCAACTGCGAAATATAGATTTATTATCCAAAACTTTGTTTCACAGGAGATATTGCTTGTGGAAGATCAAGCGATATCTTATAGGAGATATCGTTTTGACAGTAGATTTTTAACAATGCCCTGTTACAGTCAAGTTCATGACATCACAATTGTTTTACATCATCAAGTAATGACATCACAATGTTACGATGTCATAAAAATGATGACGTCACAGTGCTATGACAAAAGCGCACTGAGAGTCTTAGAGTAGTGCAGTGTTCAAAATTATACATTTTCACGGAATCGGAATGAAAAATGATTTTGGATGATAAATAGAATCTCACCCTCGTGTCTTCTGAAGCAAGTATATCAACACTCGTTGATAAAAGTTACAAAAATCCTCTCGTGTCTTCTGATAACAAATATATCAACACTCGTTAAAAAAAGTAAAAATATCCTACCTTTGGTCGTCTCCTAGAGGAAGCTGTTCCTGTGTGACGTTTGTGTAGTCTTGTGTCACCTGCACTATGGTCTGTTTTGGCCAAAATCAAAGAGATAATTTTCTATAAAACGATAACGATGAAAATTCAACCATTAATAATAAGTAGGCAACAAAGATAGGAATACTACACAGAGCAGTTAAATGAGGATTGTATCCAATGTAAAATAAAAAAGAAGTTCCATGTGAACTTTGTAAAAATCAGAATATTAAAGTTAAAGTCTCACCAACTACAGCGCATGGCCATAATATGTTGTATGCAGAAATCATAACATTCTGGCAATTTCGTTTGACAATCACCTATTTCAATGTCACATTTTGTAAGTTTGCATTGTAAAGAGATGAATTTCTACACCAACATTAACCCTCAAGTTGCTGAATATTATTTTGACCAATTTTGCCCCCGTGGCTGAATTTTCCAGCACTCGCCTCGCTACCGTTAAAGCCTAATTAGCCCCTGTGGCTGAATTTTCCAGCGCCGCGAGACGCGACCGTTTTTACAGTATATAAGGTTTTTATACCGCAAAGTACGGATGTAATAAATCGTTTTATAAAAAGTCAGTTGGCGAATCCCGTGTAAAAATGAACACTCCTTATCCGACACTTTGAATGAATTTTTTATACCTCCTAGAACGATTTCTATTACAATCTAAAGATTGTCTTCATTTCGAGTTGAATAAAATCCTGAAATATTATCGCGCAACTAAAATTCTTTTATGGAATTGAAGATACATTATTCCTTTTTATGATGGTATGAAAATAATTACGATACGATCTCTAGTTAGATTTCTACAGGTTTTTAAAGACTGTCTTTATTTCAAGTTAAATAAAATCCATAATACTAAACGCGCATACATGTATTATATATGGAATTATAGGCAATTTATTCCTCTATACAATGACGAAAAAATTATTAGAATATGTCTTACGATTCAAAAGATATACGTTGCGAAAGATGGCTGTGGGTACCCCGACAACGTTCCGACCCTACGGCATTTTTACCTAAAACTAAATCCCCCGGGGCCCTCTGGCACCGGCGCGCTAATTAGTACCGTTATGCCCCAGGGCACCAGCATGCGAGTGCCACAGACTTCTAGGCAACAGCATAATCCTTCACCAAATCAATCACCAGATCGAACGTTTTTCCACCAGCAGAGACAGTTTCATTAGTTTTTCCAGTGTAGAGTTTGAACTTGCAAACATAACCATTGGTTGAGTCACACAACATGTAGGCCTTTATCCCATACTTCTTCGGCTTGTCGGGATTGTATACTTTGAAACTGAGATTGCCTTTCCAAGGCACCAACCCTTCATCGACACAAATGTTTTGATGCGGCTTGTAAACTCTAGAAAAACAATGTACGATTCTCTGGTACAAATAGCCAAGTTTATTGATAGGTGAAAAATGAGGTGTGTCTCGTCCCGGCATTTGGTTGTTATCATTCAAATGTAGGTACGTTAGTAATAACCAAAACCCGTCACGAGGCATGCATTTGGCAAAGAAAGGCGTCGACGTCACATCACTTGTTGACCAATACTCAGAAAAATTCCTCTGTACAACTAGAGACATCGCTATAGTCATTGCAACGAATACTTTCATTTCTTCAGCATTCGTATCATACCACTGCCTCAACCTTGAACATGGTCTCAGAACCTTATCATCGACTTGCTGGTGTAAGTACCTGTTGGTTTCTGCTGCCAATGATCCATAATCAACTTCTTGCAGGAATAACCCAAAAAATTCTATAGGATGCAGATTATCAGGCAATTCTATAAACCGTCCTAATCCCGTTGCGCCAGTAAAATGCAGATCAACACGTCCATGTGGCCTCGGCCCCTTTGTCCAGCGTTCCATTAAGTTCTCACGGTCATCAAAATGTGTGTCCATTTCATTATATTGCTCATCAAAGCCACTGAACTCTTCCTCTGTGGATGTACCAGCCCCATCAGTAGCAGCTAATATGTCTTTTGCAATGTTTCTTATTTCCATCCCTTACAAAAAAATCTACAGTGCTGCAATAGCTCTGCTTCATTGCAGCAATGTTGCATCTTTGAGTGAAACATTGTCCTAGGAGTGAAACCGTTGTCCATCATTTTTACGTCGTAAACTGATCATTAACCACAACGGTTCCGCTTAAATGAGCAAGGTAAAACAATGCAGCAATGGTTTTGCTTTACACTACTGGGTGAGCTGAGAAGTTAATCATCTACTGAAAAGGTATAATTTGTAAACAAAACATCCTTCTAACCATCATTTTTGTTGTTGTAGTTATTTGGTCAAATGAAAAAATGTCAAAAAAGATCAACCTGCAAAAATACTTTGTTCAAAATATTCCCATATTAATATTCAAATTTTCAGGGAAGTATTTTCTACCATGGGACATGAATAAAATCTTAGGAAGTTTATTGTTTAAAAAGAATCTAAGAATATACTTGTTTTATTGAATTATGAAATATTGTACATACATTCATGAGCTGTTTAGATTGTTAAGAGTTTAAGTCATACCATGAAAAGGGAATACTTTATTTTCAAATATAATTTTCTTTACATTTACTGATAATACATCCCAGTTTCCTAATATAGATTATTGCTTCATATATGTGATTTATTATTAGATTCAATTTACATAATATGATCATTTATGTTGAAATCAAAGTTATTTCTTGATAGTCTGAGTGTATGTGAATGGAATATATTTTAAAACAAAGTCATTGCATGATTGATTGAATATTTGAAAGTTTATAGTTGGTTGTTTCCAGTTGATATATGATCATGCATAATTTGAGGTTTTACAACTTAACCATTTTGTAAGTCCAATGAAACTTAATTCATTTTAAGTTGTGAATAGTTTATTGTATACAGGGTCTGTATTCAATAGGTGTATCTAATTGACGCACTACAAATTATAGGAAATAATTAGCATGTTAAAATGCAAAATATGATAAAAAAAAGAAGTTATAAATGAATAGTCATTCCATGCATATATTTGAATTGGATTTTAAGAGTTAGATAACACAGAGAAGAAATGAACACAATATCTCGCAACTGGCACATAGTCCATATAAAAGTATAAAACGTCATTGGCGACATAGATTATGATGGGTTGAGCTTTCATTTTAGTAGGGGACCAATGAATAGAGGGGAGAAAATCCACCCATTGTCCATGGCTGTAAACAGTTTTGTTAATTGCTACCTTAATAGGTTCATGACTTCATGGATCATTAAGTTGTTAAAATGTTTGTACAGTAAGTTGTTTAATAGATGTTATTCAAAATGTTTAATTCATGTTGTAATTCATAGAGCCATATTGATATCTTATCAAATTCTTATTAAGGATTTCGTTCTCAAGACTTATTTATTTCAACTTTTATATCCATGTACATTCGTACATAGATACTTTTTTCATAAACAGGCTGTCTGTATGTTTAGATGTTTAGTTGCTTAGTATCTAACATCATGTACAAAAGGTTAAATTGTTATATTAGGTTATGATCAGAGAGTATCCTTGGTTAATTTCACATTCAACTTATGTTATTAAATTGAGATTAATAGCAAATATAGGAAACATTGATCTGTAAAATAAAATTTTAAAAGGTATTGTTCTCTCAATATTCCATCTGCTAGATATTCAAAGTACACACCTAGAGAGAATTGTCTTCAAATACACAAAACAATTGAATGCAGATGAATTGGTCATTCACTTTTTTATTTATTTGATTTAAGACTTCAAATTAAACATATAAACAATCATTCCTGAAACATGTCTGGTTTCAACAAATTCATTTGCCTTTTAAATGATTAATACATATAAACAAAGTCTTAAGGTTAGGTGACATCGTTGATAAAAATCTATTGGTTACAGTGATGGAGATGGGTGGAGCCTTCAATTAAAAAAATGACCAATGAAATAAGGTTATAATAGGTATCCATTGTCTATAACAGTTTTATTGCTTTGACAGCTGAATCAATTTGTTGGTCATTAAGCTGTTAACAAGTTTGTTTGTTTAGTAAGGGACATCAGTTACCTAATTACATTTTATTCAAGTTGTGTTTCCAGTTGAATTCAGAGGAAATACCTTGTACGTAACCTATTAGTTCATAATTAATCACAATTAACATTTTAACGAGTTTAGTTGCTTACTAGTCACATTACCTAACAGTGCCTCTATAGATATTGATCACTCAATTATGTGTTATTTCAAACTGGAGACCAAAAGTGGTATTGGATCTCTTGCTAACGAAGTTGAAATACCAATCTAATCTCAATACCTTATATGAAACTTTAAAAAGAAATTTATTTGAATTCCTTAAGTTTATTAGTTGATTGACTTTGGACAATTATTTTGGAAAAGGAAGTAAGGAAATATGATTATTTAACTGAATAGTCTATGTCCAGAAAATTTGGATTGTTTTAATTTAATAGCCTGTTAGTCTTTATATCTTAAAGAATGCAGTTTGTTTAAAATTGTTTCATATTGTTTAGTTTTTCAAACATATTATTATTAAGGAATTATTTCTAGGTGTTGGAAGAAGTCATTTGCTCCATAGATTTCTAAATGCTTTTCAATTCTCTTTGATTTCAAATAATCTCATTTTGAATATGTCCAAATAATCTACATTAATCATATAAAGGGAATATATCTCTTGCTTTTATAGATGACTGTATGCCTTCAAAACATATAAGTTGAAAAATTCCCCTTAATCTAAATTCTTATCACATATCAGATAAGTTGCAAATAAACTTGAAAAGTTCAATGTTGTTGAATATATCTAAGCTGATATGATTATACATTTTATGAATTTAACGGATATTTATGAATTCATCCATATATTTTATTCATTTCATCATTTCAAGGTAAGAATATGAATTTTTATCAAAATCCTTGACTAAAATTTATATCCATTACTCATTTCTTAAGAAGTTGTTGCCAAGAAATACCTTGGGGTTTTTTAAGACACCACTTCTAAATGCCATTCAATGACTTGATCACAGTTTAAGGTCCTTTACACCATTCAGTACCTTCTGCCTCACACCTGATGAGGCTGGACATTATTATCCAATCAGAATCTCTGCAGTCTTAACCCCTTTGACTGACAGCAAGACCCAACATCCTGCCTGACCTGTCACTAACGAGGAGCAATGGCTGCCATTAGAAAAAACAACTGATTCTTGATTATTAAAATCACAGTTGCCAACAGCATAGAAGGGATAATCTTCAGTTGCAAAAACAAAAGTAAGTAGACCATTACTGCTACATACACAGTATAACATCTTAACCTTATTGATCTTCCTTATATCATGAAAGAGCTGACAAAAAATCATTGAAATGTTGGCTTCACAGTGAAAAAATTGATTTTTTTTTCAAGTCCATTCCCTTAAATAGAATATTTACTGTTGACAAGTTAAGTTGTGTTTTATTAACACTGATTTGTAAAAGTGATAATTAGTTCCTTTTCTTTGATATTATTAAGCAAAGATGGCATTGTTTACATAGGTGTGCACTGAACCATGACTGCTGTGAGAGGAGGAAAGTGGACAAGCCATTATATAACAGGAAACAGCTGGCACTGTAAGTATGTAGACCTAATTCTTCAATAAACATGCAGTGTATTTCTCAACTGGTTAGATTAGGAATCGCATCAGAGGGTGCACTCCAATTTACAAATAGATAGTCTTGATTAATTGTAATTTCATTTTGTGAAAACACAGACAGACTGATTGTCTAATATATGGTGTGGGAGAACTTGATACTATTTGCATATAACCTGAAATTGATAGTTGAAATTTACAATCAATAATTGTTAGACAAATAAGTTGTTCCCAGTTTAAGTTTGATCACATGAATTTTCATTTGTTATCATTTCATAACATATGATTAGCATAACATAATTTGTATGTATTTATTTTAATATGAAATTCATTTGATAAAAATTAACACTCATAAATGTTAGTATTGCTGAACTTAAATGTATGTTAATATTTGTAATACAGGATTATTATACAAATTTTTAGAGCACTTTATATATTTATTCCTGATATTGAACTTGAAAAATGTTTTAATATAGGAAAAAGTTATCGCTGAACATTAAATTTTGGGTTTTCTGTAACTATTAAAGTTTTTACCAACCTTTGGAACAATTGTAAAACAATCACTTAATATTTATATAATTTCAAGTATGGTTTTCCTTGTATATGATAAATTCTATTCTTTTGATATCATCATCATATCATTATTGGTTATTTGTACAAGTATTGAAAGTTGCAAATTATTGTTTCAGTGTGAACAATCAACACACATACATGGACACCTTTTGGCCTCACAGGATATATGGTTGTTCAAGGTGAGAACTAATAAACCAATGTTTGAAATTTTTAAAGTTTGATTGATAATTCTGCTGCTTTTTTATACAGTCAGACAAAACTAGTTTACTTCAGTATCACAAATTAAACTAGTACAAAAAAAACAACATGATATAGTATTATTTGAGTTTGTTTAACAACCACCCATTGTTTGGCATATGAGACATTATTAAAAACAATAAAACATATACTTTATACAAGGGAATGAATAGATCTTAAAAATATCTTTATACAGCCAACGATTTCTTTCAAGTTTCATTTATAAATGAACTCTAAGTCAGATATTTATCTTTTTCTATTCTCAATTTCTCAATAATATAACACAACAAAGGTAATGATAATTAGAAATTGTTTACAAGAAACAAGTTTAATGATCTAACATTTTAAAAACGTTGCTGTTACTAGTTTTGTGCTTAAGTGTTTGCTCGTTTATTCTTTAAGGTGTTCACTGAACCAGAGAATACACAAAGCTGGCAAGATGAAGATTCACCGGGGGATTAAGAGACAGTAAGTACATTTAATTGTTACATAAACAAACAGATTGATAAGTGACTTCTGATCAGTTGATTTACTGATTGGAGCCACATATCAATTTATTTGTGAATTGCTTGATCTAATTGATTTCTATGTTAGGCATAAGAGTACAGTTATCCAATGTGAGATTGCCTTCTGAGATGTTTTTACACTGTTTGGTGTCTTTCTGTTTATAACAATCATTAAATTCTGTTTCAGAATGAAGACCAGTCAACAAGTCATCAGATATCAACACAGTGAAAAGGAATTTTGTTTTGTTCAGGATTGTCTATTTACTTATTTAATGAAAAAATAATTACATGCATTCCTAAACAATCACATACACGTATAATTTTCATACAAATATAATTTTGTTAATAATATTTTAGCATTGATAAAAGTTTTCAACTAAAATAAGTGATTTCTTGTAATTAAATTGCTGTGATGAATATTCCAATAGTCTTATCTCATAATTGTTGATTTATCAGTGATTTCATTCTTGATAAATATGTGTATATAGTCTTACAATTAAATTTATAAATATTGTCTATGAAATGTTCATGATATTTGGTAGAAGCAAAGACTTTCAAATATGTATATCCATTAAAATTTAAAACAACAGAATCATTATTACTGATTGACACATGTACTTCATCCTGAATATATTGTTATCTTCAATGAAATGGCTTCTTTTCTTTTTCTTCATTGTAATAAAAACTTGTTGCATATATGATGTTTCTTTTGAATCATTCCTGAACCTTGATACATATATATATATTTTTGAAGTCTGATGTTAAAATATCCTTAAACCATTCTTGGACATTTAAGAAGAATCTAGAAGAAATCTATATTTAATAAGGAATTATTTTGTATCAAAGGATTAAAGCTAAGAATAAAACTACAGTTGCATATGTAGTGTTACTTTTACTTCATGATAAGTGCAACCATTGTTGCATAGAGAGTAAAACCATTGCCGAATATTGGAGTGCAACCGTTACTGCATATAAGAATGCAACCATTGCTGCATATTAGAGTGCAACCGTTGCCGCATATAAGAATGCAACCATTGCCGCATATAAGAATGCAACCGTTGCCGCATATTAGAGTGCAACCGTTGTTGTTCACTAATTTGCCTAATGAGCCGCACCGGTCTTGCCCGCTAATTTGCATGGTAAATTCAAATTTTCAGCCGCGCCATTGTCGCAATGTTTAACGAGACCAGTGCTGCAACAGTTTTGCTACTGCCTGTTTTTTTTGTAAGGGATATCACTATCACTGTCACTTTCACTATCACTCTCATCAGTAGACTCCATGTCAGAAGCTTCATCAGCATGGACCTCGTTGATGAAGTCGTCGTCGCTTGACGTTGACGGCCCTTCTCAACTCCTAGTCCTCGGCCGCCTGGCCTTAGGCATCTTTCACATCAATCTGTAATTGATTGAAAAGAATTTAGAAATGTGCAAGATATTCTATCAAATCCTGATAACCTATACAGAAAAATTCAATGTGAGCTTCATGGACATTCAATTGCCCCATTTTGTGAGTTTTGTAAACAAATATACCGCTGCGCGCCGATGGTGCCAGCGGCCATCAATAATGACAGAATTCCGGACATTTTCTAACTGTCCTGGCGAATGTCGGACATTTTCTTTCATTTTGTTGCAAAAGTCAAAATCAGGACAAAATCTAACTTTGCTGGACAATTTCTAACTTTTGGACAACTTTTCACAGACCTGCCGAACAAGTTCTAATGTTGCCGGACAATTTCTAACTGTCGGACGACTTTTCACAATCCTGCCGAAGGTGCCGATGGCACCGACGGCCGCCGACGTTGTGTCAACATTATCAACCTTGATGCCGCCTTTTGACTTCCTAAGCAACGAGCCGGCGAGTCACGAACAACTGCCTTCTACGTCAGGAAAGTTCTGATTGTCAGTTGTGGATTACAAAAGTTTTTCAACTCTTGACTTCTCTTCCGAGAATGATAGGTTCCACGGGCCTATCCGTCGGGACAGCCGTAGTCAACGAGCACCTGGCCCCTTGTCTTTAGTTCACTTGAAGGAACTCATGCCATCCCGACATATATAGCAAACTATTTAAAACCTCGGAATGCTACCAAACTTTTTTTTCAAAAATGAGTTTCCTCGACCAATAAAAGATTTGGCAGAAAAAAACACATACCTGGTGGCGGTGCCCGACGAAAGTCCGCTGAAATTTTTTTTCTCGAACACGAACATTTTCGTTGGACACATTTTCTCATGACCTGATGGCAGTACCCGGCGAAAGATCCGACATACTGTGTCTCAACCACAAACATTTTCGTTGGACAATTTTTCCTTGACCTGACGGCGGTTCCCGACTGAAGATTCTCGACATACAGTGATTCAAGCATGATCATTTTCGTTGGACAATTTCCCCATGAACTGATGGCGGTGCCCGACGCAAAAATCTCCTAACTAAAAAAAGACATCAATAACTCTATGAATGTAAATCCCAAATTTTTTTCTCCTTTAACTTTCATGGTTTATAAAACTCTATAATTGAATACTAAAGAAACAATGTTTCCATCATAATTTTTTTACTTTTCACATTTTATTTATAACATTTTTGCGGCGCTTGTTGAATGTTTATTTCTGTGAACGCATATACAAATTGTATATCAAATTGAAGAGAATTTTCTGCTCTTTACGTTGATATCAAACGTTGTTGAGCGCGCCACTTGGTTACAGAAATACGAAATGCAAAACTTGCCCAATTTGCGGCACTTCTTGTGCCTTTATTTTTGTGTGAGCATGTATGATCAATATATGGAATTGAAGAACATTGTTTCCTCTTTATTTAGATGTAAAATTTATCAAAATGCGCCAAACGGTATAGAAGATATTGCGTGCGAAAGAAAGGTACATGAAAATCGCGCTTCATATCACATGATAAAAAATAGAGCCATGGGCTCTGTAGCTCATCAGACTTTTGATAGAAATAGGTGTTTGGGTTTAGACCATGGGGTCATGGGCAGTGTAGGAAAGATAGCCTGTCCCAACGTCCGAGTTACTCACAATCAAATAAAAAATAGAGCCATGGGCTCTGTAGCTCATCAGACTTTTGATAGAAACAGGTGTTTGGGTTTAGACCATGGGGTCATGGGCAGTGTAGGAAAGATAGCCTGTCCCAACGTCCGAGACGGGTAACTTTGGTTGAGGACGGGCTGTAAAATTATTTAGTCTGTCCTTGTGTTGGGCCAATTTTGTCTAACCATAAATGCATTTATATCTATTAACCCCAAGAGAAAAAATAAACAAAAGTAAATAGCCACATAAATTACGGACTAAAGGGCACTTAGCAGGTTTTGTTCATTAATAATTCAATTACAGCAAAACTATAATATTTTTTTTCAAATTATGCTCTCTTGGATAAGAAAATTCAGATATAAGTAAATCAAATCAAGTGACAAACGTGTTTACTTGAGTCAGGCAACTGAAACGTCAATCAAAGTCTTGGTCGACCTAGTGAAATAGCTGAAAGATTGCCGACATGTTAAACCCAAACTCACTCACACCAAGCTTGAGGGATGGTCTATTATTGTGCGGGGTGACAAGACTTTAGACAGTGTTTGAAGGGCTAACAAAAAGTCGATTGATTTCCATAAATGCATCTATCTTAAAACAAATCCCTAAAACTTTATGATTCAGTTTGTAAATTTTGTCACTCTATGATCCCTACATAAAAATGGACGTGTCCATCCATGCTGAGAGAGGGGACTGATGATGTGTCTTTGTTATTGACTTTTCCCCCACTGTCTAACATTTGACAATCAGGTTAAATTTACAAGAACAAAATTGTTTTAGGAATCTTATCAAATATCACTGAAGAAAAGTTTTTTTTATCAAAAATCTGAATTGATATTTTTGCATTATGGACTTTTATCTGATGAAATTGAGAGGAATTTTGGCGCAGATCGAGTTGCAATGACGCCATACTGGTTCGTTCAATGACAGGTCTGGGAATCCCTGCTTCAGGCGAATGGACTTGGTAAATTAAAGCAGCCTTTATTATGAAGAAAAGAGAAAGTGAAACAAAACAATATGTCAACATTTCTTTTTGGTAAAAAACCAAAGATATCAAAATAAAAAAAATGCTTTCCAAACCAGGGGTAACTTGGGCTTGAACTAGGGCACATTGGGACATTGCAAATTGTTATGTTGAGGAAAGAAAACAACAATGTATTTCTTAAAAGTTATTCACAATCAAATAAAAAAGGCCCATTGCCCATTTGGGGTCAAGGGTTCACCGAACCTACAATTCAGAATCCCCATTGTCCAAGGAGTCTACACACAACTATTAAGCTATCAAGACCTTTTGGAACTGGAGAAGAAGATGAAAGTAGGATTTTCAGGTTTTGACCCCTGTGACCCCATTTGGGGTCAAGTGGTCACCAAACCTACAATTTAGAATCCCCAGTGTCCAAGGAGTCTTCACACAATTTTACAGCTCTCTAGACCTTTTGGAACTAGGGAAAAAGATGAAATTAGGTTTTTTAGGTTTTGACCCCTGTGACCCCATTTGGGGTCATGGGGTCACCAAACCTACAATTTAGAATCCCCGTTGGCCAAGGAGTCTACACACACCTTTTCAGCTATCAAGACCTTTTGGAACTGGAGAAGAAGATGAAGGTAGGATTTTAAGGTTTTGACCCCTGTGACCCCATTTGGGGTCAAGTGGTCACCAAACCTACAATTTAGAATCCCCAGTGTCCAAGGAGTCTTTTCACAATTTTTCAGCTCTCTAGACCTTTTGGAACTAGGGAAAAAGATGAAATTAGGTTTTTTAGGTTTTGACCCCTGTGACCCCATTTGGGGTCATGGGGTCACCAAACCTACAATTTAGAATCTCCAGTGCCCAAGGAGTCTACACACAACTATTCAGCTCTCTGGACCTTTTGGAACTGGAGAAGAAGATGAAAATAGGTTTTTCATGTTTTGACCCCTGTGACCCCATTTGGGGTCATGGGGTCACCAAACCTACAATTTAGAATCCCCGTTGGCCAAGGAGTCTACACACACCTTTTCAGCTATCAAGACCTTTTGGAACTGGAGAAGAAGATGAAGGTAGGATTTTAAGGTTTTGACCCCTGTGACCCCATTTGGGGTCAAGTGGTCACCAAACCTACAATTTAGAATCCCCAGTGTCCAAGGAGTCTTTTCACAATTTTTCTGCTCTCTAGACCTTTTGGAACTAGGGAAAAAGATGAAATTAGGTTTTTTAGGTTTTGACCCCTGTGACCCCATTTGGGGTCATGGGGTCACCAAACCTACAATTTAGAATCTCCAGTGCCCAAGGAGTCTACACACAACTATTCAGCTCTCTGGACCTTTTGGAACTGGAGAAGAAGATGAAAATAGGTTTTTCATGTTTTGACCCCTCTGACCTCATTTGGGGTCATGGGGTCACGAAATCTACAATTTAGAATCCCCATTGGCCAAGAAGTCTACACACAACTTTTCAGCTCTCTGGACCTTTTGGAACTGGAGAAGAAGATTAAAATAGATTTTTAAGGTTTTGACCCTTGTGACCCCATTTGGGGTCATGGGGTCACGAAATCTACAATTTAGAATCCCCATTTGCCAAGGAGTATGCACATAAAATTTCAGCTCTCTAGAGTCATTGGTTCTGGAGAAGAAGTCGAAAAAGTGAAAAGTTTACGGATGGACGGATGGACGGACGGATGCCGGACGCCATGCCATGCCATAAGCCCATTGGGTCTTTCAGACCTGATGAGCTAAAGAGCGACAAAAGTGCCCTTTGTGCGGCGTTTGCTGTATCACTATTTCTTTTAGCGCATATCCATATCATATATCAAAATGTAGGCAATGTATTCATTTTGACAATGATATAAAATTTGTAGAAATGCATCATTTGGTTACGGAGATATAAAGTGCCAAAACCGCTCTATTTGTGACTCTTACTGTGTCATTATTTTTTTATGTGAATGAACATATTTTATATAAAGGTGAAGACAACTTTTTCTTCTTTATTGTGATATAACAGTTATCCAAATGCAGCAAACAGTTCAAAAGATATGAAGTACTAAAGAAAAGTATATCACAAAATCGCTACTCAATTCACAAGGGTAAAAGATCAAAATTAGCTTTTCGTTTGAATTTTACATGGAATAAAAGACAATCTTTTTCTCTTTCTTATGATATAAAAAATTTCAAAATACGTTGAGTACATGATGAGAAATAATGTGTGAAAGTAGGTATAAAACTACAAATATCTGGAAATCACCTCTTTTACGGCACATGCTGTATATTCAGTTCAGGTAGCGCATATTCATAATTTATATCGAATTGAAGACAATGTTCTCCTTTCAAATGATCCCACCTGTATTGAAATCCGCCCAAGGGTTTAGATCATAGGGCGTGCGAAAACAAGGTGTGCTTTTGTTGTGAGTGCGCACGCCTAAGCAAACAATAACGTGCGCGGCTCGATAAGCTCGTGCGCGAGGGGAGCAATAAGTCCCAGGCCTATAGCAAGCCCGGCGGGTAGTGGGGGAAAATTGAGCGTTTGTAATGCATATTTTCGATAAACATGACCAATATCTATAAAACTTTTGGCAAATATGCCCCCATTCTTTAGAACAACAACGGAAAAAAATCGGCAGCTTAGCGAAAGCCGGAACGAAAATACAAGCGTTCAACCGACACGACTGCCGTGCAATTTTTTTCCGGGATCTGCTACATGGTACAATTGCGTTAATTAGTAAATGTGTCAGATTATAAGTCCGGTTTCCGGGGTTTGCTAAGGCTAACTGCGGCGTAGTTTAATTTCATCCCGGACCATTCCGTAAACCGCGGCTTGAGGGTTAATAACCGACTCCTCTTACCATTGTTTTTATTAAGGGAATTCCTGTGTCTATTTTTAGCTCAATTGTATATGTCATTCGAGGTAGCAGTGACATTTCCCAATCTATCATAATAGCTAAAACAAAGAGAAGTAGTGATAACTCATGACATTTACAATTCTAGAAAATGTGCCAGGAATGTCGAAATATATGTTAATAATCACAATTGGGTTAAAAAAAATCGTTTCGTAGTTCAGTCAGAAAAAGGAAAAATCGGTAAGGACGAAAATAACGGACGCGCAAGGGTGAGGTTTTAGAAATGATAATTCGAGAGGAACGGATAGTCATCTGTGAATGATTTTGATACTGATTTTGATATTCATTCAAATTTAAACACAATCTCAATCAAAATGTGCCAGCTGTTGAAAATTCATTTAAATGAAGTTAAAATTGCAAGTTGAAAAAACAATATTACACTTACTAACAATTTCAAAGATTTTTTAAAACGTATCTGAAAATAAGGAAACAATGTATCTTTTCTCAAAATTAGGTAAAAATAACCTATTAAAAATAATTGTGTCAATATATTTTATAAGGCGACTACCTCAGTTGAGTGCACGTGAATGTTTACAAACATGTCTACCACATAGCGGGGTATAACGGGAATGTTCATGGTCAGTATTCTCTACAATAATTTTGGTCCCAGGTCTTTTCATCTTGGAGGAAACTTCATGTGATATAACATGACATTTTTAAAAAAATCAGCCTTGATCTTTCAAGCAAGAGAAAACCATGTGTGCACCTCGTCAGGTGCTCCGTAGAAATTACAAAATGAGTAAAAAAAATATATTTTAAATTGCATTTATTGCTCACATATCAATGTAGATGGCAATATCTGACAAATTATTTACATAAGTTTGGAAAGTAAATTAAATAACAGATTATGAAAAGAGGTGAGGTGAGTTGGTGTTTAACGCTGCTTTCAAGATTATTTCACTTATATCGCGGCTGCTAGTATTATTGCAGGGAGAAAGCCCGTAACACCATTGTGGCTATGCATTGCAGTGAAACCTGCGAGCATCGGCTGGAACTAACGAACCATGGGTGGTACTGCGCTGAAATTCAGAGTAGCATTGCACCCAAACTTGACTGTATGAAGAACAGTTCTCTACTACAGACAGTTGCCGAGCCCTTGGCGGTATTTGAACCATGGACCTCTTGATCCGAAGCTGTTAATATGTTAATATTTATTAAAATATTGCTTTTTAACGAGCAAAGTGATACTTTTGGCTAACAGCATATCATAACGTCATGATGCTCTTTGCGTACTATGTTATGGCCATGACTGCATATAACTACAAGCTAGATTGAAACTATACTTGTTACTTGAAGCTATAGAGATATCAACTCTCTGACAGCCAGGAGGCAGGATGAGTGCAATGTCCACTGAGTAGCGTGTGCTGAGGGTGTCTATCAAGCCAGTGACTCACCAAACACAAAGTCATCAGCTTCATCGTGGTGTAGGAGACAACTAGTTGACATGCCATCACTACTGGCTGCACTGCTGATACTGACGCTCTTACTGCTCCCTTGGTCCTTCTAAAGCACCATCAAACCAATAAATTAAAGAAGTCAGAGGAGGAGCAGTTAAGTAAAAAGTAACATAAAATGATAGCCACTTTATATTCAAATTTTTCAACTAAATATCTTTTCATCAACGTATGTTTCCTCTCATATAAGTTATCAAATTAACTCTTATGTAGCTGAATATTATTTAGACCAATTAAAACCTTTAATGATTAATTACCCCATGTGGCTGAAATTTTTAGCGCTGTGAGATACAACTCTTTTTACATTATTATATATGGTGTGTTTACATAACGAGTTCCCGATTTAAATGGTCGTTTTATGGGTCTGTGAAGTTGGCAACCAGTTCCCAGTTCCTTATTCAAATTGTGAAGTTGGCAACCAGTTCCCAGTTCCTTATTCAAATTGTGAAGTTGGCAGCCAGTTCCCAGTTCCTTATTCAAATTGTGAAGTTGGCAACCAGTTCCCAGTTCCTTATTCAAATTGTGAAGTTAGCGACCAGTTCCCAGTTCCTTATTTGCTGACGGACTCACTGTAATTTATCCCTATATTATCCCTTTCAGAATGGATAAATGTAAATGGAATAAGTATATTATAGGTCTGTCTAAAGTTTACCTATAACCATAAGATCACTGTCATAAACGCTCGCATAGCTATATACTGAGCTTATTATAGGCGTTTTTGAACTGTATGCTGAATGTGTGAAGTTAGCAAACAGTTCCTTATTCGATTTTGCTCTTGCTAACACCCGTTTCAGAAAAGATAAGTTTATCAGGGAATAAGTATATTATAGGTCTGTCTAAAGTCTACCTATAACCAAAAGATCACTCTCATAAACGCTCGCATAGCTATATACTGAGCTTATTATAGGTGTTTTTGAACTGTATGCTGAATGTGTGAAGTTAGCAAACAGTTCCCTATTCGACTTTGAACTCTCCAACACCCGTTTCAGAATAGATAAGTTTATCATGGAATAAGTATATTGTAGGTCTGCCTAAAGTCTACCTATACACAAAATATCACTGTCATAAACGCTCTCATAGCCATTTACAGAGCTCATTAAAGGCGTTTTGAATTTTACTGTGAAGTTGGCGACCAGTGCCTTTTTCGACTTTGCACTCGCTATCACTAGTTTCTGGATGGATAGGTTTATCATGGAATAAGTATTTTTTAGATCTGCCTATAGCTTACCTAAAAACAAAAGAATACTGTCATATACACTCGCATAGCTACATTCTGAGCTTATTATTGCTGTATTGAACTGTATGCTTAATGCGTGAAGCTAGCGACCAGTTCCCTATTCAACTTGGCTCTTGTTTCCCAGAACCATGGCCTGTGTCCTTAGACATTCAAAAAGGGAGTCCATACGTGACGTGCAGATGGCCTTGATCGCAACAGCGTGAGACAGAGCACAGAGAGCACAGCCGGCGACATCAAAGTCCACTCGACCTCGAGGAAGAAGAAACTTGCAGAGCTATGATGCATAATTGGATTGCGCGACCGCAGAGCGAGAGTGTAACGATATACTGACATACACGCAGACCCGTTTTGTTTCACCGCCAGGAGTATACTTGTTTGACGCCGACAACACATCACTAGAATCGCCAGCAATACCTTAATACACAGAACCCTTTACAGGGCGTACCAACTCGTGGGCGACCACCATGCACTCTTTGACACTCACTTTCTTCTTATATCTGATGTATTTAAATATCAGAAATTTGCACATGTGACAATTTTCCTCTATCTTTAAAGGGGGGGGGGGGTTGATGAAGGGTCGCTTGCCTACCTCTTCGCATGAAATTTATTATTTAATGTCATCAATTAAAGCATATTTTGGAGGGGTTCATCATAAGTGTATAATGGAGATGTAAATAAATCTGCTTGAAATCTACTCCTGCAAACAAGTGTATTTGTCGCTCGCATATCTATATTCGGGGCTCTTTTAGGTTCGCATACTGTGTGAAGTTACAATACAGTTGAAGTTTGTGTAACTTCTATTTCCACAAAAAAAGAGAAATGTCACCAATACATGACCTTTACTTATGGGGTTAGGAATCGTTTATTTACCGTATTTCCATCTTCAGCTTCATATCCAACTTAATCGTGGAATTTGCAAATGTTTGCCTGTAGTCTTCTTATCCACCTACTTAACAGTAAAATTTACGCTTGCATTTTGCTCATTATCATATTTTGTAAATCGAAGTGTGCTCTGTTGAAGTAACTTTGTTTTAACTTGTGGTCTTTGTACCACAGTTTCTTATTTGAATTTTGTTAGCCTGCTATAATCATTTGTTTCCCTTAAGCAGAACTCTTCGTGTTAATTTTACAATTTATATTTTTTATAAAGACCTGTGCCAAAAGATTATTTTTAATGATCCTATCTATCAACCGCAATCATAAGAAATTCTTCAAAATGAAAGGTTCGAAAAGAAAGGATATCATTGACGACTTTACAACATCGTTTCAGAAACACTTAAATCAAAATAACTAGCGCACGCAATATTTCCTATATACAACGAATGCATGCAAAGATCATGCATATTATATCGACATTACTAACGATCCTCACTCAGTAAATCTACCTTGTAAGTTATTTAACAAAATGAACGTATTCAGGTTATAAAGTTGATTTCAAAACATCGGAAGTATTAAGAACTACGATATCGGCTGCAGTTTTATGTTACACAATGTGTTTTCATGATGAATTTGTGTGATTAACTTGACTACTGCTGCAGTTTGTGTTACACAATGTGTTTTCATGATGAATTTGTATGATTAACTTGACTGCTGCTGCAGTTTGTGTTACACAATGTGTTTTCATGATGAATTTGTATGATTAACTTGACTGCTGCTGCAGTTTGTGTTACAAGATGTGTTTTCATGATGAATTTGTGTGATTAACTTGACTGCTGCTGCAGTTTGTGTTACAAGATGTGTTTTCATGATGAATTTGTGTGATTAACTTGACTGCTGCTGCAGTTTTATGTTAGACAATGTGTTTTTTTTCATGATGAATTTGTGTGATTAACTTGACTGCTGCTGCAGTTTATGTTACACAATGTGTTTTCATGATGAATGTGTGATTAACTTGACTGCTGCTGCAGTTTATGTTACAAGATGTGTTTTCATGATGAATTTGTGTGATTAACTTGACTGCTGCTGCAGTTTGTGTTACAAGATGTGTTTTCATGGTGAATAATTTGTGTGATTAACTTAAAAAATTGACTGCTGCTGCAGTTTGTGTTACAAGATGTGTTTTCATGGTGAATAATTTGTGTGATTAACTTGACTTCTGCTGCAGTTTGTGTTACGCAACATGTTTTCAGGTTGATTATATGTCATTTACTAGTCTGTTGATAAAGTTTTTAATGTCTGTTACATATCATGTTAGGCTCATTAACTACTCTGAAAATATAATCAAAATATTTTGGGCAATTAGTAAGAAAACAAGTCCAGTGCAGCTCTTAAGCTCTAACCTAAACATCCAAGTTTTATCAAATTTGGTGTGACTTGCATAATAACATAAGGATGTGATCTACTAGTAATTAACAATTAAGACAATTATTTTGGTAAATTTGGCATTCGTCAAAAAATATTTGGGAGACTGTCAGGGAACTATGTCAAATCTTGTCCAACGCCTTTCTTGTAAATGTTTTATTAAATTTGTGTCCCATTGGGAACTGAGATTCATAATAGCACAAAGGTTAACAAATTTAGAAAATATTTTTGTAAAAGTTGGCTCTTTCTTTACAATAAAAGGATCACTGTTTTTAAAGGCTGTCTGGCTCTCATCTTCTAAACTGCTTATTTAATTTTGATCAACTTTATAGACAAAAATATGAAGCTGTGTCTTGAATAACAATTCTTAACCCTTACGTTGCTGAATATTATTTTGACCAGTTTTGCCCCCGTGGCTGAATTTTCCAGCACTCGCCTCGCTACCGTTATAGTGCAATTAGCCCCTGTGGCCGAATTTTCCAGCGCCGCCAGATGCGACCGTTTTAACAACATATGGCGTGTTTACATAGCGAAATACGGACATTATCGTCGTTTTATACAACGCTAGTCGGCGAATCCCGTGTTACAAATGGATGATACTTACTTGAAACTTTGAATGAATTTTTTATCACCCCTGGAACGGTTTCTACAACTGAAGTAAACTTGTTTTCAATTCGGGCGCCATAACTCAATAAATTTCAAGAGCGCATGCGCGAAATCAAAACGAAACTAAAGATGAATAGTTCCTCTTCACATCGATATAAAAATTATTTTTATAATATGTCTAGAACGAATTTTACAAAATTAAAAAAATTGTCTTTATTTCAAACATTATAAAATCTTTAATCACTGAGTGCACACATGCAAATTATATACGGAATTGAAGCTAATTTCTTGCTCTATATTTCACGATAAATTTTATTACGATACGCCATCCTAAACGAAAGATATAATTACGAAAACAGGGTAGTGATACATCCCGATAACGTTCTGACCCCCGCGGTAATATTACTAAGCTAATAGCCCCGGGCAAACGCACGCGCTCAGCGCGTGCAGGCGGGGTATCCCCGTTGAAACATACACTCACACACATTATAAATTGTCTTTATTTCAAACTTTATAAATCATGTTATTCGCTTTGCATACATGCAAATTATATATGGAATTGAAGGCAATTTATTCTTCTTTACGAAGAAATAAATCATAACAATCTTTTGCACTGTAATTAGAAGTTATTACCAACGAAACGTGGGTATAGCTACTAATAAAGTCTTTGATAATCGCCTTACCGCAACATATGTCGCATCGTTTCCACACGTTTTATTTTGATGCAAATATGGGCAACTTACACATGAAAATGAAGGTATTTATTTCTGCTTTACGATGATATGAAAATAATACATATGTACCACTTGGTTTGGAATATATAAAGTTTGCAAAGATGGTACCCTCGGGTATTTTAGAACAGATTTTGATAATTGCGACATCACTAACCGCTCCTTTACTGTCTAATTGTAATTTGCAAATTTTATATAGAATTGAAGACGATCCTTTCCTCTTTATTGTGATATAAAAATGTTGATAATGCGCTCTGCCGTTAAATGGATAGGAAGTGTAAAAAGCAGTTGAAAATATATCGCTTCTCGGTCAACAAAATATGAATAGAGAAATTGCCTGTTTGTGCGATGCGCGCCGGGTCCTTTCTGATTTTCTTGTACATACCAATTTTATATTGCAATAAAGATCATCCTTTTCTCTATATTTTGATATATGAAATTGCAAAATTTACCGAGAACTTTATGTGATATAAAGTGCGAGAAAATTGTAAAAACGTAAAGAATAAACAAAAGTCACAATTTTGCGGAACTTGCTGTTTCTTTATTCTATATGGTGTATATAATTTTTTTATATCAAATCGAAGACAATTATTCCTTCTTTATCACGAGGTAATCAATTTCAAAATACGCCTAGCTGTTGAGAAGATATGAGCGAAAGAAAGGCACATGTCAAAATCGCCGTTCAGTTTACATGATTTGAATCGAGAAATTAGCTTTTTGTGTGGCGCTTGCCGTGTCTTTATTTATTTTTGCGCATGTACACATTTTACATGGAAAAAAAGACAATCTTTCTCTCTGTCTTATGATATAAAAATTGTCAAAATACGTTGAGCACATCATGTAAAAATTGGTGTGACAAAATGGTGTAAAACTAAAAATATGTAAAAATCACCTTTTTTGCGGCACATGCTGTATCTTCAATTCAGGTAGTGTAGTTATGTATTTTATATTGAATTGAAGACAATTTTCTGCTCTTTCAAATGATCCAACCGGTATTGAAATCCGCCCAAATGTTCAGAGCATAGGGCGTGCGATATAAGGTTGTACGTTTGGTGTGAGTGCAGGCTTGTAAGCAAACGATAGCACGCGCGGGACGGTAAGCTCGTGCGAGCGGGGAGAAAGTGCCCACAGGCTATTAGCACGTGCGGGGGGGGAGTGGGGGAAAATTGAGTGATTTTAACGCTTATTTTCGGTACGATAAACATTATCAATGTTCGCATAATTTTCGGAGCATGTTCGCGCATTATTTAGAACACCAACGAAACAAAACACGGTTGCTTAGCGAGAGCCGGAACAAAAATACAAGTGTTGAACTGAGACTACTGCTAGACAATAAATTTCCGTCCTTCGCTACTGAGACCCGCGGCCATAATTAGTTAGCGTGAGAAAAACAGAGTGTGCTACTCGCATCTCGCTAAGGGGACTTGCGGGCAAAGCTAATTTCATCCCGGAATATTCCGGGACCCGCATCTTAAGGGTTAATTTTCAAAGTTTGCATTTCTTGGTAAGACTTATTACTCTGTTAGTAAACATCTTCCGGTCAGGCCTCACTTTTAATTCATAAAGAAATCATCTGATTTAATTCAACTCATGTATAAAAATTCATAATTACATGAACATACGTCATGATTAGATTTTATTTAAAAATATTTCATTTTATCTTTTTTGGTCAAGTTCATAATTCAATCTGATTGTGTATTATGATAACATGATCAACAACTGTAGTTGTAGGGAAATCACACAGTAAGTTTATCTTTGTCCCAGATGACCCCGTACATCATGCATCAATTCTCTAATTGAAATATATGGTCATAAATTTCTAATAAAAATCCATGTACATATGTAATTATTTCAATCTTAGGAAAAATGCAGACAAAATAAATGAGCTAAAGTATCTATCTGAAATGATATTGTTTAGCCTTGAGGAGAAAATTCATTGTTAAAACAATATGATAAAATAAGCTGTTTCCTTTATTACAAGATGTTAATGATGTTGAAAACCATGTGTTAAATAAACATGTTGATCACTGAACAAATTATCAAATGTAGAAAGTTTTCCTTGACTCATCAGATCTGGTTGTCCATTGTCTGGTGTCGTCTGCAGAAATTAGTTTTCATCTTTAACTCCATATGGCCATGGCATGGTGTCCACCCTCAAATCTTCATTGGTCTATTTTCAAGAAACCGTTAATGCTACATATGTGTTGTTGTTTTTAAAAAGGAACTTGCATTATGTTTTTTATTTAGCTTTTTTTAAGGAATATGATATGGTTTTATCAATTTTCCTCACATTTTGTGACAAGACATATGGTCTAATGTACTTACAGTTCCCAGTTTCAGTAGTTAAATATCACCTTGTGTATGTCTTACGGTTTAACCTAACCTGAATGATACTAAGAATGGGGATTTACAAGGACGGCTCAATTTTCATATATGTTTCATAACATATGTTAAAGGCACATTGAATAAACAAAATGGTCACCCATACTATTTTTTCAATTTTTTGCATTTTTATGGTTATAAAGATTGTTTGGTTAAACAGTTAGTCACAAAACAAACCAATGCAAAAACCCATACATTGACCTATATATTAATTTGGTGTACATTTTAATTTAGACGGACCAAATATATGTTATTTCTGTGATGTTCCAGCGAGTATTTTATTTGAAAAGGAAACTGTTTTCCAGTCTATATAAACCTTGGACAAACATAACGTATGGTCATTCAATGATATACCTAAATCTTCTTAACAGGTTTCAAATTCATGGCGCAAATGGTAAGTCTAAAAAGACCAAATGGTTGATTATCATACCCCTGCCTTACAGCCTAAGGGAGGAAGGCGGGGTAGCTTTAAGACCGGGGTATATAGTACAGGTGCGCGGTATTATTGGTATATAGGTATGTTGCAATACGGGAACACCACGCCTTACAGCCTAAGGGAGGAAGGCGGGGTAGCTTTAAGACCGGGGTATATAGTAAGGGTGCGCGGTATTATTGGTATATCAGTATGTTGCAATACGGGAACACCACAATACATTCTTCTGAAAATATCCAATATATCGGACGTTTTAGAATTAACAATTTCCATGTTAAATTACAGGAAAAGGTAACAAATACACCCTTTAATTTTACTGAAAGTTGTAAAGAAAGTGTGAGCTTGCTAAGTGAAAAAAACACAGACCTGTTAATAGTAGGACACCAGTCTCTTAATTACCTCTCTTTAGAAATTACTGTTCTAATTGCTGTTAATTAGTCAACAAAACATGGAAAAACTTTAATATGGAAAGTAACAATATATTGCAATACGTTTTTCTTTATCGCAATATAGTGCGATATTGAAATGAGGACCGATACCCATCCTTAGTATAAAGTGTTCATTCTGTCCTTCCGTCTGTCCGTCACAAATCTTTGGCCGGAGCATATCTTCTAAACTATATGTGCCAGCTTCACCAAACTTCATACACTTATCTACCATGATCCTTAGGTGTGCTTTTTGAGGGATAAACCATCAAATTATTTTTATTTATTTGCAGTTTCCATCGAAACATTACTTAAACAATGACTCTCTGACAAAAGTATACATGCTAGCTTCAACAAACTTAATTCCCCTATCAACCATGATAACTAGCTGAGCCCTTTGAGGGTTAGACTGACAAAGAAAGCCAGACTATGGTTCTTTACTAGTTTAATTAGAAACCCATATTTTCTATAACGGATGATCAGATACATCTGTCAGATTCACACTTGGAATAAGGAACCATTCCCTCAAAACAAAGGTAGCTGTCATTAATTTCTATACAACCTCTATCATAGTAAGAGCTTCTTCTCGAATGTGCAACAGTTTAACTTGGCGACAAAATATTGCAACATAACCTTAAACTACTTTGCCAAGAACAGTCAAATGCTTGAAAAATGTATGTGTTGTCAAACAGGCCTATGCAATGATGCAATTGCTAGATCATCCTGCTACATCAGCGTATTTGTCTCCGACTAGCTCCATCACATACCCTGCTATCCTCGGCCTAAAACGTTCGTATCGCTTATGGCTGTCTATTCACGGCTATTTATAGCCTACATTGACATTTGTTAGAATTCTCATCCGGGTAGTGCCGCTATTACTGAATGCGAGTCATTGCATTGGCTTGCTATAATTAGCGATATGAGCGTTTTAGGCCGAAGGATATCAGGGTATATGATGGAGCTAGGCAAATACGCTGATGTAGCTGGATGTTGCTAGATGAGGCGAATGTTTTCTGTAAAAAAAGACAGAAAGTGCAAGTGCATATTAAAATCAGGTTTAGCTTTTCGCATGAGCGCGGAAATAACTTAATTAGACAATTTTAATGATAAATTTTGAAACGACGTCTAACTTGAAACTGACTTTGATAGCTTCAAATCAGGTTTCTACATATCTGGGCCGATGACATTCGTATCATGACAGAGATTATATAGGAATGTATGAAGATTCTAACTTTGTTCGGAGAGAATAATAATGAGAAAAAGAAAGGAACAAATTCAAACATCCAAAATGATGTCTTTTAACCACACCAACGTTTATTTACCCTTTTATTTTGGTGAGATGAGAAAGATCTAACATATACTTATTCCCTGATACACCTATCTATTCTGAAACGGGTGTAAGCGAGTTCAAAGTCGAATAGGGAACTGTTTGCTAACTTCACACATTCAGCATAGTTCAAAAATGCCTATAATAAGCTCAGTATATAGCTATGCGAGCGTTTATGAGAGTGATCTTTTGGTTATAGGTAGACTTTAGACAGACCTATAATATACTTATTCCCTGATAAACTTATCTTTTCTGAAACGGGTGTTAGCGAGAGCAAAATCGAATAAGGAACTGTTTGCTAACTTCACACATTCAGCATACAGTTCAAAAACGCCTATAATCAGCTCAGTATATAGCTATGCGAGCGTTTATGAGAGTGATCTTTTGGTTATAGGTAGACTTTAGACAGACCTATAATATACTTATTCCATGATAAACTTATCTTTTCTGAAATGGGTGTTAGCGAGAGCAAAATCGAATAAGGAACTGTTTGCTAACTTCACACATTCAGCAAACAGTTCAAAACGCCATAAAAAATGAGGTCAGTGTATTGCTATGCGAGCGGTTATGACATTGATCTTTTGGTTATAGGTAGACTTTAGACCGACCTATAATATACTTATTCCCTGATGAACTTATCTATTCTGAAACGGGTGTTAGCGAGAGCAAAATCGAATAAGGAACTGTTTGCTAACTTCACACATTCAGCAAACAGTTCAAAACGCCATAAAAAATGAGGTCAGTGTATTGCTATGCGAGTGGTTATGACATTGATCTTTTGGTTATAGGTAGACTTTAGACCGACCTATAATATACTTATTCCCTGATAAACTTATCTATTCTGAAACGGGTGTTAGCGAGAGCAAAATCGAATAAGGAACTGTTTGCTAACTTCACACATTCAGCATACAGTTCAAAAACGCCTATAATAAGCTCAGTATATAGCTATGCGAGCGTTTATGAGAGTGATCTTTTGGTTATAGGTAAACTTTAGACAGACCTATAATATACTTATTCCATTTACATTTATCCATTCTGAAAGGGATAATATTGGGATAAATTACAGTGAGTCCGACAGCGAATAAGGAACTGGGAACTGGGAACTGGTTGCCAACTTCACAATTTGAATAAGGAACTGGGAACTGGGAACTGGGAACTGGTTGCCAACTTCACAATTTGAATAAGGAACTGGGAACTGGGAACTGGTTGCCAACTTCACAGACCCTCGTTTTATACAAAATTAGCCCCTGAATCTCGTATACAAATTTACAATGCTTATCTGATACTTTGAATGAATTTTTAATATCACCAAGAACAATTTCTATTACAATCTAAAGATTGTGTTTATTTTAAGTTCAATAAAATAATTATATCCGATTGCACAAACAAAATCATATATGGAATTGAAGATACATTATTCCTCTTTACGATGATATAATTCTTTTTACAATACCACCTCTAGTGTGATATCTACAAGTATCTAGAGAATGTCTTTATTTCGGTTAAATAAAGTCCCTAATACAGAGTGCGCATACATGGACTATATATGGAATAGTAGATAATTCATTCTTTTTCTTTCTTTTTTTTTTTTTATCAATTTTATTTCCCCCAGTTTCAAGTTGCTGACATACAAGTCATACATCTAGGTAAATTATCCTCTTATACATTAGCTTTTGAAGATCTTCATATTCTTTAGTTTGAACAGTGTTTTATAAACTACGGAAGAATCCTAGTGCCACAGTCAAATTTTTTTTATCCCCTAATTAGGATATACCATCACCTAATTAGGACTCAATCATTGCCTAATTAGGACATAACTATCACCTAATTAGGCGAAACTATGTCCTAATTAGGAGATATTTAGTCCTAATTAGGACATACTAACTCCTAATTAGGAGATAGTTATCATAGTTATTAGGACTTCATTATCACCTATTTAGGAGTTACTATCTGCTAATTAGGAGTTACTTTCTCCTAATTAGGTGATAGTATCAACTAATTAGGTGATATATCTATGTATATATCCTAAGTAGGACTTAGTTATCTCCTCATTAGGGGTTAATTTAGTCTTAATTAGGGGTTACTTATCTCCTAATTAGGCGTTAATATCTCCCAATTAGGTGATAGTATCTCTTAATAAGGAGATAAAACAAATTTGACTGTGGCACTAGGGCGCTTTCGTAATAAACAGGGTGTGGATGACAATTGTATATTATATTTGTATCAAAATATTATTCAAAGTATCAATTCAAACATTTAGTAGATATCGTTACAATTGCACATCATTGATGTATTTATCATATCTACCATGACAAATTATAATATACATTTATATTAATATTATCTGAGCTTGACAATTTTCCATTAAAACACACTTAACTAACCTATAAACATCATTTATTGAAAAGATTATGAAAGGTTGACCAAAATTTGTACAATTTGGCATAGTTGCAGTTTGAGAAAGCAATTGTTTTGGAAGTTTGATAATATTTAATGATTTCTTTCTGAAGGGCTTTGTTTTGTAGATAATTCATTCTTCTACATGATGACAACCACATTATATTAACAGTTTTGTATCTTTGGTAGTTTGTTTACATCTTAGAAATATGGTCTTCCAATTGATATGATCATTTAGCTTGTATTCCCATTTTGAACATGCATTTGGGAAGTTACATTTTTCATTAATAAGATTATCATAAAGTAATCTCAAGCCTTTAGAAGCTTTGGTAAAATTGGGAACATATAGGTAAATATTTTTTACTCTTGAAGGATCAGATATCATTATTTTTTGTATACAGAATTTATAAAATGAATTGAAGATAGATATTTTTCTTTACTGTGCCAACTGGTTTGAGAGAGATGAAAAAAATACCATCAACTACTTGAAAACAGATTTGATAATCGTTCTATTTACAACATTTGTCGCATCACTTGCAGTTGCGGATCCAAGGGGGGGGGGTGTTCAGGTGTTCCGGACCCTCCCTTTTGAAAATCAATGATAGATTGAAGTCAATAAAAAAATGAATAGAACCCACTCCCCCCGTTGTCAATTCTGAACCCCAAACATAGTAAATCATACATAGCGTAACACTAGCATATTGTCTTATTCTTTTGAGTGCATATTATTTCATATATAAAATTGAAGATGATTTTTTTCTTTTGTCAATGATATTATAAAAGGTTTTTGGAAATCATCAAATAGTAACAGATATAAAGTGCCAAAGTTCTAAATGCGACGAGCGGTTCACAAGATATGATGTACAAAAGAAAGGCAGGTAATATAATCGATACTCAGTTCACAAGGATGGAAGAGCAAAATTAGCTTTTTAAGTGGCACTTCCTGTGTCTTTAATAATTTTTGTACATGGACAAACTTTACGTGGAATTAAAATTTAAATATAAATCTTGTCTAAATGCTGAGTACGTAATGAGAAATATGGTGTGATATAATGATATAAAAATAAAAATATCCGGAAATCATGTGCAATAGGAAATGCAAATGGTTATTTTTGGTACGATAGATTTCTACATAACTTTCGGAACATATCCCCCCATTATTTAGAACAACGAAACAAAACTTGGCAGATTAGAGACAGCCAGATTGTAAATAGAAGCATTGAACAAACTTTACTCCAGTACAAACATCATCTTGGATTCACCACACAGGTCAACAGCATTATCAATTAGTTAATTGGTGAAAACCTAAGTGTGCCATCAGGACCTCGCCAGGAGATAATGCAGTGGAAACAATAGTCATCTCGGAATATTGTTGGACCCAGAAGGGTTAAAATTATTTTAATCATATGGGGATCCCACTGATTTTGATGCAATAATGAGAATATACTGCCTTGCTGTAAAGGACCATTATGTTGTGGGAGACCTTCATATGTATGACTATCTTAATCTACATATGTTAAGTTGATAAGATGGAGATGAGGAGACAGAAAATCCTGCAACACCACTGTGGCTACGCATTGTATTGAAACTTGCATCAGCTAGAACTAGCTAACCATGGGTGGTACTCCGCTGAAATTCAGTGTAGCATTGAAACCATATTGCTTGTTGAACAGTTCTCAGTGACACGAGATTTGCTAAGAACTACTGATGAGAAGATAAACTGATTACCTTAAACCTCTTTCTGTGTTTGACTGTAGGCCTTGACGGTGTCTTGAAGGAGGGTCCTCCTGTTGCAGTAAGCCAACAGTCATAGTTTTACATGTCATCATCGTTCATACTTTACATACTTTTACCTTATGATCAATCCTCTGTTATGGAAAGTGAAAATAAGTAACAAATAATTAACATAGAAACATGGTTCTTTCGTTAGTGCCTGTAGTGCTAATAATTACTGCCCTAATAATGACAAGTGTGAGATGATAAGATGGTAAAGTGCATGATACCAAGATGTCAGGTGCATGATACAGAGTAAAGTGTGAGATGATAGTGAGTTTGCCTTGACCAAGATGTCAGGTGCATGATACAGAGTAAAGTGTGAGATGATAGTGAGTTTGCCTTGACCAAGATGTCAGGTGCATGATACAGAGTAAAGTGTGAGATGATTGTGAGTTTGCCTTGACCAAGATGTCAGGTGCATGATACAGAGTAAAGTGTGAGATGATAGTGAGTTTGCCTTGACCAAGATGTCAGGTACATGATACAGAGTAAAGTGTGAGATGATAGTGAGTTTGCCTTGACCAAGATGTCAGGTGCATGATACAGAGTAAAGTGTGAGAAGATTGTGAGTTTGCCTTGACCAAGATGTCAGGTGCATGATACAGAGTAAAGTGTGAGATGATAGTGAGTTTGCCTTGACCAAGATGTCAGGTGCATGATACAGAGTAAAGTGTGAGATGGAAAGGGATATATCTTTGTTTTACATCCATGTTCTTTGTTTTACATTTTAAAAACTTCAATTCCATTTCAAATATAACAAATACCATCAAAGGCAATATATACAATGATTACAACTTTAATGGCCCAGGATAAGATACGAATAGTTTCTGCTAATTGCAGAGGGTTAGCGGAAAAAAATAAAAGACAGGAAATAATGAGAATATGGAAAAGAAAAAACTATTCAATTGTTTGTCTTCAAGATATACATATCTCAGAAAAAGATAAAAATGTTATGAAAAATGAATGGGGATTAAACTGTATCATTGCCCCCTACAGAACTAACTCAAGAGGAGTAGCAATTCTATTCAACAATAATATTGAAATCAAAATCCATAAATCCCTTATTGATGAAAATGGCAATTTCATAATTACTGACATTACAATGGATGGCATGAATATAACACTAACAAATCTATATGGCCCAAACAAAGATGAACCAAAATTCTATTCAAAGTTATTCAAAGACATTGCAGAATTTGGGAACGAGTCAATCATTATCTGTGGTGACTGGAATTTAGTCCTTAACCCTTCAGTTGACCTTGATAATTACAAGAACATAAATAACCCTAATGCAAGAAATGTTGTTTTGGAAAAGATTGAAGAACTAGATTTAATAGATATTTGGCGAGAACAAAATAGTACAAGTAAAAAATTTACCTGGTGGAGGAAAACCCCCAAACAGCAGGCAAGACTTGATTTTTTCCTAGTCTCTCAAGACATGTTCAATGTATCTTATGAAACTGACATTGTCCCTGGGTATAAATCTGACCACTCCCCTATTACACTATCATTTTCAAATAAATTAAGTAAAGAAAGGGGGCGAGGCTACTGGAAATTCAATACTTCACTCTTGCTGAATGAAGAATACATAAAAATTGTCAAAAAAACATTGTATGATACTTTCCATGAATATACTACTGACAAATGCACTGAAGAAGAATTCCATAATCATATTAGAGAGGGAACACTTAATTTGAAGATATCTGACTCTCTATTTCTTGAAACCTTTTTAATGAATTTAAGAGGTAAGACTATTTCTTTCTCTACATTTATCAAAAGAAATAGAGAAAAAATCAGAAAAGATCTAGAAGAAACAATACAAACCCTTGAGGAGGATATAAGAAAAGATTTCAACAATTTAAGTGAAAAATATCTATCAGAACTGGCAACAAAGAATAAACTATTGGAACAACTTAATGAAGAAGAAATAAAAAGAGTTCAGTTTTTAAAAAGAATTAAATGGTATGAAGAAGGCGAAAAACCAACAAATTACTTCTGCCACTTAGAGAATCGGAATTATACCAACAAGTTAATTAATAGTATTGTCAAAGAAAATGGTGAATTGATAACTGAAGGCAATTGTATTTTAGACGAACTGAAACATTTTTACAGCAATTTATACAGTGATACACACCCCAGCAAAGATGAAATTGACTTAAGCAATATTGATATTCCAAAACTAAATCAGATGGAAATTGACAAATTAGAAGAAGAGATAAGGTTAGAGGAAGTAAGTAAGGCTGTTTTTTCCATGAAAAATGATAAAAGCCCAGGAATCGATGGCTATCCAATTGAGTTCTTTAAATTTTTTTGGAAAGATCTAGGCCCATGGGTTTATAGGTTTATACAAGAAACCTTTGCAAAAAATGAATTAACTATAACAATGAATAGAGGAATTATTACATGTTTGCCTAAAGCCAATAGAGACAGAAAACTTTTAAAAAATTGGCGCCCTATCTCTTTGCTAAATTCACTCTATAAAATAATAAGCACATGCATAGCAAACAGGATAAAATCAACATTAGATTCAATTATTCATGACAATCAAACAGGATTCATCCCTGGGAGATGTATGAGTGAAAATATTAGACAATTGTATGATATAACCTTTGAAACAAAAAAGTTAAATAAACCTGGCCTTTTACTTCTTGTTGATTTCGAAAAGGCATTTGATACTATTTCTAAACCTTTTATAATACAGGCTATGAAAGCATTTGGATTTGGACCCAATATTATCAAATGGATTAAGATATTGACTGGAAACAATACAGCAGCTGTGATACAAAATGGGCATCTCTCATCCTTTTTCCACCAGGAAAGGGGATGTAGACAGGGTGATCCAGTCTCTCCCTATCTATTCATCCTTGCAGTTGAAATATTGGGTATCATGATAAGATCAAATCCTGATATAATGGGCATAACATTAAATGAGATTGAACACAGACTTGGTCAATATGCTGATGATACACAATTGTATCTGGATGGATCAGAAAGAAGCCTTAATGCTGCAATTGAAACACTCAATAAGTTCTATCAGATGTCTGGGTTAAAAATGAATATAAACAAAACAAAAGCTATATGGATAGGTTCAATGACAGGTAGTAGCATCACTTTAGCAAATGATCTTTTTCTTGACTGGCACAATGGGGACTTTGAAATCCTAGGAATAACTTTAAATGCTTCTCTTAAAGATCTTTGGGTAATAAACACAAGAAAGCGATTAGAACATATCAATAGGTTATTAGCTAGTTGGCGTAGGAGAAATTTGACCCTTATTGGGAAAATTACAGTTATCAAAAGCTTAGCTATTTCAACTTTAGTACATATCTTTTCTGCACTCCCCAACCCACCCAAAACATTCATTGCTGAACTCAATAAAATAATCTACAGCTTCCTTTGGAATAACAAAAATGATAAAATTAAGAGATCAAATATTGTTAGAACTTATGATGATGGAGGCCTTAGAATGATTGACATTGAATGTTTTATCAAATCACTTAAACTATCATCATTAAAGCATCACTTAAAAAAAGAACTTGTCTTAGAAAAGATTTTCCCCTTTAATCAACTACTTTTGCTTGGCTCTAATGCTGTTGACTGTTTGTCTAACAATGACAATCCCTATTGGAGAGATGTGTTATCGGCTTGGAAAATATTTTATGAAAAACACAACTTTGATCAAAATGATATAGACCAAATTCTTACTCAGCCACTCTGGTTGAACCATCTCTTTAAATCTTCATATATAATAGAAAATTGGTTTGATCATGGTATACATTGTATACGAGACATTGTCAATGGAAATAGTTTTATAAGCTTTGAAAACCTGAAAGAGATATACAAAATAAGAGGAACCTTCTTAGATTATCAACATTTATTAAATAATATTCCAAAGACTTGGAGACAACAGTTAGCAAACAGAACTATTTCCTTTAGTTGTTTATCAATCAACCCTGCGATCCAAGACATGATCTCTAACAGTAAGGGTTCAAGAATTTTTTATGACAAACTGATAAAAAACAGCACAACCCCTAAGGTACTTGATTATTGGAATGCGGTTTTTGAACAAGAATTAATTTGGAATGATATCTTTAGACACTATAGGAAATCTACTTATGATTGCAAGCTTTTAGATTTCCAATACAAATTCATCTATAGAATTATATATACAAAAAAGGAACTTTTGAAGATGAAATTAGTTGATGATGATAAATGCATATTCTATAAAGATACCTCAGAAGATATTTTGCATGTTTACTATGAGTGTGAATTTGTACAAAGCTTTTGGCATAATGTAGAAATGTTTCTGAATACCCACCTCCAATGTAATATTACACTTACAAAGGTTGATATCATGTTTGGGTTAAATCTGCAGAATAAAATATTAAATCACATAATTCTGCTTGCCAAAAGATTCATTTATATTTCAAGTATCAAACAACATGCTCTTTCTTATGAGGTATTTCTTAAAATTCTAAAAGAAACATGCACAATTGAAAAATTTATTGCTAAGAAAAATAATAGATTAGGTCCCTTCTTTATGAAGTGGAAACAATTACCTGCCATTCTTTACTCTAATTGAAGCGCTCATAAAATCCACAAAAATTCATTGTCCAGCGTACTTTACAACGATGTTAGTTCTGAATGGCTACCCTCGCTGATGATTGTATTATTTCCAGATATGTTGGCTTTATGACATGTACATTGCCTACTGTTTGATATGAACTGTTAACATGAATTGAAATGGAATAAAAAAAAAAAAAATAAAAAAAAAAAAAAAAAGTGTGAGATGATAGTGAGTTTGCCTTGACCAAGATGTCAGGTGCATGATACAGAGTAAAGTGTGAGATGATAGTGAGTTTGCCTTAACCAAGATGTCAGGTGCATGATACAGAGTAAAGTGTGAGATGATAGTGAGTTTGCCTTGACCAAGATGTCAGGTACATGATACAGAGTAAAGTGTGAGATGATAGTGAGTTTGCCTTGACAAAGATGTCAGGTGCATGATACAGAGTAAAGTGTGAGATGATAGTGAGTTTGCCTTAACCAAGATGTCAGGTGCATGATACAGAGTAAAGTGTGAGATGATAGTGAGTTTGCCTTGACCAAGATGTCAGGTGCATGATACAGAGTAAAGTGTGAGATGATAGTGAGTTTGCCTTGACCAAGATGTCAGGTGCATGATACAGAGTAAAGTGTGAGATGATAGTGAGTTTGTTTGAGAACTGTACCTATTAACATTGCAGGACATCAGTTGATTAGTTCATGTTACCACAAGGAAGTTAATTATAACATTTTGCAGAGCATGTTTATTTTAAAAGTAAACCATAACAGTTCCTTTAGGATGACAATAAGCACCAAAATCAAATTAAAAAGTCACATAACATTAACCCATAATTATTGCTCTTGTTGAAGTTTAGGATGTTTTTTTTTTACCATTTTGACCTAATTGCACTTCAGGAAATATTATTTCCAAGATAATTTCAATTACTGCATTATCTTGTACATGCAAAGTAGGCATACATGAGCGATTTTCACTAAGATAATATAAATCTTAGTATTTTAGATAATTGGAGTACTTATATTAGCTACTCAACCTGTGCTGACGTAACAGAGTATAGCTTTAGGGTTGTACTAAACATTGCTTGATCTGTTTCACAAGAAGAGTATGCAGCACATGCAACCTACACTAAGTGATGGCGGCAATCACCTGTCACAGCCTGCACAGGTAGAGTAGGTAAGTACTAAAGAATATGTTAATTTCGAAAGGTAAAATACACAAATAATTGTTTAACATTACTAATTAATTGTTGAATCAACTGAACCATGATATTAATTTGATGAATTCACAAAAATCAATGACTTTTTTTAAAGAAAACCTTGATTCAGAAAATTGTTTTATGAACATTTTCTTTAAATGGTTACTTCCTGTTAAATCTTAATTCATCTTTTCATTAGTTTATCATAAGATATGGCTTTACATTTCATTGACATATAAGTCATATGAATGTTTTGCAAACCTTCAGGGGTTTCCATTTATAATTGTAATAATTGTTCAGGAACCTGCATAAAATGACCTTTAAGTGTCTGATATCAAGAAGATATCAAGACAGCAACCAAACATGTAGGGTCCTTGAAACCTTCAACCTTTTGGTGGCAATTATACTTGAAACTTTCAAATCGTACAAAGTTTTACATCAACGTAATACGTTAGAAAGGAAGCAGAGTATTTCTGACCTTGGTTTGTGTGATGACTTGAGGGCGAAATGTCAGTCCACGTAAGAGACAGTGCAGAAAAGTTTTCATTTTGCTCCCCCTTCTTCCTTTCTCCCTCACCTCGCTCCTCCTCCTCCCCTGCCACAAACACTTTATCTTGGGGACTAGGGGGGTGGTGAAGCTGAGTGAACGTGTTCAAGCTCTGCTTTGGGGTGCTGCTTCTCACTTGACCCGGGAATGAACTCAACAAATGTTTGGTTTTAGGAGTTGCATCAGTTTTTGTTATCAAATGCTCTTTAGCAGTAGAGGGGCAAGGCTGAAGAGATAATTCAGCGTCTGAAGCATCATGCAATTTACTGTCTGAAGCCAATGTTTCTGCCACTTCATTATCTGATATCACCCTTTCCAGTTGGGTTTTGTACAAATCAAGCTTGCGCTTGCTGGATGGTGCAGACTGAGATCTATTGAAAGACTTCTGTGTGAAGGGTTGTGATACTTTGGGAGAGGGTGGGATGATATCCTCATCAAGGTCAAAGTTCAGTTCAAAGTGTGGCATATCAAACTCGTGTTCGACCAGATTTACTTGGCTGCTCTCACACATTGCTGTTTTGTACTCACTTTCCTCATGGAAGCCCTGGTCACTGTTTGCAGAGAGAGAAGCAGCTTGACAGGGGAGCTGGCTTGGTAGTTTGAGAACATTGTCCACCTCTTTGCTAATATCCACATCTGAAACATCATCAAACAGGTTGAAGCTTGGCATTTCACAGAACAAGATGTCACTGTTGGGAGAACATTCTCTGCTACCATCTGCAGTAAGGTGCTTTGTAGATAAGTCTCTGCTCCTGCTTGTGACAAGATGATTCTCTGATAAATGATTGTTTCTCTGTACCAAAAAGAGGTCAAGAGACAACTCTCTGCTCCTATCTGTGGCCAAATGGCTTGGGGATAAATCACTATTACTTTCTATCTCGGGTTTGTCAGGGGACAACTTTGAGTCCTTATCTCTTGATATATGATCTGGGAATAAATCTCTTTTTGTCTGTGCAGTGAGTGGTTCAGGGGAAAGGCTGCTGGGCTGGGGTAATGCTTGTGAGTGCTCTTCACTACTCTGGACACAAGCCATGGCCTGAGTAAATGTTAGACAATCCTTCACAGCTGTCACTTCACAAGCTGAGTTATTTTCTTGCAGTGATTGAAGTGAAAGTGATTTTCTGCTTTGATTTTCATAGAATTCAGGGGAAGCATCCTCATTCTGCATGCTATCTAATAAAGCCTGAGCTCTACTTGTGCCTATGCAAGTTGCATTTCTCTCTTGATCAGTTGTCATTAAACCAACAGGTACTGTTTTAAACTTTTCATCATCACATTCATTTAATAAATTTACATGTTTGATTTCATGAAAAACATCTTTCCTTGAGCATTTCCTATCATCATGGTTTGTATGTATTACATTTGAGATCACCTTTGCCTTTATGCTAGTGAATGTTTGTTTCTCAGGTTTTGAGTCTCTTGAATCTACACCTCTCTCAAGGAACATCTGACTGTCATTGTGCGAGGAGGATGTATCACTATTTCCACTGTTGTCAGGCTCGCTTTCTGTACCAGATTCACTGACTGGGACTATTGCCTCCGCTTCCTCTGCCCATCTGACCTGAACACTCTCACCAAATGTCTCCTTGTACCACTCAGACACAACACTCGCCACATCCACAGGATGATATTCATCTGTAAGTTCACAAAACACATCCTTTATCTCCTTTCGGGGGGGAGGTGAAGGAATCATGAACACTTTACTTTCATTATGACATGAGAAGTCATGCTTTTTCCAGGTGCAAGGCTGAACTAAAGAAACAGCTTTATCTGTTGGAAGAATAGTCCTGCTACATTGCCTCTCAACTAAACTCTTGGTTTTATCAGAAACTTGTGGTATGATTAATGTTTTATCTTCTTCAAAGTCGCTTGAATCATCAACACAAAAAGATTCCAAAAAAGTAGATTCATTTTTTACTTTAAAATTGTTTTTTTTCTGTTTAGTGAGATTAGGGTCAGTTTGATCTGGCAATAACAGCTGTGCAAGCCCCTGGTGATGGTGGCGGCCAGGTGAACTGCCTCCCACATCAAACACTGGCAGCTCCTCCTCCACATCCTCATCCCCGCCAGAGAGTGCAGGGATTATCTCCCATCTCCCCTTTCTTCTATCCCCGCCCCGCCTTCCCTCTCCCCCTACATCCACACGCTTCAGTTGATGAGAGAGTGAAGCTGTCTCCAGCTCTGCTTCTTCCTGTTGGGCGCACTCCAGGACATCATCATGGTTGAGGAAATTCTCCATCTCCAGACTGTACTGATTGTCGTTAGCTTCAAACAGTTCTGGTAACATAAGATGAATTATTTATTTCCACAAAATAAACTGACAGAAAAGTGAAGATAGTTGAATACTTTAGTCTGACTAGGTTCTATGAAAAAGAAATAGTGACATCGGCTCTGTAGCTCATCAGGCTATATGAAATGTTTAATAAAAAGGGTCACAGGATCCTCATTTTGGGGCCATGGAATCACATATCTATAAATCATAATTCCCATTACCTAAAGAGTCTGTACACAAGGTTTCAACTTTCTAGGCCTTTTGCTTCTAATAGGTTCTTCTGAATAGGTTTGGGGTGTGGCCCCTGTGGCCCTTATCGGGGGTCACAGAGTCACCAAATCCATAAGTTAAAAACCTCATTAGCGCAGAGTCTGTACACAAGATTTCAGATGTCTTGAGTAAATGGCCTTGAGGAAGAAGATGAAATATTGAACAGACGGAAGGCAGAAGACATGCCATGCTATAAGCCCATCGTGCCTTTCTGGCCAGATGAACTAAAAATTGGAAATTCACAAATTCACAATGGTAAACTCTTAACTACATATCCCGGCTAATGTACGTGCATATATTTTCATAAAGATTTATTGAATGGTTTTTCAGTTCTACATTTGACAGAAAGTTTCCGAGTTTAAATCAGGATCTGAATTTCACTAGGCACCACACTTATACTTGGATACCACGAAAGCAAACATAGTCTTTGCAAGAAACACTTCTTCATTCGATTATGATTGTTCACAACACTCATACAAGCGTCATCTACTCGTAAGAAAAATATGTGATAGAGTTTACCTTGAAGTTCAATAAACTCCATCAGTTCAACAAGATGTCTGCTACGACTTGAGTGATCAACCAGCCTTGTTGTTTGAAGTCGATTCTGCCATGGCATCCACTCATTTAGTGAAAGACTCCCTTTTCCAAGTGAAGAATGGCCCTAAAATCAAATTAAGACATCTTAGAGACACAAATAAAATATGTTTCCTGGTTATGCAGAATTGTGCAACATATCAAACCAATTGGGTGAAATTGGGCGTTTTGGGTGAAGAGCATGAAATTTGGCAGATATGTAGCTATTGATCTACTGAGTAAATCTGGATTGAGGACCAACTTAATGTCTTTCCAAGAGGGTCGCCATTTTCAAAATGGCCATCAGCATACATAAAAGGACAGTCCCATCCTATTTTTTTGTGGAAACGAAATTATAATAATAATAATAATACTTTATGACCCTGAGAGGAATTCAGTTTGTATCATTACAGAGCTTGAACATTATATTAATTCAAAGATCATTTAACAGACAAACGCTCAAAGGAATGAATGTAGTTTTACATCTATTGGTTTTATAACGGGGTAATAAATATCTTCTGCCTGAAGGAAGCATAACAAACTCCTCGTATTTTACATGATCCGGATCTAACACAATCATTTGGGATAATTTCAAAATTCTTTTTTCATAAAGATATGATAAATTTCTAAAAGAAACTCCGGCAATTTTCCAAGCAATTTGAACAACTTTTTCCAAGCGAAATTTGTTTACAATAGATAAGGAGCCATACCAACTTTGGAAAGAAAAAGTTAATATGCTCTCAACGAAACAATGTACACGTTCATTTACATTAAAAGATGTGCTCAAAACATTTCATAGCAATGGAAGTAAGAGCGACTGATCCAAAATCATTCATTTCGGTAGAATTGGTCTTCTTTGGTACTGGTACAATCTTCGATCTTTTCCACATTTCCGGGATTACATTACAATTGATGGAGAGTTGGTTAAGTCGGCAAAATGCATGGCATAACTGTCCACAACAACGTTTTAAGACGATGTCTTGTAAACCATTTGGTCCCAGCGCTTTCCTTATATTGAGTTTTGAAAACTGCAATTTAACTGTGTGTGATGTTACAATATTTTCTGCATCCTTAATGTTAAGATTATTAAGCACAGCTAGCTTGCCGTTTGAGGTGACATATATAAGAACAACAAAAAAATGGTCTCACTCGAAAGTCTTCGTTTATTTATTTCACATATATATAGAATCAGAACTGTGAATTGGTATTTATATACGAAAAAATCCATAGTGAGCTTTGTCTTAGGCATTTTCATATTCATTTGCTTGCAAACAATTTAGCAGACGAAACTATTAGACACTGGCCAATAGTAAAGTGGAAATATCTACATTTGGAAGTGCTTTTATCATAATGTTTATGTCAAATACATACTTTTTATTGAGCAAGTTGTACTTTAAAGAGATTTTCTGATTGTATGAAACAAATTGTAATAGTTAAAAGAAAGTGACTTTTCAACTGTATACATAAAGGAGTATCATTGATCGATATTATTTTCATTATTTACTGTAAAAAGTAAGATTCACAGTAGTATGTCTTGATTGAGGGATTAAATGACTTTTATTGCATTTATGCCCTCACATGATTGGTAAAGTAGCGAGAGAGATATATGAAAAAGCACATATCCCGCAATTGCGTGACCTGGGCGCAACACTGCAAGATGACCCTCTGTTCTTCCAAGCTGAGGAATAGAAGAGAAAGACTTACCGGCTGGCTCGCATCGAGACACAATAGGGAGGGAGGCATCGCTGGCAGAAAGCGGAGCTCATGGGTGGGGACCAAATGTTCCTGCAGTTCTAGCCACTGGTCTCTTGTCAGTGTGTCTTCGTCACTGACCTCTCGCCTCCCCCCTGTACACACAGCAAGGATACAACATCAAGTCTCATGTATTTAATCACATAACAAAATAAACAGAAAAAGACAATCATATAATATAAGGTCATGAAAATTTCCTGTAAGAGGAAAACAATAGTCATTGGCTCTGTAGCTTGCTCATGAGACTTTAACGATAATTGATCAAATACTAGTGTTTTGGGATGCAATGAGATTTTATTCTAATGTTCAATTCTAACGTGAAAGTGCTGGTTACTCAATTCTGATTGGTTGATTTGTCCGATTCACATGGCATCAAATTACAATTGAAGATGCTCTGCGTTCGGTTTCAATTTAAAATTTACTCACTATCTTTCCACATGTGCAAATGTGTTTTGTATCTGCCTGCACATTGTGCAGCAATGACGAGTACAAAATGCCATGTCATACGAAAGAAAAATTCCTATGATACCTATTAAATTGTGAATGATATATCAGTATACATATGTTGAAAAGGGTCCATTCCAATGATCTGAATGTGTTGTGTTGTTTTTGGGAATGATTTTTCGTAGGAAGGTGAAATATTGTTTCTTTTAGTTGAATGTAATTCAGCTTAAGGAGAATGTTTTAAATAAGAGTTTTTCTATTCAAGTTTAGCTGTTATGGCAAGTTTAGCAATTTGTGTACCAGTGTAATTCACTACCTAGATACTACAAAAGGGACAATTAATAATTTAACCCTCTCATCTGGTAAGGAATATCAACGTGAAATTGTACTTGATTCTGGGCCATTAGACCTTGCAAATCTGAGAATATCATGACAGACTGGTAGCAAATGGCTAATTAAGAAATACAGCAACAAGAGGACTGTGAAGAAAGTGTCTGGAAATTCAGTCACTAGGCAGAGGCATGGAGATACTCATGCACAGACACTAACAACTTACGGCTTAATAATGCAACCTTTTGACAAGGACATACATACAGAATTTAATATCGATGAGACAGACGTCTGTTTGATACATTACTTACGACACAAGTTTTTCATGTTTGTATTTTTCAAGCAAGAACATCAGAATATAAATTTTTCATGACAGCTAAGTACCTTGATTCTTTACTTTCTCAAATGAAGTTATTTTTTTCTGGGCCTTGACAGTCTTGGTGGTTTTCATTTGGGTGTGTTTGACAGTGATGAACATCTTGTGGCAGACAGGAGAGAGTCCCTCTGGCAGCATCCGGGGATTGTCTTGATAGAAGTGCAGTGAGCGCGCACCGTTCATGATGGCCTTGTGAATGCTTCTCTTGGAGTACTGGCTCTGATTGTAGATCTGTACCATGACCACACAATCATATCAGAATCTACATACAAGCGCCTCACATCAAAATATAACTTTACACACAATAAACAAAGTTTTCATCTACCAATAAAATAGAGCAATTGTCTATCGGCTCTGCAGCTCATCAGGTATTATTTTCTCTTTGTCAGAAAGCTAACATGTCAAATAATAAGGCATTGTCATGTGGTCTCTGTTACTATTGAGAGTCCCCTTATTTACATATAATAATCCTTATTGGTCAAAGTATTTCTACACAAAATTGAATTGTCTAAGACCTTAAAAAGCTCCCAACAAAATATCAGCTTTAAGGCTGCAGCAGTTCTGGAAGAAGAGTCATAATGTTAAACACCTGACAGGCAGATAACAGAACTTTGCCATTACAACAAAGATCTAGCCTTGTGAGCTCAGTCAATCATTTCCTTTGCATATTTCTAAAAATACTTTTTCAAAGAAATGCAGAAATCTATTCATTATTAAAAAAGTAAGTGTCAATTACATTTATACTAGCTCACCCCCACTTCATAAACCCAACATCAACTGGGACACTGTCAAAACACTCAAATACAACAAACACAACATGTAAAGAAGTGAGCACAGCTAACATACAGTACCCCCGCTTCAAACTATAGTCTGATTTTCCTTGTTGATCTACCCTCAAAAGGCTCTTTTAGGGATCATGGTTGATAAGTGTATTAAGTTTGCTGAAGCTAGCATGTATACTTTAGGATATATGATCAGGAAAATGCACTTTGTCATAGAGTCATTGTTTGAGTTATGTTTCCATGGTAACTGCAAAAAAATAAAAATAATTTGTTGGTCTAACCCTCAAGAGGCATCTATGGATCATGTATTGAGTCCTTTAAAATATATCAAACTTACCGAACGTTGGAAGTGAACCTTGAAGTAAGTTTGGCTGAAGCCTTATGGGACCCACCTCATACCATGACAAAAGTCAAGATTAACCAGCATGACATTATGGCTCTGATTATTTATAAGAACTCCTCAAACACTAGATGACCAGCAAAATATTATATCTCAGTTTTATTAACCTTTCTCATCTCGCCAATGCTGGAAGATAATGACATGTAACAAATTACCTGTTCTTCCTTGCCCTGAGTGATCAGCATGGCAATAAAGCCCTGTCCAGACATACCTGTTCTTCCTTGCCCTGAGTTATCATCATGGCATTACAGCCCTGTCCTTACATACCTGTTCTTCCTTGCCCCGAGTGATCAGCATGGCATTACAGCCCTGTCCTGACATACCTGTTCTTCCTTGCCCTGAGTGATCAGCATGGCACTATACAGCCTGTCCTGACATACCTGTTCTTCCTTGCCCCGAGTGATCAGCATGGCAATACAGCCCTGTCCTGACATACCTGTTCTTCCTTGCCCTGAGTGATCAGCATGGCAATACAGCCCTGTCCTTACATACCTGTTCTTCCTTGCCCTGAGTTATCAGCATGACTATGCGTCCCTGTCTCTTCCTTCCTGTGCGACCCATCCTCTGCACAAGACGAATTGGGGATTTGTGGGCATCAAAACAGATGATTAGATCGATATCTCCAATGTCCAAGCCCTCCTCTCCGACACATGTTGATATGAGTGTATTGTACCCACCCTCTCGGAATTCTTTCATGACCTGCATTCAAATACAGCTTTTTTGAATACCAATAAATTTGGTTCAAATATACAAGATAAAATAGTAACTATGTTTACATTCAAAAGTTTGCGTTCAGTATTAAAGTTAAGTTTCTGATCAGCGTCTACAAACTTCACTTCCTCATCGTCATACCTCATGACATTGTATCATATACTTTGAAAAGAGGCAACAGTTTTCAAAACAAGAGCAAAATATAAGACAAGGTGATGTTTTATTTCATAAGGTATGTGAGGCCATAGGCCTAAATATATGATACAATGATAACATGGGTGATATTCAACAATTTTTTCTTTTCTTGAAAGAAACATGCATGAATGTCATTAATTTGCTTAGTACATTGTGTGAATTCATAGACATAAGATTTGAGAACACATGGACTGATGGGTTTCTAGTGACATAGCTTGGTAGAAGAGATTTCTAATGGTGTGAAGGGAAGGGCATATTAAAGTGAAATAGTAGAGATCATCAGTTTTATGTCAATCACAGTGTGAACAGATGCGCACTTCACAGGATATTTCAAACATGCGACCTCTATCAATCTATAAATTTGTGTGACCAATTTATGCAAGCGCTAACTGGCATGAAAAGTTTGTAGTGAATAATCTAGTAGATATTTATCAGCATCAAGAGTTGTTTTGTATTTTGAGTATTTGTCATAATATGAGCTGCTTGTTAAAATTCTTTGCCACTGTTGGAAATTAATATCTTTTAAACTTTGTTTAAACTCCTGGACAAAATATAAGACAACAAACGTAATATAATTCATCACAGTGACACTCATTTTTTCTTACACAAAACAAATAACATGCATAATATACAATATTTGTACAATATAGTGGTATTGAAAATATGGATATCAACTTCAATCTTGAGAATACCCAGTCGATGTCAAAGAAGTTGGTATCATATCCACTTTTATAAAATAGTATCTGCAGCTCTGAAGATCTTGGCTTCTTAAACTGTTAACATCTTTGCTTGACAAAATATAAGAAGCTATATAAAAATGTCACAAGTAAAAGAAGTTGACTATCGGGATCAATAAAATCCTGAAATCATTTTTGTTCTACAACTCCCAAACGCCTCTCATACAATGAATCAATACATTTCAATGAAATTTTTGTACTGAAAGAGCTAAAACAGTGAGATGCACATCACTGACATATATCAATAGCCTATCTTAAGTTTCAGAAAAATTGTTAACAAGCAGCTGAATGGTCAAGCTATATATCCACTTCATGGCCCATTATTACACCAGCCCCAATGACTTGCTAAGGTAGGCCTTGCCGCTTTCCCCATACTTTTCCCCATACTTTTCTGTGTTTGTCCCAAAGGCTGCTGAAAAGGATTGTGATCTAGTCTTTAGAGAAATCATACGAGAGTTGAAACTTCGCCAAAAAGGACGCTGCACTTTAAACAAAAAGTTTGACTGGTTGGCAGCTAGGTTTGAAAAGCCAGTAAGAGGGACTGTTGCAATTTCAAGCCATGCAGGGAAAGATGTATCCCCCGCAACTGGTACAATGATTTTTGATATTATATATTTTATCGATCTAAGATTTTTCTATGACAATTCCTTAATATTCTTTGCTGATTTTTTTGGTATTTTCAATGTTGGAAAAAATGAAAGAAGGGAACTGTTCAATCAAAAACAAAATGAAATGAAATTTTTTTTGAGAAACTATTAAAGTTTAAGTGAAATATTTTCACATCATGTTTGTTATCATAATACACATTCAAATCCAAAGGGTCAAATAGCATAGGCAGAGAAGACTGGATCACATCACATTGTCTTTTTATGATGTTATCATTTGGGCTCAAAAATGATATATTAAGTTATATTTTAGCAAATCTATCTTCATGCATTTCTGGATCTCTGTGATGAAATTGACCTTGCTGTAGGCAGCACACGCTGACACATAGACGTTGACATATTGACACGTTAATAATCTAAACAAGACGATTATTTATTATCCAGACATAACAATTTTCTTCCAAATACATAACTTTTTTCCTCAAAATTAAATATTTTACAAAAATATTTTCAAAACTTTTAATCTTGAAAAACTTTCATGTATTTATAAATGTTTATACCAAGCATGGTTTAAGAAAGATTGATAAAAAAAATGTGAGAGCAGTTGATTGTGTAAGACAGGTACTCTTTTCTGAAAATTTCAGGAAGGATGGACTGATGGACAAAAATATCCCCTTTCAACTTTGCTGAAGAGCTATGTATGTGGAAGGAAAGTAAAGGAAGATCATAACATTTTATTTAATCTAATCGAACTAGTTTTTCCACTCACATGGCAATGTTGCCACCACTTATGGTGAATCAAGTAAGACACAATTGGTAATGTCTCACCAACTATCAGAAGCATGTTCTCCATATATTGCATCATGTGAAGAAAAAAGAGTTGTGGGCACAATTATAGTGTGTATCGTCACGAATTTAAATAAGGTACTATGAGTTTGAAAAGTGGTAAAAAAAGATGTGGTGACCATGAGTGTCACCAAAGTCAGCTGGTGTCTGGGTAATCCCCAAGTGTAAGTTGTAACCAGATTTAAAGACTTCGGGTGCAATTTATTCATGATTGAATCCTTCTAAGCAATCGCTTGTTGTCATAATGCAAATTAAACCGGTCAAGGGCAGTGATGAAACACCGCTGGAAAGATGATAATATGACATTATAATTTGTTTTTCATTTATGGAAAAAAACTTTAATGTTTTAAGTTTCAGTTTGTTAAATTGTATTAATTTATAAAACTCATTATTTTCCTCTATGAACTGCACAAAATATAGATACTTATTTATGATTTTGGCATCACTGATATAACTTGTTGACAGCATTTGGCTTGAACAGTTCAATGTGATTGTTTGAAACAATTGCTTATTGGGTCAGTATTTTCAAACAAAACATTAAATCAAATTAAAAAATTTTGAACTTTTGTCATATTTCAGAACAAGAATTGACAAACAATTCAATCATACATATTTTTTTTCACTTTGGAGGAATGTGTGATTCTAAAAATTGTAAGTGAAATTGGGTGATTATGTTACACATTCTTCACATAGCACTCTTTTGATCTTTTCATATGTCGACAGAGTCATATTATCTGCATAGTTTCCAACAAAGAAATATTTGTAGTCAAAAATTGACAGAAAGATAGGATAAAATATACTGAACATAATGATGCAACAATTATGAACTTTTCATGCACTTTGAGATGCGTTTGATCACTTTGAATTAGATGGATAAAATCTTTGTTAGGAAGAAAAACGCACACCTGGGCGTTGATTTGTGATTACAAACAGGTTGAAGATTTTTAATTCATCACTTCTTTATAAAATAAGTCATCAACAGCAGGGAGCACCTGAAGCGTGAGCAAGGTTTATAAAGAACTTCACTCGCTGCCGTATTTGAACCTGTGAACATGTACCGTAAATGCTTTTTGGGTAATCAGTGTGTATCATCGTACACCAGATGTAGAGAGATGTACATCAATGTCATGTTGGTAGATAGGAAGACAAAAACTAGCAAAAGACACATTAGTCAATCTTTATTCTGGTAATTAAGAGGCCACAGGCCTATAGTACATGGAATACAATGCATACATTCAAGAAACAATATGCGTTCTATGTACAAATGCATATATGTAGGACTCAGATCTGTGGCGGGTCTCTAATCTGTGGCGGATTTCCTAATCCGTGGCGAGTTCGATTGTTAGGTTGTTTCATGACATCATGCTAGGTGACGTCATTGTGCGATGACGTCATAATAGCTAACTGTTCCCGTCGCGTCTCTAGCAAGAAAGCAACAGCGGGCTACTGCAGATGGATAAGACAGTTGCGGCTTCATGCGACATCAATCGTGTTTAAATGCTACCATCATTTTTAGCCCTCGGAATCCCTTGAAAGTATCTTCTTTAGCCCTAAGATATTAGAAGACTATCTTTTGTAACCCTTGGATTCCCGTCGACGATCTTTTAGGGTTGGTTTGTCGAGCGTAAGGTTTGGTAAATCATTGCAGTTGATAATTACTATTGCCCGGTATAATGAAATGCTCCCATCTTCAATTGTCTAATGTAATTTAATAAATCATCTATATCAGATATATCTGTATATTTCAGACAATTCCCATCAATGAACTAAGACGACGTTATGTGTGGTAGATTTTACATCGCTGAAATCCAACTGTACTGTTTCCAATGTACGAGGTGTCCGACTCTGAAAAGGGCCACTTGAACTGTAATCAATTGCAAATCCGCGATCGAGAGTTTCAAATTATATTATGAATAAATAAATGTCATACCCGTCACGCTTTATTGTCTTTCTTTTCGGAGTTTTATAAAGGTGAATAAATTATAAACCAAGGACATTTTCTATAATTTTAATTGATTTTAAAAATATGTCATTTAGATAGTAATTTCTTTTGGATCACATTTTATGTAAAATTTAAAGGCTGCGGTGGTCGAGTAGTTCTTGTCAATTCTTGCCCTACTCTAAAGGCATGAGCTCTTTGTCCTATAAAGATAAGAATTTGAATTTAAAGTGATCAGAAACGTAACAATGTTAAATTAACTGATTTAAATACAGTAAACATGATATAGACATTGACGAATGTTATTTAACCTAATGTGCCTAATTGCGAGTTATCGATCAATCCGAAATCCGCCACAGATCTGTGTAGGTACAGAGTCAACCAGGCATTTGAAAATCTGCCATAGATTTGGAAACCTGCCACAGATTTGAGGCCTGCCATGGATTCTAATCTTACATATATATGTATACATGGACAGATTCTTTAAATCTTGAGTGCTCAAGCTGTTTAATAATTCCTTTAAATAAAATTTATTAGGATTGACATGGTATGTTTTGTTCATATATTCATCTTGAATATTATAGTAGCTTGGACAAACAAGTAGGAAATGCATTCAAATTACAGAGTTTGCAAATTCTGTTCTCTACATAAATGCATATCTGCATTTCTCAATAAATAGATCATGCGATGAACGTCTAAAACGTGCTAAACTTATCCTATACGTTTTCACATTTAGACAAGATAGATATAATTAGGTATTCATACTATTCTTATACACAGAGTAAAGTTTGTATTTGCTTTAAAGTTTACATAATCACAAACATTTTTCACTTTTTTCTTGGAATATATGAATGTCTGATTAAATATTGTATAGTGCTACTCAAATATGTTCATTTTGGTAATGAAAGCTGTTTTTGAATGCCACTTTTGATGGGCCGCTTAGATCTATCTGGCCACAAATATCCACATCAATGGTAATTAAACAATTATTTAAGGCGGTATTTCAGTTGAAATAATGATGCGCCACTCTGCACAGTCTGTTTATTACGTCCCACCCGTGCAAATTTTAGGGCCCCTAACCCAAGTGGGTTTTTCACAGCCGATAATTACAGAGTCTAATGAAAGGCTAATCAAAGGTGTTTATTGGACAAATTAACAAAAATCAAACCCAGTTCTTATTTTGTTGAAAAATCTTTGAACGAAAATAGAGAGGTTAAAAAGTCGAGGTTAGTGGTCATTAAAGTAGGAGTCTTTTCTTGCCAGTTTTAAGGATGTTCGCTCCTCAAATTTAAAGTATTAAACTTTTTTTCTAACTTGTTTTTTTCAAAAGTTTAGTGTATTTGCTCGAAATATCAACCCAAAAAAATGGGGGTTAGTGTGGGTTTTTTCGAGATATTGTACGACAAAGATCCCTATGTCAGTCAGAGATTTAACATGGGAGTCAATGGGGAAATGATGACCTTTTTTGAAAAATGTTAAATTTAAATTAGTTCCTGTATTAAACTTTTTTTAATATGAAAACAGGTTTGAGTTAACATAATTTTCTTCCAGAAAATAGTATAAAATATATATGGTAGTGTGGGTTTTTAGCCGCTACGGCACAACATGTATTCAAACATTACAATAAAATTATCAATATTTAAGCTATTTTTTACTAAAAACATGCTTTCTCCCACACATTATCTAAAAATTATACCTGAACAAATACATACAAATCATATTCTTTCAACAACATCTATTTTCTAAGAAAAACAGACAATAGAACTTGCTCAAATGATAGTTACAATTAAAATTGCTGAGTCAGCAAAATTGTGAATTATTTCAAAATGAAAAATACTACGTTTCTTAATTTTGATGAATATTTAATCAGAAATCATCAAAATTGAGAAATTGCCGCTTCATTTTGGTTTATTATATAAGAACATTATGATTTAAGGTTATTTGAGTTTTGTCACTGTTACTGAGGAGCGAACATCCTTAAAGATAGATATCTAAGTCTTTGAGTAAATAAGTTCATGAAATCTACATTCACAACATGATCTTTACAATATTTCAAAACGAATTGACCATAGCAGTTGTTTTACATCAGTTACCCAATTCTTATGTTCATTTTTATCATATAGTAGTTATTTCATAGCATTTCTTAGGTAATTGACATGACATATGGAACAATTTCATCCAATACTGAATTATTTTACAATAGGACAAGATGTATAAAGGATATCTGCCACAATGGGCCATTTTGGGGCTTTGAGTCTTTTTCAGGAATTCTGAATGGGTCAATCCCCTTTGTAGATATAGTAAAATTTCTAATTCTAAATGGCCATTTTTTCCTCCAATGTGCAAAATGGCACATGGCTCCTGCCTTTCCCAATCCCTGCATACAGATGTATCATTTCTAGTTTTGCAAATGTATTTAGTCCCCAAATTTCTGCCCAATATAGAAGAATAGGGTAAATCTTTACATCAAATATTTTAAAAAAGGAATTCATGCTGAGCTCACCTACAATCTAAGGACCCCTAAAAATACTTTCTTCGCCTGTACTGCTGCATAATTTGCATGCACAGACCATGATACCTGGTTACTGAAATATACTCCGAGATATTTGTAACAATTTGTTGTTTCAAGTTCACACTCTTTATAATACCATTTTTCTTTTTTTTGGGAGACTTTCCCACCATTTTTGAATACCTTTGTTTTATCCAGATTATTGTCAACTTCGACTTACCACAAAAAATTTCAAGTTAATAAATTTGATTTTGAAGACCTGTAATAGTGCTTGATATAAGAACGCATACTATATCATCTGCAAAAAGTAGAAGAAATAGTTGAAATACATCGGGATATAATTGTACTCCATGCTGGCAATTATTCTCAATCTGTGTAGCCAATTTATTTATGAAAAAGGAAAGTAAAAATGGACTCAATACACACCCTCGTCTCACTCCAACCTGTATTTCAAAAGTGTCTGTAAATATATTATTATTTCGGACGCAGGACATAACATTTTCATATATGCTCTGTAGTTATTTATTCATTTTAGGGCTTAAACACCTAAATTCATAAGATTCCATTGTTTATTCTTTTGGACAGAGTCAAAAGCTTTTAAAAGATAAACAAATAGAGCATAAAATTCCCCCCCTTTCAGATTTTGATATCGTTGGACAATAAATTGTAAAACAAACATATTATCAATAGTTGTATAACCTTGTCTGAAGCCTGCCTGGCATTCTTTCAATTCATTCATTGTCTCTCCAAAAAAGACTAACCTCTTATTGATACCTTGGCACAATAATAGATAGTAAATTAAATTAGATTGCTAATACTGATGCAGTTTTAAAAAAATGTCAACAAAGATTACATTTCCTGCGCAAGCTACAAACTTTTGATGTAATTGAATGTGTACTTTCCCTCTCTTATCATTGTTTCGTTGAGAGCATATTGACTTTTTCTTTCCTATGTTGGTATGGTTCCTTATCTATTGTTAACAAATCTCGCTTGGAAAAACTTGTTCAAATTGCTGGGAAAATTACCGGAGTTTCTTTTTTAAATGTATCATATCTTTATGAAAAAAGAGTTTTGAAATTAACCCTAAAGATTGTGTCAGATCCAGATCATGTCTTCCATGGGGAGTTTGTTAAGCTTCCTTCAGGCAGAAGATATTTATTACTCCATTATAAAACCAATACCAGTAGATGTAAAAATACATTCATTCCTTTCAGCATTTGTCTGTTAAATGATCTTTGAATTAATAGAGTGTGTTTGTTTATGTATTACATGTAACCTGTGGCAGATTGATTGACCTTCATAAGAAGACGCTCCAATAAGCTTTTGGGCCAAATCGGATTAAGTGTTAAAGGCACAGTACCACTCAAATTTTCAAAATTCAACATGGGAATTTTTTTCAAAATGCTCTTAGAGACTTGCAACTTTTTTTAAACGATAGGCAATTTCATTTGGAGCAAAAAAGTAAATCATGGCAAACTCGTAGCATGCATAGTTTCGCCGCCATATTGCTTTTTTTTACTTTTGTAAATTTCCTGACCCTATGCACCTTTGAGAATCTTCTCCTCTGAAGATACTTGCATCTCAGACCTGAAAGTTACATATGTTTCAGCTGAAGTATTGGGGAGAACAGGTTAGTGAAAGTTTTGCTTAAACTTTAATAATACTTTTTTCTCAGCAACCCTTCGAATTCGGGCGACTTAGCTCGTGTGACCATGTTCAAGGGGCGATAACTCAAAAAGTTAGACACATAGATACACCAATTTTTCAGGACTTTAAGACCACTTTTGACAGTTTGCAAATCTATTAAAACATTTGTTGCGAACAGTCATTTTTGTTCACAATAAATCATCAAAATCGGGAAAAATACCTTTTTCAAAATTAACGTGGGCTAATTTTTCAAAATGTACTTAAAGACTTGCAACTTGTTTTGAAAGAAGCGTTATAACACTACAAACAAAAATGTAAATCATGACGATTCCGTAAGTGTCATGGTTTTTTCGCACTATCAACTTCTTTGCAATAATCGCAGTTTGGGTAGGAGACTTGGTCACATAAAACATGCTGCTGTGGACTAATGCGTGAGCCAATCTTCATGAAACTTTCAGGCTTGATTGCTAACATGACTATGTTTGTACTGAATGTGCTTTTACAGCGCTGAATCCTGTCGTCATTGCTCTTGTATCAAGATTCGTTACGTGCGTTAGCAAGGGTTAATTTGAAAAGTTGAAGGAAAACTGTCAAGATATGCGACATGGGGCAAAGTTTGAGAGAAATACTCTCCGATGTCTCATAAACAAGCACGTAATTGACAGTCTACAGAAGGACAAAATCGCTCTTTGTAGCAGAAGTCCGTACGACTGCACGTATGGTCAGCGCGTGTGAGATGACCAAATGCACACAAGTGCGTCAAGCACTGTCAAAATCTGACCAGGCAGGCAGAGAAGCGAGCAAAAAAACCTGCCTGACTGACATAGTCTTGATTAATTATATATAATAAGACCCTCAACCTATGTACCAGCATTCAGGAACAATATTCCAGTGTCGGCAAACCACTTGATCTCGCTAAAGGAAAACACTAGCCCTTTTTCAACTTTCAAACCTGTACTGCCTCCCCTCCAGATACCCCTTACATTTTGATGTTGTTGCTTTCTTGCCTGAACAGGCAGCAGGCCATGTACATTGAGTAAACCTCACTTCCGCTCATATATCTCGCTACGTACTGAAAACGTATACAAAGCATCATTTTGCTTCAGAATACGGCTAAATCAACTGCAGTGAACTAAAAATATCTTCAAAACGCTATCTTAACTTGGAAAAGCACTTAGTTTGCCCCCAAGAGCTACGGGTGCTCATATTTTGCTGAATCCTGTCATTGTCGTCGCTTGCGACTATATTTATTATTATTATTAATCGAGGTAAATATTTTACTGAAGATACTAAAAAGTGTTATGCCTCTATAGTTATTTACATTGTTCACATCACCATTTTTATATATTGGCACTATCATTCCCATTGACCACTCCATTGGGAAATTTCCTGTTTCTAGTATCTGTTTAAATGCTATGTCTAGATACGGTAGTATAAGGTCAGCAGAGTACTTAAAATTCAGGTATCATGTTGTCTTTTCCTGGAGATTTCCGCTTTTTAGATTTTGAAAGCTGTCTGATATTTCTTCTCTAGGTATAGGCGAATCAAGTATATGTTCTGATAGTTTACGATTCGGGTCTAAGAACAGGGGATCAATTTCAGAATCATTGATATTTACTGAATTATCGCACAAAAATAGACTTTTTAAATGTTGAAATCAGTCGTTTGCGTAGATTCTATTTGTTTCAACAGGCCTTGCATTAAGGCGTTTTAACTTATTCAAAAATCTTTTAGAATCATTAATGCTGTTTTCTATAAATTCTTGCTTTCTTTTGTAGTATTCGTTACGCTTGTGTTTACACACATAATTGTATTTAATTCTTGTCTTGTTATAGTTTTCAAACAATTTTCTATCTTTATATTTTCTAAATCTTCTCAGCATTCTACAGTGATCAAATTTCAAAATCCAGCATCCATTATCAAACAGGTCATTATCATGTATGTTATTACTTATCCTACGTTTTCTCTTCATATCTGATGCAGCTAGACAAAGCGCTTTAACAATGAAGTCTATGCTTCTGACAATACATTTGAATACATTGTCTACTGATTTATCAAGGAGTTCTTGAATATTCTCAGATAATATATTTTGTCTAAATTGTTCCAGTTTGTTGTTATTCCAGGTGAACTTAAAACCAATATCACCCCTACTAGGGTTAATACTTATCTAACACAGACCGACGAGAATGAAGCGCTCGCAACTTTAATGTTACTTGGACGGTATAATGAAATCTCTGACAAAATCAAATATAAAATCCCCAGTTTCCAAGTCAGAACCACATCTTCTAGTTTGTCGGCAGAAAAAGCTAAAAAAAAATCACATATTACATCAATATAAGAATGATTTTCGTTTTCCGTGTATTCTAAAATATCGTCTACTGTCCAAGTTTGTGCATTAAAATTGCCGCCACACAAGATACAAACATCTGGTAAACCTGAAATTATTTTTAAAAGATCATCTAGAAACATAGTTATTCCATTTTTACAATACAACGATGGCTTATCATACCATGTGGACTTTTCTGGGTGAATATAGTTACTAGCTTACAAAAGGTCACATTTTAGATCAAACAAGATTTTGTCAAATAAGATAAATATGCTTTCTTCAGTTATCTTTTTCCATTTTACGAGTTCACTTTTTATCAAAACAGCTATTCCACCAGACAGTCTCCCACTATGTGATTTTTCTCAGCTTCTTTGTTGATAGGCATTTAGTCAGGAAAATAATTTACTAGATCAATATCAGTACACCAAGTTTCCATTAAGCCAACTATATCAAAGTGTTTTATATAATGTACGAAATTGTTGTTTCTGTTTTAAGCCCGATATATTCCAAAATAAAAAATTACCAATGTTCTTATCAGTTGTTTTACTAGCAGTTATGTCCTTATCACTAGATTGTCTTGGGTACGACGTAAAATCCTGGCCCTGACCATCCCATTATCTGTGCTGAGTCCTGTTTGAGCGACGGAATCCTGGTTCTATCATGTCTTATCTTGTGAAGTAGAAGATCGCTGTGTGTCTTGTGTGTTTGTAGCACTGTCTTGGTCGACACGTGGTTCTCTGGGCTTGTCCATAAGTTTGTCACCCTTGAAGTAAAATCTCCTGTGTGGAGGGTCAATTCGCTTTCTGTGGAGCTCCTGTCGGTATGTCGATGTTAAATCATTAACAATACCAACAACTTGATGTTTAAGGAGACCCCTCATCTTCACAGAGTGTCCTTTATCCTCCCAGTGGCACATCTTCACTATCACTGTCAAGGATCTCAAGGACATTGGTCTTGCTCTCTGTGTAGGTCTCTTTGTTGGACGCCTTAGGTATACCATACAGGACCATGTTATTCCTCCTACCCCTTTTCTCCTGAATACCTTCCAGATCTATCCTCCTCTCATGCAGTGTGTCCATGGTGGCTCTCAACACCTGTTACTGTTTGCTGTTTTCAAGGTCTGTTTTGATATTGGTGATATCGTCTTTAATGGTTTTACGTCCATCTCTCTACATGCTCTATCATCTGAATCCTGGATTCGTTAAAGACTACAATGTCTCCTCTAGTTTACAATAAACAGGGCTGGGTTAACTTCAATATGTCCTGCTAGCAGTAGTATGAATGGGAGGAACATGTACTGCGAAGGGTGACTGTGATAACCAGTATAGGAGAGTATTGCTCGTGACATCAAAGGCCTATGTCTCCCAATGGGAAGATATTATTGAATACATTAGGTATGTACAACATTTTGTGTATGAGGAAAGTTGTAATGAGTCATAGTTTCTACCATGGTTTCTGAGTTGTATCAGAAAATATCACCGACACTTTGTCCGAAGGCGAGGACATATACATGATACATGATCATCTATTGATTCTGCAATAAATTTTGGCAAAAAAAACAACCAAACAGCGCAAGAGAAACATGGATATCACAAAAGCATTCTCAATTATATGTGACTGAAAAAATATTTTTCATCATACATAGAGGTAGAATATACAATGACTGACAATGATGTATACAAAGGAAAGATTAATGTCTGACCTTCAGTTGCTCCTTCTGAGTGAAGCCCTTGGTTGACTTGCCAGCAGATGACTGACCAATGAAGCTCATAGCCTTCACCCTTGGCTGGTGCATGTTGAGCAGCTGAGTGATCTCCTGGACACTGTCACGGTACTGAGAGAAGATCATCACCCGTGTCTCCGCCTCACCACCTGCAACAGACACACCATCTACTACAGGGCAGTCATACCAGAATACATATACCTATATCCTGCTGCAGACCAAAGTGCATATATCATCTTGGAGATTGGCTTCATTAGAGGCATAACATGGCTTACAAGAGCTGGTAAGCTCAAAAGATGCTACTTGTAGAAGACCTTATAAAATACCAACAAGTTCCAAATGCATGGAAGGGAGCTCTCTCTATTCTGCAGTGTTTCACTATCAGCAACTGCGATCAAGATGATTTCTGTTACCTTTTCAAAACTGAACATCTATATCATGGCATTGATGTTGTAAATAAAGTTTCAGTTAAGTGTATTTCAACAGCTATCGAATGATAGTTTCAAACCCATTTAAGCAACGCCAACATGTTGACTGACTTGAGTTTGCCAACATGATTAGCCTAATTATATCATTAACTGTTTGGTATGTACTTTGCTTACGTGCAGCATTTTCATACAATGAATTAAATTAGAAAATATTGTGCCATGATAATTACAGCAATATTATATTTTTTTCAAAATATTGTGCACGCAAATATTCAGTGCGGTCTTGCGGCCACTAACATTGTTGCCAGGCAACAAATTTATTCCTCTGTATTAGTTGAAGTAAATAGAGCATTGTACAACCAAATTATAAATCCTCTGATTTTTCACAGTAGGCAATCAGAAACAGGTATTTCGCATCATTATGCTAGAATAAGTCTCATGTAAAAGCTGCAACAATGTTTTTCATTAAAGATCGACTGAAATGACCCATGGCAACTTTCGTGATTCATAAAATATGTATTCTAATTTGCCAGTAACTTGAGTTTAAATTTTCGAAATCGGCCGATAAACAACTTTAATACAGCTTTTTTGAATCACCAGCTAATCAGCACCAGTGAACAGAACTGAACTGGCCCGTGGTCACTGAGGCGTGTCCTGTTGCGTGTCCTGCCGCGTGACGTGCTAGTCGGCGGAAGTATAACCTCTTTAATGAAAAAACAGGAAATCTCACAGTCTTAACAACCGTTTAAACATATCTAAAGTCATCCAATCAACTCAAACCTCCGATGTATTGATGTTAAATATATCTTTAATTATTTGTATTGTTCAAAGCAAAAGACAGTGTTGAAATGTGATGCTATGCGCATTATCTCATAGCATCTGTACATCAATTACGACGTCTGCCAAATGTTGTCACAACAATCAGACTGGTTTAACTAGTCTTATTTTTATGACACACAGGTGGCCGTTATATAATTCTATCACATTCAATTTCAATTCTTGATTTAATGGTCTCTTATTATACCTTTTGAACTTTAACGCCTTGGACCCACCAAGCGGAATATATGTCCTGTCATAATGGCGTAATCTTGGCATTCGACTGCGTCCAGTCATTTTGAACCAATGAACTTGTTAAGAGGAGGAGATTTGGCTCATGCACTTCTACGGACGATGACACACATTTAAAAAAGTACATCGTGAATAACGGGTACCAACATTTTTTAGGATTACATAGGATGTTTCTAACGCTTGCGCCAGGTATGTTTTCATGTCATTGATTGTTAAATTCAAAGACAGAGATATTGCAACACGGTGTGAGATGTTATACTAGATAACAATATAATATACGTTAGTTAAATACAAACGAATCATCCACTACTAAGTACTAAGTTGTCATGAAAGTGAAGCGAAACAAAATTATTTTTTCTACAGTGAACATTAAAAAAGTTTTTACATTCTCTCCCGTTTATTACAAAAACCTTCATTTTTTTCGAGACAATTTAGAACTTCATATCGATAAATACATGTTGTAACACTATGTGATATTCCATAATAATGGATCTCTCACCGACCAAGTTCGTAACCTTTTTGATATAAACCCACCAAAGAAAACTGCGTCCAAGGATTGTCACAGTTCAATCAAAATGGATTCGACGTCTAAGAGGGAAAGTTGATATCATGAAGCAGGTACATATCGTATTTTGGAATTCTTTCGGTCATGCTATTGCCTCTATTTTGCTGTTGAATTAGCTTAAAAATACAGAGAAAATCAAAAGGTCTGGACTTTCAGCTGACGACTAGCACGTCACACACTGGGCGTGGCTTCGAGTCATGCTTCGGTGATTTTGTCTAAGCGTTCGCCAGGCTCATTAGGCGGTTATCCAAAACAGGGGTATAAAAGGTCTCCTAGTAGTCGAATTAAAGCGTATATTTTTTCATTTTTTTGCTTTATTGATTCTTATAAGTGAAGCGACTACAGATAATAATTTGTAATAATCACAATTATGCGTTACGTCTCCTCTTTAAAAGATCTTACAAAAAACACATCTAGGGACCATGATTTACTTCTCAAACTTCCATCTACTACAATTTCCTTATCAAGTCAATCTTGAAATCATGTTTCCACAGAAATAATTCAAATAATTTTTAGCTTTATGACGCTCAACAGGCACATAGCGATTGAGATGTGTGTCAAATTTGTAAAAGCTAGAATGTATATTTTGGGACGTATGCTCTTAACAAAATGATCTTCTTGTAGAGTCAGCGCGATTGTAATATGAAAGAAAATTGAAAGAAACTCAACTTTTTTCATAAATCATGCAACTTCATGACTGCAATATAAAAAGGCAAATCTATAAACCAAACCGTAACATGATTTCATTGAAAAGTTATGTTAAATTACAATGAATACCCGCTAGTCTAGCTAAGACAAATTACCATGACTTAATAAATCATGTTCACTTTATTAGGCCCGACTTTTCCTGCATCGTTAAGAATTCATGCCATATTCCACTGTGACAGTTGTCATTGTTTAGATTGTGTCTACCAGTAGATATCACAAGCAATGCCACTGTCAGGTATTATCTGTTAGCTTTTTGTTAACTTAAAGTATACTATGACAGTGCTGAAACTTTATAGATATTCTTCAAATTTTTTATCAACATTTTCAAGTTGTTGAGTAAATTCACAACATAAACATGTCAATACTTTTATACAAACACCTGGGGCAATCAACCAGCTATATAAATATGCTTACATGCTTCATTAATTGGCAACTAATTATTGTTCAAATGTAGGTAATGGAAGTTAAACAATTCTAACATTTATCCATAAGGAAGTATCATGTCAGTCATGCTCTATGTGCTATTTTATATGCTTGAAGGCGTAAAGCTTTCTGTTATTTGAATACCTTAAATAAGACCCTCTAGAGAGTGGAACCTACAGCGGGGAATGAGAGTTGAGCCTAGAGTCGGCTGCTAAGTGGGGTATGGGCAAAGGGCAGACACTTTGCTACCATTTGCCGTCAACTTCACAGATGACCTTATTCTTCATACTTATGATGTCATTTAAGAAATAAAGTTCGCTCTACCCCAATGTGTTTTGTAATAAAGTATAGTTTTGCCCTGAACTATTATAGTTAAAGCACGAGGACGGTAGTGTGGCTCTCTCCAAGTCGTAACTTTTTTCTTGACCCTCCCCCACATCATATAATGAAACTTCCTGAAATTGTTCTTTTGAAGATTTGTGTTAAGTTCTACACTCAAATATTTTCTTTGATACTTTAAAGAAGTTTCTCCTTTGAAAATAACACTTAAAAGAATGTTGAAAAGAAACAAATTTACCCTTCCATTGATGGGTTTAACATGATGTCTGATAATGGTCTATAGCATTTTAAATTCAGTTTCATTAGCATTTTTTTTTACAGCAAGCACCTTAGAACATCAAAACTAGAAATATGTGCATGTGATGCACAGTGATGTCCCCCTTTCAAACTTTTAATCCAACCTAATCATATTATTGCCACTTATACCAGAAAAAATCCATACCAAACATATCATAAAAAGGTTAATACATTAGCATCAATGAACTTGACATAATAATGACTTGGGATATATACAAGTTCAATGGTGCGAAAGGAAGAATTTTATATAATCGTCAACTCACATACTCACACAGTCATCAATTATTATAAGCATCTACAGCCCTCAATAGGCACTAAGTTCAAATTGTTTCCATGGAAACCAAGTACCGGTAAAATGAAAAATTAAGAATAACCAAAGTAGCAAAAGGCACCGCCCAAGAACTATAGATCAAACCACAAACCAAGTTTTGTAAAAAAAAATGTACAACGGTTTTTGACATATGGCCCAGAAACGGACCCTATCCCCCATTTGCGCAAAGTTAAAATTGTTTCCATGTCTTCTGTAAACCTTTGCGGGGGATAATTGACACATGTTTCACTTTTGAATGCTAGTATCTTTAGGTTTAGCTCTGGACAACATGATTTCTTCAAAGCACACAAACAGTTTAAAATCTACAAATACTTTGAGAAGGACCGAACAATGTAAAAACGCAAATCTTCACATCCAATAGATTAAATTACCAAATTTCATAACATTTATACTATTAGTGTCTGAGTTTGATTTATACAAATTCAAACTTCTTCATCAAATCTCTTGCACAAGAAATCTATAGAATTTTGAATGTACATAACATAAGTATAATAAAGGCACATCTAGTAATCATAGAAATTAAATATGTTACATTATACTTAATCAATTAGTGTTTGGACTATGAATGGAAAAAACAAAGTATGTAAGCTGAGGTAAAAATATAGCAAATATTCCCAATTTTAGAAACATCAACATTGGAATTTATTTATTAACTTCATAAACTTGTATCATTGAGAAAGATTAATATAATCCTACAAATATTTTTTAGTAATTTGACTAGCTGTTTTAACTGTATGTGTCTACTAAGTATCAAATATGCATCTATGTTGTTTTGAAATATAGCAAACAGTAGCAATCACCTTTTATACATTAACTACTTGTAAAAACTGCAGTCCAACAGAACTATTTTTCTACTTTTTGTTCTATAAGTATGATGAACAATGAATACGACATAATTCATGGTAATGTTTATATAAGCATCAATTTTTAAGAATATAAACCAGTATTGCTTAAATTCTGGACCTTTTTTTCATTTTAAAAGGCCTTATGATTAAATTTCATCCCCTCTTTTAATTACTAAAGGAAGATGGTTTTATAACTGTCTATTTCAAAATGACCCTCCCCTACCTTTCGTCATTTTTTTCATGACCCTCCCCTGGTGGCTGTAAATTTTTTGCCTGCATCATACATGGAGCTATGCAAGTTACAAATGGACTATCATAATTTGTCATATTAAACTATTTTGAATGGATATGAATTGTAAAGCAAATGACTTTCTCCTGATTTCTATGACACTCACCAATGCAATTTTTATGCCTAAAACTTACTTGCTATCCATTGAAGAAAGGCAGGGTTAGTACATGTTGGAGGAATGAAGTTACCTGTATACACCTTGTCAAAGTGTTCCAGCACCACTTCTTCTAGCTTCTTCATCTTGGGATGGGCTGACACGTAGCTCGACTTCTTCTGTGTGCAGCTCAGGGAACTGTCAACACAAATACAATAGAATAGTCAGCATATGCAACCCCCGTCCAGAAGGTGTCGAATATTCCACGAAAAGTGGATGGGAAGTATCACCCAAAATTTTTGTTCATTTTTTTTATAACTGCTGCTCATAAAAACTGCAGATCGTCTCAATTGGAAGCCCAATAATCTTAGATGCAGTTTTCACGATTTTTATCAATTTGTTTCTATTTTGAACAGACAGGTTCCTAAACCAACTTAAAAAGTTAAATGTAAGGACACTTTGAATGAAGGTTCTGTAAAACAACATCAAGATGGTTTGATCAATAATAAAGCATTTCACTTTCGACAAGAAATGTAAACGTTGTTGTCCTTTCTTATATATTTTCTCAGTATTCTCATTCCAAGAGAGTTTAGAATCAATGATAGTACCTAAGTACCTATATTCATTTACTCTTTCTATATCAATTTCATCAATATACACAGATTGTAATGTTGACTTTGAGGTCCTAAAATCAATTATAATTTTTTGAACATTCAAATATAAAAACTTAGATTTACACCAATCCACAAATCTTGATAGCTCGGATCTATAGGCAAGTTCTAACTCTCAGTGTCGTCAGCAAATTTAATGGTAAAACATGAATCAGCAATTGAGAAACAATCATTTGTGTACAAAACTAGAAAGTGGTTTTACTCGTAAAAGCAGATGTCTCCCCCTTTCACCATAATTTTGTTTTCGAAAATTCATTACTGTTTTTTTAAACTCAAATAAAATTTAATAATTTTTCTATGAAATAACATAACTAAAAGTTCAAGTTAATCAACATCCCCGCAGTTTGTCATGCTTGACAAAATATTAACTACATATGATTCAATTTAAGAATACTGATTTTTGAGGGACAGAGTTGTCAAAAGTCTTTCAGTGATTATATTATGGTTAGGGCTTTTAAAGAATATTTCTACACTTCTAAAAACCATGTTGTTTTTAATCTCGTATTTTGTCTATTCATTGCCCAGTAAAACTAGAAATTTTGACCTGCTAAGAGTATTATAGTATACACCACGTGGTGTGGTTATCGGGTCAATATCAGAGGTTAGCTATTTCATATAACGAGGCGTGTGACGGTTATATTATATAACTTTACCTCTGTTAACATCCAGGCTGGTCGAAACGCTCTCGGTTGGATACCGCAAACAAGCTCGGCTTCGCCTCACTTGTTTTGCGGTATCGCACCTCGAAAGAACTTTAAAACCGCTGTGTTTTAGGGTACCTTTAGGTACCCAACACCTTGAAATGTTGTGATTGAAATAAAAAACAACTTTGAAGCAACATGTTTTAATCACGTTGAAATGCTCATTTTGCAATGTGGGATGCCTGTATAATTTCCTCATCGTCCCAGTTTTTGTCTAATTGCCAACGATCTTCAATTTCCGATGATGCTTGAATTTGCGCATAATAAAACATCACAATATATTATGGTTATGAACGAGAAGAAAAACATAAAAAATGCACAGAGCTTTCTGGTCATCTGATAGGTCAAGCTTGTCACGTGTCGAGGTCACATACGGGTCAATGACTTTGTCAACAAAACGTAACATGGATTCCTCGTTGCTCCAATGTGTTTCAGTGTGATTAATGTCCCAGTCATCAGGAAATTTTACTGTAGGGTGGCAAAGATCTGTTTTTCCTGCGTAAATCAGCTGGGGAGGAAGCAACTGTTATGGTTAAGAGGGCTGTAATTTGTCTTTCGTCGCCAACTCCCGAAATCGTCATCTACGTTTTTGTGTGATAAGTCTGGCATTCTTTCTTCTTCCAACAAATCCACTGCAGTATTAGCTGCTACAACTGTGTCAACTTCATCTTGATTATCGCATTGACTGGGATCTGGGAGCCCGGGTGTCTTGGGTTTAGGTGCCTTCTTTAACCACACACGTAATGCCATCCTGTACACAGAATTCGGAGCATGAGGTAAAAATGGACATGCAACCATTTTATACCAGTCTTGTAACAATAAACCTCTCAACCTACTCATATTTCCAGAGGATTTCACCATTTCCGCCAATATGCGTTTCCTGATGTTTTTATTGCTCTACTAGTATCACTGTAATCTTTTCTGCATGGTGCATGTAGATTTGCTCACCAAATTTTTGCCATTGCTTAGTCAACAGACGCGAAAATTCAATCATTCAAGAAATCTCACATATTCTTCCCAGTATCCAAAATATATGACAAACATTAGTTTTCATTTATAATGGAACAACACTCTTATACATATTATGTGGATAACAAGATCAAAACAGGTATATCTTTCAAACACTTTCCACTGAAAATTAATTTTGTACTTGCTTTAGATTAGTTTTAAAAATCATTGACTTGTTCTCGATTGAAATTGTGACTTGTTAGGCTACCTTATACCTAAAAACTTATTTTGTAACTCTACTGCACTGATAAGAAATAAAATTTTACTTTTCAAAAACGGTCAGTACTTTTAAAAAAGTTGGGCATATGTGACCCTAGCAACCAAAGAATTGTCTTTGTACATAAAAAAAAAAAAATCCTACTCTAATTGTATATATATAGTTAGAGCTTATTGTAAGTCGTCAACACACATTTTGAATTTTTAAAAACATGAAAAAATACAATATGTACAATTATTGTCTCCACTTTCACAATGCTGCTATGAAGAGTACTGTAAGATATTTTTAGGTAATGTCTCATACAATTTATATCGGGAAAAGTTTCCTTCAATCCAGAACCGTAGAACTTTATTTGTATAATTTCTTTCTATATTTATAATAAAATGCTATATATCCCTTAGGAACGAATAAAAAGCCACCGAGATTGAGCCCTATATAAAAAAATAAGAAAACTTTGTTATAAATTGAAGAGAAAAAGATCGACCTAATACATTAAGAAATATATTTCATACACACAAATGTTATCAGACAGCAAAATCTTGAACAACATCCCAAGAATAATTGTATAGAAACTTTTAGTTAATACAAATGAAAAGTTTCAGAAAGAATTGATGAAGGAAATCTAATAAATATATAAAATCTAACACTTAAATATTTCGATTAAAGATTATCAAAACAAGCGTATCAACAGTCTGAAAACATAAAAAGCCATCACTAGGAAGGAGAATATGTTCAATTTTAAAAAGGATTTGTAATGGATTGTTTTGGAGATGACGGACGGACAGACAGGTTAATGACTATATCCCACTGTAATACAGACATTTGGGATAAAAACAAAACTCAGAAAGATAGACAGTATGATTACATTGATAAAAATGAGTGGGAACATTAAATACACGAGACGCTACCTCTCATCGTAGTCAAACTTATGTCTGAGTGTGTCCATGACCTGGAGAAAGACAGGACACTTGAGAAGCTCAGTCCTCGTACGGCCATGACCCTTCTCCCCACTGAGGACGGTCTGTAGGAAGTTGTAGAGGGAGCGCAGACCATGCAGCTGCAGCAGCTCGTAGCCGTGGTAGAGACTGAGGGCCAGTGCAAAATCTCCCTCCACTGCCCCGTACTGCTGTCTCTACGTAACACAACACATCCCTTTAATTTACCTTGCATAGGAAGTTGCAACAAGACTAAGCACGGCAATGAATCTCAAAACCCTGATACTCAAAACCCTGATATTGGTACTTAAACTGACAGACACGATTGGTTATACCTCTAGGTATATAAAACATTCTATTAAAATATGGTCAAAGTCATGGCAATATAAAGTGTCGTAGCGGGGACCGTATAATTACACACATTAAGCTTTAAGAGCCGGGTGCTGGTAAATTCAGCCACGGGGGCAACATCGTAAGGGTTAGTATAATTATCTAATTGAAATATTGTTCATTTGTTACACAAACAAGGTAAATATTCAATGCAAATATACTTGTGATAACTGTCTGTGGTTCATGTATAGTTTTAAAAGCACAAACATAACCATTTTACCCCTCTCTATAAACATTTTATCGATGTACACATCTCTACATAGTGTGTTCAATGATAATGATTTCTAGAGATTAATTTTCTTTAAGCTATGGCACAGTTTCATTTAGCTATGGCACAGTTTCATTTAGCATTGTGATTTTTCATCTGTCTTCAGTTTAACTATCATTTTAACTAAATGTTTGCTTGCATCTAGTCCATGAATAATTAACTGTCAAATGATGGAGAGAAGGAGAGAGGGGTAAACTTACAGACAGCTGTTGCGGGGGGTCCTGTCTGAAAGCCTCTCGGGCTTTCAGTATAAAAAACTTTGATAGACTTGCAGGATCTCTTTTGTATATTGCTTGATGTCGGATTAGCCGCTGAACAACCATACTCATCACCTGAAAATACATCACGTAATAAACAGTCTCATCAGTTCACTAAAACCTACTATCTAAGATCTCAAATAATTATAGTAGTTGAGAAAAGGACAAATTGTGGTTTCAAGTGCATTTTTTGAGATCTTAAGCCCAACAACAATAATTCAAAATACCTATTGCCTAAACCAGGTGTCAAAAGGTGAGAGCTTTAAGAGCTTTTTGGTTCTGGGGAATAGAACAAGAAGCTGATGTGTTTGTGCTACATCCTTCACAACTGGCACTATGTTTTTTGGTTTTATATATTCTCAATTCAAGGGTATTTTTAATGACTGTTTACATATTGATTTACTAATGATTATTTTGCTGACTTAAATGTCAGACATAAAGAAACACAACTGCAATGCTTTAAGAACCTTTTTAATAGGCATATTAGAAGTTGATGATATGAAGGATAAAGACAATTTTTATGGATAAACAACTTTTTTATTCTGTGGAAGCAACGTTTCAACATAGGTTCAAATGTCGTTACTTGCTTGACAACGACTTAAGAAACAATGTCGAAACGTTGCTTCCACAGAATAAAGAAGTTGTTTATCCATAAAAATTGTCTTTATCCTTCAATGCTTTAAGATTACAGAAAAGGAAACTGTTTTACTGAAAACATTTAAATGAAATAATAATATAATTATCCATAACAAACAAAGTTGAATTGTTATTAACCATCACACACTATAACATATTTATTCATGCTCATGTCAAATCTGAAATGAAATGGTTGATTAGTTATAAAGTTTTGAAGCAAACATTTGTTTTAAATGGACAAATAGATTAAAGACAAAGCCCAATGTAATACCCCATTAACAATGTTTGGGGGATAAAAACAAGCATTTAGAGTGTTGACTCTTTCTCAAACATGTCTTAGTTCCTTAAGGGTATAGTCTAGGCACAAGTTATTACGTCTGCGCATGTCCAAAAAGATGTCATCCATAATGACGAGAAATTATCGTCATCGTTAATAATCAACTCCAAATAAACAATGTGTTCCATATTATACTTTTTCTTGTAGTATTTGCTCTAATACTGTTTTAAAAACACCTGAAGCAAGTATATTTACGCACTTGAAAATGTTTTGCGACAACCGAACGACTTACGTCATTGTTTTGTACAGTAAACATCAATCACTTGACAAGTCGCTGCACACATGACACAGTTTTGCGATGATCGCATATATAGAAGTTTTAATTCATGTTATCGGTCGAGACCATGGCGAGTCCTCAGAGAAAACAATAATATATCATAAATTACCCAAAGTTGCAAAGAAACTGAAAGCTTCGAGTCCGAAATTGTTTGAGTCAAGTTTTAGCGATAGATTTCTATGCTGATTTGAACGATGAAATTCCTGCCTGGCTTGAAAAGAGAGCGGTGAAAACTTGCGCCTGTTGACCTCATAGCAGACTCGTCGATTTTTACAGCTTGAGGCTCAGTAACTTATGAGGTAGGTTGAATTTTCTTTTGTATCTAGGCCTAATCTTGTTATTTTTCAATGTGTATATTTTTTTTACACATATCAGTTGTTGAATTTTAACAATGCCTTTTGTCACATAATAAGGTTATAACTACGACAAAAAAATGAGTATGTCTTACCATATTTCCCCGAAAATAACCCCAGGTTTTAATTCGATTAGTACTGCCCTTAGAATATATTCGAGACCCGTGTGGATTGTATTATAGACCCTGATTGATTGAGAATCACAAATAGATATATTCTACATGTTTCAAGTAATAGATTTTCATCATAAATTGCCATGATGCAGCCTTTAATGTCTGAGTTATAGGTTAACCTGTATTTAACTATAAACTTAACTGTTACAGATATATATCTATATTTGAAGGAGTTATGTTTTTGATGATGTGAGTATTTTTTATTTCATATGGTACAAGATCCAAATAAGTTAATAAATTGTACTGACTTTTATTTTCAGGCTATCTCGTGGTATTAACAATAACCAGCTACAAACTTGAGTGAAAGATGCCAAACAATCATGAGAATCTAACATTCTAAGAATTTGAACTGCAAAATGTTACAAAAGTGTCTGTTTTTGAATTAATGAACATCAGGTTATCCCCAAATAAATCCAAACTCAAAATATTCCATTCACGGCTAAACTGAAAAACATTACTATTGTAGTAAGCCTTGAATAAATAAAGTGATAGTAATGTGTAGATTTGTTATGTCATATTTTGCAAAACTAAGTTGTAAGGATTAACTGGGCTTTAATTAAATATGCAGATACACATGTGAAATATTTTTTAAGGCATTATGAAAACCCAAACTTTCAATCACCTCATCTCACAGATTATTGTATTGTTTTGTTTACATTTCAGGCTTTTGACAACAGTGAAGACGAAAGTCTGAATATTATTCACTTGAATGAATGGCCACCAATAAACAGAAGAGCAGCTGATTACAAAAAGGAAGCAGATATAAATTTCTGTTCCTACAATTTTTTAAATATCAATATTGTTATCACTGATGGCAGGGTGATGTTGATAATGTACACAGGTGAAAAGCTGCAATTAATATTTTTCTCAATATTAGAACCACCTAAATAGCCCCAAAATACAGTTTGATATCAGTTGATTTATTGTACATGAAAAACCAAAGAAAACTTAATCTGAATTTTGCTATATGTCATTCTTTGGAATAAATATGATCACAAGCCAAAGCATTTCCTGTCAGCATTGAGGTAATTTGTTTACACAATTTTGTAACAAAGTTTTGATAAATTTGGTTGAATTCATCTAGTTTACTCTAAACATTCTTTTATTTTTGGAAGAGATTTGAGAAATAACCGAAAATACCAATTTCTCAAATGATATTTTACTACTGTTATATCTTTTGAATTCAGCAAATAAAAAACAATCTAGTTAATAATTCACAAGTTATTCATTGCCTTATTACTTTTTTAAAATATGACGCAAATATTCTGCTACGCACACACGTTTCACTTAAGAATTTTCTGGATGGATTTCAACAAAATAAGGTCGACAATAACTCTTATTTATAGACTTATTTGAAAAGTTTATTTGTGATTTTACTGCACTTCAACGGTTCGCCAGCGAAGCAACTTTCCTGTACCCTGAAGTGAGCGCAGACAGTGACGTTCGTAGCTCGATACCGGCCTTATCCAAATTCAAATTTGTGATCCAACTTCATAAAACTTTGGAAGGATTTCATTCAAATAAATGGGATTTTGTTATGATTCCCCCTAACCTCGTTATCAGGCTTGCTTAAATCGTAATGTACGGGCCGTGGCCCGAAATCTGAATAATGATGAAATTTCTAACCGGATCGTAGGAGGGGACAAGGCTGCATGATGAGCGGCAATAATGATAAAAAACCCAACAACTTTGAACTTGTGTTTCCAGAATATCCGTTAAAAGTATTTTACTCATAATAATAAAGTATTTCATGAGTGTAGTATAAGTAAATAGATCACATCATTTTGCAGATACACACCATTCGTTTTTACCGAACTGTCACTCATTCAGTCTAGCGCCAGGCTACAATTGGGTCAATTATGACGCCGATATCAATTTTCAAAACGTCACAGCGAAAAAAATCATTCGGTGACCCCTATATATTTTTCGATAAGTAAGAATGACATATTCCAAATTTTCATTTCTGAAATTTTCAGAAAAACGTTGAACCCATAAAGAGGTTTAATTCAGCTTTATACGAAAAAATGATATATAAAAAATCATAATATTGAAATTTAAATCCTCCTAAAAATCATCATTTTGGTATTTATTCATACTTGTATGAATTGAAATCAAGTTCATCATCAGTTTGTTATAAAAAGACCCAAAAAAATTGAAAAACAAAAATAAATTATTAATTTATTACCTAGACAAATGATATATACATTTTTCAGGTTTTTCCATTTGGGGTCAATGTTTCAATGGCACATAACTCTTTAAATCGTCCGGTGACCCCTACATTTTATTTCATTTTTGAATTCAGCACATTGAAAAGTACTTATGTACCAAAAATGAGAAAATTCGTGAAACATTTGTTTCTGGGTAGACTATACCCTTAAGTTTAGAAAATACAGTCATTCACTCTGTATCTCATCAGGCATTCCATATCCATTATCTCTATGGTTGAAGACTAAGCATCCATATATGCTTGTTCTTATAGTTATGACAGTCACCAAATTTACAATGTATAATCTTTATTTGTTAAGGCATATCTACCAGCGATCAAAACAATCATAGTCCTTACAGTTGTAGAATTCAAACTGCCATCCTAAAACTTTGACAAGCCCTGCAATGTGTAGACACTTAGTTTATTTCAATCCCACAAGCCCAGATGAGGACCTGCTGTGCTTCTCCAACAAACAATTGATTGAGTATCTGAACACATTACCTTTTTCTTCAACTTTTTCATTCTAAAGAAGATTAAACACATAGGTCTTCAGAAAGTGACCTCTTTTGGCTCTTTTACAAACTTGCACTATTTAACTCAAGAGTATGAGTATTCGTGAAAGAACTACAGAGAGCTTTGATATGGCATATTGTTTATTTTGTCACATTGTAAAAAAAATAACTGCTGTACTTATACTTATTTTACAAAGTAGTAAAGATTAAATATGCATGAATTTATGTCTGTATTTATAGAAAATCCATGTATTAACAATTAATTATTGAGAAGACTAATCAGCAATGCCTAATTGTTATGCCAACATGGCAATACCACATACAAAGAGTCAATAACTGGCTTTATTTCTCTTTTTTTCTCTAAATGAATACAAGCTATTCTTTTTTAAATGGAAAACACTAAATTTGAAAAAATATTTACAATATAAGGTAATGTTTCAAAAGAATTGTGAAATAACAATGTATTTACGACAACATAGATAAACAGGAATGGCCCCTCTTTTCCACAAAAATACCCAGACAGGATTCTCCTAGTAACTGTTATAAGCCCACCTCAAAAGACATTCCATTGCTTCATGAACGCCCAGCTACTACATCAACCAAACCACCAAGAGCAGGCCTATCCTGACCAACACACATTGTCTGACAAAACTTCTAAGCTTGCAATGCTCAAGTTACTTCTGGGAGGTTTTTTGTTGGTAGCAAAAAGGAATAGGGATCATTTGAAGGCTTTGAGAAGAATAACAAAGATTTGCTGTAGGGCACCTTGCAATGCCCATTTCTGAGAGGCAAATAGATAAAATGCACTAAATCTCATTGTAACAAAAATGAGAATTCACATTTATCATTGCCGCGTACCTGAGTGTACTGGTCTCTGAGAGCTGAGAGCTCCTGCCCCAGGGGAACCACAATCTTGTCCACCTTGCGCTCATGTGTATAGGGCTTTATGTCCAAACACTCCTCAGTACGCAGCTCGATTTGGGAGATCAACAAGTTGCTGATAACTTGCTGCACAGCCTGAAACATCACATCAAATTATCGTCCATCATACAATAGTGTGCATTTTAAGATAAAATATCACAATCAATTTTGATTTTCTCGCATTAAATGTTTGTAGAAAATATAACTTGTCATATGAACCTTGATATCGCTGCCAGGGGTAGCACTCAAGGCAAGGACTCGGAACTCCTTTGTATACTTCACCAGCTCACGCACCACCTGAAACACAACAGATCCACTGTCAGCTCTTAACACTAAAACAATGAGATAGCCATAGGCTCTGCAGCTCATCAAGTATTGCATATTAGATTAAAGACTTACATTTTAAATAATAAAGCATTGTCAATGTGGTTTCAAAAATGTATTGGAGAGTCACCAAATTCACAATTTATGATCCTAATTTGTCAAGCTATATCTAAACAAAAGTTCATTATCTTGAAGTTTTACATTCTAAAGAAGAAATATCAAACAGCTTATATGACTTCTTTTGACACTTTAACTTGCAGTTCCACATCTCACTGAAGCACTGAAGCTTTAAATAGAATTAATAGGAGTTTGAAAATATGCTATAACCAACTACAACCTTCTTACAACTTAATCCTTAAAGCATCTGACCCTGCTTAGCAAATATCTGCCCATACCCAAAGGACCAACCCCCTCCTCACTGATCTGTTGTTTGACCCCTACTGCCCAAGCAAACCTGAAAGGACTAAAACTCTTTCCCTAACCAGGCACCAACCCCCTCCTCACTGATCTGTAGTTGTGATCTTACTCCCATCAAGCATCAACTTACTGCTTTCAAATTAGAAAGTCTTGTAGTTTTATTATAAGTGCAACAGACATACAAAAAAGATGGAGCCATATTTTTTTCATCAGTTTTTGCATGAGACCGAGATGACTAGCAGTAATCAAATCATGTACTAAAAAGATAGCTACAGTAACTATATTGTACCTCATTTCACCTTCCTACATAATTCCTAATTTAAAAATACTTTCTGTAAGCATTAATTGCATTTAAAGCACCTAATAAACATGCTTGAAATTAACAGCATATAATTTTCTTACCAACATACTCCCTCCATATTCTGACTCCCCCCTTTGTTGACTACCTATCCCAAATAAACATCAACCCACATGACACTATTTCATCTGCCTTTGAAATAAGAGCTAGTTGGTCTACACAATGTTCAAATTTTTACTAATCTCAATGTGAGAAATATTTTCCACTTAAAAGTTATACCCGACTACCTGTACTTGTTATTCAAACCTTTATGTGAGCACAGATAAGTTGTTAAACTTAGGTTAAGAAATACTTGAATTGAGTGAAAAAAACCCTGAAATATTTGACATGTGAATAACCTCTCTCTTCAATAGATAACAACAAGATTAGAACACCTCATCATTGTAGTGAAATGTTTATTTGAAGAAGTAAGAAGTATTCTCTATTATCTGCTTAAAAGTTGTACATGATTATGTGATTGAAAAACACCGTCAAAAGCCTATCACTAACAAGTATTTTTCTTATATAGTGAGTGAGTTTTTAACGCTGCTTGGGCAATATTTCAGCCATAAGCGGCGATTTTCTATTATAAACTCTACGCTTGTCATATACACTGGTCACTGCACTGCCTCCTATGCCCATAGGTTTTGGACAAAAAGATTTGTTGTTGAAGATTTAAGGGAAAAAGCTTGCCACTACCGTTCTGGGGGAAGGTCAGTCCCAAATTTACAAATTCAGAGGGGGAGTTGGGTTTGTAACAGATTAGAGTGTTTTTATTCGCAGAAAACCCCAAATGTACCCCCCTTCAAAGTGGTTTCAAATGAAAAAATGAGAAAGTTGCAAGACAAAAGATGGGCCATGCTTTCAGGTCTCATGAGCTAAAACGGGCTCATTTCAAAGTTTATGAGCAGGCCTATTGATTACTCTCAGCAATTCTTTATAGCCCAGCAGGGTACAGCAGTTCTAGAAGAGAAGTTGAAAATGTTGAAACATGTTTGCAGCAATACTTCTGTTAAATTGCAATGGTTACAACACTACCACAAATTAATAAATATCTGATATGACCTGACAGTATGCATGGTTGCCCAAAGCTCGGTGAGCCTCGTCTATCACAAGACATCTGACATCAGCTGCTGGACACGTCCCCCGACTCAAGTCGTTTGTCATCACTTGTGGAGTAAGGAAAAACACTCGCCTCTCCTTCCATACACACTGTCGCTCATTTGGGTTCATAGTTCCTATGGTTTGAAAATAAATCACACCTAAATATCTTATCTAAAATATTTTCCAACAAAATGATGACATGTTAACATAAAATCAACAAGTTAAATTGATGTAAAGGTTAACTGATATCATTCTCTCTCCACAGAGGTAGCTCCGTAAAAAATTCCTATAAACCTCTGTAAAGATGTATTACAAGAGAGGTTGTATAGGAAGTAATTATGAAGCTACCTCTGTGACTGATAAGAAAGTGTTCCTGACTCCTGACAAGTTTTCCCCTAAATTTATAAATATCAACTTGTTAAGCTTGAATAAGTGTCTTCCTTGGAACATAGTGATTTTCAATGTAAAGTCAAAATAACACAAGTTTTATTTTATCTAAACAATTGATAAAATATTCTTCAAAACACAAAAGTTTGTTAATTTTTATAACCACCCAGCAGTGTGTGTCCTATTGCCGGTCAATGCAGGTTACTGATCCGTAACACATATTAACAACTGTAAGAAGACTGAATGTGGAGATTTGAGTGACTGTACCCTAAGGGTGACTCTCTCCATCATAACGGGACATGATATGCAACGAGGTCCATGTCTATGAAGCTTCTGATATGGAATCTACTGATGAGATTGATAGTGACAGTGATAGTGACATGATGTCGGACATTGATAGTGATCAAGAGACATTGCATGAGACATATTAGCTGCAACGGGTGAAACTGCAACCACTGGTACTTCCACAGAAGAAGGTTCCTTGGAATTCTTCCATGATATATTGTCTTGCCTAATAAAACTAGAATCAGGATAAATCGTCTTGGCACTATGGCCACAATACATAGGTCTATTAGAAAAACAAATAAAATTTCTGTTTTAGTTATACATTTGAAATTCATCTTATTGAAAAAAACTGACTTTGTATAGGTAACTTGATTTATTTGATATCCAAGTCCATAATGAAAGAAAAGGCAGTAGTTGGTGAAAAGCTGTCCATTCTGCATGCAATGAACTAAAATGGTCTGTACATTCATGTTTGTGATTAGTAATTTGTAATATGTAATTCACAAGTAATATCTACTGAACCCTGGCGATTTCAAAATGGGATGGACCATAAAAAAACACATAAAATTCAAAATGTCAACTACGTCCCATCATGTGCATGCTGATCATGTTATCGTAGAAAGCGCCAACCAGCAAGACGATCGGCATTACCATCTCACAGGTTGACACCATTCCAGACTTATCCCACAGAAATAGCTTGATGCAATAGGATCCAACCTATGATCAGACAGGAGTGGACAGAAACACACACAAGATGATGACTTCATTGAGGTGAAGGTTTATTTCATAATGACATCATGAGTATGAAGAAAAAGGTCAGCTGTGAGGTTGACGCAAACGGTGGCAAAGTGACTGCCCTTTGTCCATACCTCACTTAGCAACCAACTCTAAACTCCACTCTCTTGATTCCACTCGGAGATTCCACTTTTGATTCCCCTGTAGGTTCCACTGTTGTTCCTTTCGGGACTATTAAGGGACTCACATGACTGAAAGCTTTTGGGCCCTCAAGCTGAATAAATGTCGCATAGAGCATGACTGATATGATACCTCCATGGGTATAAATATTACAATTGTTTCATTTCTGACGGCAAAGTGGCGAAGTGACTGCCCCTCGCCCATACCTAACTGAGCAGTCAACCCTAGACTACACTGTCATTGCCCACTGTAGATTCCCCTGTAGGTTCCACTGTTGTTCCTCTCATGACAGCATGACTCACATGATACTTCCATATGTATAAATATTACAATAGTTTATTTCCATTGACTAAAGTCATGGACAATAACCATTGCTAATTACTGAAGCAAATAAAAGACTATTCATATGGGTAGGTGATTGCCCCAGGTGATTGTATAAGAGAGTAGACATGATTCTGTTTTGAATTTACTCAACAACTTTAAAATATTGATAAACATATACAGGAAAATGTAGGAAAATATGAATAATATATATACAGTTATTAGCACTGTCATAAAGTGACCAACAATCATTTGTTATTTACACAGTTAATTCAAACAATCGACCACAAGTACATGTTATCAAATGAAATTTATTTGTATACGGTACTTAATAATTTCAAGAACATAACGCACCTAATTGATATAACACAAAACTATTGTTGAAGATAGCCCCTATTAAATGCAATGGCTTTAATTATCTGACAAAGTTTGACAATGAACACTTGCGATGATTTTGTTTGAAAATGGATAAATTTCTATAAGAACCTTATTCAAAACTTTGAAAAATGAACATAAATGTCTCTACAATTCTATAAATACAATAATTTCATATTTATGCTACTTATAAATTGATTATTTTTTTATAAAAAATAGGCAAGGCTCAACTTAGTCCTACAGAATAGAGGAGGCAAAACTTGAGAAAGATTGTTCTGTCCCAATACAGCAGAACCATCTTCAAAGAATAATTGTTTGTATTTCTTTCCATGTATTTAATCCCTTGTTTTGAAATATCATAAATGGTGTACAGTGAAGTGGTGTGATGAGAGAATCCCCATTGTCCAAGGAGTCTACACACAACTATTAAGCTATCAAGCCCTTTTGGAACTGTAGAAAAAGATGAAAGTAGGATTTTAAGGTTTTGACCCCTGTGACCCCATTTGGGGTCAAGTGGTCACCAAACCTACAATTTAGAATCCCCAGTGTCCAAGGAATCTTCACACAATTTTTCAGCTCTCTAGACCTTTTGGAACTAGGGAAAAAGATGAAATTAGGTTTTTTAGGTTTTGACCCCTGTGACCCCATTTGGGGTCATGGGGTCACCAAACCTACAATTTAGAATCCCCGTTGGCCAAGGAGTCTACACACACCTTTTCAGCTCTCTAGACCTTTTGGAACTAGGGAAATGGTTTTTTAGGTTTTGACCCCTGTGACCCCATTTGGGGTCATGGGGTCACCAAACCTACAATTTAGAATCCCCGTTGGCCAAGGAGTCTACACACACCTTTTCAGCTCTCTAGACCTTTTGGAACTGGAGAAGAAGATGAAATTAGGTTTTTCAGGTTTTGACCCCTGTGACCCCATTTGGGGTCATGGGGTCACCAAACCTACAATTTAGAATCCCCGTTGGCCAAGGAGTCTACACACACCTTTTCAGCTCTCTAGACCTTTTGGAACTAGGGAAAAAGATTAAATTAGGGTTTTTAGGTTTTGACCCCTGTGACCCCATTTGGGGTCATGGGGTCACGAAATCTACAATTTAGAATCTCCAGTGCCCAAGGAGTCTACACACAACTTTTCAGCTCTCTGGACCTTTTGGAACTAGAGAAGAAGATTAAAATAGATTTTTAAGGTTTTGACCCTTGTGACCCCATTTGGGGTCATGGGGTCACGAAATCTATAATTTAGAATCCCCATTTGCCAAGGAGTATGCACATAAAATTTCAGCTCTCTAGAGTCATTGGTTCTGGAGAAGAAGTCGAAAAAGTGAAAAGTTTACGGACGGATGGACGGATTGACGGATGGCCGGACGCCGGACGCCTTGCCATGCCATAAGCCCATCGGGTCTTTCAGACCTGATGAGCTAAAAATGCCCATTGCCCATTTGGGGTCAAGGGGTCACCAAACCTACAATTCAGAATCCCCATTGTCCAAGGAGTCTACACACAATTTTTCAGCTCTGTAGACCTTTTGGAACTAGGGAAAAAGATGAAACTAGGTTTTTTAGGTTTTGACCCCTGTGACCCCATTTGGGGTCATGGGGTCACCAAACCTACAATTTAGAATCCCCATTGTCCAAGGAGTCTACACACAACTATTGAGCTATCAAGACCTTTTGGACCTGGAGAAGAAGATGAAAGTAGGATTTTAAGGTTTTGACCCCTGTGACCCCATTTGGGGTCATGGGGTCACCAAACCTACAATTTAGAATCCCCGTTGGCCAAGGAGTCTACACACACCTTTTCAGCTCTCTAGACCTTTTGGAACTAGGAAAAAAGATGAAATTAGGTTTTTTAGGTTTTGACCCCTGTGACCCCATTTGGGGTCATGGGGTCACCAAACCTACAATTTAGAATCCCCGTTGGCCAAGGAGTCTACACACACCTTTTCAGCTCTCTAGACCTTTTGGAACTGGACAAGAAGATGAAAATAGGTTTTTCAGGTTTTGACCCCTGTGACCCCATTTGGAGTCAAGTGGTCACCAAACCTACAATTTAGAATCTCCAGTGCCCAAGGAGTCTACATACAACTATTCAGCTCTCTGGATCTTTTGGAACTGGAGAAGAAGATGAAAATAGGTTTTTCATGTTTTGACCCCTCTGACCTCATTTGGGGTCATGGGGTCACAAAATCTACAATTTAGAATCCCCATTGGCCAAGAAGTCTACACACAACTTTTCAGCTCTCTGGACCTTTTGGAACTGGAGAAGAAGATTAAAATAGATTTTTAAGGTTTTGACCCTTGTGACCCCATTTGGGGTCATGGGGTCACAAAATCTACAATTTAGAATCCCCATTTGCCAAGGAGTATGCACATAATATTTCAGCTCTCTAGAGTCATTGGTTCTGGAGAAGAAGTCGAAAAAGTGAAAAGTTTACGGACGGACGGATGGACGGACACCGGACGCCATGCCATGCCATAAGCCCATCGGGTCTTTCAGACCTGATGAGCTAAAAACTGAAATAATACAGAAATCACCTTAATAAGTTATAAGATAAGTTATGCCCCTTAAAAACAATGCTAGAATTAGGAAAGTCACAATACTAGATAACATGAAGTGCTCTATTAGCTAAACCATATTACAATGGAATTCAATTGTAGATCCATTTATTGAATAATGCTAGATAGTATACAGTGTTATATCAGCTAAGACCTTGCATTTATGAAATTATGATAAAAATAATTGTTATAAACAAAGCTAGATATTCTTAGTAGTAGTGACAGTCTGGCCTTTTTTATCAAGAAAACATGTTTTGCAAAAAATAACAATTTTAAGAACTGTTTTTTCAATTGAGAAGAAACAATTTATCAAGAAAGTCAGAATTTGAGAACAAGTATTTTTGCAATTGAGAAGATGTATTTTATAAAGAAAACAGTAACGCATCTATATTTAAGTTGCAAACTCTCAAAGCAAAGACATACGCCTCTCCTCTTCCATCAGATCTACACCTTTCATGCTGAGGCCCAGGGACATATGTTTCCTCTGATCTACTGCTTGCTGCCGAACAGGACAGAGGCAACATACAGCAGGACACTAGAGTTTTTACAGAAACTGGCACTTGTCACCGACCACAGCTCAGCAAGACTTTGAGAAAGCAACCCACAACGCTGTCAAGAACATCTTCCCAAACTCATGCATTAGGGGCTGCTTTTTCCATTTCATGCAATGTATTTGGAGAAATACACAGAGGGTTGGATTGGCTACAGAGTATTCCTCGGACCCTGAAGTAAAGAAGATGGTCCTTTGAGCTGCCGCTCTTCCCCTTGTGCCACTTGACAAGGTAGAAGATGTCTGGGCCGACACCATTGGAGATAGTCCTACAGGAGAGAAGGCGACCAGGTTCATGGATTACGTTACCACCTCCTTGATCAAGGGTACATGGGAACCATCCATGTGGAATCACTTTTGAAATGATGGACACCGGACGAACAATCACCTGAAGGGGTACCACCACAAGATGAACAAGGTTGCTCAGAAGAAAAATTCGAATATCTGATGAGAGAGAGGTCCCTGACGGAGTCAAGTTACAGCAGTTACAGGGTAACTGGCGAGAAAACCTCCAAAGACGAAGCGCTACAGGTCAATTGACTCACAACTTCCTCAGTCGACCTCAGGAACAACATCATCATCATCCTTTAAAGAATGTTGTTACTTCCCCTGTTTTAGCGATGTTCACAATAGATTCATAAATATTCAGACTTAGAAGAGAACCATAAATTAGCTAAATTATTTGCTTATGAACTGAAAATCTAGTATAAAATGTTGACAGATTTTAAGGAGACACCTATATTGTTTTTTAAAAAGCATTTAAAAAAGGAACATTTCTTGGCAATATCACAACCATTTAATCATATATTATGATATTAATGATATGAAAACATACTTTGTTTAAAATCTCCATGTATTAAACAAATTGAAAAGAAAAGAGAATTACCTGTCATTTCAGCAGTGTCTTCATGTGGAATGCCCATGACGTTGTAGCAGGCATCAATCTGCTGGGCCACCAGAGGTTTGGTTGGTGCCATGAACACAATCTTTCCTTGGGGGTACCACTGATAAAAATTGTACATGACCACAGCTGCAATGAAAGTTTTTCCCAAACCGGTTGGAAGCGTGACCATAGTGTTCTTGTACAGGCATTGTTGCACTATATTATACTGATAATCTCTGACAGGGTAATTGGTTGGATATATCCAGAGGCGACCAGCTTGTTTATCAAAACCAGGAAGGTCTGAACTTTCTGTCACAGTTGAACCAAAATGAGCAATAGAAGTAGGCAGCAAGCTTTCCTGAATGGTATCTGCACCCACTGACACATTTCCATCTTCAATATGAGGTTCATTCTGGTCACGTGTACCATATCTTGAAAATAAGTTAGTGGGATTCTTTCTAACCAAAGTTGAAACATTTCCTGAGATACTGGTTGATGGTTGAGGTGTTGGCTCCTCTCCACAGCTGATATCAAGGGCGTGTGCAAGGAGAATGTCTTCCTCCTCCTCCTCCTCCTCACACAAATCTATCACAGGGACAGCATCCTGCCACAATCCCCTTCCCTTATTTGGTTGTTCCCCTTTTCCTCTGTAGGCTGAAGCAGTTCCTCCCCAACTCTGAAATAATGTCTTTTGTTTACTACTCATTGTTCAGCCCTTAAACAAGTTCCAAGTAACCTGAGCAGATAAAGCAGGCACATTCTTCTCACCCTTCAACTCATTACGTTGACAGAAAACATCTGATATCTGAAAAAGAACCAACAGATATAGACAATAGTACATTTTTGATTAAATCATTAATACTTACCTGTTGACTGGACCTACCGGTACTATACTTTGCCTCCTCTTAGGCATCGGCTTTACTAACCTTAAAACAGATGAAAATTCGAAGAGTAGGGATTTTACTCATCCCTACTCAAGGGTAGTCACTCGGTGGTCTCATGAAGTCACTCCAATTAACCTTCACTCTCCCAAAAAAGAGCAACAAGCAGACTAAAGCGAGGAGGATGGGCGGTAATAGAGCGTAGGTCTAGTCAACAGGTAAGTATAAATAATTACGTTTAATCAAAAACGTACTATTATTTTAATACATATCTGTTGACTAGACCTACTATGCCTGGAATCCCACCAACTGCATGGATGCGGGTCATCTATACATGGGAGAGACGAGACGAGCGACTAGCCCTGAGTATAAGCTAACCTACAAGTCCTCCACACCATGGTGAGGACAAGGTATAGCCTGGCACACAGTATCTCTACCGGCTAAGTGGATTGAAGACACAACCCAGCCACTCAAGCTCCTAGTTAACACACCCCCGACCCCTTCCAAGAGGGTTGACAAAACTGAAGCAGTAAAAAGAAGAACACAACAATAACAAATGATGCGATCCAAAGGTTATTGCAGAGAGCATCGAGAGAAAACATGAGACCATCCTCTTAAGAAGACTGTCCCTTCCTGGGTCTGTAGGGGGGGACCATCTTCGCCTGAGGGAAAACCTGCCGACCCAGTTTAGAAATGCCTTAGAGATCTGCCGTGGACACATCCTGTGGGTAATGGTTGGCGAAAACTTCTGAAGAACGCAAAAAACACCTGGCCATGACACCCGAGACTGCGATGTTACATTGGTAAGCCATCGTGGCTGATACCGCTCGGATCTCATGAGGGTTGCAACGTGACGGGGGTGGCAGTTCAGCAGCCTTGTAAGCATCGATGACTGCTGACCTCAGGTACACACCTAGCGCCCGCTTGTTCAACTCCTTCATGCTCCTTGGCAGTCAATGTCTGTCTCTCGAGTACTGTCCACATATACTCTCAAGGCTCTCATCAGACACAGGGAAAGATCTAGCTCTCCAGGGTCAGACCCCAGAGCCGGGATGGAGAAAGTATGTCCTCCCTCATCAGCTGCTTGTTTTTTACAGACAAAATCGGGAGCTAAACCAAGCAAGGCTTCCCCCCCCCCCCCCCCCCCCTCCCTGACCTCAAAGGTCTGCCTGCAACACATGGATCTCTGAAATCAGGGCTGCGGAGGCCATGGCCACCAGAAAGATGACCTTGATGGTGAGAGATAGGAGGGGACCGAAGATGGTTGAGCACGACAGATAAGTACCATTCAGGTTAGCTGAAGCTTATGCCTGCCGTCCACCAAACGGCTTAATGAGACCCTTCAGGACCGACACATCCAAGGCTGGTGACCTATTCTGGAGCACAGATAGCCGACATGGTGGTATTAATTGATGACACCTTAAAATAGAATATTAATCACTGACAACACCAAGAATAACAAGCAGACAGAGTCAGCTATATCCCCCGCCAAAGGGAAAGGGTAGTTAAGGATACTAGTTGTGGAATATTGAACAGTGATCATGTTGTTTTTCTACAAACAACCTTTAAGAAATCCTATGTTACGTTTCCATGGAAACGGGTAAAAATAAAAATGCAAAGAAGTTGAAAACCCCAAAAGGCACATCTCCGCATGATGCCCGTTGCACATACCAAGTTTCGTCGAGATAGGTCTCACTGTTTTGGAGTTGTGCTCCGGAAACATTATCAGGACGGACGAACGGACGAACGGACGGACGAACGAACGGACGGACGGACGGACGTAGACCATTTCAATATCCCCCGCCAACTACATTGGGCGGGGGATAAAAATATAACAATTAAATCTCATCCGGCCGTATTACTCGAGTAATTAGTGCTTTTTTTCTCCTTCGATAAATAATCATGTTTTAGGCATATGTTTAACGTCCTAAGCAGTAGTTAAATTCTTTACCAGAGAAAGATTGTAGTGTATTGAAAAAATTCCTTCAAAGACTGAAAGCTTGTCACAATGGGTGTTCATTAAAATTAAAACAATTCCTGGTAGTGTACGTGTTGATATTTTCAAAAATAACCTAGTCGGCATCAAGATTTCACACATCTCATCTTTCTTTTTTCAGAATTTGAGTAAATAACATCGTTTTGCTCTAACAATGGCGCATTTACATAAAGTTTGAAAACGATAATATTTCGCGATAATTCAGTTTGAAAACAGATATATTTCTATTAAAAAAACATTCAAATTTGAAATAAGGATTATAAAAATCTTTACAATTCTATTCGTACAATAATTTCATAAGTACGTTACTTATAAACTTTACAAACTCTACAGTAAATATTGATCGACCACAAACATGATTGAAATTAATGTTCTAAATAGTCTTCTCTTCAAACATGACAGGTCACTACCGCTTTCTTTGCCGTTGACATCTGAAGTTCATTTTGAAAGCAGCCTTCTGATTGGCCAATCAGAAGGGCCTGCAGTAGGCTAAAATCTTAGCACACAAAATGTGGACCGTGATGTCAAGGGCGAAGCAGAAGAGTTGTGAAGATGAGAATGAGGTGAAGACCTGCCACTGGAAGTCATAAAGCTTCCTAGTGGTCTTCCTATGAGAGGTAGCTATGGCGTTGGCAACACATCGGGAGTAACCACTAATCCTTAACCCTCTCTTAATACAAGCCAAGGGTGAAGGCAGAACACCTGAGGGTTCTTGTGTAACCTTCCGCTCGGCTTGCTGAGGAGCAGATCCCTCCGAGGCAGAATCGGTAAGGGTTCCCGAAGGTTCCAGGGAACTGACTGTGAGATGAGTCACCCATAGAATGTGACCTCTTCACCATTATCACTATGGAACTTACAAATTGCCGCTATGTAGGCCCGGAATTCAAAGTCGAAAGAGAGGCACAGTTGTTGCAATGAATGTCCTCCTCGCACATGTCCTTGCACTTCCTACATAGGAAGTATGGCTCCTTGAGCGCAGACTTCCGACCCCCACAGCGAGTGCAAAATGCAGAGAAAATGGCGAAGCAAAGACAAAGGTGAAAGACAAGTCGATACTCGAGGTGAAGGCCGGAGGCTACAACAAGCGTAGGGTACACACAAGAGTGACAAGACAAGTCGCCAAAGCGAGACAGACGTAACCCTTAAGTAAGACGCACCCACACCCACCCCCACTAACCGCTCACCAAAACCGCTAGCAAAGGCCTTCCGATAGCTAAGGTAGGTGAATCACCAGACATACATAATTCACAAAACATAGGACGACGAGACACTTAAGTCAGAAACGCGTAAGGCGAAACGGTGAATGCTATTGAAGGGTCCGAACTACCGGAGTGTCCGAACTATCGGAGATTCCAAACTACTGGACGTTCCGAACTATCAAGCTAGAGTCGGAGCTTGAAGGTGCCCCACTGGAGGATTTGATAATCAGAGGCCCTAACACCGGAAGGGTCCGACTAACGTAGGTGCAGACTACCGGAAGGACCAACTGTCGGAAGACTCAACAAGCGGAGGCTCTGGAATTTGGAGGTCTGAAGTTCGAGAACACTAGTGTAGACAGAGGTGAAATCAACCACAGCAAATGTCAAACTATCGGAAGAGAAACACCTAACACTATGGACAGAGAACTGTGTGAAGGTACGAACAATAGACGCACCAACCACCCAGCTGACGAGACAAAGGAGAGAGAATCAAGTGCCCCAGGCTGCATGTCCAGAAAGCGTGCAGAGCAAGCTGAAAGGGCTAGCACTTGTCACCAAGCCACTCAATACAAAAACCAACAACCAACAGCCTACCTAGGCAACCTGTTTCTTGACACAAAGAGATTAAGACGACGAAGAATCTCTTAATAAACAAACAACAAACAACAATAGGTTAGCTAAGCAGTGAAAAAACACCAGCAGCAAGAGTCAATTAGTCAAGAGCGAAAACAAGCATGTCTGCTTGTCTCAACAACTAAGAGGAGAGTGAAGGTTCATGGGAGTGATGTCATAAGACCATCGAGTGACTACCCTTGAGTAGGGATGAGTAAAATCCCTACTCTTCAAATTTTCGTCTGTGTTAAGGTTGGTTAAGCCAATAACTAAGAGGAGGCAAGGCATGGTAGGTCCAGTCAACAGATAGGTATTAAAACAAGAAAAAAGTCAGCATGGCTAACATACCTCCGCAGCCCGTCTGATTTCTTCTCCCTCTAGTCTGAATTAATATGATTCTGGATAACCTGATGTACTAAAAGTTACTGTAATAGTTTAAGACTAAATGTGTCCACATTGGAACAACTGATCTGTTAATTTAATTGCGTAATCAAGGGCCATAAGCTTTTCAAAAATAATATTTCGGAAATGGCTTTCGAACTCGATCAAGAGCATCAACCGATGTATCCAAAACCAAAATTTCATTCACCTAAGTGTGATACTGTCTGAGAAAACTTGTCTACCATTGAAGCATCAGATCTGTTAATCACTACAAGTCAAATTGCGCATTCAAGGGCCATAACTTTGTGAAAAATAATATTTTGGAAATGGCTTTCGAACTCGATCAAGAGCGTCAACAGCTGAGTCCAAAACCAAAATTTCATTCACTTAAGTGTGAAACTGTCTGAGAAAACTTGTCCCCATTGAAGCATCAGATCTGTTAATCGCTCCAAGTCCAATTGAGCAATCAAGGGCCATAACTCTTTAAAGACGTTCCGAACGTTTGTCAGTGCGCATCTTTTCGCGCATCTGAAAAAGTGCCGCTAACATTTTGAGAAAACTAAAGTTGCGTAAACATTGTAGAAAAAAATGTCACTGACGCGTTATCGATGTTCGGAAAATAAGGAAATTTTTACTGTGGACTGCTTAGTTGTCTATTATATGATCCATGTACATATTAGTCATAGATTTTAAGAATCATATGCATTGGTCATAATAGACAGAGATGTTCTGACACAAATGTTCACTGAACGTGAATTCGCAATCCGTTGTTTCATTGGTTATAATTAGATTGCGGTTTTCCAAAATGTACTCCAATTATTATTTTTGAAACAGAGAAAATGTCACTGATAACATTTGTGTGTTTACATTCTGCATAAAACCGATTGTTGATGAACTTATACAAGTTATCCGTTGCAATCACTTTGTTGAACATTGTTGCAGTGACGTCATTGACACACAATGTGCGGAAAATACACTGTGCATGGAATAGTCCTCGTCATTTTTCACAATATATGACTAGTAACGGAACTTTTATTCATTGAAAGATATTCACCCATCTTGAAAATGATGAAACTTGTAGAATAATTAGAACGGAATATTAAGTTACCCTCATTAGGCCGTAAGCAGTAGCGCTTTCGGTAAGTGAAATCTCATTTCGAATAGCTTTTTTGCTGGAACATAAATAAAATGTAAATAAACCGTTGCATTGTCATCTCAAACAATGAATAGAAATTCATAATAAAGAATAGAAATAGAACTCATAAGCAATCTGTTTTGGAAAAGTTCTAGATAGATGTTTAAATGAAAAGTCAAAACTGTCATTGAGACAAAATGAGTATTTGAAAAATCGGGAATGTATCGCGGAATTTTTACATTTCGGTTTGGCTGCATTTATTTTGCCAATTAATTATATGAGCGGTAATTTTCAATCATGTACACACTTACAATTGTGGGGAAACATTTATAAACATATCATTCACTGTAACATTTACCAATCAAGTGAAATTAAGTACTTTGGTAAAAATATATTAGACCGAAGTAAAATGTAAAAAAGAAATTGAAAATATGTCCGTGGTCTGCTCGGTTCATGAAGTAAATCAAATTGATAAGATGTTACATTCATCTTGGAGATAACAAAGTTATTTGTTATTAACTCAAGAGTATGACTTAAATATGAATGTAAGCACCAAATGCTTCCCGAACCGGGCCGACTTGATTGAGGTCTATTCCTCATCGTATTAGCTTCGCCAACTTGCGGCGCTTGGATGCGGTGTTCTTTATCGCGCAATAAATAGATCTTTGAGAGGAAGTTTTGAGGTTAATTCATTCTTAATATTTTGTGATGTTTTTTTACGTGCCTTCAATCCACCTAATTATTCCATTATCTGGTACATTCATCTAGCCACAGTACACTCAACGCAGTTTGAAAAACTCAAATCATTCACAAATAGAAAACATTTGTCATATTTGAAAGGTGTGTTTTAAAAACTTGCTTGTGGATACTAATACTTTGTTAACACGTGGATTTGACCAAGAGGCCATAAATGTCTTTTGACACTTCAAATATTTCATAACACTGACCTTAGAATTTCATGAAATACTTTGAAATGGGATAAAATGTGTACTTCAAACCATTATCATGAATTATCATTCAAGGGAAATAAAGAGTTACCTCCCCTTATGAGTTTTTTCATAAGTAATTTTAACTTCAGCTTCAATTATCTCGGAAAATAGGCCCGTGACATATCTTTTTTCTTTCAAATTATTTCTATGCAATATGTTTTCTTCTATTTAAAACATTTTTGAACTATTTTTCATTTATTTTTATTACTGAACGCGTCTTTTGAAGCTATTTTTGTAGCGGGCATCATTGAACTTGTATCTTAATATTTGCAGATTATTTACAAAACTCAAAAAAAGAAATACAAGAAATAATATTTTTTATTACATTATCATCTCATTTATTGGAAAAAAGTAAACTGAACTCTAAATGTTTTTAATTTTTTGTTTTTAAGATTAAATTAGCAAAATTGGTCTTTTCCCAATTTTTTAAAATAAACCCGTCAAAATCATCATTTATCTGAAAAAGAAGGTCCGTGACATGCAATTTTTATTTTTGAATATCAAAGAATACATATTCAGCTTTCACCTTGCAAATTTACAGCAATTTTTCATTTATTTTGTTAATTGGTACGAACCTCTTTAAAAATTAAAATTTCGGAAATGGCTTTCCAACTCGATCAAGAGTATCATCAGCTGTATCCATAACTGCCCCTTGGTCACTTTCGAATTTCATTAAAAGGAATTAATACTAGAGAATGTTTTTACTCATAAAAAGAGGACTTCTCCCCTTCCCCCAAATCTCAAACTAGTTTCAGAAAAAGCTTTGAAAATTTCGAAAATTACAGAGTTCATCCCATTATCTTTCATAAAATTTTTAGGTAAGTGTTATACAATACTTGAAATGTCAAAAGACATTTATGGCCTGCTAATCAATATGTGTGAACAAAATATTAGCATCCACAATGAATTTAAAAAAAACCACCTTTGCTAAATTACAAAAGGTTTCTATTTGTAAATGATTCAAGTTTTTAAAAAAAGCTTTGGCCTTAGATGAATCTTGTAGAAAATCGGTAGTAGTGTTGATTGGAGGCACGCAAAACAATAGTAAAATATTAAGATTGAACCTTAAAACTTACTGGCAGTTATTGATCTATTTATAACACATAGGGACAGGCCTCAGTTGTGTAAGCCGGGTTAGGGGAGCATGCTGTGCTTAAATTCATTTTGAAGTCATATTCTTTGGTAGGTAACAAATATTAATACTTGAACTTCGAACAAGGCGGATTAATACATCCCAAAGAGTGATTATACCACGTCACTAAACCACCAACTCAACGAGATATTAAGGTTGAACATGGCGAAACTACCCACTCCTTAGTATTGTGCGAAATAACTCAGGGGTGAAGACATGCCCACCTGACGTAGTGGTTGAAGTCCACCATCTCCGGCGATAGGATGGGACTGGAAATCACTCGCCCTCGGGAACTTCACCCCCCCCCCCTTTTTTCCCCCAAGGAGGGGGTTCAGGCAGAGAGGAGGTGCTGAGCCGCCACCAATGGTCCCAGCGAGGACAGGTCTCCAAGCAAGGAGGACATGTCCCGAAGATAGGCCCTGGTGAAGGCGCTAGAGGACTTCCACTGACATGAAGCGACTATTTGGTCGATGGAAACAGACTTCCAGGCTGCTAGAGAAGTCGAGAGCGCTCGAATCTCATGAGGTGAGAACTTGGCATCTACTGTCTCTTGATCTGCTGTAGAATAGGCCAAGTAGATGGTCTTACGAAGCCAAGAAGCAATGGTATTTTTGGTAATTTCTGTCGACAGACCCTGTTTGCAGGGAATAAAGAGACGTCTTCTACCTTTCCTGATGGAATGCGTCCTATCCATGTACCAATGTAAAGCTCGCACCGGGCAGAGAGTACGCGCTCTGTTTTTTGCGTCATTAGGCACAGGGAGAGCCGGAAAGGAATAAACCCTGGCCCCCAAAGGACCAGCGGCCGTAGACTGATTTTTGCAAGAAATTCTGGCAAGGCTCTGAACGACACTGACGTATAACCATGCGTCTACCAGAGCATAAAGATCCCTGGCGAGTTTCATCAGAGGAGCTGATCTCGTGCCTCCTAACTTGTTGATATACGCAACCACAGTGGAGTTGTCCGTTGCAATCACAACACTTGAACCATGGAGTAGAGCTTTCCAGTTGGAGAGAGCCAAGATCACAGCCTTCATCTCGAGCAAATTGATGTGAGGATAGGAATCCGATTGGCCCCAGGGCCTGCTTAAAATGTGCTGATTCCAATGTGCACCCCAGCCCACGTTCGACGCATCTGTGTAGATCGTGTGTTGAGGTGGAGGAAGAATAAATGGGCAGCCTGACATGACGTGCGTGCGCAAGGTCCACCACTGAAGTTCCCGGCAACCAGGTTCGTAGGCACAATCTTGGAGTCCAGAGGGAGATGACGGCAGCTGTTGATCCAAGATTAAATGTGGCGCAGGTTTAGCCGACCGTGCGTGGTGAAGGCCTGAACCGACGTAAGAGAACCCACCAGAGACATCCATCTCCTGAGAGAATGTTTCTTGCTGGTATCTGTTAGAAGTTGGATTGAAGACTGTATCGTTGTCCAACGGGCCTCCGATTGAGCAATGGTTGAGGTTGTCGAATCCAACATGGCTCCCAGGAACTTGATCCGAAAAGACGGGTTGAACTCCGACTTGTCCGGATGAATAATCCAGCCCAGGTGGGTGAAAACATGACTGACCAGCCTCAGGTGGTATCGGAGGGTAGATTGATCCTGATGACGTAGCAAAAAATCGTCTAGGTACCCGTGAATGAACACATAATTTAAGTGAAGGAACTGGAGAACCGGGGCTGTGACTTTGGTGAACAGCCATGGGGCAATGGAGATCCCCAAAGGAAGCACCTTGAATTGGAACCGGCGGTTGTTGAGGGCAAAACGAAGGAACTTCAGGGATTTGAGATGGATAGGGATGTGTAAGTATGCATCCTTCAAGTCGAGGCTGGCAAACAAGGACTGTGGAAGAATCAGTTTGCGGATGTTGTTGAGGGATTCCATAGAGAACTTGGGAGGTCTGCTTAGGAAGGATTTGTTGAGCACTTTTAGATCTATAATCATTCTCATTTCTACTGTGTCCTTCTTTGGCACAAGAAAAACGGGAGAGTAAAAGCCTGGCGAAACGTCGGCGGAATCCAACTCCGTAATGGCGTCCTTCTCCAAGAGTTGCTCGATGGCAGTAAGAGCGGCTTGTAACTTGGGCCCTTGAAGGAAGAATCTTTCCCCTTGAGGATGGACAACAACTGGCGGAATTCGATCCCACTGAAGGATGTAGCCTCTGGCGATGATCGACAGGATCCACTGATCGTCGGACACGGTCTCTCAATTCCGTAAGAATCGACCCAGACGGCCCCCCACTGCAGAGTGGAAGGTCGGCTGAGGGAAGGGAATTGTCAAGGATATGTCGAGGGACGGAAGCGGTCGTAAGGTTTCGGTCTGAGAAGGGGAAGTGGCGTGGCAGTCATCGCCTGTAGCTACCTTTGGATCCACGAAAAGGCCTCGTCTGATCCTTCCCTGATGGCATTGGATGATCCTTAGGTTGAGGGGGATGGAAAACCTGACGGCCCCGATGTCTGCCCCGGACCTGAGAGGATGGTTGAGGTAGCGAATACGAAGGCTTGTTCTGAGGATTCGGTTTAGGGTTTGAGTTCCCACGACGATGTCCCTGGAAAGAACCTCTAGATATTAAGGCTTGAGTGAGCTTTTGATTGAGGGACTTGGTAGTCATAGCATCCTGCGATTCACTAGCCTGAGTGCATGCCCCATTAAAGAGAGAAGGTGCTTGAACAGGTTGAGCTAAGAGAGAGTCCTTTACGTCTGTAGGTAGATCCCGAACTCGCGAGATATGCTGTTGCCTCTCAGCTAAAAGGATGCAAGACATCGAGTTCGAAATGGCTGAGGCTAAATCCTGAGAGGCCAGATAAACCGAGTCCAGAAATCCGTGAGCCATGGTTACATCGTCAGCCCTCATGGTCTGAAGAGTGTCAGGAGTAATACTTTCATACGAAGTAAACTTGGGAGGAAGCATCTCTCTAATACCCACACAAAACCAGTTGATGTAAGAGATAATATCCTGAGATAGGCGTACATTACGATCAATCTCCATCAAGTCCAATCTCGAAAACTGAAATTGATTAGCAGACGGGGCACGGGGGTTAAGTCTAGCAAAATCCTTATCCAATACAGGCAACTCCGGGGACACGAACCTGTTGTGAATCAAATAAGCTGACTTCGGCCTATACTTGGGAATGGAAAGCTGTCCGGGTTGATTGGCAAGCTTGTCATTAATCCCGTTGCAAGCCGTCTTGATGACAGAAGAATATGGCAGAGAAAAACTTGGATGGACGGGAGGGGGGTAGGGACCCCGAGTCCCCCAACTCATCAGGCCTAGGAGAGGCAGGTTCATCCGCGGGAATAAGAGCCGTACAAGGTTCCAACCGGTGCAAGTATTGGAGTTTATCCGCAAAATTCCACTCTGGAACAAGAGGGAATGAGTGCTCATCCGATGGGATAATTAACTGTCCTTCATGGCTTGCCACCGTAAAATCCATGGATTCCGTGTCCGTGGAAGAATGACACAAGTCCGTGAGTCCGTTCGAGTTATGAAGCACAGGAATGAAAGGTGGATTGTCAATGCTAATGAAATCCTGCTTATGATCACGGACCGCCCGTGCAGAAGTGCGGCCACCCGCCTCGCCAGCAGCTGCAGGTAGACCCGTGCCGCCCGCTTAACCGGGTCATCCTGGGCTCCCTGAATAGCCACTGAAGCCCGTACGCCATTAGGCGCCGTGGCATTCAGCAGCGGGTCAGAGGTAGTCGACAACCTGGGCTCGTGCCCGCCGTGGAGAACATCGGGTCCGTGACCCGTGCTTCCTTGGCAAGGCAGAGGAGCTAAGCCGACCGCCCACTCCACTGAGTCAAGGATCAGGGAGGCTGGCTGCATACAGCTGGACGTGATGTTAGACAGTGGTCCCGACGGGTCGCCCGCACGGCCTGCTACCACGGGATCTCCCTGGTTGGTTTCGAGTGCCGAGAAACGCTCGGCTGCTTCTCGTTGCATGGACGCCATGTTGGAAGTAAGAGCCGCGATCATCTGTTTGATCTCGTCTAACTCCGATGTCTTAGGCAGGAGTTTGATGTCTGGAATTTGCTTTACCTTTTTCATAGATTGAGGAGTAGTTTTAGGCACAGCCTTACGTTTAGGAGTCTTAGGCTTAGTGCGATTATGATGCATAATCTGCCAATCATCAAGAGTTAGGTGATTACAAAGTAAACATCTTTCGTCAACTGAACACGGAATTTTGTCACTACAAGAATAACACAGGGAATGGGGATCGCCCTTACACAAATAGCGCTGACATTCCAAACATTTCTTCTGAATAGAAGCCATTATGGGGAAGAAGATTACAAAAACACGCAAGAAAAAGGAGTGATCTCACCCAAGTCAGAAGTTCACTGATTTCCCACAAGTAATCCGTAAGAATCACACAGGTAATCCGATGAGAACTCACAATAATCCGAAGGAAAAACACTGAGGTAATTCACAAAAAAACACAAGGTAATCCAAGACTTGAGTGAACTCAAGAATTCTCTCACACAAAGTACGACCGATCTCACGGTGTACAGAGAAAAGAATGACAGCTGAGTTTGAAATTCAAGGGAGGTAACTCAGGGGAGATAATCGGGGAAGAACAACACGCACACCACTAAAAAAGATTTAATTCTCACGCTCTGTACGATCTCTCCGAAAGAGAGATATTAGTCAATGTTGGTTTAGAGGTAAGGTTTTTCGCCATAATTAGGGCACATCTACATGAGGCTGCATACAAAATTTACTGATGATTGGTCAAACAGTTTTAAAGTTATGCTCTGGAAACAATGACAACGTCAACACCAACAGAAACTCAAACAATCAACAATATGTCTCTCGGGGAATTTTACGTTAATAATGAATAAATGATATAATAAATTTTTACAGTGCCCAGATTCAGCTAGTCTGTTCCCAGGCGCTTTACTATGGCAAATTGCTATTCATATGAGAGATTGAAAAAATAAGTTTTAAGACTTTTTGAAATCTCGCACTGGAGGTGATAGCTTTATGCTGTCTGGCAGTGAATTAATTACCGTTGGGGGCAGCATATATGCGGACATATTCTCCCCTCTGTCGGTGTTAGTTCTTGGTATCAGTAGATCAAGATTGTTTGAGCAAAAACTAGTGGGATACTTGCTGCATTTTAGCACATTTTGAAGGTTGGAACCGTTTTTGTCTCCGAGCAGATTCTTGAAGAAGATCCTTTATGAATTTGGTAACCAATACAGTTGTTTCTTGATAGGTTCAATATGTTCAGATTCAAAACATCCTGAGAAAATTCTGGCTGCAGAGTTCTGGAGAAACTGTAGTGGACGTATACCACTCTGATGAAGATATGAAAACAGCGTGCCTTGTTGACTGCTGAGATTTATGTTTGGGATATCATGTTTATCTAAAAACAATCAAGGACAAGCAAGGTTCTTGACTGTGTTGACTGGTACGACATTTTGAATTTTGAATTTTGTAAAAATAAGAAATTAATATTACAAATAATTATGACAGTTTCTATGTCAATAAACAAGCAGAGATCAACAAACTTTCTGGGGTTTTTTTATATAGTACAGAATTTGCCATAATAATGTAAAACAATAGAAAGGGATTTTAGAATTGATGGAATTAAAGATCATTTTAACATAAAAAAAGAATAAAGGCAGAAGGTTAATTAAATTAGCCATTCTACATTGTGAAATATTAGTAAACTCAGGCATCAAAGTTAAAAGATTTCATTGGATCTTAAGGAAATTATTTGCTTCAAACTGTAGAAGGAACATTTATATTAAAATATGTTAATATAGAATGCAAAATGACTTATGTTTAATTTCATGTATACATCATTGGTCACTATTCCTAGAAACATGAACATAAAACCAGGGATTTAAAATGTAGGAATAGATATTTTCTTGAGATCAAAAAGTGGTCAGTCACACAATATTTCCAAAGAAATCAAATCTGTGTCATATTTATTACTTTTGAAATATGTATGATGAACATAGGAATAGTTATGTTTATATAATTGTTTTAGATGATAGCTAATTTAGCGTATATATTTGTTTAATACGTTACTAGTATCGTTACATTTTTTAAAAATTAATTCAGTTTCCAGTCAACTTAATTTATTTCTTACATTATCCTAGTTTCTCCTTTAAGTAGACATAGGCCGTGGGTATTTCAATTCCAATTCATAGTTTTGTGTTGAATAAAGCACATAATATAGAATAACGGTTCAAAATCTAATTTTTGTTGTTGAGGTTTTTCAGAAAATATTCAATCGATAAATTCGTAAAATAAAGTAAAATGTGAATGGTTTGAAATCGGTAGCAATGTTGAATGTTTTTAAACTGCAGAAGTTAATGAGTATATGCTTATGCCTTTGTTTCATTCCAACCATGACATAATAAGTCATAATCTTTATGAATGTGAAAACAGTAAATATCGGAAACATTTTTAGTTACCTACCAAAGTGTTTTATTTTTTTAATTCACAAGTAAATTGGGGAGAAAATTAGAAAATCCATCCTTGACTGTCATCGTTTCGAATTTTCCTGTTTAAACATCCTTTAGCACAGTGGAACAGTCCTATCCTAAGAAGACACATGTTAGAATGTTAACCATCGAATAAAACACTCAAACACTTTTATTTTTTTATTAAATTTGATATACTGCAAATCCTGTAATGTAAATATTTTGTAATGCGGTCGAATGTGATGACTGGCTGTTAGGAATGCCAGCAGAAGCACTGGAGTTATTCTTCTTGGTAATGGAATCATTTTCATCTGTTCCACATTTCTTGGATTTCATTACAATCGATGGAGAGTTGGTAAAATACATTACATAATTCCATAAATCATCAAGTCTTTGATGTTAAGATTGTCAAAAACACAGTATCTCATGTGCTGCTAATGGACCTATCATACATACATACATACAAAGATTTATATAGCGCTTTTCATCAATGCAATCCATTATGGAGGTTGGGGATCCTAATACACATTCGAATCTTAATAGATAAAATAGGTTTGGTGGATAGGACAGGATCATTTCAGTCTCTTTGTGACGTCATTATTCCAGACCTTCAACTTAAATATATCCCTGTGACAGGGATTTTCGACAATGTAAGACAAAAACTTTTTTATTTATTTACATAATATCATGAAACTTACTATTGTACTAACCTTGAGTGATAAATGACATATCTATCGCTTTCACAACCAATTATGAGGAGTTCCTTAAAAAAACTAATTTTATAATATCGCTATATAATTCTATGATATTCAGTTGCCGATCTCTACATCCGTGGATTTTGTATGGGTTTTCGACGGTGGTGTTTGGAGTCTGTAATAACTATTATGGAACACCACTCAGTTTCAAAACTTACTGCCTACAACAGTTAGCGTAATCTGCGTCACGTAGTTATGATTTCAAATTTATAAGATGATAAAAAACGTTTTAAAAGAAGTCTCAACATTGATAGACCAAAGGTTCATTTTAAAATAGGAATGGCCAAGGATTTTCACTCAACTTTCATGAGTTTTTATTTGTTTGTTCCATAAAAATTACATGTCTGAAATGTGTGTCCTTCTTTCTTTCATTCTGTAAAGTTTTAGATCAATAAATGCAATAATGAAAATGTAGTGTATAAAAGAAAACATCTATGTCAAGGCCAAGTCAGTGCTGTGAGAGACAAAGCAGCCATTAAATTCAGCCACCTAATCACCCTCCTGATGAGAGCTATGTAAGTACAGGGAGAGTTGGTCAAAATTAAATGAAACAAAGCTTCCTTCATTAATACTGCCCTGCATCTAATTATGTCTTAGCCAAACAGAAGTAGTTTTATATGTAAGATAAATGGATGAAGAACCAATCAGTGAAGGGTTCTCATTAAATTTTTGATAATTAAACCGCCATTTTGAAAAGACAATGAAATTTAAATTTCAACAATGTGCTCGAATTGATAACGATAAAAGTAACAGACTTTTGTTAACGACACATATATTGACATAAATATTAGAATCTCTATCATATATATAATTATTGAAAGTGTTTTGCTGGTCCGCCTTCCATTGAAAGTGACCGATCGATTGACAAAAAGTTGAGGGAGATTTTGCCGAGTTGCGACACGACACTGATAGAGGATACTAAACAACCTTCCATTTAATACTATTTTTATTAAACGAGTTAATGATTAAGTATAAAACGAGCGAAAGCGAGTTTGATACCAAATCATTAACGAGTTTAATAAAAATAGTATTAAATGGAAGGAAGTTTAGTATTCTGTTTATTACTTGACCTCAGTAATCAAGCATTATTACCGAAAGTGTACTGAACGAAGCATTTCCGCAACTAAGCCGCCATTGAGACGTCGGTGCCAAGATTGTGACGTCACAACCACACAATATTATGACGTCATACGTGCAGCGGTATTACACTAGTTTAATATCGCCGTATAAATATTACACTGCGGTATCTTACATGGGCGAGTAATAAAGATGTTTATGAACCCACGTGTTGAGGTAGGATATTTTCATTCATAAATGTTAAAAAGATTGGCAAAATATTAATTTTGAAGTAATTATTCTATTTCTTCAGAAATAAATTTGATATAGAATTAGAAATAGCAAATAATGAATTAAATCATTAGTAGTTTCCCATGACCACCGTAAGAATAATGGAACAGACTGGATCATGTGGCCATCATGAAAACATTCCACTTTGTTGGGCTATTCCATTCAAGTTCAAGGGAGGGGTCAGATTTTAAAAACAATTGAGATTTATTTATTTCAACCTTTAGTATTGTACTCAACAAATCGTTTGAATTAATTCAATGTGGTACAAAACTATAAATTGATATGAAAATTCTAGTAACAATGAGACTTGGTTATTTAGTTAACATAACCTCACATACGGTGTTTTCGAGCCCCTAAGGCAAACAGCAACATTTGTAATAGAACAATTATCATTTGTACTTAAATCTTATCTTATCAGTATCAAAATTTGTTTTTCTCCTTAGATACATAATTCTACAGATGGGGACCATAAGTTCTTCCCCACAATGGCCGACGTAATCAGGTTTTGAAGCGCTTTGCAATTTCAAAGTCAAATCGTTATTTTGATATGTTTTAATAAACTGAAATTATTGCAAGGGATGCTATTTTGGGTATGCACCGAATATTTTATCAACCGGATGTTTTGAAATTACGTCCCTTTGGTATTTTTTGTCGTCTGCTTGATCATGACACCGAGGGGGAAGGAATTGAGTGACGACGTCAAAAAAATAATTATCCAATTGTCAAATGATGGTGTTAGTGGTCGAAAAATTGCTGAATTACTGGACATAAACAGATCAACGATTGCAAAATTTCTACAACGCTTCAAAACTCGCGGATCGAAAGAAAACACTCCCCGAAGTGGACGGCCAAAAAAGTGTGACGCTCGCGGTGATCGGCAACTTTTACGCATTGTGAAAGGTAACCGCAGAAAAACTCTTGGTGAGATAACAGGACTTTTTAATGAACATAATCATGTAAATTTATCCAAATCATCAGTTAAAAGATGTCTCAAATTTCCACATTTGTGGCCAGTAGTTGCAAAGGTTTTTCCTCAAGGCCCGTGGATATTCCAGGATGATAATGCGACACCCCATAAATCAAGATTCACTATGCAGTGGAAAATAAACAATCATTTACCCACAATGATGTGGCCAGCTCAAAGCCCTGATATCAACATAATTGAAAATGTTTGGAGAAATATCAAAATCATATTGCAGCGAAGAGTACGCGAGATTAAAAACAGAAATGACTTGATTAATGTTGCACAGGATATTTGGTCATCTTTGTCTCCCGCCTATATTCGCTCACTGTACTTGAGCTTACCACTCAGAATAAGACAGGTTTCGAGAGCAAATGGATGTATAACAAAGTTCTGATCACCAAAGGTATGTTTATTTCATTGTTTGTGAAAATAACTGTCAATGATTTTACGCCACTTCAAAAGTCACTACTTCGCGGCGGCCATTGTGGGGAAGAACTTATGGTCCCCGACTGTATATGATATTAGCTGAAATATCTCGATAGATGTTTTTTTTAAACGTAATAATAATTATTGGTTAAATGCCCGAAATAAAGACTAACACAAGAAAAATTAATTCTTTCCGATGATTTTGGAACTTTCTCCTAACATTACGTTACTTAGTTATTTTCTAACTGATGATTTGAAAAAATTTCATGCCCGTGTTTTAGACGCTCGAAAACAGGTAACGTGGGGGTATTTTCTGTTACTGCCCGGTTCATACTGTCATCAAAATAATTCTTGATATGCATTAGACATTTATTAACACTTAAAAACATACAACCTTCATGAACTTGTGTTTCTTAAACAAATTTATTACATTTATTCATGTTGAAAGTCGTAGCTGGTGATACAGAGCGAGAAATGCAATCGTCGAAATCACCAGAAAGTGAAATTCAGCTCGTTTTGCGATATCTACCGGCCTCTGGTATAAACTATGTGTATGTTTTTCTAAGGGGAATCTTGTCTCCTCACAAAGACCTTTCATTCCCTTCACAATTTGCTTTTAATTTCCCGATAAAAAGTTTTGTTTTAGATTTATACTTACTTTCCACAAACCGAAAACCCCGCGATAGATGCTTTCTTGTTTCAATAATATGAGAGCTCTAAATATGGGACACAACCAAGATAAGCCTCGGTTTGGATTTGTTTGCTGTTGTCAAAGATGGCGGAGTTTTGAAGCTTGTGAAGTGTGTGCGGTGAAACTATTCTATTACAATTTATGTACTGCCCAAGAATGGACCTTTCAAAAGTGAGGACTTGCACGAGTACCGTTTAAAGAGCAGCTGCTAACGTGATTTGAAAAATGCCGAGCGGTGATGAATCGTTGTTCTCGTTGGAACTTGTTGTTGAGAAAATCTACATTCCACACACAATATGTCATTTTCCCGCGATTGCATTCAGACTTTTGGATTTTCCAACCATACTTATAAGTCACGTGGAGTCGGATTTATCCACGACAATCAAAAATAAAATTTCTCGTGACCCGTATTATCGACTACCAGCTCAATTTAGTGAACTGAAAGATGCACAGGGAAATTTCATGGTGAAGAAAGGAAAGTCATGTCTGTTCAAGATTTCTGTGGAAACACTCAAAATGCACCTGTCTAATACACCATTATATGTGATGGTCATTGATACATATCCTGATACACCAAAGCTGCTAGGCAACAGCACAGTGCCTCTGAACTCTCTAATTGATAACATTTGTGTTGATATTGCAAAGTTTGGTTCAACTGTTCCTTCAGTACATGGAGACAAAGGTTTGTTCAAGTTATACAGTCTGATGGGTAAAGAAATAGGATATTTTGTACTAGGTTTCAGACTGTTATGTTTAGGTCCTGGATTGATTCCACATCTACCCGAAGCAACACTTGCGACACAGATGATTCAAGGTGAGAAAGAAAACAAGGTTGTGCAAGAAGCTGTGAATCAAGCAGAGTCTGAGCCTGTTAAAGAACATGTCAAGTTGGCTGCATTTCATTCTCATAATGACACACATGAAATGGGTTCAATGACAGATGTGGAAAAATGTGATGCAATTCTTCAGACTATAAACTTTCATGATAAAGCAGTTCATGTTGCAATATCAGCTCCAGATGAAGGCAAAACGCTAGAGAATGTGACAGTTTCTACTCAAACAGAGAGATGGAATCGACAGAAACAGAGAAGTAACAGTAAAAAGGAATTCATACAGTATATCAGTGAACAAGATGAGGATGATGATACTATAACAAACAACATCGTGTGCCCACCTCCAATGTTTTACAATAGCAAATGTGATCCAAAAATTAAAATGCAAAAAAATTTACATTATGATGCAACTACTTTTGAAAATGATCTTATGATAGAAGATTTTGAAAATGATGATGTCAGTTCAGTTTACACTGAAAGAGAGCATGCAACTTTTGATGACAGAATAAAGCAATCTTTGAAGCATGACAAATCACTGAAACAAAAGTTGGTTCATGGTCTGGTGCCGAAAGCTGCTGAAAATAAACATGAAGTGTTTCCAGTCTTAACAGCTTTGTTGAATGAGTTAACTGGTATACAGAGTGCCAATTTTCTAGAAGCAATTGAAAAGATTAACCATACCAGACCGACAAGACCGCAGATTCAAACAGTGCAGCCCAAACCCTTGCCATCAGGTGCTGCATCGAGGAGACTTGAAGAATTAAGTAAACCACACAGGCCATTAAACAAGGTTGATTTCAAAAGCAAAGGAATTGAAGCTCAACAAGCAAAACTTATTGGAGAATCAGTAAATAAAGGCAGGAAAAATGAAACCAAACAAGTTGCTCTCTCTGTTACGAGGAACAAGGGCTGGTTACGTCAAGTGCCAGGACAAGGTGTTAAGAAAAGTCCTCTAACATTTGGTCTTACCCTCACCCAGAGACTTAGATTAGCTAAAACAAATCCTGAGTGGTTAAAAGCAGTGGAACAGCAACAGGCAGAGTTCCAGAAACAAAAAGAGGAAGCATTTGTTTCACCTGCTGTTGATTCTGATGTAGACTTGAATGTAACAAACCTTTCAGATACTTTAACTGAGGTGCGAAGATTAGCCCAAAAAGAGCTTGAAAAAGGGAATCGGACATTGGACACAATAGGAGTTATGTCAACACCAGGAAGTGAGGATGGTATAAAAGGAAAGAGAGAGGCACCAACAGTCAAGTCAAGAAGTCCAACCAAGGGTAAGAACTGGTTGCAGCGCTATGGTAGACGGTCACCTTCTCCAAAATCAAGAAGCAAATCTCCTAAATGTGTAGCTGGGAAAAAGAAAGTAGGTGACAGGAAACAAACAACGCCAAAACTTAAACAAATTAATCATACAGCATCGATTGATGAAATTAGTCAGACGAGTGATCAACAAAGTCAAAAAAGCATTGAGGTTCATGTCCCTAGTGCACAGATTGATGAAGAAGAATACTTAAGTGACATTACACTTGATAACCAGGATACAATGCCAGATGATTATCAGAAAGATGCGAGTAAATTTCAGGGATTTGGTAGAGAAGAAAATTTGTTTCCAGAATCTATTGATGGAACTAGAAATTCAGACCAACCATTGGAATCCACAAGATTATCAACCAATGAAAATTTAGCTACAAATGAACCAGCTCGACACAAGGAATCCTCTGACTACGATACTCATCAGTTTATGTCCACTGATGAGCCAGAGTTGCAGGGTTTAATGAGTGATGAGGAGGGTGACAAGTCAGACTCTCATTATAGTGGACGACAAGGACGGTTGTCAGGGGCTGTTGTGTCAACACTTCACAAGTTTCCAGTTGTTAATCCTGTTGCCTCTAAACAGTCACCTATTCCTGCCACCCGCCGCTCAACTATACATCTAGATGCAGGTCCTCACCGAGAGCAGACCCAACAAGCAGACACGCCCCGTTCCCAGGGAAGTTCCCTACGTCCCACCCCAAGACCCCGGGGACCCCGCCTAGGAAGAGACTCCCTTAACACTGATTCAGTCAGTTCGTACCAGCCCTCTGACCCAGACAATGCTCTCGTGTCTCTTAGTGAGGCCAACTACTCTGATGACTTCCATCCAGTAGAAAGTGAATTTGATGATAGTTTGACAGATATATCATCACCAGAAATCTATCCGAAGTTTATTCCATCAACGAAACTAGGATACACTATATCTTGAAACAATTTAAACTTTCTTAAAACTTTATATGAGATCTTGCTGAGATACTCAGGGGAAATGATTTGCCTATGAACATTCCTTGGTTCTCAAACTTCATTACTACACATCTTATCTATTGAAGGAATATGAATAGACAGGAAATTATACTTAACATACTTAAAACGTAATGTTGTTTAAAAAAAAGTATGGTTACATAAATCATACTTGTGTGATTTTGGGCATATTTTGTTTCTTAACAATGAATGCAGTCTATAATCAACTCACAATATTAGCTTAATGGCTATGGGAAATAACAAGAAGGTCTTCCACAGGTAAAAAAAATTAAATTCGAGCACTCGAGGGGTCAGACTTCACTCGGGCTAGAGTAACCAAAATTCGTTCTTTATATGAGGGGTCATGTAACTGTTGTTCAGTCAACATATGATATAGAGGTTTTTACCCGGGGGAGTGTGTTGTATGACTTTAAAGAAATGAGTGTGAATTTTTTTATTACCTGAGCGAGAGTGAGGATTATATACAAATTCGCACACGAGTTTGAGGAAAGTCATATGACACACTTTAGAGGGTAATAATTTCTTCATTATCAATATAATATGCACCGAAATATTAAGAAAACTGTCTGCTTCCCTTGAGACGGCCTGCTTCAGTGACGTAATGAACAATGGTTTTATGACGTCACAGACAACGAAATATGGTAACTTGTGCTGGAACAATTGTTGCTAGGCAAAAGTGATATGTGCACATGTGCTCATATTTAAAATATGTCACCACTTATGTTTTACCATATGGTAATAAACACATATGTATATGGTCATACAAGGTTTTTTTTTAGCATTGATGTCTTGACATTATCATGGTGATCATCTTATTTCTCAAATCATTATCATAGACAAACAGTTTAAAATTAGTTAAATAAAAAAAGTTATCTAGCTCAGGGTTATGATAAAGTGCTGCACACCACCAAATGAGCTCAATTTCATTTCTTTGACTCTAAGAATAAAGAAAGTAACTTGATGTTACTCTCTGATCTTCACACAGCAAGCTTAAACTTAATCTTGTGTCACCTTGTGTATTGTTAGTCAAGCTAATTTCTTTACATATTCGCTCAATTGTGCATATGTGGATATTTTGAATGCCTCTCCTGGTGTTGGGGAAAGTTGTTAGGGTTGGGCCTTCGAGCTTGTTGGTATTGTTAGCTTATTACAAACTGCTAGGAATGCGATTTAGAACTTAATTAGTGCTTTCATAAGAGGTGATTCCTTGAGTTAAAGGGACATAGAGTATGTTGTTGGTAGTCAAATATGTCAAACTTCATAAATTATGTTATTTCATCGACAAGTTGCTGTTATTAACAAATTAACATCTCAATGCTTATCAGTTAGCATTGTGACAATAAAGAGGGAAAAAGTCAAGATTTATGATAAAAAAAACGGACAATGGAGTGTGCCAATGACTAAAACTTAATTTTGGGAACTTATCTATAGCATACACAACAAGAAATATAGTTAACCGTTGCTTAGTAGATCTTTCAACAAACCGACATTTGATTGTGATGCTTAATTTCAACTTAATAACATTTATATAGCTGCTTTAAATTTACAATCGAATACCATAAAATGTCATATTTTGGGCATTTAAAAGATAAAGATGCAACTATAGGTAGGTAATTTGAACTTAACTTAGGTCATGTGATATTTTGGCTATCAGTAAGCCACACTCTATATCGCTTTTATAGTGTAAGTTTGTTTGTTTCTTCTTCAAATGTATGCATTTACTTCTCTATAAGAAAATACCATTCATAACCTTTGTCCTTTGGGAATCCAACAACATACTCATGTGACAAGAAATGTGAAATGTTTTGTATAGATGCCTTGTCTCATAGGGATAAACTTTTTGTAGATAAAGATATCCTGTTATAACTATTTGGTTATAGATGTCATGCCCTTTCTTGTATCTTTTGTACTGTGTACAGGTAACTTTGTCAGATGGAGTATTATTACTCGCCTGTTAAAGATACCGCTGTTTAATAAATCTACAATGTTATTACACATTTTGTAATAACATTGTGTGTTGACTGACGTCACATGATGTCACAATCGTTGAGCATGATGTCACAATGTTAGAAGCAGCAGCAGCAATGGTAATCTTGGCGATTTTCATCCTATTTCTTTTGTATAATTCAGGAGTAATAAATAAAGTAATAAACTCAGTTCTCTTTACCAAACCACTCTCTGGTTTAATGGAATTGTTATCAAACAGGACTTTGTTTAGTATCCTCTATTTATGTATTATTAGTAATTTGTATGTAATGATTTAGTATTATGTATCAATAACAGTTTGTATATAAAAATATCACATGTATAAAGTATTACGTATCATTAGTAATTTGTATATTGATGTAATATGTATAGTGGGTTTTTTTATGAATGATTCACATTGGTTTTTGAGTGTCACCAATGAAGTTTAATTTGAAAAAGAGTAAATTTTGATTTGAAAAAGAGTGAATTTTATGTGATTTGTGACCAGAAGAGTGAGGCCCAGCTCATTGAAACTTGCCAGGAACAATCACCATGTCAAGTGTTGCCCTGCCTTTGGGTTTTACAAATTCTTCCACTATTTATTTTTGGTGGTTTCAATGGAAACACAACTGAAAGTTTTGTCAGCTAAACCAATTTGACATTTTATCATTTATATAAATTTTAGATTTTTAGCACACTTTTATAGCATGAACCCATATGGTTAGTTATAAGTGACAGCTACAGAGGTGATCAGAGCCATATAAACGTTTCATTTCATATATCTATGTAAAAGAAGATGAATTATGTTTGGTAATATTATCAGCAAGTACATTCTGTTACTGCTTGTTTAGGTTGTTTAATGCAGTAAATGACACTCAATGCATGTCACTAGGACGTCACAAGTACAGGAACCTTTGAAGTCATAATGAACTTGACAACAATAGATTGACAGATTATGCCATTTAATATTGGCGCATATTTATGAATGAAATATAATTATTTTAAGAGTAAGTCATTATCATTGTTATAATTGAGTTTATATATTGTGGAAAAAAGTTTAAACTTTCCATTACCACATTTCATTAGTAATAATGTTCACTAGAGGAAAAAGTTAAATTTTGAAAAACGCAGGTTGACCAAACATAATTCATCTTCATGTTAAATTTCATACATGTAACCATAGAGTTTTGAAATTCTTTGTGATATATATATTTAAAGACGTAATGACACATAGCCAACATATCTCCAACATGTTTCATTGATATCTTCAGGGACTGACAGGGAGTCTTACAAAAGCCATTATGATGTCACAATAAAATTGACATAAGAATAGTATGACGTCACAATATCGCGATGGACACAATAATGAATTGATAGAGGAAAGAAATGTAATTATTCTTAATGCTTAAGTTGAGGTTTTAACATTTTAATAAAAAGTCTTCTTTCAACTGACGCATTACTCTATCATTTGTATCCACTTGTAGAAACTGGAATTTTAAAATTGTAATGTCTTTGTCTTTTGCACAGGTATCTAAGGTTGTAAACGTGTCTCAGGACATTTTATTTGTTGTGTATGGACTCGGACTCTGTCTCTGAGGCACTCAGTTTGTCTAATGTATTAACCAGAACACCCTTGACACAAAATGACATATATGACATATTTTGCTGCATAATCAAAAATCTCGTTTCTGTTATGAATTTTATACTGGAATTTTCAAAGAAAAATGGACATGTTCAACAATTACCTCTGTTACATTTCGAAACTCTGTACTCTGGAGGGGTAGTGTTTGAGTCAAATCTTGCCTTAGTTAAGCACTGTTTTAAATTTTTACTTTGGTGTTTACTTTTGATAAAATTATTTTCAAATTTGCACATTTTTTCATCACAAGAGAATAGCTGTATTTTCTCTAATACTCTGAAACATATCTGGACATATTATCACACTTTCAAGAATAAAAGATTTAGTGAATCGGATAATAGCTCTCAGAGTTTATAAATCCAGTATTCTTTTGCTTCAAGTCCAGATTTATGAGGAATATTGAAATACGAACTTTTAACATCAGTTGTAATTAATTTGATATTATCAGGGATAGTTTCATGCAGAAAATGATTGTATCTCTAGTATAAGTTCTTACTTCAATAGGTGGTTTCAAAAGAAGATTTATGAAATTGCTCAAACGATGATAACCATTACCTGGGACTTGAAGTAATAGAATTGCTGGAGGTCCAACCATGTTCCACAGACCCTGCTGTTGAGGTCCGAATGTATATATATAACTATAACATGTCAGCTCATTTATATAACCGTTACATATCTTTTTATTGTTTGCAAATGTATTTTTAAGGTTTCAGGTCATGAATGTATCCCCATGTAGTAAAGTATATATATTCTTTTGAACTGTGTTTGTTTACAAGAATATTGCCAGTTCTTTTTACAGTATATTTTGTGCCAGGGGGCCCAGAGAACTATACATTTATAAATGCAATAGAAGTGTACTACACAATTTACAATCGGATTTGTTTAATCATAATAATATTTATTCCACCAGTATCTCATACCCTCTACTGAAGAAGTGCTTTTTATCTACCGCCCGTAGAGCTGGATATACCTTGCACCTAGGTGATCAGAATAAGTACCCCTTCAAATCTTCTTTGTTATTCCCCGCCCAACGTAGTCGGCAGGGGATATTGAAATGGTCTCCGTCCGTCCGTCCCGATAATGTTTCCGGAGCACAACTCCAAAACAGTGAGACCTATCTCGACGAAACTTGGTATGTGCAACGGGCATCATGCGGAGATGTGCCTTTTGGGGTTTTCAACTTCTTTGCATTTTTATTTTTACCCGTTTCCATGGAAACGTAACATAGGATTTTGTTTCCGGAGCACAACTCCAAAATGGTGAGACCTATCTCGACGAAACTTGGTATGTGCAACGGGCATCATGCGGAGATGTGCCTTTTGGGGTTTCCAACTTCTTTGCATTTTTATTTTTAACCGTTTCCATGGAAACGTAACAGGATTTCTTAAAGGTTGTTTGTAGAAAAACAACATGATCACTGTTCAATATTCCACAAATAGTATCCTTAACTACCTTTTCCCTTTGGTGGGGGATATAGCTGACTCTGTCTGCTTGTTCTATTTTCAAGGAACCATTATTTCTAGGAATTTCAAATTTTGAAATGTCATCTTTGTAGGATGGAGACTCGGATGTGTAAATTGCCTAAATGTGTAAAATGTAAGATGTATAAATGTCTAACCCCGAAAAAAACCCTTTGTAATACCAGGGGAAAATATATCTTTTAAGTCAAGAATGATAACTAAAAACACCCATTATACACCAAGTCACTCAGGGAAACATTTGTAGAGTTTTGAATGTTTGGCTCAAGAAAAACCATTTTGGTCTGCCTGGAGTTAATAAGAAGAATGTCTTCCTTGCATGATGTCAGTGCATGGCCGGGACCAACGAAGCATTGGCAGTCAAACATTGAATGACAATTTTGAGGAGACATTTTTTTCCAATTTTTAGTGTTACTCATCTCTAAAGATATTCGCATTTAAGAGCCACTCCGTGATTTTCATAACATATTATTTACCATTTATACGAACCTAAATGTTATATGTGGTGATATAAAATCAAAACATCTTTTGAAACAACATTTCATGTCCAAAAGACATATGTTTGACAAATACTGGTTTTCCATGAAAATCTAAAAACAGCCCAAAGGTCGAGATATCACTTCCAATATACATGGATACCAGTTATATAACTTAATAAACGCTATCAACTCCTAAAAATGCCCTCCTGGCTGTTTTAGATAAGTCTCCAAAATTACGTTTGACTATTTGACGTGCGTCACTGTCCGGTTTTCGATCATAATTAAGATGTTCTACCTTCATATTATCACTGTAAAAAAACAATAAGCTTTAAAATGTGTCTTTTTGGTAACAGTCGATACTTCACGATCAAATGACACCATTGATCAAGTTTGGCATATGTGACTCCAACAACTCATGGAGTGACTCTTTAAGGCTTAACCTCAATGACAACAAACAGAAGACATCCTATTCAACTCTATAAACAACTCTTTGAGATAATCAGCACGCAATCTAAATTACAGATTCCACAATTAATCTTTCAAATGTCAAGGATCTTGAATTTTTCCTGGATATTGAAGTTTCTATGGAGGCCTAGCTTATGCAGACAAGCAAATCTTATTTATTTTCTCTTGAGAACCATAGGCATCATCAGGTGTACCCTCTGGCCGTAACCAAAATCTTATCCTAACTTCAGTCTGCCGAACACTCAATGGGATCCTCAATTTGACCATGTTCTGCCTCTGCTGCATCACCTCCAGTTGCCCCCTGTATCCTTCAATCTTCTCTGCTTGGCCTATATCATTCTCCATGGCAAGTATCCTGCTTACCTGTCTGATCTAATAACCAGCCACCAATACAGCTCCGATCAGGAGACCAGCATCTCCTCACTGTCCCAAGTCATAAGTTAAAATCTTATGGCTATAGATCTTCTTCCCACCACAGTAATGGAACTCCCTTCCTCTTTAGATCAAGCTCTTGCCATCTCTTGAACAGTTCAAACAGTAACTCAAGATGCACTTGTTTAAAAACTCATAAAATCTAGCAGGGGGCACTGTTCATCCTTCCGTTACGCATTGTGTCTGGCTTCTAACTTCTTACCTAGTTAACCAATTCAATAAAGATTTCTCATGGAAATTCATAATAGGTAATGTTTGTCATAATTAACTGTTTTAAGAATATCTTTTAATTTTGTTTGGATTTCTTGGGGGAGAGTGATGAGTTTGTAAGAAAATTCCTGTCTCATGATTTCTAAACTAATCATCTAATTTTGATGAAATTTTGAATGAACATGAATGATAACATGCAAATGTGTCGTGATTAACAAGATTGAAAATATTATTGTAAAATTTTGAGTTTTCAGGCAAAACATTGGTGACTATTAGAAAAGTGTTTAAGTCCTGTCCAGCCCATAACTTTTAAACTAATCATCCAATCTGATCGAATCATGTATGAACATACATAACTAAATGATAGTGTCATGATAAACAATTTTTTAAATGTTTCTGTAAAATTGTGTGTTACTTGGCAAAAATTGGTGACTTTGTTAGAAAACTGTTTTAAATCCTGTCTGGCTTTTATCTTCTAAGCTAATCATCTGATTTTGTTCAAATTTGGTTTTGAGATTCATAAATACACAAAAGTAAGTCATGATCAATAATTTTAGAAAATAGTTTGGTGAAATTGTGACTTTTTGGCAAAAGGTGTTGACTATTAGAAGACTGTTTCAAATCCTGTCCAAAACTTCTTAACTAATCTGATTAAAACCACATTTGATATTAGGTTCATTATTACATTAAAGGCCGGTTTCCGCCACTATACACGGTGTTGGTGCGGCCAAGTTGACCTAAAAAAAATACACCTTGAAGGGAAAAATTTAGGGTACCTATGTTCAAAGTGGAATAAATCAAAAATCATCTTACCGTAAAGTTATATTTACACAATATATCCTTGACACTTCAAAGAAGAGGAATTCCTTAACATGTTTGATCCAAACTAAAAACTAAAAGAGTTCTTTGACTGCATTTACTTCTTTATTGTTTCCAAATTTGAATTAACTCTGTAAATGTCTCGTGACTAGATTCTTATCATTACCATACCAAACTAGTCTGCTAGTGGAGGAAAAGATCCATTCACAGTGTCAGATTTTACTGCCTTCCCAGCCTGACAGGGAAATCAAAACCTCCCCCATCCCATATTTAGCTATGCTTGCGGGGATAAGCTATAGAGACTTATGAGTAAGGTTATAAAAAGATTATTGTGACAGGAAATGGATTTAGACCATTTTGTATAACTTTTGTCAACAATAGTGAAATATTCACTTCAAATACATCCAAACATTAATAACTATGATTGTTTTAAACAATTTTTAACAAAATGTTAACAAATACAGTTCCTTGTTAGGCCTTAGTTCATTCTTTAATTAAAAATCTCATTAAATTACTGTTGATCATCTCATTGAATATATAACAAGTAAAGAAGTGAGCACAGCTCACATACCCCCGCTTCAAACTATAGCCTGGCTTTCTTTGTTGGTCTTACCCTCAAAAAGCTCACTTAGGGATCATGGTTGATAAGTGTATTAAGTTTGTTGAAGCTAGCATGTATAGTTTAGAAGATATGCTCAGGAAAAAGCACTTTGTCAGATAGTCATTGTTTTAGTAACGTTTCCATGTAAAACGCACAAAATAAAAATAATTTTTTGGTCTTACCCTCAAGAGACGCACCAATATGGATAAGTGTATGAAGTTTGGTGATGATAGCATGTACGGTTTGGAAGATATACTCCGGACAAAGGACTTAGTCATAAATTCACTGTTTTAGACATGTTTCCATGGAAAGCGCAAAAAATAAAAATCATTTGTTGGTCTAACCCTCAAAATCACATCTAGGGATCATGTTTTATAAGTGTATGAAGTTTGATGAAGATAGCATGTATAGTTTAGGATAAATGCTCAGGACAAAGGACTTGGTCATAGAGTCACTGTTTTAGTCATGTTTCCATGGAAACCTCAAAAAATAAAAATCATTTGGTGGTCTAACCCTCAAAAGGCACATCTAGGGATCATGGTTGATAAGTGTATGAAGTTTGTTGAAGCTAGCATGTATAGTTTAGGAGATATGCTCCGGACAAAGGACTTGGTCATAGAGTCACTGTTTTAGTCATGTTTCCATGGAAACCGCAAAAAATAAAAATCATTTGTTAGTCTAACCCTCAAAAGGCACATCTAGGGATCATGGTTGATAAGTGTATGAAGTTTGGTGAAGCTAGCATGTATAGTTTAGGAGATATGCTCCGGACAAAGGACTTGGTCATAGAGTCACTGTTTTAGTCATGTTTCCATGGAAACTGCAAAAAATAAAAATCATTTGTTGGTCTAACCCTCAAAAGGCACATCTAAGGATCATGGTTGATAAGTGTATGAAGTTTGGTTAAGCTAGCATGTATAGTTTAGGAGATATGCTCCGGACAAAGATTTGTGACGGACGGACGGACGGACAGACAGACAGACGGACGGACGGACGGACGGACAGAATGAACGCTATATACCCCCGTTTACGCTGTAAGGCGGGGGTATAAAAATGATGATTATGCACTGAAACTGAATAGACTACTACCAGCGACAAGTTATAGTAAAGTTTTGTGACCTTTGACCCTGCTGAGCTCTCCCAGGCACCAAAAAAAAACTGCCCTGTCACTCAAACACTGATTATATCTTCTGTTTATGGAATCAACTAATCACAGTACAGATGACAAAGAAAAGAAACCCATGGGTTTTTTTTGGAGGTTTGGATCCCGGCCTTTAAGGTAAGGCATAATTAATAATTTTGACAATATTTTCATTTCTATTTTGTGATGATGAGGGGACTTTGTTTCAAAGTTTTTTACAAGTTCTCTCTGGTTCATAACTTCTTCAGTCTAGTTTATATTAGCTGTAATATAATACATCCCAATGCCCGTTACTACATCTAGAGAATGACACACCTTTTCCGTGTCATGCAAACACAAAAAACAGGTAATAATAAGAGAGCTGGCTGAGCATTTCTAATTGCGAGTAGGTGACATTGTTTCGATGTTCTTGTGCATCTTGATTACGAAATCCAATTGATACCTTTGTATGCGGTGAATTGTTTTGAAATGTATGATGGCAATATAAAATATTGAAGATATTGTGTATTTCTTATTTATGCAAAAGAAGATTAACAAAAAAGGCTAGACAATCACATAAAAAGGTTTACAGTAAAATATAGTCAAACGTAGGGCTGATGACATAGTTTTTCCGTTATCCGATAAAATCTGGTCATACTCTGGTGAAAAATATGACTGTCCAGCGTTTATTTTAAAAGACTGTTATACAGTAACATATTATGCTATGCTATTTGTCTAATGGTATTTGAATGTTTATAATTATAACAAACATGATTTTAAAGTATTTTCTTTAGGTTCCAACTTCAGGATTGTATTCTATCATCATTTCTACTCTGAGATGATTCTTCAGTTCCACATGCAACATATCAAGAGGAGTCAATAATGGAGACAGTAATATTTACTCAATTCATATATTTACATAGGATGAAAACAGGTTTGACAATAATTAAGAGCAAATAGATGTTCCGACTGTACACAGCAGGTGAGTGGTTGGTATGCCACACCTCAAGTCTCACACTCATCCAGTCTTCTCCACAAAACAAGTGAAATGAAGTAATAAAAACAGGTAAATCATGTTGGTCCCTCAGATGCTAATGCTTTTACTTGATGCAAGTTATTGATTTAAGCATTGTTGATGACATAGAATTAAGAAACTACATCATCTTTCATAATTCTAACAGTTTTCCATATCATTGTGCAAACAGACTTATTTCAGTATATACATGATTCATTCCAATCATTTTTATTAAAGAGCTGTCAAATTTTCTTCACCAAAGTACTTCTTATAGTAATAAAATAATGAGAATATCAGTGAATTTTTTTATACTAAAACTAACAGCATTTATGAAGCTCCATGTCATTCATATATATGAGAAGTTACCACACTAACATGGTATTCACAAGGATAGCTGTCAAATTTGTAAGCCATAAAAAGAGACAAAAGATTATGAGAAATTTTGAAAACTTCTTATGTGATAAAGAGTGTTTGCTTCTGCATAGCTGCTGATCTCGCCTGCACTCCTGCCTTGTATGTATGTGTCTATGTATGTCTGTCAGTGTGAAGAGACTAGGAGCTGTCATCCGCAGAGGACTGGAGCATCTCTCATCCCTTTCTCTGTCCCATCACCTCGCCTTCTCTATCTGCCCAATTTTTCCAGGACAAACTCCTCTGTCAACTCGTCAAGACCACGGATGTCATAGCACTGTTGAAATAAACAGTGTTCATTTATCAAAAAAACAAGAATGGTATGTTAGCTTTCAATCTTATAAAAATTCTGTAATAATATAATTTATAATTTGCATATGTAGATTCAGAATAACTTGATTTGTAAAGCTGGGCAGAAAGACAGTTTTCAGAATGTGTCAGAGTGAATTTTACACTGGTGGTATCATATCCCTGGGGGGGACTCATCTAGCTGATAAGATCTTTGGGTTTCGAAAATTGTAGGGCTATATCCCCCCTATATCTCTTAACCAGGGGGCAAATTCTAATAATCTATATACCATCTTAAAGAGGCAAAAATTGTCTTAATTTCTTTATATAATTTGCAAATGTGAGCTCAGTATTTATATGATTTTATAGCACAAAAACAATCTTTTCTTGTAGAAATCAAAACGTAGGATATATTGTCAATATAAATATATCAATGAAAAAAGGGAGAAATTGTATCATATTACCTTTCAATTTCATGCTTGCATGCTCAGAATTTATATTCTTATGGCGCCCAAAGTAAATAAATCTTTTGATTGTTATGAAAACCATTCTATATCTAATAGAAATGTCATTCAAAGTGTCAGACATATACTGACCATCTGTTTACAGGACCACTGGATTAGTATTATAAGAAACGACAACTGAGTTTCTCATCATGTAAACTCATCAAACGCGTTAAAAACGGTAGGCAATCTGCCATATGGGAAATTCAGCCAGGGGTGCCAATTAGAAATTATGGGATCAAGTAGAGGGCTGGAAAATTCACAAAAATGGTCAAAATAATATTTATAAACTTAAAGGTTAACAAATTTTCACAGTTTAATAAATATACGTCCTCTCACTAGAGCAGTGAAGCTCAAAATAACATTGATACTGGACAGCTGTACAAAGCATGATAAACCCAACTACTATACTCTTGCCCCATCCCCTCTTCTCACAGACCTTGGGCGAGCTTCTTCATTCCATCGTTGGAGGACGGACAGAAGACCAACAGAGAGATGCCTAATTGTTTTTACACCAGATTTTATTAATTGCGAACTTCTTATTCATGAGAGGATGAAGAAAATAGTGTGAATCCATACTGAGGACCACAAACAAGTTAACAAACTCTACGACTTTTATTCCCCACTGACCATGGTACTGGGCGAGACCAAGAGAGTTTACCCTAGTTGCTTCTGCCTTCCTAATGACCTCGTTCTTGCTGCCTGCATACATCATTTGCTGTTCTGGCTTGCACCCTGAAAAGAGCAAACTTGAGTCAGATTTTATGTGAGTAATGGATCATAATTTATGTGGGTAATGGATCATAATTTATGTGGGTAATGGATCACAATTTATGTGGGTAATGGATCACAATTTATGTGGGTAATGGATCATAATTTAAAAAAGTAACCTACACATGGTGATTGTTTCACATCATCAGTTTCATTTGCCATTGCTTTTCAATAAAAAAAAGTGTTTGCCATGCACTAACATGGCAATGAACCCTGCTTCAATATTGAATAAAATGAGATAAATAGTTTTGATAATTTGATAGGATGCATGATGAGCAAAGAAGTTGTGTTGACTATGAAAATGTCTTTTTTCACACATTCTAATAAAAGTTACCGCAGATGTAGCAAAAACAAAATTTCAGAAAGATTGACTTTGCATGCATTACCCCCTATATTCTTTTGTAGTGTGGGGTATATCATATTTGGAGATGTTTGGTGAAACGGTTCATAAAATGTAATGTTAGCATTGGTTTAAAAAGTGATCAAGGTACTTTGTTGAGCTTGAAAATAAGATAAAGGAAAAAAAATTTGACATTTGACCGCATTTGTAGACTGTCCTAAAATTTGGAGACATTGGGCGCAACGGTTCGTGAGATATTGCATTATTAAGTGTTTGAAAACTGGTTCAATGCTGTGGTGAGCCTGAAAATGGGGTCATGGACACCATATTTTAGTGGTGTATGGAGAATCTTGCATTTAAAACCATCACTAAATTTTGAATAATTGGGTGTAACAGGTCAGATGACATTGGATTCATAAGCATTTAGAAAAGCACTTAAAAGTGCTGTGATGACCTTGAAAATATAAAGGTCATCAAATTGACTTGTGTCTAGGTAACTCCCAAGGTAGGTTGTCACCAACTTTGAAGACTTTGAGTGGAACAGTTCATGAGCAAATGGTCAAAATGCTGTGGTGACCTTGTAAAATAAGCTCAAGGTCACCATACTCCACTGGTGTTTTTTCTGTTACAGACAGGTAACAATGGTTCATGAGATAACTTGTTAAATGGATTTCTTAAACTGGTCAAACTGAAAATAAGGCAATGGTTACCAAACTCCATTTGTGTTCACACAACTTCCTGATGTTGGCGGTCACCAAATTTGAAGCCCTATGATGCAATGGTTCGTGAGATACTGCGTCAACAATGATAACAATAATACTTAATTCTTAACAAATTCATCAGACCATAACATATTTTTTAACTAATGATACAAAATGGAAAATAAATACTTATAGAAATATAGCTGTTAAGGCGTAGCTACATACTGTTTCATTTCTACACACTTATATATTTGCTTTCTTATATCTTGTGAAAATACTTTTTGTCAACACTTAAAATGCACTAACTTAAAACATGCTTTAAATCACTCATTTCCAACATCCTTAATCAATATTCTAAATACCCCCCTTTTATGACCATCCATCCCAAGCTAACATCAACCATACTGACTGTCTCTCCTCTCCCTCCAACCCTTCCCACATTACCCCAAAGTCCACCCATACACGTCGGCTTAGAAACAGAAGACTAAACTTGCAAGGCATCAGGGCCTCCTTTCACAAAGCAACCTTAACTAAAGTTAACCTAAACTCCCATGCTTTAACATTGCACTAAGGTTACCTTAAGGACTTACGATCACCTTAGGGCTTTGTGAAAGGAGGCCCAGGTCTCCAGCTGCTGGCCCTGAACATGAAGCTAGATCATGTCATAACAATCATCTCACTTGCTTAATTGGGTGAATCAGTAATATATGATTTCCAGACCAATATGATAGCATTAAACATTTTACATTGACGAAATATTACCAAGGATTCATCTCAATATACATAAAGTATAACATTCTAACAAGATGAATCATAATCCCTATCAGCTATTGTGTCTGCAGGGATCTACATAATTATTTAAACGCAGGGGTATTTCACTCCTCAAAATAACCAAATGAAAAAAAAAAAAAAAGAGTATTTCAAGGTTTATCGTTTTCAGATCATTCCAAATTACAACTTTTAAAATTTTAGTTGTTGATTATATTTTCCACACGTTAAATCTGTAAATAAATGAGTGATTTCTTTTTGATGAAATATTTGAAGAACAGTTTTCTGCAATTTCATCCTTTTTACCTCATCTGCTCTAATTATCTATATATTTGTTCCAGGCATACAACTTAAAAATCTCAAGAGTGACAGATATCATTTGAAAAGTTAATAAAATTATGAATTGTTTACTTCAACAGAATGTTTCCTTAAAATCAAAATCAAATCTTTACGTTTAACTTGATGCATGAGACAATTTTAATGTCATATCTTAATTCATAATGGTAATATCGGAACTTCTAAAGAAAATCACTCATATTGTTGACTATCATGTTTCAAGAAATCATTTGATCGTAAAGAATTCATATAATTATGAGTTACCTTATACCCAATGTTATGATACTCCCTGATAAACAACACCCCTATTTTTTTCATGACTGACCAGTCAAAACTCTATTTCACAAATTCTTTGTTGACAAGTACAAAACTTTCTAGAAATTAATGGTCAAGATAAATGTTGCATAAACTAAGATTGTTTCTAACAATAATCCACATGTTATAATTGTAGGATATCTTATTTGGTATCAAGTAATGTTGGGATATTCTCTGCAGAATCGGGCTTAAATATGTCAAGCATCGCATCTAGCTTCCTCTGCATATGGAATGGAGGGCCAATGTGATAAATGTTTAAGGTTATTACCAACCATCACACATGTTTTCCAAAATGAGAAGAACCATTTATAAATCTACATATCATTCCATTATGATAGACATTTATCTATTTTATGAAAGTATTCATGTCGATGTTAATAGCTTGAATATCAGATCTTCTTGTGAAAAGTTTTCTAGGGATTGTCCATATACGTGTGCCTTGGGCGTTGTTTGTTTAATAAGTTGGTTTACGGATTTTTTAGCTCAAAACTTCAAGTCAGTGGTCGTAAAAAAAGCCCAAAAAAATGTTCCTGAATTTTTTTTTGATATTTGGAACACTTGTGAACTTAATTTGAAAAATTTCTTAATGTTTTGATCACCTTTTAGTTTTAAGGGTAAGGTTCTGCCAAGCATTTTCAAACTTGGAGCGATTTGCCCCACTTCAGAAAAAAGGTTGGGGTCAATTTTTAATAGGTTGGTCAAGTTACTTTCAAGTACCTAATATTTGTTTATTATCCCCCGCCCAACGTAGTTGGCGGGGGATATTGAAATGGTCTCCGTCCGTCCGTTAGTCCGTCCGTCCCGATAATGTTTCCGGAGCACAACTCCAAAAAATCTCGACGAAACTTGGTATGTGCAACGGGCATCATGCGGAGATGTGCCTTTTGGGGTTTTCAACTTCTTTGCATTTTTATTTTTACCCGTTTCCATGGAGACGTAACATAGGATTTTGTTTCCGGAGCGCAACTCCAAAATGATGAGACCTATCTCGACAAAACTTGGTATGTGCAACGGGCATCATGCGGAGATGTGCCTTTTGGGGTTTTCAACTTCCTTGCATTTTTATTTTTACCCGTTAATGTTTCCGGAGCACAACTCCAAAACGGTGAGACCTAGCTCGACGAAACTTGGTATGTGCAACGGGCATCATGCGTAGATGTGCCTTTTGGGGTTTCCAACTTCTTTGCATTTTTATTTTTACCCGTTTCCATGGAAACGTAACATAGGATTTTGTTTCCGGAGCGCAACTCCAAAATGATGAGACCTATCTCGACAAAACTTGGTATGTGCAACGGGCATCATGCGGAGATGTGCCTTTTGGGGTTTTCAACTTCCTTGCATTTTTATTTTTACCCGTTAATGTTTCCGGAGCACAACTCCAAAACGGTGAGACCTAGCTCGACGAAACTTGGTATGTGCAACGGGCATCATGCGTAGATGTGCCTTTTGGGGTTTCCAACTTCTTTGCATTTTTATTTTTTTTATTTTTTTTTTATTTAACATAGGATTTCTTAAAGGTTGTTTGTAGAAAAACAACATGATCACTGTTCAATATTCCACAAATAGTATCCTTAACTACCCTTTCCCTTTGGCGGGGGATATAGCTGACTCTGTCTGCTTGTTCTATTTTCAAGAAACCATTATTTCTAGGAATTTCAAATTTTGAAATGTCATCTTTGTAGGATGGAGACTCAGATGTGTAAATTGCCTAAATGTGTAAAATGTAAGATGTATAAATGTCTAACCCCGAAAAAAAACCTTTGTAATACCAGGGGAAAATATATCTTTTAAGTCAAGAATGATAACTAAAAACACCCATTATACACCAAGTCACTCAGGGAAACATTTGTAGAGTTTTGAATGTTTGGCTCAAGAAAAACCATTTTGGTCTGCCTGGAGTTAATAAGAAGAATGTCTTCCTTGCATGATGTCAGTGCATGGCCGGGACCAACGAAGCATTGGCAGTCAAACATTGAATGACAATTTTGAGGAGACATTTTTTGTTTGTTTGTAGAAAAACAACATGATCACTGTTCAATATTCCACAACTAGTATCCTTAACTACCCTTTCCCTTTGGCGGGGGATATAGCTGACTCTGTCTGCTTGTTGAATCTAAAATCACTAGATTAGATTATTTCTTTTGATTGTATTTGCAATATGTGCAAAATATGTGCATGCATTGTGTACATTACTTTATTCAGAGTTTGACAAATGTTGAATATGATGTTTAAAAATATATGACATGAAGAAAAATAACCTTTTTGTTTGCAGCTAACACATATCCATCACGCTTCATGTAAAAATATAAAAAATAGAGCCATGGGCTCTGTAGCTCATCAGACTTTTGATAGAAATAGGTGTTTGGGTTTAGACCATGGGGTCATGGGCAGTGTAGGAAAGATAGCCTGTTCCAACGTCCGAGTTATTCACAATCAAATAAAAAAAGCCCATTGCCCATTTGGGGTCAAGGGGTCACTGAACCTACAATTCAGAATCCCCATTGTCCAAGGAGTCTACACACAACTATTAAGCTATCAAGACCTTTTGGAACTGGAGAAGAAGATGAAAGTAGGATTATAAGGTTTCGACCCCTGTGACCCCATTTGGGGTCAAGTGGTCACCAAACCTACAATTTAGAATCTCCAGTGTCCAAGGAGTCTTCACACAATTTTTCAGCTCTCTAGACCTTTTGGAACTAGGGAAAAAGATGAAATTAGGTTTTTTAGGTTTTGACCCCTGTGACCCAATTTGGGGTCATGGGGTCACCAAACCTACAATTTAGAATTCCCGTTGGCCAAGGAGTCTACACACACCTTTTCAGCTCTCTAGACCTTTTGGAACTAGGGAAAAAGATGAAATTAGGTTTTTTAGGTTTTAACCCCTGTGACCCCATTTGGGGTCATGGGGTCACCAAACCTACAATTTAGAATCCCCGTTGGCCAAGGAGTCTACACACACCTTTTCAGCTCTCTGGACCTTTTGGAACTGGAGAAGAAGATTAAAATAGATTTTTAAGGTTTTGACCCTTGTGACCCCATTTAGAATTTAGAATCCCCATTTGCCAAGGAGTATGCACATAAAATTTCAGCTCTCTAGAGTCATTGGTTCTGGAGAAGAAGTCAAAAAAGTGAAAAGTTTACGGATGGACGGATGCCGGACGCCATGCCATGCCATAAGCCCATCGGGTCTTTCAGACCTGATGAGCTAAAAATAGGTGTAAACATATTCTTAAAGATCCATTTTCAACTTTGCATTCGTAATAACTCCGTTTTCATATATCGCACATCCGACTATACAGTTCTGTAGAAAAATCTTTCAACAATTTTTTGAGACCATAAAAAGAATTTATAATCAACGAGAAAGTATTTAATTTTAATTTCAAAGTATACCACCCTCCAAAACTTGCCGTAGCCATAAAAAGAACCCACAATCCGTGACGTCACAGTTTTATGTGTAGGATTTACCATACTTCCTGTTTATCGCGATCTCATTGTTATGGCTTCCGATCACGATGATGGATATTTATTTATTATTTATTCGAGCAGATAAACGTATATTCTATCGAACTAAATGCTGTTCCAATACATGAAAACGTTTCCTTACCTCCAAACTTTCTAAGAGTTTTCGAGTCGGTCTCCGCGAACGTCTTGATTTGGCCATCTTTGTTTACATCCTCTGTTTACGTCCCACAATCCTTTACGCGATCTTGCAAATAATATGCCCCTTCTATTTATAGTACCAAGTCGATTCGGGAATGCCCTTTCGTTTAATTGTAATTATTTTAATGAATTTTGGTCCGATTGTTGTTTTGTTTGAATTAAACGTTTTCTAATTTTGCAATGAATACGTTAAAATTACTTAGAAAATTATGCAAAGATGAAAATGGATCTTTAAGTTGATTTTTAAAACTTTAATCCCCCCCCCCCCAAAAAAAGAAAACTCTAAATGATAGTAACTGTCACCCAGCAATTTATTTTCTACTGTAAACTTAATTAATTTCTGTCCAATTATAAAACATTTTTTAATAAAAATTACATTTAGGCCTAGTAATTTATTAAAATTATAAGCATTAAAATAAGCATTAAAATTGAAAAGTGTTTCTTTAAAATATCAATACATCATCTCTTAACATAAAAAAGTTAAACATATTTAGTAACCTGATGAAAGGAAATAGTAAAACAAAACAAATTATTTATCACGATTTGCGTCTGAGAAGTTGGCAATGTCAATGATTATTCATTTGAATCTTTATTCAAAGTAAATCAAATTAATAAATTTCAAACAATCAAAAAGTCTATGAATACACAATAAACAATAAAAACGCGTCTCCAAGTTCCTGTGTTATATTTGAGTTTCACTGTCATTGCATAATATGCATTTATTCCCTTAGTTCTAATACTCAATGATAGGCTCAACATTGTAAAAGGGCTAGCATCATAACAAAGTGCCCCCCAGACATGGATAGAGATAATAGTTGGTCATTCAGATGACTTCGGTAATCTTTGTTTCCATACAGGTTGCCATCAAGTAGGCTACTATTCAAGATGAAAATATCAGACATTTAGAAATGAATGTTTGTTTTCACAAGTCACATTTATGCATGTAAACAATATCTGACTCTAAGTCTTGGAATGTTCCTAGGATGAGGCCTAATGTGTTGATTACACTCTGCAAAAATGAAACAAACTATAAAAAGATATTAAAACAGTTTGAGGTCAATTTTCATGTAATATCCTAGACCTACCACTGGGACTACAGAAGATGCACAACTGTGGATAGGAAACTCGTCCGTCTTCGCGCTTGTGTACATAGCTGAGCAGCACATATCGGGGTTGGTTCTCCGGCAGCTCGTTCCTCAGTTCGTCCACCGTGATGTCCTGCAACATACTCAACTCATCAAGAACATAACATCCTGTAACACGAACAATCACAATAAGTGTTTTTCCTTATAAACAAAGCACAAATACAAAGCCTCTTGACATAGGCCTCCTTGTACTGTCCATTAAAGAGAGAACCTGCATGAGGTTTTAACATAAAAAAAACATCCTTAACCCTAATAAGATATGCATTCGTTCACTGGAGGCCATTCAAGGGATAGTAATGGCACAAGCATAAGTTTTATCCTGAACACAACCTTTAGAAATTCATTTGCCATGGCCATTTCAACCATCCTCACCAAGGAATTTACAATTTCTCATAGAACTAGATGACCATTAGCTTGAAACCTCTAAAGCAGAGCAGCCCCAAAAATCTGAAGGTTCTGTCTTCCCCTGTTGCGCCTTTTTCACAGCCACAATAAAAATTGCCATTTCTCTAAATATACAATAAAAGACAATCAAAGTCAAGAAATCACACTGAATTTGGATGTCATAAATTCATTGGAGTGATTACAGGAAATTTTAACATTTTTTTGTGATTCTAGAACCAAGGGGGGAAAATGATTAACCTATAAAACTATTTCTGATTTCAAAATTATCTTGTGATTTTGACCTTTGACATTCAAGGTCACACAATCTATAATCACTTTTCATTGGGTATAAACAAAGCATCTTGAAAAACAATGCTTAAGTTGTGACCTCACTTTAGCATTGACCTTTCACCATTTGTAGTGAAAACCTTTTCAAATTTGTTTACATCTCCATGATCATATTTATAAAAAAAAGAGCCTCATAGCACCAAAGTCTTTCATGCTATCATTTTTACAAGGATTTCAGGACCTTGACCTTTGACTTTCAATGAGAGCATGTAAACAAATCTCATCCACCCAACCCCAGCTCTGGTTATAACTAAAAATGTTGTGTATATGAGTTTTAGTTTTGAAAAATTTAGTAGGAAATAGTTATCGATAAATACAATGGTGTCTGTGGCGGAAAATTTACAAAAACTGATAGTAGCCCTGACTCAGGGCAGCTCATTACTACCATGGGGTCAGGTCTAGTTCCTGGGGGTGGTTTGATGGTAGAGCGATTAGGTACTTGTGAAAACGTAAAGTAGCATTAAATTCAGCGAAGTCGTGGACCAATGGGTAACCTTTGGAGCTCCCGGTGAGGGCTTGATGGTCCATGATAACATGTATGAATAGCAGGTAACAGAAGTTGATGAACGTTAGTGGGTCAATCTTTGAAGTCTGCAAGTTAGGGTGTTTGTGCTAGTGCCGAGGCCAGCCTAAATGTAGCAAATCAAATGAGTGAAAAAATTTGTAAAAATTATGGTGTAGAAATAGAAAAGGTTAGAATACACAAATGCTTAACACAGAACACAGAACATACCTCATGTTCTTCATCCAGAATAACTGTTTGTGTTTTGGCATCAACTTTCACTGGAAAATAATACAAATTTGTTTTTATCAGTTATAAATATCAAAATAGAATCATACTCTAAAGACTCTACACAAAAAATAATAATATAAAGGTAAGGCATAAATTTTCCAGAAGAAGAACAACATAGCTTTTTAGGGCTTTTAATTCTACAGAACAGAAGAAGAAAAACATATTTTTTAGGCTTTTTAATTCTAAAGAAGAAGAAAAACATAGCTTTATAGGGATTTGTCTCTATGACCTTAAAGGTACACTCTGTTATATGTTAACGTTATCGACCCAAGCTAATTTGCGGATGGGACACAGTGTTCATACTAGGATTTGATATCAAGGGGTCTTAGGGCCCCTATCCATTATAATATGGGGCCATTGATAATTTTGTGGGGCCATAACTTCATAATGCTTGAATTACACTGTAACACTTGAGTTCAGCAATAACCATTTTTAATGTGAATGTAGAATTGAATTTAAAAAGTCTCATTATATAATCTAAGAATGATAACAATTGAGTTGAGTCAGTCGCATGTTGGCAATGATAAAGTTGTAATGTAAAACAAAAATAAGTTGCAATGTATTTGTTTTTAAAGAGGTTACTATCAAGGTAATTATGATTTAATTGATAATTCAACATCTGTGAGCAAAATCAACAAGGTGATATCATCATGAATGAATTGAATGTATTTTTGTTGATATCAAGATTTGATAAAAGCATTTGCAAAATCAGAAAAAAAAATTCTGGTTCAAAAGTGCCTTTTAGTTTTATCGGGCAATCATCTTTAGTGGGTAAGTTTTAGATAGATAGATAGTTTATTTCTGTCAAAGAGGCCACAGGCCCATAGGACATAACATACATAACATTTGCAAAATATATATGTTTTTGTAAAAACAAATAATCATATGAACATTTTTCCCGAAGAATAATTAGATATGCATATCAACATTTCGTGCTATGTACAGTTGAAATAAGTGATAACCACTTCTAATACAATTCATTTATGAAGCGTAGCATAAAGCTTAAATGCAAAATATATATATTTACCAAAATTTACAATAGTTGATTGACAATTGGAATTCATTATGTTTCGAAAAGTTTCCCTTGTCGGATTTACAGTATAATTACTTTTGATATATTTTTACGTAAATCGTTAAAGGCAGGACATACCAATAGGAAATGAAATTCATTTTCAACATAATCTAATCCATAACGTGAACAATGAGTACATAATCTACATTCAATATCAACACCAGTTCTGCGTCCTACTTCCACCATTAAATTATGATTACCACATCTAAAATTAAGTAGGGCTTGTCGATATAATTTCTCTTGAACATTGATAAGATATGATTCCACATTTAATAGAGATTTAAAAATGTGGTAGGAACCAAGACGTGAGTTTTCAGCAATATTTGAGCGCCATTGTTGCATGTCGATATCCTTTATACGTTGTTTTACTTCTAACAAAAATTCTTCACGGCTTCCAAAATCTTGAGTTATCCAAACGATTCCAAATCCAAGTTTATATAAAATCTCCTTTAAAAATGTTACTCATGAAGTTCGTTTAGAAAGATCGATATTATACAGCATGTGATAGGTCTGTTTTGGTAGTCTTCTGCTGTCCATAATAATTAACTTACTCCAATATGTTATACACTTCATTATTTGCGATGTATAAATAGAATGACGACCACAATCTCCAAGGACAGCGGCGTTACAAGCGGACTGGGGCAATCTTAGAATCCTTTTGAAGTACTTTGTTTGGACTGTTTCAATAGATTTATAACTCTGATATCCCCAGATTTCAGAGGCATATGTCAAAATAGGTAAGACAATACTGTCGAAAAGTCGGGCTGCTGTAGTTATTGGGAGACCGCCACATAGTGAGTTAAGATTATAAAGTGAAGAACATGCTTTTTCAGCCTGCTGCGCCAACGTTGAAGTGGCTTTTGTCCAGACTCCTTTTGGTGTGAAAATAATTCCTAAATATTTATATTGTGAAACCACTTTTATTTGGGATCCCTTGAAGTTCCAATTTTCATAATGCCTTAGATATCCCCCATTCCTAAAAAACAACTATTTGTGATTTATCGATATTCAAAGAAAGTCCCCATCTATCACAAAAGTCACTTAAGCGATCTATTTGTTGTTGAAGTCTACCTGCACTATCGGCTGAACTTGTGACGTCATCAGCATATAATAACGAGCAAATGTTTGGTGCCTCTTCTGATATAAAAATGCCTCTGCAGTTTGAATCTTCCATCTCTGTCACTAATTCGTTGATATAAAGTGAAAATAATAAGGGACTCAACATGCAGCCCTCACGTGTACCCGCGTGGCAAGTGAAAAAGTCACTGAGTCCATGTTCAGTTTTAACACAGGATCGTAGTTTCGAGTACATATCTCTTAAAATATTCAAAACTTTCCCATGGATTCCATAGTTCATAAGGCGATACCACAGATGGTCATGATTCACGCAGTCAAATGCTTTGGAAAAGTCAATGAAAAAACAGTAAAAGCGCCCTCCCGACTTTGATAAGTATTTTCTTATCATTCCATGAAGTGTAAACATATTGTCGACAGTAGTATATCCTTTTCTGAATCCGGCTTGATTTTCATAAATAATACCATTTATTTGAGACCAAGTTTGTAGACGTTCATTTAGTATTTTTGTAAAAACCTTTCCAATCACCGATAACAATGAAATTCCTCGATAATTTTGTACATCACTTGTAGGTCCTTTCTTGTGAAGAGGATAAATGATTGCTTTTCCCCATTCTGTAGGAAACATTCCACTGTCTAATATTTTATTGAAAAGTTTAACAAATATTGGAGCAATGCCTGTCTTAGATTGGTGTAGTAATTCAGCTGTGATTCCGTCCAATCCTGGCGATTTCTTTAGTTTTGAATTTTCAATACTTTTTGTAACTTCTGACATTGTTATAGGTGCATTGAATATTTCATTACCTGTTTTCATGATACAGTCTTCACATTCATTGTCATGTGCACAAATATAATCCTTAACTGTATCTTCTAACGTTGTGGAATTTTCGGTTGAGTTTAAGAGCTGCTGAAAGTAATCAATCCACTCTGTTCCTGATATTGAGTTTGTACTTTTAGATCTTCATAGTTTCTTTAGTTCCTTCCAAATTTTGTCTACATCATTCTTCATGCAATTCCATTTAGTCTTCACGTCATTTTCATACTGTTTCTTTTTGATTGAACATGTTAATTTAAAAATTGATTTTAAATGTCTATATTTCTGTAAATCGTCACCTGTCTTACTCTGTCAAAACCCGTCGAGTGCATGGTATTTATCTCCCTTGGCAGTCTTGGCAGTGTGTCGTCTGCTCGAATGTATGGTCCTACACGTTTCTTCATGCACTCAGCGGCACGATGATATAGGCTGTAGATCATATTTATCGATCTGTATCGATTTCACACAGTATCTCTGATGTCATTGTTCTCGACACATCATCAGACATGAGTTGTGTAAATGTGCTTCGATATCGATCCTCCCACTGAAACTTGTAGTATGGTGTCACGCATGAGTCGTTCTCACACACACTTTCATCATACAAAACATTAAACATAGCCAAAATAGGAAAATGGTCTGATTCATCAAGATTACAAACTTTAAAATCTGAAACAAAATCAAAAAGGTGTGAACTAACTAAAGTGTAATCAACAACACTACGACCATTGTTTGAAACACATGTAAAATGTCCATCTTCATCACCGTTAACTCTGCCATTAAGAATATGTAAACAATGAGTTCGGCAAATGTCAAGTAAACGTCGACCGAAGTTATTCACTTCGGTATCACAGTTCTTACGTGGATATTGGAAGTCATCGCTGTCATACCAGTCTCCTCCAGGCATATAATCTGAGTCATCGTTGACTATGAAGTCATCCAGTGTTCCAGTTCTACAGTTAAAGTCTCCAGTTAAGATAACTTCAGCATCATAAGAGCTTTCTATATCATATAAGCAGTCTTCTAGCACTTCTAAACTGTCTTTCTGTTTATCACTGTAATAATGTGAGTATTCTGGTGAAATATAAAGAACACAGACAACAATATCTTTATGAAAGTTAAATGCATTCTTATCAATCAATAGATAAACACTATCTGTTACATGTGAACAAATCCTCCTTGTTTGTGCAAATAATGAGTTCTCAATGTATACACATACACCACCATGCTTGTTCTTGTCTCTCAGTGAAGATAGAAGTGTGTGAGTAGAAGATAGAAAGTCACTGCAGTGATCACTTACATACAACCATGTCTCACACAATCCCACAATGGCATGCTGTGATAACATCTCTTGTATACTTTTACTAGATAAATGTCGCTTTAGTGATTGACAGTTCCATGTGTATAAGCTTAAGGGTCTTTCTTGTGAATGTTTGATTTTGGTTATGTGTGTGTTTACACTTTGGCCCTGGCCAATGTGTTATTTACAAACACAGAGTTTATCTTTAGTGCTATCAAACTCATATGGTATCCTATCAATCACAAGCTTGTCAAATCTCAGAAAAGCTTCTTTACCCTCCTTCCTGGCCTGTATCATGTGGGGAATGAGATTCTTCCTCTTCTGCCCGACTGGGAAACTGAAATCCTCACTGATCTTCACACTGCTTCCTTTCAGTTTCTCCCTTGCACAGCTCAGAATAGCAGATTTAGTTTTGCTTCTTGTCATTTTAACAAGAACTGGTCTTGCTTTCCCACCATCTATCTTCTTCCCCACTCTATGGGCCCTCTCAATACCAACTTGTGAATCATCATCAGCCCCATCCATTTCTAATTTTTCTGTTAAAATGTCTCTCACTGCTGTTTCACATTCATTCCAAGTTTCCTTTTCTTTCCCACTTTTCTCAGGAATCCCATAAAACACTAAATTATCTCTTCTTGATCTGTTTTCTAGATCATCAGTTTTTCTTTCAATATCACATGTTTTTCTGTCTAGGGCCTGAGTTAATGAATGAACTTGATCTTTTAATTCTTTCACTTCCCCCTGGAGAGTTTTAACAATCTCACTAAGTTCTTTAACAGTAACCTTCGTGTGGTCTGGCCCGGGGTTAGTTTCTACATCACCCCCTAATGTTATTGTCAACATGGCCAACACGAGCGGTGTCGCTACTGACAGGGACACACACACAATTTTCGGCCTGAATTTAACTGGGGGTTTTCGAGGATGAAAAGTGCCAATTTTGCATCTCCATGTGCTAATGTCTACACCCATACCTGGCTTTTTGGTGTAAGCTGTACTTTGAGTGTATTTTGACAAGAAAATTCTCGCTGGGTGTTTACTTCGTGTACCTCTCAAAGGGACGTTACTCGCGATCGCCTAGTGGGTAAGTTTGGACATTATGTAAACAAATTGAAATTGTTTACTATGGATCCTTTGGTGACATTCAAGTTAAGTTATTTCTGTGTAATCTGAACATTGTATTCTACTATGTTCTATCATTTTCATGAAACAAGATTTTTACAAATTATTCTACAACTTTTAATATCCTTGTTATATTACGCGGTAAGGTTAATTTTTGAATTTGGTTCTTATCTATGTCATAAGATTTTTACAAATTATTCTACAACTTTTAATATCCTTGTTATATTTGGCGGCAATGTTAATTTTTGGATTTGGTTCTTATTTATGTAGTAAATGGAACGTAACATTCAACACATTTAAATCTTCAATGCATTTTCCATGTGCACATGACCCATCATGTGCTAATAGCCTAAGGACACCTTCTACTCTCTCGCACAAGCTTAGCGATCTTACTGACCTGCTATAATTTACTTAGACGCATGCATTGCGACCATATGCACACCCTCCTATTGCACTACTTATGGATTTCAATATGGGTGGGATCATTTGAAAGAGAAAGAAATTGTCTTCAATTCAATGAAAATTACATATCTGCGTGTTAATGTGAAATAAAGATACAGCTTGTGCCGCAAAAAGTTGATTTTTACATATATTTAGTTTTACACCATTTTGTCACACCAAATTTTCTCATGATGTGCTCAATGTATTTTGACAATTTTTATATCACAAGATAGAGAAAAAGATTGTTTTTCATTCAATGTAAAAATTTTACATGCGCAAAAATAAATACAGACACAGCAAGCGCCGCACAAAAAGCTAATTACCCTATTCAAATCATGTGAACACAACGGCGATTTTGACATGTATCTTTCGCGCATATCTTCTCAACAGCTAAGGGTATATTGAAATTGATAACCTTGTGATAAAGAAGGAGTAAATGTTTGATTTGGTCTAAAATTTGTATATGCGCTAAATGAAATAAAGATACAGCAAGTGCCGCAAAAGGGTGACTTTTGTTTATTCTTTAGTTTTTACTATTTTTTAGCACTTTATATCACATAAACTTCTTGGCATATTTTGAAATTTTATATATCAAAATATAGAAAAAAGGATGATCTTCATTTCCTTATAAAATTTGTCTGTATACGAAAATCAGTAAAGACCCAGGGAGCATAGCACAAACAGGCAATTTCTCTATTCATATCTTTTTAACTGAGAAGCGATTTTTCACCTGCTATTTACACTTCCTATCCATTTAACGACAGAGCGCATTATCAAAATTCTTATATTACAATATAGAGGAAAGGATCGTCTTCAATTCTGTATAAAATTTGCAAATTACAATGAGACAATAACGGAGTGTTAAGTGATGTGGCAATCATTAAAATGTGTTCTCAAATACCTGATGGTACCATCTTTGCACACTATATATGTTCCAAACCATGTGGTACATATTTATTTTTTTCATATCATCGTAAAGAAGAAATAAATATCTCAATTTCCATATATAATTTGCACATATTTGCATCAAAATAAAACGAGTGGAAATGATGCGACAAATGTTTCGTAAGGCGATTATCAAATTCTGTTTTACCTAGCTATACCCACGTTTGGTTGGTAACACCTTCTGATCACAGTGCAATAAATTATTATGTTTTATATCTTTGTAAAGAAGAATAAATTGCCTTCAATTCCATATATAATTTGCATGTATACAAAGCGAATTACTTGATTTATATAAATTTTGAAATAAAGACAATTTCTATTATGTGCGAGTGAATTTTTCAGCTGGGATATCACTGTGCCGCCTGCACGCGCTGAGCTCGTGTGTTTGCCCGGGGCTATTAGCTTAGTAATATTACTGTGGGGATCAGAACATTATCGGGGTTTATCACTACCCTGCTTTCGTAATTTATATCTTTCGTTTAGGATGGCGTATTGTTATGAAATTTATCGTGAAATATACAGCAAGAAATTAGCTTCATTTCCGCATATAATTTGTTTATGTGCAATCAGTGATTAAATGATTTGATAAAGTTCGAAATAAAGGCAATTTGTAAATAATTGTAAAATTCGTTCTAGACATATTTTTATAAGAACTTTTATATTGATGTCAAGAGGAACTATACTTCTTGAGTTTCGTATTGATTTCGCGCATGCGCTCAGAATTTATTGAGTTATGACGCCCAAATTAAAAACAAGTTTACTTCAGTTATAGAAACCATTCTACGGGTGATAGAAATTTCATTCTTCATGGCAGGTAAGTATCATCCATTTATGCCATGGGATTGGCTGACTAGTTTTGTAAACAACGATGAGACACTAAATGGGGCGGCGCTTATCCATGGGGGTTATGAAGAAAGTGTGCCTCCTGTTTTTTATATGTTTGGCTTTCACCACCCCCTTAATCGTAAACAACGATGATAACGTTCATATTTCACCATGTAAACACACCATATGTTGTTTAAATGGTCGACCTCGCGGCTTGAATATTCAGCCACAGGTGCTAGTTACGCTTTTACGGTAGTGAGGCGAGTGCTTGAAAGTTCAGCCACGGGGGAAAAACCGGTCAAAATAATATTCAGCAATGTAAGTTATTGATGAGCGTGGTTTCATACTTATATGCAAATTAGGTCTCGGTCATCCAGTCATGTTAAACTAAATTAGAATGCATAAATGAGGCAAAAGAATTTCGCCTGATAAAACGAAACTGGTTTTGGTGTTTCAGTGGCCTTATGTATTCAACACAGGAAATCAATTCAACTTCTTATCTCGATGTTGACATCAGTGATGTTACAATTATGTCAAAATTATAATGTTGATGCACCATTCAAGTATAATTAGCGCAAATGGCACAATCGCACAGCCTAGAATGACCACTGGGGACAGCTGTTAGGTCTGCCAACAATAGAGTCTTTCAGCTCTCAGCCGTGCTGTGAAAGCATGATACAGAACTTTGCAGTGAATCCGTGTTTAGAGAAATGCTAATAGATTGAATCAGCTGTTTGAACATTGAGTTGATATTGATGAAGGAGTAAGCATATATGAAGGGCTCACACGGTCAGAAAATCTATAAATTACAATCCCCATCAGTTAAGGAGACTGTACACAAGTCTCAGTTTTCTAGGCCTCAAGGTTTTGGAGAAGTAGTTGAAAATTGTTTTTGGGATGTGGCCCCTGTGGCCCTTATTAGGTGTTACAGGGTCATCATATCTAAACATTTGAATCCTCATCAGCTTAGGAGTCTGAACGCATGGTCTTAGCTTTCTCAGCCTCTTGCTTTTGGAGAAGAAGATGAAAATTGGTTTTGGGACATGGCTCTTGTGACCATTATTAGTTCTTGAATTGAAATAATTGAAATATAATCCAATTGTTGTACTAGTTGCATAAACTTACTCTGCCAAATAATATGCAAAATGTACTCACAAAGAATGGCACAATGATTTGATTTAATATTTCAGGTTTTCTGTAAGAACAGAGCATCACATCACAATGATGAGATTTGTGTGTATACTGAATTGCATTCTTGTACTAAACAATATAAAACTATGTAATAAATGAACTAATATCTGTGATATATATTTCTTAATTAATTACCCCATAAAAGAACTTCCACATGGATTTTAAAGGCTTGTAATGTGATCAAACTCTTGTGAAATCTTGTGACAAATGTTACTTGCATACAAGGGCTGCAATGTTCTTCTCTTTCCTCCTCTTGAAGGTCTTGAGGCGAGACAGAAGATCAGGGTCTACCTCACACACTGAAACTTGAGCCTGAAATTGCAGAAAGATTATAGTACGAAGCATAACATTCCGGCAAGAATTCAGCTTACCTGTATTATCAACTTATGAAATTATTACAGAGCAACAATCTCATTAAAATGAAATCTAAATGCTCCACTACATGCGTGTAGATCTCACCAGGCTCCCTTACGTGAGCCATCAGATTTGCCCCTGACATAATTCAAATCAGCCAAACAGTGAGTTCGCCCCGTATCTTATGGTGCAGGCTAGTTCTATTTTGCTTGTAAGCTTTTCAGCACTCGAAAATAGAACATTTCCAACTGTTTTCCGAATGTCGAACTGCCTAAATATCCGAATAAATGTATTATATGTACTTTCAATTTACCCTAGGTTGTTTTGTTGGACGAAAAGTCAAATTGAACACTGTGGTGTAATCTTTCACAAAGCCAGCTCTGCATATCTCAACTTAATGCATAGTAGAAGGGACAAATCCAAAATGCCTTTCTGAAAACAGATACGTTGAATAATCGTTTTGTCTTTTAGTTTGTAATAATCGTTGAATAATTCTTAATTTCGTGAAACAAATTAACCATAAACATGTTGAGAAACAAAAGCAACCGAAACATGTACAAATACCAATAAGAGGTTTCTTGATTATTATTTATTAGTCATATGCGACGTACATTTGCTAATGAGATTGACCCTTGTTTCGTCAAAGACTGGCATGTTATAACTAACTCTGCCTGGTTGCCATGCAATTTAAGGACATATACCAATTACTACAACTTTATAAGAGTTTCAACTGCCAATTGAGAAAATACTCCCTATCACTAAAAAAGCCTTGAAGTTACGAGCATTGTGATTGCTTGAAGGTATCTGCGGCAAGCCAATGAGATTTAGAGGTCAAATTGAGGCAAAGGTTAACCTGACGGCTTTAGTAAAGGAGCCTAGTGAGATCTATAATTTGCGTAACGTAGTGCAGCGTAATATTAGATTTTATTTTAATGAGATTGACAGAGCAAAGAATTCCAAGATGACACTTTAAAATCAAATGTAAATTCCAGGCGTAACATAGAGTCTCATTCGGTGAGTTTGTTCGGTTCAAATCAAGAAAGCAAATCAAACAGCTAACCATTTGTTGAGCATAATTTAAATGGATAGAGGGTAGTTTTTTTCGGGTGACAGTAACTAACGGGTTAATGAAAGATATCTCTTACACAAGCTAAATTTTGGTTTTAAACAATGCGTTTTGGAAATGAATCATCATTTATGAATGCGAAAACAAACATATTTTCAATATAAGCAATACAAATTTGACGTGATATGTATGCTATGTCAGAATGTATTATATATAATAAATCAATAAAACTCGATACAATATAAGATAAGCAAACAGAGTCGGCTATATCCCCCGCCAAGTGGCCAAAGTGTGAAAAAATTTATCAATAGTTGAGAAGCAGTATTCTTTCATAAACCCCAAATACACATAATTTTAGTGAAAACTTTCCTAAACAGATAGCTGGTAATACATTTATCCTTCAGAAGATCCTTAGTTTCAATACGCTTAACGTTAAGGTTTTAAAGTTCAACCTTGGAAACAATATTGTGACTTTTGTGTTCCATGGACACAGCAAAAACAAAAAGGAATATGAAGAAGTCAAAAAACACAAAACACAAAGACTTTTCTACACACCAAGTTTCAATGAACTAGAACTTATGGTTTTTGAGTTCTTGTCCAGAAACAAATTTCTAAGTTGCATTTCCATGGAACTGGTTAAATATGAATATAAGAATCAGTTGAAAACCCGAAACAATATGATTATTTCATATAAACTTCACATTATTATTGCTCCATATTCAGTTTCAATGAGCTAAGCTAGTTATGGCTGTTTAGTTCTGGACAGATAGATGGACAGAGGTCATTTCTATATCCCCTGAAAATTTCATTTGGTGCGCGATAATTACATATTATCTAGGACATAAAATGAAGTTTAGATAGCAAGTGTGTTTTCTTTACAAAAGACTCATCCATCTAGTGTTGAAAAAACTGTAGAACTTAAATGATATGATAAAAAGAAAACAAAACTACAAGCATTTTAATAATATAACCTTTCATCCCCTTGATCTATAGTTCAGATAATCTAAACTTTGATTTATGCGCGATGAGTCCACAAACAACGTCCGAAGCCTTTTTTATCTGTAGCAGCTTTGAAACAATTTAGATTCGGAAGTAGTTTGCTATATAAGTCAATAAACAAAATCATTTTACTTCAATGGACACACAGATGGCTACTATATACAACCACTGTATCATCTTTGAAATTTTCTTTTTGATTTATCTGCATTATATTCATCGCTACCCACTACCCAAGGTAGCATCTGTCCTAGTTGTCAAATAAGAGGGGATACTGGCTGGTAAGCAGTTATTGCCATGTTACGAGATGTTTTGTTTCAAACTCGGAAACACATCTTCCGATTTAAGATATACTCTTCATGATTCATGCCCTGTCAGGAAAAAAATTGAATTTCATTGCCAACTTAGAGATTTTCAAAATGACAAGCATAATGACACGGACCACAACCAAACGGTTCAGCAAGGCCCTTTGGGTTAACTTTTGTGGCTAAATCTTTAATTATCGAAATTAGACTACCTAAAATATTTAAATTGTATCATTTGAAGCATATATCTATAGCATTTTATGATAATGGTTGTTTACTTTATTCAAAAGCAGTAGTCATGTGTGAAGGCTAAAAATATGAACATCACAATTCTGACGATATTTGTTTTCAAATAATTACTTATCATACAATTGACATTTTTCTATACCAAAACTATTCCCAAGTAATTTTCTATAAATATTACAATCAAACAAAAATTTTGGAAACAAGTAGTAGTGACTTCCCCATCTTTGCTCGTTTCAATGTGCTAAATATGTGCTAAATAATACCTTTTATTATATTTTGAATGGTGAAATATGCCATTTATCGGTGAAAATAAAACCCGTATTTTCACTGAGTGAAATAATTATGGTATTCTACTCAGTGAAATGATGCAACAATCATATGACGTCGTCTGTGACGTCATGAAACAATTGAATTACGTCATGCGACGGCCGCGCTAGCGAAGCGTTTTAGCTTCTCCAATCATATAGTTAGGGTCATTTACGGGGTTTTGGGAAACATAATAAATAGAACATTTGACATTTCTCGTCGAATACCATGAATATCTCATCTCGTGAAGTAGAAAATCATATATTTACACTCGTGGCTGCGCCACTCGTGAAAATATAAATTTCTACTTCACTCGATGAGATATCCATGGTATTCGACGAGAAATGTCAAATATCCTCAATTCGTCGTATAAGGAAAATTAAATTATTTTGGAGATTTTTTTTTATTAGTTACTGATTCAAACATAATTTTTCCCCAAAATATTTACAAATATAATTTATGAAAACATAAAAACTATCATATTTGATGTAAACTTGTGTGAACATTCATAAAAACATTTATAATAATGAAATTTATAGTTTCAGGGGTGTGTAAAAATATCTTTAATGGAAATCTCATTTCAGTTTATTATGTGATGTTACAGGAGGTATACTTTTCGCTCAGTATTTTGACTTTTGATTCAGTAAATGATTTGATAATCTGATTATAATCAATAACGTTAGTAATTTCACATTTTGGGGATAGGGGGACCTATTTATTCAAAAGTAATTTTAGCTTTTTCGCTTGAATAGGCCATTTTCCAATGGTAGCGAGATCTCACCACACGCCCAAGCAACCAGTTATGGCTGACAAGACCTGGATCAAGCTTTGTCTTAGCAACATGGTTATCGTTCTAGATTCTAGGTTCTTTCTCCATCTCACCTTTGATATTTCTTAAGTAAATACGGAATATAGACGTCCATATATCAAAAACAAGTGTTGCTACATTTAACAAGGTGTATTTTTTTACCTTAATGTGGAATTTGATCCAAATAGAGAGGAGTAAAAACCCATGATGCCGTCAACAGGTGTTTTGTTTTTTCTTCAATGATCCCTTTAAACTAAAATTATCAGCCGATTATATACATATATATCCATAGAAAACTAAAAGGGGATCAGAGACCCAGCAAACACAAACACAACAAGACAAATGTTCTTCAAGGAAAAACTCATGTTACATTTCATCTGATGAAGGGGGGTTTACGCTCCGTGAAATATACAGGGATTGGGAAAGGCAGGGGCCATGGGCCATTTTTCACATTAGATGAAAAAATGGCCCATTCAAATCAGAAATTTTACAATTGCTACTATGGGGAATGGCCCATTCGAAATTCTGGAAATGACTAAAAACCCTAAAAATGGCCCATTGTCCAGGATGTCTTTCCCAATCCCTGAATATAACATGAACTTTTCCCCTAAAGAACCTTCATCTTGTTGTGTTTGTCCCCAACCCCCTTATAGAATACAAAAGAAATATTAATGGTGTTCAAGTAATTTATAATTTCTGGAGCTCATCTAAAATGTGACCTGTAGGCCATATTTTAAAATGTTAAATTTATATCGTAAAATAAAAATTTAAATATGTTAAATAAATGGTATATTATACATGAAATCTAATGACTAAATGTTACCCTACAAATTTTGTTAGGATGTTCTACGTGATTTTGCTGTCTTATATAATTTTTGGTGTATGAAATGTTTTTATATGCGTCAGGTTGCCCTTTATACTTTCTATTGGTGACTTGTTTTTCTTTCCTTGATGATAGATATTGCATTTTATTTTGAATATAGATAGAAATCATACAAATAAACATCTAGGGTTAAGGTTATTGATTGAAGGAAAAAAAAATTTCAATATAAATTGTATGAGACATTGTCTAAAGAAATTTGGCAGTATACTTCAGAGCAGCATTGTGAAAGGGAAGACAATAATTATACATATTGTATTCTTGGTTTTTAAAATATGTTGATGACTTACACTTAGCCCTAGCTACATAAATATTATAATTGAGATTTTAGGCCTAAGACTTTAAAAGAAATATTGTCAGTTGCTAGAGTCATATATGCCAAACTTAATGAATGGTGTCACTTTATTTAAAAGTACTGGCTGTTGTCAAAAAGTCAGTGGAGGAGAGTTATATAACAAGTATCTATGTAGTATGTAGCCTAATAAGTCACAATTTTGATAAAAATTATAATGCACATCAATTAGTCACACATTTTTTGTAAATTAATCTAAAGCAGGAAGAGGAAACACTTTCAGTGGATAGTGTTTTGAAGGTTATACAAGGGTAAATAGAAAACTTCAAAGAATGACATAGAAAACAAGACCAAAGTATCACTTATTGCATTTCATTTTTCAACATAGTCTCCACTGACATCAATACATTTGGACCAACGATGTTCCAGCTTCATTATACCATTCTTTTAAAACTCTATAAGAATTTAAAATCCACATTCAGTACCGGCAGTGAACGTGTGCTTTGTGGACAGGAGCACAATGTCGTGAACAGCATAAACTAGAACATCACTGGTGGGGGTTCTTGGCCAACCAGACCTTACATCATCTTCAACACTCTGCTTATCACGTTTAAATTCAGCAACCCATTTGGCAACTTTTCCCAATGCAAGGGAGTCATCACCAAATATATCAATGTTTTCATTGATTTCCTGTGCAGACATTCGTTTGTTGACCAAATACTTGATGTCTATAGACTTTTCAACATCTTTTTTCAAGTTTCTTAACTTATGCACTTTGGCATGTGACATCTCGAAAATTACTCTACGGATGGTTGCAATATCTTGTCACAAGAATTGCTTTCAAGGCCTTATAGATAATTTGGATGAAGTTGATTATTACATCATGCTTATTCTACCACCTTTTTTTATTTACCCACGTGTAAGTAATATTCTTGTAAATGGTATGTGTTATTTCAGTCTTGTTATCCATAGTTTTGTATCCAAGTATTTACTCTTGTATGGAACTACAATAAGCATGCACTGTAATTTCAACTCTCAACCTTTCTCAAAACGATTCGTTTATGATAATGGTACTTTTATAAATAAGATAACGATGTAGTTTTAAATGTGACTTATTTCATTCATAGACAACGAAAAACAAGTTACATTTAAAGGAAAAAACTCTATTCTGCCTGTGTTTACGAGTCCACTTGCCTACCGAAAGCTTCCACCGACCTTGTGATCACAACAAAATACACCAGGCAAGGATTTACCATAGTATTTGTTACACACAAATGAGAATAAATGACAGATGACCTACCATAGTTAATTTACGTAGGTGAGTTAGACCAAAGTAAAAAAGCCCCTTTTGCAAGTGCAGAACCAAAAATCGATGTATTGAAAATTTAAGTTATGATTAGAATAACGCTGCTATCCCTCAGAAACAATGGCTCCAACCCGCCTATGCACAGTCGCTCACGATCGTAACTTGAAGATGTTCAACCACTCCCCCAGATGTAAACGCGGAAGTAGATAACTATTCATGCGCATGTGCGGGAAACACAAACTTCCGCCACGTGTGCGATCACGATCATAAACACACAGTCACTCAAAATATTTACTAGTCGAATGCGACTTGAAAGATATTAGAATCTAAAGTTACAATTACAATTTTCACTTCCAGGCTCTAGAAGTTAACTGCAAGTGAACTTCTCTATACACTGTACGTTGGAGCTTTAATCTAACCGGCTTGAAAAGCAAGGAAGTCAGCGATTGATGACATGTCTGATGTGATGGATGTAACGGAACTTATTTGTCGATTTGCAGGACTCGATTCACTCACAGTTATTAGCCGAATAGTGCAAGAAACATGTGAAAACGAGGAAAGTTTGAGAAAAAAATGGCACGGCAATAAAACCACAATCAGCAACACTGTTCAACTGCTCTTGAATCTCGTGAAGCATTTTGCTGATGAGGACACTCCGGCTACAGTTAAGTTTATGCAAGAACTAACAAATATAACTCGGAGACTGTGTCTGCCCATTTTGGAATTGTTACACCCTTCTACAGGGGAGACAGAGGAAACTGGGCAACTGCTGTATGCCACCTGTGAGTTGTTGTGCGAGTGTTTAAGGAGAAGCAGCACCGTCTTGTCACTGGATGTTCTTGGTGTGTTACTGAGGGCACTGGATATCTGCAAGGATGAGCATGAGGGGGGTATTGTGTACTCTCAACAATCCTATCCTGAAGGTTACATTGACGTGTTGTGTGTTGTTGAGTTTATTCGAACATACTTGCAAAGTATCAAACAGATTTTAGATTTTGAGATCAAGGAAGCTTTTGATGACTTTTTCCCCAAACTGCTGTGCACAATTTCTCATGTACCAGAAAGAGTAACAGCGAGGGTCATATCCAGTGGATTATTTTATCTTTTGAAAGAAGAAGATGAGAAAGTTGATCAGCGCCTTGGCATTGTGTGGAAACACATTCAATCCCTATGTACAGGTCAAAAGCAAAATAATTTTGAGCAAGAAGCATTGCTTGTATTCTGCAGTCTAGCTGACTTTTTCTTTCCTATCTCTGATCCAATTCCATCGACAGATTTACAGTGTTGTGATGATTTTTGGGCAGTTGTCCAAACTGGACTGTGTGCCGAAAATCCACTGGCAAGAAAACGGTCCTTGTATTTGTTGAAGCGGGTGGTTGACACATGTGAGAGGAGGGGAGTGGATTTGAATGTGGCAAGAGAAGACATCCCAATGTTCCAGTGGAAGGCAGATGCAAAGAATGAAGAAACTAAAGTTTGGCAGGATTTTATTCTACTGGTGGAAACGCTTGAAGAGAAACAAGTATGTGGTACCATATGAAAAAGAAAAGCAATGTTCATGATGATGTTTTGTTATTGATATTAGGTTTGACAAAATGACCCTGATTTGACTTTACCGGGAATTCCCGTAATTAAGCCCTTGGCTTAAAAACGGAAAATCATTGTTCCAGTGATTAAATATTTTACCCATAATTAAGCCCGGGATTTAAATTAGAAAAATGCAGTATATTTCAATATGAATTAAAACAATCGTTAATCTGAAATATTACCATGAATTGCATCTATAAAATGTAAATCACAATTATCATCTATGTCAGCAAATACTAAATTTCTTCGATGGCTAAGCATGCAGAATGGTTGTCTCCCATATAATCTCTTCTGTATTGGAATCAAAGACCTACAATCTTGATTTGTATTTTCTGTAATACTTCAATCATATCATCTTAAATAAGTGCGAAGGTACATATAGAATAAACGTTTATGAAAGGGTAATTTAAGATGTCTGTTTGGCTAGATAGAACTTCAATGTCGCATTTAAACAAATTAATTTACAGGAACCACAATGCATTCGCATAGCTTTCTCAACGACAAGGGTTTACAGAACTGAAACTGCAAATGATTTTCATATTTCAACAGTTTCGATTGTAAAGCAAATCTATCAAAATCTTACAAGAAATGCACTGTAAATATTTCACCGTTTCATGTAAATCCCGTACATGCACAAAGGATTTTAAAACGCTAGCCTTAGATATTTTTGTTGAGCTTTATTATAATTCAAAATTCTTATTTTAAAATTGTGATAAAGGAAAATTCAGCATAAGTTGAGTTAATTAATAACCAATTAATATCAATAATGTAGAAAATACCATTCATATTTCGTTGGAAACCCTGGATTAATAGTGCATGTCTAGCATTATCATTGAGCATAAGTTAGATACACACTTTTTTAGGGAAATAATTCAATACAATATGAAACTGATGAAATGATATTCATTCATATGAACATTAGGATTAGAACAGGATACTGTTTTATATGCAAAACAACCAACATTGTCTTTTATCTATGGTCAACAACGTTGAAGACGTTGAGAATGACCATATAATTTGAAAGAGATCTAACTTTAAACACCAAAAAAAAATAATCCAAATTTAAGCCCATGGGCTTAATAACGGTAAAAATTCCTGTGGGCCTAAATACTGGAATTCTGGGTAGTGTTAGCCATAACACATTGAAACTCATGATAACATTGGAGTTATCTATTTTCACCCACTGTTGCGTTAGTTTTTACTGTTACTCCCAAACTTTTAGAATAATCTTCACGACATTAAAAGGCCACCAACGTTGACATGAAAAATGTAAGAGTGTAAAGAATAACAAGAATTCAAATATACTTGCATGAATATAATGTTGTAGTGCATAAACATAGGTGTAGGAACAATTCAAAAGTTGGGGGGGCGGGGGGACGGTAGAGGCAAGAGTGGAGCGTCAGCATATACATTTAACCTGGGACAGGGTGACTCTGTGGCACAGAGAATCGGTTGTAGCCAGAGTGTAGTTGGGAGACTATGGCAGCGTTTCCAGGCAACCAATTCAATTAAAAATTGCCCACGGTCTGGTAGGCCAAGATCAACGTCACAACGTCAAGACCGGCCTGTCATTCAACTGGCCTTATGTCAGCGCGTTGTTACAGCGAGATGTCTGAGAGATGAACTGCGAAATGCAAGTGGTGTTCAGGTAATGGACCAGACCATAAGAAATCCTCTGCGAGCCCACAACTTTCGATCATCTCGACGAGCGGTTCAACCTCCTCTTTTTCACCGTCACAGGGCAGCACTTTGTGACTGGTGCACACGTCAAAGAGACTGGAGATGGCGTCAATGGGAGCGGGTACTCTTGACTGATTAGTCCCGATTTGCATTACAGTTCAATGATTGCAGACTTCGCGTCTATAGGCGGCAAGGAGTAAGATTTGCTGATGTTAATGTCAGTTGTTAGGGTACTGTTGTGGTTTGGAATTTCGGTACACAGGACCCCTCTTTTTGTCATCCAAGGAAATTTGACGGGTATGACGTACAGAGACGAAATTTTACAGCCTTTTGTCATCCCAAGTCTTCGTCAAATTGGAGCAGGTTCTGTTCTTCAAGATGACAGTATAGAGCACGAGTTGTAAATAATTTTCTCACCCAAAATGGTATTGAACAAATGGCAGGCTTACTCTCCTGACTTGGCACCAATTGAGCATGCACGGGATGAGTTCGGCAGACATGTGAGAGACAGTCATAGACAACCTGATAATCATCAGGTATTGGTGCAATTCCTTCAGGCAGAGTGGCAGGCCATTCCCCAGATGTTTTTTCGATGTCTGATTGACAGCATGCTTAGCTGACGAGCATATGGTGGTTTCACTCGTTATAAACAAAGTTATCAAATTTGAGACAGTTTTGTTGGACCTCCTTATGCTCAAAATGGTGAATTTGCATAACAGACTCAACATTGAGACATATTAAACTCATTCTGACCAAAAGTTGTGATTTACATGTTCCCTGTGTCTAATAAGATGTCAAACAAAACGTCTTTAAAGTAGTATATTAAGTAAGTCATTAAACTAATATTCATGTTAATGGGAAACAGAATTTGGACTTATTCAAAATTATATGACTATTTTTAAAGTTTCATTTAAAACAAGATGATATCACCTTTTTTGTATTTTTGAGATTAAGATGCATGTTACGGGTCCGATTTGATATTAACTCAGGACTTTTTTTTTTTTATATTTAATACTAAACGACCTTCCATTTAATACTATTTTTATTATTAATTTTTCAACTATCCCTCAATAACATACTCAAATCCTCAAATAATATATATGAATTAAAAAAATAGATGTATTTAAAAAGAGTCATTCACTGATAGGTGTTAAAATAAAAATATCTTATTCTAGGTTCTGTAATTGTCTGTTGTTTATCTACTTCTTTAACTTATTTACACTTAAGTTTCAAAATTGAAGTGATAACTAGATGAAGGTGACTTGGTTGCAAGTAACATAAATAGATTGTATGTTGTTTGCTTCAGGTGCATGTTATAAAACCAGTGTTATGGAGGATGCAAACTTTGATCAAGGCAGCCAGTTCAACAGGTTAGTCAGTTGAGGGTTGTACCTGTCTACACTGTAATGATTACCTTGTTGTATGATAGAGATGGTGATTGCTCTGATAGCCGTATACAGTATTATACCATGTGCTATACATCAAACACACTTACTTAATAGGTGGTTGTAGGGGTTCTAAGCAACATAAAAAGCAGAACACCAGTTATTATCCTGATACCGAGAAAAATATTGTAAATCAGTAAATAAAGAGTATTTTAATACCTCTGTTATGATACATGTAGTAGAGGGTATAAAGTGCTCTGCTTGTATGTCAGTCCATCCAAACTCGTGTCCGGAGCATTTCTTGAGTACTTTATGACTTGGAAATTTCAAATTTGGTATGAATGTTAATTGAGTGTCTATGTGCCTCTTCAGGGTAACAACTCCAGGGTGCAAATAATTTTTAAAGTTTTGACCAAAAATAGCCCAATTTTACGACTTTGATCATCTCTGAAGCATTACACAAACACTTTATGACATGGAAACTTTAAATTTCTTATGAATGTTATCTACAGGGTGTTGATATTCCTTTTGGGGTTAAAAATTAAGAGTCCCAATAACATATGTGAATGTTAGTACTATATCACATGGAAACTTTCCTATGCAAAATTAGCTTTTTGTGCGGCGCTTGCTGTTTCTTTATAAATTTTTGTACCTGTACAAATTTTACATTGAATTAAAGGTAATCTTTTTCTTTATTTTTGTGATATAAAAATTGTCGTACATTGATTAATGATTAGATACATCTTGAGAAAAATGGTGTGAAAATGGTATGAAAAATATATGTAAAAATCCCCTTTTTCTCTTTCAAATGATCCAACCCATTTTGAACTCCACCCAAGAAGTCAGATCATAGGGTGTGCGATAGGATGTGTGCATGTTGTCTGAATGCATGCATCTCTAAGTAAACGATAGCACGGCTGTGGGTCGGTAAGCTCATGCAAGAGGGTAGAAGGTGCCCACAGGCTATTAGCTTGTGCGGCGTAGAGTGGGGAAAAATTTAGTGTTTGTTATGCTTATTATTAGTACAATAGACATTATCAATGTTTACATAACTTTTGGAACATGTACCCGCATTAAGTAGAACACCAACGAAACAAGACTCGGAAGCTTAGCAACAGCTGAATCGAAAGTACAAGCGCTGACCTGACTACTCATATATGATAAGTGCCCGAGCTCAGCCACCAAGGACCGCAGTGATGAGCTAGCGTGAGAAAAGCTAAGTGTGCTAGTCGCATCTCGTCGGGACATCGTGCAGAAAGTTTAATTCATCCCAGACCAGCTCGGCACCTGCATCTTAAGGGTTAAGTTAAAACTGAATGGATTACTTCATTGGGCAACTTTTACTGAATTGTATTTTTCAAATATTGCAATTTTGAAAGTTCATTCTACTGTAACCAGTGACTATTGTTAAGAGGAAGTCACTGACAGTATGAGTATGAACATTTCACTTGACATAAGGAGTTTCCTACATTGCAACAACCAATACTGACTTATTTATGAATTCCTTAAATTGCTGAATTTTGGGGAGCCTTTGCATCTTAACTTCTCAACACAGTGAACAGCAGAAAGTTTTTGAGAAAATCTCATGTGTTAGTGATAGTCATATTACAACTGTTTTCAAGCGCATGAACACTTTCAACTTTTTAGCAGTTGTGTTTCAAAGCTTATGTGTATGGAGTGGTTGTAGGGTAGGGTTGGGGAGGGGAAAGACAGTCACAGTGTGAAACTTGATTGGGATGACCAACTGCCTTTCCTGATGATGGCTTATCGTTCAGGGACTCACAAGAGTACCAAATGCTCCCCCACCCTTTTGTTGGGAAGAGAAATTCATTGTCCTTTAGATGTAATGGTGTGTTCACCCCTGAATTCTAATATCCGGTGGAGTATGTGAATTGGCTTCAGCAAAGCATGCAAGATAATTTTGATTTTGCATGTCAGCATTTAGCTGCACAAGTCCAAAAGTGCAATTATAATACAAAGCTGAAGGTTAGGGAATTTGGAATTGGCAGTTGGGTTTGATGGTGGTATCCTCCAATAGGCGGGAAAGTCTAGGGTGGACAGATCCGTTTTTGGTTGTTGAGAAACACACCTCCTTGGTGTATAGAATGCAGTGGGCAGCTAGGTCAAGGATAATTAGCATTCATGTAGATCAGCTCAAACCATATGAGTGTGATCAGGTTCTACCCAGTTGGCTAAAGTCAGAGGATTGTCAGGTCCTGAGGAGGTTGCTGGAGTTGATAGGGATGGGCTAGTTGAGTTACCCTTAGAGGAGGTTGCTGGAGTTGATAGGGATGGGCTAGTAGAGTTACCCTTAGAGGAGGTTGCTGGAGTTGATAGGGATGGGCTAGTTGAGTTACCCTTAGAGGAGGTTGCTTGAGTTGATAGGGATGGGCTAGTAGAGTTACCCTTAGAGGAGGTTGCTTGAGTTGATAGGGATGGGCTAGTTGAGTTACCCTTAGAGGAGGTTGCTGGAGTTGATAGGGATGGGCTAGTTGAGTTACCCTTAGAGGAGGTTGCTTGAGTTGATAGGGATGGGCTAGTAGAGTTACCCTTAGAGGAGGTTGCTTGAGTTGATAGGGATGGGCTAGTTGAGTTACCCTTAGAGGAGGTTGCTTGAGTTGATAGGGATGGGCTAGCAGAGTTACCCTTAGAGGAGGTTGCTTGAGTTGATAGGGATGGGCTAGTTGAGTTACCCTTAGAGGAGGTTGCTTGAGTTGATAGGGATGGGCTAGTTGAGTTAGCCTTAGAGGAGGTTTTTGATGTTGAGAAAAGTCGAGACGATTTTCCAACCAGTCGGTACGGGCGTACTATCCGTCCAAGACAGAGGTATTCTACTTAGGCTGGTTGATTTGTCCAGATTTATGTGTATATGCTTTTGTTCTATTTTGTTTTTATGGTTCACAACGTCGAGTAGGATTGTAGTTATTCCTGGCTTTAGGGAACAGTTGCCGGCGAGAAATATTAGAGGATTTTTGTTTTAAAAAATTTTAGTGTCATATATTTTCAGTCGTACTATGGAGATTGAGACTGATATCAAGGAATTACGGGAATTTCAAGAGGCTTATGGGAGGGAGCCCTGGCCGTCTGGTGGGATGGTTTGCGATGTGTTGGCTTGCGATGGTACCTGGTAAAGGACATATGAGAGATTCATGTGCCACTAGCACAAGTTTCACCAACTGGAAGTGGCCCTGTACATCTGTTCCGTCTGTACATGTAGTTCTGTGTTCAAGGTCAGACGCCGTTGCAACCAGCACCTCCGCACTCACCGTACCTTTTTGGCAAATGTTTTAGTAGAGAGGAAAAGGAACTGGGATCTCAGAGATCACGAGGGCACGACGCCAGAGAGGGTTGAGGCTCAGGAGAAGGCGCAGCGAGAACGTCATGAGATGCCCGTCCGGCGAATGGTTGGAGGGGTAACCTGGAACAAAGGGACCTCATTGTTGAACTTTATTTTCATATCGAAACACGATTTCCTTGTATTGTTTTCGTTATTATTTATTTCTATTAAATTTGAATAATGTCGTCATTTCTTTGTGCTAATTTCCTGGTGAGATAAAGTTCAGGAATCTTAATCTAATGTGTTCGTATTGCTAAATATAGCAAGCCAATGAAATGACTCGCATTCAGCAATAGCGGCACCACCCGGATGAGAATTCAAACAAATGTCAATGTAGGCTATAAATAGCCACAAGTAAGCAGCCGTAGGTGATACAAGCATTTTATGCCAAAGGATATCAGGGTATATGATGGAGCTAGGGGGAAACAAATAAGCTGATGTAGCAGGATGCTGCTGAGCAAGTTCTAATGTTGCAGGACACTTTCTCACTTTTGACGACTAACAACACCGGCTGCCGACGATGTGTCAACATTATCAACCTAGATGGCGCCTTCTGACTTCCTAAGCAACGAGCAGGCGAACAAATGCCTTCTATGTCAAGGAAGTTCTGATTGTCAGTTGTGGATTACAGGAGTTTTTCAACTCTTGACTTCTCTTCCAAGAATGATAGGTTCCGTCCGTAGTAAACGAGCACCCGGCCCCTTGTCTTTTGTTCACTCGACAGAACTCATGCTCTCCTGACATATAAAGTGATATATGTACATATAATGTCATATACTAAAGTAATTGAGCTTAGAAGACATCAAACCAAACTTTATTTTCAAAAATGAGTTTTCTTGGCCAAAAAAAGTTTGTTTGAAAAATCCCCATAGCTGATGGCGGTGCCCGACGGAAGACCCCAGCATATTGTGTCTCAAACACAAATATTTTCTTTGGACAATTTTCCCATGACCTGATGGTGGTGCCCGGCTGAAGATCCACGACATATTGTGTCTCAAACACGAACATTTTCGTTGGACGATTTTCGCATGACCGACACTGAATACCCTGCATCAAAAAAGACATCAATAACTCTATGAATGTAAACCCCAAAGTTTATTCCCCTATGATTTTATGGTTTATGATACTCTATAATTGAACACTAAAGAAACAGAGTTTCCTCCATGATTCTTTTACTTATTACATTTTACTTATAACATTTTTGCGGCGCTTGATGTATCTTTATTTCTGTGAGGGCATATACAAAATGCGGCATTTGCTGTATCACTATTAGTTTTAGCGCATGTACATATTATACATAAAACTGAAGACAATTCATTCCTCTTGACAATGATATAAATATATTTGGAATGAGTCATTTGGTTATGTAGAGTGCCAAAGTTTATATGGACGCGGCACCTACCAGTAATGGAGAAACAAAGTGTGAAAGTTGTCCTTTTGTTGTGTCTTTATTTATTTGCACTCCAAAATTATCGGTGTATAGGGTTGAAGCCAAATGTTTTTTATTTATTATGATGTAAAATTTAACAAAAACCACTTAGGAAATAATTTAGTGCAAAAGAAAGGTACATGAAAATCGTGCTTCGGATCACATGATACGAAGAGCTGTGTCGCTATTAGTTTAAGAGCATATACATATTATACATCAAATTGAAGACAATTTATTCATCCTTGACAATTATGTAAATGTTTTTGGAATGCATTATTCTGATATAGAGATATAAAGTGCATTTGAACCATTGTTACAATACTATACTTATTTTTACTTTTAAAAAATCAATAGTGTTAAAACAATATCACGGTGTGCACTTTGTGCAAGCAGACTGCCTGCAATATGTATGACTGATGTTGATGCAGGAGATGCTGTGGTGGGATGGAGGCTGCACACGTCCTGGCTGCACACGCTGCTCTTGCGATGCTTCAAACACGAAAGTCATCAGGTGGTCAGGTGGGCAGTGGACACTGTTCTTTCCTTCAGCTTCACTCAACTACCCTTGCGTCAGCAGGGACAGCTACAGGTACATACTGAGTGGTAACTTATAGACATCCCCCAACTACCCTTGTAATTAGAGGGACAGCTACAGGTACATACTGAGTGGTAACTTATAGACATCCCTCAACTACCCTTGTAATTAGAGGGACAGCTACAGGTACATACTGAGTGGTAACTTATAGACATCCCCCAACTACCCTTGTAATTAGAGGGACAGCTACAGGTACATACTGAGTGGTAACTTATAGACATCACTCAACTACCCTTGTAATTAGAGGGACAGCTACAGGTACACACTGAGTGGTAACTTATAGACATCACTCAACTACCCTTGTAATTAGAGGGACAGCTACAGGTACACACTGAGTGGTAACTTATAGACATCACTCAACTACCCTTGTAATTAGAGGGACAGCTACAGGTACATACTGAGTGGTAACTTATAGACATCACTCAACTACCCTTGCGTCAGCAGAGACAGCTACAGGTACACACTGAGTGGTAACTTATAGACATCACTCAACTACCCTTGTAATTAGAGGGACAGCTACAGGTACATACTGAGTGGTAACTTATAGACATCACTCAACTACCCTTGTAATTAGAGGGACAGCTACAGGTACATACTGAGTGGTCACTTATAGACATCCCCCAACTACCCTTGTAATTAGCTGACAGATATTCTAATTTATAGATTTGGTGACAGTGTAACCCTTAATAAGGGCCACAGAGGCTACACCCTCAAAACTTTTTAGCCTCTTGTATTTCCAAAAGAAAAAAGGCCTAGTGAATCTTGTGTACAAACTACTTAGCTCATGAGGATTTTGATAAATTGAATTTGTGATCCTTTAACATCAATATGGTGACCCTGTGACCAGTTATATATATCAAATAAATCACACATGGCTGGATGAGCTACAGAGCAAATGGCTCTATCTTTATCAAATTTGGAATGCAGATACATAGTAACTTTAAGTGTATCATTATCATTAATTTTTATAATATTGATATAAAATTAGGCATTTTTTGGCAAAAAGTGGTGAGTTCTTAGAAAACTGCAGGATAGCCTATCCATAAAATGTTATTAGTGCAATGTCCATGAACAACTGTAATTAAAGTCTTAAATTTTTGTACCAGTCTTCATATGGGTGATAAGTGGCCACTAGTCGATGTGGGTGATGTTGACCTCACTTTCAAGGTCACTATGAGAATGTGCCCAATTATTTAAATGTTTAAACTGTAATTATTTGTTTGGTGTATTTTCCTGTTTAATTTCAAAATGCAATAAACAACATTTGCTTGTTTTTGAAGTAATTTCGTGAGACTGACATATAACTTTTATCACCCACCAAATACATTTTTTGGGGACATAGAAATGACCTCCCCCCATCCGTCCGTCTGTCCATGACCAGAACACAAAAAATATATGGCCTAGCTCAATGAAACTTGGTATGTGGAATAATCATAGTGTATATTGGAACCTTTTGGGGTTTTCAACTTCTTCCTATATTTATCTTTGGCTGCAACTAAGAATTTTGTATGAGGTCTAGAACTAAAAATCTGTAAGGCCTAGCTCATCGAAACTTGGTGTGTGCCTTTTGGATTTTCTACTTCTTCAGAATTGATTTCTTTGCGATTTTCATGGTAACAAAAGTCACAATACAGTTTCTGAGATTGAAACTTAAAATCTTAACGCTAAGCATAATGAAACTGATGATCTTAAACAATTGTCTTCTGAAGGATTAATGAATTACCAATGATCTTCAACTAAAAATATGAGCTATTGAGCGTTTATGAAAGAATGCAGCTTCTATACTGTGTTCAACATATCACACATGGTGGGGGATATAGCTGACTGTGTCTACTTATTATTTATCTTCTCTTCAGCTTATTGATGATAGATTTTATGAACCAGACAACACATTTTACAAGTTTGTGGTCATGTTGAAACTTGACTTTTTGCAGTGTGTTAAATCAGTTTTGAGTTATGAGTACCTTTAAAGGATAATAACAATTAAATAAGACATGAAAGGCTCACTTCTGTTGAAACTCTGATGTGTGTTCACCATTCAAGCTCATTCCTAAATTGCTGTTGGGGTCTTGGTCATGTTTGTGATTATTACTTGTTCTTGATTGCATTCATATTGCTTTTCTGCATATTTTCAGCTGTCATTCTCAATTGCAGTAATATTGCCCAAATGTAAAATTCATCATAAATGTTGTAAAACACATTATGATTTTTAAACAGATCTATTATTTTGCATATGCGATCTATTAAAAGTCCAATTTGTTTGCAGTTTCTGTCTGGGAAGTTTTTGTACATATTTCAAGAGCTGAAACTTTATGTCAGGTGAGTTGAGGCCAAAAATGTTGTTTTTCAGGTAAATGTGTAAAAGAATTCACATTTCTAATAGATGAAACTTTTGACTGAGCTTTCTTGACTAATGAATGGCAAACGTTGGATAAAAATTGGGAAATTTGCTCACATGCATAGACATCTATGGTCAGTCTTTCAGTGTTTTGTTCAAGTTTTTATTTTATGATGCAGGCCACAGGCCCAAAACCTGCCCTTACAAAAATGCTCATGTTTTGGCCTAAAACTAGGACTCTATGGATGTCTCCCCATAAGTAAATAACTTGTGTTCTGTCCATTCTTCTTCAGGAGCATATCCCTAAATTTATGGATGCTTGCTACCCATATTAATACGAAAATAATGTGCCTTTAAGTAATTTTTGCAGGAAGTGGAGCTGTGTCAGCTGTGCTTGATAGTTGTATGTGGGATATAGTCGTCACCCTGTCCGTCCATCCGTACATATGTAACATTTCCATCCCAGACCAGAACTCAGAAACTGTGCATGAGGTCTTTCTTAAACTTTGAATGTGCATTGCCCACCTTCTGAAGTGGTGCTGTTTGAAACTTTTTGGAATTCTGAATTTTTTAGAAAATGAATTATCCATGGAAATGTGTTGAATAACAGAAGTGGTTCCTTTCAATATTTCTAGAAAATTGTTTTTTATTTATTTCATTAGAAATTTGTTGAAGAAGGACTCTACATGAGCAGAACTTGATAACCTCTCATTTTGTCTTTCTTAAAATTTGCATGTATAAAACTAACTTACTGAAGTAGAGCCTTTTTTTATATTTTCATAAATTATTTAATTATATTATTTTATGCAGATAGCTTCATTTCTGGGGCTGAACTCCAACACTGCTTATCATATCTACCTGAAATTCTGAACTCAATATTTTTATCAGAGTTTTTTTTTTATTGTTTTACAATTACAAGAATTACAGATTATTGAGGACCAGTGGCATGTGTCATAGCTTTCTCTAGTGCTTAAGAAACCATCTGAAACTCTGCCTCATTAACTGCAACCAGTTCTAGTTTTGCACTTGATATAGGAGGAATGAGACCTAATGACCTTTCTATATTTACTACATATACAAGGTGTTCATGACATGAGCAAAATAAATCATTGTGTAGGTTGTTCAGGTTAAGAAATGACATGTTATTACTCACCCGTGTAGAGAACTGCAGTGTAGTATTTATATGGCGATATTAAACTAATATTAAATGGAAGGTCGTTTAGTATCCTCTATCTAAGGCTGAAAATGTGTAAGTCTTCTCATGATTGATGTTACATATAGGCCCCCTGGTGTCACATATGGTGCCTGCCCTCCTGTGGGAAGTCAACTTGTTGCCTTCTTCTCCAACTGTCTTCAAGCACTGCCGACCTCAGAAGAACAAAGTGAGTAATTCTTTTAAATGGGCCAGTTCAAATTGTGTCCATCTCATGACTTTGTAACTAAAAACAATTTCAAATCAATTCAATTTGTCATATAAATTCAGAAATATGTAAAGATGTATCATTATGTCGCCCATCCAAAAGGATGTTTTTGGTTGTGTTTTCATCAATGTCAGCGTCGGCATTCCCATAATTATTGTTTCCAGAGCATTACTCTTACACTAGTTCACCAATCATCACCAAATATTGGTTTACTGCTCCCAATTGGTATATGTGCCTTTTGAGGGTCTGAATATCTTTTCAATATTATTTATTCTGTTTCATGGCAAAAATTGGACCTTGTCTCCATTCCAGTTTCAGTTTCCATTCATTTCTGGAGCATATTTCTAAAACTACCTGACCAATTATCACCAAATTAATGCAAATGTGGTATACTGCCTCTCCATAACATGTTTAGGTGCGTTTTGGGTATATGACCGTCTTTCAGTGTTTGTCGTTGTTTACAACTTGGACTTTGTCTATAAATTAAAGGTTATGTTTTGCTATCATCAATATAAAACAACTTTGAGAATACATGTTACAATCTGTTTTTACGAAAAAAATAGTTTCCAATTATTAACTATTTTGAGAATATCTTCTGAAAGTTTTGTTTATTTGGGGAAAAGTGATGAATTTGTAAGAAAAATGTTAACACGTTTAGTTCCGCTCATCAGCATCTAAACTAATCATCTAATTTTGATCAAATTTAGTATGAGCATGCATAATTACATGAATGTGTGTCATGATTAATGATTTTGAAAATATTTTTGTAAAATTTTGGGGTTTTTTGGGGAAAAAAGGAGGACTGTTTAAAAACCTGTCCTTCTCATAATTTCTAAGCTATTGTTTGCCAATTCACAAAGACCTCATTAATTTAGGAGCTCGTAGTGCATACGACCTTGTTACGACCCTCTTACGACATGCCCATCCATCCATGTCTTACATAGGTGTCATAACTCCAGGTCATACGTCATGTAAGAAGTACTTGGTTGCATAGCAACATATGGTCTCGGCAGAACGGGCACCTTTTTTCCAATTCGTACAAATAATATCTTGTCTATACAACTAGTGTTTGTTAGTTTTTTAAATTTTGCGATTACAAATTGAATACACAATTCAAAAGGCAGATTCTTGAGCTTACCAAAATGTTTGCATTCTATGGGAAATTGCAGTCACTAAAATTAAATAATTTTTGGGTAAAATCAGTGAGATTTGAACAATTGACTTTGGTGCCTAATAAAGAATTTTATTTTTAACCCTAAAGCATGAATTACATCCTTTCAACTCTGTCGCGTAATGTGAATATACAATATAACACATTAAAACACCTTGTTGCGGCTTCCTTAACCCCGTTGATGTAAACTGTCATCGGATATGATTAATGACAACTTGAGTATCATTTAGATGGCCTCAGACGAAACACTAGTAAGTCAATAATGTCAATGTTTTTAATTAATTCAGGCCAAATTGAAACGTTAGTAAAATATCGACTATAGCATTTTCAGCTTTTAGCTATAACCTAGGCTATATGATTTTCATATCAAGCATTTAAAGACATGCTTTTAATGGTTTAGGAAAATAATATACGCCATTACATCCTGCACGGGACATAATATTATCCCAAGTCCTTGAGTTTGATTTCTTCATGAATACAAACATCGTATGATACTATGGCTGTAGGTTTTGATTACTGTATGTTTTCTTCAATTTCCAAAAGATAGATCTTGTTTGCAGGAATATTCAAAATATGATATTCTCAATTATGTATGAAATTTATATTCAATAATTCATTAGAAATTGAAGAAGAATATGACCAGGCCATTCTGATTCATCAATTCAAATACTATCACATTCTCCAACTAACAAGCAGAAATCAAGGATGAGTTACTCGTAATTCTAAGTAAGTACAATAGGGTAATTTGTTTTTAATGTACATGTACAGCAAAGCATTAAGTTAACCTTGGTGAAAACATTTTGATAAATCTGCTTTCTTTTGTTTCTAAAAGCTTATTGTTATAAAAATCTAATTTATACTTTGGGAAAACTGAAAAATGCCCATTTACACACTCAGCTAAATGTTTACTCAATGGAATTGTACAGTTTTTTGGATGATTAACCCTTCCGTTGCTGAATATTATTTTGACCAGTTTTGCCCCCGTGGCTGAATTTTCCAGCACTCGCCTCGCTACGGTAATAACGCAATTAGCCCCTGTGGCTGAATTATTTCGCACCGTGAGTCGCGGCTGTTTTTTCGATAAATGGTGTATTCACATGGCGGATTACGGGTGAAACTGACCGTTCGATACAAAAGTAGCCCGCCAATCCCGTACACAAATGAACGATCTTTATCCGACACTTTGAATGAAATTTTTATCTTACCTAGAACGGTTTCTATTGCAATATGAAGATTGTCTTTATTTAGAGTTACGGAAAATCCTTAGATATAATCGCACAATTAATTTTTTTATATGGAATTGAAGATACATTATTCCTCTTTACGATGATATATATCTTTTTACAATGCGACCTCTAGTTAGATTTCTACAATTATCTAAAGATTGTCTTTATATCCGGCTGAATAAAATCCCTAATACTTAGCGCGCATACATGTATTATATATGGAATTGTAGACAATTTATTCTTCTTTATGATGATAAAAGATTGTTAGAATATGTCACCCTGTTCAAAAGATATACGCCGCGAAAGATGGTTGGGGGTACCCCGAGGATGCTCCGACATAACGGGATTTTTAGCCATAACTAATTCTCCCTTGGGCAGTCTGGCATCAGTACGCTAATTAGTACCGTTATACCCCAGGGGCACCCCCGAGGCACCAGCATGCGAGTGCCAGTGTTCTAAGCACCAGCGTTGCTTCCTGCTGTACCGATCCTCTCGGCGCATGCAGTCACACGCGGGCGAACATTCCGAGATAATAAAATCAATCATTCTATACGCACGCCGCATCGTTATTTCTTGCTGGGCATGTACAAATTATACATGGAAATAAAGATAAATCTTTCGTTCTTACGACTGTGAAAAAATAATGAAAAGGTGCCAACTGGTTCAAAAGATATGAAAAACGAAAGAGTGATACCCTCAACTACTTGAAAACAAATTTTGATAAGCGTTCTATTTGCGACACCAGTCGCATCATCCACCGCTTCGTTATTATTGACTGCGCATATGCATATTATACATGGAATTAAAAACAATTATATTCCCTTGAAATAGGTGAAAAAAATATAAAAAAGTATAAAATAGTTCGGGAGATATGAACCGCGAAAGAGCGACACCCTCAACTACTTGAAAATAGATTTTGACAATCGTTTTATTTGCGACATTTGTCGCAGCACTCGCCGCACCATTTTTATTAATTGCGCACATGCATATTATACATGGAATTAAAGATCATTCTTTCCTTTGAGAAAGGTGGAAAAAAGTTTTAAAAGTGCCAAATAGTTCGGGAGATATGAACCGTTAAAGAGGGGTACCCTCAGACATTTGGGGAAAAAAATTGATAATTGCGACATTTCTCGCATTATTTGCCGCTCCTTTATTATGTGTTGCGCACATACACATTTCATAATGAATCAAAGCCAGTTCTTTTCCCTTTACGATGATGTAAATAGTATGAAGTTTCGCCACACGATTCTAAGAAAACAAATTGCGAAAGATCGGGGGTAGGTTCGTGATGCGGCTCGTATCGAACGTCCAGTGACAGCTCACATTGACTTTCTCTGTCTCTTTTACGACTTAAAAAAAAGATTATTTTATTGACAATAAGTATTTTATATTACACTTATTCACCTTATTGATGTGAAGAATAAACTTTATAAGGAGAGTAACGCTCATCCACACTTCTGCTTCTTTCTTCTTTCTTCAATCTTCTTGATTATCCCCCTCATTTTCCTTCTCTGACATCAAACTGATATAAGCTTTAGTGCAATCTTGTGACGTGTGATAAATTCTGAAACATGGTGCTGCACATAGAGCCACATTACACTCGCTACATTCGAAAGAAGATTCTTTGCCTACCCTTTTCTTCTTTCGAACTGGCTGATTTGTTTCTTCGAATTCCCTTCGACGAAGTTCTCTATTCGCTTTGGAGCAAACAACACACATGCGTGTGAGGTTTTTCTTCTTTCCAACAGGCTGAATCTTTGATGGAAAGTGACGACCATGGAGTCGCAAGACACTATCGTCGCTCGTGCTCGGCCGGCCGCGAGGACGTCTGCGCAGGGAGGGCACTTTTTCTGTTTCGGCGAAGGTGATCATATGCTGCACCAAATCTTTTCTAAATTGACGGCTTGTTTTCAAAGTTTTTCTTCTGAGAATTCTTTATAGATAATGTAAGAATTCAACATGGCAACGTTCAACACATGAAACCACACGCGCTTCCACCATTTAAGAGTTTTCATTTTGAACGGGGTGTACGACAGCATCTGGTCCGCCCGATCCACACCTCCCATATATTTGTTGTATTCGTGCACAATACGTGGTCTCGTATTTGCTTCCCCAGTCACTCGGTTCTTCTTTCCTGTCTCTACAATTTCGGCGTCTTCTAAGGTTGACATGAGCAACACTGACTTCCTGTCCTCATACCGCAAAACGAGTAGGTCTTGATTGTGATAGACTGTCATATCCCCTTTCTTCTGATTCTTCTGTGCCTTCTTTAGCTTTTCAGGAATGCCTTTGCGATTCCCTCTCAAAGTTCCCGTCGCACCAGTTCCCATTTCCCACAAGTTTATATACAATGCCACCGAGGAATAGAAATTGTCCATGAACACATGATACCCTTTCCCAGCATATTCCTTCACCAAGTCCATGATGAGATCATACGTTTTCCCACCAACAGAAACAGCTTCATTTGTTTTTCCAGTGTAGAGTTTGAACTTGCAAACATAACCATTTGTTGAGTCGCACAACATGTAGGCCTTTATCCCATACTTCTTCGGCTTGTCGGGATTATATACTTTGAAACTCAGATTGCCTTTCCAAGGCACCAACCCTTCGTCAACACAAATGTTTTGATGCGGCTTATAAACTCTGGAAAAACGATGCACGATGCGTTGGTACAGATAGCCAAGTTTATTCATTGGTGAAAAATGCGGAGTGTTTCGTCCCGGCATTAGGTTGTTATCATTCGAATGTAGATACGTTAGCAGTAGCCAGAACCTGTCGCGGGGCATGCACTTGGAAAAGAAGGGCGTCGACGTAACATCACTTGTTGACCAATACTCAGAAAAGTTTCTCTGTACAACCAGAGACATTGCTATTGTCATTGCAATGAATACTTTCATTTCTTCGGCATTCGTATCATACCAGTGCCTCAACCGTGAACAGGGTTTCAGAACCTTATCATCGACCTGTTGGTGGAAGTATCTGTTGGTTTCTGCTGCCAATGATCCATAATCATCTTCATGAAAAAACAGTCCGAAAAAGTCTACAGGTTGCGGGTTATCAGGCAATTCTATGAACCGTCCTAATCCCGTTGCGCCAGTAAAATGCAATTCGACACGTCCACGTTGCCTCGGCCCCTCTTCCCAGCGATCCATAAAATTATCATGGTCATCAAAATGTGTGTCCATTTCATTATATTGCTCGTCAAAGCCACTGAACTCTTCCTCTGTGGAAGTACCAGTCGTAGCAGTTTCACCCGTACCAGCTAATATGTCTCTTGCAATGTTTCTTATTTCTTGATCACTATCAATGTCACTTTCACTATCACTGTCACTGTCACTATCACTCTCATCAGTTGATTCCATATCAGAAGCTTCATCGGCATGGACCTCGTTGATGAAGTCGTCGTCGCTAGACGTTGACGGACCTTCCCAACTCCTGGTTCGCGGCCTCTTGGCCTTAGGCATCTTTCACATCAATCTGTAAATGATTGAAAATAATTTAGGCACACGCAAGATATAATAACATCAACACATGACCTGTTGTACAGAGAAATTCAATGTGAGCTTCATGGACATTCAATTGCCACATTTTGTAAGTGTTTATAACAAATTTGCCGTTGCGCGCCTTTGGCGCCAGCGGTCATCAATAATCCGGACATTTTCTAATTGTCCTGGCGAAAGCCGGACATTTTGTTTCCTGATTTGCAAAAATAACAAATCAGGACAAATTCTAACATTGCTGGACAATTTCTAACTTTCGGACAACTTTTCACAATCCAGCCGAACAAGTTCTAATGTCGCCGGACACTTTCTAACTTTTGGACGACTTTTCACAATCCCGCCGAAGGTGCCGATGGCACCGACGGCCGCCGACGTTGTATCAACATTATCAACCCTGATGCCGCCTTCTGACTCCTATGCAACGAGCCGGCGAGTCGCGAACAACTGCCTTCTACGTCAGGAAAGTTCTGATTGTCAGTTGTGGATTACAAAAGTTTTTCAACTCTTGACTTCTCTTCCGAGAATGATAGGTTCCACGGGCCTATCTGTCGGGACGGCCGTAGTCAACGAGCACCCGGCCCCTTGTCTTTAGTTCACTGGAAGGAACTCATGCCATCCCAACATATATAGCAAACTATTTAAAACATCGGAATGCTACCAAACTTTTTTTTCAAAAATGAGTTTCCTAGACCAACAAAAATTTGGCAGAAAAAAACACATACCTGCTGGCGGTGCCCGGCGAAAGTCCGCTGAAATTTTTTTTCTCGAACACGAACATTTTCGTTGGACACATTTTCTCATGACCTGATGGCAGTGCCCGGCGAAAGATCCCCGACATATTGTGTCTCAACCACAAACATTTTCGTTGGACAACTTTGCCTTGACCTGATGGCGGTTCCCGACGGCATCCCCGACATACTGTGTCTCAACCACAACATTTTCGTTGGACAATTTTCCCATGAACTGATGGCGGTGCCCGACGCAAAAATCCCCTAACTCAAAAAAGACATCAATAACGCTATGAATGTAAATCCAAAAGATTTTTTTCCTTCAACTTTCATGGTTTATAAAACTCTATAATTGAACACTAAAGAAACAGGGTTTCCTTCATAATTTTTTTTACTTATTACATTTATTTATAACATTTTAGCGGCGCTTGTTGAGTCTTTATTTCTATATGCGCATAAACAAATTGTATATCAAATTGAAGAGAATTTTCTGCTCTTTACGCTGATACCAAACGTTGTTGAGCGCGCCACTTGGTTACAGAAATACGAAATGCGAAACTTGCCAAATTTGCGGCACTTCTTGTGCCTTTATTTTTGTGTGCGCATGTATGATCAATATATTGAAATGAAGAACAACGTTCCGTCTTTATTTAGACGTAATATTAATCAAAATCCGCCAAGTGGTATAGAAAATATCGAGTGCCAAAGAAAGGTACATGAAAATCGAACTTCAGATCACATGAAAAGAACCTTTTGTGCGGCGCTTGCTGCATCGTCGTTTGTTTTAGCGCATGTACATTTTATATATCACTTTGTAGACAATTTATTCCTCTTGATAATGATATAAATGGTTTTGAAATGTGTCATTTGTACACGGGGATATGAAGTGCCAAAGTTTCCCTATTTGCGTCACTAACGGAATTGCGAAGTGCGAAAGTTGTTCTTTTTACGGCACTTGTTGAGTCTTTATTTATTTGCGCGCATAATAATTGATATAGGGAATTAAAGACAATTCATTTGTCTTTATAGTGATGTAAAATTCAACAAAATCTTTTTCACGGTGTAAAAGAAATTCATTGTGAAAGAAAGGCACATGAAAATCGCGCTTCAGATCACATGATAAGAAAGTCAGCAAAATTACCTTTTTGTGCGGCGCTTGCTGTATCTTTATGAATTGTTGCGCATGTACACATTTTACATGGAATTAAAGACAATCTTTTTCTCTATCTTGTGATATAAAAAATGTCAAAATATGTTGAGCACATCATGAGAAAATTGGTGTGACAAAACAGTGTAAAACTAAAAATATATAAAAATCACCTTTTTTGCGGCACATGCGGTATCTTTATTTCACGAGGCGCACATATGTTTTTTACATCGAATTAAAGACATTTTTTTTCTCTTTCAAATGATCCCACCTATATTGAAATCCGCCCAAGGGTTCAGAACATAGGGCGTGCGATAGGAAGGCGTGCATAGGGTCAAAATGCACGCGTCTCAGTAAATGATAGCATGCGCGGGTCGGTAAGCTCGTGCGAGAGGGTAGAAAGTGCCCACAGGCTATTAGCACGTGCGGCGGGGAGTGGGGAAAAATTGAGTGATTTTAACGTTTATTTTCGGTACGATAAACATTATCAATACTCTCATAACTTTCGGAGCATGTTCGTGCATTATTTAGAACACCAACGAAACAAAACACGGTTGCTTAGCGACAGCCGGAACGAAAATACAAGCGTTGAACTGAGACTACTGCTAGGCAATAAATTTCCGGGCCCCGCTACCGAGACCCGCAGTCATAATTAGTTAGTGTGAGAAAAATAGAGTGTGCTACTCGCATCCCGCTAAGGGGACTTGCGGGCAAAGCTAATTTCATCCCGGAATATTCCGGGATCCGCATCTTAAGGGTTAATCTGACATCTGTGTAAATTCATGCGAAACTTCATTTCAGTTTTTCCGATGTATTTTTCATTGCATCCAGAGCATGTGATAACATAAACAACATTATTACTGTTACAACTAAGATTTTGTCTTACAGAACATACTTAACTTTTATTCATAATTACAGAAGAGCCGACTATGATATTTAAGACAACGTGAACTGCTGCATTTAGTTACAGTTGGTTCTACATCAGTTGAATCAAATTTGGATGAAGTTAACAACTTAAGATTTTTAGGTTGTTTAAGACTGTTCACAATTTTTGTTTTACATAAAACTATCTATAGAATAAGATGGTTGGAACGTTCCGACTCTAAGATTTTGTTCACTTGAAGGAAAACATGCTCTCCTGACATATGTAGCAAAATGTTTCACACTCCTTAATAACACCACACTTTATTTACCATTCTGAGATTATCCACAATGGAAATTGACATCGGAAAATTATCCTTTCCCCATGGTGATTTCTGTTACCAGATGTAGGATCTCCTTAAAAACATTGTAAGTCAAGTGGTTTGAAGGATATTTAGTGCAAACGAAAGGTACATAAAAAGCGTTTTTTGTATCACTATTTGTTTGATATATACATTATATTCATCAAATTGAAGTCAATTTATTTCTCTTGACAATGATATAAATGTTTTTGGTATGCATGTCATTGGTTACAAAGAGATAAAGCGTCAAGTTGCTCTTTCCACGGCAATTACTGTGTTTATATTTTGTGTGTGAATGTACTTTTTAATATGGAATTGAAGACAATCTTTTCTTTGTTATTGTGATGCAACAGTTATTAAAATGTGCCAAACCATTAAAAAGATATGATGAACTTAAGGAAAGTAGATGACAAAATCACCACTCAGTTTACAAGGATGGAAGAGCCAAATTAGCTTTTGACTGTCTTTGGTTATTTTTGCAAACTCAAGAGTATGTGTGGTTTACTTCTTGCGTGCATGGCTATGTTGATATATCCCCCCCCCCCAATAGGTACCGGAGTGTTTGAGACTAGTGTATATTCCTATATTTGCAGGTACATGGCTGTGTGCGGTGCTGCAGACGATTCTCTCCTCCACTTGGGGTTCGATACCACTTTACTTCCTGACACGGGCCTTGGCTGCTCTGCCTCCGTCCCCGATTCTTGCTGCATCAGCTCTTCGTCTTATCAAGTCAGTACACATGATAACTCTACTGTAAAGATGTGCATGTAATCTATTAATACCATTTTTCTTCAATCAGTAGAAATCAGAGTGAGTCCATTATCTGTTAGTCATTTCCCACTTCTCCTCCCCAACTAATGCACTGTGGTAAGCATTTTCTCTGAAACCTTAACACTTAACTAAGAAAGCCCACATTTTTAGATTGTTATTTTTGGAGACTCAAAATTGTAGATTTTGTCTTTTAAAAGCCACCCTCTAATCTTCTTTCATCTTTTACCCTGAAATTGATAACATTAATTAGGAATTTAAAATTTTGAGAATGTCATATCTTTGTTGGATTGATACCAAGATGTGTAAATTTCATTGTTCTACTCCATGAAATAAAGCAGATAAAACATTTTAAGAGCTTTGATATAAAAATTTGTGTAATCATATTGCTGTGGTAATAGCATTCAAAGCCCAATTTCATTTTTGTAGTATAATTCAAAGCAGAATATGAGTTTGTGTCCAGTGAATGATGCATCTGGTTACCTGCATTTGAGGCTGAGCCAAGTGTTCAATGTTTAGCTCATTTGCTCAAAAATATAAGATTCATTTCATCAAATGTAAAGGAATAAAATGATTTTTACCTCATGTAATCTAATTGCAATGTGATCATTCAGCTGTATCAGCTTTTACACACATAATTTGTTATCTCCCCCTATTGTTTGTTTCTGGGGCCAAACATGGGGTCAGCAATGGCTTGATCAGAAGTTCTTTAAGACAGTCACTGTTTTTTTAATTCATGTTTCTTTTCTTCATATACCATTGAAACAATATACAAGTATTTGTTTTCAAAATTATTGTGAAATCATGGTAATAACAAGCAGTTCAAACAAACTGCTAATTACTTTTTACATAAAATTTACCTTTTTACAAGGTATGATAAACAATAAACAATGCTAAAGTACTTGAAATGTACTTATAATTTTAAGTACTTCCATAGTTTACTTAAGTACAAGTACAAATAATTTGTAAAAATAATTAAAAGTACTTATGTACATCAAGTACATTGAAAATTGTACATTAGTACAAAAGTTAGTTCAAAGTATCCAATCTAGTTCACAAATATGATTAAATCTCAAATCAAGTTTTTATTTCTCCTGGAACAAGTTTTTAAAACTTCTAACCGTTTTCATTATCAATGATTTATGTATCCACTTTGTGTACACATAAAATGCACTTTAAATTTGAGCCTGGAGTCAATTCCACAAACATTCAAGTATTACCTTTAGTTCCCGCCATATGAATCCTACATCCAGCGCATGCACCTTTGAGATTTATATATCATTCTCTCCCAACAGAGGTAGCTCCGTCATAAATTTTTATACAACCTCTGTCTGAATACAAAGGTTTCTCGGTCTTCTGGCACTCTCCCCTAGCGGGACAATATTGCAACTTAAACTACCTGGCTATATTTCAGCCAATGAAAACAACGAATGCATGAATAACATATTTTATGTCACACATGCCTGTGCAATGAAACAGTCGGAAAATGAGGCATTTGTGTACTGTAAAGATGACCCAAAGTGCAAGGTGCATATTCGAATAAAGTTTAGCTTTTGGGAAGCTTACGGAAATAATTTAAGCGATTTGAATGATACCTTTTGAAAAGGCATCGCTGATTGCACAACTATTTTTGATTGCATCCAATCAGCGTTCTACATTTCATGCACAAGAAACCTTAGAATTAAGACAGAGGTTTTTTGACGGAGCTACATCTGTTAGGAGAGAATGTTTATATATGGGAGTAATGACAACACACACTCCATTATGTGTGTTCAGAAATCATCAAAATGCACAACAGGGTTGAGAATATATAGTGTGCATTGCATTGCCATAGGGAGGAAAGCATTTTAAGTCCAAATACAAAATTGGAAAATCTCCCTCTTTGCATCACATGCTGTATTTTCAAATATTTGTGCTCGTATGCAAATCATATATTGTTACTATAGATCTGTTTTTAAAATATTGAGTGTTTTACATCAAGTAATTTATTATAAAGCATAGAGCTTCAGCGCACTACCTGTGTTTTCTTTTATAAGATTAACATTTGTTTTATTCATGAGGGACGTGCTGGTGAGGCTGATGACAACCCTGGAGCCCTTGCCCAAGGGTGCTATACAGTGCAACCTGCTGCAAACTGTGCTACACCTGACAGACACGGTATGAACCTTCTATGTGTCACTATGTCATTCCTCTCAGTCTTTCCTTTGTTATACAGGTACCTTGGCATTGAGGATTGTGAATTGTAGATTTTGTGATTCTGTGGCTATTACTATATGGACCCCTAGGGCAATGCCCAAATAACTATTTTCACCTGGGTGTATTTTCAGAAGGAAAAGGTCGAGAAAGCTTGGGAGATGAGATATATTATCATATTATTTTTAAGAATGACACTGAAAGGTCCAATGGGCTTATGACACGGCAAGACGTCCAGCATTCGTCCGTCCGTCCATTCATGCGTCTGTAAACTTTTTGCTATTTTATCTTCTTTTTCAAAACCATTGACTCCCAAAATCATAAATAAGGGCCACAAGGACCACACCTTAAAACCTTCTTTAATCTTATCCACAAAACAAGAAGCCTTGAAAGCTGAAACCTTGTGTACATACTCATTTGCTAATGGGGATTTTAATTTATAGATTTGGTGACCCTGTAACACCTAATTAGGGCAAGGGGACCACGCCCAAAAAACCTATTTTCATATTCTTCACCAAAGGAAGAGGCCTGGAAAGCGTAAACCTTGTGCTCTGAAAACCTATTTTCATCTTCTTCTCCACAAGCAAAATGCCTAGAAAGCTAACACCTTATGTAATTCTCCTAAGCAAATGGGAATTATGATTTATAGATTTCATGATTCTGTGGCCCCAAAATGGTGACACTGTGACCATTTGTAAAATGAATTATGGATAGAGAGCTACAGAGCCAATGGCTCTATTTTAATCATTTCCGGTCATAGAGCAGACCTGATTTTGTCACCTCTGATTTATATGTTAGATAATTAGGAAGTACTTATATGTCTATAATAGGGTCTGGTGCCTGTGTTCTACTACAACTACAGATATATTATGTTTCAGAATGCGGTGAGTGTAGAAGAAATTGCAGGTCTACTGGCTGTGTTAGAGCGACGGGAGAGTCTAATGCGTGGAACATGGCTGTGGGGAGAAGTTGTGTCTTGGCTCAAGCAAACCTCTCAGAAGGGTCAGCATTGGACGGCAAGCAGTGTCTGTGCTACTATCAACACAATGGTCACTGAGTTTTTGGACGAAAATTCTGGTAGCTTTGTTATCTTCTTATTTTCTTGAATGGAACTGTGTGAAAAATCATTGCTCCATCATCATGCTGCAAATTTAATGTCCATTGTGAAATGCTTTCTTCTCCCATTATTGTACATGATATTCATTTGCTTAGACCAATGTTTAAACTGAGATACAATGATTTTACTTCTTTCTGGTTTGTAATTGAAATATAAATGCTCTTTGTGATTCTCTTTCTTGTTTGACACTAACATTGTTTGACATGAATCGATACAATATTTGACTTAGATCATATGTTATCTGAACATGGGTACCGTATTCGACATGATTAGCGCCCAGGGCACTTAAAGAATTGGTAAAAGGGGGCGCTAATTAAAACGATAAAAATTGTCTTCAAGTTTAGTTTTCGAGTTTTCTTACGATACACATGTCTTTGAAATATGGTTTTGTAACTTTTATCATTTTGATGGTGGCTTGGGGTCATGAAATACCCTGTATTCTTCACTTTAGTGGAAGTAAAAGACTTATTGCAAGACTGAAAAACCTTCTTCAATGAATCGGCAAGGTTAGCAATGTTGAGAGGTGGGCGCTAAATCAGGACGCATATTGTTCAGTCAAAAACGTGTTGGGATGGCGCTTATAGGGGAGTGGGCGGTTATTAAGACGAATACAGTATATTGCAGTCATTCCAAGCTGTCCATTCCTCTTTTTTATTTTTAAAGAAAAAGGACAATATTCAACTGAAATTTAAAGTTTTCTTAATTTATAATATTGAATATATTTCAGACTCTGGCATTAGCAACTCAGTTTATCTCACCAAGATGAGCAGGCTCCTGGTGCTGGCAGCAGATGCAGATTTACTCCTTGTCCAAGAGGGATCTTTTCAGGGTAGGACACTAACATTTCTTTACACACCTACCCAAAGAAACTCCTTGATGTTGTCACCCTAAATAGGATGAACATTCACAAACCTATCTGCAGCAGATAGGACACATATATTCAAAGACATATTTACCTGAGATAAAACACACACATTCACAGACCTACCTACCTTAGAGAGCACACACATTCACAGACATGTTTTCCTCAGATAGAACACATACTCACGGACATACCTAATACAGATAGGACACACACAATCTCAGACATATCTACCCCATATAAGATTCAACCCTTCACAGACCTATCTACCCTAGATAGACCACATGCATTCACAGATTTACCTAGCCTAAATAATATTCATACATTTACAGACAAACCTTCCCAAGATAGATTATACACATCCACAGACCTATCTACCCAGATAGAACACACACATTCATAGACCAATCTACCCCAGATAGGACACACACATTCACAGATCTATAATCTCCAGATAGGACACACACGTTCACAGATCTATAATCTCCAGAAGAACACACACGTTCACAGATCTATAATCTCCAGATAGAACACACACGTTCACAGATCTATAATCTCCAGATAGAACACACACGTTCACAGATCTATAATCTCCAGATAGGACACACACATTCACAGACCTATAATCTCCAGATAGGACACACATGTTCACAGATCTATAATCTCCAGATAGAACACACACGTTCACAGATCTATAATCTCCAGATAGAACACACACATTCACAGACCTATAATCTCCAGATAGAACACACACATTCACAGATCTATAATCTCCAGATAGAACACACACATTCACAGATCTATAATCTCCAGATAGAACACACATTCACAGACCTATCTACTCCAGATTGGACACATACATTCACAGACCCATCTACTCCAGATTGGACACACACATTCACAGACCTATCCATACCCAGATTGGACACACTCATTCACAGACATATCTGCCCAAGATACCCCCAGACAAACAGTAGGTATTAATGAGGATTCTGGCTAAAGGGAGCCTAAAGGCTATTTTTTTCCATTATCCATAAAAGAAGGTACATACATACATACATACATACATACATACATACGTATGTACATATATATGAAAAAGTACCCTCAGAAGCCTCATTTATTCGTACTCAAACATTTACAGGACTCACACATTTACAGACCTTTCTACCCCAGATATACCACACACTCCTTGACATATCTACCGCATATAGAACACAGGCTCCTTGAGATATCTACGCCAGACACAGGCACACCTACATATCTACCCCACATAGAAAATATGCTTCTGGACACTTCTTCATATTGGACATGCACACTTCCCCATATAGAACACAAGTACCCGGACAGGCTTCCCAACAAAGGACACAACATTCAGTAGTCCACAAACATTTTGAACTGTTGCACTCTAGGGGATTAATTTTTTAACTTAACTTGCCTGAAAGGCCTAATGGGCTTATTGTATGAAATGCCTTCGTTGTCTGTCCGTCCATCTGTCCGTAATATTTTCGCAATTTCATCTTCTGCTCCAGAACCTTTGACTCAGGAAATCTGAAATCGTGTACAGACTCCTCGCTTTATAGATTTGGTGACCCTGTAACCCCAATTAAGGGCCACAGGGGCCATGCCCTAAAAACCTATTTTCACCTTTATCTCCAGAAGAATAAGGCCTAGAAAGCTGAAACCTTGTGTACAGACTTCTTAGGTGATGGGGATTCTAATTGATAGATTCTGTAATAATTTTTAGATAGCAGGATGAGCAACAGAGCCAATTTCCCTAGACCACCGCCACTCCCCCTCTATGATATGAGCGTGCCAGGGATTGTCCCTAAGACCCTAAACTCATTTGCATAGGCAGGCATAATATATGTACGAGGGGAAGTCAATAAGTATATAGAAGTTGATATGAAACAGAAGCCAATGATTGTGAAATTTATTTTGTTTTCAATATTATCATGCTGGACCTCGATGCATTTTGCCCATTTATCTTTGAGACTGTCTATGCCCTTGAGGTAGAAGTCTTTGATTGGCCCCTCAGCCACACCTCAGTAGCTGCCTTGAGTTCATCATCAATGCCAATTCTTGTCTCACGCAAGTCCCTTGGGCCAGATCTGGACTGTAGGGGGTTAGTTAAGTTGTTCAAAGCCACATTGTTGAAGTGCAGCCTGTGCAATACGTCTCATGTGCACTGGAGCGTTGTCATGAAGAAGCATTACTCCAGCAGTCAACATCCCGCACGTCTCCTCTTGACAGCTGCTCTCAGCTCTCAGCTCTCAGCTCTCAGCTCTCTCTTTAGATGGTTTATTGTCTATAAGTATTATGTCCCTTGAATCCCAGAAAATGGTCGCTATGATCTTGCCAGCAAAAGGCCAAGTTCTGAACCTCTTGAGTGCAGGAGAGTGCTTATGTTTCTATTGCATTGATTCTTGCTTGGTATCAGGATCTGAGTTATGAATCCATGTTTCATCCCCTATAACCAGAAAGGCATGAAAATTATTCAGATTAGTACTTCATGTCTGAAAAATAACCATAAACCATGAATGACTGAATAGCTACAGAGCCATCGGCTCATTTTTTAAAATTGTTATTTTTGCACAGGGTATAATGTATAACCATTTCTTCTGATTATTATCTACACTTGTTCACATTGTTGGTGAAAAAGGCTTTATAATAAATGAGACATTTGCCTTTATTGTTGAAAACAGTGTTAATTGGAACTAAAAAAAAAAGTGTCATATTGTTATACCTGCAGGTCATTGCAGTTTAAAAGAAGTCGTCTTGGTAATCAACAGCATCAACTCCCATCCGTACATGTCCAGGGTGAAGGCAGACCGAGCTGTTGCTCTCCTTTCAACTGTGGCAACAGAACACCGAGCATGTAAGTACACCACCACATTCATAACTAGCACGAAGGTACACCACCACCACATTCATACCTAGCGTGTAAGTACACCTCCACATTCACACTTAGCATGTTGGTACACCACCACGCTCATACCTAGTAAGTAGGTACACCATCACCACATTCATACCTAGCATGTAGGTACACCATCACATTCATACCTAGGAAGTAGGTACACCACCACCACACTCACACCTAGTAAGTAGGTACACCACCACCACACTCACACCTAGTAAGTAGGTACACCATCACCACATTCATACCTAGCATGTAGGTACACCACCACATTCATACCTAGGAAGTAGGTACACCATCACCACATTCATACCTAGCATGTAGGTACACCACCACATTCATACCTAGCATGTAGATGAACCACCACATTCCTACCTAGCATGTAGGTACACCACCACATTCCTACTTAGCATGTAGGTACACCACCACACTCATACCTAACATGTAGATGAACCACCACATTCCTACCTAGCATGTAGGTACACCACCACATTCCTACTTAGCATGTAGGTACACCACCACATTCATATCTAACATGTAGATGAACCACCACATTCCTACCTAGCATGTAGGTACACCACCACATTCATACCTAGCATGTAGGTACACCACCACATTCATATCTAACATGTAGATGAACCACCACATTCCTACCTAGCATGTAGGTACACCACCACATTCCTACTTAGCATGAAGGTACACCACCACATTCACACCTAGCATGTAGGTTCACCACCTCATTCACACCTAGCATGTAGCTACACCACCACATTCATATCTAGCATGAAGGTACACCATCACAACATCCATACCTAGCATGTAGGTACACCACCACCACATTCATGTATAGTATATAGATACACCACCATCACATTCACACCTATCATATAAGTACACCACCACATTCATACCTACCATGTAGGTACACCACCACATTCATGTATAGTATATAGATACACCACCACCACATTCATATCTACCATGTAGGTATACCACCACATTCATACCTACCATGTAGGTACACAATCACACTCAAACTTAGCATGAAGGTACACCACCACATTCATACCTACCATGTAGGTACACCACCACATTCATGTATAGTATATAGATACACCACCACCACATTCATATCTACCATGTAGGTATACCACCACATTCATACCTACCATGTAGGTACACAATCACACTCAAACTTAGCATGAAGGTACACCACCACATTCATACCTACCATGTAGGTACACCACCACATTCATGTATAGTATATAGATACACCACCACCACATTCATATCTACCATGTAGGTATACCACCACATTCATACCTACCATGTAGGTACACAATCACACTCAAACTTAGCATGTAGGTACATCACCACATTCATACCTACCATGTAGGTACACAATCACACTCAAACTTAGCATGTAGGTACACCACCACCACATTCATATCTACCATGTAGGTATACCACCACATTCATACCTACCATGTAGGTACACAATCACACTCAAACTTAGCATGAAGGTACACCACCACATTCATACCTACCATGTAGGTACACCACCACATTCATGTATAGTATATAGATACACCACCACCACATTCATATCTACCATGTAGGTATACCACCACATTCATACCTACCATGTAGGTACACAATCACACTCAAACTTAGCATGTAGGTACACCACCACATTCATACCTACCATGTAGGTACACAATCACACTCAAACTTAGCATGTAGGTACACCACCACATTCATACCTACCATGTAGGTACACAATCACACTCAAACTTAGCATGTAGGTACACCACCACATTCATACCTGCCATGTAGGTACACAATCACACTCATACCTACCATATAGGTACACCACCATCACATTCACACCTAGCATGAAGGTACACCACCACCACATTCATATCTAGTATGTAGGTACACCACCAAATTCATGCCTACCATTTAGGTACACCACCACATTCATATCTAGTATGTAGGTACACCACCACATTTTTACTTAGTATGTAGGTACACCACCACATTTTTACTTAGTATGTAGGTACACCACCACATTCATATCTAGTATGTAGGTACACCACCACATTTTTACTTAGTTATCTGTAAATGCAAGTGAATGCTAGGCCTACCCATTTCACAGCATTCCAATTAGTTTTACAAACAAATCTTATCAAAGAATATGAACGTGGTTAACTGACCGCTGTTTCAGTTAACCATTCTACCGGTGATTTTTTAGTAAACTCAGTTACTCAGTTTGTATGCTGGTCAGTTACTCAGTTTGTATGCTGGTCAGTTACTCAGTTTGATTGAGTAGAGTGGAGGTATGGTCAGTTACTCAGTTTGATTGCTGGTCAGTTACTCAGTTTGTATGCTGATCAGTTAATCAGTTTGTATGCTGGTCAGTTACTCAGTTTGTATGCTGGTCAGTTACTCAGTTTGTATGCTGATCAGTTAATCAGTTTGTATGCTGGTCAGTTACTCAGTTTGTATGCTGATGTGTTGCAGTAAGTCCAAAGTCTGGTCAACGGGACCTAGTCAGGGATGCAGTGGAGCAGTGCTGGAACCAACTTTTCCAATATGTGGACAATCGAGTCATGCAAGACAGTCAACAGGTACTTTCTCAATTATCAATACAAAAAATGATTTATCATACCCCCAGCCAACAATTTAAGATCAGAATCTGTCTGACTGATTGAAAAAAACTATTCATTAATTTTTTCAAATGTTGCACTTGTTTTCTGTATCTCCAAATTTCAAGTGATTTGATTTCCAAATTTTGTACATACTACCTTTTTTAGCTAATAACGACTGGAAGGGCCGATGAGCTTACAGCATGGCATCTTGCGTCCGTCTATCAATCCGTAAACTTTTCGTTTTTTCGATTTCTTCTCATTAACCACTCACTTTAAGAAGATTATGTACAGGTACCTTGGGCAATTTGAACTTCAATCTGTAGAATTTGTGATTCTGTGGCCTCTTTTAAGGGCCAGGGGGACACATCCTTAAAACTTTTTTTCATTTTCTCCTGAGAATGAAAAGGCCCAGAAAGCTTAAATCTTGTATACAGATTCCTTAAACCGTTAGCCTTATAAATTGTGCATTTCGGGAACATCTGGCCCCTAATAATGACCACAGGGGCCACACTTTAAGAACCTACTTTCATCTTCTTCTCATGAATGAAAAGGGTCAGAAAAATAAAGTATTCCATATAGACTTCTTTCCTCTTGTTGCTAACTAGGATGGAGACAACCTAGGCATTGTTTTTGACATGTAAGTCATGCCTGATAATGAATGATTGTGTACACGATGAGCTGGAGAGCCCATGGCTTTATTGTTGCTTGTTGAATTATATTTTGATGGAAGGGTTTATGTTTGAACAAATAGACCATTAATTAACATGTTGTTAAGGGTAAAAATGTTCCTGACTTATCTTTGAAAAATTAGCGTTTCCTTCGCAACTTTCTCTGTCTTGTTTTTAATCCAGATAATAACATGGCTACTATGTAACACTGCTTGATAATAGAAGGTAACTGAAGAATAAGACAAGGATATTTGTTTTTGTTTCAGATATCAGACCTTGATCTTGTTGACATGTTCTGTGCTTGTCTTAAGACATTTTGTATAGGATACCTGCAGCCTTCACAGTTCATGGAACCTCTAAATAATCTCGCTGTGTCATGCAGCAAGACCCTTCTCTCTAAAAAACCTTTGGTGAGTATACAGAATAAAGAAAGGTCCTTAATTGTTATAACTCAACATGAATATCTGCCTGTGTGTGATGTTGATCCTCCAGTGATGGTGTAAGGTTAGTGACGTTAAAGTTAATGCTAATGTTGATTGTCCCAAGCTATGAGTGTGATTCAGATTCTCATTTTGATTGCTAAGGTTGAAGTGTTCTGCGAGAACTGTAATGATGATGTCCATGGTCGCTTTGGCTGTGTAAAACATGTCATTGTAAATGTAAATGTTAATGGTCTCTTGAACTAGGCTAGGGATGTTTATATTTATGCTTATGATTGCAATCTCTTGAACTAGGCGAATTATGTTTATATTTATGCTTATGATTGTAATCTCTTGAACTAGGCTAGGGATGTTTATGTTTTAAGCTGGTGATTAAGGTTTCTTGAACTGTGTGTGAAATTGTCACATGATTTTTAGGTTCATTGTAGGATTTCATACCATGTAAATCAACATAAAACTTTATGATAAAACATTAAATGTATGTGTTTCTTATAGCTATCAAATCACAAGACTTAGAATGAGATTATATTTCAAGGGAGATTTGAAGTATCAATTTTGGAAGCATTCATAAAATATTCATTAGAGGACATGACGTGATATCTCCACTTTTAAAAGATGATGATTTGATAACATGCATAAATAGGCATTTTCTTTATCATAGAGGCTTGCTAATGCAACTATGGCAAGTTGTCAGTTTTAATGTCTGAATTATGTAACACTGCCTTTACATTATTATTCATGGTCTTGTCATTTTCAACTGGAACAGAGGTCTGTGTCACCGGACTGGAAGTTCCATCATCTAATTGAACTGATGTAGCAGGCCATTTCTTCTCCTGTCGAATCTTTCCTTGGGAGAAAACAGCCTAGACTAAACTTTCCCAGTGACCAAACTTTCCACTGGGAAAGTTTGTCCTAGGATATTCTCTCCCAGGGGAAAGTTTTAACTTGGCCAAAGTTTCCCCCTTGTCAGAACTATGATGGTTTTCTGTATCTGTGTCTTTCCCATTCTTGTTTGTAAATAAAAAGAGGAAGATTCTAGCTTACGAGGGATGTCCCAAAATTTTTTCGGCCTGACCATCAACATCAAAGAAACATTCAAATTTGTATGAATTATTTTTCGACATAATCACCCTTGACCTCAATGCACTTGCCCCAGCGTTTTTGTAAAATTTTTAATCCATCTGAAAACCAATTCTTATCACAAGACCCCAAAAACTCCTTTACTGCAGCAATGACTTCATTGTCAGTCTCAAACGTTTGGCCATGGAGCTCCGTTTTCAGTCGAGGGAAGAGAAGGAAGTCTGAGGGGGCTAGATCTGGAGAATAGGCAGGGTGGGGGAGAATCCTGAACCTACAATCCTGTGCTGCACTGACTGCAATTTGGGCAGTTTGAATGGGAGCATTGTCCTGCAACAGCCACACACCCTTGCGCAGTTTACCCCTTTGTTTCTCTTTTGATTTTTTCTCGTAATTGTTGTAGTTCATTCATGCTAAGTACCATTGATTGTAGAACCTTGCTGTAAAAAATCAATCACTATTACACCCTGAGAGTCCCAGAAAAGGGATGCTGTGACTTTCCGACTGGAGGAACAAGATTTGAACTTTTAGGGGTTGGTGATGTGCTGTGTTTCCATTGCATGCTTTGACCATGATACTTATTCTTATGTTGATGGTCTCTAGGATTGTGTGAGAGTTTGTAATACTTATTCTTATGTTGATTGTCTCTAGGAGTGTGTGAGAGTTTGTAATACTTATTCTTATGTTGATTGTCTCTAGGGGTGGTTTAGAGTTTGTAATACTTATTCTTATGTTGATGGTCTCTAGGATTGTTTGAGAGTTTGTAATACTTATTCCTATGTTGATGGTCTCTAGGGGTGGTTTAGAGTTTGTAATACTTATTCTTATGTTGATGGTCTCTAGGAGTGTGTGAGAGTTTGTAATACTTATTCTTATGTTGATTGTCTCTAGGAGTGTGTGAGAGTTTGTAATACTTATTCTTATGTTGATGGTCTCTAGGAGTGTGTGAGAGTTTGTAATACTTATTCTTATGTTGATTGTCTCTAGGATTGTTTGAGAGTTTGTAATACTTATTCTTATGTTGATGGTCTCTAGGATTGTTTGAGAGTTTGTAATAATTATTCTTATGTTGATGGTCTCTAGGAGTGTGTGAGAGTTTGTAATACTTATTCTTATGTTGATGGTCTCTAGGAGTGTGTGAGAGTTTGTAATACTTATTCTTATGTTGATGGTCTCTAGGAGTGTGTGAGAGTTTGTAATACTTATTCTTATGTTGATGGTCTCTAGGATTGTTTGAGAGTTTGTAATACTTATTCTTATGTTGATGGTCTCTAGGATTGTTTGAGAGTTTGTAATACTTATTCTTATGTTGATGGTCTCTAGGAGTGTGTGAGAGTTTGTTATACTTATTCTTATGTTGATGGTCTCTAGGATTGTTTGAGAGTTTGTAATACTTATTCTTATGTTGATGGTCTCTAGGATTGTTTGAGAGTTTGTAATACTTATTCTTATGTTGATGGTCTCTAGGAGTGTGTGAGAGTTTGTAATACTTATTTTATGTTGATGGTCTCTAGGAGTGTGTGAGAGTTTGTAATACTTATTCTTATGTTGATTGTCTCTAGGGGTGGTTTAGAGTTTGTAATACTTATTCTTATGTTGATGGTCTCTAGGAGTGTGTGAGAGTTTGTAATACTTATTCTTATGTTGATTGTCTCTAGGAGTGTGTGAGAGTTTGTAATACTTATTCTTATGTTGATTGTCTCTAGGGGTGGTTTAGAGTTTGTAATACTTATTCTTATGTTGATGGTCTCTAGGATTGTTTGAGAGTTTGTAATACTTATTCTTATGTTGATTGTCTCTAGGAGTGTGTGAGAGTTTGTAATACTTATTCTTATGTTGATTGTCTCTAGGGGTGGTTTAGAGTTTGTAATACTTATTCTTATGTTGATGGTCTCTAGGAGTGTGTGAGAGTTTGTAATACTTATTCTTATGTTGATTGTCTCTAGGAGTGTGTGAGAGTTTGTAATACTTATTCTTATGTTGATTGTCTCTAGGGGTGGTTTAGAGTTTGTAATACTTATTCTTATGTTGATGGTCTCTAGGAGTGTGTGAGAGTTTGTAATACTTATTCTTATGTTGATGGTCTCTAGGATTGTGTGAGAGTTTGTAATACTTATTTTATGTTGATGGTCTCTAGGATTGTTTGAGAGTTTGTAATACTTATTCTTATGTTGATGGTCTCTAGGGGTGTGTGAGAGTTTGTAATACTTATTCTTATGTTGATTGTCTCTAGGGGTGGTTTAGAGTTTGTAATACTTATTCTTATGTTGATGGTCTCTAGGAGTGTGTGAGAGTTTGTAATACTTATTTTATGTTGATGGTCTCTAGGATTGTTTGAGAGTTTGTAATACTTATTCTTATGTTGATGGTCTCTAGGGGTGGTTTAGAGTTTGTAATACTTATTCTTATGTTGATGGTCTCTAGGAGTGTGTGAGAGTTTGTAATACTTATTCTTATGTTGATGGTCTCTAGGAGTTGTTTAGAGTTTGTAATACTTATTCTTATGTTGATGTTCTCTAGGAGTGTGTGAGAGTTTGTAATACTTATTCTTATGTTGATGTTCTCTAGGAGTGTGTGAGAGTTTGGAATACTTATTCTTATGTTGATTGTCTCTAGGAGTGTGTGAGAGTTTGTAATACTTATTCTTATGTTGATGGTCTCTAGGAGTGTGTGAGAGTTTGTAATACTTATTCTTATGTTGATGGTCTCTAGGAGTGTGTGAGAGTTTGTAATACTTATTCTTATGTTGATTGTCTCTAGGGGTGGTTTAGAGTTTGTAATACTTATTCTTATGTTGATTGTCTCTAGGGGTGGTTTAGAGTTTGTAATACTTATTCTTATGTTGATGGTCTCTAGGAGTGTGTGAGAGTTTGTAATACTTATTCTTATGTTGATGGTCTCTAGGAGTGTGTGAGAGTTTGTAATACTTATTCTTATGTTGATGGTCTCTAGGAGTGTGTGAGAGTTTGTAATACTTATTCTTATGTTGATGGTCTCTAGGGGTGGTTTAGAGTTTGTAATACTTATTCTTATGTTGATGGTCTCTAGGAGTGTGTGAGAGTTTGTAATACTTATTCTTATGTTGATGGTCTCTAGGAGTTGTTTAGAGTTTGTAATACTTATTCTTATGTTGATGTTCTCTAGGAGTGTGTGAGAGTTTGTAATACTTATTCTTATGTTGATGTTCTCTAGGAGTGTGTGAGAGTTTGTAATACTTATTCTTATGTTGATTGTCTCTAGGAGTGTGTGAGAGTTTGTAATACTTATTCTTATGTTGATGGTCTCTAGGAGTGTGTGAGAGTTTGTAATACTTATTCTTATGTTGATGGTCTCTAGGAGTGTGTGAGAGTTTGTAATACTTATTCTTATGTTGATTGTCTCTAGGGGTGGTTTAGAGTTTGTAATACTTATTCTTATGTTGATTGTCTCTAGGGGTGGTTTAGAGTTTGTAATACTTATTCTTATGTTGATGGTCTCTAGGAGTGTGTGAGAGTTTGTAATACTTATTCTTATGTTGATTGTCTCTAGGGGTGGTTTAGAGTTTGTAATACTTATTCTTATGTTGATTGTCTCTAGGGGTGGTTTAGAGTTTGTAATACTTATTCTTATGTTGATGGTCTCTAGGAGTGTGTGAGAGTTTGTAATACTTATTCTTATGTTGATGGTCTCTAGGAGTGTGTGAGAGTTTGTAATACTTATTCTTATGTTGATGGTCTCTAGGAGTGTGTGAGAGTTTGTAATACTTATTCTTATGTTGATGGTCTCTAGGGGTGGTTTAGAGTTTGTAATACTTATTCTTATGTTGATGGTCTCTAGGAGTGTGTGAGAGTTTGTAATACTTATTCTTATGTTGATGGTCTCTAGGAGTTGTTTAGAGTTTGTAATACTTATTCTTATGTTGATGTTCTCTAGGAGTGTGTGAGAGTTTGTAATACTTATTCTTATGTTGATGTTCTCTAGGAGTGTGTGAGAGTTTGGAATACTTATTCTTATGTTGATTGTCTCTAGGAGTGTGTGAGAGTTTGTAATACTTATTCTTATGTTGATGGTCTCTAGGAGTGTGTGAGAGTTTGTAATACTTATTCTTATGTTGATGGTCTCTAGGAGTGTGTGAGAGTTTGTAATACTTATTCTTATGTTGATTGTCTCTAGGGGTGGTTTAGAGTTTGTAATACTTATTCTTATGTTGATTGTCTCTAGGGGTGGTTTAGAGTTTGTAATACTTATTCTTATGTTGATGGTCTCTAGGAGTGTGTGAGAGTTTGTAATACTTATTCTTATGTTGATGGTCTCTAGGAGTGTGTGAGAGTTTGTAATACTTATTCTTATGTTGATGGTCTCTAGGAGTGTGTGAGAGTTTGTAATACTTATTCTTATGTTGATGTTCTCTAGGAGTGTGTGAGAGTTTGTAATACTTATTCTTATGTTGATGGTCTCTAGGAGTGTGTGAGAGTTTGTAATACTTATTCTTATGTTGATGTTCTCTAGGAGTGTGTGAGAGTTTGTAATACTTATTCTTATGTTGATGTTCTCTAGGAGTGTGTGAGAGTTTGGAATACTTATTCTTATGTTGATTGTCTCTAGGAGTGTGTGAGAGTTTGTAATACTTATTCTTATGTTGATGGTCTCTAGGAGTGTGTGAGAGTTTGTAATACTTATTCTTATGTTGATGGTCTCTAGGAGTGTGTGAGAGTTTGTAATACTTATTCTTATGTTGATTGTCTCTAGGGGTGGTTTAGAGTTTGTAATACTTATTCTTATGTTGATTGTCTCTAGGGGTGGTTTAGAGTTTGTAATACTTATTCTTATGTTGATGGTCTCTAGGAGTGTGTGAGAGTTTGTAATACTTATTCTTATGTTGATGGTCTCTAGGAGTGTGTGAGAGTTTGTAATACTTATTCTTATGTTGATGGTCTCTAGGAGTGTGTGAGAGTTTGTAATACTTATTCTTATGTTGATGGTCTCTAGGGGTGGTTTAGAGTTTGTAATACTTATTCTTATGTTGATGGTCTCTAGGAGTGTGTGAGAGTTTGTAATACTTATTCTTATGTTGATGGTCTCTAGGAGTTGTTTAGAGTTTGTAATACTTATTCTTATGTTGATGTTCTCTAGGAGTGTGTGAGAGTTTGTAATACTTATTCTTATGTTGATGTTCTCTAGGAGTGTGTGAGAGTTTGGAATACTTATTCTTATGTTGATTGTCTCTAGGAGTGTGTGAGAGTTTGTAATACTTATTCTTATGTTGATGGTCTCTAGGAGTGTGTGAGAGTTTGTAATACTTATTCTTATGTTGATGGTCTCTAGGAGTGTGTGAGAGTTTGTAATACTTATTCTTATGTTGATTGTCTCTAGGGGTGGTTTAGAGTTTGTAATACTTATTCTTATGTTGATTGTCTCTAGGGGTGGTTTAGAGTTTGTAATACTTATTCTTATGTTGATGGTCTCTAGGAGTGTGTGAGAGTTTGTAATACTTATTCTTATGTTGATTGTCTCTAGGGGTGGTTTAGAGTTTGTAATACTTATTCTTATGTTGATTGTCTCTAGGGGTGGTTTAGAGTTTGTAATACTTATTCTTATGTTGATGGTCTCTAGGAGTGTGTGAGAGTTTGTAATACTTATTCTTATGTTGATGGTCTCTAGGAGTGTGTGAGAGTTTGTAATACTTATTCTTATGTTGATGGTCTCTAGGAGTGTGTGAGAGTTTGTAATACTTATTCTTATGTTGATGGTCTCTAGGGGTGGTTTAGAGTTTGTAATACTTATTCTTATGTTGATGGTCTCTAGGAGTGTGTGAGAGTTTGTAATACTTATTCTTATGTTGATGGTCTCTAGGAGTTGTTTAGAGTTTGTAATACTTATTCTTATGTTGATGTTCTCTAGGAGTGTGTGAGAGTTTGTAATACTTATTCTTATGTTGATGTTCTCTAGGAGTGTGTGAGAGTTTGGAATACTTATTCTTATGTTGATTGTCTCTAGGAGTGTGTGAGAGTTTGTAATACTTATTCTTATGTTGATGGTCTCTAGGAGTGTGTGAGAGTTTGTAATACTTATTCTTATGTTGATGGTCTCTAGGAGTGTGTGAGAGTTTGTAATACTTATTCTTATGTTGATTGTCTCTAGGGGTGGTTTAGAGTTTGTAATACTTATTCTTATGTTGATTGTCTCTAGGGGTGGTTTAGAGTTTGTAATACTTATTCTTATGTTGATGGTCTCTAGGAGTGTGTGAGAGTTTGTAATACTTATTCTTATGTTGATGGTCTCTAGGAGTGTGTGAGAGTTTGTAATACTTATTCTTATGTTGATGGTCTCTAGGAGTGTGTGAGAGTTTGTAATACTTATTCTTATGTTGATGGTCTCTAGGAGTGTGTGAGAGTTTGTAATACTTATTCTTATGTTGATGGTCTCTAGGAGTGTGTAGAGGATCAGATAGTACTGGTGTCATGTTGCTGCCTGGTGGCCACTATTGCTGACTTGTCTGTCTCACTGCCACCCAACACAGAGCTCCACCGGACACTACTGCAGTTCACTTCAAACTTTAAACTCACCACAACCTTCATAAAACTCCCAGCAAGGAACAGCGTCAGGTAAAAAACTGTATTCCACTGTCCATACTCATAGTTTGCGTGCCATTTTGAATTTACTTTGTGAAGGCATCATCTAACATTGACCAAAATGCTATTTTAGCTCATCTGGGCTGAAAGTCCCTATGGCCTTTTGTCATCCGGTGTCCATCCATCTGTCTGTAAACTTTTCACTAATCTGGTTCTCCATAACCATTGACTCAGGAAATCTGAAATCTTGTGTACAGACCTTCTTGACTGATAAAAGCCAAAAGGGCCACATTCTAAAAACCCATTTTCATCTTCTGCGGAAGAAAGAGGCTAAGAAATCTGTACTCTGTCTACAGACTACTCTGATGATGGGTTATTTTGTTTATAGATTTGTTGACCCTATGACCATTAACAGGGGCAACAGGGATCACACACTAACAAACAAATTTCATCTTCTTCTACAGAAGCAAGATGACTAGAAAGCTAAAACCTTGTGCATAGACTCCTAAGCTGATGGGGATTATAATTAATAGATTTCATGATCCTGCAACCCCTAATAAGGGACCCAGGGGCAGTGCCCTTTAAACCAATTTTCATCTTCTTCTTCAGAAGCAAGAGGCCTAGAAGGCTGAAACCTTGTGTACATATTCCTTAGCTCATGGGGAATCTAATTGATAGCTTTCATGACCCTGTTTCCTTTTCTATAATAAAATTTAGTGGATATGGGGGGTAGGGTCTTTTTGCAAATAGGGTGTGTGCATCTTTTCTGGTCTTTATCTCAAATCCTATTCTTATTATTTTATGATATTTGATAAGTGGTAGTGGTGGAATGGGAACTGTTCTTACTTTGGTTATTCTGAATTAATTATCTAAAAACAAAATGTCTATGGAAACAATTTGAACTTAGTCCAGTCCCAGAATCTGAGCTGCAGAGGCCATGGCTCAAGTCTTATCCTCTCAACAACAACATTGTGGGGGTATTACAATGGGCACCATCCGACCTTCCAACAGTCCATCCATTTGTCTGTCCGTACATTAGACATTGAGTCTGGCTCTTAACTTTCTAACTAATCAACCAATTCAATTAAATTTGTAATGGAACTTCTATGATATAGAATGATGTGTCTATTTTGAAAATATCTTTTTTTTGTAAAGAAAAATGATATTTTTAAAAATGTGATGACTTCTCTGTTACAAAGATTTTACAAGTCGTGTCCAGATCATTAACTTCTTAACCATGGTTATCACCAGATCCTGATAAAATTTAGTATGATGGGACAGAATACAAGAATGTGTGTCATTATTAACAGTTTTGAAAAATATTTTTGTGCTCTGTTTCGTTTGGTTTTAGAAAAGTGATGTATGGGAAAGAAAATTTAAGTGAGTCATGTATGGAACATGAACTGCTTTCTTATTTTGGCTCCTTAAAGGTCCAATTCATCACATGGATCAAGTAATACATAAAGTTTGATTTGATACAAAATCTTTCAGATGTTAATTTTTGGGGCCCATAACAATAATGTCATTAAAAGACTGAAATGATGCAGTATTCTTCACCTATTGGGATTTTAATGTGTATTATAATTACAAACATGATTTAAAAATATTTCCTTTAGATTTTATGAGTTTTTAAAAAATATGTTAATTTAAATTTTGTTGTGATTGAACAGTTACTTTCCTTATTTTCCTTACCCTAAATACAACATTGTAACTGACATATGATTCAGCAAAATTTTATTAAAGAATCGTTAGTTTTAGTACAGTCATAGAAAAATCTTAAATTGAAAATTATATGATACCTGAAAACATTGTGTTAGTTGCGGGGGATATAGCTTGACCGTGTCAGCTGCTTGTTGATACTCTGATCAATGCCTAAAGGAGGTGGTATTTATAATTCAAATATCTGCTTTAGTGACTATTCAGTATCCCAGAAGGATTGGGGACGTGTTGTTTCACAGTACATTCATGCCCAGTGGATATGTCTGAACTTTCTACTGGAGACTTCCCCAAACAAAGTGGAGGCTTCTCACCTGGCAATTGCTTGCCATGAAGCATTTGATGTTGGCACCCGTGACTCTGATGTTGCAGTGCTGTGCTGTATCAAGACTTTGCTGAATCAGGTAAAACAGTGTGTTGTGTGTCTGTGCTTTTTCTGTCTCTGTTATGTGTCTTGCTCTGTCTCTGTTGTGTGTCTTGCTCTGTCTCTGTTGTGTGTCTTGCTCTGTTTCTGCTCTTTGACTTGCTCTATTTCTTTTGTCTGTCTGTGCTTTCTGTCTTCTGTTGTTTATTTTTTACTTGATTCTGTTGTGTATCTTCCTGTTTCTATTGATTGCCCATGCCTTCTGTCTCTTTTGTGTGTCTTGCTCTGTCTCTGTTGTGTGTCTTTCTCTGTCTCTGTTGTGTGTCTTGCTCTGTCTCTGTTGTGTGTCTTGCTCTGTCTATGTTGTGTGTCTTTGCTCTGTTTTGTTGTGTGTCTATGCTTTCTGTCTCTGTGTTGGTGTTATATTGATATGACTGATTTGTGCTGATGTTACAGGTTGATAAGTTGCCCGAGGATCAGGTTTGTGACCTTATGCAGTTGGCGTGGGGCAAGGCTGAGGAGGAGCTGCACTGTGCCAGCTACTGGAAGAAGCTAGAGCACTTCATCCGCCTCATCTGTCAGGCACCGTTACTGCTCTCCCAACAAGGCTCTACTGTCAATCTATGCATCACTAAGGTCATTTTCTTAAGTAATTCTCTTGTCATTATCTCTAACAAATTCTAATCACACAGCTATATATAAAAGATGTGTCTTTTTGTTTCGTGAAAATCTGCAATTAAGGTACTAAAACATTAAGTTTCTTAATGTCTTTATGCAGCTGTAACACATTCTCATCTGGTACCCCACCACAATTTTAGCATTCTTTACAAACTAGGTACTTCCCATTGAATCTTGAACATTTTTGGACTCTGGTCATTTTATTTTAGCGCTTGTATTGATGCAATACATCTTAGTATGAAGCAGATTTGTTTTTGATCAGCCAAATTGTCATATGGTTTGATAGCCATTCTTCACCTCTACTGCATCAAAAATAAAAATAAGAAAAGCCCAATTTCCTTTTGCTTAGTATGATACCCACTTCTGCTTATTGGCCTTGTACCCTCTCATTCAGCTCATTATGTATACCTGAAAGGTCAGATGGGCCTATGACATGGCCGTTGTCTGGTGTAAATATTCCCTCTGGAATAAGCTGTGCCCTTCTTTCCGTCCCCATTAATGTATCTGCAGAAGTCAAAATGATAGAAAATAAAAGATTAAAGACCTTATTACCTTTGGTGGTATGCAGCTCTCCTCTTCTGTCTGGAATCATTTCCCCTCTCGATTAATGTCATCTTTCTAGCTATCGGTTAGAGTAACAGAAATCTTTTACTAAGACTAAGTCACGATCTTGAAATGCTAGTTTAGCTTCTTCTCCAACGTGAGACCGTGTCTTTTTCTGGGTGGAAGGTCCTCTGATGATAATATTGAACCTAGTATCCGGACTGCCGACCCCAACGGTTGTATTTTTGGTAAAACGGCAGGTGGCTTGCGTCCCAAATTACAGTGTTTACCTTCCACTGGCCTGCCATGGTTGGGGGTTGTGGATGAATTCAACTATCTGATTTTACTGATTATTATGGATGCTTGAAGTTTCTGTTGGATTCTAACTTGATTCACATAAGGGTTTATTGACTATTCTCCCGCTGATTTTTTGGTTCGGGACATAGTACCTGAATATTTTTTTGTGGAAAAGATTGACATCCTGCTTACACTTAAGCTGTATATGCAGCCATCTTCTGTGGATCTAAAAGTGATAAATTTTTGCCAGAGTAACTTGACACTTCAGGCTTGGGGGGCCCCCAAGCAGTTTCACTTGATCTAATCAATAAGAATCTGACCAAAGCAAGGGATGTTTTTTTCAGCTTTGCCCAGACTTCCACTTAAGCAAGCTTAGCTGGGTATTTTGGGATGTCTTACTGCTCTTGAAGCAAAATTGGACTCGATCCATATACAGACGAATACAATACAAGTCAACCACAAACAAAACAACAAACGGTTTGTCCTATAAGAGTTACCTCCCTTCTTATAATTTATCAATATGGCTTCCTGTGACAAGCCTGTTGGCTTTAGGAACTGGAATAATGAAGCAAGCACATCAGATATATCCAGTTTACAATCTTGCGAATATCTGAACACATTAAACAGAACTCGTTGTCATACCTGTCATATCACGAAATCAGCGAAGCTTGTCAGGTAAGCTATGTGCACACATTAGAGGATAGAGCATTTGTTGCTAATCAAACCTATTGAGGTTGACTTGATATGATAAGTTATATAGAACCTAGAAGGAAATGAGTTGTCACTCTCGAATTTGATTGATTTACATATTTATTAACGGTTGAAGGTTTGGGGCTCATGTAAATCGCCTCCAGAATTAGGTCTTGTCAGGAATCGATGTTCCATATTAATGTTCTAGAGATGCTGGCAGTGATCAGGGCCTTCAAGAAATCGTGGCATCTTCTGTACTGTGCCAGTGCGATGATAGCCACGGACAATGCAACAGTTGTTGCATATATAAACAAACAGGGAGGTACACGTTCCAGGATTCTTACAGATGTTACACTCCAACTACCTCTGTGGAAAAATCTGTTACATCAACCTCTATCGGGAGAGTTTCACGGGAACTTGGCAACCTTAAATCCTCATGCCAGGAGATTAGCAAGGAATTCCTTACAAGTAAAGATTTCAGCAAGGGCATCAACTGCTATATCCCAGTCTGTTAGGCTTTCAACAACAAGATTTTACAATTCAGTGTAGGAATTTTTTTTTTCCGATTTGAGAGAGAAGCGACAACTACTAGACAAAGATATATCAATTCCAATGATAACAAAATTTTTACTTTATTTGAGAACTGTGAGTAAACTTTAATACAGAACTATCATTGGATATTGTTCAGCTACTATCAGATTATCAGTAGGTGCAGATGTTCCTTACATAAACTGATGAAGTCATTTCATAACTATTTTTTCAAAATGGGATTTATGTGTGGTTCTACAATCTCTTGTGAAAGCTCCTTATGAACCATTGCAAACTGTTTCATTAAAGTTCTTTTCCTTCCAGAGGGCTTTGCTGTTTGTGTTCGCCTCAGCAGCTAGTGTTTCAGAGTTGTATGCTATTGTCAATTCTTCAATAAGGTTTGCGAGTGGTCATAAGGAAATGACATATCGGGCTCGGCCGGAGTTCGTGGCTAACGTCATCGGGCATCCTTGGAGCGTGGATTTGTAGAATTCCTGCACTACAGTATTCCACCTCTTCTTCTGATAAAAATTGTCTGTTTTGTGCAATAAGAGCTCTCAGATGGTATTTACAAATTGACATATTTTAGTAGTTTTATAGTAGTAAATGCATTTAATAGTTCCAGAGAGTATTTCCACATGATAAAAGAGAGCAAATATGTGAATTTATTTCTGTTTTGTACATAGCAATCTTGTGTTAAGACATCTTCTGTAATGCACTGATAGTTGACAACTTGGGTGATGTTGTATTTCATCTGGATAACTATGTGTCTTAGTATTGAACATGAACAATACAAAGGTAGATGAGCTACAGAGCCCATGGCTATTTGTTCTGGTTGTATGCATATGGTGTATTGTAATTCACATTTTGCACTGAGTTGCACCTTTAACGTCAACCTTATATATAAACTGTGCAGTGCTCTTGTCATTTCTTGGAGCTGCCAATTTCTACCTCAAGCTTGTACCAAAGTTTGCAACAAAGCTGAACCATTTTGAAAACTACTGCTAAAGGATGTACCTTTGGAAATTGATGAAGCACAACATTGCATCTACGTCCATTCTTACTCACTTTGCTTTTACCCAGATGCTTAGATGTTTGTGTCTACAAATGTTTTATTGCAGTTGGGCGGTGCCGAGCTAGGGAATACGAGGATTGAGAATGCCCTGTCTGATTCTGTTCTTGAACTCATGACTGAAACAGAAATTAAGTGCTCAACAGGGGAGCGTGAAGCCCTTGCTTGCATATATCCTTGTGAACACTGGCATATCTACCTGTTTGGAAGGAAGTTTGGACGATGAATGAGGACAGCATGCTATTAACCAAGAGTCTCTCAGACAGAAAGTCTTGAAGATGGCCAGTGAAGGTCATCCCAGCATTGTGAGAAGAAAACAGATGCGCAGAAAATCTGTTGTTGGTCTGGAGTTGAGCGCCAAATCGAACAGTTTGTGTGGGATTGTGTGAGAAGTTTTTTAAGCCAATGAGTCCAGTAGCTCAATCCATTCCTTGGCCAAAACAGCCTTGGCAACAGTTGCAGATTGCAACTACATGGACTCTCAGGTCTGAAGTCAGGAAAGCCATTGTCATCAATATCTTCACACTTTGGGGAGTACCAGATGTTATCAACGTAGTTTATTTGCGACATCATCAAGAAATTCCTGGACAACTTGGGCATATAACATTTTTTTACATCTAAACATAACCGTTAAAGCAACAGATGGGTGGAGAGGTTCAACAGAGTGATCAAGAAAGGCCTCAAAGTACTGACTGTGACCGAAGTGTTCAAGTTAGATGAATCCTTGCACATGTGAATCATGAACGCTGTGGCGGTTAGGCTGAAGTTTTCATGTTTCATGTAACTTGAACCCAAAGTCAAATCACTATATCAATCTGCATACAAAATTAAGTGGATTTTGATAATGAATGTCTTTCTTTATATCTTAATGTTTCGAAATATATTGAAAAATTGCAACGTTGACTCCTCTTTCGACAAATCAGAAAAAGCATAGAGGTAGCATGCTGGTGAGAGAAAAGAATATATAAGCCCTTAAATAATTTTCTTGGAATGAAAGCAAGAGGAGGTGTCATGTGATTTTGCTTGATGTGTATCTTCAACAAGAGGGATGAAGGGGGGCAGAATCTAGGAGTATGGTAGGAAATGATATGTCTTTTGTTTTTTTAAACATGTTGTTTGCTTACAGTAAGTATATTCACTAGATTAAAATTGAAAGCAAATATATATGACTGTGGAAAGAAGTTTGTTTTCCATTTTGTTTCATATTCTAAGGAATATGATATGGTGTTATCAATTTTCTTCAAATTTATTGTCGCATCATCTTGGTTCCATGCATTGATACATACAACATGTTTTGGTTTTTTTAAATTTCACCATAAGGAGAGATAAATTGTGCTTTTCATTTTGTTATATTCTCTCAGAATTAACTTTTAGGATGCCAAAAGTAAGGTCTCTTCCATTTGTTATAAAAAGAATTCTATATATGGTAGATATTCCATTCGAAGTGTCAGATGTGTTCTACCCACAGATTAGAATTGTATGTTTCCAGTGAATATTTGCTCCCTTTGCAACTACTTTTAGCCTTTGTGTTTGATAAATTAAAGCACAAGAAAGCTTAAATCGATGCCAGATGTAAGGTTTGATTGAAACAACATTGGCAAAACCTATTGTTATATATGTTAAATGACTGATGAGCTACAGAGTCAGTGGCTCTATTATATTCTGTTTGAAATTCAGATTTTTAGGGTCACTGAAGTTAGAGTTTTGATTATGAAGGTGTACGATTTCCAGCCCTGTACCCTTTGCTTGGGGTTGGTCATGCATTTGTGTGTGTGTGTGTTGCAGCACATGGAGCTGCTTCTGATGCTTGGGGGTGAGAAGATGGGGGTGGTGAACCTGCTGTTTGAGCACCTATTGCCCTGTCTCACTGCCCCCCACACCGGGGTAGTGATAGCCACTAACCTCCTTCCAATCATCGCAGAGGCTACTGTGTTTGGAGCCATCCACAAGAGGACTGATAGGTGTGTGTGTCTCTCTGTGTGTCTCTGTCTGTCTGTCTGTCTGTCTGTCACTCACTCTCTCAATCTTACATTTCCAAGGTCACTAAAAGACTGACGACTTTTTATAATGTTGTTGGTGTAATATCTCATGACCCACTGCACCCACAGTCCTCAAATTTCTTAACAGACTTCATTGGGGGAGTACACAGACACCAATAAATTTTGGTGACCTTGACTTCATTTTCAAGGCCACTACAAGACCGTTACCAGTTTTTTAAATGTTGTAAAGGCTAAATCTCTTGTACCGCTGCACCGAGAATCTTTAACTTTGTTCAATGGAGAAGTACTCAGACACCAGGTATTTGGGTGTCATTTTCGAGGTAACTAACATACTTAATTTGACCAGGTTTTGCAATGTTTAAATTGTATCTGTTTGTTGTTGTTTCATTGTTTTATATTTAACAGTGTTTACTTGTTCTTGATGTATTAAGGTAACACTGATATATGTTTATTTACTTTTTCTACAATTTATTAATGAAATATTTCAAGAACAAGATAACAGATTATACAGGTTTGTGGTCATGTTGAATGTGAACTTTTAGTATTGTAATGTCACAAGGTCTAAGCCCTCAGTTTATGTTGTGGACATCTCATTATTGATTACTAGTACCTTGTCACAAGGATAATAACAATTGAATAAAACATGAAAAGCTCACTTCTCTGTAGAAACTCTGATATATATTTCAATGATTTTAGCTTATTCTATAATTGCGGCGGGAACCATGATCACATTTGTGACAATGATCTCACTGATGTATGGGTCAAATTCTGCTGAAATAAAGTGATACCTTCTTTTCCAAACGATTTTGACTCAAGATTGCAATAACGTCAGAATGATGTATTATTTAAGATTTGATACAATAAAGAATTTAGAAATGTTTTTATGTTAAATATAATGATATGATTATTTAAGAAATGAATTTCATCATATGGTTGTCCACACGGTTATAACCTGTTTGAAACTTGTAAGATAAACTTGTATAACCGGCAAGCTTGCGACGCCGGTTATACAAAAGTTTATCTTACAAGTTTCAAACAGGTTATAACCGTGTGGACAACCATATGATGAAATTCATTTCTTATAAATTCAAACGTTGTATTTAAAGCGAAAATGCATTCGAAATGCAATTCTATAGCTGCTTGTCGCACTGACCTACGTACCGGTTACACCAAGACGGATCTCTACCCGTATTCAGACGCATAAACAAAATAGTTCCAAAGACTCGGTAAAAATGACACTTTTTTATTCTACAAATAATACATTTTGTGTATCAAAAAACTAACAATGATTATATTTTTGGAAAAAAGTGGAAAATGTAAAGTTTAATTTAAATAGATCAAAGTTAACAAATAATACTCGCGTATTTATACTGTCCAGAATCTAGGTGACAGTACAGCGTGTTTTGGCTATGAAGAAAATAGTTCCGGCACGATATCGTATAACCTGCATTTACTGAAGGTTATTTTGTATAACCCTCAACTTTGGGTTCATTGAAATGTATACCGATCACATGACCATGTCTGATTCAATCAGAATGCAGCATATCGTTTACATCACAAAGTCTGAATTTATATACTATTGAATAGTTGATGTCAACCAAAGATTTTTAATCTAGATTGATTAGTTTTTATGAGTGAATGCTTGTTACCCGGTAATGTTATGACATTGACAATGTAAGAGTTGATACTGTCGTGAAGGTACTTTTTTACTATTTGCAGGCTGGTGCTGGAGCTTAATGCCCATATAAGAACGTTAGGCAGGAACTGTGCAGCAAATGAAACATCTGGCAGGTGGGAAACACTTATGTTTGACATGATATATCAACTATTTCCTACTGTCATTTAGCAAAGCACAGGATCTAGTATAAAGCAGAGTCATGCTATACATGCGTACGTTTGTAGGAAATGGAGTAACTTAATTGTGCTTCATGTTGCTTCATCACAATGAGAGTTCAAGACTAGATCAAGGGTGGAAATAACCCACTGCCCAACGCCCCAGTCCAGTGTGGGTTTTTTGTAATCTAGAGTTACCTTATAATTTCTTTATCTCCGATTTCCAACACTTCTTCTCTCTGCAATTATTGGTTATGCAAAAACTAATACTTATTTGAATGTTTCATCTTTATAAAAAAAAAAAACTGGAGTATTGAAATACATAACCTCATTACCAAATGTTAACTTTGACGGATCTTTCTTGTTTCGTCCAAAACAGTGGTACAGGGGGGGAAAAATCAGGGCAAGTGAATAAACATGTGCTACTGTACCCGAAATTGTTTAATTTACAGATTTGGTATTAAACCTATTTTCAGCTTCTTCTCTAAAACCAAAATGCCTAGAAATATAAAACCTTGTGTACACTCCGTAGCTGATAGGGATCCAAATTTATAGATTTGGTGACCCTGTGACCCCTATTAAGGGCCATTGGGACCTCACCCTAAAAACCTGTTTTAACTCTTACTTTGCTAAATATTTTTATGACAGTTTTCCCTCATGGCTGAATTTTCCAGCTTTCGCCTCTCTACCGTAAAAGCGTAACTAGCACAAGTGGCTGAATATTCCGGCGCCACGAGATGCGACCGTTTCAACAACATATGGTGTGTTTACATGGCAAAATACGGATGTTATCTTCGTTGTATACAAAACTAGTCGGCCAATCCCGTGTCACAAATGGATGATACTTACCTCGCACTGTGAATGAAATTTTTATCACACCTAGAACAGTTTCTAAAACTGAAGTAAACTTGTTTTTTATTCGGGCGCCATAACTCCATAAATTGTGCGAAATCAATAGTTTCTCTCGACATCGATATGAAAATTATTACAAAAATATGTCTAGAACAAATTTCACAATTATTTTGAAATTGTCTATATTTCAAGCTCTATAAAATCATTTAATCAGTGAGTGCAAATTTTATACAGAAATGAAGCTAATTTAATGCTTTATATTTTACAATAACTTTCATTATGATACGCCATACTGAACTAAAGATATGAACTACGAAAGCAGGCTAATTTTAAAGCCCGATAACGTTTTGACCCCCACAGTAATATTTCTAAGGTCGTAGCCCCGGGCAAACACATGCACTCAGCGCGTGCAGGCAGGGTATCACCGCTGAAAATTACACTCATACATAATAAAAATTGTCTTTATTTCCAGCTTTAAAAATCAAGTTATTTGCTTTGTATACATGCAAATTATATATGGAATTGAAGGCAATTTGTTCTTCTTTAAGAAGAAATAAAACATAACAATCTTTTTCACTGTAATTAAAAGTTATTACCAACGAAACATGGGTATAGCTTGTGAATAACGTCCTTGATAATCGCCATACCGCAACATTTATCGCATCATTTCCACACGTTGTATTTCGATGCAAATATGGGCAAATTACACATGAAAATGAAGGTATTTATTTCTTCTTTATGATGATATGAAAATAATACATATGTACCACTTGGTTTGGAATATATAGAGTTTGCAAAGATGGTACCCTCAGTTATTTGAGAACAGATTTTTTGATCATTGCGACATCACTTAACGCTCCTTGTCTCATTGTAATTTGCAAATTTTATATAGAATTGAAGACGATCCTTTCCTCTTTATTGTGATAAAAAAAATCTTGATAATGCGCTCTGCCGTGAAATGGATAGAAAGTGTAAAAAAAGTTGAAAAAATTGCTTCTTGGTTAACAAGATATGCATAGAAAAATTGCCTGTTTGTGTGATGCTCCCCAGGTCTTTACTTATTTTTGTTTACATACCAATTTTATATGGAAATAAAGATCATCCTTTTCTCTATATTTTGATATATAAAAATTTGAAATGTGCCAAGAAGTTTATGTGGTATAAAGTGCGAGGAAATGGTAAAAAACCTAAATAATAAATAAAGGTCACAATTTTGCGTCACTTGCTGTATCTTTTTTTTATATCAAATCAAAGACAATTATTCCCTGTTTATCATGTTTATCAATATACGCCTAGCTAATCAGAAGATATTGCGAAAGAAAGGCACATGTCAAAATCGCCGTTCAGTTCACATGATTTGAATAGAGAAATTAGCTTTTTGTTGGGCGCTTGCTGTGTCTTTATTTATTTTTACAAATTTTACATGTAAGGAAAGACAATCTTTTTCTCTATCTTGTGATATCAAAATTGTTGAAATATGTTGAGCACATCATGGGAAAATAACAAAATGGTGTAAAACTAAAAATATGTAAAAATCACCTTTTTGCGGCACACGCTGCATCTTTATTTCACGTACTGCATATATGTATTTTACATCGAATTGAAGACAATGTCTTTCTCTTTCAAATGATCCCACCTATATTGAAATCATTCTAAGGGTTCAAAACATAGGGCATGTGATAGGAGGTAGTGCATATAGTCGCAATGCAAGCGTCTCAGCACGCGCAGGGGTCAGTAAGCTTGGTAAGCTTGTGCAGGAGGGCAGAAGGTGCCCACAGGCTATTAGCACGTGTGGCGGGGAGTAGCGGAAAATTGAGTGATTGTTATGCTCATATGCACGTAGAGGTAAAAGAGTCTAACCTTTGAAAACAGAAAACAAAGGTCTACCTTGAAGTCATTGCCCGATCTTGATCTGAAAGCATTGTTGGTCTTACTGAAGTAGTGAAAATAGTGTTGAAAATATTAAATTGGTTTTTAGTGATTTCTAACAACTTTATTTATGGTTGTTTTCTAAGGTGTTATTTGCACCGTGAATTAGGAGGTCTGGGTATGAGGTATCATACTCTAACCCTTATTACAATATCATCAATATCTACCTGTTGTAGGCTCATTCAGCAATTCCATATATCCACAACTGTTTCTTCAGTTCATGTTTGGTTCAATTCCATGTAAAATGATGTGGTGAGATTAGTCATTAAAAAGTGGATAGTGGTACTACTGTTTCAAATTCAATATTGAAAGCTAGGAAGCATGAAATGTGTGAAAATTAATGCAAACTTTAGATTTATGTCATGTGCCTTGCATGCATAAATATTTTCCTTGCAACAAAAATAATCTAATGGAACAAAAATATTTGTTTTGCCAATATGAGACTATAACTTTAACCAACTAATAAGGGTTATAGATTGTGAATTTTGAGGCCATCTGAAGTGGGAAAACCCTACAATCATATTTTCAAATTCTTCTGTAAACCATGATTAAATTGTGTCAATATCTGTATCTTGTTGATTTGTAAATTTGGTGAATATTGAAACTATTATAACAACCATTTTGAAAATTCTTTTTCATTTGAATTTTAATTAATAGATATGTTTTGTTCACAATGTGTAAGAAATGTATAGCTGCTTTCAGTTGCAGTAAGACTGATGGGACAGTGCGAGCAATTGTGGTGAGTTTCTTGTCCCATCTGCATCCGGGTGTCACGGAGAACATGGAGTTTGTGCAGCTCTTGCTTGTTGAGCTGTACTCTCGATACCAGGCACTCACCCAAGCAGCAGATTACCGCCAGTACAACAATTCGCTTTGTCATCGGCAGAAGAACCGCATCTTTCAGACTATCACCATTCTTGAAGCCTTTGTTGAACCTGTGAGTTATCACCTCTCTTGACATTCTCTCCAAGCTCTGTTGAGCAAGTCTGTCTGTACCTTACGTTGATGGCCCTCACATTGCCCCATATCTTTTGACCATGACTGCCTCATACTTGCTGCCACCAGTAATTCCTGGATTACCAACATGGCCAACCGTTTTTTTTAACTTATGGGGCAACACAAAGGAAGTGAATAAGAGTCATTAATTAAATTTCTAATCCAAAGGTCTTGTAAACAAACCATTGATACATATCTTATTTCTTTCACTTCAAGGATGTTTTTTCATAACAATCTAAGGCCTTGTGCATATGCCATCAATTACTCATATAATTAAAAAAAGCAAATTTGCTTATATGAGTAAAAGTAAATTTACCATGCATTCACATGGCAAAAACGTGGCGGGTGCAAAACGCATTTGCTTATATAAGTATTTGTAATTTGTTCTCTTATGACTGTATTCCTTTGAGCTGTGAAGATGCAAACACTACTTTTGGCATTAAAATTTGTCGTTCTTTCCTTCTTTCTTGGGTACTGGTTTTGTTATAATACTTTTTCAAGAGAGTTGAATATTGGTGAAACGGAGATCACAACATTGGTGGTATTTTGTTGTCAAAGAAATATTTACCAATAACTCCTAGGTAGAAATACTATATCAAAAAGCTTACTTTTACCACAACTTACAGTAGAAAAGCATGAGCCCAATCTCCTTCTTTTAATTTCATTGGTTCATAATGATTGGACGTCGTGACAATATATTCAGTTGCAATCGAATGCCAAGAGATATGCCATTATGACAGGATGTTTGACATATGTCGCTATAGGTACCAACGTGTCCAAGGCATGAAACCCAATCAGTGTAATGACTAATGAATTAAGAATTTAATTTGAATGTTATGGGATAACATAATGGGCACCTGTTGGTCATAAACATCTTTTTTAAAAATCTTTTTAACCTAGTTTGATTGTTGTAACAACATTCGGCAGACATGGTAATTGATGAGCAGGAGTAGAATAGTGCACACAGCAATGTATCAAAGCACTGTCTTTCGCATGGAACAATACAAATTGTTAAGGATATATCAAATATTAATTAATCGAAGGTTTGAGTTGCATGGATGATTTTTAATATGTTTAAATGGTGGTTAAAACAGCAAGGTTTGCTTTCTTTTTTCAATAAGGAGGTTATAGGGGCCCTTCCTATCACATCACGCGGCAGACTCACGCTTCAGTGACCACAGGCCATTTCAGTTCCGTTCCGTGGTAATGATTAGCTGGAGTTTTGTAAAAGCTGTTTTAAGTTGTTTACTGGTCGATTTCAGTCACTGTTAAATTTGAATGATGACAATCGTTTTGAGAAAGTAAATTATTTTGAAAGGTTACCAAGATCCTTTAGGAGTTGTTTCTAATGCGTGCCCAAAGTATGTTGTTTTGTTATTGATTGTTGCCTTCAAAGACAGAGACTTAGCCACACTGTGTGAGATGTAATTAGGAGATAAACCTAGTGTGTTTGAAAATCAGAGACATGTTATACTGGATTGATAGCGAGTAAATTTTAAATTGAAACCGAACACGCAGCACTAGGTTTATCTCCATTCTACCATGACAATTTTAATGCTGAACTCTTTTTCATAGAGAAATGCACAGTGTAAAATGTTCCGACTTCTGGAGACAAACATGAATTCGTCAGAATCGGGGATTTAGCGTCTTAGTATTGAACTTAAATTAAACCGTTAACAAAGGTAAACCTAATACTTCGTGTTCATGAAATGGTTTCGTAGTAGTATGAGGTACAAATGTAAACATAGAATCGTTTAAAAAGTCTTTTTTTCTTGTTTTGATAGCAAACAAAGGCCGCGCCACACCTTCATGACACAAATGGATGACTCTAACAGTAGACCACTATGACGTCATAAAAGGGTTTATGACGTCAGAAGCGCTCGCGAAATGACGTCATTGTTTTGTTGCCGTATTCGAAGGAATGCTGCTGCATGCCCAGTAGCGGAAATCTTAGTTTACGATATTTTTTCACCCAAACTTCTTATTTTGTACAAAATACGACATAAAATTTAAACAATTTGCTCTCTCCGTGTAAACACACGATAACAAATACGAGTAATTCCTTTTGGAAAGAGATTAATCCCACTTGCAAGCGGAATATCGACTCTGAAGTTACCAGTCGGATAGTCGGAAGTCAACGTATGTATTAATACAGTGTAAACTGATTTTGGGTAAACAGAGCAACTTCAGTCGTGAATTGATACCCTCTGAGTCGGACAAAACAGCAAATCAGAATCGAGTATCCAGCAATTTCATGGTAGAATACTAGATAACAAGATATGTTGGATAACTACAAACGAGTCATCCACTTTAGTACAAACTTGTCAAGAAAGTTAAGTAAAAGGAAAAGAAGATTTTCTGCAAAATGAGATACAAATGTCTCTACAGTAAACCTATATAAGATATTGTATCCCGTTCATTGACAACTTTAATTTTTTCGAGACAATTTACATTTGATATAGCCTGCATGATAAAAAAATATAATTGTGATCTCTCACCACCAAAGTTTTTAAAGTTTTTGATATAATTCCACCCACCGCTTCCAGGATTCCAATCTTGTACGCTCCAATCAAACAGGGATGTGACAACTGAGAAGGAAAGTTGTTTTTATAAGGCAGTAACATATCGTATCTATCAATTCTTCCCGTTATGCTATTACTAATTACTATTTTTAATGCTGTTGAATTAACTTATAAATACAAAGAAAATCAAAGAGTTTGAGTTTCAGCTTCGAGTCATCCTTCGATGATTTTGTTAAAGCTTTCCCCAGTCTGATAGGTGGTAATCCTAAACCGGGATTTAATAGGAGTCTTAGTAGTCGAATTAAAGCGTATATTTTCTCTTAAGGTAAACGAATACAGATAAAAATTTGCAATAATCAAAATTATGCGTTACGCCTCCACTTCAAGAAATATTTCTTCAAATACTGACACCATGCTATGAGTACATCTCTTGAGAATTTGTTTGATGAGGAATAATACTATCATATTATTTCTTACATAGTCTTCATCTGCAAAATATAATTTATTTGATTCAAATAAGCATTCATAAGCAATTGAGATAAATTTTGTTTTTTCAAAGAAAAAACGCTTTATCCACATCATCTATTGGGTAATTATCATATTTTGGATAATTGGGACACTACTGCCGCCATGTTTGGGTTTGAGACACATGATTTCACTATTTACCATGTTTTACCTCGAGATCACTATGTATCATATAGTTGTCAAAATCAATCAATACAAAGAATGATGAGATACAGAGCCCATAGCTAAATTTTTTTCTTAATTACTTCTTTTGTCCTGCAACCCTTTTTAAGAGGTTAGAATTTCTCATTTTTATTCAAAGCGCCTCTGAAAAATGCATTACTAAATCCTAATAATATCAATCAGATATCAATAGTTTTTATCACAACAGTCATTGAAAAAGCTGGTGTTTCAAAACTTTTTTTTCAAGTATTCATATGGAATTAAAGACAATCTTCTCTTAGTGATGGTATAAAAAGTAGTTCAGTATAAAACTGTAGAATAATAAGAGCTCATATATAAGAGTTTTAAATCATATTAAAAAAATTGTTTCCCTCCCTTTTAGGAAATGTGTGAAAGGAGGGGGTGCTAACGCTATATGTGCATATGTCAATATGAATTCAACATTGGGATGATGACAAGCCACTGCCAAACTATGTGACCTTGTTGGCAAACCATTAAGAACAACAACCACAAAAGAAACAATGTCATAGTGAGATGCATTATGTAAATATAAGTGTTAAATTGGAACAACCCTAATCCAAAAGTTCATAGAATAAGCATGATGAAACAATATCGAATCCACTAATTCCAAATAATAGCAATCTTTTCTAAAGCGAGTGACAAAATTTTACAACCATCCGTAGAGTTGTATTCAAGATGTCACATCCAAAAGTGTATACAGGTGAAGAAACTGGAATATTAAAGTTGAAAAATGTGCAGTAATCAAGTATTTGTTCAGGAAAGGAATGTCTGCACAGGAAATCCATGAAGACATGGTCAATACATTGGGTGATGATTCCCTTGCATCCTCCACAGTTGCCAAGTTGGTTGCTGTGAGGTGAGGTGAGGTTCAAGATTAGTTGGTTGTGAACTTAAACGTGGCCGGCAGAGTGTTGAAGATGATGCCAGGTCTGGTCGGTCAACATCCTCCCCCAGTGATGTTCTAGTTGATGCTGTTCAGGACATGGTGCTTGCAGACAGACACGAGACCATTCAACACATAGCTGAGACACTTGGCATTTGCTTTTGGTTGGTATATAAAATACTGACAGATGTTATTCACATGAGCAAGCTCTCTGCAAGATAGTTACCAAGAATATTAACTGGTGACCAGGAACAAAAACTGCCTTAAATTTCAAAGGAACTTTTATCTCGATTCAAGGGGGACAGGGATAATTTCCAGAAACGATTAATGACCCAGGATGAGATGTGGGTACATCACCAAAAACCAAAGCAAAGTTCCCCAACAAAAATCAAGCAAGTTCCATCTGCTGAAAATTAAGGTGTTGGCCTCTTTTTTTGGGAGAGCCAGGGTATCATCATTATAAATTACTTAGAGATGGGCCAAACTATCAACGGGGTATATTATGCTAATGAATTGAGGTAATTAAGGATATTCATCAAGGCCAAGTGGCAAGGAGTGCTCCTTCAGGACAATGCTCCCGTCCACAAAGCACATGTTGCTGTCACTGCTACGACCAAATGTGGCTTTGAAATTTTTCCACATGCACTTTACTCGAAAGATTTGGTACCGTATAGGACTTCTTTTTCTTCCTCAATCTGATGAACCATTTACGTGGACGTTTCTGTGCTGATAACAACAGCTTAGCTGCTGTTTAGAGATCTCTAGAGACCCAGGATGTGGAGTTCTACAAGAATGGCATAATGAAGCTGAAACATTGCTGGTCCAAAAATAAAATGCAAAGAGTGATGCTTTGATCTTGTTTCTATGACATCTTACGAACCTTTTGATTTACCCTCGTAATATTATCTGGGATTTGCTTAGCAGTACCTAATTGCTAATGACTTACTCTGCAGGCAGCTACTTCAGCAATCCAGGCTTTCCGGAGGTTGACCGTAAAATAATGTATAGTTATCCTGGATATACCAAGCCCTGTGTTGTGGGGTTAGTAACAATAAACTTTATCTATGGATAGAATATCAACACATTTATAAATGATTTATGATAAGACTAATCAACAATACCTTTTAATGCCATAGCAATGCTTTTCACACAGCTAGCACCGCTAATTGACTTCACTTCTCTTGGTTGAGTTTTTTACAGAGTGTGCGCTCTTATTGATCAAGTTGTGAAATCTAAATCAACCAAAATTTTATGGTTAGTAACACGTTTCAACTGGATTAATAGGTTATGTTATAATAATTTACTAATGATATGTATACATAGTAAAAAAGGGTTGCAACCCCCAAATAAAAATTCAGTTATATTGGCACATACCAAACCTCTGTTGATGTTGTTTGTACCCATGAATCTGCTAGATGGTAGGTTTGATTTTATCATGTTTTCTAGGGATATTCTTCATCCAAACGCGACAAGCTGCATGTGCACTTTGCTCTCAACTATTTCTGAAATTTACAGTATGGGTTTGTGATTAATTTAGGTTAAAAAAACATTGATACAAGCCGTTTAAGCTATTGTAGCCAAGATTGACGGGTGCTAGATTAGCACCTAGAGTGGCAGATTATTAGTCTTCTTGGAGCAGGTCTTTTTTTTCAAGGAAATTTCAAGAACTGGACCTCATTACTCTAGCATAAGTCGTTTGGCCAGAAAACATGCATAAGACAATAACAGAAGAATCGCAAACCCTCAGGCAGACCACGTATCATCTCCGTGAGAGAGGATAGATGATTGCTAAGGCTCATATAAAGGTACAACTCTAAAATGCCAATATCTTCCAAACCGTCTTTTCAGTCAACAAACTGTCAGAAATTGACTCAAGGCAGCTGGATTTGAGTGCAGAAGAGTAATCAAGCAGTTTCATCTGACATGGTGTAGAGAAAGGCTTGGGTGGAATTTAAGATCATGGAAGAAGGTTCTGGTCAGACGAAAGCAGGTTCCTTCCGCACACTGTGGATGGCAGGATCAGGGTTTGGAGGCATCCAGGAACAGCGTATGCACCACGAAACATCATGCCAACAGTACCTTATGGCGGGGATCTGTGATGGTATTGGGGTGCTTCCCGTTTGACTGCAAACTTGATCTTGTGACTATATGAGGTAACTCGACAGAAGATCACTACATCCAAGAAGTCCTTGAACCTGTTGTCGTGCTCCATTTTGACAACCATGCACTTGCAACAATACCTATATTCATGAACGATAATGCTAGACCACATCATTCACGAGCTGTGAGGCAGGTTATCCAGAACAATGCCCTGACACACCTCCCGTGGCCTGCAATGAGTCCAGATCTTAATCCGTTTGAACATGTTTCGGACATTTTGGGCCAACTGGTAAAACGCAGGGATCTTCCTCCTCAGAACTTAAATGAAATAAAGCGACATTACATGAGGAGTGGCAGCGATTGCCACAAGAGCGATTTCGACGTCTGGTGAAGGGTATTAGGCGAAGACTTCAAGCTGTCATTTAAGTGCATAGTTGAAGTTTGCGATACTGACTGTTTTTGTAGCTCAAGTTATTGTTTTGTAATTAACCCTTAAGATGCGGGTCCCGGGCCTGTCCGGGTTGAAATTTGCTTTGACCGCATGTCCTCTGGGCGAGATGCGACATCCAAACTCTATTTTTCTCACGCTAGCTCATTAACGCCGAGGTTCACAGTAGCGAAGGACGGGCAATTGTTGCACGGCAGTAGTGTCAGTTTAACGCTAGTACTTTCCGTCCGTGTGTCGCTAAGCTACCGAATTTTGTTTCGTTGGTGTTCTAAATAATGCGCGTACATGTTCCGAAAATTATGCAACGATTGATTCCATGTAAAATGTGTACATGCGCAACAATTCATAAAGATACAGCAAGCGCCGCACAAAAAGGTAATTTTGCCGACTTTCTTATCATGTGATCTGAAGCGCGATTTTCATGTGCCTTTCTTTCACAATGAATTTCTTTTACACCGTGAAAAAGATTTTGTTGAATTTTACATCACTATAAAGACAAATGAATTGTCTTTGATTCCCTATATCAATTATTATGCGCGCAAATAAATAAAGACTCAACAAGTGCCGTAAAAAGAACAACTTTCGCACTTCGCAATTCCGTTAGTGACGCAAATAGGGAAACCTTGGCACTTCATATCCCCGTGTACAAATGACACATTTCAAAACCATTTATATCATTATCAAGAGGAATAAATTGTCTACAAAGTGATATATAAAATGTACATGCGCTAAAACAAACGACGATGCAGCAAGCGCCGCACAAAGGGTCCTTTTCATGTGATCTGAAGTTCGATTTTCATGTACCTTTCTTTGGCACTCGATATTTTCTATACCACTTGGCGGATTTTCATAAATATTACGTCTAAATAAAGACGGAACGTTGTTCTTCATTTCAATATATTGATCATACATGCGCACACAAAAATAAAGGCACAAGAAGTGCCTCAAATTTGGCAAGTTTCGCATTTCGTATTTCTGTAACCAAGTGGCGCGCTCAACAACGTTTGGTATCAGCGTAAAGAGCAGAAAATTCTCTTCAATTTGATATACAATTTGTTTATGCGCTCATAGAAATAAAGACTCAACAAGCGCCGCTAAAATGTTATAAATAAATGTAATAAGTAAAAAAAATTATGAAGGAAACCCTGTTTCTTTAGTGTTCAATTATAGAGTTTTATAAACCATGAAAGTTGAAGGAAAAAAAACTTTTGGATTTACATTCATAGCGTTATTGATGTCTTTTTTGAGTTAGGGGATTTTTGCGTCGGGCACCGCCATCAGTTCATGGGAAAATTGTCCAACGAAAATGTTGTGGTTGAGACACAGTATGTCGGGGATGCCGTCGGGAACCGCCATCAGGTCAAGGCAAAGTTGTCCAACGAAAATGTTTGTGGTTGAGACACAATATGTCGGGGATCTTTCGCCGGGCACCGCCATCAGGTCATGAGAAAATGTGTCCAACGAAAATGTTCGTGTTCGAGAAAAAAAATTTCAGCGGACTTTCGTCGGGCACCGCCAGCAGGTATGTGTTTTTTTCTGCCAAATTTTTGTTGGTCGAGGAAACTCATTTTTGAAAAAAAAGTTTGGTAGCATTCCGATGTTTTAAATATTTTGCTATATATGTCGGGATGGCATGAGTTCCTTCCAGTGAACTAAAGACAAGGGGCCGGGTGCTCGTTGACTACGGCCGTCCCGACGGATAGGCCCGTGGAACCTATCATTCTCGGAAGAGAAGTCAAAAGTTGAAAAACTTTTGTAATCCACAACTGACAATCAGAACTTTCCTGACGTAGAAGGCAGTTGTTCGCGACTCGCCGGCTCGTTGCATAGGAGTCAGAAGGCGGCATCAGGGTTGATAATGTTGATACAACGTCGGCGGCCGTCGGTGCCATCGGCACCTTCGGCGGGATTGTGAAAAGTCGTCCGAAAGTTAGAAAGTGTCCGGCGACATTAGAACTTGTTCGGCAGGATTGTGAAAAGTTGTCCGAAAGTTAGAATTTGTCCAGCAATGTTAGAATTTGTCCTGATTTGTTATTTTTGCAAATCGTGAAAAAAATGTCCAGCTTTCGCCAGGACAATTAGAAAAAGTCCGGATTTTTGATGGCCGCTGGCGCCAAAGGCGCGCAACGGCAAATTTGTTTCAAACACTTACAAAATGTGGCAATTGAATGTCCATGAAGCTCACATTGAATTTCTCTGTACAACAGGTCATGTGTTGATGTTATTATATCTTGCGTGTGCCTAAATTATTTTCAATCATTTACAGATTGATGTGAAAGATGCCTAAGGCCAGGAGGCCGCGAACCAGGAGTTGGGAAGGTCCGTCAACGTCTAGCGACGACGACTTCATCAACGAGGTCCATGCCGATGAAGCTTCTGATATGGAATCAACTGATGAGAGTGATAGTGACAGTGACAGTGATGGTGAAAGTGACATTGATAGTGATGTAGAAATAAGAAACATTGCAAGACACATATTAGCAGCTACGGGTGAAACTGCTACGACTGGTACTTCCACAGAAGAAGAGTTCAGTGGCTTTGATGAGCAATATAATGAAATGGACACACATTTTGATGACCGTGACAACTTTATGGAACGCTGGACAGAGGGTCCGAGGCCACGTGGACGTGTTGATCTCCAATTTACTGGCAACACGGGATTAGGACGCTTCATAGAATTGCCTGATAATCCGCATCCTGTAGACTATTTCGGGTTGTTTTTTCATGAAGATGATTATGGATCAATGGCAGCAGAAACCAACAGATACTTCCACCAACAGGTTGACGATAAGGTTCTAAAGCCCTGTTCAAGGTTGAGGCAATGGTATGATACGAATGCTGAAGAAATGAAAGTATTCGTAGCAATGACTATAGCAATGTCTTTGGTTGTACAGAGAAACTTTTCTGAGTATTGGTCATCGAGTGATGTGACGTCGACGCCTTTCTTTGCCAAATGTATGCCTCGTGATAGGTTCTGGTTATTACTAACGTACCTACATTTGAATGATAATAACCAAATGCCGGGACGAAACACACCCCAGTTTTCACCAATCAATAAACTTGGCTATTTGTACAAGCGCATCGTGCATCGTTTTTCCAGAATTTACAAGCCGCATCAAACTATTTGTGTTGACGAAGGGTTGGTGCCTTGGAAAGGCAATCTGAGTTTCAAAGTATACAATCCCGACAAGCCGAAGAAGTATGGGATAAAGGCCTACATGCTGTGTGACTCAACCAATGGTTATGTTTGCAAGTTTGAACTCTACACTGGAAAAACAAATGAATCTGTTTCTGTCGGTGGGAAAACGTATGATCTCGTCATGGACTTGGTGAAGGATTATGCTGGGAAAGGATATCATGTGTTCATGGACAATTTCTATTCCTCTGTGGCATTGTATATAAACTTGTGGGAAACGGGAACTGGTGCGACTGGGACGTTGAGAGGCAATCGCAAAGGCATTCCTGAGAAGGTAAAGAAGGCACAGAAAAAACAGAAGAAAGGGGATATGATGATCTATCACAATCAAGACCTACTCGTTGTGAGGTATGAGGACAGGAAGTCAGTGCTGCTCATGTCAACCGTAGAAGACACTGAAATTGTAGAGACAGGGAAGAAGAACCGAGTGACTGGGGAAGCAAATACGAGACCACGTATTGTGCACGAGTACAACAAATATATGGGAGGTGTGGATCGGGCCGACCAGATGCTGTCGTACACCCCGTTCAAAATGAAAACTCTTAAATGGTGGAAGCGAGTGTGGTTTCATGTGTTAAACGTTGCCATGTTGAACTCTTACATTCTCTATAAAGAATTCTCAAAAGACAAAACCTTGAAAACAAGCCGTCAATTCAGAAAAGATTTAGTGCAGCATATGATCACCTTCGCCGACACGGAAAAAGTACCTTCCCTGCGTAGACGTCCTCGTGGCAGGCCAAGCACAAGCGACGAAAGTGTGTTACGTCTTCATGGTCGACACTTTCCATCAAAGATTCAGCCTGTTGGAAAGAAGAAGAGGCTTTCCCGTATGTGTGTTGTTTGCTCCAAAGCGAAAAGAGAACTCTTTCGAAGGGCAGTGGAAGAAAGCAATGAGCCAGTTCGAAAGAAGAAAAGGGTAGGCAAAGAATCTTCTTACGAATGTAGCGAGTGTAATGTGGCTCTATGTGCAGCACCATGTTTCAGAATTTATCACACGTCACAAGATTGCACTAAAGCTTATATCAGTTTGATGTCAGAGAAGGAAAATGAGGGGGATAATCAAGAAGATTGAAGAAAGAAGAAAGAAGCAGAAGTGTGGACGAGCGTTACTCTCCTTATAAAGTTTATTCTTCACATCAATAAGGTGAATAAGTGTAATATAAAATACTGATTGTCAATAAAATAATCTTTTTTTTAAGTCGTAAAAGAGACAGAGAAAGTCAATGTGAGCTGTCACTGGACGTTCGATACGAGCCGCATCAAGAACATACCCCCGATCTTTCGCAATTTGTATTCTTAGAATCGGGTGGCGAAACTTCATACTTTTTACATCATCGTAAAGGAAAAAGAACTGGCTTTGATTCAATATGAAATGTGTATGTGCGCAACACATAATAAAGAAGCGGCAAATATTGCGAAAAATGTCGCAATTATCAATTTTTTTCCCAAAATGTCTGAGGGTCCCCCTCTTTAACGGTTCATATCTCCCGAACTATTTGGCACTTTTAAATTTTTTTTTCACCTTTCTCAAGCGGAAAGATTGATCTTTAATTCCATGTATAATATGCATGTGCGCAGATAATAAAAATGGTGCGGCGAGTGAAGCGACAAATGTCGCAAATAAAACGATTGTCAAAATCTGTTTTCAAGTAGTTGAGGGTGTTGCTCTTTCGCGGTTCATATCTCCCGAACTATTGTATACTTTTTTATATTTTTTTCACCTATTTCAAGAGAATAGAATTGTCTTTAATTCCATGTATAATATGCATATGCGCAGTCAATAATAACGATGCGGTGAATGATGCGACTGGTGTCGCAAATAGAACGCTTATCAAAATTTGTTTTCAATTAGTGGGTGGTATCCCTCTTTCGCTTTTCATATCTTTTGAATCAGTTGGCACCTTTTCATTATTTTTTCACAGTCGTAAGCACGAAAGATTTATCTTTAATTCCATGTATAATTTGTACATGCGCAGCAGGAGATAACGATACGGCGTGCGTATAGAATGATTGGTTTTATTATCTCGGAATGTTCGGCCGCGAGTGACTGCACGCGCCGAGAGGATCGGTATGCCAGGAACCAACGCTGGTGCCTAGAACACTGGCTCTCGCATGCTGGTGCCTCGGGGGTACCCCGGGGGTATAACGGCACTAATTAGCGTACCGGTGCCAGACTGCCCTAGGGAGAATTAGTTCTGGCTAAAAATCCCGTTATGTCGGAGCATCCTCGGGGTACCCCCAACCATCTTTCGCGGCGTATATCTTTTGAACTGGGTGACATATTCTAACAATTTTTTATCATCATAAAGAAGAATAAATTGTCTACAATTCGATATATAATACATGTATGCGCGCTCAGTATTAGGGATTTTATTCAGTCGGAAATAAAGACAATCTTTAGATAATTGGAGAAATCTAACTAGAGGTCGCATTGTAAAAAGATATATATCATCGTAAAGAGGAATTATGTATCTTCAATTCACTATAAAAAAATTAATTGTGCGATTATATTTAAGGATTTTCCGTAACTCTAAATAAAGACAATCTTCATATTGTAATAGAAATCGTTCTAGGTAAGATAAAAATTTCATTCAAATTGTCGGATAAAGATCGTTCATTTGTGTACGGGATGGGCGGGCTAGTTTTGTATCGAACGGCCATTTTCATCCGTAATTCGCCATGTGAATACACCATATATTGTAAAAACGGTCGCGTCTCGCGGTGCTAAATAATTCAGCCACAGGGGCTAATTGCGCTATAACGGTAGCGAGGCGAGTGCTGGAAAATTCAGCCACGGGGGCAAAACTGGTCAAAATAATATTCAGCAACTTAAGAGTTAAAATTTGATTTATGACCATACTTATAAAAATTGTTGTATTTTTGCACCAATTTGGACCCCATATTTGAGAGCAATATTGAGAGTGGCCATTTACAGTCTTACTCATAGCGAATAGAATACTTTTTGATCTCTCCATCATTAAGTTTCATGTGATTATACTGTTATCTTCCACAATCACCGAAACTATCATACCCTAGGAAAAAGGGGGGGGGGGAGTGCAACACTTGTTTGACTATGTATATATGAATAAACAGGAATGTCCCCTTGAATTTTTTTCCACAAAAAGTACCTCGATAGAACTGTACTTTTAAGTAATCATGCTGATGTCAGATTGAGTGTTGTCTTGATGCAGGGCCAGGGACAGGACCAACTGTGGGACTTTGTGTGGGCGTGCCTAGTCAGTGAAGCCCACCCCTCCGTGCGGCATATGCAAGAGTGGATTCTAATGAGGCAGATCTATCGTTTTCCTCGACTTCTCCTGACAAGAATATGGCAGCACTTTGATCAGGTAAACTATTTATGCATTTAGCCTGAAAGGACCAATGAGCTTATTCCAAAGGATTTTTGTCTATCACATTTTTAGGGTAAATATTATATTTCGATGACTCTGTGTCCCCTTAATAAGAAGCATAGGGGCCATGCCTTAGAAAAGTTCTTGTCTTTTTTACCTCATAATTTTCATGAAGTAAGGATCGATAGCTCGAGTTGATTAGCATGGCATGGTCTTCTGTCTGTAAACTTTTTAGCTCACTAGAGTTATAAGGCCAGATTGGTTTACTGAATTGACCTTTGTCCGTCCATTTTTGTCAGTAAACGTTTCACATTTTTTACTTCTGCTCCAAAACTGCTGCACCCCCTAAACTGTAATTTTGTTGGAATGTATCTTGCTCCTAGGTGTATCTTGCTCCGAATTTGTACATTTTGAACTGATCCCCCTTGAAGATGGGCGTGGCAGACATTTTCCCTAAAATCTTAGAAAATCTTCTTAAAAACCAATTGGCATAAGAGATTAATTTTTCAAGAATAACATCTTTGTGACATAAAAACTAAAATTTGTAATAATGGTTTAATTAATTCTAATATTGGCTTATATTGTATACTTAGCAAAATTTAAAACTTGTCACGGGAAAATTTATGAAATCGTTTCTGTCTGTTCATTGAAATATTTTAAACACTATTTATAGTGAAAATAATGGTTTTGACTCCTTTCATGTGAGGAATTTGTGGAAACACGTGCAATCATTGACTTCGTAGCACAAAAAAATGGAAAACTGTGAATGCACATGCAAACACACAATCATGAGGCCAATCGATGCATGTTTGCATGAACTGAGTAAGCACGTTGACGCTCATTTGAAAAACAAATTGAAAGTTTAATTTGATTACCTTTTCGCAATGGCGCGTCTTACGAATGAAGAACATCAACACGCTATGGGGAGGCTCCCTGCTGGTCAGTCTGTGGTCACTGTGGCAAGAGTCTTCAACTGTTCACGACAAACTGTCTTTTGTGGGCCACAAGGCACTTAAGGTTAACTCAACGACAGTGGAATTCCATTGTTTTTAGTGACAAATCGAGATTCACCTTGAGATTTGCCGACGTCAGGGCCTGTGTGTACCGCAGACAAAGTGAACGTCGCGCTCAAGATTGCGTACCTGTTTGTCAACAAATTAATCCACCTCAGACATTGCAAGATTTCAAGTTGACCTATTTTATTGAGTCATTTGATTTAAATACTAATTCAATATCAAATCATCTGTCTGTCATTTTTCAGTAAGCATTAACCAAAGATTCCCAAAAATTGTGTGAGAATATCATCTTTATGGAACTGAGACTGACATGTGTAAGTTTCATTGTCCCCTTAACTGAAATACGGGTGTCAAATGGCCTGGCAGGGTTGCAAATAAAAAGGCTATTTGATAACCAAAGTGTGATGATAAAATCAACTGCTAACCACAGTGTAGTGTAAACAGCTAAGTGATATGATCCCTTACCAATATGCATGTATTCTCTAATTGCATGATTATGCATATTGAAGGTTGGTTAGTTGAAATAGGCAATAATCAGAAGGAGAGTGGAAGAAGAATGTTATAGAAAAATATTATAAATGTTTTCATTTATTCTTTAATCTATTTAGTGAAAGCAGATATGTGTAAGTGTGTTGCTCCGTTTAATTTTATCCGTCTTGTCATTCCATATGAATTTGAACATTATATTGTTCAAGTCTGATTAAAATTCGTTTGGGGATTTGGAAGGGAAGAGAGAATATGAACAATGGTAGATATATAAATGCCAAAGTTTTGTTATCTGTTATTTTTCTTATTATTCTCAAGTTTTCTTTCTTCCAGTAAGAATTCTCTTTATATTTTCAAGTCTTTTTTGGTATTGATTACCAAAAGGTTTTCTTAATCTGCATTTAGTTTTATTTCCAACACATGAAAGTTTTCTTTATGACAATCAAGTTTAAAATTGTGAGATGGTGTTAAATCACAGCCAGCCATTGTTCTGAGCCAAACTGCTTTGGTTTTTATCAATATTGATTTTCAGACCTGACATTTTATAAAATTTTAAGAGTGTGTTCATGGCTTCATTTAGAGAGGCTTCCTAACCATCTAGGAATACTTCAGTGCCGTCAGCATATTGACATATAATGTGTTCCATTTTGTTTAAGATAATCCTCTTTATATTTTCATTATTACTTTTCATTATTCCTAGTATCTCAGCAACAAATAAAAATAAGTATGGGTAGATTGGATCACCCTGCCTACATCCGCTTTCATTGTCAAAAAATATTGATAGATGGCCATTCTGAACAATGCATGATGAAGTATTTGATATTAGAATGTAAACCGATTTTTATATGTTGTTTCCAAATCCAAATTTGTTCAATACCACCATTATATATTTCTTGGAGACCGTACCAAAAGCCTTTTCAAAGTCAATTAGGATCAATAGCCCTGTTTTGTTTCATAGTTTATTTTCAAAGATAATGTCCTAAAGCAATCAAATGTTTTCGTACCTCTAATGAATCCAGTTTGTTTTTCGTGAATAAGAATAACTAGCGTTGATTTAAGCCTTTTTACCTTTTTAGTCATACAGGTATACTTATGATTTTACATAGTACGTTTAGGAGGGATATAGGACGTCAGTTTTTAAAAATCTTCGGTCTTTGCCTGGTTTTAGGCTACAAATGATGACGCCTTTGTTCATTGTCAAGTGATTACGCTTTTGTTCATTGTCATTGTCAAAGCATTTTCATTTAGTGTTTCTTGGACGTAATGCTGAATCCATATTTTAAGATCTTTCCAGAAAAATTAAAAGAATTCCATGGTGAAACCATCTAGCCCAGGACTTTTATTGTTTTTCTTGTTTAACTTGCATTCTAGTACATCCGACTGAAAGGAGTGATAATTGTTTTTAAAATCACTTTATTTTCATCGTCTTTGTCTAATATGTAATTTATATAGATTTTCATAAAATTATTTTGTTCGTTTATTATTTTGTTTCCGTCTGTAATTTCAAAGCCGATATCCATAATGAGAGAGCTGATTAGTTTTGTTGTGTAGTTTCTATTCTCCAAATGACAGAAGTTATTTCTTGGTTTTTCTCCTTCTTCGTACCATTGAATTCTATTACGAATTTGTATTCATTTCATTTCTTTTTCTTTTATTTTTTCCAGTTCAAGTTTATCTCTTGCCAAATTTGATATAATTGTTTCGTTGATAATTCGTTAAATTATCTCTAATTGCATTTTCTAATCAACATATATTATCTTCAAATTCTTTTTGTTTTTCATTCTTAGTCTTTTTTGAAAAGGAATAATATGAAACAGTTTTACCTCTAACTTTCATTAGGAATGTTTAAAAAAATAGAGTATCTTTTATGGTTAAACATAGATCTGTGTCGTCTGTCTCGTCAATTTCATTCTCAGTATATTTCGGATCTGCATATTCATGTTTGGTGTTATTCAGTAATTCAGTAACTAGATTTATATATTCTTTGTGTCTTAACAATGATTGATGTATTAAATTACCAATATCCCCATCCCTTTCTATGTCATTTTGCATTGAGAGAGATAAAGTTACAGCTGAGTGATCACTTTTATAACCAGGAATAATGGAATTATTTGAACATATATTGAAGAGATCTTCTGTTACCAGAAATAAGTCATAATCAAAGTTATTAGTTAGTAGAATAGCTACTCCTCTTGAATTTGAGTTGAAGGGTGCACTAATGCATTCAATTTTTTATTATCTGTCCATGTTCAAGAGAAACATGGATATCAAGCAAACATACAATAGAAAATTTCTTTTTTCTATAGATATTCATGACTTCTTTGTGTTTTATTTTTTCGGCTTAACCTCTGCAGTTGGCTTAAAGATTTTAGACATTTTAGACAAAACTCCCATGGATAATTCTGCTAATTTAAGCATAGTTTCAAAATGGTAATTGTATCCAAGTGAATTTTTTTTGCTTATGATATAACAAAGAAAGGACTAGGTAAAAACAAAGATATACCCATGGTTGACATGGATATAGATTTTAGACAAAGTAAGGGACCCCGTCGCCCAATATAGAATAAATTGTTATTCACCTGTCTGAAATCTTCAGAGTAATGAATACTAAAACCTAAGTTGATTGTATGTAATTGTAAATACCAAATCGTTTTGCTTTCTAAAGACTTTAGTGAAACAAAAAAGTGAAGTGATTATCATTATTCAAATCATAATATATAGCGTTGAACTTATGAATACAAAGTTCTTGTCCGTAAGATTAAAAAACATAAGCATAACATCAACATGATAATCTGATAAACATGATATTGTCAATATCAAGGATCTTCTTACTTTCATGTGTAACTCTATGAGATATGCTTAATCCAACAAAGAAAGGAAAAAATATATTGCCTTTATATCATTCATCCAACTAAAGTAGGGACTTTACTCACGTTTTGCTTCAACATTATAACTATAATCCAATTTGAATATGGTGGAGAAATAACAAGGAAAATATCAATATGTAAAATGAGTAAAATATAACTTCTTTTTTTGGTTCTATTTGTTTGTTATCAGTTAATAGATAGAGAGATTGTCTTTATTTCCTCCACAATTGAAGATTACAGATTACATATTTGCATTGCTATCATGCAGTGCAACATTATCAATCAATGAGAGCTTCTATACAGTGAGATGAGGTTGTAGTAGATAAAACAACTTTTTAGAAATAATATGCTATAAGCAACATACACTTACTCCAAGTTTTGAATGGAATATCTGAGAAACAGTTTGGTAGACCTCCAAGCATAAATGACATGATGACATCGTCTTCATTAGATCACCAGTCAACAAAAGCATTTACATCGATGGCATCATCAATCAGTTCATTTCTGTTAGGCATTGTAATGGGACATGGTAATGTATTCAGTTTTGTCTATTAAGGTATATCCCTGTAGTGCTTAGTTGTAGGTTACTCCAGTAAAAATAAATTTCAGTAAATGTATATAGATGAATGATAGTGATGCATCTCTTAACTCAATTTTCAGAACGTGACCACATATAAGGGCCACTAGGACCTTACCATAAAACCTATTTTCATCTTCTTCTCCAGAAGCAAGAGGCCTAGGAAGCTGAAACCTTGTGTACATATTCCTGATAGGGATAATAGTTATTGGATTTGGTAATTTTGGATTTTGGTCCTGTGGCAGCTCATATGGTGACCATTTATACAATGAATTATAGAAAGCCTAATGAGCTACAGAGCCAATGGATGTAGTTATTTTTATAGAATAGGTCTAGAAAGCAAAAATCTTGTCTTTAAAAGTCCTTAGCTGATGAGAAATATAATAAATGGATTTGGTGATCCTTTTATGGTGACCTTTGACTATTTATAAATACAATTTTACAACTTAAAATTCTTTATACGAGAACCAGTGCTCAAACAAATAATGACGGTTAGTCAGAAGTAATGCGCTGCGCTTGACACGGGAACGTGCACGCGCTAAGCGGATATACGTCATCTCATGACGTAATTTTGGCGAGCCTCTGCAAGTGACGCTTCTATCGAGCACTTCACTTTCGGACTTTCAGGCGTTAGGACACAACAAAATTGGGATTTATACCTCCACCTCCCCAGCCTCCTCCTCATAGGATAAAAATGTAATGTGTGTATCTACATAAATGTCGCTGCCTAATTTACCCTCACCTTTGGGGAATAAATTTGGCAAATTACTTATTTTAAAATGTTCAAGTTCAAATTGGTAAATATTATGATATTTACTCATATTATGGATTATTATAAGTACCGCTCCAGGGCGGTATTCATACCATATATTTGTTAATAAACTTGTCCGCTTTATGCGGGACTTTACAACAAGTTTCTCTTGACTTTTCTTCCCCGAATAGAACTAGACAGCCTCAGGTAATTCTCGGGTTTGAGGATAAAATAGATTATAGATATTCTGATGAGTTAGAGAGCAGGGGCGTAGGAACGGGGGGGCTTGGGGGGGCTTAGCCCCCCCACTTTTTTTAAGCCCCCCCACTTTCTTTTTAAGCCCCCCCACTTTATTTTCGAAATGTTTTTTTCAAATTGATTATTTTCCCCTTTCTACTACATATTTCCCAATAACTGGTCTAGTATTGTTACAAAACAGCTACTATGCACTACTTTGAGGGTAGTTTCTAAAACTACTCTGAGCGTAGAACTAAAACATCCAATCATCCTAATTGACGATAAGATGGGGTAAGCACATTTTTTTTTTTTTTTTTTTTTTTTTTGGGTTACAAAATTTCAATCCAAGCCCCCCCCCCCCCACTTTCAAATTCGCTCCTACGCCCCTGGAGAGCCAATGACTATTTTCTTAGGGTAGTGAAATTAGGTTACATTTTTATAGCATCATTCTTAAACTTGGGGTTGAAGAATTGGGGTATATTTATACTTTCAGTTTATAGACAAGAGGAACCTGAGTCTTTGTTCACTGATGCATGTACTTGCGCGTGTAGGACCACACCTTCCACAGGACATGCAGGTAAGCTTGTAGCATATGTATCCTCTTACAACTGTGGAAGCCATTCCTCCATGAGTCAATGCTGAAGGTCTGGTCTATTGTTTTTTTCATCACAGGAACAGTTCTACAGTCAGTCTTTGTCACGTCTACTGGCCTGGTGTTTGGCTCACCACTTCAACACACGGGTCCACGCCCAGGTGAGTCTTGGACTGCTCTGGCGCCAGTGTCAACAGCTGGGCCTTCACGACTTGCTGGCAAAGAATAACATACTGCAGTCCATCCTTGACTTCCAGACAGACAACAAGTAGGTAGCAACCACTAGCCGCTCTCATCTCTACATGTCTCAGTTCTCTCATGAGTCTGAGGGAGACAAATTTTTGCACTGTCAAATTCATTTATCTTGTGTTTACATGATACCATGCGCATGCGCCAGAACATAGCAAAGCTAGCTTTCAGCCAGAAAAAACATGTTTAGCACTGTTCTCTGTGGAATAGGCTTGCCAAATGTTATTCACGGTCTTATACTTCAGTCAGCTCTTCTTAGGGAGACATGTAACAGAATTTTTCAAAGTATCAATTTATATTACCCAGATGGTAAGATGGACACAGGGTAGTATTTTTCCTGTAAGTCACGCAGGAGTTACTTATTTTCCTGACTTCTCCTGGTTTTTAATTGGTTGTTGCGATTGGTCGCCAAGGCTCAAGAAGTACAAAATTAATATACCTTGGGAAAGATAATCTGTCATTTCCATCACTTGTAAGTTCCTGTCTTTCAATTTACAATTTCATTCAACTTTTTGAGGCCTGAGGTGCCTTGTTATCTTCAAACTATTTATGTTAGCTATCGCTGGGTCCTGCCAAGGCGGGGAGACATTTAGACAAACATAAAACAAGAAGTCAAACAAACAAACATGTAGAGTTTTCTCTTCCAAGCACAAAGCTTTGCTCTCAGAAATTCAAAAAGTGAATGGTGCAATCCGGTCATTGAATGTGACAATGTCTGTGGGCTTTGGTTGAATACAAGAGCAGGATTAGACCTTAAATAATTTGGATGTTCCGAATGAGCTTGGTTCCAACTATGCCAATGATACTATTATGACAATTATACCAATTAGGACAATGATAATAATTATGACAATGACAAAATCCCATGTGACTAGATAAGGGAATAACTGAAAAATAATCTAATCGAACGAAAATTTGCATAACTGCCCACAGTTCTGGGCGTGCCAGCTCTGAAAAAAAGTGTGTGGAATAATATTTTGGGACACGCCAGAAGCAATTGTTTTCAAACAAGATTTAATCCCAGAGAAATTGGTTGACTCGTTGATGAAGTTGTATGGTGACACTTTTCAGATTTTGGTACGACATCCAATACAATCATTTTGCGATGTTTTTTTCAGACCAGTATTAATTTTGTTATGTAGTATTGTTACATGATATCTATTGATTTAACACATGCTTTCTATGCTGTAATGTCAATCTAAAACACACACTGCTCTTGAGATTTACGTGGAACAGATAGTTGTTTCAGTTCATCTGCATGCCTTTTGGGCTGTCTTCAGTTCCGTGTCCTTTACAGAGATAAGCAAGGTTATATATACTCATGTCGATGGTAAAAGGTATAGATTCTCTGTGCTATATTTATGACCCACTTGCTATATCAACAGAGAATGATACTTTAAGAAGAAATAAACAAACAAGAGATTTGTTTTCAATGGGATGCCGATTTAATCCTTAAGATGCTAGCCCGGGGCTGGTCTCGGATGAGTTTAGCAGTGATCCTCAGTGACTTATCGCAGTGATCCTCAGTGACTTATCCCGGGCACTCATTGTATATTACTTGATTTCATAAATAAAAGCCAAAAAACTCAGTTTCCAGTAAACTCGAGAAGGCTCAGTTCTCTAAAGCAAAGACTTTGCTAAGTTTTATAAAAATCCAATCCACAGGGAATCTTATTTCAGCAAGTGGGGCTAGATTACACCGTGGAATGTTTCTATGTATCACTTGTGTCAGTCGCTGCATAAACAGGACTGCATGAGTTTTTCACATCTTTTCTTTTTGCTGCTTATTTATCTTAATTGTGTTTTCTTAAAAGTAAATTCTTTGAAGTCTAGTGGGGCCGTGTTTGCATGAAATTGTTTTGAAGAATTGAAGGGTTAATCAAGACTTGTGTGTAAGTTGAAGTCACATTCCCATCCTTATCCCCCCTGAATTACATTCATCTTTCCTGTTATGTTTGTAATAGTTTTCATTCTTTTTCAGGGTAAAACTTCCATTGGGTACCTTATTGCAAATTCATTATCCAGATGAGGATAACAAGGAAGTTGTAGAAATATATTGTTTGAATGAAACTAAAAGTTTACCCGATCGTATCGCCAGCCTGAACTTGCCCCTAACACAGCGCATGCAAGTACTGGGTAAAGAGCTCCATATCCAACCGTCACTTTCATAACTTTCTTTTTGGTGACTACACATGTTTTGTGAAGAAAGTTGCTGATAAGTAAAGTTCCAGAACTAAAGAAAATGACAGATAAAGATAATTTATGTGTTTATTGTTATTGTTATTGTTTTTTGCAAAGGCTTTAAATTATGTGCATTTTTGTATTTTTAATATTTTAGATTTTTTTTTCACTCGTTCGTGTGCATAGCACAAGTGCCGCCAACCTTTTTTCTTACATTTCTAAAGTCTTTGCAAATTTAGTTTATGTTCTCCCTTGTATGTGCATGTGGATGTTTTGCCTTTAAACACATCCTTACATAACCTTGGGTTCCCCTCACCAATTTTTTGTTCTACTTGCAGTCCTTCAAAAGTTGAAGGGTGCTTTGCGTCCCTGCCCCCGCAGGAAGGTCACACTTGGTTTGTCAAGTGACTAGCCCAGTCTCCTTATAATGATGGGCAGTGCAAGGTTTGTTTTGACTTTACGAAAGACTCGTTTGGCTGACATGGTTTTCCTTAGAGACATAGGGGAGAGAATACGGATAAAGTGCCCCCCCCCTTTGAAAAGAAAGGGTAAGAGCCTTTTCTGCCTCCCTGTCTGGGGAGACAGGAGAGAAGCGGCAGAAGACCATTGAGACTGTGCAAGTTTCAACTTTAGCCACTTCCACACCCACTGTCACACCAACACCCACAACCACACCTGCACCTGCACGACTGAGGTGATTGATCCTCTCTTATGGGGTACTTGGAAGAAGTTTGATCTTCACTGGCTCATAAAGAAATACTGGAAATGGGGGAGGACCAATTATTTTCGTTGCCAGAGCTCATTGCCTCTGTCACTCTGCAAGGGTCTTCGACCAAGCAGGGCTGAAAGCAGCATATCTAGGGTTCCAGGAACAATAAGGAATGCTAGCAATCAGCTTTAGATCAGTGTCCACTCAGCCTATCTGACTGCCTTGCAGCAGAAGCACAAGAAGCATGAACCCTTATTCATTTGGGATCAGTGGGCAGTTGGCCGATGTTGAAAGTTTCCTGGTCAAGCACAGCTTGCGTAGCTGTTCCAACAAGTTAATGAGCGCAGTGATGGGCATGCGCCGCCTATGGCTGATGGGCGCACTCGCACTTGGAGAGCTACAAGAAAGTTCTTGAAGCCCCAGAGTGGTTGACACCCCACATGTTATGGTGGACTGAGGCCATGTAGAACTTTGAGTATCTTCTGAAGTTGACCACTGACCTTGCCATAAGTCCTGACCAACCTCTACACAGTACCCGCCAAAACCAGAATTACCTGCATCGCTGTAAACTACCCTTGGAGGAATACTGACATCACACAGAATGCAGTCCTTGTGTCTGTCAATGTGCAAAAACCCAAACTGTAATTGATCTCTACTTAGCCTTGATAGCAATACAGTTTCTTTCCAGGTTACCTCCTGAAGCGTCTGAATGCTAAGACACTTTGTCATAAGCTGTAACAAAGGACCCACAACCAATTTCATTTAAATTATTTGTCCGACAACCAAATCTATGTTTTTTAACCATAATGGGACAGTAAACGACAATAGTTTTGCTATGCACAACTTGAGCTTATCAATTTTCCGTTGAGTGATGGATAACTTCATTTGTGTAGTAACTATGATCAAACCCAACCACTCGATCACTTGCACTGGACTCAGAAGAGATTTCTCTACTTGCTTTTAAAAGATCTTGTTTCACCATTTGGCCGACTGACTCCGTTTCGAGTTTAGAAATACCCTATATGATCCCATCATCCAGAAACATAACAATTCTGTGACCTTGTAAATGCCAATACTTCACCAACTGCCTGGTTACTGTTTTAAACATATAAGGAGCCGTACTGAGGCCGAAAGGAAGGACCAAGAACTTATAATATTTCTTGTCTCTACCCGTACCCCATGCAAATCCTAAATACTGCGCATGCTCACTGTAGTTACACACCTCGGTGTGATATGTTCCCATTCTTTTAACATTGGTTCATTCTCATATCAACCTCTTATGACGTAATCATCGGTTGTTTCTCCATGTCGCCCTAGGGCACTATCACATATCATTCAAATCAGTTATTATGTCCTTTGCCATAACCACCAACTACGCAGGTGGATGTTATGAGATGTTCAACCTACACAAACGATTAGACTTGTAAAATTTTGATAGTTTTACAAACTAAGTATATAAGACTTGACATTAGCGAAAGTGGGATTCGAACCCGGGACCTCTTTGCTGGCGAGTAACCTTTACCATTTGAGCTAATGAGGATCCCTGCCTGTATCTGTACATTTTGTTTTGTCATGTCTGTACTGTTTGCCCCTGGTATATATATCTATGTCTATGTCTATTTCTAATCTTTAGAATCAAAGATTTAGCTTTAAAATCTCAAGCAGCCAGATATTGTTAATATCCTACTGGACTCGTTCGTTCAGGACACAAAATCATGCAAAGTAAAACGTTTACAAATTAATTTTATAAAAACTATTTGGTTTGAAAACTTTGTAGGAATGTTCCACGGGAGTGTAAGCCAAATAATGACTGGATTGCTTCGCGTTATTTTGCCATAATCGCTTGGCACCCGGGCATTATTTACTACATATCAATATGGTGATATGCTGAATGTATGTCAAATTTCACAAGCCATTAACTCTTTTCTATGTACATCATAGCAGTCCTTCAATCCTCATACTTAACTGATGACTTCCACAAATGTTCATTCACTCTTGACAAGTCAAAGATTAAACGTTTCTTACCAGAATGTTGAATTGCTACAGAGAAGGGATTGACAACATAAGGCTTATCTGGACACTAAACAATCAAACCTCTTAGTAACAGATCTTGATCAGCTGCATGACGCAAAGTCCAAATTCTCTTTAGCAGATCTATTTCATCTTAACATCATCCTCTTTGGTGAAGAATAAAATTGAATTTTATATCTATTTTCAATAATGTCTAGAACAAAGTTTATTGCTTCTATGTCTATCCAAAACGAAATATTGGTTAACAATAATTAATAAGCCAATCGTAGCAAGGCTTGCAACTGGCTTGGCTATATAAAATTACAGCGCTCAGATGCTTAAAGTTCGTAAAGAACTTTACTTTGAAACAATGACTTCGAATATAAATTAAATGTATTTATAATACATATTATTTAAGTAATACCAAATATTTTATTCAGCTATTCAAACAGGTATGTAAAGATATTTATCGACAAGACTGGTTTAATGAAATATCGTTATCAACCTGTGTAAATTTCTATTCAGATTTTAAATATTACGTCAGAAGTTTATCTTTCTGAAATCAAGTCGGCACAATTGAGAGGTGCGCTCACTAAATTAAGATGTAACGCTCACAGCTTCAAAGTAACAGAAGCAATGTCGATTTAGAAATCCGAATTTAATATCTGCCATGCTTTTTCTATAAAAATCTTCCAAAAATAGATTCCGTATATTACTGCACATTGAAAGTCTTAATTTGTTATTTAAGTTAGCTCTTCTGCTGTACCACATATCTGAGTTGAGAAAACATTATTCATTGGTTTGCATACCTGTTATACTTACGTTTTACACATGTGCTATATTGGCCTAGGGTCACTTGTATACAAATAAAATCTGTCTGTCAAAGATATATCATGTAACTTAAATTTCTTGGTTTGCCAAGAGGAACAATTAAGTAAATGTATGTCGACAGAATAATTATAAAAAAAAGAGTATGAAAAAACTCAAGTCACTGATCGTACTAGTTTGAGTCACGACAGCATTGTTTCGCAGCAATGTTTGTAAGTTTTGAAATAGAATAAATATGAAAGCCTGAAATTTACTTCATATTTATTATTGCTGAAGTACAATATTCAGCTAAAATAGAACTGACAACTTTAATGGAGGGCTGGTTAGATTTCAAACTTACCAGCCCTGGTGTCTTGTAGACTTTTCTGGTAAGTTTCCTACACTGCCTTTGACCTTTTGGCCACGAAAACTACTAGACTAGCCACCAGCACGAGGATCTGCTTTGGCTTGGGTGACAGTAGAGGAAGCACGCTGAGCCGGCTTGAAGGGATGCGCTCGTGCAGAAGTGAAGCTCTGGGTTTGATTTTCTTGATAGCTTTGCTCTCTGCTCTATTGCCGGGTAATTCTCTTGTCAGAAGCCAATTCATGCGCAACGTAATTACGAACTGTTTCCCAGCCACCTTCCGATATGCTTGTTTCTTGTTTGCTTGTCTGAAATCTTGAAACCTCTTGACCAGTTAAATCCATCGCATAATCAGACTTCCATTCTGTACAGCAAAACGTCAGCTTAAGACTTTCTATTCTCACAATATTTCCATTAACAATTCCAGACATTATAAAGTGCTGCTGAGCAGATGTATAATTGGGAGGTAGGCGCTATACAAGTTCATTATTATTAATATTGAGACAGCCTTTATGGTAGAGCTGATGACTGGCAGTCGGGTAGGAGACATTCATGTCCTTGAAGTCCGTAGAACATTTAAAGTGTATCTCAAGCACACGTTGGATCAAAGGAAAGAAAAGGAAAGATAGGCATCTTTTCTGTTGCTATGGAGGCAGGAAAGCAGGAATTCCAGTCAGTAAACAGACCATTTTCAGATGGCTGGTTTCTGCCATTTATCTTGCTTATGTACATAAGGGCAAGACGCCCCCAGAGGGTCTGAAGGCCCATTCCATTCCATTATATGCCGCAGCCATACCTACTGAAGAGATCTGCTCAGAGGTATTTTGGTGCTTGCGGGGTATGTTCATAAAGCTGTCAGTTCTTTCCAGTGGGCAGAGTCAACAACAATTGAATGAGGTTTCTCTTGGTTGTTTGACACACAGGATTTCTGGCATCCACATTATGCCAAATCGCTATTTTCCAGCTTGGTATAGGGGGCGGGATAGCGCAGTGGTTAGCGCGTTCGGCTTCGGATCAGAAGGTCCGTGGTTCGAATCCCGCCAGGGGCTCGGCAACTTTGTCTGCAGTAGAGAACTGTTCTACACGCAGTCAAGTTTGGGTGCAATGCTATACTGAAAATCAGTGCAGTACCACCCATGGTTCGCTAGTTCCAGTTGATGCTCGCAGGTTTCACTGCAATGCATAGCCACAATGGTGTTGCGGGCTTTCTTCCTGCAATAATACTAGCAGCCGCGATATAAGTGAAATAATCTTGAAAGCGGCGTTAAACACCAACTCACCTCACCTCACCTCCAGCTTGGTATAAGATATCCCAGGGTACCCACTCTTCAGCCTGTGTTGCACCTGTTGGCTGTCACGTTGACGGGGTGAGTGACATGCACTTTATTGTAGTCAGTATTCCACCCCCATTGTTCTATCTATAGGAGTCTGTTTTTTGCAATTAGGTACCCAATGGAAGTTTTACCTTGAAAAAGAATCAGCAACCTCCCCGGTTGGTGCGAATTTTTTACCCATTTTGCAGTTTATAGTTAACGCTGGTGGTGCACCAGTTGGTAGTAGGACTGTTTGAAATTCAATATTGAGGGCTAGAATGCATGTAGAGGCATGAACATTTTTGCTAAAGCGGAAAAATTAATGTGAGTGATGAACCATTTACCTGGCATGCATAAAATTTCTCCCACGCAAAACTAAGACAAAGAATTCGACCCTTCATTTATACATTTAATCTTCCACTAGTTTATTGCAAATGTAATTGAAATCTCTACAGAATTTATGAACTTTAATTATTAAAGTCACACGTGTAATGAAATTCTTCACATCATTATTGTCATGTTATTGGAATTTGATAGTTATTCTAAAATTTCATTCTTTTAAATCATTTTATTAAATCAAGAATCTACGAGTCAAATATTTTGAAAAATGATTTGAAATCAATATCAACAAGTTTACTAATACTTTTAAGAACACAAATTTGTACCTTTTTGGCCTGAGTGGAACAATATTTCGCATGCTCTAATAAGCAAAGGCGATTTGAGAAATTAACTCCAAGATATTTATATGATTTCGTAACAAATAGCAGCTGACCTTTAACACCACTTTTCCTTTTTTGACAGCTTACCTCCGTTATTTTAACCCTTAAGATGCGGGTCCCGGAATATTCCGGGATGAAATTAGCTTTGCCCACAAGTCCCCTTAGCGAGATGCGAGTAGCAGACTCTATTTTTCTCACGCTAACTAATTATGGCCGCGGGTCTCGGTAGCGAAGGACGGAAATTTATTGCCTAGCAGTAGTCTCAGTTCAATGCTTGTATTTTCGTTCCGGCTGTCGCTAAGCAACCGTGTTTTGTTTCGTTGGTGTTCTAAATAATGCGCGAACATGCTCCGAAAGTTATGAGAACATTGATAATGTTTATCGTACCAAAAATAAGCGTTAAAATCACTCAATTTTCCCCCACTCCCCGCCGCACGTGCTAATAGCCTGTGGGCACTTTCTACCCTCTCGCACGAGCTTACCGACCCGCGCATGCTATCGTTTACTGAGACGCGTGCATTTTGACCCTATGCACGCCTTCCTATGTTCTGAACCCTTGGGCGGATTTCAATATAGGTGGGATCATTTGAAAGAGAAAAAATTGTCTTTAATTCGATGTAAAAATCATATGTGCGCCTCGTGAAATAAAGATACAGCATGTGCCGCAAAAAAGGTGATTTTTATATATTTTTAGTTTTACACTGTTTTGTCACACCAATTTTCTCATGATATGCTCAACATATTTTGACATTTTTTATATCACAAGATAGAGAAAAAGATTGTCTTTAATTCCATGTAAAATGTGTACATTCGCAACAATTCATAAAGACACAGCAAGCGCCGCACAAAAAGGTAATTTTGCCGACTTTCTTATCATGTGATCTGAAGCGCGATTTCATGTGCCTTTCTTTCACAATGAATTTCTTCTACACCGTGAAAATGATTTTGTTGAATTTTACATCACAATAAAGACAAATGAATTGTCTTTAATTCCCTATATCAATTATTTATGCGCGCAAATAAATAAAGACTCAACAAGTGCCGTAAAAAGAACAACTTTCGCACCTCGCAATTCCGTTAGTGACGCAAATAGGGAAACTTTGGCACTTCATATCCTCGTGTACAAATGACACATTTCAAAACCATTTATATTATTATCAAGAGGAATAAATTGTCTACAAAGTGATATATAAAATGTACATGCGCTAAAACAAACGACGATGCAGCAAGTGCCGCACAAAGGGTTCTTTTCTTATCATGTGATCTGAAGCTCGATTTTCATGTACCTTTCTTTGGCACTCGATATTTTCTATACCACTTGGCGGATTTTGATAAATTTTACATCTAAATAAAGACGAAACAATGTTCTTCATTTCCATATATTGATCATGCATGCGCACACAAAAATAAAGGCACAAGAAGTGCCGCAAATTGGGCAAGTTTCGCATTTCGTATTTCTATAAACAAGTGGCGCGCTCAACAAAGTTTGGTATCACCATAAAGAACAGAAAATGCTGTTCAATTTGATATACAATTTGTATATCCGCTCACAGAAATAAAGATTCAACAAGCGCCGCTAAAATGTTATAAATAAATGTAATAAGTAAAAAAATGATGACGGAAACCCTGTTTCTTTAGTGTTCAATTATAGAGTTTTATAAACCATGAAAGTTTAAGGAAAAAAAACTTTTGGATTTACATTCATAGAGTTATTGATGTCTTTTTTGAGTTAGGGGATTTTTGCGTCGGGCACCGCCATTAGTTCATGGGAAAATTGTCCAACGAAAATGATCAAGCTTGAGTCACTGTATGTCGGGGATCTTCTGTCGGGAACTGCCATCAGGTCATGGAAAAATTGTCCAACGAAAATGTTGTGGTTGAGGCACAGTATGTCGGGGATGCCGTCGGGAACCGCCATCAGGTCAAGGCAAAATTGTCCAACATAAATGTTAGTGGTTGAGACACAATATGTCGGGGATCTTTAGCCGGGCACCGCCATCAGGTCATGAGAAAATATGTCCAACGAAAATGTTCATGTTTGAGGAAAAACATTTCATCGGGACTTATGGTTTTTTTTCTGCCAAATCTTTGTTGAGGACGACAATGATATATGGATATACAACTTTTTTATTACACAGTGGCGATCTTTCTTTGTTAGTTGTTACATACAGTGACTCAAGCACGATCATCATTGTTGGTCGAGAAAACTGATTTTTGAAAAAAAAGTTTGGTAGAATTCCGAGGTCCTAAATAGTTTGCTATATATGTCGGGATGGCATGAGTTCCTTCGAGTGAACTAAAGACAAGGGGCCGGGTGCTTGTTGACTACGGCCGTCCCGACGGATAGGCCCGTAGAACCTATCATTCTCAGAAGAGAAGTCAAGAGTTGAAAAACTTTTGTAATCCACAACTGACAATCAGAACTTTCCTGACGTAGAAGGCAGTTGTTCGCGACTCGCCGGCTCGTTGCTTAGGAAGTCAAAAGGCGGCATCAAGGTTGATAATGTTGACACAACGTCGGCGGCCGTCGGTGCCATCGGTACCTTCGGCAGGATTGTGAAAAGTCGTCCGAAAGTTAGAAAGTGTCCGGCAACATTAGAACTTGTTCGGCAGGATTGTGAAAAGTTGTCCGAAAGTTAGAAATTGTCCAGCAATGTTAGAATTTGTCCTGATTTGTTATTTTTGCAAATCGTGAAACAAAACGTCAGGCTTTCGCCAGGACAATTAGAAAAGGTCCGGATTATTGATGGCCGCTGGCGCCAAAGGCGCGCAACGGCAAATTTGTGTCAAACACTTACAAAATGTGGCAATTGAATGTCCATGAAGCTCACATTGAATTTCTCTGTACAACAGGTCATGTGTTGATGTTATTATATCTTGCGTGTGCCTAAATTATTTTCAATCATTTACAGATTGATGTGAAAGATGCCTAAGGCCAGGAGGCCGCTAACCAGGAGTTGGGAAGGTCCGTCAACGTCTAGCGACGACGACTTCATCAACGAGGTCCATGCCGATGAAGCTTCTGATATGGAATCAACTGATGAGAGTGATAGTGACAGTGACAGTGATAGTGAAAGTGACATTGATAGTGATCAAGAAATAAGAAACATTGCAAGAGACATATTAGCTGGTACGGGTGAAACTGCTACGGCTGGTACTTCCACAGAGGAAGAGTTCAGTGGCTTTGACGAGCAATATAATAAAATGGACACACATTTTGATGACCAAGATAATTTTATGGATCGCTGGGAAGAGGGGCCGAGGCAACGTGGATGTGTTGATCTGCATTTTACTGGCGACACGGGATCAGGACGGTTTATAGAATTGCCTGATAATCCGCAACCTGTAGACATTGTCGGACTGTTTTTTCATGAAGATGATTATGGATCATTGGCAGCAGAAACCAACAGATACTTCCACCAACAGGTCGATGATAAGGTTCTGAAACCCTGTTCACGGTTGAGACAGTGGTATGATACGAAAGCCGAAGAAATTAAAGTATTCATTGCAATGACAATAGCAATGTCTCTGGTTGTACAGAGAAACTTTTCTGAGTATTGGTCAACAAGTGATGTTACGTCGACGCCCTTCTTTTCCAAATGCATGCCCCGCGACAGGTTCTGGCTACTGCTAACGCATACATGGCATATTACCCGATTTCGGCGGGTTTACCCAATTTCAGGCCGCCTAACCCGCGTACCCGATCGGGTATGGAAAAAACCTGATTTCGAGAAGTGCTAAGAATGATTTTTCTAAGGCTGTGTTACCTATTTTAATTCTTCGATTTGATAAAATTTCAAACTTATCAATATTTTTTAGTCGAAATTAAAACAAATATTTGTCAGAGCACGTTGTTATTGTACATCGGTGATTCGAGAATTAATTATCGAGTAGTTTTTATTTCTATAGGATAGCTGAAGCTCGATGAATTACGTTTAAGTTAATGATAAGATTTTACAATATCATTATAATAGACTAATAAAGATCGACAACATACCTCTTAAACTTCAAAAGATTTAATAATCGCACAAATTACCGAAAATGAACGTTGAAGTTGTGAACATTATCTAACAGGAGCTATAAAAAGGAAACACCGTTTGGAAAATCAATGCCTTTTCTTAACGACAAATAACATTGGAATTATGCTTTCGTGTCCATGATTTTCTTTACCATTGTCTTTCTTCGAGTTATATATGAATAAATAAAAGTATTTATTGTATTTTTCATTATTTTAATATTATACGAATAATTGTTAAACAGATTATGATTTATTTTACATTTTTTATTTTGTATCGGTAATATGTTGCTATGAAATTATCACGACCACATGTTTCGACCAACTTGTAAAATTTACTTCGGCAGTCCGGAGTCGTATTTTCGTACATAGTTTTAAAAACACGATCTAATTCATGTTTTTAGGAAGAATATTTGTAAACAAAACATATTATCGATGTTTTAATGAGGCAGGTACGATTAAACTATTTGAAATTTCGGTTAAATTTACGTGAAGTAAACGCGCTCATTCATTCAAGCACTGTCGATAAACCGCCGTTCATCAACACTTCTATTATTGCAAGAAGTGCAGTTGTAAACAACGTACTCTCATCGATCCGTAAATAATTACAAACGATCTGTAATTTTTGAATTTCAATGTGACGATCACAGAGTTGGATCTTACTCAATTAAAATTCAATTAACTGTAAATTATTTTGATGTCAGATTTAAGTGGTAATTCAATCTAAGTTGATAAATATAATAATAACTTATTGGGATCCGGTTTAAAAGACTTGTATTATGATTTATGTTAGAAAAAACTATCTGGATTCTTATAGATTTATATGTCACAACATAAAGTTATTTTTCAAATAAAACATAGTAATTTATGGTTTATATTTGTGCAATGAGGTTTGAAATATCTAAAAATAATTAGATATTATATTGAAAAATTATCTGTTAAACAATGAGTTGTTATTTTTAAATACGATAAATCATATGTTTTGCAAAAAAAAGAAAACCCCCATTTCAGACCCTAAAAACCCCCATTGAGAAGGAAAAAACCCCATTTCAGTCCCTAAAAACCCCCATCGCCTCTGTTGGATTATGCCATGTATGCTAACGTACCTACATTTGAATGATAACAACCAAATGCCGGGACGAAACACTCCGCATTTTTCACCCATGAATAAACTTGGCTATCTGTACCAACGCATCGTGCATCGTTTTTCCAGAGTTTATAAGCCGCATCAAAACATTTGTGTTGACGAAGGGTTGGTGCCTTGGAAAGGCAATCTCAGTTTCAAAGTATATAATCCCGACAAGCCGAAGAAGTATGGGATAAAGGCCTACATGTTGTGTGACTCAACAAATGGTTATGTTTGCAAGTTCCAACTCTACACTAGAAAAACAAATGAAGCTGTTTCTGTTGGTGGGAAAACGTATGATCTCGTCATGGACTTGGTGAAGGAATATGCTGGGAAAGGGTATCATGTGTTCATGGACAATTTCTATTCATCGGTGGCATTGTATATAAACTTGTGGGAAATGGGAACTGGTGCGACGGGAACTTTGAGAGGAAATCGCAAAGGCATTCCTGAAAAGCTAAAGAAGAAGAATAAGAAGAGAGGGGATATGACAATCTATCACAATCAAGACCTACTCGTTTTGCGGTATGAGGACAGGAAGTCAGTGTTGCTCATGTCAACCGTAGAAGACGCCGAAATTGTAGAGACAGGAAAGAAGAACCGAGTGACTGGGGAAGCAAATACGAGGCCACGTATTGTGCACGAATACAACAAATATATGGGAGGTGTGGATCGGGCCGACCAGATGCCGTCGTACACCCCGTTCAAAATGAAAACTCTTAAATGGTGGAAGCGCGTGTGGTTTCATGTGTTGAACGTTGCCATGTTGAATTCTTACATTCTCTATAAAGAATTCTCAGAAGACAAACCTTTGAAAACAAGCCATCAATTTAGAAAAGATTTGGTGCAGCATATGATCACCTTCGCCGAAACAAAAAAAGTGCCCTCCCTGCGCAGACGTCCTCGTGGTCGGCCGAGCACGAGCGACGATAGAATCAAAGATTCAGCCTGTTGGAAAGAAGAAGAGGCTTTCCCGTATGTGTGTTGTTTGCTCCAAAGCGAAAAGAGAACTCTTTCGAAGGGCAGTGGAAGAAAGCAATGAGCCAGTTCGAAAGAAGAAAAGGGTAGGCAAAGAATCTTCTTACGAATGTAGCGAGTGTAATGTGGCTCTATGTGCAGCACCATGTTTCAGAATTTATCACACGTCACAAGATTGCACTAAAGCTTATATCAGTTTGATGTCAGAGAAGGAAAATGAGGGGGATAATCAAGAAGATTGAAGAAAGAAGAAAGAAGCAGAAGTGTGGATGAGCGTTACTCTCCTTATAAAGTTTATTCTTCACATCAATAAGGTGAATAAGTGTAATATAAAATACTTATTGTCAATAAAATAATCTTTTTTTTAAGTCGTAAAAGAGACAGAGAAAGTCAATGTGACTGTCACTGGACCTTCGATACGAGCCGCATCACGAACCTACCCCCGATCTTTCGCAATTTGTATTCTTAGAATCGGGTGGCGAAACTTCATACTATTTACATCATCGTAAAGGGAAAAGAACTGGCTTTGATTCAATATGAAATGTGTATGTGCGCAACACATAATAAAGAAGCGGCAAATAATGCGAGAAATGTCGCAATTATCAATTTTTTCCCCCAAATGTCTGAGGGTCCCCCTCTTTAACGGTTCATATCTCCCGAGCTATTTGGCACTTTTTAATTTTTTTTCCACCTTTCTCGAGCGGAAAGAATGATCTTTAATTCCATGTATAATATGCATGTGCGCAGTTAATAAAAATGGTGCGGCGAGTGAAGCGACAAATGTCGCAAATAAAATGATTGTCAAAATCTATTTTCAAGTAGTTGAGGGTGTTGCTTTTTCGCGGTTCATATCTCCCAAACTGTTTTATACTTTTTTATATTTTTTTCACCTATTTCAAGGGAATAGAATTGTCTTTAATTCCATGTATAATATGCATATGCGCAGTCCATAATAACGATGCGGTGAATGATGCGACTGGTGTCGCAAATAGAACGCTTATCAAAATTTGTTTTCAAGTAGTTGAGGGAATCCCTCTTTCGTTTTTCATATCTTTTGAACCAGTTGGCACCTTTTCATTATTTTTTCACAGTCGTAAGGACGAAAGATTTACCTTTAATTCCATGTATAATTTGTGCATGCGCAGCAAGAAATAACGATGCGGCGTGCGTATAGAATGATTGATTGTATTATCTCGGAATGTTCGCCCGCGTGTGACTGCATGCGCCGAGAGGATCGGTACAGCAGGAAGCAACGCTGGTGCTTAGAACACTGGCACTCGCATGCTGGTGCCTCGGGGGTGCCCCGGGGGTATAACGTTACTAATTAGCGTACCGATGCCAGACTGCCCAAGGGAGAATTAGTTCTGGCTAAAAATCCCGTTATGTCGGAGCATCCTCGGGGTACCCCCAACCATCTTTCGCGGCGTATATCTTTTGAACTGGGTGACATATTCTAACAATCTTTTATCATCATAAAGAAGAATAAATTGTCTACAATTCCATATATAATACATGTATGCGCGCTAAGTATTAGGGATTTTATTCAGCCGGAAATAAAGACAATCTATAGATAATTGTAGAAATGTAACTAGAGGTCGCATTGTAAAAAGATATATATCATCGTAAAGAGGAATAATGTATCTTCAATTCCATATAAAAATTTTAATTGTGCGATTATATTTAAGGATTTTGCGTAACTCTAAATAAAGACAATCTTCATATTGTAATAGAAACCGTTCTAGGTAAGATAAAAATTTCATTCAAAGTGTCGGATAAAGATCGTTCATTTGTGTACGGGATTGGCGGGCTACTTTTGTATGGAACGGCCATTTTCATCCGTAATTCGCCATGTAAATACACCATATATCGAAAAAACGGTCGCGTCTCGCGGTGCGAAATAATTCAGCCACAGGGGCTAATTGCGTTATAACGGTAGCGAGGCGAGTGCTGGAAAATTCAGCCATGGGGGCAAAACTGGTCAAAATAATATTCAGCAACGGAAGGGTTAATACTATAACTTAAGTTTTCTCTATATTGATAGTTAACCCTGCAACATCAAAATAACGTTTTAATTCAGTTATAAGTCGCTGTAACCTGACAATACTCATCGAAAATAGAATCATATCATCGCAAACAGCAGTAGGAATAATTCTGTCACCTACGGGTGTAACTGAACACCATTATAAGAGCTATTTTGAATTATAGATAAACATATAAAACAGAAACGGGCTTAAAATACAACTTTGTCTTAGGCCAACATTGCAAGTAAAGGAATTTGAAACGTCATGGTTATTCGTGATACACACTTTTACATTGTCATAAATGCTTCTTAACAAAGTATTCATCTTTGGACCTATGCCGTGTGTTCCTAAGTATAAATAGAAGCTTGCCGACGCCTTTCACAACAGTTTTTTTCCCTACTCATTTACCTTCCCTGGACACGGAATTTGACTGCCTCATGTTATTGGAATTTGATAGTTATCCTAAAATTTCATTTTTTAAATCATTTTACAGTAATTCTACCAAGAACTTGCAGAAGTTGATGTCAAACTATTTTTACCAGAGCTTTGACTTCATTGCGGATTTCAGTATTGAGGTAAGTGTTCAGATTACTTCAAACACTGTGGATGCATAAAACATGTTTGTCCCTCACCTCTCAATATGACTGTTAACTTATTACTTCACCTCTCAATATGACTGTTAACTTATTACCTCACCTCTCAATATGACTGTTAACTTATTACTTCACCTCTCAATATGACTGTTAACTTATTACTTCACCTCTCAATATGACTTGACTTATTACTTCACCTCTCAATATGACTGTTAACTTATCACTTCACTATGACTGCTAAGAAATTGTCAAATACACATGTTGGGATCGAACCCCCATTCTCCTTGCTATAATTGTGAAGATAACTTACCCTTTACGGTAGAAGCCAGGTGCCTTATGTGTAGGGATCTTTCTCCCTTTTAGTGGATAATTATGAACGATGCGAGAATAAAGTCTCTACAAGGAAAAGATCATCTTCGATTGGCTCCTTCTCTCTCCCTAAGAAATCTTCAAAGTCTTCTTCGTACAAGAAAGCCTCTTCTGATGGTTTGGATGAATTGAAATCAATGATAGCTTCGCCAACCTCTTCCTTTTCCATGATGAAGCAGGAAACTGAACAGAGATTTGAGGCCATGAAGGCTGAGAGGAGCAGGCCCGTTGTAGATTCCCAACCAGGTTTTCAGGTTCAGTCGAGCGCCAGGCATCATGATACCACTGTCTGTCTGGTGAAAAATTCCACTATCATGTCTGGCCACCTCTCCCACTTCCAGGCCAAGCTTGGTGCAGGGGCAAAGGGCTTAGGGCCATCAAAAGGTCAGCAGGGTCAGGTCAACCCTGGTAGAAATGGCAAATTCCTGAGTCCACAGTGTCACTTGCCACTGAGTCATCACACGGGGTGCGTGGCTCTGCGCTCCAGCAAGTGGGTGAGGGCCAGTACCCGAGGATTGATGGTACAGGCACTCTGTCTCGTACGCAACCTGTTAACACGGCAAGGCACTCTGTCTCGTACGCAACCTGTTAACACGGCAAATGTTTGCCAACAGGAGTCGACATTGGGTGATGGTAAGCCTCGAGGAGAGCTTTCAGCTGGGAACATCCACAACTATCAGTCAGGGATTGAATTCACATAAAGAGCCTTGGTTTATCCCGATTTTGGATCATTCTAATGCCAACACAATGCCGAAGAATGATGTGTTTGAGGTCAAGTATCTAACATGATGACATTTTCACCTCACCTCATTTTCATCTTCCACATTCTCCGTATACGATATTACTACATATTAGATGTAAGTGTATTTTCTCAATAACATGTTTAAGTTTAAATCCCAACACTTCTGATCCATACAATAAAATCAGAAGAATCTTCGAGTCAAATATTTTGAAAAATGATTTGTAATCAATTTCAACAAGTTTACTAATACTTTTAAGAACACAAATTTGTACCTTTTTGGCCTGAGTGGAACAATATTTTGCATGCTCTAATAGCAAAGGCTATTTGAGAAGTAAACTCCAAGATATTTATATGATTTCGTAACAAATAGCAGCTGACCTTTAACACCACTTTTCCTTTTTTGACAGCTTACTTCCGTTTTTTAATACTATAACTTAAGTTTTCTTTATATTGATAGTTAACCCTGCAACATCAAAATAACGTTTTAATTCAGTTATAAGTCGCTGTAACCTGACAATACTCATCGAAAATAGAATCATATCGTCGCAAACAGCAGTAGGAATTATTCTGTCACCTACAAGTGTAACTGAACACCATTAGAAGAGCTATTTTGAATTATAGATAAACATATAAAACAGAAACGGGCTTAAAATACAACTTTGTCTTAGGCCAACATTGCAAGTAAAGGAATTTGAAACGTCATGGTTATTCCTGATACACACTTTTACATTGTCATAAATGCTTCTTAACAAAGTATTCATCTTTGGACCTATGCCGTGTGTACCTAAGTATAAATACGACGCCTTTCACAACAGGTTTTTTTCCTACTCATTTACCTTCACTGGACACGCAATTTGACTGCCTCAAAGCCTCGAGCCTCAACCCTAAACCCTTGTTATGCCCTGTCTGGAGGTGACATTCTGGAGTTGGATTCTAATGCCAAAGTTGCGGTGGACTCTGTTTCCTACATGAACAGGTTCGCTGCCTGAATGCAACAATTTCTTCCTCCAGTGTTCAATCCTATGATGGAATCAAACCTGATACCTTAGTAACCATGAGTGCCAGAGAGGCTGCCCATGTTTATTCGGACGTGATTTTTCAAGGGGCACAGGACTTCACTCAAGCTTGTGTCAACTCACTCACCAGGGTTGTTGTCACAGAAGGGACACTTCAACTGGAAAGGGTCAGGGACCTCCCCACGGAGGATCTTCTTCGGCATCGAGTGTAAGTTCCTTCACCGTTTAACAGCCTGTGTATAGAAGCTCAAGAGTCAGAGGACGCCATGTCCCCCAAGTCTCTTAACATCAAGCATGCCAATGCCTTGATTGACACATCACACTCAAGGTATAATAAGCCTTCCAGAGAAACAGCTTACTCCAGGCCTCAACAATCAGGAAAATCCAGGATTTCCAATTCTCTCCCAACAGAGGTATCTACTTCATAAATTCCTATACAACCTCTGTCTTAATTAAAAGATTTCTTGGCCTTCTGGCAGTTTCCCCTACTGGCGCAATATTCAACTTAAACTACCTGGTAATATCTCGGCCAATGAAAACACTGAATGCATGAGTAACAGAAACTCTTCAAAAAAAGAAACTTGACATTCATGCGACATTGATTTTTTCGAAACGGGTCAATTTTTTTTTGTAATTTAAAGAAAGGCTTGCTCAAAAGTGTAAATTTACCAAAAACAATGGCCCAAAAAGTTTAGGTTGTGTTCAGGGACGAAAACGAGCGATTCGTCCAAATGCATTTTCTGCCAAAGCACGTGCATTATGGGATCATGAAGGTTTACATGGAGACACGTCTGCTTTAGGGGTATAAAAAGCCATATCAGCAGCTGTTCATTCAGACTACACAACATTGGTACAGCGACCTGAAGAATGCCAAGACTGAACCGAGAGCAACGCAACAACGCTATTGGCAGACTGCAAGCAAGAGCGACGCAGCGAGATGTTGCAACACACTTTGGCGTGTCCAGACAGACCATCTCTTCATTGTGGACCCGTTTCAACACCCGAAAAAGCGTTGATGATAGGCCAAGGTCAGGCAGACCAAGGGTGAGTACTCGGGCCCAAGATCCATACATCCGACTGCTCCACCACCTTCGGGAACGCACCAGGACAGCAACATCAACAACGCAGATACCAGGCCTGCGTCGAATTTCTGACCAAATGGTATGCAACATGCTGAGAGAGGCTGGACTTTTTCCACGACGACCGGTTCGACGTCCCGTTTTAACGCAACATCATCTGGCGGAACGTCTACAGTGGGGTCAACAGAGGATGAGATGGTCACGTGCAAGGCGGAGAACTGTTCTCTTCATTGATGAGTCCCGTTTTTCTGCTTCGACGAAGTGATGGACGAGCACGTGTATACCGACGTCGTGGAGAACGTTATGCTGCCAACTGTGTTCAGGAGGTTGTACCATTTGAAGGCGGGAGTGTCATGGTGTGGGCCGGGATTCGTCACGGTGTTAGGTCACCCCTTGTGCATGTTGTGGGTAACCTCACAGGAGTATGGTATAGGGACTTGATCCTACAGCCTTACGTTATTCCTCACGTCAACGTCCATGGTGGTCTCTTTCAGCAGGACAATGCTCGACTTTTTACAGCGTAACAATGTCCAGACATTGCCATGGCCAGCCAGGTCACCAAATTTGTCACCAATTGAGCATCTCTGGGATGAACTGGATCGAAGCGTGCACAGTAGGAATCCACCACCCCAAACACTTCCAGGACTTCTTGCAGCACTTCAGCATGAATGGCAGAACATTCCACAGGCTGTGATTGACAACTTGATTGCATCCATAGGTCATCGGTGCCAAGCAATAATCAATGCCAATGGTGACCATACCCGTTACTGACATTTGTGCACCCCTGTGATGTTGAAACACTTGTGCACCTGTGCATTTCAAGATCATGCTTATTCTGAATAAAATTTACTGAACAGAGATCTTCAAACAGAGTTTGATTGTTGTCACACAGGCCTATGCAATGATGCAGTCGCAAAATGAGGCGTACATGTTCTGGAAAGAAGACTCAAAGTGCAGTTGAAAGGGTCTCATAGGAGAAGTTACAAGACAAACATATGCCATAATGGACTATACAGAATTTCACCAAATTCAAGGTTTACTACCTCTCATTGACTTCTTTTAATTCTGTAGAAAGAAAATGTAAAATAAAATTCTTCAATTTCAGACCATATTTGCAGAACTGGATACATATCTTATCAAATGATATTGAATCTAGTGTACTAGTAAACAGGTTTGCTACTATTTTTAAGATAACTAGGGGATGTCGACAGGGAAACCCAGTATCTCCATATGTGTTTATTTTATGTGCTGAAGTGCTAGCTCTCCTAATAAGAACATAAAAAAATGAAAGGAGTAAGAATAGGAAATATTGAAAGCTGTCTAGCCCAATTTGCAGATGACACAACAGTGACCGTAGATGACACAGTCTTTATGCTGTTCTAAATACATTGGCTTTTTGGCAAGATTTCCAATGGGAAGAAACGTCATTTGAAAATCTTCGCTACTCACAAAAGTGAATAATCTTTTTTGATCAATACCAAACCCCAAATACCATTTAATGCAAGATTTTCAGAAAAAATACTTTATTCTGTTTGACAAGGGAAAAAAGACATGGTAAAGAGAGAAATCGCAAAGATGGGGTCTTTAGTGTCTCTATCATAAAAATTCATCAATGCTCAAAAGGTAATGTAGATAAAGCATTTTTTCTTGAAAAAAACCCCTAATTGAATCTCCATTTCTAATGAATGCTTATTTAACTGAATAAATTATGTTAAGCTGATGACAATTATGTAAGAAATAAGATTATTCTTCATATATAAGACAAATTCTGGAGAGATGTACTTATAACATGGTGTCAGTATTTGAAGAAATACTTCCTAAATGTCAAAACAATTCCAGAGATTATTTGGTCAAACACTATGGTTCAATAACAATTTCTGGATTGATAGAACATTTATCTACTATGAAAAACATGGGTCAAAAATGGAATGTTTTATGTTTATGACATTATTGACACCAAAGGTAACTTCTTTCAAATGGAGGAAATTGAAAAAATATATGGAATCACCAAAATCAATTTTCTTTACTCTGAAGGCATAAAAATGCAGTTATAACATATAGTAACTCTCTAAATATTGCTGCAATTGGCAAAAATTACCAGATTCAATTCCCATTTCTCCCTTTTAATGTAAGTGGTATTTGTTGACAAAACCAAAGAAGAAAATTTGTCTATAATACTTTGCTAACATGTTGTCAAACCAAACCTACAGGTCAAAGGAAATAGGGAGACACTCTCAATAAAAAATATGACAAAGAGGATTGGGAAAATATATATTTAATGGCAAATAGATGTACCAAGAGTTTAGAGTTTCAATAAATAAAACTTTATATTCTGAAAATGTATGGAAAGAAGTATACAATTTGATCAATGCACACTGAAGGAAACATAAACCTCTCACAAGAAAACAATTTTTGGTCTGAAAGGTAAAAATGATAACCCGCTAAATTTGGTAATTTTGTTTATGAAGTATATATACATTATATAAAGTAAGCCTACAAAATAAAAAGCCACAATTTAGATTTTTTCAAAGTGAAATACTTAACTATGACAAGACTACAAAATATATAGAATTTTCAAATACAAAGCAAGAAAATTCTTTTATCTTTTGATCTTCTTTCCATACACTCTTCTCCAACATTCTGATCCCTAATAAAAGTTTTCGTGTATGCTATAACTTTTCCCATTGTTCTATTTTGAAAAAACTAAATGTGAAAATCATTATCATATTCTTGTAAAAGCATACTATAACCAATTCTCAATGTATTTATGTACTTATAAGGTTGCCTATTTATCGCCTGTATTTCATGTATCATTGTATCTATATTCATAAACCTCCAGTGATGTCAATCCATTGTTCTTGCGGGACACTATCTTACGTAATTTCCCTCAAACCTGATTCAATCACACTACCTCGGGCAGTTATCTTAATAATGTCCCTGTATACCGGGCAGTTATCTTGATAATGCTCTCTGCCCAAGGCAATTATCTTAATAACGTTAATGCCCTGTCCCGAGCAATTGTCTTAAAAAAAATTTCCAATAATATAATTGATTTTTTTCAAAGTGTTGACTCACTTTTACTTTTGAAATATAGCCCAAATCTTATTTTCTCATCTGCAAATGTTTTTGGCGATTTGCCAACTCGAACCCATAATGTTCACACTCCCAAACGCTGACGCATGACTTTTCACTACAGTGTCCACCACTTAATATTTTAGTACAAAATTGTTTTTCCCGCTGTTTCTGTCGGTTTATAAGTTGGATAAAACATGACCTGTGGGCATTATTGAAAAGTATGCCCTCCTCCCTCAGGAAATGCCGGTGGGCATTTCCCGCAGACGTCGGGCATACTTTTCAATAATGTACATGATCTTGAAGGAATAAAAACATCATACTTAGACTTGGCTGTAGTAAGTTAACTATGATCTATTTAAAGTAGGTTTAGTCAACAATCCCAGCATAATGTGAAAATCCATGGGAAAATGCCTTTTATTATATTTTTGAAAGTACATTTTTTCAAGTTCAGCGCAATAGATTATCATATACGGTATTAAATGTTACTCTAAGGAGAGTGCCCTTAGATGTTAGTTTAGTCCTTAATAGCCATGCAGATCTATTGCTTTATGAAAATGAATCTGTATTCAAACATGTTCATGTGGAGATTCAAGAGACTAAGAGATTCAGGTGTGCCTCTTAATAAAAATTCCCTTATTCTCTCTTTATTTTCTGTATCTTTTGTATCATATTGTTTGGTCTGACTGTATACATAATGCAAATTTAATATTATGGAGAGGGTTTGACAACTTGTGCCTAATCCATTTCACTTCTGTGAACAAAATATGTTTAAATCAAATAAAAAAATTGAAAAAAACAAAAAACATCAATGACCTCCTCATAGCAATGGTTGAGGAAGTAAATACTCATTATCCCTGTACCAGACAATCTTCCTGACACTGCCCCGCCTAGCAATGCTCACTGATGAGGAGTGGCTGGAGCCAGCAGTCTTTGAGCAGGTTGATGACACGTGGACTCAGGGCTCCACCAGACTGCTGCCCCTCTACAACCCTTCAACCAACCTGAGGGAATGCGTTCCAGGACCATGGAAGATCAAACCTCAAGGTAGTAATCTCTTCAAATCCTAAAAGGTTGTAACTTACATATTAAACAATCGCTAACCTCAACTTTATCACTTCTCGATTTTCGTTCAAAGATTTTTCAACAAAATAAGAATTGGTTAATTTGTCCAATAGCCTTTAATTATAGCCATTCATTTAGACAGTGTAATTATTGACTGTGAAAAACCCACCTGGACTAGGGGCCATAAAATTTGCGCGGGTGTGTATAATAAACAGACTGTACAGAGTGGCGCATCATTATTTCAACTGAAATACCGCCTTAAATGATTGTTTAATTACCATTGATTGGGAAATTTGTTTTACACCAAGCGCTTAATAGTGTTACATCGTCAAATGCTTTATCTGAGTGGAAAACATTCTCTGAAAATCGTTGATTTTTTTTTTTTCTGTGATGTTGGTACGATAGATGTATAGATCACGAGTCAATGAATCTGTTTATGACATCACAAAAAGGGCGTGTGACCAGTCATGCATTCACTGGTTTGTGGCCAGATAGATCTAAGCGGCCCATCAAAAGTGGCATTCAAAAAATGCTTTCACTACCAAACTGAACATATTTGAGTAGCGACCTTTGACGCACTATACAATATTGTAATCATACATTCATATATTCCAAAGAAAATAGTAAAATATGTATGTGGTTATGTTAACTTTAAGCAATACAGAAATACTTAAACACTCAATAAAATACCTCATAAAGGAGAGAAAAGAAGTATTGACAAGTTGTGGTCATGATTATTGAAATTGATTAATCATCCCGTGCCACAAAAAGTTGGCAGTTGTTACAGAAAGGACCCCGTCTGTCTTTCTGTCTGGGCATGCGGCTGGGTTTTTTTCTTTGAGAACAGAACTAGAAAACTTTATGGCCTAGCTCAAAAAAATATAGTTTATGGAACAACCGTCATGTATATAGTATCAACAGGTTTCTTCAGACTTATTTTTTTACTGAAATTTCTTTCCCAATTTTGAACTCAAAGACCATAAGTTCAATGAATCTTGTTATATTGAACAATCGTGAGTAGCAGTGCCTTCTTCAGAAATATTTTCTGTTTTGTTGTTACTATGGAAGCACTTTTGAGAATTTGTTTCAAGATAAAAACTCAAAAACCATGAGGCTTATAGTTCAGTGAATCTTAGTACATTCATTGTGTACAGTGTTTGGGGTTTCAAATGCCTCTGTGTTTATGTTTTTCTGTATTCACATGATGTTTATGTACCTAAAAAAACTGAATCAAAATAATCTTTGAAAAAAATAACTTTATATAATTAGCTTATTGAATCTTGGTATGAAGAATAATCATCATGTGGAATTGTGAATATTGGGGTTTTTCACATTCTTCTGACGTTCATGTTTTGCTTTTTACACAAAAACACATTTTGGTCCTGATCTAGAACTGGAAAACTATAAGTTTGTACTTAGTGAATCTTGGTGTATGGATTCTACAATCAGTGGTGCCTTTAGGGTTTTCAAATATTTTGGGGCTGCGGTGCCGTTTTCATGAAATATTTGATGTGGTAATTACTAATGATTTCAAAATCTTACAGAATTTACTAACAACGAAATATTTTTAAATATGGAGGGAATGAAAAATACATCTTCATTACCATTGTTTAGTACATTTCCAACTTTTCCTACTTACCAGCCCCCTGGATAATCCAGGGTAAACATTCCAATATTCTCCACCATACCCTAGATTCAAGGTATATACATGAAGTGCTAATTTTATTGCCTCTGTTTGCTTTGCTCCCTTCTAACAGCAACCTAATCGTTTGAACAAATGTAGACTGATATTGACCATACTCCGCCCTCACTCATTGGTTGCCATCATCCCGCTTTGAACATTTGTTAATCGTTGAATAAAATGTGGTGATAGTTAAAAAGCTTTTGTAATTCCTGTCAGGTAAATAACTTCTAAAGTTGTCATCTAAACTTTGAACTAATCTGGTATAATGATGCTAAGACGTGAAGGTGTGTCATCATTAACAATTCAAAAATTTTTTTTGTAGTTTTGGGGAAAATATGTTGATTTCATTTTTTTTGGGAATGAATGACATAATTCAGCCAAATAATATTGGGTTTTTTAAATTATAATACATCAACTACGAAAACAAATGTTAAAATTGATAAAATATATCATACCAAAAATCATTGTACCAGTTGTGTAGAATATAGTTTGCCCATGTCAGCTGCTTGTTTTTCTTATGTATTCTCTATCCTCAAGCAAGTTTCTGTGGCTATGAGAGTTAATGAAGGGTTGAGAGTACACATGAGTATCGTGTAGGGGAGAGCTGGGGTGTTGAGGAGGAGGTTCTGGATGGAGATGTGCAGAAGAAGATCATGCCCTGGAGACTAATGACTCCACAGGAGGACGCTGACCACCATCTACGCGAGACCAGCAGGAAGATCCATAAGCCAGGGGGCCTCATACTTGTCACCTCACTCATCGACAAAATCCCCAACCTTGGAGGTAAGCTTGTATAACACCAGTAAGAATAAGGTCCCTAACCTTGGAGGTAAGCTGGTATACCACCAGTAAAGATAAGGTCCCCAACCTTGGAGGTAAGCTGGTATACCACCAGTAAGAATAAGGTCCCTAACCTTGGAGGTAAGCTGGTATACCACCAGTAAAGATAAGGTCCCCAACCTTGGAGGTAAGCTTGTATACCACCAGTAAGGATAAGGTCCCCAACCTTGGAGGTAAGCTTGTATAACACCAGTAAGGGTAAGGTCCCCAACCTTGGAGGTAAGCTTGTATACCACCAGTAAGGATAAGGTCCCCAACCTTGGAGGTAAGCTTGTATACCACCAGTAAGGATAAGGTCCCCAACCTTGGAGGTAAGCTTGTATAACACCAGTAAGAATAAGGTCCCTAACCTTGGAGGTAAGCTGGTATAACACCAGTAAGAATAAGGTCCCTAACCTTGGAGGTAAGCTGGTATACCACCAGTAAAGATAAGGTCCCCAACCTTGGAGGTAAGCTTGTATACCACCAGTAAGGATAAGGTCCCCAACCTTGGAGGTAAGCTTGTATAACACCAGTAAGGGTAAGGTCCCCAACCTTGGAGGTAAACTTGTATACCACCAGTAAGGATAAGGTCCCCAACCTTGGAGGTAAGCTTGTATACCACCAGTAAGGATAAGGTCCCCAACCTTGGAGGTAAGCTTGTATACCACCAGTAAGGATAAGGTCCCCAACCTTGGAGGTAAGCTTGTATACCACCAGTAAGGATAAGGTCCCCAACCTTGGAGGTAAGCTTGTATAACACCAGTAAGGGTAAGGTCCCCAACCTTGGAGGTAAGCTGGTATACCACCAGTAAAGATAAGGTCCCCAACCTTGGACGTAAGCTGGTATACCACCAGTAAGAATGAGATCCCCAAACTTCGAGGTAAGCTGGTGTAACACCAGTAAGAATAAGATCCCCAAACTTCGAGGTAAGCTTGTGTAACACCAGTAAGAATGAGATCCCCAAACTTCGAGGTAAGCTGGTGTAACACCAGTAAGAATAAGATCCCCAAACTTCGAGGTAAGCTTGTGTAACACCAGTAAGGATAATAACCCCAACCTTGGAGGTGCCCTTATCAGAGCCACAGGTACCAACCCCTTAAAACCTATTTTCATTTTTAGCTCATCTGGCATGAAAGGTCCATTGGGCTTATGGCAAGGCATGGTGTCCGGCGTCTGTCTGTAAACTTTTCACTTTTCTTCTCAAGACATCCTGTTTTAGGAAATAGGGAATCATGTTTTCAGACTCCTTGACTAATGTGGTCTGTAATTTATAGATATGGTGACCCTTTGACCCCTGATAAGGACCACAGGAGTCATGCCAGAAAAATATATTCTTATCTTCTTCTCCAGAAGCAAGAGGCCCAGAAAGCTGAAACCTTGTGAACAGACTCTTTAGCTGATGGGGATTCTAATTTATAGGTTTGGTGACCCTGTGACCCCTAACAAGGGCCACAGGGAGAGGACACACCCTTAAAACCTATTTTCATCTTCCTATCCAGTAGCAAAAGGCCTAGAAAGATGAACCTTTGTGGAAAGATTCCGTATCTGATGGGAATTCTAATTAATAGATTTGGTGACCTTGTGACCCATAAAAATTGTCCCTAAAAACCTATTCATCATCTTCTCCAGATGGAAAAGGCTTGAGAAAGCAGAAATCTTGTATACAGACTCCTAAGCTCCTCAGGATTCTGATAAATGGATTTGGTGATCCCGTGGCGTCCATATGGTGACAGTGTTGCCATTTATGAAATAAATCATAGATAGCCTGATGAGCTACAGAGCCAATGCCTCTATATTTCCAAATTAGTCCAATGAGATGTTTTTGTAATAGATGTGGAATAGTGTCATTTATATTGATTTTTATATATTATTACATTTTTATATATGTTACAGACTTGATCATTGGGTATTAGTAAATCATATGCATTAATTTTTATGTTTCTGTGAAATTTATATGTTTATATTCTTTGAGAGTACAACTATAAATCAATATATGTTGAGTATTATGTGGAGTTAGTAAATATCATTGTTGTTCAGAGTTGGTGTAAAACTATGAATAATGTTGATGAAAGAAATTCTTAATTTAAGACATTTGAAAGCAGTGTATTGATCTGAATAATTATATTTTCCTTGGAATCTATCAATAAAACAAATAAGAGATTTATCTTACTTAGTGTTTCTCGACATGCTCTTGCATACCATCACTATTCTAAATATTGCTGGAAAACTAGGAAGGATGAAAACACAAACAGTAATAGTACATTTAAATTGTACATTTGTATATATTCATTGCCCAATTTAATGTTCTTATAATTATTGGATCACTGACATAAAGTCTAAAGCAAGAAAAATATTTTGCTATATTTCAGGACTTTGCCGCACCAGTGAAATTTTTGGAGTGTCAGAATTTATTATTGGCAATCTGTGTTTCATTGAGGATAAAGCTTTTCAACACTTGAGTGTAACAGCTCAGAACTGGATTCCCATCACAGAAGTAAGCAGTTTGATCTGTAGCTGACCCACTGCTACTATTAGGATATGAGCAGGCCTCAAGTAAGGTCTGAGGTGATGGTCATGAAGTTTGAAGTGAGAATAGATGAACACATGTAACTTGTCTGATGTATGATCAATGAACAAGTATTAGTGGTCTGATGTATGATCAATGTCCACATGTAAGTGATCTGATGTATGATCAATGTGCACATGTAAGTGATCTGATGTATGATCAATGTCCACATGTAAGTGCCCTGATGTATGAACAATGAACACGTGTAAGTGTCCTGATATATAAACAATGAATATGTGTAAGTGTCCTGATGTATGAACAATGAACACGTGTAAGTGTCTTGATGTATGAACTATGAACACATGTAAGTGTCCTGATATATAAACAATGAATATGTGTAAGTGTCCTGATGTATGAACAATGAACACGTGTAAGTGTCCTGATGTATGAACAATGAACACGTGTAAGTGTCCTGATATATAAACAATGAATATGTGTAAGTGTCTTGATGTATGAACAATGAACATGTGTAAGTGTCCTGATGTATGAACAATGAACACGTGTAAGTGTCCTGATATATAAACAATGAATATGTGTAAGTGTCCTGATATATAAACAATGAACACGTGTAAGTGTCCTGATGTATGAACAATGAACACGTGTAATTGTCCTGATGTATGAACTATGAACACGTGTAAGTGTCCTGATGTATGATCAATGTCCACATGTAAGGGGTCAGATGTATGAACAATGAACATGTGTTAGTGACCTGATTTGTGTTAAATGAACACTTATGATATGTTTTACTGCAGGTGCCCCCCCACCGCCTGCAGGAGTTTCTCCTGTACAAACGCAGGGAAGGCTACACCCTGGTTGGTGTGGAGCAGACTGCTAATAGTGTCAGTCTCACTAACTACAAGTTCCCTACAAGAACCCTCCTAATCCTTGGGTAGGTGAAAGAAATGGAGGATACTTCATATTCCATCTAACACTTTTTTTGCGCACTAAGTGACACAAAGCAGTTGTTATATATGTGTTTAATGCATAGTAAATGGACAGTTTAAGGCCATTTTTGTGTGGTTTGGTAGTGTATTACAAAGAAGGTGCTTGACAATCTTTTGAACAGAATCTTCTTAACATATAGACAGCTTAAACCAAGATTAAAGACAATAGAATTCCCTGTGAAACACTCAAATTATTAGACACTGCTAGTTATGACTTTCTACAAATAGAACAAGTTTGGCAAGATATCCCAACCCTCGAAGTATGATTATGAATTATGATAGTAGTTGGGGGTATATAGCAGTCAGCATGTCCATTCATCACCCTTTATGTTTTGCTCATAACTAGGAGCATAATTGTCGAAATGTAACAAAACTTGACAACTGTAATCAGTATGTGCTTTTTGCATGTTTCAGTGCCTAATTGTTCCAAACCACAATATAAGTTACCAAGTGTCCGAGATTTTGATATCGAGATATATCATGGGTCTGAGTGAAAATATCAAACTCGAACTTCGTTCACGTTCTCGAACTTCGTTCTAGTTTTATATTTAACTTGAACACATGATATATCTCCATATCAAACTCGCGGACACATGGTAACGTATTTATCTCAACGAGTACACTTATTGTAAACTTAAAATATGGCTTGAGAGATTGGATGGTTCAAAATTGCAGCTGATCTTGTCAGTATAACTTTTTTATTTGTCAATTTGCAAAAAGGATTTTTATATTACTGTTTAAAGCACTAAAAGTATAGTCTAATGCTGGTACTAGTGCAACGGTACTTCTTGAAGTTTGTGCAACCAAAAGCTGCACCAGTATATTGCTTATTCATATTCTGACTGTTCACAGTTACATGTAACCATTTAAATTTCAACAATAAGGAGAAACGAGTAATGGAATCAGACACCTATCTTTGTCATGCTGTTTTGGTCGCCATCTTGGAACGTCCCTTCCTTACTGAGTACACGCCAGTGGGAACTAGACGGAAAATGCTGATTAACAAAATTAAATAAACATAACAAGTATTGCAGGGCTTATTTAATTTTGATTGTTTGGTAATGTGACCTAGTGTACATGTTCCACCTTAAAAACATTCGATGTGAAGTGGCACTAAAATCTCCGTAGATTTCTAACTGTCATCACCGTCCGTCGTGAAAGGAGTGAGTGAGTTTGAAAGTGTCGGGCGCCCAGAACATGCAGGCATCACAGCATAACGCACTTGTAGGTTTGAATATGAATCAATATGAATGAAGATGACGATGACCTCAACTGATATGTGTATAGATTGGTTTTCTGGTTCACCATACCAATCTCCAGCCTATGTACAGACTTGTGTACAGACCCCTTGGCTTAATTCATACATAAATTACCCCCAAATGATGACCCTGTGTCCATTGGTATAATATATTACAGAAAGCTTGATGAGCCAATCGCTCTAAAAACAATTTATTTATCAAGCTTTATTATAGATATACATGAAGTTTTGAAAATGCTTTTGAAGTACATAATTTGCAAAATCTGAAGTTTTACTCCTTAATCCAAATTCAAATTATGAATATCAATATGTTAGAATGAAAGTTTGACAAAAATAATATCCAACTAAATGTAAGCTTTGACAGCTGGCCCACAATCATGTTACTTTTTGAAAGGACGTCACTCTAAACTGATACTTTTTGTGAAAATGGAACAAAATCAATTGTAATAAACAATCATTACCACAAGGAATCTGGCTGGGGATATAGAAATAATCTCCATCCATCCCTTCTGCTTATTTGCGTGCGTTTTACCCTTCATTCGTCATTAGCACTAGCTAAATGAATATTGGTATTTGGAACAATCAATGTGAGGTTTTGTGCCTTTTGGGTTTGTTAACTTTATCTTACCTATATTTTTTGACATTTCAGAGGAAAAATATCTTAGAATTTCATTTCCAAACCAGAACTCTAAAACTGTATAAAATAACAATTAAAATTGGCATTTTGAAAAATTATCATTTGTAATGGTGCCTTTTGTTTTTTCAAATAATACTAATTTTATTGAAACATAGATGTGGCTTAACCAACTTTTGAGGGATGACCTTGTAACCCTTAATTTTAAAAGCTAAAATAACACAACACAACAAAATGTTATGTATTAAGGATTGAAAGAAAAATACGGGTTCATAATCATTGTTCAATATATTTCACCTTTTTCCCCCTTGAGGGGGGGAGGGGGTATAACTGACCGAGTGTTAAATCTCACAGAATCTTTTTAATGGAAGCAATAACCATCTCAATGATTACTGCAGTTGGTTGTTGGTTGATGCTTTATAGTTTTTGATTTCCATAATAATTGTATTAGACTTTCGAATCAAGGCCATTTTGCCAAGACCATATGTCCAGATTCCACTTTTATCAGGCAAGACAATACATCATGGAAGTACTGCAAAGAAACTTGCCATGGTTGTGATACAATAGGTAACTGATGCTCTACAGTTCAAGAAAGCAGAATAGATAGCACAGAGAAAACATTGTTACACTGTCATTGTTATTACATGAATGGAATTGATAAAATCAGAGAGACGATGGAATTGTGGATAAAGTATCAGTGATATTATATATTTTCTGTTTGTCTAATCACTGTTAATCTTTCTAAAACAGAGTATGAACTTAACTTTGTCAGCTTAATAAAGTCATTTGTTTAAAACAAGTTTGTAAAAAAAATTTGGGATATATTGTCTCTTATGGCAATACATTGATGGAATATGGACCCTCAGCATAAAATATCCAAATATGTTGTCTAAATGTGTTTTGTACAGAGAAGACGATGCAAACATTGATACTATTGATGAATTGTCAAACCAGTATATTGTATCATATTTTGAATTTTTCTCTGCAATTTACTCATGACCAAAAACCATGATTCCTGTCAACTCAATGAATATTTCCACAACAACCATCTATGGCTCTTCTTGCAGGAATGAGAAGGAGGGGTTGCCGGTAGAACTTATTCAGCTGTTGGATGTGTGTGTGGAGATCCCCCAGCAGGGCGTCATCCGCTCCCTCAACGTGCACGTCAGTGGGGCTCTTCTTGTCTGGGAGTATGCACGCCAACAGATGCATCTCAACTCTCACTAGGCTCCTGACTTGCTAGCAACAAATCGCCAACAGTTGCACCTAAACTGTCACTAAGCGTCTCTGAGGCCATGTCCTAAAGCCCTCTTTGTCCCAGAAACAGAAGTCATTAAGATTTAAATCTCTGCTGATAGACAACTGAGCTATTTGGTAATAAAAAATGTACATTAAGTGTCTTGATATTCACTGAAAAGGCTTCATAGGCCATGCAACAAAAACATTTTTGTTCTTTCAAAGCAGAGGAACTCCAAACTCCTGCTTAGACTTCTCCATTAGGTGACTCTGTGCCCCAAATTAAGACTTCAAAGGCCATGCACTTAAAACCTAATTGTGTCTTCAATTCCAAAAACTCAATCTTTATGAATTTTCAAACTAATGCATAGAATAATGATAAAAAAGAGAGCTTAATGGTAGATTTGATGACTGTGTTGCCCTTGTTTATCATCCTTTTCAAAATCCAGGAGAAACTCTAGAAAGCTGAAATTTGGAAGGATGAGTGTTTAACTGATAAGAATTATGAATTGTACAGTCACTGGGCTATCTTATAATCTAGAGTCTTCCTCAGCTAAAGAAGCTGAGAAAAGCTGTTATGATTTTTCCAGACGACTAACTAAATGGGAATTAATTTTGTTTTATCCAACTGATGAAGTCGCAGTTGTTACTAAATGCAGGGGCGTAGCATCGATTACAAAAAAATCCTGGGCTTACACGTGATGTTTTGGTCAGAATTTGTTTTCTGTTATTTTTAGTCAAATGACAGACGAGAGACTAAAGGGTCAAAGCCAAGTTCTTGGCAGTTTGTCTCTGTTATGGTAATACTTTGGTATATGGACAGGTCTTATGCGGCTTAACAGATGTCATGACCTTAACTGGGTGATGTTTGACCATGTCAGCTGCTTGTTGTTTTGGTGATGCAAAAGCTTTGAAAAGCTGAAATCAGACTCCTGAGCATTTTGGATTGCTATTTTAGGCCATTTGGGCCATGCCTTATAAATCTATTATGTTGGGAATTGGGATAGTAAATTGTATTAATTTGGTCATCTTATTATTTGGCCCCTTATGGTCTCCAGGGACAAAAAGCTTAAAAATGTTACTGTCTCCACAAAAAGAAATGTGGAGCTGAAATCTTGTTTACCAAGTATGTGGCCAAATAGGATTTCACCTGTAGACCTGATAACTGCAGCCAAAATGTTTAAATTAACATTGTTGACATGTATTTACATGGGCAGGTGAGTTTCAGAGCTTCAGAATGCTGTATGTATATGTTGTTGGGACTCTCTCTGCATTCATGACCCTTCTCCCTCCCCCCCCCCCTCTTTGCTGTAAATCTCAAGTAAATGATCAGGAAGGGTTGTTTATGTCTGTAAACTGTTGTCAGATGGTCTATCTCAATAATAACATCAATGCGAATCAGAAGCTGAAGTCCTAGAAAGCTGAAATCTTGTGCTCAGTCTATAATTATAGAATCCACAGGGGTCAAGCCCTTAAAAATGTAATTCTGTAATCTCTCAGGAACAGATCTTTGATATATAGGCTGCTTTGGCAATTGGGGTTGTAAATTGTAGAATTAGCAACAATGTGGCTTCTATATTTAAATGCCCAAAGCAACCAATAGGAACTAATAGGTTGAAGAACAGGCTTTTTCTAAGTCAGGGTCATTGTAAGTAAAAATCACTGTATTCCAACCTATGGGCTTATGGTATGGTGTAATGTCCAGCATCCGTCTAGCCAAAATTTTAAACTATTTCATCTTCGTCTCCCGAACCATTGACTCAGGAAATCTGAAATCTTTTTGTTGAACATTTTCTCTTGGGATTGTATATAAAAATGTTGCCCACCTCAAATTGAGGTAATTTTCTTCATGTCCATTTAAGCATTTTTTCCCATGACCCTGCCCCAATTATATCTATGTTTTCTTTGATACTTAAAATAGTTTCTCCTTCGAAAATAACAATTTAAAGAATGTTGAAAAGAAACAAATTTACCCTTCCATTGATGGGTTTAACATGATGTCTGATAATGGTTTATAGTGTTTCAGATTCAGTTTCATTAGAAGCATTTTTATAGCCAGCATCTTAGAACATCAACTGCATATTTAAATAGGTTTAGAATACCATTGCTAATAATACGTAGATATGTTTCATAACTGATAGGTTTTATAACTGTCTATTTTAAAATAGCCCTCCCTAACCTTTCGTATTTTGTATTTTTTGATTATTCCCTCCTGGTGGCTGTTTATTTTTTTCTGACCCTCTCCTTAAAACACCCTGAGCACTAATTAGCGTAAAATACAGTATACATTTTCAATCTATTAAGTATATATATATTATGATTATCAATTTAATTTGTCAAAATCGGAAAATTAGTATAGTCGATGTAAATATATGATTTTTCCCTAGTAACATCGGTGGCCTCGGTAGCTGTATGGGTCAATGTCTAGGTTATCATGCTGAGGGCTGTTGAGGGGAGTGGTGGCAATTAGTCAAGTTAGAAATTAATCACAGTTCTGGTCAATGCCGCAGCCTACTAAACTCATAAACCAGGGGCCCTCTATGGGAAGGAGTCAAAAATCTGCATTTCAATAAACTCCAGTGAACCGGAAAAAAACCCCAAAAAAACCTGGCACAGTAACAGAAGTAAATGGCACGTCCTACCATAGCCTGAAACTTTGAAGCCTTTATGGAAGCAGTGCACATTCCAATACAGTTGTTGCTTAAATTTATAGTGAAAAATCAATAAATTTTACAAGCTGTTGGGTGGTCTGTACAAAGTACCAATTTTGAGTATTTGTTTTGGTTCAAAACTAGTCTCGACAGCTCATCCTTCTTTTTTGTGAGGTCTTTCTCAGCACTACAATCACCAATAACGAATTAGGTGGTTTAATTCTTCAATTTTAGTTTAGATAATAAAGATGTCAGAATTAGAGAAAATCCCTCCATCGGAACCATTACAGACACCGGAACGACCAAAAGACTTACAGTTACAAAAAATCCCAGAAAAGTAGCAGCTGGTAAGAATGGAGCTATGGCTATAAAACAAAACGTGAACAACTTAATGCACAAGTAAATGCACCACAGAATGCTCAACCTAACTATAGATCATGGAAATATAGTACTTCCTATTTTGATATGTGTTATAGGAGTTCAAATACAATTCAAGTACCAGACATATCTGTCCAAGGAGTAATTCTGAAGATGAGAGCCTTTAAAGTATTTAAACATGAAAATGAGAGAAGAAGTCTTTTGGGGGAGCAATGTTTATGAAAGACTATCTTGAAAAACATAAGCTGATCCCCACTGATATAATGCCTTAGCATTTTTCAATACTTGGAAATAAAAACTTTATTAATGGCAACAATTGCTATGATGGTGAGAGGTGCAGTTGTGAATGCATCGGCGTTCTCTGGGAGCAACTACTTGTTTTAACAAATGGGCAATGAAGAAAGAGCAGAACATGACAGAGCTTTGGAAAAACTAGCAATTGCCAAAAATGTGTGGGAGAAGAGTCGCAAAACTAGAGTTCATAAATGAACAACTTAAGATAACAAGATAAACTCATGCTATTAACACTTTTAAAGATGTTGATGAAGCAATGCATGAATATAATGTGAGATTTGGTACACCCTTACAACCATTAGAACAGTCCTGTCTCAGGGTAATAGTTATAGCTGAAGAGTGGAGTGTCAGCTATATGTCTTACCCTGTGACAGGATGCATTATAACCTGAGCCTACTCTAGCTGAATTTTATACTCCTTCAGAATATCAAAAATAGGATGAGATAATATTTGCTGTTTTGGGAATGTTGTAGTAGGTGTTATAGCTTATAGAATTTTTTAATTTCTAATATAATATAAAAAATTGAATGCCAACACAAAGAAACTATGATTTACAGAAAGAGATTATACTGTGAAAATTGTTGTCAATTTATGAACAGATGTAATAGTTTTCAAGACTTGACCATTGAAGAATGTATTCATGAGAATATTATTAATAGTTATGAAGGACACTTATAGACTGTGGAGAAGATTTTAGAACTCTCAATTTCTTTGAAGAATTTCCAATAAATGATAATCTAACAATATATAAAAATACTGTCCTAATCTATGAGTTCTTAAGAAAAAAGAATATAAATATTCCTACCTCATTTCAAACACTTGTCGAAAGAAATATATTCCTATGGTGGAAAAATTAACCATAATTCTAAGAGGAAACAAAAGATTGGGGTTGATACACCTTTTTTTGTTTAGGAAATAAAACCATTAGTATAACAAAATATTTAGATGAGGAATATTTCAAAGATTTAGATAAAGAATATTTCAAAGATTTAGATATTAAACCAGAACAGTTCTACTTAACAAACTTTTTAAGTGGATATTTACGAAGTTGGGGAATGGACCATAATAATAAGGATTTATCTGCATTATACATAAATACAGAAAAGATTTTAGTAAACAAATTAACATCAGAATTGAAAAACATGACTAACATTAAACACCAATTGAATCAATTAATCAAGGATGGTGAAAATACTGTTTTTTATGAATTTTCTGAATAGCTCAGATGATATTCTTTCAACTTTGACTAAATCTGAACAAATGGTGAAGGAAAAGATACACAAGAAATGGTTCTGTAGGAGTGGGAGACCGTATAGACAAATTATGGTTAGACATAGCAAAATATAACCATTCGAAAGCTAGATCTTGTATGGATTTACCAGAATATTTCTTGGAAAAAGAAGGCCACTATCAATCAATATCAAGAATACTGATGATAACTGTCTCAGGTAGGCTTTTAGATCTGCGTTATTTCCAGCTAATTCAAACTGATAAACCATCTTCACATCCTACTGGTGATGGGCTTGATTTTACTGGTATAGACACGCCCACTTCTGTTTCACAAATTTCGAGACTAGTAAAACTGAACAACTTAGCTATTAACATTTGGGAATGATAAAAGTAACAAGGGTGTCATTAATCACAGGAATAGTTTGGCTAATAAAAAGGTTCATAGAATAAATTTCTAATTGAGGAAAATGATGAATATCATTATACTTGGATAAAGAATTTGGACAAGCTTTTATACGATCAATACAAATAAAAAGGGAAAAATACTTTTGTGAAAGATGTCTACACGGATATTGTAGAGGAGATCTACTCAAAGAACATAAAGCAGACTGCAGAAGCGTAAGTGAAACTGCTATTCGAATTGATATGCTTAAACTGGGTAAGGAATCTCTCTGTTGAAACAATTATCAAAATCAAATGCCTGCACCTTTTGTTGTTTATGCTGAATTTGAATCGATCAACAAAAAAGTTCATACCACACAACCTGATCCGGAGAAAACTTTACTGTTAATATGCAGTTACATGAGACATGCACATTTGGTTTCATTGCCGTACGATGAGACGGTTTCACTTGTAAACCATTTTTATTTTACAAAGGACCAAATGCAACAGAGACATTTTTATCACGACTTCTAGAAACGGGAAAACATGATCAGGGGATGTATGACACCCGGAACCGATGACTTCATTGAGAGAGAATGAAATTAGTGAATTTAATACAACCATAATAGTAGTATTTGTAACAAACCCTTAGGAATTGATAGAATGTCATATTACAGGAAAATATCGCAGTGCAGCTCGTGAGTGTAACCTGAAACTAAAGATAAAATCTGAAAGTATAACAATCCCAGTGGCGTTTCACGATCTGAAATATTATCTGGGATATCAAATGCATTCCAAAAAATATGGGAAAATATATAACCTCATCATAAAGAAAACTTTGGTTTATTGATAGTTGTCAGTTTCTTCTAATGTCTCTCGATTCTTTAGTAAAGGCTAACGTTACATTGCAATAACTGAGAAGTACACTCAGTAATGTAATGGCAAGTACAGTCAAAGTAAGTTTCAACATTTATTATAGAACAAGGGAATATACCCATATTCTTTTACGGACAGTTTGGGTAAGTTTGAAGAAACCGAATTACCACCTATTGAATATCTCTCTAATGATTTATCTGAAAGTAATATAACTGATGATGATTACGAACATGCTAAAAATGTATGGAACTCTTTCGGGTGTAAGAATTTAGGTGACTATCACAACCTTTATCTAAAAACTGATGTAAACTCTTCAAAAAAAGAAACTTGACACTGACTTTCAAAGTTCAATATAGAGACCACAGATGCAAGTTAAACATTGAAATGAAAACTAAAACGCTGTTTGAAGATCTCTGTTCAGTAAATTTTATTCAGAATAAGCATGATCTTGAAATGCACAGGTAAAATATAAAATGTATTCCAAATAATATGGATTACCACCTATTGAATATTTCTATAAAGATTTTATCTGAAAATAATATAACTGATGATGATTACGAACATGCTCAAAATGTATGGAACTCTTTTGGGTGTAAGAATTTAGGTGACTACCATGACCTTTATCTAAAAACTGATGTATTATTACTTGCTGATGTATTTGAAGCATTCAGAAATACTTGCTTGTCTCAATACGGATTGGATCCTGCACATTATTTCACTAGTCCAGGACTCCAGGACTTTCTTGGGATGCCAAAATAATCTGATTACCAAAATAATTTACTAGGAGATAAGAAGTTATCAAATTTTAAAAAATGGTACCAAATTTAATGAACAAATCAAAATATGTAGTTCACTATAGAAATCCCCAACTATATTTTCTTTGGGTATTAAATTAACTGAAGTACATGGGGTTCTTCAGTTTGATGAGAGTCATTGTGGATGGAACCTTATATTATATTGCATACTGAACTTAGGAAGAAAGGGACAAGCGATTTCGAAAAGAATCTTTACAAGTTAATGAATAACTCAGTATGAAAACACTATGAAAGAAAGAAAGAGTGGTAGGAGGTTATTCAGGGCAGATAATAGACCAAAATTTAGTCTATGAAAACTTTTGATAATCAAATGTTCCTTCATCCATAAAAATTTGTTGGGCTCCTTATGTGTATTCAGTCAATCTAGACTTGTTGAATGTGGACCTAGACTGTATTAAAGGTTCCTTTATATACACAGTCATGAAGCAGGACTAGGCAGATGAGAAAAATGAACCTCTTAGGTTATTGCTGATCCAGTGTTTAACGAATTCAAAATATTTCATCACGGTTTGGCTGCTGATCGTATGAATAATTCAATAAACCAATATACGTTGGTATAAATATCCTAGACTTTTCCAATCTTTTAACGTACGAATTTTATTAGAATGAGATAAAGAAAACTAATGGAGATAGATGTGAAGTTTTATACACCGACACAGATTCTTTGCTACTAGAAATACAAACAGATGATGTGTATGAAGATATGAAGAAAAACATTGACTTGTATGATACCAGTGATTTTGATAAAGATCACCCATTACACAATTTGAAAAGTAAGAAAGTATTAAGATGAAGGACGAATGTAATGGGATTCCCAATTCTGAATATGTGGGGTTAAGACCTAAAATGTATTGTATAAAATGGCAGAGAAGGAAATTAAGAAGGCTAAGGGAATTAAACAGTAGTTAGAAAATACGTGAACTTTGGCCAATATAAAGAGGCATTGTTTGGTAAGAAGAGTTTTAAACATGATATGAATACTTTCAGAAGTGAAGGGCATAACATATACGCAATGAGAATAAATAAAACATCTTTGTGTCCATTAGATACTAAAAGGTGGGTTGATAATGATTGTGTTAAAACATATGCATAAGGCTATGTGGATATAATTACTTTAAAGTTTGAAGAAACTCCAGAGGATTTTTTACAGTCCAACTGGCTATTGGAAAGGCCTTGCAGCTATAGATAAACTTGCTAAGGTCAGTAAAACTGAAGCCAAGAATGGGTTAATGAAACAAGCTATTGCTAAAGCTATAGAAAGAGTATACAAAACAACCCCATTGAAATTTCCAAGTATTTTTCAAGTTGATCCCGCACGCGATTTTTTTTTAGACGTAACAACTTTGTTGACAAAACATAATGTTAGAATAAGACGGGATGTTAAAGAGGCACATAGAAGTCAAGCTATTGTGGAGAAGTTCAATAAAACGTTATCTGAGCGTTGATTTGGTTATTAGTATGCAGAGGAATTAGAAACGAAATCGGCAGAGAGACACATCAAATTGACAGAAAGGTCCACATAATGGGTGGTTAGATCGCCATTGATTACATCAGCATCCGTAAAATCCGTGACATCAAAGGCTGCAGCACCTCTTTTGGGACCAGAGAAACTTATACCTGATACAGTTAGTGTTAGATATTTATATCAACAAGGGGAACTCGAAGGTGGGCAAAGATTTAGAGCAACAGACCCAATTAGGTCACTTAAATATATCAAATAAGTCTGAAAAAAAAGTGAACCATTATTATTATTATGTTAATGTTATCAACCCAACTCTAATGTCCTGTTTGCAAATTTATATCATTCCAAGCTTTTCACTGTGGGGGATAATGTAGAATGTATCAATGAAGTTAATATCAATTATACTTGTCTTTTAATTAGTGCTGCAATAAAGATTGATTCAATTTGCATAGGGCCTACGAGTATAAACTTACCAGTTAATATTTGGTAAGGATATTTCAAAGATCTTTCCCAACCAGAATTCAAAGACAAGCTTTTATAAATGAGATACAATATTCAAGTACAATTGTACTTAAATCAAATAAATACTGTTAATCTCTAATAGTGTCCTATTGCGAAACAATTTCATAATGTTCTCTTGTGGAACAATTTCATTATATCCTCTTTTGAAGTTTTGACCACTTTAACACTTTCCTTCATCTCTTGACATTTTGAAAGCTCCTCATCTGATATGGTCTCATCATGTAAGTCTTAAGAGATAAGATCAGATATAGTGTTTCATTTAGAATAGGCAATAATACGAATTATTCATGTTTCTTCAATTTTCAATGTAATTTACGTGAAACAACCTTTAAAGAAACACCTGAATATAAAAGTGGCCAGCCAATGTTGCTGCTGATTCTAATCCAAGTGCTGCTGGAGTCAAGATTTCTGTTGATAGTATACCTAAACCAGCTGTACCTAGGGCGACACTTAATGTTATGAATGCTGTGTCCAAGATGTCAGTGACATCATTTTTCATAACGCATTTTTTATATTGAATCTTTCAACCTTTAAATGGCAAGTTCCTGATAACCTCTAAAGCAAGGTCTCTAAGATAATACAAAAATGATTGTACAGAAGTGCACAATCTCTTAAGGATAACGTTATCATATATATAATATATACATATATGTACTATTTTATCAACCTTAATCCTACTTCCTGGAGGGCACTCAATTCCGCACTGTATCACTTTCATCAACTGGTATCACACGTTGACGAAGCACACGATCATAGTATATACACAGTGGACCATTATATAAAGAATGAATTTCACGCACCAAATCTTCCTCTGTAACTTTGTCAAATTCTAATGCAATATTCTTATTCTTATGTTAGTTCATTTTCTAATCTATCTCCTAAAGCAGCCTGATAAAATGGAATATGACTCTCTAACAATTCGAAATCAAGAGGAATATAAAATTTGTTTCCTAGATTATCCGCTAATGCTTTATGTTTCACAATTGAATAATTTCCAAGTGCAGATCCCATCCGCTATCTGATTACATTTCGATTTCCAGTTGTATCAATACCCTGATAATGTAAGTTATTTCTTTCCTGTGTAGATATCCAAAGATCCACATAAGTGTGATATATATCACTATCATCAATAGATAAGACTACTAATGTTAACAGTGGTATTCTATATTATAGCCCGACCAATGTTTTCCTACTATGGTACTGTCATCACCTTTGGTACCATTTGTTATTTAGAATGAATAAAAAAGCCAATCGATCTGTTCCTGGAACGATTACATCGATTCCAAGATTAGGACAACGCACCAACAGTTTTTCATTTTGGATGATAGTACTAAAGTTATTTGTAACATTTACAGAAGACGAAAATCGTTGGTTCTCCCTAACTTCACGTAATGGATTGAGTTTCTGACCACAATGCGACATTTGATAAATATATATATTTATGCAATAATAATAAATGGCCAACTATGCTTATTTCAATGGTGAGGAAGGAACTGTTTGGAGTGCCCGTCATGGAGATTATGAAATGAAGGATTATGAACTGAATGATTTGGCTGACTCATACACTGTAGTGTTGATAGCCCAGGCACTAAGACTATTTCATTCATATCTGGAAATAATGAAGGAGTTAATCTACAACATGAAGTGGTTAAACAAGCAGTGGATCGTTTGTATGAAGAATTGGGTCAACCGACTCCGGATATTGAATACCCCCACATAAACTTAGTCTACGACAAAAAGGGGAATCCTCGCAGTATTGAGTCCATACTAAGAATTGCAGGTGATGATGGTATTCATTGTGAATTAGGGTTTCAAGATTATAAACTTTCAAACCAAAAGAAAAACCTCCAGAGAGACTAAGAGAGCACTTCAGAGTTCAAAGTAAAAATTGAATGAAGCAGAACAAACTTTGGTAAAACAACAAATCCAAGGTGTTAATAAAGCTAATGATGCAATAGACAAAGCCATAAAACAACCCACCATTAAACACTAATGATCTAGATCAGAGTATAATAGAATTGCGAGGGCTCGACGAGGCACTGCGACTCAAAGAAGTGAACTAATACATAACTTATCCAAACTGATGACATTGGATAAACAACTAGAATATGAAAAAGATAAATTAGCCAGAGCAGAGAACCCAGAACAAAAGGAACGTGTTATTTAGAGAATAAAGGATTTGGAAGCTGCTTCAACAAATAAAGAAGTATTACGATCACAAATTCAGTGCATTCGCCAGACTATTGAATTGATATTGGGTGAAGATACATCCTCTTGCGAGTGTCTTAACAGCGTTATGAATGGTAGTCTCTATTTTGGTTCTTGCTATAACTGGACGTCCCGCATGTCCGACTGCTCCATCCACACCGAACCAGACACCTGATAAACCCAAGGAATGGCTGCAATATACATCCTGAACATTAGCGAACACGGTCTATTTTAACCAGACTGGCTATCATGGCTTTTTAACTTTTTAGCTTAAACAACATCTTGGTTGAGTAACACTCTGGTAGTTATTGGTAGTTTTATATTCTTTTTATGAAAACTTAAATAGCCAGACAATAATCAAACCAAGAACTATACCACCAGTTATGTTTTTTCCCATTGTCATGCTGTTGAAGGATATATTGTTTATCCCCTTGTTTACTTGTTATCACACATGACTTATTAGTATTAGGTATGTCCTGTACTAACTGTGTAACTATCAATTCCAGTATTCATACCCAATTTTCTATCATCTTTGCAACAACCATTTCATTATTAAAGTCTTCAACTCGATCAATCTTTAGTTTCATATCACTAGGTGCCATACACAAACCAATACCAAAAACATAATCTGCCTTAATGTAATAATGTAAGCCTTTAAATCCAGAGCTGTCCGAGTAAGAGACCAAGAAACATACACAGGGATTGTTTTTTTAAAAAAGTCATAAATTGTGGTCCCCTGTGTCCTGATACCTATCACCTTTGTCGATTTAGGTTTACAGCAAGATGACAGAAACAATTTTCATAACGATTACGTTTTTAATTCCCTTTATATTCTTGTTACACAATAAATTCATAAATTGCATCGTAGATGGAGATTGTATGGATATAACAATCATTAATAAAATTAAAGCATTACAATTATCTAAATAGAAAAAATTCTTCTTCGATCTGGTTCTTTTTACACGTGACATATAATTATAACGATCTTTAACAATTGGCACATTTGGTTACATGTTCTAAATGCGATAAAGGTTTGTACAAGTTTCCGTACACTTTAAAATAATGCTTAAACTTCGGACATCTTTTGTGATGGATTAATAAAAACCTTTGTAAGAAATTTAACATCACTTCTCCAAGACTGTAAAACTTGATCTTGAAAATAGTCTAAGTGGTTGACTTATATATTAAATACCATTTTAACATTATTTTACCAATTTAATTTCCAGGTTAAGCACACGACAATTTAGATCAGTATGAAATGATACGTTCTTCAATTCGTAAACAAGTGGTTTTATACCAAGTTTGCCGTAAACCATGAAGGTTGAAGTAGACGACTTTAAACCTACAATATTAAAAATGCGAACATTTTTTATGCGCGTAATTGAATTATTTTAAGAGAGAAAAAATATATAGAACACTTAAGAGCTCTCTCAAAAAGATGATCAAAATTCAGCGTTAAAGACATTTCTTCAATGTTTATCTGAGATAACAGGTTTTATTATGATAAAAATAAATATATTCAATGAACAAGTTGTATACATTTTGTATTTAAGAATTTGTGCATTTAACTTGTCAGTACTATTACATACAGGCAGAGAGTTTCTCCTAGAACCTTTAACCGACTTCAGAACCAATTTTCAGAATATTATCTTTTGACATGTAGATTTATGAGTCGAAGTCATAGAAGTGAACATAAAACAGAAGCCAATGGTTGTCATATTTCTGTTATATTTTCCAATATAATCTCCCTGGACCTTCATGCACTTTCCCCATATGTCTTTGAGACTGTCTATGCCCTTACAATGGAAGTCTTCTGACTGGCCCCTCAGCCACGCCTCAACAACTGTCTCATCATCGCCAGCTCTTGTACCACGCAATACGATTATTGTGCAGTGAAGCGTTGGTCTGAAGATGCATAACTCAAGCAGTCAACATGCTTCTTCTTGATCGCCGCTCTCAATTGGTTAAACAAGTCAGCAAAGTAGGCTCCTGTTATTGTAGATTTAGTCCATAAGTATCACGCCTCTTTAATCCCAGAAATTTGTTGCCCTGATCTTGCCAGCAAAAACTGAGTTCTGAATTTCTTGGGTGCAGGAGAGTGCTTAAATGCTTCCATTGCATGGATTCTTGCTTCGTGTCACGAAATTCTTTCGTGAGAAACTTGATTACCGCACGATGCTCAGTTATAAAACTTTCCATGATTACAGGAGGGTACCTGTTTTCAACAGGCTGCAAAAGTAAATAATGACATCAACGATGCTGTCTTCAGGAGTGTGTCAATTCACTTCTATGAACTTATTGCCTTCCCCTCGTAATTTTGTAGATAGGGGTTGGGGCTATTGGCACTGGTTGGGTTTAGCATATTTCAAACCGCTTTACATGCTATTTTGAGGTTCAGTGCTTTAGTGAGGTCGTTCTTGAGTTGATTTGTCGTTATTGGAAACCATTTAGCCTCAAAGTAATATCTTTCGGCATCAGTCAGAATATTTCAATAATATTACATCTTTGCTAAATTTTAGCACATGTGACTTCTTGAGTGGCATTTAAGAAGTTGGTATGATGAAGAAAAAGGAATTTATGGATTTGCAACTTCTTAATTGCAAAGAGAAGAGACGTTTCGATGTAGATACAAACACCGTTTAAAAGCAACTGTTTGATAACGGTGTTAGTATCTACACCGAAACGTCGAGGTGCTTGATAACGGTGTTACTATCTACGCCGAAACGTCGAGGTGCTTGATAACGGTGTTACTATCTACGCCGAAACGTCGCATCTCTTTGCAATATAGAAGTAGTAGATCCATAACATTCTTATTCCTTCCATTTCCGGAGATTCTAAAAAAGTGTTGTGCCTATCCAAACTACAGACACCAACAATAAAAGCATGTAAATCAGGACTGATGAAGTAACTGTTGAATAGGAAATACAGAAAAAAAAGAATTTTTTTATTCAATCTTATTCGGAAATACGTTATATTTAATAGAACTTAGATACATAGCACATGTATTATCAATAGGGCTCCTTCAAAACTTTAATCTTCGAATTGTATGCAAGGCAGTTGGACAGGGAAGCGTTAGTATTTTACGAGTGCTTCCACCAGTGCTAAGTAAAGTTAATGTTCCGCTTAATCATTTTGGGGTCCGACCCGTTTTGTTTTTGCATTTTCTTTTAAACTTGAAATAAATGGGTCAGAAGATGGAGCAATTTGTTTATACATAAAATCTAAATTAACACCTTGGGTACATGTGGCAGAGTCAATAATTTGAATTGTATATAATTTTATTAATAAACACGTGAAATGTATACATTTGTTTGTAATCTTTTGATGAGAAATACTTTCTCATTAAATACTCATTAAATAAAGTAAATCTAACCATTTTAAATCATTATTTTACATTGAACATTTTATATTGTACCATAGCTCTCTAAACAACAATTCAATCTTAGTGTAACCTTAAGTTCAGCTCTACTAACTTGTACTGCATGCTTTTCACATTGCAGTCTATCCCCAAGCGGTCCCTTGCTCAGATTCTTCATGTAAGTCCTATTGTTCTGGGTTCAGCCAAGCGTAACATAGTCTTTATAAGGTTCATGTAATTATATTTCATTGGCAATATTAGAAGTTGCAGTCACTTTGACCATGTGATTGGTGATCTTTGTATTCATAAGGATCGAGACCATGGTGGTCTGGAAGTGTTTTCATTTTGAAAAGGTTAGTAATCTCTAGTCGTGTGTATATATCTGGTGTTGTATTTATATGTATTTCATAGTTGGTTATCACATCGGCTATAGTTAAATTATGTTCATTATTCATTACTTCTCATGTGTAAATAGTGTGTGTGTGTGTGTGTGTGTGTGTGTGTGTGTGTGTGTGTGTGTGTGTGTTAGTAGCTCGCAGTTGTGTGAGTTATTTAGATAATTCTTGACTTGTAGTTATATTTATTTTATAGAGTAAGTTATCAATTCATTTTAAGTTAAAGGTATCAATCAATTTCTACAGATTGTACTCACAGTACAGTGAGTTCTGTGGATATCCTATCCCTATTATATTATATTATATTATATTATATTATATTATATTATATTATATTATATTATATTATATTATATTAGGTATAGTTAATATTTGAGTATAATACAAATCAGTAAGTTTAGTTTCTATATAACATATCAAGCAGTATCATTTCCAGTATCATTGTCATAATTGGATGTGTGAGTGAATGTGCTAGGTGTGATTGGTTAAAGATGTGGTTGTACAATACTTTTACCGTGGTTACTCTTTTAATCATTTGTATGTATCAACATTTGCATAAGGTATTTTATTCATCCTGCAGATGGCGTAGGCTACGGCAGTGGCATTTACGACTGTATGCAGGAGCACGGGTTAAACCCACCTGGTACGATATTTCGATGCTATATTCTCATCAATTCGTATGGCTATGTTTATCCATCACATCTCAGACGTCATGATTTATTTAATGTAGTGTATGCATATGTATCATTGTAACTAATGCACCACTGAAGGTTATCATTATTATCTAATATCTATTTGTAGCTATTTTCATTAACGTTAGATATGGATATGTGTATTTATTCATTATATCATGATTTACTTGAGATAAGCAACTTGAGTATTTACTGTGTGTCGATGGTATATGTATCTGTTTACCATATTGCTTATTCAGTAATTGTGAGTTTAATTCAAAGTATCATTGTCTTTAACATGTCACGTATAGTATATCTTGAATGGAAACTTATATTGTTATTTTTACATGTTTCAGGCTAAAACTATTGCGTACCAATGTAATAAAGTCTATGAAGGAATACACCCCCAGTGGCTTTGTGGTTATTCTTGAGAAAACCCTGCTAGCGCAGCTACATATATTAATAGAAATGACTTTAATTATTGTAGCCTTTGTTTACCTGACAGTGGGATAAGGGAGATAACTATTGGCAGTTCGTCGTCTCTCGTTACCATGGTTGCGCGTGCCCAGTTCAACTAGAAAAATAAACCTACGGCATGTGACCGTTTTTGGCTTATCAGTTCAGTGTAAGGACACTTTGCAGGTTGAAGTGATGTGGAAGAATCAAATCAATCTAATATGAAAATAGAATTTGCAAACTTAGTAATCTTATCGAAATATAAGATGAATATAATTTTGTTTTAATTTGCCCTGTCTACAATTTTCTAAGAAAGTTATACATAAAAAGATATTTCCTTATCCATCCAAACCTTTTCAAGTTTGTTGAATTGTTGAATAACACAAATCATACGTGTTGCAAAATCTGTCCATGTTTGTTTACTATGCTTTTACTATTTAGATCAGAATTTATCAAGAAACATGATATAAATTACACTTAATTGTTGTCAAGTTAATGTTTAGAACCCAAGCGTGTACATATTAACATATGCAAGTATTGTACTACAGGCCTGTGGCCTTTCAGTACCAGAAATAAATTGAAATCCAAGCATCACGTCTTTTAGAAATATGTGTACCTTCCCGACCACTACGATCTTCAACTCAAAATCTTCTTTCCATACCAACATGGAAACTCAAATCTTGTGTGTTCCGCTCGATCCCAACAACAAACAAAATGTCCCGAGACACGTTGTCCTACGAGATCACTCAGTGCCCACTTAAATACCTGTGCAAAAGACAAAGACAAATTAAAAATATTCTCGTTCTTCAAAATGGATAATATTGATTGAATCATTCGTCAGTTGAAAGAAGATGTGTTCACTAACATGTTCAAACCTCAAATTTATGCTTAAGAATAATAACATTTCTTTTCTCTATCAATTCCTTATTGTGCCAATCATACCGCTTGCTGGATTATGACGTGTTAACAATCTTATGTCAATTTTATTGTGACATCAATATGTCATAACTGTTATTTTTAACACTCCCTGAAGATATGTGCGAGTTAATATGTTGTATTTGTTTATAGAAATATGTAACAATTTATATGTAACGTCATATGCCTTCGATTTTTTGGAGTAATAGGTTCTTGATTGTCGACTCCAGCTGTTTAAGAGACGTTTATTTTCGACAATACATGTGTCTGTTTTCAGGTCTAAGCAACGCCGTTACATGGTAGATTCGTTTCGGGCACGTTCGACCTTTGTGAATTGGGCATGTTTGGCCCAAACTCTGTCGAGTAAGATTATTGTATTCTTTTGCCAGGATAAAAAGCAAAGGTTTTTAGAAAAATTATTTGGGTATGGTAATGAAACAATTAGTCCATCAGTCGGGCAATTGAACTACTTTATGTCATTTTTGTTCCTGACCGACTTTGATTAAATTAATTTATGTTTATTATAAAGTCGAAAAAATACCTAAACGATTTACATTCGACAGAAAGAAAAAAATAGTGTAGCTTAAAAGAATCCTTCAGCATTGAGTTTTAACTGAAATCCCACATGATGGTTCAAATATATATTATAAGAAAAATGGACGTGAAATATAGACAATTTTGCGATGAAGGGAGCCTTAAAGAATTACCAGGAGAGCGGTGAGGGTAGCGGGAAAACCACTGAGAAATTCTATTTGTCAGATCAACACTCTAGATGTATATACACAAGATGAAGGCTTCATCTTTCTTTTCATCAGATTATCTTGATAGATAATGGTGTTTTGATGAAAAAAAAATTCCGACTTGTATTCCATATTCAACATGTTGCATACATATGCCATAAAGGTGTCAGCAATGAGGACATATCTATAAGATAAATTATGTAAGATGAAATAAGATTAAATAAATAAATTCTGGTATTTTTTTTGATAATGTTCTGGTATTCTGTTACTGGTGTTTGGTTTTGTCTTATTGATCTCACATTGTCGTAAAATCGATCTGAAGTTGTTCTGAAAATTTAAGTAATGTCCTTCCGATGTTGACATGAATATTTTTATTGTTCTGAAGTTGTTCAGATATTGATATGAGGTCATGGTGTTGATATGGAAATGTTCATGGTATTAGTAAGATGTCATGGCATTGATATGATGTTTTTAAGATATTTACATTTACGATGATGTTCCGATAGTGATATAATGTCACGGTCTGGATGTGACGATGTGCAGACAGTGATGTAATGTCATGGTATTGATATGATGTGGTTCAGATATTGATATTATGTCATGATAATGATATGACGGTTTGCAGATATTGATATGATTTCATGGCATTGATACGACGATTTGCAAATAGTGATATAATGTCATGGCATTGATACGACGATGCTCAGATATTGATACAATGTCATGGTATTGATATGACGATGTGCAGGTAGTGATATAATGTCATGGTATTGATATGACGATGTGCAGATAGTGATGTAATGTCATGGTATTGATATGACAATGTGCAGATTGTGATGATTTCATTGTAATGATAATACGATGTGCAGATAGTGATATAATGTCATGATATTGATATGACGATGTGCAGATTGTGATATGATTTCATTGTATTGATAATACGATGTGAGGATAGTGATATGATTTCATGGAATTGATATGACGATGTGCAGATAGTGATATGATTTCATGGAATTGATATGGCGATGTGCAGATAGTGATATAATGCCATGGTATTGATCTGACGTTCTGATATTGATTTGATATCATTTGTGTTAATAGGGGTAGGGTCCACGGTCTAGATCAATTTTCAAAATAACATTCTACTACAAGCCTACTCAATGTTTAAAATCTAATTGGATCTTTTTATTTTACATTTCGGAACATTTAAAAATGATTGTAAACAGCATATTTCACCTCATTGACCCATAGCTTTTATTGTCCAGCCGTTCTATCTTTCTAAATAGTTATGAAGAAAAGTTTGTTTCTCCCCATCTCAAAATCTAAGGGAATTAATTTCAGACCTAATCTGTGAAATCGTACATGGCAGATATCAATCGTGATACACTTGATGTTCAGAAGAGGGGACAAAATATTCGCAGCATCACGATATGATCGCATTTTGGTTGTTGATCGTGTTTTAAAATCATTTTGAAACAACTGTTTGAAAAAGATAAAATAGGCGTATTATGTGTTATGTATCTACAAAGTAATTAAACAATGAAATCGCATAGGTTTTATTATTATCTTAACGCGAAATAGATACTTGTTTGTGACGATCATAAATGTTAGTTACATATTACAGTGAGACAAAGATGAGTACAATAACATCGGTAAATATCAATTAATGATAACATATGGTTTTAGTTGACCAGTGCGACGCTAATAGATCTTGAACAGAAAGAAATCAACAGAACAAATGAGACGAAGAGTGAGTACCATATATAAACATATCAGATAATCATACATATAACAAACGTAATACACAACACACATTTCATTCAGAACAATACATCACCGTTACTTAAACACAAAAACCCAGTGACATACAGACATGCAAACCTACAGACGTACATACAGACATGCATATAGTCACACATACCTACTTCCATGTGCAGGGACAAAGCAAATCCAATATGAAAACATATGATTATAAAAGAGTGTCCTTTAAGTGTTCAGTAACGGCTTAATTAAGTTCTTCAGAGATAATGTAAGGCTTCATGTTGTATAATTCGAGCAATTTATATCATTATAGAATGCATGGTCAGGGATTCTTATTTGTGGTAGAGTGCATGTATAATATAAAGACAGGTGCTTAGAGAAGAGGTAGACAGAGGAACGACAGGTGCTTAGAAAAGAGGAGGTAGACAGAGTAAACACAGGTGCTTAGAGAAGAGGACGTAGACAGAGTAAACACAGGTGCTTAGAGAAGAGGAGGTAGACAGAGGAACGACAGGTGCTTAGAGAAGAGGAGGTAGACAGGAACGACAGGTGCTTAGAGAAGAGGAGGTAGACTGAGTAAACACAGGTGCTTAGAGAAGAGGAGGTAGACTGAGTAAACACAGGTGCTTAGAGAAGAGGAGGTAGACTGAGTAAACACAGGTGCTTAGAGAAGAGGAGGTAGACTGAGTAAACACAGGTGCTTAGAGAAGAGGAGGTAGACTGAGTAAACACAGGTGCTTAGAGAAGAGGAGGTAGACTGAGTAAACACAGGTGCTTAGAGAAGAGGAGGTAGACTGAGTAAACACAGGTGCTTAGAGAAGAGGAGGTAGACTGAGTAAACACAGGTGCTTAGAGAAGAGGAGGTAGACTGAGTAAACACAGGTGCTTAGAGAAGAGGACGTAGACAGAGTAAACACAGGTGCTTAGAGAAGAGGACGTAGACAGAGTAAACACAGGTGCTTAGAGAAGAGGACGTAGACAGAGTAAACACAGGTGCTTAGAGAAGAGGAGGTAGACAGAGTAAACACAGGTGCTTAGAGAAGAGGACGTAGACAGAGTAAACACAGGTGCTTAGAGAAGAGGACGTAGACAGAGTAAACACAGGTGCTTAGAGAAGAGGACGTAGACAGAGTAAACACAGGTGCTTAGAGAAGAGGACGTAGACAGAGTAAACACAGGTGCTTAGAGAAGAGGACGTAGACAGAGTAAACACAGGTGCTTAGAGAAGAGGACGTAGACAGAGTAAACACAGGTGCTTAGAGAAGAGGACGTAGACAGAGTAAACACAGGTGCTTAGAGAAGAGGACGTAGACAGAGTAAACACAGGTGCTTAGAGAAGAGGACGTAGACAGAGTAAACACAGGTGCTTAGAGAAGAGGACGTAGACAGAGTAAACACAGGTGCTTAGAGAAGAGGACGTAGACAGAGTAAACACAGGTGCTTAGAGAAGAGGAGGTAGACAGAGTGAACGACAGGTGCTTAGAGAAGAGGAGGTAGACAGAGGAACGACAGGTGCTTAGAGAAGAGGAGGTAGACAGAGTAAACACATGTGCTTAGAGAAGAGGAGGTAGACAGAGTAAACACAGGTGCTTAGAGAAGAGGAGGTAGACAGAGTGAACGACAGGTGCTGAGAGAAGAGGACGTAGACAGAGGAACGACAGGTGCTTAGAGAAGAGGAGGTAGACAGAGGAACGACAGGTGCTTAGAGAAGAGGTAGACAGGAACGACAGGTGATTCGATCAGTTAGATGATCGCAATTAAATGTTAATAAAGTTATTTAAGTGACATAAGCGTTCATCGGCCAGTTTTCACTTAATAAACATTGCAAATGTTCATCGTGTTTATATTTTATAAAACAACCATAGAATAACAAAAGACAATTAAATAGCTGTTTAATTCAATGTCTAGAAACTTCAACAAAGTATATCGACCATAGAGAAATTGAAATAAGTGGGGAATGAATAGCCACAAATGAGGAACAGGTGTAGACAGAAGACGGCAATTGACTCGTTTTACTACACACACGGGGTATCCTAAATCCCTACCTCTCCCGTCCCGTCCGCCCCGACCCCCTACTCTGTTTCTTCTTGCTTGTGTCACACGACGCAAATGATGAACACAATCATGTTCCTGTTTAGTGTTTTATCTACATTTCCATCAAGAACGTTTTCGTTTTTGAAAATATGTCTTTGAGTTGCAATTTTCATAAGCAGAGAGATGATTATGTCGGTCTGTTTAAGTGAAATCAATGTTTTTCAATCTCTGGCGCGTGACTGACTACTCCTGTGCTGGGCGACACTGATATGAAAGGTAGCTCTCCGACCCTCAGAACAGACAGTTCAGTCTTCGTGAGCAGAAGCATCGCAAAATCCATGTTTTGAAAGGAATATTAATGTTATTCTATAAACGTTTATCTTCATGCGTGACTACACTTCAAACATCCAAAAGGTTATCTTACAGAAGTTCGGCAAAAGTTGAATGTTTATACCAGTAGCAATCCATGCTTATAATATTGCTATTATCAAAATTCTTTCATGAATGAAGCCATCGTACAAGAGAGCGAAAGAGAGTATACACGGTATGAATTAAGAGACGTTGTAACACCGTCAACCATAATAGAGAGACGCTGTAACACCGTCAACCATAATAGAGAGACGTTGTAACACCGTCAACCATAATAGAGAGACGCTGTAACACCGTCAACCATAATAGAGAGACGTTGTAACACCGTCAACCATAATAGAGAGACGCTGAAACACCATCGTGAACCATGAGTAGAGAGACGCTGAAACACCATCGTGAACCATGAGTAGAGAGACGCTGAAACACAGTCAACCATGAATAAAGAGACGCTGTCACAGTGTCGACCATGAATAGAGAGACGTTGAAAGACGGTCAACAATGGATATGAAGACGCCGTGGATAGAGCAACGCTGTAACGCTATCAACCATGAATAGAAAAACGCTGTCCCGCCGTCTACAATGGATAGAGAGACGCTGTAAAATTATCAACCATTTATTGAAAGACGATGTCACACTGTCAACAATGATTAAAGAGACGCTGTCACACCGTCAACCATGTATAAAGAAAAGCTGTAACAATATCAACCACTGATAGAGAGTCGCTGTCACTCTGTCAATCATGAATAGAGAGACGCTGTCACACTGTCAATCATGAATAGAGAGACGCTGTCACACTGTCAATCATGAATAGAGAGACGCTGTCATACTGTCAAATATAAATAGAGAGACGCTGTCACACTGTCAGTCATGAATAGAGAGACGCTGTCATACTGTAAACAATAAATAGAGAGACGCTGTCACACTGTCAATCATGAATAGAGAAACGCTGTCATACCGTCAACAATAAATAGAGAGACGCTGTCACACTGTCAATCATGAATAGAGAGACGCTGTCATACTGTCAACAATAAAAAGAGAGACGCTGTCACACTGTCAATCATGAATAGAGAGACGCTGTCATACTGTCAACAATAAAAAGAGAGACGCTGTCACACTGTCAGTCATGAATAGAGAGACGCTGTCATACTGTCAACAATAAATAGAGAGACGCTGTCACACTGTCAATCATGAATAGAGAGACGCTGTCATACTGTCAACAATAAATAGAGACGCTGTCACACTGTCAATCATGAATAGAGAGACGCTGTCATACTGTCAACAATAAATAGAGAGACGCTGTCATACTGTCAATCATGAATAGAGAGACGCTGTCATACTGTCAAATATAAATAGAGAGACGCTGTCACACTGTCAATCATGAATAGAGAGACGCTGTCATACCGTCAACAATAAATAGAGAGACGCTGTCACACTGTCAATCATGAATAGAGAGACGCTGTCATACTGTCAAATATAAATAGAGAGACGCTGTCACACTGTCAATCATGAATAGAGAGACGCTGTCATACTGTCAAATATAAATAGAGAGACGCTGTCACACTGTCAGTCATGAATAGAGAGACGCTGTCATACTGTCAACAATAAAAAGAGAGACGCTGTCACACTGTCAATCATGAATAGAGAGACGCTGTCATACTGTCAACAATAAAAAGAGAGACGCTGTCACACTGTCAGTCATGAATAGAGAGACGCTGTCATACTGTCAACAATAAATAGAGAGACGCTGTCACACTGTCAATCATGAATAGAGAGACGCTGTCATACTGTCAACAATAAATAGAGACGCTGTCACACTGTCAATCATGAATAGAGAGACGCTGTCATACTGTCAACAATAAATAGAGAGACGCTGTCATACTGTCAATCATGAATAGAGAGACGCTGTCATACTGTCAACAATAAATAGAGAGACGCTGTCATACTGTCAATCATGAATAGAGAGACGCTGTCATACTGTCAACAATAAATAGAGAGACGCTGTCATACTGTCAACAATAAATAGAGAGACCCTGTCACACTGTCAATCATGAATAGAGAGACGCTGTCATACTGTCAACAATAAATAGAGAGACGCTGTCACACTGTCAATCATGAATAGAGAGACGCTGTCATACTGTCAACAATAAATAGAGAGACGCTGTCATACTGTCAACAATAAATAGAGAGACGCTGTCATACTGTCAATCATGAATAGAGAGACGCTGTCATACTGTCAACAATAAATAGAGAGACGCTGTCACACTGTCAACCACAAATAGAGAGACGCTGACATACTGTCAACCACAAATAGAGAGACGCTGTCATACTGTCAACCACAAATAGAGAGACCTATCAATCATAAATATAAGTCGTAACCGACGACAAACGGATTCAGCTCAGGATGACGATAAATTGTAACAGAAATTCTAATTTGCCAGTACTTTGAGGTGTAAATCATCTCGCAAAACTTGCATCTTCATCCCTAAAATGCCAAAGATACTTGTTTTCAGTAATAACCGAAAAAAGGGCATAACATTGTGAAGAAGTCGAAATTCTGAATCCCATTTTCATGTATACTAGTTATATAACTAATATGTATTACCAATTCGTAATATGCTTTGTGTGTACTGTAAATAGGTTTCAAAATACATTAAGTCATTGGCCTGTTGCATTGTCCTGTTTTCCATCAGTGTCACTTTTGTGAACTTATCAGCAATAAAAACAATTTATTCGAACAACGTAAGCAAGAACATGAAGAAGTTCATTTTTAGCCTCAGTGGCCGAGTTAAAGAATTAAGTGGAGAGTTACTTCCCTTTTCTATATCAGTTCAAAAGTAGAATTTAAAAGGTCCGTATCTCCAAAAGGTTCTTTATTCCCTTGTCTATCTAATGAGGTATTAATCAACTACACAAACAGTAGGAAAATTAGCTTTTTTCAGATTTGCAAACTTTGACCCTCTCTTAATTGTGATTGGAAATGACTGTTCGCGAGCGATTCTATTCTTGATTCTTAAGACTTTATTCATGTGTTACTCTCATACAAAGATCATGAAATTCAACGGGTAGGTTTTTTAGTTATCTGCCCTAGAAGTTTAAGATTTTTGATAAATTTACTAACTATGAATGGTAACTGTGGAAATTGTATTGCGAATAGACCTTATTCACGCGACGGCATTTTGATAACGAGAACGAGGCTAGGAACGCAAACAAAGCTATCGACATCGCGGCGCAACGTTATTGACTACAGCACTGCCTCAGTGCAATAACGATTCCGATGTCATTACACATAGACTAATCACAATTTAGGTTCACAAAGTTAGCACAAGAAGCAGTGGATCATAAAATCAAATTATTCCAAGTGTTTAATTTATTTCAATGAAGAAAATAGATAATTGTGACATTAGCTTACCGTAACCTTACTGTATGCTATATATTGTGGTCTTGGGTAACTAAATTTTAAGATAAAATATAAATTTATAAATATGAAATGAATAATTATCCGCACACTCAAATGTCAAATTTAAGTTATTCGATTTCGATCTACATTAGCAAAATTGTTTGAATATCAACCTATCATAACGATTGAAGTAGACCCATAAACTCCGTAACGTTCGGACAGTTTTATTGACCAGTAGTGACAGTAATTATTACCGTGTAAACTCCTGGCTTAAATATTTATAATTTTCAAAATCTCCATATTAATATTTTTGTAATACATTACAACTAATGAGATACTTCTCGCAAAGTGCGAGGCCGTGATACTTTATCAAAATTTCTGTTTGAAAAAATAATGACACGGGAGAATTCATTTTATTTTACAATCTTCTGAAATCGTGGCCTTTCAATTGAATACTTTTTTAAATATATTTATTCTCTCATCAGATATACAATTGTAAGTTCAGCATACAAGACATCATAATCGTCGTTCTTAACTAAATCTTTTGGTTCAGGCTGGTTTTAGAAAAGGATATTCGCCAACAGAACATATTTTCACTTTGTTTCATCTTTCGGAATTAATAAGATGCCGCAAAAAGAAATTATATTGCGCATTCATCGATTTCCAAAAAGCGTTTGATACCGTTGGGAGATCAGGACTCTGGCAAAAACTCCTAAAAAATAACATATCTGTGAAATGTTTTAAGGTTATTTTTAACATGTATCAAAATATGAAATTATGTGTTTGTAACGACGGTAATTATTCTAACTTTTTCTTATGTAAACAAGGTGTCCGTCAAGGTGAAAATTTGTCCCCAATTTTATTTTAAATACTTTAAAGACTTATCTTGAAGACTCTCTAGCTGCAGATTCATGTTGTGGTCTACAACTTAAACCTGACGATTTTCACAACCGTCTAGACTCAATTATTACACTTTTTGCATTGTTATACGTTGATGCTAATGATTTGCAAAATATGTTAGACTCTTTCAGTAGTTACCGCAATAAATGGAAACTCAAGATCAAAAATCCTTATTTTCGGCGGATCTAAAAGGGAATACAAAAGAATTTTTAAAGTGGGGTTCCCGGGTAAAATCACCTTATTTAACTAAGCCAAATTGTACACTGATGTGCATATTTTCATAATATATCCTTCTTGAATTGATTTGACGTCAGGTTTTAACAAGTTTAGATAACTTGATTATGTAAATAATTTCGATTGAAAAAAGGATAGTAAATTGCCTTCCCGATGAAATCAAGCGGATGTGACGTCAACTGTGGAAAACACACGTGACGTAGCCGCCATAACAAATGTAAACAACACCACATATCATAATTAGGTGATCGTGTTCTCGTAGATATTGAAAACTCAGAACGTTTTAGGGTGATGTTTTTTAAGTATAAGTGCTGTACGAAAATTTAGAAAAAAGGAAAAAGCCTTTTGATGACTTAATTTTACACGTTATCATGGAAACAATTCGTATAATAAATTCGCGGTCTCAAACCACTGCTTTACACTGTGTCTACACGGGTAATGCACCCAATTAAAAACACCGGTGATTGACTCCTTGTTATAATTTTCCTTAAATCTTCAAAATAATTTTTTTCTTCGTCTGTTTACTGTCGAATGTATCAATATCACTTCTTTTTTACAAAATCATATACATAAGATAATTTGTTGTTGATATTAGAATTTTCAAAAGGGTGAAAAATTACCAGATGACCCCATTTACATTTTAGTCTTTCAACTCTAAATTTCAAAATGATATATACTTTAATTATTTCAACATTTTTTGTAAATGAACTATAAAATACAAAGCAAAATAAAGTGAATCAAATAAATTTTATAATTATTTAAACAGAAGTGATTTATAAAATTTAATTTATTCAATCAGATTCAATATCAAACATTGCTTAAATTATTCTCCTTAATCAGGAAATTAAATACAATTTTGTGCAAAGCTTGGAAATTATGTCAAGCCAAATAATTCTGTGTGCCAAACTTGACTTTCAAAATTAAGTCAATCATCTCAATGCATTTCCCCCCCTTAATTTCGAATAACATAACATTAAGACTGATATACAAAAATATATGGTTTGTTCTATATTTGTAATATGAATCTTATCACATGCATTTATAATCTATATTTTATTAATGTGTCAAAATAGTATTCACTTGAGCAATATTTTAATGCTGTGACAGAATGATGACAGTTTATGATATTTGGGGTGGAGGGTCTGGAAACAAAAACACTTTTTTGTACACAGAAGATGTCTTTAGATGACTGAACAAAAATTGTATTTTTTTTATTGAATATGCAATGTCATTAGTTAAATATCTTGGTTATAGACATCAATGCATGACTTTATTCAGCTATTATAGCAGTTTATTTTATTGTATAAGGCAATGCAATTTTGTGTGCTGTCAATATGCAAGTAAATAACATCACAAACAAAACACGGTGCTTGAGAATTCTTATTTTTTTATTTGTAAACTTTAAATAATAATTTATCTATTTTTATTGCAACACCAGAAAAGAAAGAAAATTTAACTGCACCAATTTTTTGAACATTATTTCACTGTATTTCTTTTGTCAATACATTGTTTGTTATATCATATATTTTAATAGACTTATTTAAAAAAAATGTTATCCTAATTCCTAGTGAATATATGAAGGGCGATTGATCAGCTTATTTCCAATTCCAACAAAGGTAATATGAAAAATGGACGAATGAATGAATGAAGGTTCAGAATATTTGATAATTTTTGTATTTGGTCAGAAGAAAATAAAGACTTGTCATGGATTTTAAAACATGGACAGCTTACAATAAAAATTCCATATCGAACATCGGCCATGCACAAATAAATCATTTGGCGAAATCAGCAAATATTAATTGAAAAAAATTGCCAGATTCAACCACCACAAGTCATTATGATTTTACTATGCATTCGTAAAATGTTATCATAATTATAAATTTTATAATAAGTAAAAAGTATGCAGCTGGTAATTTCATTTTGAATCTGTCCACGATACATTGAATGGTATTTCACACTCGTGTATATTGCTGCGTTGTACGTACGTGCAAGTTGACTTACGTAACGAGCGGCATTCCGCTAAATCAAACGACAAAAATACAGTAACACAACATATGTTTGTTTAAATCATCATTTGTCCTTACATTGGCAAGGGTATTTGTAAAAATACGTACGTTACCCGATGTCTTTTCGACCGAAATTAGTACTGTTTTGACGTTCGAGTTCAATGTATGAAGAGACTCACTTCCGGGTTATGTAATGGACATTAATTCAACTTAATCGTCATTTTTATTTTATTTCCTTTTTACTATTGCGTCAGAAGTTCATAAGGAGATATCTTGCCAATCTTTATATGAATTGGTCGACTGGTATGGCTCCTACAATCCGCGCTATTTCATTGTCTGACAGTGTAAAGATACGACAGAGGCCATCTGTTTTACACAGGTGACGTCACACATTCCATAGGACGAAATCGAGGTTTTCCCGGTGTTTTCCGTAAAGTAAGATGGCCGACACGTCAAAACAGCGACGTCAACGGTAGAGTTTTCAATTTCTTTTACGATTTGCTGAAAACATCCTTCATCCGAATAGCTAAGGTATTTGTGATATTGATGCCTTTTAACTAATGAATGTGTTTTTCACGTCTATCAGATGTACATGCCAAGCAAAGTGTATATAGACGGAAAATTTTGGAGCAAAATCACCCGGGAGTTGCACTTTAATATTGGGGACACCATCCTTGAAAATGTAGATAATTATCCATATCTTGGTGTAACATTACAGAAAAATAGTAAATTTACTAAACCCAAACGGCTATTGGTTGAAAAAGCAACGAAGGCTATGTTTTTTTATATTAAGCCAAGGTAGAAAATTTAACCTTTCCATCGAGTGTCACTTAAAAATGTTTGAGTGTATGGTTACCCCAATGTTTTTATATGGTTGTGAAATTTGGGGTTTTGAAAACACTTTATGTTTTGAAAATGTCCATCTTCGTTTTCTTAAATATTTAACCTCACTGCGGAAATGTACACCTAATATGGGGAATTTGGGAGATTCCCGCTTCTAAACGTTATCAAAAGCAGGATGGTATGTTTTTGGGCTAAACTTATATCTGGAAAATCTTCAAAATCGTGCTCCTTGGTCTATAAATTTATTTTTAACGATTTCATCTTTGGCCAACATGTACATAAATGGACGAAGTATCTTCAGCAAATTATCGATGATCTTGGATTGAGTTTTATTTGGAAATTTAAAAAATTTAAAAACATCTTCTGGTTAAAATCAGTTGTTAAAGTAAATTAAAGGATACCTTTCAGCAAACATTGATATCAACAATTGAAACCTCTTCAAAAGCAACAACTTATAGTGTTTTTAAAAATCCACCACTCAATTTTGAACAATTATACCTAAACTCCCGTCACTACAATAACTTGTTGAAATTCCGAACTTCTAATCATTATCTCCCAATTGAAACAGGTAGATGGCGTCGAATCCCTGAAACTGGCAGGTTATGTACTCTTTGTGACTTAGACGATATTGGTGATGAATTTCATTTTTTTTATATTTATGTCCGAAATTAGAACTAGAAGGAAAAAAGTATATTCACAAATATTTTTATAACAGACCAAATATACACAAAATGAAAACTCTGTTTAATACCAAAAAGCTAGGAACTCTAAGAAAATTGTCATTATTTTGTAAAATCATCATGTCGCATTTTAAGAGATAACATACTTAACCATAGAATGGCATGTCAGCCTTTTATTGTATTGTAATGTATCATGTATCATTGTATATATATATATATATATATATATATATATATATATATATATATATATATATATATATATATATATATATATATATATATATATATATATATCCATGTACCTCTTATGCTGCAGTTTGCAGCCTGAGTGTAATAAGATTCAGTTCATTTCAGTTCAGTTCAGTGTATTGGGCGTATTACAAGGTAGAGAAAAACATATGATCTAGATTGTCAGTAACGATGAATTAAACATCTATATAATTTTACATACCTTTCATGGAAGCGTAATGGAGTAAAACGTAAAACTTTATAATTAGATTTCTTAAATGATGTTGCCTCGGAAACAAACACAGTTATCTTTTTCAGGCCGCTAACATCATTCCCATGCAATTAATATAAATTTTGAGTTTGATATTACTCTTTTATTTCAAAGTTCCCTCAGAAGGATATGATTTTTTTGTAATCGGTGGCATGTTTTGTCATGTCACGAAATGTGTTTTTTCTTGTCAGGTATACAAATGAAAAGACTATTTCCCTTTAATTTATCACCTCCTTGATAAAAAAAATATGATTGGTGAGATTTGACGTGATTCATTTGAGTTATTCAGCAATAATAATCAATAATGATAATAAAATATTGTTTGAAATAATAGAAATCATATAAGGTAGGCCTTAACGCAAAAAAAAAATGTCGATCATTCAATTCGATTACTTTGTAAATCGTACAATTGGCTTGTTAAATTCATTCTAAACATATTAGAATTTTTATCTTGAGATGTGTTATTTAAGTTGATATGTATGCGTCTCCTGAGCGAAAACTGACGAATAAAGAATTACATACAGTCCTAAACGCAACCCTTTGGTTTACCTATAAGAAGCGAGAAATCGACCTAAAAATGGTTATGTGGAAAGCAGATGTAATCATTAGGCAAAAGAGAAGGTTAGGCTGGTAAATTTTTAATATTTATGATCTACTTATCATGATATAGAATGATATATGGTATACATGTATACGACACATTCACAAAGCTCCCATTATCTTTCATCCTAATCAGTAACGTAACGGTTACCAGCTGCTTTTAGCTAAATAAATTAGTCATGAATACATGGTTAAGTTCGTATATTAATGTATGAATTTATATATATAAATGTGAACACACGAATCAAAACATTTTATCAGCATAATTTGGAGTGAAGTAGAAAAACTGCGCAGACTCTTCGTTCACTCCACGATAGCCACTACCGTCAAACCGGCTTGCGTTCCTAGCCTCACTTTCGTTTCAACATGGCCGCTGCATGAATAAGGTCTATTGTCAGATTCTTAGACAGACTCTCTATCGGGCAATATTTAAGCTGTGTAAATATATAAGTATCGGCTCTCTACTGCAAGTATTAGCAGAGAACTTATCCCTCAAATCTGCATGGGGTCGAAAACCTGCAAAAAGTGTGAAAAAAATAAGATGTCGCCGAAACCACGTGACCTACGACTTCGTCACAATTTACTTATTTTCAAGATTTTTATTGCGCATCTTTTAAATAAGGTTTCAAGTCGCTACGCGCTACAGGGCGGGATAGCGCAGTGGTTAGCGCGTTCGGCTTCGGATCAAGAGTTCCGTGGTTCGAATCCCGCCAGGGGCTCGGCAACTTTGTCTGTAGTAGAGAACTGTTCTACACGCAGTCAGGTTTGGGTGCAATGCTGCACTGAATTTCAGCGCAGTACCACCCATGGTTCGCTAGTTTCAGTCGATGCTCGCAGGTTTCACCGCAATGCATTGCCACAATGGTGTTGCGGGTTTTCTCCCTGCAATAATACTAGCAGCCGCGATATAAGTGAAATAATCTTGAAAGCGGCGTTAAATACCAACTCACCTCGCTACGAGCTACAAACTTTTGGGTCGAAGTTGGCCTTTAAAGGGCCACACAGTATGTTGTTGGAGTCAAATATGCCAAACGTCATAAATGGTGTTATTTTATCGAGAAGTGATTGTTGTTTCCAAAAATTAGCATCTTAGTGCTTATAAGTTCAGTATAGTGACAACAAACAGGTTTAAGTCTCGATTTGTGATCGAAAACCGGACAATGACGCGCGTCAATGACTGAAACGTAATTTTGGAAACTTATTTACAGCAGACAGAAATGTAAAACTGGATTGGTAGTATTGATTAGGACATTTAACTAATATACATGGAAAATGTACGCAGAATTTCGACATCCTAACATTTAAATGGCCGTTTTTCTTTTATCATGGAAAACATAAAAATATCACAATTTGGGAATTTGGGAGATATACACTCGAGTTAGGTAGGCGATTTGAACTAACTTGAGGACATATGGTAATTTGGCTCTTATTTTAGGAACATAAAAAATCCAAAAACATACTCTGTGTCACTTTAATGCAACGACCGATTTGGCCCAAAAGATAAGTTTCGCCATTCCTCAATAAGGTCTACCAGCACAGAAAATTTGGCTTTAATAGCCTCAGCCGTTCTTGGTAAAAATGCTCCAAAAAAATCGGTGAATTAAAAAGAAGCGCAAATCCCCTATACAAATAACAATTAGGATTCAGCCTGATTGCTGGCTGAATCCTTAAATAGAGAGACGCTGTCGGTTTTATAAAGACGCTTCAACGTATAGCAAATTACAGTACTTACTCAAGTCGAAATAAAATGATTTGGGGCTATTATTACGTTTTACCAAATGTTTTTCAAAATTTTTCTTTTTAGACATTCCTATACGTGTGTTAAATTTTTCATTGATGGATTTCATTGTCGATTGCACAGCCGCTATGGAAACGCATCTCCTCGTGTAATCATAATTGTAGGATTCTTTTCCAACGTATTGCTGATAATGGAGTTAAAAATAACATGTTTCTAAATATGTTGCAAATATTATTTTTCCTTTTTACCTCTAAAATGCCAAATTTGATGATAATGAAATGATACATCCACAAGACCTAGTTGGGAAAAACTTAGTTATTTGGGAAAAACGTAGTTATTTACATATCTGTTAGAATAACTCGTATTGATCAAGTTATAAAAAAGTTAAATAAAATATATACACCAAACATCATTTTATGTTTATTTTCGTTAGAAGTGTTGTTACCACATGTGCTTCGTATGCGTTTCTGCTTAAACTAGACTTCATATTGAAAAAAAACCGTTTGTGTTTTCCAAAGGAGAATAGGATCTGAGGGCTGGTAGAGTAGGAACATTCGCTGTGTGTCTTATTCAGTGGTTCGGTCTCTTGTACCCTGTGCATTAAGATGCCTGTATACGTAGGTAATAATTCATTAGTTTCAGTTATCCATTACTATAAAAAGAAGTTAACCTTCCATTAATATTTGAACTTGCTGTGTCCTTATTACAACATCACACATTGGTCTTGATTGCTTGACGATAATAAACATGTTTTAGGGTCGACTGATCAGTGGATCGGGCCCTATGTCCACCGACGGATAGAGCTAACGACTGATGGAGATGCTGACAATGCTTGTTCCTTGACACTTGAGAGCGCAGTGTGAGGATTGGTGGCTGTGCAAGAGTGACGAGCTCAAATCTTGTATCAGCCAGTGCTTTGTTCCGCTTCCTTGCCAATGACCCACGGTCAGCGATGACAGTAACAAGCCACAAGCAATCTCCGCTTCAGGCTACCCTCCCTTATTGCATTCCCTTTCTAACTATTTAATGTCATTTCTTCCATGCCGATTAACATATCTCTAAGACCGTGACAAATTTGCGCTGCTGGACCAGTGATAAATCTTCAGATGCAATCTTGATGCTTCAGTCTCGTTAAATGCCGTCATCATTTATTAGAAAATAAACTTTCGATTTGCTTATCTTAAAGCGCTCTTTTATTGCCGTGCAACAATGCTATATTCGCCTATGGCGCGAGAGACTGCGAGACTGGAGGCCCGTAACGTTTGAAGTTTATGTCACGTGACCATCAGAGGGCGCTGATAAGCGTTAGTTGAGAAGCTTTAGGGCGACTTCAAACCATCCACAGGGCATATCATAGAGCGATCTGGACTCGGGACAAGAAATGGAGCTAGATTAATGCCAACAGGTGACCATGGTCGAATTCCCCTATGTACGGCTGTTGGGCAAGCTCGCGTCTACGCTTACATCCACATCCTCGTCCATTGGGTCTGGTCTGATTGATGGTAGTCAGTATTTTTTGGCCTCAACGTCTACAAATGGATAAGAAGACCGTACATCAGGCGGAATGCTGGATAAATCTGTTTTGAAAAGTAATCAGGCAGGGTGGTGGAGATAACGAGATCTTGTCTTGCCGTACAAATTACCGCCGATTGATGTCACGATTGTTCCAGTTTTCAAACGCCACCCGCCTGCACCGGCTTTGAGCGAACCCTCGGGCCGCCCCAGACAATTCTCTTACAAGTACCCTAAATTTATTACAACTGAAATTTCAGACAGGCAGACTGTCTTGAAATAAGAAGTAATGGATATACCGAATAGTTTTTTAAAATTTTGGAAAACATAACACATAATTACATCTTTTACTCTTGACCCGTACATCTCACATCCCTCACTGAAATCGGTATATTCCCATTAAACTTATACCCAAAAGACAAAACTCTTAAAAAAAACAGTTTATACTTAACCGATAAAGGGTACAATGAGCTGTACACTTTCTGATAGTGGTTTGGCCCTTATAAACAAGACGGCATTAGGTAACAGCTGTGCTTTTATGATTCATGCCTTAAAAATATACACTATGTTAATTCTAGTTCATATGCATCTTGTAATATACAATATTCATACTGTCCAAAATAGTTTTGGATACTGGAATGCTTTAGCCTGACCAGTATCAATGCACGCACACGATTTAGTATATGCGTTACTAATTCTGTCAAAATAAATATCAAAGTTTCAAATGTCAAGAGGCAAAATACGCAAATTATATTGTGCTGTAATCTAAATATAATCAATGACAAGGCTGAAGCGTGATCGGCATATGATGAATTTATTTTCAAAACATCAATAGAAGACTATTTAAAATGAAAAAAAGCCCTACTACAAAGGATGAAAAAAGTCCCATTTATCAGATGAAAATAGTCCTACTATAAAAAATGAAAAGACTCCTACTATATAAGATGAAAATAGACCCACTATAAAAGATGAAAAGACTCCTACTTTAAAAGACGAAAATAGTCCTACTCTATAAGATGAAAAGAATCCTACTTTATAAAACGAAAATAGTCTTGTCTTTAACCAAATCATAAGGAATAGCTGAAGAAGATGAAAATAGTCCTACTATATAAGACGAAAATAGTCCTAATATATAAGATGAAAATAGTCTTACTATATAAGATGAAAATAGTCTTACCATATAAGATGAAAATAGTCCTAATATATAAGACGAAAATAGTCCTATTATATAAGATGAAAATAGTCCTACTATATAAGATGAAAATAGTCTTACTATATAAGACGAAAATAGTCCTAATATATAAGATGAAAATAGTCTTACTATATAAGATGAAAAGAATGATTAGAATCCTACTTTATAAAACGAAAATAGTCCTAATATATAAGATGAAAATAGTCTTACTATATAAGATAAAAATAGTCTTACTTTGTAAGATGGAAAGACTCCTATTTTATAACACGAAAATAGTCCTACTATATCAGATGAAAATGATCCTACTATATAAGATGAAAATGGTCCTACTATATAAGATGAAAATGGTCTTACTTTATAAGACGAAAATAGTCCTACTCTTTAAGATGAAAAGAATCCTACTTTATTAAACGAAAAAAGTCTTGTCTTTAACCAAATCATAAGGAATAGCTCTATGTTTTCTATAACCATAGGATATGTAACGTGGTTCTTTTTGCTCATAAGACAAAATGTAAGGGTTGTTTTCAAACAGGATACTCACATTTCTACTCGAGGTTGATCACTGAGCCTAGTCTGGCATGTCTTTATGTATATTCTTTGTGCAATCATATCTACTCATTTAATGTAATCGTGCAATCATTTTTGTGGTTTTATATCAATTGGGTTGTTGTTTTTCACTTGCACTGATTAATTGTATGTACAGTTTCAGGGTGTTTTTCCTAATGTGAGGTTGTTCTAGAACGCAGCGTTGGTTTTCTGTCAACCATGCGACCTGTAACGGTTGCTACCGACGTCGATTTTCATTAGCTTATTCAGTCAGTCCAACTTGGCCTTCATGGTTCGAACCCTGGTGGCCTACAATGTGGTTGACTGCCAAATCGAGATTGTTTATACTCACATAAATACCAAATTCCTACGCGTATTTACACCAAATGTGTATGTACATAAAATAAGTAATCGGGAACATGTGTAAGCAAAAGACAACAGTGGGTCTGAAATGTATCTACACAGTGGAAACAATAAAACCGTGTGTAATAGCTTTCCCATGGAAAACTGTGCGTCTGCAAAAGCGCGAAACCCGCTTTTAACGTAAGGAAAAACAATGCTGCAGTTTTTGTCGGTAGTTTTGCACATATTCACAGCATTATATCTTGTGAGTGTTCGACATGAATCCATTTATGAATGTAATGAACTCGTGTGTCAAACAAAAGGCGCATCAAAATGCCGTTGTGCCTCTGGATTGTGAGCAGGAAGTGGAGTTAAATTGACACACAAGAAGGGACTGCAAATGGAAGCCGGTAGCTCGGCTATAAGACTTGGTAATGTTGCGTGCTTCAGCTTGCCGCATCAGTTCACGCCTGTTTAACCCAAGGCACAGAGCGAGCACTACCCGCTGACGATCGCGCTAGTTAGTTGTACAAATTGTCCTATATAAATGTCAACACCGCCAAGCATCTAAACTGCTGTTCCATACCTCCCCGCAACTTGCAACAGTTAGACGACCCTTTCTACTTGTTTGTTTATCTAGTTCGCATACAAAGATGATAAATCTTTCAGCCTGCCAATTGGTAAGCGATCGCGAGTGCCTCCTCCTACTTCTTGCCGTAGTGAGACGTGTACCATCTGTGAGCCGCGGGGGGCTCCGTCCCGTCTGCCCGCCCGATCCTCGCCATCACGGATAAAACACTACCTTTAAAACACCAACCATACACGGCTTTAATGACAATTACAGACTTGATGATAAAGTAGTCATAGCAACGGCTTGTGGCAGTAGCTCCAAAAAACCCGCTGAAGTTGATCCGAGACGGGTCAAAATGGACACGTCAAGAAGAGATAGACAGGGTGTCGATACAAGTATTAAGAGTATATCCTGAACTCAATCGCATCGCATACACCGTACTTGTATTACTCACATTAAATGTAATATACCACTGTTGTTGTTATTATTGTATATCTATATTACCTTGTTCATGAAAACATTTAGCTATTTTCACTTTCATTTTAAAGAATTTGAATATTTTCCACCAGGCACCTGTGGCTTACTTACATTTTTTGCCTTACCAATAACTTGATAAACCTGCATCGCGTGCTCTAAGTGCACGAACAGTTTCCAGAATGGAAACTCATTAATCAATTCGATATTGTTCTAATGTATTTTATTTACTTCTAAGTGATAGGAGGCTTTGTTCCCTTATGAACTGTTTGGAAGTTGACAAGTCTGACGACCCAGGATATCCAGGAAATAAGTACCGCTACATTATGGCGGGACCGTTTGAATAAAATAGTCGTTGGATGTCGAAGAGAGCTTGATAAACTGACAAATGAATTTGGTCGCGTACGATTCGTGGAATTTCTTTATACTATCAGGGTAGTACAACCAGTTGCATGGGTGGACACTGGATCTTAACTAATAGATGGCTTACAGTACATTGGGACGTACCAAAATATAACAGTATACAACAAGTCTTGGAAACGATAAACATGTACTTGAGCTTTTTTTTTTCAAGTAAAGAAATGTTGAAAAATCTCTAAAATTTGACAGATTCTGATTCAGATTCTTTATTCTCTAAAACCACGCACGGTGGTACATGAGCAATTTTACAAAGAAAAGTAAAGATAAGGATTGCGCATGCATTACATAAAAAGTAACATACATCAGCATATACAATTTTACAAATGTGAAAAAATGCATTTGATGAACAAAGAGAGGTTCTTTAAACATCGGAATTTGTTACTATTGAGGCGTAGGTTAAGTTTGTGAGGGTTTGGCCAATTTGAATAATAAACTGGTATAAACTGAGCTCTAAAACTACTTAAGGCATGACATCTGAATAAATAATGCATTTCGTCAGCAACCGTCGGTGAGCCACAGAGGTGGCATGTCCTCGCCTCCTTTGGGATTCCGCGCCACCTCCCTGTCTCAACGGGTAGGTAGTGATTACATGTTCGGAACTTTAAAATTGTAATTGAGATATTTTTTGGCAACAACAAATATTTTTCAAAGTGCAGGCTATCTTTAAAATAATTATAATAGTGTCCCTTAGAACTTGATCGAATAGATTCTCTCTATGATTGGAGAAACTGATCTTTTAATTCATAATCAACTTTTGCAATAAGCCAATTTGTACTATAGTTAAATGGGTTATTGAAAACATCACTCAGTCCGCAATTGTGTAGAATTTATTCCACTTTCTTCAGCCATTTATTATTGGCATTGTGCTGATAAAGTTTTAGAAATGTTAGAATTGTGCTAGACAAAAGAAGTTTAATGTCGATGTTTTCATGTTCTTTACGTTAATTTGTAGTGAACATTAACATTCAACTATTTAGACGAGTTGAATATTGAATGAAAATAAAATATCTCATCATAAACCTAGTCACCCCCTCCATTATCCAAATATTAATATGGTATATATTCAAAGAAGAAGAGAGAAAAACGCCGGTTGCGGACATTCGCCAAGACACAAGGGTCTATGCGAGAAATATTTAAAAACAATTATACATTTATCTTATTGTATTATTTTCTAAAACGTTAAAAAAAACTTCATCTAAACTACTGATGATATGCTTAGATTTCGATTTCGTTTTCGAACGAAAGCCTATTTTTATTACCGTAACATGAATGTTCTAAAACAAATATATTTCAGACAACTAATTATCTTTTTTTTGGGGGGGGGGGGGGGGGGGGGGGGGGGGGGGAGAGGGGATTTAAAAAATCAACAAAGTTCTTTCAATAGGATTAGTTTTACACTGTTGATTAGATTCGGTGATATTTTGAACCAGAGCATATATCTCAATGTGAATGTGCTGGGAACCTTTAGCGGACAATGTCTAAATTCAAGACTTAGATTCAGTGATTTATTGCTTTGGGATAAAACTTTCTTCAAATGTACATGTATAGAGAAATTTGTTCTTTTTCTTCTTCTTCAGGCTTTGGGAGATAGTGTAGGTTGGAGAAGTCGAGTGGAGGAGTTCTATGATCTTTCACTCCTGTTTAGAGTGGACGGACTCCCCGAACAGTGACGCTCCGCTAAGCACCTTACTAGACCCTCACGAACGGCGCGCAAACTGAACAGATATACCACATTTTCAAAAAAAGAATACTAGTATGTAACTTTATTGAAAGAGATATTATTGCAAATATTTTATCTGTAGCTTTAAAATGTTCCAGAAATGTGTTTTATATATGTGTTTAAAATATCAGATCTAAGTAAATAACATTACAGGAAAACTGTAGCAGCTTTTACCCTGCGTCTGGTGGAGATTGAGATTTGAGTTACGCCTGAAGATGTGATGGACTCGTCGGCACCACGCCGCGTTTTAGTACCTCGTTTATATAATGTGAGTGACTGGTCGCTTCATGCATGTGCTCCATTTGTTTGCAGGGGGTCAAGCAGTGCACGTGCATGCTTTGCACATTCCATGCATGATTTGCGGCGCCGTCAGATGTGAGTACATATGCATTCATCGCATTCAAACATTAATCTTCAAAGTCCTGAGGATTTCTTCGACTGACAAAATATTACTTTAGCATAAAATACGTGCTTGTGCTGCAAGTATACCCACTTTGCGATTTCATGTACATTTGTAGCATCTTGGCGACATCACGGGTCCCTTCGCTTCAAGTGTATAGTCTCCCTTTAATATAATGGAGTAGATGAAAATCAACTTATAGTTAATTGGGGCGCAGCTTGAATCTACCATGACATTGTTGTACGTGACTCGAAGCTGATGTATTATCATAAGGAAATGACTGTCACCTGATACCAGCGCGTCTAACACGAGACTCAATGGAAAGTCAGTAGCAACGGACGGTTACTGCCCTCTATCCACATTGATAATAGTACTTACTCATCCCCTCCCCCCACCTTCACCGCTACCCTCCCTCGTCATAACACACCCCCTCAACCCTCCCTCGCCATTTTACACCTTCACAGCTCCCCGTCACTCCAGCATCCAATCCCCTCCAACCCGACGACGTCCGCGCCATTGGGGTCAGCCTGTCCGTGTAAATCAGCTCCGTCGCGGCGCCGGGCTAGAGCGCAATGCTTGGAACTCGTCGCGTTTGTTCTACAGGAATACCGCGCACTCCGCACTACAATAACAAAGGCTTGTGACTGGCATTGTACTCGCTCCCCTCTTATCTAACAGAACCTGCCGCCATGGCCTGTCACATTCATCATACACACAAACTTGTAGATAAGAGATTTATAAACCTCAGCTATTACCTCCAACTCCGGTACTCTTCAAGTCACCAGAATCACCATGACCACGACTAGTCCTACTACTATATAATTCATTTTAAGTTAACCTTTTTTTAAAAAAATCACAGCTCTGTCATATACGCCGGTAATTTCATACAGATCTTTCTACACCGCTATCCAAATATGCTGAGAACATTTATTTTCATTGCCTTTATTAAAGGAAATATTTTGGTAAGTGTTGTAAAAGCTTAAAGTAAACCTGATTGGACAACTACAGTATATATTTCTATTGAACCAGTATTTGATGTGAAGCTAATTTTCTCTTTGAAACTTGTTTCAAGGTCTGGCGAGTTCCTGTGTCTGTTTAAAACGCTCGTACATGCGACGTAGACAAAATCGGTTATTTAGTTTTCACCTCCATACTATATTACTTAAATCTGACAAGTGATTCATTTCGGTGTATTTGGAAGAAACAATAATCAATACAGATCAATGTAAACAATTTTGATAAACAGAGTTTCAACGCAACCACTAAATACTAGATTGACACGAATTGGTACCATCTTGCAAACAAACCTAGGAGAAAATTTGTCCAGTACTAAATGACGAGCACTTCATCCAGGGGGATATCGAGGAAACTCTAAACCTGAACACACGGCAGTACAGTGAGTCCTCTTCTTGCAGTGTGAACTTCACTTGCACTCAATCTCTGACGAAATTTTATAATTAAATCTACTGAATATATGAGTTATTATGAACTACAGTTATATTAATACAAACACAAACATACACTTATTGGAATGTCATTATTCTAAAGGCACAGTGCTATGTTTAAGTACTGCAGATAGAATATGTATAATTATTATACTTTTTCTGTGACAGATATTGCTTAGTTTCACATACAAAATGATAATAAATACTAGTATTTATCTAATTATTACAGATTGTTTTAAACACTGTATTATACAAATTTCACTTATAGACGTTCAACTTTGTACTTGTTAGTTATTTTTTAAACAAATATTGTTTTATTATCAATTTGGAAGAAAAGACAATGCCAAAAGAATGCACCGTCATTTTGCAGAACCATATCAATACAATTCCATTGCATTTATATATACATATGAATGGTTAAACCTTTTAAAGAGAAATACCAGTATTACAAACACATCCAATATTGAGACGTCCTAAATTGATACGAATATTGACGAAAACAACGATCGTTAAAATTTCAAAGTCAGTGGTGTAACCAATTGTTATATGTTCACCATAGCGATTGTCTACCTTCATTGAATTATGAAATACTTACTTTCCCTTGTGTTGATGGCTATACTGTATTGCAGAAGTCTGCATGGGGTTGAGTTTGCTGATTTAATTTGTTACAATTTGGTGAGTCGAGTCTGCAGCGTCATTTTTATTGAGTCAGTACTGTAAGACTCTTTAACAATATATTTGTCCTTATCAATATTTTTTGTGAATTAATCAGAATATTGGTTAGCAATCCTTAAATTAATAAAGGTCATAAAGCCTGAAAGAGTCACTTTGTATAACTGTCTGTTACAAGGAATATATTAAACGTTTTCATATGAGGCATTGGAAAATTTGAACTGGTTGACATTTTAGTGAGTAAACTTATTTTATAAATTATATTATAATATTTTGTTAAACAAAACCACGGATAAAAGTATTTTGCAACATGTACGCTGTTTCTGGTGTAAATAAGACTCAAAGTGCAATGCGCATATGCGAATAAAATCTAGATCTCCTTAAACATACGGAAATATCTGAGGCGTTATGAATGATATTTTTGAAACGGCGTTGCTGATTGCACAACTAATTTTGAATGCATCCAATCAGAATTCTAAATTTCTAGAACGAGAAACGCTTGTATTAGGACAGAAGTTGTATAGGAATTTATGACGAAGCTGCCTCTGTTTTGAGAGAATGAATGTTTTGTGGAACCATTTCAAACTACTATTTATCAATAAAGACCATTAATTTCAATTCTTTGGGAGTGCAGTCAGTGGAGATGTACTAGTAGAGTACGGGACATGTCATTGAGATCATGTTTTCCTTGAATTTGTACATACCATTGTTTCATGCTGATATAATTTTAGTCCTGCTTCATGACTGTGTATATAAAGGAGGCTCTGATAAGTCTAGGTTCACATTCAGCAAGTCTAGATTGACTGAATACACATATGAAAAAATCAGGAGCCCAAAGAAAAACATATTATGGATGAAGGAACAGTAAATGATTCAAATTTTTCATAGACTAAATTTTGGTCTAATATAATTTGTTTCTTAATGATAAATTTGTGAAAATTGTTCTCTTACAATGGCTACAAATTCATTAAAATCATTGTATATTTGTTGAATTTCTTGTGTATCGTAGTGCAGATGGCATGTAATTTGTGATATGTTTGAGGCATAGAATATTTGCGAAACTGACATGGATAGTGTTGAATTGTAAGGGTTGTGCGTACTCTTATTCCATACAGTCCTCACAGTTTAGCCTGGCAGTACTTCAGCACGTTGAAGTGAGCAGGGACTAAGTTACAATAAATGTGTAAAATCTGTAAAGTGATCAACTGGTGCAAACATGTATAGTTAGTTGTACTCACTAGTGTACTAGTGCTGAATGCTTTCTCTTTTAATCAATATGGAAATAATATTGAAAGTAAGAAATTTAAAACATTGAATATATCATGGATAGATGAACGTTTCAAGAGAATATTCAGGATTGTTTCTTAGATAAAGAGATAAATCAGTTGAACGCTTTCTGTTTTGTATTCATGCACTGAATCAGGTCATGTATAAGAATTACCAATCTTTACCTTTTTAATTTGAAAACAACGCCATGCACTTACATTTAAAAAAATTGCAATAATAGAACAGACATCATTTTGTCTATCAGGAAATGATAGAGATAAAGATGTTTACTTTTACATTAATATAAATTAATATTTTGTAAAACAAAGCTATTTACATCGTAAATGCCGTATTCCCTAAATAATGTTGTTATTCTTAATTCAGCAGGCTCATAAAGTGGACACTTAAAACTTTACAAAGGTGTATATGGAGATTTGTCTTTGAAATATTACTTGAACTTTGTAAAAATTTGGAACATTCGGCTCTATTAAGTGAATCACGATATTAATAAGCTTGTGTATAACATGGATGTGTTGGGCAGCTCTACATACAAGAGCGTGGTTTACAGTGTTGGTAAGTTTGGTTCTTATAGACAAAAAATTGGGAGATTTTATTTATCTTTGACGTTATAAACAAAACTATTGGAAATTAACAATATATATTTCCTAATCATGTACAATAATTTGCTACAAAGACATACATTATACTGTATACTATTAAAAGATAATGTTATCAACTCTTAATTCATTAATATCTCAATAAACATGATCATAGGTGACACACTTTTATCAAAAAAGTAAAAACGATATTTGTAAAAATCGCTTTTAGTCGAGAGACTGAGAAAGAGAAATATTGAATTATAGGAATACTAGCAATGCTGACAAGAAAAGTGGCAAAATAGAAATCTTGATGATTGACAATGTAGTACAACTTGGACTAATATTTTCTTAAGGATGTTCGCTCCTCAGTCACAGTTACAAAATTCAAATAACTTTAAATCATAATGTTCTTTTATATAATAAACCAAAATGAAACGGTAATTTCTCAATTTTGATGATTTCTGACTAAATATTCATCAAAATAAAGAAACGTAGTATTTTCATTTTGAAATAATTCATAATTTTGCTGACTCAGCAATATTAATTGTAACTATTATTTGAGCAAGTTCTATTATCTATTTTTCTTAGAAAGTAGATGTTGTTGAATGAATACGATTTGTATTAATGCGTTCAGGTTTTATTTTTTAGATAATGAGTGAGAGAAAGCATGTTTTTAGTCCAAAAATAGCTTGAATGTTCATAATCTAATTGAAATGTTTGAATACATGATGTGCCGTTGCGGCTAAAAACCCACAGTAGCCTACTATACATATTTTTTACTTTTATATGTTTTCATATTAAAAAAAGTTTAATACAGGAACTAATTAAAATTTAAGATTTCTCCGAAAAGGTCATCATTTTCCCATAGACTCCCATGTTAAAACTCTGACTGACAGATGGATCTTTGTCTTAAAATATCTCGAAAAAACCCACACTAACCCCTATATTTTGGGGTGGATATTTCAAGCAAATACACTAACCCTTTGAAAAAAAACAGGTTAGAAAATAAGTTTACTTTTTAAATTTGAGGAACGGACATCCTTAATGAGCAGAACTAAGTCATGAAGTTGAAGTGAAGGTGGAGGACAGTGTTAGCTGACTAAACAACGGGTTATTGCATCAATCGCATATCACAAACAGGCAGTCACAACTTTTTTTTTGAATAATCAAATCATTGTTAGCATTTAGTTAAGCGTAAAATTCTTTTCCCCACTACATTTGCATACCATGGTTTGTTCACAGACGTGCGTATCCTACTGCAAATATCATGTAATTGGGGATGCCTTTACGGTATCGTAGTGTTGCGGCAAATAAACTGATAATGTTGATATTTACACTCTCATTCCAATGTAAAACCATGGTTAAAAATTTTGCTTCTCACACAATTTACCTTGCGCAAGGTACATACTGCACTTTTTGAACAAATGCTGTGGTAATATGTAATTGTTATGACATAATTATATTCGACATAGCTTTCAACAAAATGACATCAAATTTAGCTTTTTCCTAATAACATGGGTATTTTGTATCCAACCTCCCTGCTGTCACTGGTACACCCTGCCTTGTATTTTGTCTACTTATAGATATGCTGAGTTTTAGTCATGTATGTGCGAACTAGCATCGATCCACGACGGGGAGGAAGGTTAATTTTGCTAGAAACAATTAGGACACTGTTAACTGAAAGTGCACAGAGCCTTGGAGTATATTTGCTGTACTGAAAAACGATTTTTAATTATACATTTCATGTTGTGTAAAAGTCTTACATACATGAGTTTATTATATTTGACAAAAAGTTTGCATGATTTCACTTGAAATTTACTTAACAAATCTTGATTTTTTTCTTTTATATAAAAATGAAAATAGAGTACGTGATAATACATGGAAAAATGACAATGTTTTAAAGTATTTCTAAAATAAAAGATAATCATGTAGTAGTAGCCTTAAGTCTTAAAAACTAGAGTTAACTAGAGTTAAACGAGGCTTTCCTCATATGACTATTTGGACCCAGCCCCATTCGACTCTAGACTCTACGGGGCCAGGGAAACGCCAATCTCAATGACTCTATTCAATCACAAACTGCTCTTTCAATCGGTTTGTTCATCTAATCATCTCAATTATTTTTCATGTCTTTGATATGTCGATTCTTTTTCATTCCTAATAGATTAGTCCAATCTTCCGAATCAAAGTGTCCAGTTCCGCAGTCAAATAGGTTTGGCCCCTAAACACTTTAGAGTGAAATGGGCCATGGCGCCCCAAACCATGTCCGTGAGATTCTGTTCAACTCACCGGAGGTTAATGAATCTGTATCAGTGGTCAAAGGAATGTGCATCAAAAACGCCTTTTCAAAACCTTTGAATATTCTTTGAATTTAATTGTTTTAAAGTGAAAACGATCAAGCGTTTTATAGATATTTTTAAAAGTGTTTTGTAATGGTCAGTTCTCATTCCTGGATTTTTCCATGATTAAAATGAAATCGACAAAGAGAAATAATATGACAACTTATCTCTTACCAGAATATCGATTAAGTGTCCTGGATGATTAAGTTTAATATAATTGTTTGATACAATGCACTGCATTATGAAACTATAGAAGAATAAAGGATGAAGTTTCGCGTGTTCTCTAATCTGACGTTAACGAATAACATATGAGAATAGTTTTGGTGTAAATTTTGCTTCCATTATAGGTTGAACCTCAGTCAACTTAGTATTCAGCATTGGTAATGATGTAGTTACAATATTTCAGCAACAGGGAGGAGCAGCTGTCCCCAGGCCGTGGAGGAGGATGCAGTGACTGACCAGAGAACTGACTACAGTTGCATTTCTGTATCACAGACATGATGGTATAAAATCCCGAGATAAGAATAACCCCATCATTTTAAACATATGTTCTTACACTAAACGGAGTTAACCCCTCTGTATTTGGAGCCTGTATCACGTCCAAAAATTATGACCTTGCATTTAACGTATTTAAGTCTCTATCCAACTAAGATCATATTGTAAAAACATCAGTTTCGTAGTAAATCTTTTCTAGGGCGTATAACGGTTTATGGGGAAATAATGCCTGTCTGGCCAATATTCGAGCGGAGAGGGGCATTTGCGTGTACGGACCTAAAACTTTGAATCCCTTGGTACCAACCCATTTCGAAAATGTGAAAAGTCAAGGCAGCCAAAACACAAGTTGCGACAGTCTATTCCAGATGTCGATATCCTACCTAGCCAGTTGACCTAATGAGCTTAAATGCAATTGACTAACTTTATCAAAACTTGAAATTACAAGGCTTTTTTAAACTCATCAAACAACTTCCTCTCTGATCTTATAAAGAAAAACAATTTGTTGAAGAAAATCTAGATGATTTAGTTTACCTTATGGTCGAAAGTGCTTGTAAAATAAATCATTTTGATTTTCTTCAACATATTGTTTCTTTTTATGTGAAGGAATTCCAACACGAGGACAACTGTCACCAGTATAACTTCTGTACACATTCTGTACGCTGTACACATTGAATTCAAATAATTATTATCATACATTATGTTCCTTTAGTGACTCAGCCATGTTTTGACGCGTGGTTTTAAATATTGGTACACTATGCTGTGTGCAGAATTAACTCATGTGTTGGACTCTTTAAATATTGGTACACTATGCTGTGTGCAGAATTAATTCATGTGTTGGACTCTTTAAATATTGGTACACTATGCTGTGTGCAGAATTAACTCATTTGTTGGACTCTTTAAATATTGGTACACTATGCTGTGTGCAGAATTAACTCATGTGTTGGACTCTTTAAATATTGGTACACTATGCTGTGTGCAGAATTAACTCATTTGTTGGACTCTTTAAATATTGGTACACTATGCTGTGTGCAGAATTAACTCATTTGTTGGACTCTTTAAATATTGGTACACTATGCTGTGTGTAGAATTAACTCATGTGTTGGACTCTTTAAATATTGGTACACAATGCTGTGTGCAGAATTAACTCATGTGTTGGACTCTTTAAATATTGGTACACTATGCTGTGTGCAGAATTAACTCATTTTTTGGACTCTTTAAATATTGGTACACTATGCTGTGTGCAGAATTAACTCATTTGTTGGACTCTTTAAATATTGGTACACTATGCTGTGTGCAGAATTAACTCATGTGTTGGACTCTTTAAATATTGGTACACTATGCTGTGTGCAGAATTAACTCATTTGTTGGACTCTTTAAATATTGGTACACTATGCTGTGTGCAGAATTAACTCATGTGTTGGACTCTTTACATATTGGTACACTATGCTGTGTGCAGAATTAACTCATGTGTTGGACTCTTTAAAACGAATATAGCACTACAACAATAGCACGTACAGGAATCTTAAAGAGAATGCTTTAATAAAGTGTTGTACAATAACCTAATGAAACAAGTACGTATCATATCATAAACGACTGCAGGAAACAGAATGCCTTTATATTAATAAAAAAAACAAGGTTATATAGGATGTGAATACATTTCATGTACAGCAACGTGATAAAAATATCTTTACATCTTATTTTTATAATGTAAAAGTTATATCAAATACATTTACAACGATATTATAGAGAATGTATATATTTCATTAGATAATACAATTTAAAAGAAAATATTTTCATTGTATCAAATATATTAAAGAGCCACTCCGTGAGTTGTTGGGGTTATATATACCAAACTTAAGCAATGATGTCATTTGATCGTGATGTATCGACTGTTACAAAAAATACACATTTTATAGCTTATTGGTTTTTAACAGTGACAATAAGAAGGTAGAACATCACAATTATGATCGAAAACCGGACAGTGGCGCACGTCAAATAGTCAAACGTAATTTTGGAGACTAATCTAAAACAGCCAGGAGGGCAGTTAGGAGTTGATAGCGTTTGTTAGGTTATATAACTAGTATCCATGTATATTGGACGTGATATCTACACCTGTGTGCATTTATAAGGCTGTTTTTAGATTTTCATGGAAAACCAGTATTTATCATATATATGTCTTTTGGACATGACAAGTTTTGATTTTATATCACCACACATGTATCAAAGGTAAAAAATATGTTATGAAAATCACGGAGTGGCTCTTTAACATAACAGAGAATGCATTTATCTAACTCTTGTTCGACAACACAACAGAGAATGATTTTGTCATATCAAATACATCATGTATTTTTATTTTATATACAATTAAGTTTCAGAAAATACGTAATTAAATTGTATTTACAACAAAGTTTGAGGATTTCATTTGAAAAACCGTGATAGAGACGATTTTTCCTATAATAAACGCGATTGAAAATCTATTTATCTGACATTATATCATATTATTATAACAATGATTGAAAATATGTATTATATATTTAACATGCAATAATGTTATAGAGATAATATTCATTTTTTATGTACTGTAACTTAATGGGCAACAATTCATTTCTTATGCCACGTACATATCATGATGGAAAATGTATATTGAGATAAGTATTTCAACTATTATAAGGATGTATATTGTGATAAGTATTTTAACTGGTATAAGGATATATATTGCGATAAGTATTTATACTATTATAAGGATGTATATTGTGATATGTATTTTAACTATTATAAGGATGTATATTGAACAGTTCCTATCAAGCTATCAACTCTACCGGCAATACATATTTATATTAAATGGATCATTCACAGTTCTTAACGTGGTACTTGACAAATTTGCAATTTGAATATATGCGGTTTTTAACTTTATTTCAAATGATTCGACCCTTAGGAAATTAGAAAAATTGTCCACTTCCGATGCTTCGTGTTTCCACTATAAGATGTACAAATATTGGTTGCTCTTAGCGCGAGGACGCTGAAGATGAAGTGTTAAACATGTCCATACCACGTTTCAGAACAACATGCTACCCCTGTGACTTCTGTACAGTAAACAGCAGACGAGTGTGGACTAGAACTGGCTTTATTACGAGGGGAACACTGGCTGGTATACAAACTTAATCCGATGAAATTGTTGAAGAATCACAATTGCGAAACTTACTATTCATTACTAGATACTAGAACACGTTGGCATATTTTCACGTATAACATCAACGTTTTGAAATTGTGATTCAATAAATGGTTTGAGATTCTTTGAGACTACATTTTGAAATGGACAGGAAAAGGGGCGTGAGTTTAAGTGGTGATTATTTTCACCTGCTGGTTAGCAGGGATCTGATCCGTCAGGTTTGTGGATTTGTCAGTCTCCCTCACTCCCTCTCCCTCCTCCCCGGCGCAATCAGTGATCTGTTACAAATGACGAGCGTGATGCGTGCAGACAGCTGCACAGATAGTCAGAACGAACTCCTCTCAGGCCTGAGTACCACACGTGCACAGTTCTCTCGCCACGCCAGTGTCTCGTCAACAACAGGGGCGACAACCAGTAACGTTCCATCAGCGCGCTGGAAGAGACGTGAAGAACTGCTTTAACAAACTGCTAAGATGACATCTCAACTCCCAATATCGATAAAAATTATGTCGCTCGTGGAGAAAATGATGTCGTTTCGGGCTTTTTGTTGAAATTCTAGTCAACCGTAAAATTGAAACATTTTCTTGCTTCCGATAGGCTAAAGCATCGCGGGCATCGGGCGGGATCGCTGTATTTGCATTGGACAGCCTATCAGATAAACGGAGAGTTTTTAGGAAAAACTTCAGGGTAAATTTGTCGTTTCCTGAAGTTTTTGATCTTTGTAATCAAGATGAATTTTCTCAAACGTTGTGCCTGCGTTCAGATGGCTCAAAGAGAGGGTGCTCTACAACATTATTAATCACAAGCCGATCGGTGTAACTGGCTGCACATTAACCCCGCAAATAGTGTGTGAAACAAGTGTATAACAGCACCTGGCCACCTTGCCAGATCGTATGGTACTATGTGCAGATACTAGTGCGTCCTCGAGGATGTTGTAGTGACTTCTGTAGTAAATATGCCTTCATCAATGTAAGCTTTTGTTTAAAAAAACGTTATCCACAAGAGCGCAAAAATTCTCTTAAAATAGAATTTTATGTAAATTCCTTCAAATAGTTAACAACTCATTTGTCTCTTTCGAAAGGACTCAGTTGAACCATATGAAGCGTAACCAGCAATACCCTGACTAATAGGTGTTTTCTCCACTGTAGTATCTGCCTGCACTTGGTACCGTCTCTTTTCTCCACTGTAGTATCTGCCTGCACTTGGTACCGTCTCTTTTCTCCACTGTAGTATCTGCCTGCACTTGGTACCGTCTCTTTTCTCCACTGTAGTATCTGCCTGCACTTGGTACCGTCTCTTTTCTCCACTGTAGTATCTGCCTGCACTTGGTACCGTCTCTTTTCTCCACTGTAGTATCTGCCTGCACTTGGTACCGTCTCTTTTCTCCACTGTAGTATCTGCCTGCACTTGGTACCGTCTCTTTTCTCCACTGTAGTATCTGCCTGCACTTGGTACCGTCTCTTTTCTCCACTGTAGTATCTGCCTGCACTTGGTACCGTCTCTTTTCTCCACTGTAGTATCTGCCTGCACTTGGTACCGTCTCTTTTCTCCACTGTAGTATCTGCCTGCACTTGGTACCGTCTCTTTTCTCCACTGTAGTATCTGCCTGCACTTGGTACCGTCTCTTTTCTCCACTGTAGTATCTGCCTGCACTTGGTACCGTCTCTTTTCTCCACTGTAGTATCTGCCTGCACTTGGTACCGTCTCTTTTCTCCACTGTAGTATCTGCCTGCACTTGGTACCGTCTCTTTTCTCCACTGTAATGTATCTGCCTGCACTTGGTACCGTCTCTTTTCTCCACTGTAGTATCTGCCTGCACTTGGTACCGTCTCTTTTCTCCACTGTAGTATCTGCCTGCACTTGGTACCGTCTCTTTTCTCCACTGTAATGTATCTGCCTGCACTTGGTACCGTCTCTTTTCTCCACTGTAATGTATCTGCCTGCACTTGGTACCGTCTCTTTTCTCCACTGTAGTATCTGCCTGCACTTGGTACCGTCTCTTTTCTCCACTGTAATGTATCTGCCTGCACTTGGTACCGTCTCTTTTCTCCATTGTAATATATCTGCATACACTTGGTACTGTCTCTTTTCTCTACTGTAATGTATCTGCATACACTTGGTACCGTCTCTTTTCTCCATTGTAATGTATCTGCATACACTTGGTACCGTCTCTTTTCTCCATTGTAATGTATCTGCATACACTTGGTACTGTCTCTTTTCTCCATTGTAATGTATCTGTATACACTTGGTACCGTCTCTTTTCTCCATTGTAATGTATCTGTATACACTTGGTACCGTCTCTTTTCTCCACTGTAATGTATCTGTATACACTTGGTACTGTCTCTTTTCTCCATTGTAATGTATCTGCCTGCACTTGGTACCGTCTCTTTTCTCCATTGTAGTATCTGCCTGCACTTGGTACCGTCTCTTTTCTCCATTGTAATGTATCTGTATACACTTGGTACTGTCTCTTTTCTCCACTGTAATGTATCTGTATACACTTGGTACCGTCTCTTTTCTCCACTGTAATGTATCTGCATACACTTGGTACCGTCTCTTTTCTCCATTGTAATGTATCTGCATACACTTGGTACTGTCTCTTTTCTCCATTGTAATGTATCTGCATACACTTGGTACCGTCTCTTTTCTCCATTGTAATGTATCTGCATACACTTGGTACCGTCTCTTTTCTCCATTGTAATGTATCTGCATACACTTGGTACCGTCTCTTGTCTCCATTGTAATGTATCTGTATACACTTGGTACCGTCTCTTTTCTCCATTGTAATGTATCTGCATACACTTGGTACTGTCTCTTTTCTCCATTGTAATGTATCTGCATACCGTTGGTACCGTCTCTTTTCTCCATTGTAATGTATCTGTATACACTTGGTACCGTCTCTTTTCTTCATTGTAATGTATCTGTATACACTTGGTACCGTCTCTTTTCTCCATTGTAATGTATCTGCATACCGTTGGTACTGTCTCTTCTCCATTGTAATGTATCTGTATACACTTGGTACCGTCTCTTTTCTCCACTGTAATGTATCTGCATACACTTGGTACCGTCTCTTTTCTCTACTGTAATGTATCTGCATAAACTTGGTACCGTCTCTTTTCTCCACTGTAATGTATCTGCATACCGTTGGTACCGTCTCTTTTCTCCACTGTAATGTATCTGTATACACTTGGTACCGTCTCTTTTCTCCACTGTAATGTATCTGTATACACTTGGTACTGTCTTTTTTCTGCACTGTAATATATCTGCATACAGATGATACAGTCTCTATTCCCCACCTTTATTTAGATGTATATACAGTAAACATTTTCATTTGCCACTGTTACATAGCAGTATACATACTAACCCGTCCCTTCCTCTGCTTAACGACATTTATTACTTCACAGTTCTCTTTCAAGAAAATAATTACTTGTAAAAATTTCATTCTAATTTCAAGATGTATTTACATAAATATTGTTTCATATTGGAAATCATTGTTTAGAACGAACTTAGAATAAGTAGTTACTTGTAAATAAACAAAGATAATACGCTCAGGAAATAACTTGACTTCATCAATCGGGTCATGATCGTTAAATTAAAATGGCCGCACATCCTGCCTGCCAACTGGTGAGACCTCCGTCTTGTATTCGCCCGAGACAGGCAGAACTCCGAACTGAGGTAGCAACGGGACAGAGACGCGAATATCCAAAAACAGCCGTGCCTAGAATCTAAAACTTCATACTTTTATTATCGTTTTTATTCTTTGAGTGAAAAGCTTTTCTGAGACAGGATTATGAGCAAATATTTCTTTGAGATGACCCTGATAACTGTGTCTTAGGCTAACATATTTATCTTGTTTCTTGTAGCATTCACTCCCATACACTTGCCTCCCGTAAATAAGATCCCTTTTATCGTAGTAGGAATTCTACTTTGCCTTAAGATTTACCACATTAAGTAAACGAAGACGTTTGTGATCTTATACCGTCAGACGAACTGACTCGATTACTACTTAAAGATGTGCCTTCAGATCAATATCGTTTAAATTTCCACCAGGTTAAAATAAATGGACATCGTTATTGTTATAGATCTTATTCCTGACCAAGCAACCTGGAGAAGTGTGCAGAGACTGATGTAGTTTGTCAGATTTGCAAAGTGGGAACTGCCTTGGTCTGGGAAGAGTTTCATGGTAATGAGTGACATCGTCACAGACTAGGCCAAAAGACGATGTCGTGGGAGTCACAATGAAGAACATTGACGGCGTGAGAGCTAGTGAGATCGGAAAAGATCGAGTCCGATGATTGTAGGGGTTGGCTAGGTCGTGAAGATGTCCAAAGAGAGAGGGAGAGAAATTAAAATTGAGACTTGTAAGGTTTGGGAAGAGTAAAAAACCAGAGACTTAGTACAATTGGAAGTAGCTCGAAGTAGAGACCAACAAAGGCGTAGTTTGAGTAACTGTTGTCCCCATTATCATAAGGTCTTCAGACGAAAATCTGTAAGACCTACTGTTACTATCCTGATTATTATCATTACTTTACACGATTTTGTGGTACCTTTAAAACTACTAGTGCAAATTTAATTAAACTTATACGAATGATAGCCTCTGGGCTGAAATTGATACAATTGAAATCAAATCCGAGCTTCGGCCTCCGTTTTAGATTTACACCCCTTTTAAACTTCGAAATTTAACAAGGGCAAAATTTTCAAAAGTCACTTACAACTTGTTTCAAAAGATGCGCACCAACATTAAACAAAAAAGTAAATCATAACAAATTTGTAGATCACGTGATTTTGTTGCCATCTTGCTCTAAGTGCATTTTCGACCGAACCCTCCCATCTTTGAAAACCTTCTCCTCTGAAATTGCTTGCACTAAAGACCTGAAATTTATACACAATGTAGGGTTGATGCATTGTTTTATTCAGGATACCTATGATAACTGCCTCACTCTAATAATGTTTTTCTCAGTGACCATTCGAATTAGTCCAACTTCAAGGGCACATAACTCTAAAACCTAGTTCAGGAATTGCATATGTTTTTACAGGACGACAAGACATCGTTTTGAAGTACAAATATCACTAATAAAATCGATCGCGAAAAGTCATTGCAATGACAAAAGAGACTTGCAAAAGATGCGCAATGACATAAAGCCCCAAAAGTCAATCATGACTTCGTTGGTCATGTGGTTAAGGCCCCATTTTGATCTTTTTTCGACTTTGCAGTTCTGACATTCAAAAAGGTTAAATAATATTAACATAGAGACTTGAAATTCATTCATGAAATGAAAAGAAACAAAGCACAAGGAAAGAGTGCACCGTACGACTGTAAACACTTCTGAAGACAGATCCGCAAGACAATCCTATTTATTACAGGTCTTGTCTATTGTTGTGGATTGTCTATAAAAATGTGGCCCTCCCCAACTCGTCGCAATTTCTTTCATGGCCCTTCCAATTTAAGCGTATTTTTTTTTATGACCCTCCCCCAAATCATATCTGCGAAAGTTCTTGAAATTGGTCTTTTGAAGATTTATGGTCGGTTCTAACTTCTTTAAGTAACGCTTAAAATAATGTTGAAAAAAACAACAGGTTTACCCTTCCATTCATGGGTTTAACATGGTATCTGATAATGGTCTATAGTGTTTAAAAATCAGTTTTATTAGAACTTTTTTCCCCCACATCAACTGTATATCAAAATAGGTTTTGAATACTATTGCTTATAATACACACATATGTTCAACATAGTGTAAATTCTATTTTTAATTTTATCTTACTTTTAAGACTCATTTTTTATTTATTTTTACAATTCAAATCACAATGTCTTTTTTATCTTTAAATAACAAAATAGGTTAGCACTGAGGGGAAGAGAAGGATTTTTTTTATGGATAATCAACTTCTTTATTGAATTTACTTTCAACAGAGATAAAAAGAGCTAAGATATTGCACTAGTTAAAACTTCCATCAAAATACATATCTTGCCCACATTATTCCACTGAAAACGTGAAACAATGAATTCATAAATTGATAAAACCATGGAAGGACATGATGATTTCTTTTAAAGCAAAAAAAAGAAAGATTTAAAATCTATCTACAAACATTTTCAGAGTATAGGACCAAACAATGTAAAATGTCAAATCTTTACTTTATAGGAATTAAATTATCAAATTTCATAACATTTAAACTGTTTGTGTATGAGTTTGATTAAAACAAATTTAACCGTCTACATTAGGTTTGTAGCACAAGAAATCAATAGAATTTTGAAGGTACATAACATAAGGATAATAAAGGCACATCTAGGTTTCACAGAAATTACATATGTTACATTTACATGCTACATAATATTTAAACAAAAAGTGTAAAACCCAAAAAGTATGGAAGCTTAAGTATGAATATAGCAAATGTTCCCAATTTTTGGAATATCAACATTGGAATTTATTTTTCTAAATATGCATTTAGATATTTTTCATAAGTATGGCTATATTAACAAATTTGCACCAATCAAGCCATCTGCTAAAGTGTTACGGTTTATAACTCTGTATCATTGAGAACGATTATCATTCAGATATGAATAACTTGACTAGCTGTTTTAACTTTATGAGTCTATTAGTTATCAAATATGCATCTTTGTTGTATAAAAATATAGCAAACACTTGTTAACTGCTTGTATAAACTCTCAGTCCAACAGAACAACTTTTCTACTTTTTGTTCTACAAGAATAAAGAACAATGAATTGAGCAGTGAGCATGTGTTTTTAAGAAAATAAACCAGTCTTGCTCATATTCTGGAATTTTTTTCATTTGATAAGGCTTTATGACAATGTTTCAGCCCCACTTCAATTGCTAAAGAAGGATGGTTTTATAACTGTCTATTTCAAAATGACCCTCCCCAAACTTTCGTATTTTTTTTCATGACCCTCCCCTGGTAGCTGTATATTTTTTTCTGACCCTCCCCTGAAAATTATTATCATTATTATTATTAGTAGTAGTAGTGGTAGTGGTTGTAGTAGTATTAGTAGTGGTGGTGGTATTATTATTATTATTATTATTATTATTATTATTATCATTAGTTATATATAGTGGTAGAAGTAGTGAAGCCCCATGGTATACTTGCTACGTCTCCGGGGATAGGTAAGGTATCCTCTTGAAGTGACCCGTTCCGAGACATCAGAGCGTTTCGTCACCTCCTCTAACAGTATTCATGCCCGAGAAGATGAAACCCTATCTCCAAACTCCACCAACATCATAAATGTACTGTCCAGTGGATAGCACACACCTGTTCATAGATCGGTCCCAGGAGAATATGTAATTTGAACAACCATCCTACATCTCCCTTAAATCAATAACGGAACAGCCAGTAAACCAATACACATGTTAAAATCAAAGAACTATTGACATCTGAATGAAATATCTAGCTGGACAGTCCGCAACACCAAGGACCAAGAGTGGTCATGCCTGATTCTGTTTTTGCGACAACTTTATTCCATACTTCACATGGTAAACATTTTCTCGTGCATACCGACGGATGGTGTTGTCGTATAACTTTGATAAAATCTATATAACAGCTTACATAAAAATCTAAATATTTGTACAAAGTTATCTAATGACGGAGTCACTTAAATGAATAAATTCCTCCCATGGTAGCGACGTACTGGTCCCATCAAAACTACTTTGAAAAAGACCCCACCCCTCATATGCCCCTTTTATCATCCACTTCCCCACAAAGCAGCGCCCCTACCTCCCCCCCTGCCCCCCCCCTGCCCCCGCCTAACCCCCTCCTCCCACCAACCCTTCCCCCCCCACCTTTCCACACCCCTACTCTGTCACATCAAAGCGTCGACCGATACTGAGCCTTTGCTTGAGACAGCAACATGTGGAGAATCCATCCACTAACACGACGACGTAGCAACAGCAGTGAAATTGCCTCAGCTTTCGTTGTGTTTGTTTTGAAAATAGCGATAGCAGCGAGATAAATTACACCCGTGTCAAGGCAGAGGAGAGGGATCGAGAAGTGAGAAGGGGAGTAGTAACTACATGCAGAGAGGAGGGGAGACTCTGCCCCGCACGAAGAAACACGTCCGAATATCCCTCCTCCAAACAAACAAAGAAGATATATAAGCTATGGACTGCGCCAGACTCCTAGCAAGTACGGGCGCTCAGGTTGAATGGGTTTGTTAGCATTTCTCACGTAGTTATGACAAAACGAATTGGTAGGAGCTGACCCGCGCCTACATACCTAAAGACCGTTCTTATGATATGGTCGTGTTCTTGATGAGCACCATTTCCGAAGCAGTGCGCACAGCTCTCTAGTCACTGGCGCCCAATGAGGGATGACAAGCAAGCCAAGAGCTCGCTCGCTTAAGTTTTATATTTGTGTATTCACACAGTATGCGATTGAGCGGGCCGATCCGAGACTGACATTAGTCACAACACGACGGATGAATACGTAAAGCTCTGCTTTCAACATGCCGACATATTCGTCGTCGAATTCAATTTTCAAGCAAGAGATATTCAAGCAAGTGACAACTTGTTTCAAAACGACCCTAGCGTCTATGACGTCTTTCGAGAATAAAGAAGTTGTTTATCTATAAACTTGCCTTCATCAAAAGTACATTTAGAGGGCTTTTTATTCAATCCAAATCTGTCTGACACTTGTGTGCTGTGTACTGTTTCTCAAGGGACCTGTGGCTTCAGTCTGGAAACCTCCTCAAAGCAATATTTGACTCTACGATGTTGAAAGCTCCAAAAGCATTTTGATGTTTCTTCATTTATGATTCATATATCTAACATTACTTAGAACTATGTTTTTTTTGAAACGCTTAAAACAGATTTTTCTTCACATATTTTGGATTCCATGCGACTTTCAAAAGTTTTTTTTAATTATCACGGAAAAAATTATGAAGGGAACCCAAAATAACTGTATTCAGTAGTAAGGAGGACGATGACTCCTGGAAGCTTACACTTCAGGATTCACATTTAGATACTTATAACATTGATCGTGTTATTTGGTAACACTGAAGTCGATGATTAGACTGTTCATTAGTGTGCAAAATACTAGCTATCAAGATACTTAAAAAGAAATTTGTCATCCTGGTTGTTGTCGAGAACCTACCGAAAAGTAAAGACCAACTTGCACTTTGCTTGATGCCTGCTGTGAGGTAAGACATGAACTATTTACTTAATGTGTGTGATTGTCAAAGAAGAAACAGATCAGACGTGCACAAGCACATTAAAGAACTACATTTTTTGGCGTTAAATAATCTAGCATGGAATATATTTGGTGATGTAGTTAAGTGGATGAATGGCTACATTACTTTTGTCAACAAGGAGTTTATACATAATATCAGTTAACGGAAAAACTTTTCCGGTGCATACACGTCGCTGATGTATGTTGTAAGAGAATATTTAGCCGCTCAACTTGGATTTATGATATTTACCCTGGGAGGAAAGGTCTATATATACTGCTCACGTGAATGGTGAAAACAGCTTTGCCTCAACGAGCCAACTACACAACACATGTTACCGCTCATTTCAGCTCTCGGTTTACTGACAGAAAAAACTTCGAATGATTAAATGCACAAGAGAAGTTCCTTAAGTTTTTGTTATATGATAACTTTCTCTGTCTATGCTTCCATTGGGAGAACTTTTAATGTTGTTTGTATATCCTGGGACGCTGGTCTTTTCAATCTCAATATCTGCTTTCAACTTTTGCATCTCTTTGTAAAACTGGACTCAGCACTGCAACATTTACCTGATTACCATTCCGACTGGTGGATAAAACCAACTCCTACTCTGTGTATGCAATCAGACTAATGGATAAAAACATCCCATACCCTCTGCATGTTACCAGACGGAGGATAAAATTAACTCATCACTCTCCATGTTATCAGACTATTGGATACAAACAACCCATACCCTCTGCATGTTACCAGACGGAGGAAAAAATGAACCCATACACTCTGCATGCTATCAGACTAATGGATACGAACAACCCATACCCTCTGCATGTTACCAGACGGAGGAAAAAATTACCCCATAACTCTGATACAACCCATACGCTCTGCATGTTGCCAGACGGAGGTAAAAATTAACCTATAACTCTACATGCTATCAGACTTATGGATAAAACCAATCCATAAACTATGCATACTACCAGACCAATGGATAAAACCCAACCATACCCTCTGCATGTTACAAGATTGATGGATAAAACCAACCCCATGTCCATGCATGTTACCAGACTGATTGATAAAACCAACCCTTACAATCTGCATGTCACCAGACTGATGAAAAAAACCCAATCCCTACCCCCCTGCATGTTACCTGACTGATGGAAAAAAAATCCCTACCACCCTGCATGTTACCAGACTAAAGGATACACTCTGCAAGTCGCCAGACTGATGGAAAACAACAATCCCTACCCCCCTGCATGTTACCTGACTGATGGAAAACAACAATCCCTACCCCTCTGCATGTTACCTGACTGATGGAAAACAACAATCCGTACCCCCTGTATGTCACCAGACTGATGGAAAAAGCAATCCTTATCCCCCTGCATGTTACCAGACTGATGGAAAAAAACAATCCCTACCACCCTGCATGTTACCCGACTGATGGAAAAACAACAATCTCTACCCCCCTGCATGTTACCTGACTGATGTAAAAAAATCCTTACCACCCTGCATGTTACAAGACTAAAGGATACACTCTGCATGTCACCAGACTGATGGAAAACAACAATCCCTACCCCCCTGCATGTTACCTGACTGATGGAAAACAACAATCCCTACCCCCTGCATGTTACCTGACTGATGGAAAACAACAATCCCTACCCCCCTGCATGTCACCAGACTGATGGAAAAAGCAATCCCTACCCCCCTACCTGACTGATGGAAAACAACAATCCCTACCCCTCTGCATGTTACCAGACTGATGGAAAACAACAATCCCTACCCCCCTGCATGTCACCAGACTGATGGAAAAAGCAATCCCTACCCCCCTACCTGACTGATGGAAAACAACAATCCCTACCCCTCTGCATGTTACCAGACTGATGGAAAACAACAATCCCTACCACCTTGCATGTTACCAGACTAGTGGATACACTCGGCATGTCACCAGACTGATGGAAAACAACAATCCCTACCCCCCTGCATGTTACCAGACTGATGGAAAACAACAATCCCTACTCCTCTGCATGTTACCAGACTGATGGAAAACAACAATCCCTACCACCCTGCATGTTACCCGACTGATAAACCCAATCTCTACCCCCTGCATGTTACCAATACACTTTTCATGCTACTAGACCAAGGACCTGTATAGGACCTATAATAAAAGTCCTTGACTAGACTGATGGATTAAATGAGTTCCTACCCTCTGCATGTTTCCAGACTGATGTATAAAAACAACCCCTTAAGTTAAATGTTACAATTTGTGGGTGATTCAGTCATGGAAATATATTGTAAGTAGAATAGTTGATTGCTTACCATCTTCATGTAGCCAGACTGAAAGATGAAACAATCCCTACCATCGTCATGTAGCCAGACTGAGAGATGAAACCAATCCCTACCATCATGTAGCCAGACTGAAAGATGAAACCAATCCCAACCATCGTCATGTAGCCAGACTGAAAGATGAAACCACTCTCTACCATCGTTATGTATCCAGACTAATGGATGAAATCAATCCCTACCATTGTCATGTAGCCACACTGAGAGATGAAACCAATCCCCACCATCGTCATGTAGCCAGACTGAAAGATGAAACCAATCCCTACTATCTTCATGTAGCCACGATGAAACCAACCCCTACCCCGTACTCAGTTTTTTAGTTATTACTTTTACAAGTTTAAAGTTTGGCTGAACGAGTTATCAGTTCATCTAATATGTAGCTGAAGAAGAACGAATAATTTCTTATGGATAGTCAACTTCTTTATTGCATGAATTGCGACGTTTCGGTGTAGAGACTAACACCGTTATCAAGCGAGTGATACATATGTATCAACCTTGTTCCTTGTAAAAACTACTTTCCACTGTAAACACTCCTTATCAAAACAATATGTACATCAAACCATTTAAATGTAAAAACATCATCTCATTTATGTATATTTTTGCCTTCATCGAATCATATGTATCACTCGCTTGATAACGGTGTTAGTATCTACACCGAAACGTCGCAATTCCTGCAATAAAGAAGTTGACTATCCATAAGAAATTATTCGTTCTTCTTCATCAATCCAGCTTCTAAAATGCCACTTAAGGAAGTAATATGTAGTTGGTGGAGACATTGAGTGTTCTGATTTTAGATTAAACGGTTATCAACCATTCGAATAACTAGTAAGAAACCTGGCTTCATTTAGATACCGCTTTGTTACAAGGCCTTAAATTCCAAGTGGACTAGGTGTTCTACAAATAAAGTTTGTGCTATAACGACAGGATGATCCAATGGACGGTCTCCTAGTTCCGTACCAGTGCTGTGAAGAAAGGAGTAGGCATGTTTCCAGCTAATTACTACTCGACAAGGTATCGCCTCGTTACGATCATCCCTTCTACAGAAGTGGCGCTCTTGTAATACCATTGTTTTACACAACTATTTACATATCTGTATCACAGTGTACCATTTATATAGACGTTAAGAAGGGCTTACGATAAAAAAACATATTTGAAATAGGATCAGAGAGCCATTAGTCGGTCCTAGGTGAACGAAGAGCTTAATTGGGCGTAGTTAGGTTGCTGATGAGTATTGCAAGTAACGCGCGTACGTTAAGAAGTGGAAAAACACATTAGCACATACACATGAACAGGCAACATACATACACACAGAGCAAGGAAATCTTACACGTGAAGACGCTAGATCTGTGTATGTGTGTTGCTTTTCTCCAGATCTGTGTACGTGTTTTGCTCTTCTCTAGATCTGTGTATATATGTGTGTTGCTTTTCTCCAGATCTGTGTACGTGTTTTGCTCTTCTCTAGATCTGTGTGTACGTGTCTCGCTTGCACTCTCGTTCTTCTACGTGTATTCATTACTCGCAGATGGACAGGGAAAGAAACACACTTTCTAACTTATGGAGACAAAAGCAACACATGTATTCATGAAAGTAGAGAGATATAAACACACGTACACAGTATAATAGTGTTCATTGAGAGCAAGTAACATGCGTATTCAGGACACACAAGCACACAGGTTGAAACAGATCTAGGTAGCAAGGGAGACACACAAACGAGAGGACAGGCAACACGCGTACACACACATCCAGAGAACAACCAAGATACGTACACACAGATATAGAGAACAACCAAGATACGTACACACATATCTAGAGAACAACCAAGATACGTACACACTTATCTAGAGAACAACCAAGATACGTACACACAGGTCTACAGAACAACCTAGATACGTACACACACATCTAGAGAACAACCAAGATACGTACACACATATCTAGAGAACAACCAAGATACGCACACACAGATCTACAGAACAACCAAGATACGTACACACATATCTAGAGAACAACCAAGATACGTACACACAGATCTACAGAACATCTAAGACACGTTCACAGATTTATATAACTAGAGGACAAACATTTTTAACCAAAATCTATATTACAAGCAGAAAACCTACAAATCGAACTAAAGAAAAGGCAACATGTTGACGTGCAAGCCATATGCATGCATTTACAGACATTTGGCGAACACATCAAAACACTAACACACATTTACTTTACTATCTTCTTTTCAAAGTTATAATACATTTTCTGACTTCGCAGTTAATTTGCGTTTTTTTCCATAGCTATTGGATAAATTATAAGATCAGGGAAATATAGATGCAAATAGTCATAGTTTCACATTCGTTCACAAAATTTAGACATGGATGTAGTCAATTCAACTATGGTCTATCTAAAGTAGGTTTAGTCAACGACCCCAGCTGTTCGTGTGGAGTGTTTTAATTGTGCATTGTTTCAAGTTCATAGGTTATTAGATAAGGTATTAAATGTTACTCTAGGGAGAGTTCCCTTAGATATAAGTCGAATCCTTAATGGCCATGCAGATCTATTACTTTATGACAACGAATCCGTATTCAGACATGTACATCTGTATATTAAAAACACACAAAGAGATTCATGTGTGCCTCTTCATCAAAATTTCCTTATTCTCTCTCTTTATTTTCTGTATCTTTTGTTCTTTTATTCTGACTGTATGCATAATGTAAAGGTGAAATGTAAATATTATGGAGAGGGCTTGGACAACTTGTGCCCAATCCACTTCACTTCTGTTATTAAAACATGTTTAAATAAAAAAAACCAATAAGAACTATCTCTGAAAGCCTTATCAAAATGAAGACGTGGGGTTATTATACATGAAAGAAAATGAATTATATGTAATTTAACGCACCGACGAAATAAATATCTTTGAAACATGTTGCCAGTGATTTGGTCTGCACATCGAATGAGGAAGATTGGCGACTGAAGCAAGTAAATGTGCCAGTATGTCATGATGGCAGCGACAGGTGCAGGGGCTACAGACTCATACAGTCTATAGACTCATACCTTCTAAGTCTTATATGAAGATGAGACACAAAATTACTTTAGTATGCTATTCATTATAAATTCTAACATGACACGAAAACTAGAATGAAGATACTGCTTTCTGATTGGTTTCCACAATCAATTTTGGAGTGATTATTTCGCTAATAATCACCTCTAAATATTAAGGACCGATTCACATTCATACGCGCACGTTTACAAACTCCATTCGCTGAACTTGCTGTTTTCATCGCCTCAGACAACAGCAAAATGAATTTTAAATCAATTCTATACAGACATTGAGAATACCGTTTTTTTAAAATGAAATTTAGAAGATAAATCCATTCTGTGGTATATTTTTTTAGAGTAACGTCCCTTGATTTGGTCAGTCCTTGTCGGTATTGTAGGGGTGATAGGTGTCCTATGTATTTACGTGAAAAATGTAACTCTGACGGGATAAAGAAAATCTGTCTTTTGTTGATCTTATCTTAAATTTAAAAAATACTTAAGGGTAATATTTAAAACCTGTTGGTTTATGTTTTGATATTTTTTCTTATTATTGAAGCGTGTTGAACTGTACCGTAGGTTCGAAAGCAAGTGGAACCGGTCTCTACTGGTTCGACCTAATCACATTGTTGTTGCGCAAGGCAAATTAGTTCCTAATTATATTTCTAATTAGTCATGTTAGAATGGAGATAAATTCCTTCTGTTTTTTATTTTGGGGTTGTATGTCGTGCATTTTTCACCCCTAAACTTAATTTCAAACCTGTATGTCGTGCATTTTTCACCCCTAAATTAACATTTCAAACCGAGCCGAAGTTTAGGGGTGAAAAATGCACGACATACAACCCCAAAATAAAAAACAGAAGGGATTTATCTCCTAATTTGAACATGTTTCAGCCTCATTCATGATGTTGGTTTGAATATGTTTCAGTCTCACTCGCGATGTTGGTTTTAATATGTTTCAGTCTCGTTCGTGATGTGGGTTAAAATTTGTTTCATTCTCAGTCGTGATGCAACTAGGGCAAACCTTCTTTATTTAATATTAAAGTGAATATGCTTCAGTCTCATTCATGGTGTTGATTTGAATATGCTTCAGTTGCATTCGTGATGTTGGTTTGAATTAATGGTTGCATGTTTTTGAGAGCTCATTGGTGTAACAAACTCATTTTGTAATTATTTTACTCAACACCAGCAAATCTGGTTAAAAACCGACGGCATTAGCCGAAAGTTAAAAACGCTTAAATTTGCGGGTGTTAAATAAAAATGATTCGATTATTTGTAGATATTATACGAAGGAAAGTCAATAAGTTCATAGAAGTGGATATAAAACAGATACCAACTGATTTTTTTCCCCAATGTAATCTCCCTGGACCTCAATGCACCTTTTCAATTTGTTTTTGAGACTGTCTACGGTGGAAGTCTTCTGACTTGCCTCTTAGTTCATCATCATCGCGAAATCTTGTACCACGAAGGTGAGGTTTCAAATTGCGAAACAGATAGAAGTCCCTTGTGGTCAGATCTTGACTGTAATGGGGAGGGGGGGGGGGGGGGGGGGGGGGTTAGTTGTTCAAAGCCAAAATGTTGAAGGGCAGACTGTTCAATACAACTCTTGTGCATTGGAGCGTTGTAATGAAGAAGCATTACTCCAGCAGTAAACATGCCGCACCTCTCCTCTTGATCGCCGCTCTTAATATTGCTTCAACAAATCAGCATAGCAGGCTACTGTTGTTGTTGTTTGTTGTTGTTTATAGTCTACAAGTACCCTTGAATCCCCAAAAATGGTCGCCATGATCTTGCCAGCAGAAGGCTGTGCTCTGAACTTCATGGGTGCAGGAGAGTGCCTCAATTGCATGGATTCTTGCTTGAAGTCGTGATCCCAGTTATGAATCCACGTTTTATCCCCTGTAACCAGACGGACATGGAAGTTATCGGGATGAGCATTGTAGATGTCCAAGAGCTCACGACTGGATTCAACTCTCTGGTGTCGATCTTGTGCATTTAAGTTTCGTTAAACCTACCGTGAAGACACCTTGGACATGTGCAAGTGCTCATGAATAATAATAATAATAATAATAATAAGGATATTTATATTGCGCTAATCTACGTCATTGAGGGATATGCTCTAAGCGCATCCTGTATTATTACCCTGGCCTAACCCAAGCTGCCGGTTACAGCGCTCAAGGTCACCTCCAACACAATCTACACCAGGTACCCAATTACTACTGCTGGGTGAACAGAGGCACAATTTGAATAAAGTCTCTTGCCTTGTTCACTTGTGCCTCAGTGAGGGGCAGGGAATAACCCTTCAAACTCTCAGTTAATACAGCAATGATCGGGTGACCCACCCATCCGGCGAGCCACGCCAGATATTGCTGAACTTCACTGATAGCTGTCAACTGAGCTACGCACAGGACCACGTGCCACCACAATTATGGTGCAAACACTTCCATTGGAAATGTCACACTCTGAAGATCTTCGTTCACCGTTATTCTACGGTCGGACATGAATAATCCTAGAATCCGTGTAACCATATCATCTGTAATGGCTTCAACCGGCCTTCCTGACCTTGGGTAATCGTTCAAGGAGTTGCGACCCCCCTTAAACTCAGCTGACCATTTTGCAACAGTAGAATATTAAGTGGTTTCTTTCCTAACACACTGGTTATACGTATATGTATTTCGGTCGCATTCACCCCTTCTTTTGTGAGAAACTTAACCCAATGACGCTCAGTTTTAGAACTTTCCATGATAACAGGAGGGTATCTATATTCAATAGGCTGTAAATCTCAAGTAAATGATCGGGAAGGGTTGTTTATGTCTGTAAACTTTCGCCAGATGGCATGTCTCAATAATGACATCAACGATAATGTCTTCGGGGTTGTATCAAAACTTACTTCTATGATTTTATTGAATTCCCCTCGTATGAAATGAATAATAATGGTCCTAATACTGAGCGAGAGGTACACCAGCAATGATAGTGCTTCTCTATTATGACGGTAACTTTCAACCCACTTTAAGAGATTACAATTTATTCCATACCGTTTAAGGTGCCAAACTCTGTCGAAAGCCTTACTAACGTCACAAAATAGTACTCTAATTTCTTTTCTTGTCAACTGCTCCGGCAATGAAGTCATATAGATACGTCAACCGTTTAACAGTTGAATCCCTGGGTGTAAAGCCGGATTGGAGATGGGTGAGTAAGTCGTTATCTTTGTATTAATTGACGACATGTTTGAAAACACACTTTCCGAAAACCTTTTCTAAACAACTTGTCAGTGCAACTAGTCTATAACTGGAACAGTCGTCTGTACTTCCCTTGGTTGGAATAGGGACTACTGAGGCCTCTTTCCATAGTTTAGGTAAGGTATTTCCAGAAAGATTTATTAAACACATTTGTTATGGGGAGGCCAAAAGATTTAATTTCAGAGAAGTATTTCTAATTCCATCTTGGCCTATTGCTTTTGTAGTGTTTAGGGATCAAAGAATATCATATGCTTCATTGTGGTACAGATACAGACCACATATGATGACACATCAATGTTTCTATCTGGGTAATCAACTTTTGTTTGATCTGAGAAATAGTCATTCATTATATGCTATAATCGTAAAGTTGATTGCGTGGATAATAGGTGAGGGGGAAGTTTAATGAATGTTTTTTTTATGATATTGAATAAGGCGCCATTAGATTTTTGTACCATGCTTTTCATTAATTAATTTATCAATTTTATCAGTGTATGACAGTTTTGCAATTCTGGCAAATTAAACAGTTTTAATAATGAAAAGTCGAAATTTTGCCCTATCAGGAGGAACTATTCCATGTAAGCGATTCCGTTTTCGGATCAATCGTCGAGTTTCATTCATCCATTGAGCTCTCTCGGCCTGAATCTCGTTAGGTACATGCTTGTTGCACAACTCTAAAATTTTATTATTTAACTGATCTGCTACTTGATTTATACCAGGGGATTAAAGAATTTGGTCCCAATAACAAGATTTAAGTTCATCGGAGAGAGCTTCGATAGCGATTAAGTTATAATCATATTTTTCCCCGTTTAAATGAAGCAGTTTTTGTTACGTTTCCCTTTAACTAGACATACACAGGAGTCAGGACAGTGGTCACTACATATAGGATCAGGTACACCGGAATTTAGTACAGAGGCAACATGTGATACAAAAATAAGATCAATCAAAGTAGTAGAATTAGGAGTAATCCTTGTGGGATCGGTAATAATCTGAGATAATCCATATATCAGTTTGATTTGATCATTTCTGTTTGAATTTGATTGAAGCAGAACTTCATGTATACAATCCAAGATCAACAGCGTTGCTGATAGACTATTCTATTAAGTCCCAATAAGCATCGCTTTTGTCTGCCATATGTTCCAATGATATAAGGCTTCAAGCACTTGCAGGTCTAGGTTCTCCATACACTCAAAGGATTAGAAGCTTTTAATATAAACCACTACGCAACCACCCCTGCCTTTCCTATCTTTATAAACTTTGAAAGATTTTGATTATTAATAATAGGCCTATAGCTACCACCTCTGCGTTGCGACTGATTCATGTGTTCTGTTCGTTTCATATAATATATTAGTCTTCTCGCCTCCTCCATATTTTAAGGTTGATTGCACTCGTGTAGGAGATTATACAGCAAACATAACTCATTGTATTCTTTGAAAAATAATGTTTTGAATATGCAATCTTGACATAAGCATACAATCAACATTGTTTTGGTCACAAAACAGTAGGGTTAAAGTTGGCGATGCTCATTTCTTGTTAGACAAAACAATTTGGAGGGCAAGCCATGACAGAAAGCTCTGTAAATACGTGTTTGATGGACTCACAGAATCTTATCTCGTCACGCCGGTCTCGTGAATGAGACACCGATCACGTGACCTGGAAACGGAGGCACAGAGGCGTGTCGGAGTGCTCCAACAATGCACCGCGGTCTTAGTTCAGCTTTCACTTCAGACATATTATTTGGCTGAAGTATTTCACACATTTCGACCCTTCAAACAGTTGGTTTAGCATAAGCGTCTTTTCTTTTTGCTTGTAGACATCTTCAGGGTCTCTGCATTGTGTTTATTTTCAAAGAATGTTTAAATCAACTGATTACTGAACTTTGAAATGTATCCGTAAATAATGCTTATTTCAGCGGTAGAGAAATTTTGACAAACCAAACTTGACTTGTATATCATTGCTGCTATTTGGAGTCTAATTACAAAATGTCATTAGCTGCGAGGGGTAAGTTTTGTGTACAGATATTTTTAACACCAAGATACGTCAACACATAAGGTGTTACATACTGTTGGTCGGGTAAAGCTTCTAAATAGCTTCCTGATGGGACTTTAATTAGTGGACTTGTGGGAGAAGCCATAGAATAATTTCTTATCTTTGCACTGATGGTTTAGAGTTATCTCCCCATTGATCTTGAACGGTATATAACTGTTCAGATTGCCTGAATATCTCACTCCCATTGTTCTACAGATGTCATCTTTGCTAACCTTCTTTTCAAGCTGCAAAAATGTTATTTTCTATTCCCTTTTTGCAACCGGTGACAGTTGTTAATTGAGCGTAGCAGAAGGAGGCTGACGAGGCTGTCTCGAGTTGCTCTCAACCTCTCTACTAATATCTACTCGACCTTACCTAGCAGACTTACCTTTAGTGACTTAGTCTTGCCTCGGGTTACACTCAACATCTCACTACCACTGTCTACTCGACCTTACCTAGCAGACTTACCTTTAGTGACTTAGTCTTGCCTCGGGTTACACTCAACATCTCACTACCACTGTCTACTCGACCTTACCTAGCAGACTTACCTTAAGTGACTTAGTCTTGCCTCGGGTTACACTCAACATCTCACTACCACTGTCTACTCGACCTTACCTAGCAGACTTACCTTAAGTGACTTAGTCTTGCCTCGGGTTACACTCAACATCTCACCACCACTGTCTACTCGACCTTACCTAGCAGACTTACCTTTAGTGACTTAGTCTTGCCTCGGGTTACACTCAACATCTCACTACCACTGTCTACTCGACCTTACCTAGCAGACTTACCTTAAGTGACTTAGTCTTGCCTCGGGTTACACTCAACATCTCACTACCACTGTCTACTCGACCTTACCTAGCAGACTTACCTTAAGTGACTTAGTCTTGCCTCGGGTTACACTCAACATCTCACTACCACTGTCTACTCGACCTTACCTAGCAGACTTACCTTAAGTGACTTAGTCTTGCCTCGGGTTACACTCAACATCTCACCACCACTGTCTACTCGACCTTACCTAGCAGACTTACCTTTAGTGACTTAGTCTTGCCTCGGGTTACACTCAACATCTCACTACCACTGTCTACTCGACCTTACCTAGCAGACTTACCTTTAGTGACTTAGTCTTGCCTCGGGTTACACTCAACATCTCACTACCACTGTCTACTCGACCTTACCTAGCAGACTTACCTTAAGTGACTTAGTCTTGCCTCGGGTTACACTCAACATCTCACTACCACTGTCTACTCGACCTTACCTAGCAGACTTACCTTAAGTGACTTAGTCTTGCCTCGGGTTACACTCAACATCTCACTACCACTGTCTACTCGACCTTACCTAGCAGACTTACCTTAAGTGACTTAGTCTTGCCTCGGGTTACACTCAACATCTCACTACCACTGTCTACTCGACCTTACCTAGCAGACTTACCTTAAGTGACTTAGTCTTGCCTCGGGTTACACTCAACATCTCACTACCACTGTCTACTCGACCTTACCTAGCAGACTTACCTTAAGTGACTTAGTCTTGCCTCGGGTTACACTCAACATCTCACTACCACTGTCTACTCGACCTTACCTAGCAGACTTACCTTAAGTGACTTAGTCTTGCCTCGGGTTACACTCAACATCTCACTACCACTGTCTACTCGACCTTACCTAGCAGACTTACCTTAAGTGACTTAGTCTTGCCTCGGGTTACACTCAACATCTCACTACCACTGTCTACTCGACCTTACCTAGCAGACTTACCTTTAGTGACTTAGTCTTGCCTCGGGTTACACTCAACATCTCACTACCACTGTCTACTCGACCTTACCTAGCAGACTTACCTTAAGTGACTTAGTCTTGCCTCGGGTTACACTCAACATCTCACTACCACTGTCTACTCGACCTTACCTAGCAGACTTACCTTAAGTGACTTAGTCTTGCCTCGGGTTACACTCAACATCTCACTACCACTGTCTACTCGACCTTACCTAGCAGACTTACCTTAAGTGACTTAGTCTTGCCTCGGGTTACACTCAACATCTCACTACCACTGTCTACTCGACCTTACCTAGCAGACTTACCTTTAGTGACTTAGTCTTGCCTCGGGTTACACTCAACATCTCACTACCACTGTCTACTCGACCTTACCTAGCAGACTTACCTTAAGTGACTTAGTCTTGCCTCGGGTTACACTCAACATCTCACTACCACTGTCTACTCGACCTTACCTAGCAGACTTACCTTAAGTGACTTAGTCTTGCCTCGGGTTACACTCAACATCTCACTACCACTGTCTACTCGACCTTACCTAGCAGACTTACCTTTAGTGACTTAGTCTTGCCTCGGGTTACACTCAACATCTCACTACCACTGTCTACTCGACCTTACCTAGCAGACTTACCTTAAGTGACTTAGTCTTGCCTCGGGTTACACTCAACATCTCACCACCACTGTCTACTCGACCTTACCTAGCAGACTTACCTTTAGTGACTTAGTCTTGCCTCGGGTTACACTCAACATCTCACCACCACTGTCTACTCGACCTTACTTAGCAGATGTCCTTATGATACAGTGCTCTTAACCTGATAGGTAGTGCCTCGTAATGAATCTACTTTTGTAATATAAAGGCAATAAAACTATAATAGATGGATTTAAAACTCGCCTGTTTCTGTGCATTGACGTCCCACTTCATTTCAGTGGACTTCTATCTTTTTCATACACTATGATACTTGAGGTATGACGCTATGAGGTTGAAATATAACAAGATATAATTCAAACTATATACAGCAGCCTTTTTATCCAGTTAGATTTACCAAATAGGCATTGACGAGGTGAATTATGCTCAGTCTTTTTGAGGCCTGTTAAAAGCTCATTACCGGATGGTATACCCATCAAGTATATACATGCATTAAGGTCGATTTTCAATTATATTTATGCAGTTTGTTTTAATGTCAGTTTCAAATCATTGACGTTTTCAGATAAGTGGTTTTCTTCCTTTGTTATCAAATGATATTCATGGTTTTAGTATACGAGATGTATGTATTCAAAAACGTTTTTCTTTACTGAAATAAACAATTGTTCATCTCTAGAACCAAATTCGACTTTTTAAAAAAACATCCATTGGGAAATAAACAACTTTTAATCGCTAGTACCATATTCGACTTTTTAAAAAATCCATAGTGAAATAAACAAATACTGTTCATCACTAGCACCATTTCAGACTTTTTCAAACTCCATAATGATATAAACAACTGTTCATCATTAGCACCATATTCGACTTTTTAAAAATCCATAGTGAAATAAACAACTGTTCATCAGTAGCACCATATTCGACGTTTTGCAAAATACATAGTTGCAGAGCTTAGAGTTACAACATTGCGAATAGGTGCACTTCTAATATACCAAAATTATTGTAGATTTGATGGACTTCGAATGCATATAAAATTTTAATATATTGATAACGATACATTTGTGGATTATCAAATCAATGCTACTAAAATTCGTAACTTCTATATTGTAACAAATATCTGTGAATATTGTACTATTGAGGTAATCAAATAAGTATTCATAAGCTCCTGTTTAAGGGTTAATGCATCAAGGAAGCACACTGATACTCCCTAAAATCCTCCCCTTCAGGTCCCCAAAGAGGTATCGGCTACATCAGCACCAGGGATAAGTAATTGGCCTGACGGCTTGTAAAAGGTTATATTGCTATCCTCAACGTGAAGCCAATAAAGCTGTGAGTGATGTTTGGAGATGTAATCGAGTGCACCCATGGACACGTTCCATGAGTTGACGAGACGATGGGTGGTGTTTGGGGTTTGAGGGGAAGGTTGGTTTTCAGTGGGGTGTTAGGAAGCGGTGGAATGAAGACATGAGTAAGATCTATGTTGGTGCTGACCCTTTCATTTACCAATGAACTTGTCCCCCGCTGCCTTTCACTCACCACTCAACTTGTCCTCCGTTCCCTTTCACTCACCACGCAACTTGTCCTACGCTCCCTTTCACTCACCACTCAACTTGTCCTCCGTTCCCTTTCACTCACCACGCAACTTGTCCTACGATCCCTTTCACTCACCACGCAACTTGTCCTCCGTTCCCTTTCACTCTCCACGCAACTTGTCCTCCGTTCCCTTTCACTCACCACGCAACTTGTCCTACGATCCCTTTCACTCACCACTCAACTTGTCCTCCGTTCCCTTTCACTTACCACTCACCTTGTCCTGCGCTCCCTTTTACTTAGACTTTTAAAGCATCAGGCCAACATAGATGTCATTTTCCAAAGAAGTAATACCGTCCAGAATCTACTGCAGGCCACAGGCAGACCGAAGTCAGAAAAGAAACCAGATTCCGCAGGCGTTGTCTATAAGATCGACTGCGGTGAATCCTACATAGGAGAAACTTCACGCCCGCTCACCTACAGGATCAAAGAACACCAGACATCAGTTCACCAACTTCTAGAATGGATAATATAACATGTTAGTATCTAAGTGGAGTAAACTAGTCTTACCATAATATGGACATGTTATTATCCCAAATAAAGTAAGATTGCCTCACCATTATAAAAACATGTTAGTATCTTAAGAAATGTAAACTTGTCTTACCATAATATAAACATGTTAGTATCTAAGTGGAGTAAAATGTCTTACCATGATATAAACATGTTAGTATTTTAAGTGGAGTAAACTTGTCTTACCATAATATGGACATGTTAGTATCTTAAGTGGAGTAAACTATTCTTACCATAATATAGACATGTTATTATACTAAATAAAGTAAGATTGCTTTACCATAACATAAACATGTTAGTATCTAAAGTGGAGTTAACTAGTCTTACCATAATATAAACATATTAGTATATTAAGTGGAGTTAACTAATCTTACCATGATATAGACATGTTAGTAAATTAAGTGGAGTTAACTAATCTTGCCATGATATGGACATGTTAGTATCTTAAGTGGAGTAAACATGTTTACCATAATATAGACAGGGTAGTATCTTAAGTGGAGTAAACTATTCTTACCATAATATGGACATGTTAGTATCTTAAGTGGAGTAAACTAATCTTACCATTATATAGACATGTTAGTATCCCACATAAAGTAAGATTGCCTTAATATATAGTAGACAAAATATTGGAGATGTTAGTATCTAAAGTGAGTAACTGTGGATCCTTACTGGCATTTTGTCAGCTTAAGGGACCCGTTTCAACATAGAAAGTATCAAAATTCAAGTTCAACTTAGAATCAATGAAGTTTCCCTCGATGCTAATGTTCCGACAAAGTTTTACCACATTAACAATCGATTTTCAATGGAATCATTTCTCCGAAATTGATCTCTAGGTCCGTCGACGAGAAGATTACAAGCAACAAAAATAATGACACAGATTTAAATAATAGATGTTTACATAAAAAGGTAATATCTTACTAATAACTTTTGCCTATAAATCGAGTGCAGATATGTCATAGCCAATTTCATGTATACCGACGTCACTTCAACTTGTATAATGTCTCCCTCCGTGTTTACATGAAGAGAAGCCTCCTGGCATGGTGCATCTTTCAATCAGTTGATTAGCACATATCTATCAGCAGTACTCCAGTCGTATTTGGAGGGTTTTTGTGTAGATATTATCACTTCAACACCTCTACCTCTTCACTTGGGCTATACTATACATGTGAGTAGACCTGGGAGGGGGGGGGGGGGGGGGGGGGGGGTGAAAGTCTCTCCCTGTCCGTAGACATTACGGGCCCGTCGTCTCCCTCCCGTGCTAATTTAAACTTTCACCTAACCATGCTAGAAACAAACATTGCCCAACAATTCCAAAGCTCAATATCTATTTAATAATTCTTTAATCATTTTTATGAAATAATATATTAAATATTTATTTCAATATTATTTTAGTAAATAGCACATTTCGCGAACATTTTCAATCAATTGAACTAATCAGATAAATGTAAGAGAAATAATCGGCGTTTGCTATTTCATTTATTTCGTTAGTGACCAAGCATTCCTAAGAAGGCCGTGTTCCTACAGTGACTATATGTTTGCATATCTCTGTTTGCGTCTGTTTATCTGTCTATGTCTGTCGGTCTGTCTGTCTGTCTGTCTGTCTGTCTGTCTCTCTCTCTCTCTCTCTCTCTCTCTCTCTCTCTCTCTCACACACAAGAGATGAAAACTCTCTTTACTATAAAACAGTAAGAAGGAATAATGACACAAAGCGGGGATCAAGTCCACGGCAATGATGCTTCTATGTTCGTAAGCGGGGCCAATGTTTGGCCGGAGCAGTCTCCTCGCACTTGCGGCTTGACAGTTGACATCCATCTCTCTTCTCCCTTATCAGTGATATTCAGTTCAAATCAGTCAATCAACAATCACTTGTCGGCATTTTAATGGAAAATAGCTCCGTGACAAATTTGCATGTATTAAGTTGCATGGCGATACCGCGCCGTGTTGGGGGCGGGTCTACAATCGGGGCGGATCAGAGGGAGGTAGGAGGGAAGGAGGAGGGAGAACATGCAGCCTCGCATTCGCGCGACCTTGCGCACCTCTCGTGACCTCTCGCCTATCATTCACACGTATAGTGATTGGTCAATCCCAAACTCAGCAAGTGAGCTGTTTTCATGGGCCTACCACAACGACACATCGAATATCAACTCAAGGCCTAACAAATAGGAAAATATTGTCAAACAAAAACGTGTCGCTGCCCCTGCCGTAAATCTGATAGCGTAATTATATGGGGTTGTTGGGGTGATACATCCGGCGAGCGGATGGAAGCGAGAAGGTGTAGTGTCGTGCACTCACACATGTGCTCTTTAATGGTCCGACTCCCCTCGACCCGGAACTCTCAGTTCAAAGGCTGATTGATTTACCTTCCCTCTATACTTCCTTCACCTACACTCTTCGCAAAACAAACCCGCGCTACCGAAGGAAGATGCTGTTTCCCACAGTTCATAGCTCGCATAATAAAAGCACGACACCAACTAGTGTAACATATGCTGTTACGTAAGTGCGGTGGTCAGCCGGTTTATTGGAGGGCTGCACCGGCATCACGACTCGCGCATCGCGTTGAAAAGACTCCCGATATGCTGTGGCTTCAGAGGAGCAGAACATGTTGTTGCTTACACTCGCTTAGATCTGTGTCCACAAAGCAGTTTGATCTATCGCTTATTAGTAGTCTTCAAGGTTATTATCCCCTCACTTACAGCACCTCCTTATTGCACTTCAATAACAGCGTAAACATTCATTGTGTAAGTGTCTTCCTCTGTCCACTAGGCCATCAAATGTAACGTGTGCAACTTTATACTACGCTATTTAGGTACTTTTTCTATCACCTTTCTTTAGATGTTCCCTTAAACTAACAAACTGCTGCAGTAAAACAGGACTTGTATGGAACATGGAATTGCATACTAGCTGTCATCTCCTGTTAAATAAAACTTGCAAATACGCTACTACAGAGACAGCAACCGCGTTCATTCAGCCAGAGGTCTCTCATATCGCGTATCGCAGCAGGGATACCACACCCACAGTACCATCGTTATGTCAGCAGTTATTCAATGTATTAAAACCCTCCGAAACATGTATATGTAGTTGACATAGGAAAACCATATTACATGTAAAATGAAATGAATCCAAAATTACATTGACATTAGCACTTACACGAATGATTTTTTGGACATGACATATACGTTGAGACAGACTAAGGAATTTGAATCCATCTCCCAAATCGATGGACAGGCGAGTGGAACACTAGACTCGTTCTAAACACAAGCATCTTACACAAAAGTAACACACCTGCAACATGTCAAGATGATCAGAGCATTTGAAAATCAAAAGATTAACATGATATAAAAAAATTATGTTAAAGAGGCTCACATCATTCAGTGTAAATATGATAAATATGATACACTTAATCAATATGTTTAACTGTTAAATACTCTTCAACAAATGTTTCTATGATAAATGGCATTCTCTTCAGTTACATGTTTATTTGATATGTAGAAAAAGCTTTTTAGCAATATGTTTATATGATAATTGGCATTCTGTTCAGTTACATGTTTATGTCATATGTAGAAAAAGCTTTTTAGCGATATGTTTATATGATAAATGGAGTTCTCTTCAGTTACATGTTTATTTGATATGTAGAAAAAGCTTTTTAGCAATATGTTCATATGATAATTGGCATTCTGTTCAGTTACATGTTTATGTCATATGTAGAAAAAGCTTTTTAGCGATATGTTTATATGATAAATGGAGTTCTCTTCAGTTACATGTTTATTGTATATATGTAAAAGAAATCTCTTCAGCAACATGTTAATATGATAAAAATCATTCTTTGCAACAAAATTTGATATGATAGATATCCCCTTCAGCAATATGTGTGAGAGATAAACATCATGTATATAAGAAATATGTTCATGGGTGAAAGAGCTAACCAGCACAAGGCGATTATTGCAGCAAGTCACCATTGTAGTCTCCATTGCTTTAAGAAGCTGACGTCAGCGATCGGTCATTTTGGGGGCATACATTTTGGGCTCTTCAGAGGCGCTGATTAATATTGTGCTATAGTGAACATTCAAATGTTGGCAACGGCTTGTTGCGACTCTGCAATTTCAGTCTGAACCGCAGCGACGTTTCCTTTTTCGCTGCTCGGTCACTGCATAATGATAACCTCACTTCAAAACAACAAACAAAAATCAAAATTAAAAAAAGGAGAAACATTGTATGTAATGGTTATTGGTACCACATTGCTTTGCGTATACTCTGGTGAATTTCGCTTTGCATGTTTTCTTAATGACGTCCAGCAAAAACTTCATCACATGCTTCTTCAACAAATTGCTTCCCTTTGTTTTTTTTTGCCTTGAAACTTAAAAATATTCTTAAACATTGACGTTTTTAAAAAAAGAAATATTACAGTATATATTGTTTTTGCCGTATTTATTTTGCTAGTTGCATAAATCCTAACACTGAATAATGTAATACGCCACTCTTATTAGAGTTACGGGAAACATAAAATGTAAATACTGTATATACTAATAAAATCATGATGAAAAATACAAATCTTATCTATTACTGCAAGGGAGCCGTATAAAGAAAGAACTGATAACATTTCATACAGATGAAAAAATTGCGACAAGGTACATGAAAAAACCTTTAAGAATAAAATGTTTGCTATGATAACCAATTACTTCTCGCAACGAGAATAAAATAACTGGGATTGTCGGATAATTAACATAAGAAGGTGTCGGCGGGATGATATCTAATCTTCTGCTATAGAATAAGCATACAGAATGATAGAACTGTTCGTATCCACCCTTATCTTAGTCAATGGTTGTTCCTATCTAGACAAGCTTGGATTAAATGAAAAGTATATTAATATATTATTTTTTCGATGATACTGAGAAACGGTGACAGATATTTGTGCAATTTATTTCTGCCTTTAATATTAAAATTTCAATCTGTTTTTTTAATTAAAAGGTGTTGCAGCGGCGTCCTGACATACTGGTAGATTTGTTGTGGTCATCGAAAACGAAAATCACAATTCTTTTGTCACTCATTGTATGCATACCGCTCCAAATGCAGTCTCAATCATTGAAATTTACAAGTATGGACCGCTCCAAATGCAGTCTCAATCATTGAAATTTACAAGTAGGGACCGCTCCAAATGCAGTCTCAATCATTGAAATTTACAAGTATGGACCGCTCCAAATGCAGTCTCAATCATTGAAATTTACAAGTATGGACCGCTCCAAATGCAGTCTCAATCATTGAAATTTACAAGTATGGACCGCTCCAAATGCAGTCTCAATCATTGAAATTTACAAGTAGGGACCGCTCCAAATGCAGTCTCAATCATTGAAATTTACAAGTAGGGACCGCTCCAAATGCAGTCTCAATCATTGAAATTTACAAGTATGGACCGCTCCAAATGCAGTCTCAATCATTGAAATTTACAAGTAGGAACCGCTCCAAATGCAGTCTCAATCATTGAAATTTACAAGTATGGACCGCTCCAAATGCAGTCTCAATCATTGAAATTTACAAGTAGGGACCGCTCCAAATGCAGTCTCAATCATTGAAATTTACAAGTATGGACCGCTCCAAATGCAGTCTCAATCATTGAAATTTACAAGTATGGATACAATCAAAGCGGTCATAGTATTCTTTGTAATTATTAATGAACAAAACGGCATCTGTATGGATCGATTAAACTAATTGCTTAATATATATATATGTTGGCAGTCACTTTGAAATGAAATAAAGCACAGTATGCGTAATCACTCTGCTCATTTAATGTAAACAACTGGCCTTCTTCGCATCTGAAAACCATTTAAACATGTGAATTATGTTTGAATGTTTTAGTCATGGATACATGCAATTTTGAGGAGAAAACCATTTCAGATCGGAATATGGGAGTAATTTGAAAAAGCGCTTTAACTCCAGCAAATCTAGCGCCTTCTTTGAAGAAGTCGACTTAGTTTTTAGAGCTCTCTCGTCGGCTTGTTTATTTGACAAGTCTAATAGCTAATTAACTTTGAATTACCATCAAGTTTCTTTCAGATCTATACCCCATCTTGCTGTATGGATGTGGAATGGGCAATTTGCTGTGTTTCTTTCTTACAGGCTTTTTCTCAGCAAACAGATCCAGTTCAGTTCCCTGACGAAAATGGCCCACATGAGCAGAGGAGCGAGACGGGGAGATTGAGCGCCCTGCAGACACCACACCCCTCCTCCTCATTCTCCTCCTCCCAGTCACCGCCTGCTCGCCTGGCTGCCCAGGTGATATTCTCTTTGCTCCACATAAGACCTCCCTCTCCCTCTCTTTCTCCCTCTCCCTCTCTCTCTCTCTCTCTCTCTCTCTCTCTCTCTCTCTCTCTCTCTCTCTCTCTCTCTCTCTCTCTCTCTCTCTCTCTCTCTCTCTCTCTCTCTCTCTCTCTCTCTCTCTCTCTCTCTCTCTCTCTCTCTCTCTCTCTCTCTCTCTCTCTCTCTCTCTCTCTCATTCCAAGTGTCCTCCCACTATCTTTCTTGTATAACACAAACTTGGGGATGGGTGAACAATTCTAGAAGGTCTTTTTGTATACACGCAGTGTGTTCGTCTTCATACAACATTCATCTTCATATACTATCATGTTGACAATCTTAATGATAACAATAAAATTTGCTACTGTAGACACTCATTAGACAGGTGGAAATCATGAATATTAACACCATAGTAAAACGTCGACAACACTAGGTTGGAAATCATGAATATTAACACCATAGTAAAACGTCGACAACACTAGGTTGGACATCATGAATATTAACACCATAGTAAAACGTGGACAACACTAGGTTGGACATCATGAATATTAACACCATAGTAAAACGTCGACAACACTAGGTTGGACATCATGAATATTAACACCATAGTAAAACGTCGACAACACTAGGTTGGACATCATGAATATTAACACCATAGTAAAACGTCGACAACACTAGGTTGGACATCATGAATATTAACACCATAGTAAAACGTCGACAACACTAGGTTGGACATCATGAATATTAACACCATAGTAAAACGTCGACAACACTAGGTTGGACATCATGAATATTAACACCATAGTAAAACGTCGACAACACTAGGTTGGACATCATGAATAATAACAACATCGTAAAACGTCGACAACACTAGGTTGGAAATCATGAATATTAACACCATAGTAAAACGTCGACAACACTAGGTTGGACATCATGAATAATAACAACATCGTAAAACGTCGACAACACTAGGTTGGACATCATGAATAATAACACCATCGTAAAATGTCGACAACACTAGGTTGGACATCATGAATAATAACACCATCGTAAAATGTCGACAACACTAGGTTGGACATCATGAATAATAACACCATCGTACAATGTCGACAACACTAGGTTGGAAATCATGAATAATAACACCATCGTAAAACGTCGACAACACTGGGTTTCCGTGTCAATTATTGTATATCGTAATCACTGTGTTGACATCAGATATTCTTATTTTTGCATTTACCAAGTTTACATAAAAATTTTTATGTCATATTTACCTTTTTGGCGTCACTCATCATATTGTCATATTACCATGTCGACAACACCAATCGTGCATGATAAAGTGATTACAATGCATACGTTGCAAGCCCTATTGTATGCAGTTAGAACTTTTTAGCGCCCATTAATATTGGACATTATTTGCTGTTCATTCATGGTACTGACGCGAATCAACCTATGCTTAGACGTTCCTTACTGAAGTTAGTTATGCAGTGTCTTAAACTACGGCTCCCACCATAACTGTCAGCTGAGCAAGTTAGACAAGGGTAGTCCGTAGAGGGCTCGATCCTTGGCTGTTAGCTGAGCAGGTGAGACAACATGACGAGCAGTCCGCAGAGGGCTCGATCCTTGACTGTTAGCTGAGCAGGTGAGACAATATGAAGGGTAGGCCGCACAGAGCTCGATCCTTGACTGTTAGCTGAGCAGTTGAGAAAATATGAAGGGTAGGCCGTAGAGGGCTCGATCCTTGACTGTTAGCTGAGCAGGTGAGACAACATGAAGGGTAGGCCGCACAGAGCTCGATCCTTGACTGTTAGCTGAGCAGGTGAGACAACATGAAGGGTAGGCCGTAGAGGGCTCGATCCTTGACTGTTAGCTGAGAAGGTGAGACAACATGAAGGGTAGGCCGCACAGAGCTCGATCCTTGACTGTCAGCTGAGCAGGTGAGACAACATGAAGGGTAGGCCGCACAGAGCTCGATCCTTGACTGTTAGCTGAGCAGTTGAGACAACATGAAGGGTAGGCCGCAGAGGGCTCGATCCTTGACTGTTAGCTGAGCAGGTGAGAAAACATGAAGGGTAGGCCGCAGAGGGCTCGATCCTTGACTGTTAGCTGAGCAGGTGAGAAAACATGAAGGGTAGGCCGCAGAGGGCTCGATCCTTGACTGTTAGCTGAGCAGGTGAGAAAACATGAAGGGTAGGCCGCAGAGGGCTCGATCCTTGACTGTTAGCTGAGCAGGTGAGACAATATGAAGGGTAGGCCGCACAGAGCTCGATCCTTGACTGTTAGCTGAGCAGTTGAGAAAATATGAAGGGTAGGCCGTAGAGGGCTCGATCCTTGACTGTTAGCTGAGCAGGTGAGACAACATGAAGGGTAGGCCGCACAGAGCTCGATCCTTGACTGTTAGCTGAGCAGGTGAGACAACATGAAGGGTAGGCCGTAGAGGGCTCGATCCTTGACTGTTAGCTGAGAAGGTGAGACAACATGAAGGGTAGGCCGCACAGAGCTCGATCCTTGACTGTCAGCTGAGCAGGTGAGACAACATGAAGGGTAGGCCGCACAGAGCTCGATCCTTGACTGTTAGCTGAGCAGTTGAGACAACATGAAGGGTAGGCCGCAGAGGGCTCGATCCTTGACTGTTAGCTGAGCAGGTGAGAAAACATGAAGGGTAGGCCGCAGAGGGCTCGATCCTTGACTGTTAGCTGAGCAGGTGAGACAACATGAAGGGTAGGCCGCAGAAGGCTCGATCCTTGACTGTTAGCTGAGCAGGTGAGACAACATGAAGGGTAGGCCGCAGAAGGCTCGATCCTTGACTGTTAGCTGAGCAGGTGAGACAACATGAAGGGTAGGCCGCAGAAGGCTCGATCCTTGACTGTTAGCTGAGCAGGTGAGACAACATGAAGGGTAGGCCGCACAGAGCTCGATCCTTGACTGTTAGCTGAGCAGGTGAGACAACATGAAGGGTAGGCCGCACAGAGCTCGATCCTTGACTGTTAGCTGAGCAGGTGAGACAACATGAAGGGTAGGCCGCACAGCGCTCGATCCTTGACTGTTAGCTGAGCAGGTGAGACAACATGAAGGGTAGGCCGCAGAGGGCTCGATCCTTGACTGTTAGCTGAGCAGGTGAGACAACATGAAGGGTAGGCCGCACAGAGCTCGATCCTTGACTGTTAGCTGAGCAGGTGAGACAACATGAAGGGTAGGCCGCAGAAAGCTCGATCCTTGACTGTTAGCTGAGCAGGTGAGACAACATGAAGGGTAGGCCGCACAGAGCTCGATCCTTGACTGTTAGCTGAGCAGGTGAGACAACATGAAGGGTAGGCCGCACAGAGCTCGATCCTTGACTGTTAGCTGAGCAGGTGAGACAACATGAAGGGTAGGCCGCACAGAGCTCGATCCTTGACTGTTAGCTGAGCAGGTGAGACAACATGAAGGGTAGGCCGCAGAAGGCTCGATCCTTGACTGTTAGCTGAGCAGGTGAGACAACATGAAGGGTAGGCCGCACAGAGCTCGATCCTTGACTGTTAGCTGAGCAGGTGAGACAACATGAAGGGTAGGCCGCAGAAGGCTCGATCCTTGACTGTTAGCTGAGCAAGCGAGACAACATGAAGGGTAGGCCGCACAGAGCTCGATCCTTGACTGTTAGCTGAGCAGGTGAGACAACATGAAGGGTAGGCCGCAGAAGGCTCGATCCTTGACTGTTAGCTGAGCAGGTGAGACAACATGAAGGGTAGGCCGCACAGAGCTCGATCCTTGACTGTTAGCTGAGCAGGTGAGACAACATGAAGGGTAGGCCGCAGAGGGCTCGATCCTTGACTGTCAGCTGAGCAAGCGAGACAACATGAAGGGTAGGCCGCACAGAGCTCGATCCTTGACTGTTAGCTGAGCAGTTGAGACAACATGAAGGGTAGGCCGCAGAGGGCTCGATCCTTGACTGTTAGCTGAGCAGGTGAGACAACATGAAGGGTAGGCCGCAGAGGGCTCGATCCTTGACTGTTAGCTGAGCAGGTGAGACAACATGAAGGGTAGGCCGCAGAAGGCTCGATCCTTGACTGTTAGCTGAGCAGGTGAGACAACATGAAGGGTAGGCCGCAGAAGGCTCGATCCTTGACTGTTAGCTGAGCAGGTGAGACAACATGAAGGGTAGGCCGCAGAAGGCTCGATCCTTGACTGTTAGCTGAGCAGGTGAGACAACATGAAGGGTAGGCCGCACAGAGCTCGATCCTTGACTGTTAGCTGAGCAGGTGAGACAACATGAAGGGTAGGCCGCACAGAGCTCGATCCTTGACTGTTAGCTGAGCAGGTGAGACAACATGAAGGGTAGGCCGCACAGAGCTCGATCCTTGACTGTTAGCTGAGCAGGTGAGACAACATGAAGGGTAGGCCGCAGAGGGCTCGATCCTTGACTGTTAGCTGAGCAGGTGAGACAACATGAAGGGTAGGCCGCACAGAGCTCGATCCTTGACTGTTAGCTGAGCAGGTGAGACAACATGAAGGGTAGGCCGCACAAGGCTCGATCCTTGACTGTTAGCTGAGCAGGTGAGACAACATGAAGGGTAGGCCGCACAGTGCTCGATCCTTGACTGTTAGCTGAGCAGGTGAGACAACATGAAGGGTAGGCCGCACAGAGCTCGATCCTTGACTGTTAGCTGAGCAGGTGAGACAACATGAAGGGTAGGCCGCACAGAGCTCGATCCTTGACTGTTAGCTGAGCAGGTGAGACAACATGAAGGGTAGGCCGCAGAAGGCTCGATCCTTGACTGTTAGCTGAGCAGGTGAGACAACATGAAGGGTAGGCCGCACAGAGCTCGATCCTTGACTGTTAGCTGAGCAGGTGAGACAACATGAAGGGTAGGCCGCAGAAGGCTCGATCCTTGACTGTTAGCTGAGCAAGCGAGACAACATGAAGGGTAGGCCGCACAGAGCTCGATCCTTGACTGTTAGCTGAGCAGGTGAGACAACATGAAGGGTAGGCCGCAGAAGGCTCGATCCTTGACTGTTAGCTGAGCAGGTGAGACAACATGAAGGGTAGGCCGCACAGAGCTCGATCCTTGACTGTTAGCTGAGCAGGTGAGACAACATGAAGGGTAGGCCGCAGAGGGCTCGATCCTTGACTGTCAGCTGAGCAAGCGAGACAACATGAAGGGTAGGCCGCACAGAGCTCGATCCTTGACTGTTAGCTGAGCAGGTGAGACAACATGAAGGGTAGGCCGCAGAAGGCTCGATCCTTGACTGTTAGCTGAGCAGGTGAGACAACATGAAGGGTAGGCCGCAGAAGGCTCGATCCTTGACTGTTAGCTGAGCAGGTGAGACAACATGAAGGGTAGGCCGCAGAAGGCTCGATCCTTGACTGTTAGCTGAGCAGGTGAGACAACATGCCACCCTTGATGGAATCAACTGTGCACCTATTTCAAATTTGCAGAGGAAAGAGAGAAGTTATTGTGACCGCTTGCCATTCTAACGATCAGCTATAATTGTTCCATTTAAGATATTGTGAGTTATTTTGATCGTTTTAGTATTTGCCTTTCTTCGAGATTATAGAATCAATGTAAATTTAAACATATTTGTAATCGTTACAGTTAATAAAAATATTTATTTGATCAAGCTGTACTTCTCGAAATTGTCAAACGAGGCACTAGGGATGAAGAAGTTAGCTGCACAACTTTCATATTCACTCTTCGGTAAAGAGAATTTTCTCAAAGATAATAAAGTCTTATCTTATTTTATCTTATCATTTATTCATCTCTTTACTCAGGCAAATCAGTGTTATCAGGGCATTTTCAGCAGTTAAATGTTGTCATTGTAGTCTCAGCAGTAAAGTATTGTCATTGTAATCTGAACAGTTAAATGTTGTAATTGTACTCTCAGCAGTAAAGTATTGTCATTGTAATCTGAACAGTTAAATGTTGTCATTGTAGTCTCAGCAGTTAAATACTGTCGTTGTAGTTTCAGAAGTTAAATGTTGTCTCACCAGTTTAAGCAGCTAAGTGTTGTCAGTGTAATGGCAGCAGCTAAGTGTTGTCAGTGTAATGGCAGCAGATAGGGTTTTGGCATTAGGGTTACCAGTTCATTGAATACGTAAAGAGAACAAAAGCAGAATTCCTATTTCAAAGAAGCATATAATTTATCGATATATTTAACAAAAAGCTGTTAAGTCAATGCTAAATCTAAAATGATAATGATAATGATAATGCTTTATTGCCCCGAAAGGAATGAATTTAAAACAACGCTGGTTAACAATGAAAGATAAGCAACACAGGTTGCATGTAATACATAAATCAAGCACGATCTATTAACTTAAAGATTCTTTACAAGGCGGAACAATGAAACGAATGAATGATATTTAACGGGGTAATAAAAATATTCTAGCAGAAGGAAACGTAATGACAGTGTAACACATGATCTGGATCAAACAAAATCTTAAGGAATTATTTTCGAAATTCGAGGGAGATTATCGGATTGTGGTCTCCTAGGGAAAGTTTATCATCACATAGTCCTCTCTCTGTTTAGTTCTCTTATAGTTTCTTTTATAGTATGGCAAATCAGCTAAGTCGAGGAAATGCTGATGGAGATGATATAAAACAAGTCTGTGATGTGATATTTGATCAAAAAGACTGTAATTGAGAATTTAAATCCTTCAATTCTAGTCAGGCAGAGTAAATAAAAGAAAACACCTCGACATGCATACACCATTATCATGTACAATTTCATTATCACTATTCATAATCATATAGCTGTGACCGGGCCCCATTAAAACAAATGACTGACTCAGTAAACCTCACAATTCCCCTCAAGCAATCATAACTATAAAAGAAACACTGCTGCGCGGCTTTCATGATAGAAAAAGGAATTTGTTTTTGAACATAGGGTAGATATTCCCCGCGCTAATTATGAGGGTAAAAGTATTCCTTTCCACATGTATATAAACAGAGCGAGGCAATTAGCTCGGGAGCGTCTGTGTGTGTTTTACATGGCCCTGAAACAGATACGGCCAGTTGTGTCTAAACGGTGAAAGTTATATCCAAACTCGATCCAAACATTTTGTATATATTTACTTCATGTCTAAAATAAATAAGCACTCTCAAAATAATCTCAAGTAGAAATATGTAACTACAAGTAGCACTCAGTGTTCTCAGAGAAAACATAAAACTGATTAATTGTTTCCCACGTCATAAAAAATATGACGTTTTTGAGACGCGAGCCCGAGTCTGTCTGTCTGCTAATCATTAGGCAAAACATGGCACGGACTTCAAAAGGCAGGAGTAAGTGTATTCGCAATGAGAGTTTGATGGATGCTGTTTAATTAAGAGGTGGCTCAGATCGAGAAGATGCGGCAGGGAGAGGGAGGGATGGAGGGAGTAGGAGCAACGTCGACCCTGCCCCTCACACGCACACTGGAAGTGGGCGGGGCTTCTCCACGATTTCACTTTTTGATTCAGAATCATAGTTGAAATAAGCACAAGAGCGTCGACATGCAGATATACATGTACTACCTGTAAACAGTTTGTATATTCAAATGCATAGAACCACCAGGAGACATGGGGTACACCATCATCATATAACACAAGCTTGTTTCATTTAGTAAATTACATGAACTCATATCAAACCAATCCAGAAAATATTTAAGAACTCTGTTCCTTGCAAATAAAATATAACTACTTTGATCCCGAATTGAATATTTATGTTACTAAAAAGCACAGTTTGATTTAACTGGACAAAGTCAAACTATGACTATGACAAACAGATGACTATGACTTCAGAATTGGTAACAGTAACTTTGGATCAAACATTAGACCTTTATTGAGTAATAAAGGTCTAATGTTTGATCCAAAGTTACTGTTACCAATTCTGAGTAGATCATCACAATTTATGATAACTTTGGAAAACGATGTTCGGGCATGTAAAGAATTTATAGCCAGTATTTCAGACATCTTATCTGATTTTGACATTACCCGTATAATATGGTACTTGGTGTTGAAGGTCCAACCCCTCAAACTTTCTACATGCTGATAAATGTACTTTTTCTTAAGAGTCAAACTATTCCTACCCTTTATAACAGAATATGTTGTATGTGTTCCTAGTATCGATATCAATCGTAAAAGAGATGTTTCAGCTTGTGGGGCAAGATCTTATACGCTTTTATTCATGATAAAGTTGTGAAAAAACGGACACCAAGTTATCTAAACGTCAACTGCTTCACAGATTTGATTATGTAAGCTTCTTTCACTTTATATATATTCAAAGATTAAAAATGACACAGCCAACAGAACTCCAAAATGTTTCATTGATATCTTCAGGGAGTCTTACAAAAAACAGTTATGACGTTATAATGTCACAATACAATTGACATAGAAATGGTATGACGTCACAATCCGGCAAGCGGTAGGATGGACACGATAAAGAATTGATAGAAAAAAGAAATGTTATTGTTCGGGTTTATAAGAATTCTATTTTTACATTTGACATTATGCAGAACATGCTCTACATGTAACCGATGGCTTTAGTAACCGCTGTACAATGTAGGGTAGGAATAACATATGTATTGAGAGATCATATCATATTACTTATATATCGGTGACGTTTTGAAATTATAAGCGCACTGTCAGTTGACCTATTCTTTCATATCCTTTTCAGATGTTTAACATGGTTTAAATCACATCGAGTATGGATGTTTTTATGACGAAATGGTTGTCTTTCAGTACCTCACTGTTTCTTTGCTGCTATCATTATGCTTATGCTTAATTATGTATGATATATTTACTTTAGTTTATCAATACGGTGTTGTTACCAAATTACCTTTCAATGATAAGCAAATGTGGTATTTTAGAATCCCAGATCAAATATGAAAACAAGATAATGGATAAATTATTTCCTTATTCTGTAGCTCGGATGATTTACTATAGGTCGTTATGTATTACTCGATAAGATCAGTGGGATTCACGTCGAATATTTTCTATACAAGTTGTAAACTGAGTAACAAACGAAACAAAATAGAAAGTAAAATACTACAGGCAGAGAAATACGACTTTGAATGTATGTGATAGGCGCATGCTTTGTAAAGAACAACTTCATACATCAGAGTATAATACTTTTAATTTCCTGTCAGTTCAAATACGCTACGGACGTTGCATCGCTTTTTCGAAATGTTTTTGGGCCAGAAAGTTTCGAATTTAACTTTTAAAATTATGAAATGTAGAAATTTAATTGGTAAAAGATATTATCAACGTATTTGAACTTCTTGGGCATTAATATATTAACACATCACTACTGTAGGACGTCATAAAACAAATCTAAAAAGCACCATTAGACTCTCCTATCTCATCTAGTCAAGGAAATTCCAAAACGACGATTTATTTAAAGGCGCACGTTTCAGAAACATGAACAGATGCTGTGTTATTTTTATTTGAAATTTAGTGTATCTGGCTTCTGAAGACATAATGAAACTCTATTTCATTCGCTTTTATTACTCGTGGATCGTATTTTGTATGGTGAGGTTTCTTTTGTTTTTCAGTTTATATTCATACTATTTTTGTATTTTTATAACCAATGTCTCTTTAGCTTAGTGGAATTTGTATACATCATAGAAAGAGCGAAGAACCCGCTAAGCTGGAGCCGTCACGTGGGCTGACAAGCTCCCCAACCCCCATCCAAATACACACACACACGCACACACACACACATACAACCCCCTCTCTCGGCTGTACATCGGCACCTCTGTAGAATCATAATTACCACATGTCCATTAATCCATTATCCCAATAAATCTAAAGTCATAAGATCCACTGGGAGAGTACTGTGCCGGGTCGAGTTGCTGCACCAGCTCAATGTTATCGCACCCGCGTGATCCAGTGCGTATCGCTCTCACCCCTCCATAACCTGTACCATCGTCATTTCAATTCAGTCAAAATATAAATTAATGAATTTGAGAATGATTTTGTTTCTAACAACTCACAGACACGCTGTCAAGAGTTCAACAATTTATTACAGTGTCTAGAAATAAATTTGTGACAATAATGATAGATTGAAATATATACAATGTGACTAGTATTTCACAAAATAAAATGCCCTTTGGTACAACTAAAAGAGGCATTCAACATATCCCTTCCATCATCCATACTTATTTGGCACATAAATAAACGAGTTGGCATTAACAGTACACAAAAGTTGATGAGGAAATGAAATCCATTCATACAGTGAGCAAATTCTCAGTTGATTATATTGGCGCAGTGTAGTCACCGTCAGCCCTCGTCAAACTCGCCAAATGGAATTGTTGATGTGTTCATGAGCAGATAGTTGACGCATCCAGAACACGCAGGACACGTTTTCCGACAGGACAGCAATGGGACCCTTGCACAGCACCCCGAGACTTGTATGTTCACTTAAATACTGTGTCCTCATATACAATGACTAGCAAGTGTAACTACCGGGATCAACTCTGCAGATACATGGGTGACATAGCGGGCTTCATGGCATAGTAGTTCGTCATGTTATAGTTGGTCACATTATAGTTCTGCATAGAACTGTTCTCAGGGGGCATTGTATGTCCAGCCTGCCCCATAGCCTGCTGGTAACGGAATCCCAGTATATCGTTGACGGAATGCGAGGAGGGCCAGGCCCGCATCATACAGGGAGACACGCAGCTGGACACAGGGGGCTTGTTAAGCGGGAGGCTTGGGGGCTGGGCTGGGATCTGGTGTGGGGCGGGGATCGACGTCATGGCGGGCGCCGGACAGGAGTAGGGGTAGAACTGGTTGTGGTAGATGGGGGCTGCCGGTGCGGGCGCGAGGGGGGTAGATGGTTTACTGTCGTACTGCGAGGCCTGAGGTGTTTGAGAGCCGACTGAACTCCCGGAGCCAATTTTGTTGCGCAGGATCCTACTTATGGAGCTTACGGAAGGCACGTTGTATTTATCGCACACACCGTCAGCCAGAAGCTTGTCGCGTATTTCCCAGGCGAATATACCCGGGTCCCTCTCCTTGTACATCTTGATGTGCTTCACCACGTTGGGTGTGGTCACCCGTGGCTTACTGCCCCCAATAGCACCGGGGAGGATCGACCCAGTCTCATTGTAGCGGGCAAGGATCTTGCTGACACACCCGTGTGAAACCCTGAGTTGGCGGCTGATGTCACAGGGCCGTACCCCAAGCTGAGCCAACTCTACAATACGTAGACGGATTGCGTTGGGAAGGGGTCGGCCGTTCACGAAGACGCCCCCTAGCTGGTTCACCTCGCCGTACGTCTGGTGCTCTGCAACACAAAAGAACGTGCGTCATTACACATGCTACTTACACATTTCCGTAAGTGAGTAAAATAAAAAAGTATGTAATTTTACATTTGCAGTAAAAACTTTTTCTGCATCCCATCTATCCATTTTGCATGGACACATCTGTCTGCATAAGTAAATATACATATGTGTGTAAAGTGACTTATGTTTGAAAATGTATCTATAAACATAAAATTTCACTATGAATTACTTTGTATCGACTCTCTTGTGGTCGACATGGATAGAGACATTATATTAACAAGAAATATTTTAATATCTATCACATGTCATTTCTAAAATGCAAATTGTTTAAATATGGTGAAAAGTGAGAAACCCCGTAAGATACATGTAAATTATTTTATTCAAATATATGTGTTATCAAAGTCCATGTCATGTGTGAAACTAATCATGGTCCCTTTTTCTCATGATGACTTGCATACTAAACGTACTGATACACCCTGATGCTCAATACGCGAATATACATACGCGTAGATTGTGTCCACGTAAAGAGTACAGCTGCATACCAAAAGTTTCTTCAAATACCACTGTATCGTAGTGCAAATATCATTTGATTTGGGGTTCATTTTTCAAGTCAATAAATTAACTTCCACAACAGTGACAACGAATCACCTACTGTCCATGTTTAAAGAGCCACTCCGTGAGTTGTGCATGGAGCTAATATGCCAAACTTAATCATTGGTGTCATTTGATCGCCAAGTATCGACTGTTACCAAAAAGACACATTTTAAAGCTTGTTAGTTTTTTACAGTGACAATATGAAGGCAGAACGTCGCAATTATGATCGAAAACCGGACAGTGGCGCGCGTCAAATAGTCAAACGTAACTTTGGAGACTTATCTAAAATAGCCAGGAGGGCAGTTAGGAGTTGATAGAGTTTGTTAGGTTATATAACTAGTATCCATGTGTATTGGACGTGATATCTACAACTCTGTGCATTTATAAGGCTGTTTTTAGATTTTCATGGAAAACCAGTATTTGTCATAAATATGTCTTTTGGACATGAAAAGTTAAGATGTTTTGATTTTATATCACCACATGTGACATTTCGGTTCGTATCAAAAGTAAATAATATGTTATGAAAATCAAGGAGTGGCTCTTTAATATAGCCATTCCTTAACTAGTTTGGGATCGTCTAGTCTTTTTTGCACAAATTTTGGCATGATGAAATAGACAGAAGGGATAATATTTTCGAAATTCCTATTTATATAAATTTCGATTAGAATATTACAGTTCCAATCTCTGAGAAAAAAATCAACACAATAATAATGACGTTTTGCATAGGGATAAACATGTCGATGACTTAAGTTTAGAGCTATTTTTTGACTTTTGACTTCTGGTCACTTAAATAACCTGCCAAAACTGCTATAGTTAAATGTTTGGTATGATATAAGATTATGTTAAAATACAATGAATCTTCACTTCTGTACTGAAAATTCAACATTATCAGTTATCAACATTTAACATTATCAGAAAATCTACTTCGACAAGAAAATCAACAGTAGGCACGGAGATGTAACGGGCGAGGAAATCTACTTCAGCAATAGAATCAACAGTAGGCACGGAGTTATTTAGTTCTCTTTGTGAAAACAAAACATTCGACAAAAATATTCGTATAACATTATATCCATCAGTTAACAATTTCTGGAATTTTCTGCAGAAAACGACAATACAAATACTCTTCAAATTTATGATTTTAGCTATTTTTATAAATTTAAGAAGTTATCTTTATTTTAATAAAATTTAAAACCCTAACAAAATTTTGAATATTTTCAAAAACTAAATCTTTTGTAGACCAAAATTTTGTTAGTAACTAAATTTGATTTATTCTGTTTAATAATTTTTTCCCCAACAAAATCTATTAATCCTGTTATTGATATTCTTTTTATTATTATCAATTACAAACCCGGTATCGCTACATTAGGCTTTAGAACAAAGAGTAAACAATTATTTGTGGGTAAAGATATATATAAACTAATATATTTGGTAGACACAAGAACACATCATATACTAAATACCAATCTCAATTCGCTGTAGTTTCTTATGTCTCATAGATGAATTAAGTTTATGTAAAACAGGAATATTTTCACCCGCGCATTTTCATCGGCCAAGTGTTGGCAGTCGACCAGCACGAACTGGCGTGTGATGCATCGGACCTGGACTCTTCCCCTATCATCTGTCACACCATGCATTCCTCTCTTTAATCTATACCTCTGAATTCAAACACTTTAATTCTAAGCATTATATACTAAACCGTTATTCATGTTCCCTTTCTTTTCTCTTTTGGAAATAACCGTTTATATAAAACCCATTGTGATTTTAAAGTTTTTTATGTATTATATATTTTGGAAACTGAACTATCTACTACCAAAAAATCACATTTACTGTGTTACACCTAACCATTTCCCATGGTACTGTATGACAGGTAAAACATTCATGGACAAGTTATTTATGACGGTTTATGACTAGCAATAGCAAACTGCAGCCGGCTTCAAACAGACATAATTTGAACCTGCATTGTCTTTAAAACTGCGCTAAAGCAATGAACTAAAGTCGATGTCATATATTCATTAAGTTAAAAAACATCAATGATAAATAAATCATTGTTACCAAAGCTACCATGTATGATTATAGCGATAACATTACAGCATCTTAAACCATACACTTCAAGACAACAAATTACGAGATTCGCTACTGTAATCCATCATTTACAATTGATATTTTAAAAAGGTCGTAAGGAAAAGATGGGGAATATTATAGTCGTAAATATTATATTTCTATTTTAAAGTAATTTTTAAAGAATGATCGGGGGAAATTTTTTAATGACTTTTTCCATAAAACGTAAGTGCAGCACTATTTGATTTTAATACAAACATGACAATATTTAATTTGACAAAACATCAAATTAAAGATAAGTTCAAAAAAAGAGAAAAGATTAATAAGAATTTAAGAATTTATGACACACTATTTTGGCATTAACATTCGAGGGAGTGCATTCTCTTATATATACGTATTTTAAAAAAACCTTGATATTTATCCAAATATATCGGATAAAATAAATTGTGATATTATATTTTTCGGATTAATATATTGTTCAGTATGTCAACGAATGTCATTAATCATTCTTTCCAAATTGACATATATACCTCAATGCGGTTTGTCAAATTCGTGTGTGTTATAAAGTCAAAAATGACATTATTGCATCAAGGCGTTTTGGAAAGAATATATCGTCCTTTTGTATATTCTCATAAGCCTGTAAATTGTGAAAGTATTTGCTGAATACAATAGCTTAATCTGTATGATAAAGGTTAAGTTGAACGACGATGAATGTTTGTTTGACCGTTCAATATGTTTAAACCATGCCTTCAAGTATATACTGAATACGGAAAATTACTCTATAGTTGGTTAGTGTAATAACAAACTAATGGTTATTCGTCCAAACAAAGCAACGCATACTTTTGTATAAACCTTTAAAAAATCGAAAACTGGAGGGCCGCCTACTCACTGCATGTTTTTTCTCGCCACGATGTCGACCTTCCTGCCCGTATTATGGTCAGTCAGCCACCACATTTTTTATTTCACTTTTACTAAAAGTATCTTTCCTTATTATTTGTATAAGAATAATTGCTTATAATTCCTAATTTAAATAAACATTGAGTTATCTTAATTTCTTGTATCATGAAATTACATGCTAGTGAAACTGTTTGACTTCTTTAAATACGAGGTCATATCGCAAGTAAAATACTGTGTATTTAAATCTATCGTTCTCCACATCTCGTACACCCGGACGAGTCGGCGGTCCCGTTTCTACACAGCCATTAGTCTTCATGTTACATTACAAAAAGTTTCAAGCGGCTACCATATCCTTGAAACAATTTGTGTAGTTAAATTGGCTTTGACAGGAATGTAGGGCGGCGTGATGACAATCAGCTGCAGGCCCGGGAGGGAGTCGGGGTTGAGGGGTTTAGGAAGGAGACAGTACGCTACACGACGCATCAACAGTAAACATACATTGAAAACCCTAAACTGTAGTAATCAATGCATCGATGTTCCCAAAATATATGTAAAAACACATAGTCGAGAGGAGGTTGCGTAAGTTAAAAAAGCGAAGAATTTGTTCAGCTCCATTTCTTTATGGTATGAGAGTATCTTAAGCAGTTTCTAAAAATTGTGGATGAATATTGTCAATATGCGTGTGTCCGTTGGTGTAGTGTGTACAGGAAAGTGAGGAATATGGTAAGAACATCGTAAAAATGTCACGCATCGCGTCAAAGCGTATGTTTCTGTATACTTCCAAAAATAAAACACATAAACCATTTAAAATAATATAAGCCACAGCTAAGTTCAGTTTAGACGATTCAAGCTAAAATGATATATATAGGTGGAGACTTATACCCACCCATGGAGGCGCAGAGCGAGCGAGGAGCGCGACAGATGAGCTGTGTAAAGCAATCGATGTGGTTGTGTGGCGGGTCTGACATGAAGCAGTAATTACTCAATACCCTCTCGGCTCGATGTGCCTAGTACATCAGACATGACCAACACTCTCGAGTGGAGGATAAACAAGACAAAAACATCTTGAGATCAGTGAAAGATTGTACTCTAGACGAGACTTCAAAATTAAATGTAGTTTGTCATCATCGAGGCCTTGTCTTGGACTTCCTGGGAAGACAGGACCTGGTGTGTGTGGTTAGTAACGGCTTCATACCGGACGATTGGACGACACTCATTTGGTGTTTTTTATATCGCCCCAAAAACGTATTTCAATTTCATATCCTTTAACTTGAATGCTAGTTATGCTAAATGATACTTGTTACAAACCTTGACCTTCATCCAAATTACTACGAGAGTATTTAAACAACACGACAAGGCGAGGTAAACTCACCTGGGGTAACATGTTTGACGTGTGCTTATCAAGGTATACGTGATAATCGGTTGATTCCCCGTCCCAACCAATTTACATAAAAACAGGTAAAATATAGGCCACATGAGGAGCCACGTACAAAAGTGCACAACCCGTAAGTTTTCCTAACTAAGGCGCTTTCTTAAGAAGATCTTATTAAAACGATGGAAATACAAGCCGTAAACACTTTCCGCTAATGAATTAATTTCGTTTTCAAAAACGAATAATAAAATCTATTCCTATTATAAACTGGATAAGCAATTATGAAATGATGTTAACATAGTTGAGAATTCTTCTAAATACGCTTAAGTATTTAAAATATTTCCAAGGAATATTTCAAGATAATCGTAAGCGAATATTGCATAGTATACATAACGAATTTTTCAAGATAGGCCTCCGTTTTACATGTTTCGAAATATAAATTCCAAAAACTTCACAATTCTTCATACGCATATTTAATATATATGAAGATTTAACGAATATTTCAAAATACGACACTAAAACAAAGAAAACACTTCTAGTAAGAATTTCAAAATATCAGCAGGATATTTTACTTTTAAATTCATGAGTAAAATCACCTTTAATTAACCCGACATAGAAATGAATCGTTATTAATGCTACGCAAATGTGTGTTGAGTTGTCAAGAGAAAGCAAGCGTACAATAGACGAAAGTTTTCCATTACCTATAAACACCTTAACGTTGCAATAGATTTAGAATAATTCATGATAAACCCTCTTCCATATTTCAGTATGTGAAATACTAATAACAATACGTATTTCAAATACAAGTAAGATGCATATCGAGGTTTATTGAGGACCCAAAGCTGATCAGTGTTATCGTCTCTCGCTCTACTTGCAGACGGGAAGTATTCCTGGAGCTCAAAGTTAATCTTAAATCCGCATTCTCTCCGTGCTAAGCTGTCAAAACGCTGAGTTTATGCCTTCTCTCTAGACTGGAGTTTGCTGTTGTGGCAACTAAGCCCCATATGGAAGCGATATATGAGTGTGTTTGTACCTTGGCGAGTCTGTTAGGGTGTGAGGGAGAGCTATACGGCACCACGGGTGGGGATGTCGCACTTACCCCGAGTATGTGTGGGTCAGCAGTCACTTCTCGAGTACCCGCCGTCTAATGGCATATTTAAAACCGGGTGTGTGAACCCGGTACCTGAAATGTTGTCACAGGAGCGTGTGCGCTACCCACTCACTTACCCATAACTGAAGCGCCGTAATCCAGAGAAAGTCCGTTTTGAGAGTGACTGGCGTCCAGTTTGCCGAGTGTCAACAAGTAAGGGAAAGCGAGTAGATGACGGTGACGGCCGTTAATCTCCAACACTGCTCACTGCTTTCATATTGCGCGGCGCCCAGTTGGAGAAACGTTATGCATGACTGTGGCACCACGTCGTGACTTTAACTGTCCCCCTGAGCGCCTGTCGCTTCCATTTTACAAAACCACCCGTTTAATTGAACCCAGAGACGTCTCATTGGTTCCTGGGAGTGCTCTGCCAATCAGCTTGCTGAAAGCCCGCCCGCTGGAGAGTAGATCTGGAGAATGAAGTGAGCTGTGCCAGTGCTGGCTGGCGGAGAGAGCACGTCCCGCCCACATCTCCCTATCAAGCCCCACCTTTCCTTACCGCGTCTCCCTCTCCATGTCGCAATGTTAGGCATCATCAGAAATTATTAGTTTTTACATAATAAAATTTCAAATCTATCTACGTAATTATATCATTCATCATATGTATTTTTCATGAACAAATCGGAGAAACAAGAAACAGTTCATTACAAATAAATCATTTGTTTTCAAACATCGAATAACCCAGTCAAGAAATTGAAATTCAAACCATTTTAAAAAATTCAGTTCTATCATACTGCCCTTCTATCCCTGAAATACATCACGCATCTACAAAAGTATAAAGGATGAAGCATATCATGAGAAAACTAGAACTTTTTTGGGGAGCAGGGAGGGGGGGGGGGGGGGGTGTTGTCGAGGGTAGTATTAGATGTTTGTCCTTGTGCTGGGGCGAGGAGTGCTGGTGACTGCGCTCGGATGCCAGCAATTTGCAGTGCAACGCAGCGTGTAGAGAGGACTCGCCTCACTGACTCCCCCCGCCTGCCTCGTGCTGCACAATCATTGTACAGAGACGTAAGTCCATGCTCCATCAAGACGCATATAAGCCCTATCTGCTAACTTGCCCCTCAAACCAGCAGCTAATGCGAGTGTTTTGACGTATCCATCCTTGTATAATGTTTGTTTCACAGCCTTGAGTTCGATGTAATCTTCACATATATTTAATCTTCATCTTTCTTGCAGATTCTTCCCTCTGTGAACGATTATAGCGCAACAACCTTATTTGAGCGAGTAACGAATATATCAATACGGAACGGAATACATCGATGTTGGTAGATAAGTATATGTGGGACGATATATATGGAAGGCGTACTGAGCCCGTACAAGGTTCGCCCTACACTACAGGAACACCCATAGCAAAGGTAACTCAACTTCAGTTCCTTAGCTAAATACATCCAATGTCACACTGATTGTGCTTAGAAAGAAAGGTAAGTCTGAACATAAAAGGGATAATAGGAAAGTGACTACGGACAAATGGTTTAGCTACATTTTGAGACGCCTTTCCTCTGTTATTACAGTTTAGCTACATTTTTAGACGATATTCCTGTGTTATTTTGGTTTAGCTACAATTTGAGACGTTATTCCGATCTATTATTATGGTTTAGCTACATTTTGAGATGATATTCCTCTGTTATTATGGTTAAGTTCAATGAAATACTCGTTTCTGAATGGTTAAATTCTCTGTTTTAGAAGCATGACCATAACACGATCCCATTTAAGGAACTAGAACTACAAGAACAAAAACTAGAAAAATAGTAGCCCGCTGAGAATTATACATGTATATGAGAGTTGCGGTAGAAATAGTAACATTCATGAAACTGGTTTCAAACAGTGCTCACACCTTCGATTCACATTTAATTGTTGCGGTGATAGATAAAGTGAAAGACGTTTTTTTATTCATAGATAAACAACATTTTAAATTTGTACTGGCAATGTTCATTTATTAACAATATTAACGCCGTTAACAATGAGCTATTAAAGGTTATTATGGAATAATTTAGATAGTTCTAGAAGAGTGGTATAAAAGGTGTTCTTTCAGGTTTTTATAAACGAAAATGGTCCTGCCAAGGCATACAATTTGAAAATTGTTCACAAAAGTAGATGGTACGAACGCTGATCTAAAAAGGGGATGAAAATAGCTCCAAAAACTGACTTTTGAAAAGTATATATCTGTAAATGGTTCAACAATAATATTGAATAAAAAATGATTCTATGACAGTGTTGTTTTGAGTATCCTTATTTAGAATGGTTCTTGAAGAAATTGAGTATAGAAAGGTTGAACACGAGTTTCGAAAAATAAAAATGGTTCTATGTTATTTACGGCAATGATTTATGTACATTTATTTAGGAAAATGCTGTTTAAATTTTCATTTCTAAAGACAACTTATGTTACTTATATTACACTGTAACCTCACTCTAATAAAAAAAAATGCTATTGCTAAGTTGTATGTTTTATCGCTATCAGGGTTAACTTGTGGTTAAATATTTCTTGCGTCCCGTTTTTCATCGATATCGGCAATCTTTCGCCGATTTTTCAAAACAGTTTTGAAATAAGGCAAATTAGAAAGTACCAAAAATTAACAGTTCGTTGAATGCTTGTTAGACTCCTGAATTTTAATGCTTCATTTATGGATATTGTAAGACTTAGTATAAAGTGATTTGCCGACAATTGGACTAGAAAGAATATAACCATCTACGCATACAGCTTACGGTATACAAGAAACAGTCGCAATGTTGGTTTGGACAGAACACAAATCAAATAAAACATCATCAAATTTTATAAAGAATATTGCAAAAATAAATCCAAAAAAAAAGAAGAATATCTTGGGTTACCATCTATTTAAAAGCCGCCTTCGAAATTCCAGTGCAACATACACAGTCGTTCGAAGACGCCGAAAAACAAAAGTGCACGAACCATAAAAGTGAATGAGTATGATTTATTAATTTTTTATGTGGTTTAAATGAAAGCCATAATACCATTTGACCTGACTTAGTTCAAATCGCCTTTCTAAGGATGCATCTTTACCTCTAAAATGCCAAGATGATTATGTTTTCTTGTTTTCAATTGCAACATATCAATTAAGAAGTTAAGTTAAGAAGTCGAAATCCTACGTCTCACTTACATGTCAATAAGTGAAGTGGCCTACTAAGTTTGAGTCATTGGCGCGCGCCATTATCCAGTTTTCGATCACGAATCCCGATTTTAATCTGTTTTCACGGTGCTGAACTGATAAGCACTGAGATGTTTATTTTCAGAAACAATCACTACTTCTCGATCAAATGACATCCTTTTTAGATGCCGACATATTTGACCCCAACAACATACTCTGGACTTCTGACATGTATTTCGTGCCTAGCGTCTACTAAAATTGAATTCTCCTGCCGATTTTGGTATTTTGCTAATGCGAAAACACGGATCGTCGCTATTTGATGTTTAATGTATTTGTATTTCATGATGTATCAAGTTATTGTGATGTGACTTCTTCGGTAAATGTGTAGGTTTCGCTGCTATTCGTTGTCATTCGATTTTTATTTGGTTAGTTTGATGTTTGACACGCGAGCAATTTGTGTAAAAACGTACACCTGCAACATTCTCATTGGAATAAGATCTAATATTGCTGCACTACGTTACGCAGATTATAGATCTCAAAACACATCGGCTTCACCTTTCACTCCAATCTAACCTCTTCATCTCATTGGCCTGACGCTGCGAACTTCAAGCAATCAAAATACGCGTCTCTAGATGGCCATAAATTGAGCTACTAGTGTTTTCAAAATATAAAAATGAAACACATATAATCTTTCCCTTTAATAAAGAACAATTTGAAGTAATTTGCTTATGCCCTTTTGATCAATGTTAAAGGACTAAATCACTTATGATATAATAATAAATACGTTTATAAATATAACATAAACTTATAATATCACAGTCTTTGACAAAACGAGGGTCAATTTAATTGGCATATGTACTTCGAATATGACTAATATGAAATTTAAATTTTTTTTATCCGTATTCTGTCTGTTTTGCTGTTCATCTGTTATCAACACGTTTATTTTTTTCTTTACACGAATTAAAATAGTAATCAACGAGTATTACAAATTAAAAAACGGAAAGGTTATTCAACGTATCTGTTTCCAGAAACAGCAATTTTGATTAGTGACGTCCACTGAACCTTTAGCAGAGTGTGCAGAGTTATAGCTTTACATAAGATAACTCCTTAGGTTGCGATTTGACCTTTTTCTACCAACAAATCGAACCAGGGTAAATCTAAAGCAACGCACAATAACTAGTTTGGAGATGCGGTTAGCTTGTTAGTTAGATAACAGTCGGAAATTTAAGTTTTCCGAGTGGGGAATATCATTGTAGTACAATCGAGATCTCGTCTCTTAAAATTGTTGAGATAAAATTGTCGTCGCTGGGGGTTAGTTTCTCATTGGATAAACAAGTTGGTGTTCCTACCGCAAAAAGAGTATCAACACAGAGGAGTTACTCGTACATATGTGTATATATAATAAATTCTATGGATCTATTCTTGGTTTATGGAAGGAAATTAGTTAAGTACATTGTTGTTAAAGCTTTCAACAGCTCATCTCTTCCCTCAGAGATTTTGTTTCGAATTTGAAATTGAAGTTCACCAATACAAGAATATTATGCACATATTATTATCGCAAATGCCAATGATAATCATCGATTAAGGTTAACACATTTAACCCGAATGAATAATGATGAGCACAATCAACAGTCAATCATTGTTCAGATAAAATTTATTTCATTTTACCTATAAGTGGTACAAATGCACCATCCATACGTATTGTCACGATATTTGGGACGACCGCGACACTGAAAGTCCTTGTATGTAATAAGATATTAATTAAAAGCTACTGCTTATAGGAACAACTCGAATCAAAGACATCATGTCGATGTACTTGATGTTTACCTGACGAGCTCATCGCTAGTAACCAGTTACGACCAGTTGAGTAAGTTTTTAATGATGGACTCCGTTTACCTTACAATGAGTTCCGTTGCAGAAACGTTTGGCTCCTATTTAGAGGTAATACGTTCAGTTTTGGGAGGTTCGTTTTGCTTATTTATGTTTATTTTAGTGCATGAATGGTAAAACTTTGAACACGGCTATCTATGAGAAATCGAGATGAACAAAATTGTATATTGATCAAGGGATCGTTGCAAAAAAATGGTTAACCTTAGTGCCAATTATTTAACATTGCACTAATGCTACCTTAGTGATTTAAGGTTACTTGCAACGGGACTCAGCGAGTTACGATAAGGTTACTACTGAAATGTGTCTGTGTTTTAGTTAAGAACGTATATAGAAGTCCTTGGTCAGAGTTTATTTTTCTAAGCTGCTGCAAAATTTCAAATCATTTAATCAAAACTAAGGGAATGACAATATTTTCACTTACAATGGATGAGCACGTGCGTTTCTTCTAAAGTAGCATAAGAATGTTAGGAATAATTTTTATAGGAAAACACACATATCTGGTGAAAAGGGTTGCACATCGCATTTTAACGTTAAATAGGTAATACGTACTCTCTGGAGAATATTGAAGCAAGATATTCGACTGAACTATCCAGGATGAATGACATTACTGAACAGACAGAATTTGATGGTTTATACAAAAGCTCAAGATCAAATGTTTATTTCTTTTCCAGATACAGAAACACATGCAGACATTGAACTTTTCTTACACATACACGAGCATGTAAGTGTTGCAGTACCGCCACCCAAACAGTCTCTCTTCATTATCACTGTGCTTGCTGAATACACGTGACACGATCCCAAGCACGCATTCAACAGCAAGACATGCACGCTCAGCCACTAGCTGGTCATTTTACAAGTGCTTCCAGTCAAGACCAGCCTCCAGTAAAGGAATATTTGGCCTTCAGCATGGATCTGCATAACTCGTCGGTGGAAGACAGCCTGCCTCTGCCATAAGCCTACCTCAAATTCATGTAAAACTTCATTTCAGCTCATTTCTGTCCCCCTACATATAAGATGTTAATCGTTTTATTAGTTGTAACTCGTTATTTATTGTCTAAGATATTATCTAAGCTTTGACGGTTGACAAGTAAGAGAAAGCAAGACTACGAACACTTACCAGGGATTGTAAAGCCTGGACGTGGAGACATTGTACCTCCTCCAAGTGTCATGGTTTCTCTTAACAAAACCCGACAGAGGTTACACGACCCAACGCAGAGGCATTTAAAGTGGGGCTCCCGGGTAAAATCACCTTATTTAACCAAGCCAAATTGTACACTTATGTGCATGTTTTCATAATATATCCTTCTTGAATTGATTTTATGTCAGGTTTTAACAAGTTTAGATAACTTGATTATGTAAATAACTTCGATTGAAAAAAGGATAATAAATTGCCTTCCCGATCGTGTTGTTCCGTGAAATCAACCGGATGTGACGTCAACTGTGGAAAACACACGTGACGTAGCCACCATAACAAATGTAAACAACACCACATTTCATAATTAGGTGATCGTGTTCTCGTAGCTATTGAAAACTCAGAACGTTTTAGGGTGATGTTTTTTTTAATATAAGTGCTGTACCAAAATTAAGAAAAAAGGAAAAAGCCTTTTGATGACTTTTATACATTATTATGGAAACAATTCGCATGATAAATTCACAGTCTCAAACCACTGCTTTACACTGTGTCTACACGGGTAATGCACCCAATTAAAAACACCGGTGAGTGACTCCTTGTTATACTTTTCCTTAAAAATAAATTCTTCGTCAGTTTACTGTCGAATGTATCAACATCACTTCGTTTTTCAGCCTCAATGAAAGAGCTGATTAGTCAACGAGAGTCTCACGAACGCAGCTCTCGTCATTCGCCGAGTTTTGTTTATATTTTGCTGCCGTGACTTTCGAAAGGCGGCCTCAATCTACATCAGTACAAGTGTATGAAAAAAACATTTGAACAATCGGTGAAGTTAAATTTGTTGTACTGGGGATTTTGAGTAAATTACAAAATCATATCTATGATATGAACAAAGATAAGTTGTTGTTGATTTTAGAATTTTCTAAAAAAAATTACCAGATGACACCATTTACATTTTAGTCTTTCAACTCTAAATTTCAAAATGATATATACTTTAATTATTTCAACATTTTTTTGTAAATGAACTATAGATACAAAGCAAAATAAAGTGAATCAAATAAATTGTATTTTTATTTAAACAGAAGGGATTTATAAAATTTAATTTATGCAATTAGATTCAATATCAAATATTGCTTAAATTATTCTCCCTAATCAGGAAATTAAATATAATTTTTTGCAAAGCTTGGAAATTATGTAAAGCCCAATTATTCTGTGTGCCAAACTTGACTTTCAAAATCATCTCAATGCATTTCCTCCCCTAAATTTCGAATAACATAACATTAAGACTGACATACAAAAATATATGGTTTATTCTATTTTTGTAATATCACATGCATTTATAATCTATATTTTATTAAATTGTCAAAATAGTATTCACTTGAGCAATATTTTAATGCTGTGACAGAATGGTGACAGTTTGATATTTGGGGTGGAGTGTCTGGAAACAAAAAGGCTTTTTTGTACACAGATCTAGAAGATGTCTTTAGATGACTGAACAAAAATTGTAATTTTTTTTATTGAATATGCAATGTCATTAGTTAAATATCTTGGTTATTGACATCAATGCATGAATTTATTCAGCATTCATAGCAGTTTATTTTATTGTGTAAGGCAATGCTTAGTTAAAGTTAATATTTAGAAGAAAAATAGCAATTAAAGCAAACAAGGGAATTTTGTGTGCTGTTAATATGCAAGTAAATTACATCACAAACAAAACACTGTGCTTGAGCATTCTTCTTTATTATTTGTAAACTTTATATAATAATTTATCTATTTTTGTTGCAACACCAAAAAAGAAAGAAAATTTAATTGCACCAATTTTTGAACTTTACTTCGCTGTAGTTCTGTTGTCAATACATTGTTTGTAATATCATATATTTTGATAGGATATAAAAAGATTAAAATAAGTCTAATTCTTAGTGAATAGGTGAAGGGCGATTGATCAGCTTATTTCCAATTCCAACAAAGGTAATATGAAAAATGGACGAAAGAATGAATGAAGGTTCAGAATATTTGATAATTTTTGTGTTTGGGCAGAAAAAAATAAAGACTTGTCATGGATTTTAAAACATGGAAAGCTTACAATAAAAATTCCATATCGAACATCGGCCGTGCACAAATAAATCATTTAACGAAATCAGCAAATAATTGAAAAAATTTGCCAGATTCAAACACCACAAGTTATTATGATTTTACTATGCATTCGTAAAATGTTATCATAATTTTCAATTTTATAATAAATAAAAAGTATGCAGCTGGTAATTTCATTTTGAATCTGTCCACGATACATTGAATTATTTCACACTCGTGTATTTTGGTGCGTTGTACGTACTTGCAAGTTGACTTACGTAACGAGCGGCATTTCGCCATTTTAAACGACAAAAAAACAGTTGTCTAAATCATCATTGTCCTTACATTGGCAAGGGCATTTGTAAAAATACGTACGTTACCCGATGTCTTTTCAACCGAAATTAGTACTGTTTTGACATTCGAGTTCAACATATGAAGAGACTCACTTCCGGGTTATGTAATGGACATTTATTCAACTTAATCGTCATTTTTATTTTATTTCCTTTTAAATTTTGCGTCAGAAGTTCATAAGGAGATATCTTGCCAATTTTTATATGAATTGGTCGACTGGTATGGCTGCTACAATCCGCGCTATTTCATTGTCAGACAGTGTAAAGATACGACAAAGGCCATCTGTTTTCCACAGGTGACGTCACACATTCCATAGGACGAAATCGAGGTTTTCCCGGTGTTTATCGTAAAGTAAGATGGCCGACACGTCAAAACAGCGACGTAAACGCTAGAGTTTTCAACTTCTTTCACGATTTTCTAAAAACATCCTTCATCCGAATAGCTAAGGTATTTGTGATATTGATGACTTTTAACTAATGAATGTGTTTTTCACGTCTATTAGATGTACATGTGAAGCAAAGTGTATATAGACGGACAATTTTGGAGCAAAATCACCCGGGAGTTGCACTTTAAGCATACTCTTTGTTACAAACTGGTCCTTGAAACTAGTTGCCTAGTCTTCCTTTATGAAAAAATTAATATTTGACACTTTGCTCGATGTTATTGATAATAAAGCTGACTCGTACTCATTAAACAAATTGAAGCATTGAGATATCTATTAATGTGGAGCAGCGTCAGCTGACTGCAGCTCTAATCCTCTTACCATCACAAGAGATCCACAATAGAGGAGAGCGAGATGGACTACATGAGAAAAGTAACATTTAGTAGTAACCCAATGTATCGATAAATCGTGATATATTATTTCAATATTTGCATATATTTCTAACTATTTTACCCATAATAGTTTTGACGTTTTAATGAGATGGCTATCTATGAATAGTTAACTTTCTGAATCTTCGGTTTGCGGAATTAAAAGAAATATATCAGCGCTTTGTGTGTTTGAGATTGAGCGATATTTCTAATAATGAAAAATGCTTTGTAGAGAGATTTATATTTTTTAAATAAACTTAACATCATTTTTCCCTTTGTTATATAATTAATTTGTTAATCGTCCATTCCTTTACCTTTCTGTAAAGAAATTGGGAAAAACCTGATTTCATAAATGTTCATTAGTGGTGAGTGTTTGTCTGGTGCTTACTACTTAGCAAATGGATGATGAGTTATGTATAATGTATAAATATCAAATCCAGTTTTTCATCTTAAAAACCCTAACATCACTCATGTTTTAGTTCAGAAGCCAAACTACACGTCCCAAATACATGAATACTAGTTACATCACCCATTAAACACTTTCAACTCCAATCTGTGCACCTATCTGTTTTGATAATTTTCCTAAATTCTGTAATTGAAGCTGACAAGAAATGGTATATTGTCCTGTTTTTGATCAAAATCGCGTTTTTTAACCCTTTTTGACAATTTAATACTAAAAAGAATGTTTATTAATTAAGATTCTTCAGGAAAACGTCAGTACTTCTTAACTAAATAATTGATAACGACATATTTTTCACCGACAACCTACGTAGTGTCTCTTTAAAAATTGTTGAGCTGCTGCCAAGATAAGGTGGACACTGTGGCTAAGCAGTGCTGGTTTAAATTCGAATAGAGTCGACCTTGAAGAAAAGCAGGTTTCTCCGAACTTGTTCTTAGAAGAAATGGAGGTTGACAAAACAAAGGTTTTCCTTGAACATACCCCTAGAAGAAATGCAGGTTTACAATCAAAGGTTTTCCTTGAACATACCCCTAAAAGAAATGCAGGTTTACAATCAAAGGTTTTCCTTGAACATACCTCTAGAAGAAATACAGGTTTACAAACAAAGGTTTTCCTTGAACATACCCCAAGAAGAAATACAGGTTTACAAAAATTGTTTTCCCAAGCAAGCAACCATGTTAAAAAGGAGTCGTTCTTCTGTCCAGTCCTATTGCTATAACTCTTTGTGTTATCACCATTAAACAGAAGAATCCTAGTGATATATTTTATTGGCGCTTCAGTTATTGCTATTAGGCTATGGACACTATAATCGATTAGTCGTTCATCAACGGTTTGTTTATAACAGAAAATGCTGGAAGAAAGAATATTTCTAAATTATAGTCATCTTTTTAAACAAAACCTTTTTAAAAACTAAATCGTGGTCTCATCAACAATTAATTTCTTAATTATTCAAAAAAATAATTTTAATCAAATTCATTTTTAAGAACTCAATTAAGCATCCCTATTTTGTAAACTGAAATGGGGTGCTTTGGGAATGTTGTGATAAATTCAATGAAATTGACCACTCAAACATTGCAATTATCTATTTATTGACTACTTTATTGAGAATAAAAAATATGAATATTTTCTATACCAACTTTACATTCATACTCCAAAACATCGTTTGTCATGCATGATAAGAGGCTAGTCGTACATTAATCTTTCAGTCTTGTTTTCAACAATTTTGCCTTCAATTTTAAAATCTGTTCATAAATTTGAGAATCTTTGAGATCAGTTTGTAAATGAATCACTTCATGAAAGTAGTGGTTGTTTCTGGAAATTAACATTACCATTAATATCTGTCAATTAGCATAGTCAAAATAAGCAGGAAAATAGTCAAGATTTATTTGCGCGCACCAGACAATGGTGCGCGCAAATGACTCAAACGTAATTTCAGAAAGTTATTTGTAGCAGACACAACAAGAAATATAAGATGATATTGCTTAGTAATCCATTTAACTCCTATAAATGGACCTGTAAATGACACGCTGAATTTCAATTTCTTAACATTTATATGGTCGTTTTTAATTCAAAATAAAAAACAAGAAAATTTTGACATTTAAGTGATAAAAATTCAACTTTAGTTAGACGATTTGAACTTAACTCAGGTCATGTTGTATTTTGGCACTATTTAAGCCAGATGCAAAATTCATGAAACATACGCTGCGTCACTTTACTTCACTGGCCGATATAGTTCATTGGGCAATTTTATTGAATTTGACAGATTCATAATTTTGAAGGTTCACACTGCTTTAATAGGTGACTTATTAATTACTATATTGTCTAAGGTGGCCCTTAGGGGGCATATAGACTTTATTCATCAGCTTATTGAATTACTCTTCATCAAACAAATGGAAAAAAAGCATAGAAACCTCACAAAACTGTCTTGAAAACACGAAAAAATGAAACACGTTAAACTTAAAATGAAACACGAAAAACTCAATGTAAAACACGAATAACTCAAAAGGAAACACAAGAAACTCAAACTGAAAAATGAAGAACTGCCTCTTGAAATCGAAAACAAACCCTCATGCTCTGCCAAAAGGGACATAACCACATGCTTTACATGCCTTCTTTCCAAGTGTTTATTTTATGACATTGAATTTGGGGAAAAAACATAAACGAAAACGTAAACTATTTGAGGTGCAAACGCTTTCCACCGTTTGAAAACCCTTTTCACCGCGGCACAAAACCTTTTCACCTAGGTTGAAACCGTTTCAATCTCGTTGCAAACCCTTCTCACCTCAGTGATAACCACGGCTTTTGATGTGATATATATGCGATTTTGGTGAGATATGAGCTCTATCCAATCCGATTGTTTTGACAAAATTTGTAAGTTATTTGATGTATATTTCATAACGCAAATAGCTTAAGATCGTACCCTTTGGCTTTATTTGTCTTGCTTGGTCGTGATGATATTATAAAGTAATTGTTAAAATAAAGAAGACCTATGTGACTTTGCATAATTAGTGCCAGTTAGTGTCTAACCCGCGCTGTCGCTCGGGTGATACAAAAATTCAGCCTCATTTGGTAACAATCACATGACACACTTCCTTGTCGATAGCCTGCAATGCACTTGTAACACAGGCATTGTAAGAACTGTTTTATCCTGACCTGAACCAGTATGGAGACTATCACTTCCTTTAGAGAGGACCATATTCCAGTTTTATAACTATAGAACGGAAGTAGCATTTGGCAAACAATATAAGGAATAAAGAACGTTTCAGTTTATCAGGGAAGTTTTACAATGTAAATAGATATTTTGTGATTTGGTAGTAAACGAGAAAAGAGGATTTGACACCAATAACGAACACAATAATAAAAAATAAATAAATAAATTGAATTCAGGGAAGGTAGATTAGTAGTCTGTTTTTAAAGAGTTAATAAAAGGCTAGAAGGGTTCATAATTTCGAAAGAAAATAGTTGAGTTTCAGTCCACAGGGGCGTGTATCGCTTCTTTTATATAGTAGTAGGGTAGGGTCTATGGGTATATATGTCTTTCTAAAGCTATTTCTAAGCGATACACGCCCCTGTGGCTTTGCCCTAACACACGTTTTCCCCAAAACATCTTTGGCTAGTACATTATTAAAGGGGGATTACTGCAAAATATGGTTTAAACAATTGTTTATTCGAGAAAGATCCTGCTTCGGTTCTTATATTTTATGAATAAGAATAATGACAATCTTATAGATGAACAACTTCTATATTCTGTATGGGCGATATTTTGACATAGATACTAATAATGTCGTTGTCAAGCAAGTGATGTATACGAGACTTGTATGTTTATACAATAGAAAGAGATAAGGAAAAACTGAGTTGTTTCCTCACCCATAAAATTGTCATTTTACTTCATCACTCCAACTTCTGAAATGCCATCCAAGATGAGATTTATGAATACATTAAAAAATAGGGTCGTCAATGTTAGATATTACAAATTGTGTATTTACAGACATTTGTGCTGTGTGACAAATGTTATGTTATTTATCAATAGTCAAGTCAAGTCAAAGAGTATATAAGGCCCACTTACAAAAGTACGTATAGTAGTTAGCATAATACAGATAATATACAATTCAAATGTTTGATAAAACAAATAGTTGAAATATATCGTTTTAGTTACTAGGAAAAATTTCACTTTTTAACAGTTCATCTCTCAGTCTTACACTATGCTTGATAAATAACGATAAATGAAGAATAACATTTTCGTTTTGAGAAGACATTAAGGATTTAAAGGCAACATTAGGTGATCTTGATAAAAACTGTTCGGGAATGTACTTTCTTTTGAGAACGGAATAAGATGGACAAACGAGCATACAGTGTATTTCATTTTCAAAGGCTAATTTACATTGAGGACAAATTCTTCTAATCTTTTCGATACACATTTTCTTCCTTCATTTATCATTAATTCTAACAAACCAAGTCTAAATCTGATGAAAATATTTCTTATGTCTTTGGAATATAAAATTGACAAATATTTTTCTGGTTGAAGTAAACTATAACAATAACACCGTGAGCTATTATAAAGGGTAGAATGCCAATCTTGAAGAAACATATTAATAGCTTGGTTTTTAAAACCATATATATAAAGAGGTCAATATTTCCGATAGTTTGGTTCATCTAAATAAAACCAAAACCGTGGGAAAACAGAAGGTTTCTTATATGGGATGCCTATATAGACTGTCATTTTGATAGTTTCATGGATAAATAATATTTAATTCTTTCCGTTTCAAACGGTGCATAATAATAACATTCCTGTAAATATTTAAAAGCTGCAATTGAAATGGTGTAATGCGAAAACAGAATCAAACAATATACCACAGAAAAGATTTCATAAAGTCTTTTTCTTGTTTTTTAATCTTTCAAAAATATCGTTCTCATAAAAGTAATTCCGTCCGTGATTTAACTGAAAATGGTGTTTGATAGACCACGGTTAACAATAAAGGAGTAATGCATGGTCTAAAAATAATAAACTCACGTGGTTACACCCCTGGCCGCTCCACCCAACATAACCTTGCTCGCCTCAAGCAAGAAATTAAAACCGGGCAATTGCACAAACACTACACTCTAGAAATCTTCCTGGATACCTCTAAAAATTTCGATATGGTATGGCATTATGGCTTAATCAATAAATTACTAAAAAGGCCTCTCCGGAAACACAATTAATTACATCCAGGACTTCCTACATAATAGGCAATTAAATGTCGGGGTAGACAACCAATTTTCGTGAAATATCGAAAACAGTACCCCACAACGCAGCATTTTAAGTCCGCCACTTTTCAATATCTGGGTTGATGACCTCTTCGGGGGAATCTCCAAAATAGTTAGTACTTTCAGTACGACGGGGCCCTCTCGGTCAGTTGTGATAACCTCCGAACATTCACTTAACTACTCCAATCCGCACTAAATAAAGTTGCTAAATGGGCTGACAAACGGATATTTAATCTAAATGCGGAAAAACCACTGAAGTGAATTAAACTTTAAAAAATCTATCTCCCCCAACCTATACTATAACTAACAAAATCAACTTCCAAAAAAAGAGAAATTTTCTAGGGCTAATCTTTGACGAACATTTCTCCTGGGATGCACACTTCAAATGTCTAGCAAGAAGGTATCCTGCGTGATATCTCCGGCACAGACTGGGGAGCTAACAAACAAACCCTTATTCAACTATACATATCCCTAATTAGGTTTAAACTAGACAATTGCGCTCCTAAATGTAATAATCTCATTACATCACTAAATGAAAACTTAAAATCTATCCAATACCAACCCCTCTAAACCTCATTGGAAGCTCTACAAGTCCTAACTTGTGAAATTTAGCTGAAGATAAATTTAGCTGATTCAATTATAAATAATTTGTCAAATCTACCGTTAAGATTTTCAGGGTGTTTATCAATCCAGTATTCGAGTGCTTCTATACAAAATTCATTGGGGATATTGCTGTAAAGGGATGTAACATCAAAGCTTACCAACTGTGTATCATCCGGCGTATGATCCGGAATGTAATTGAGAAAGTCCAAATCGTCTCGAACATAACTTTTGATATTTTGTAGGAAGGGCTGGAGAATTATATCAATGAAATTGCTTAATCTATGTGTCGGACAGGCTGGTCCAGCTACTAGTGGTCCAAACTTTGAATCAACAGGTCTGAGGATTTGAACATATTCTGAGTTTTGAAGTTGAATTTTGTGTTTTTATAATTTCAGACTGATGGATGTTAGGAAGACCATATAAATTACTTGTTTTGAACTCAAAGTTTCAAATGCAATTATTACATGATTGGCAACGAATGACTGATTAACCAATTACACATTCACATGCATGAATGTATGAATTTATTGTTTTGTTCCTTTATAAATATGTGTATACTTTCATTTGTCAAACATTCTCGAAAAGACCGATACACTAGTCGAAATGAATTCATCGTATTGTATTAAAGAAGATTGATCCAGTCAGAACCATCCGATGTTTACTCTTTCTTATATATATATATATATATATATATATATATATATGAAAAGTTGAATTGGTTCAAACGCAAGGTCACATATAGATTAAATATAACATACTTCACATAGTCGATATTCTTCAAACGACTATGTGAAGTATGTTATATTTAATCTATATATATATATATATATATATATATATATATATATATAATGTATAAGTTACCCTGATGATCACTATGTTGTGAAACCGGTTGGTAATGAACTTATATGAAGACCAATCTTCAGTTTGTTATTTTTAAAGAATATATATATATATATATATATATATATATATATATATATATACCTGCTTTATCAGGCCGTTTAATGCAGTAACTGACACTAAGTACATTATACTATGACGTTACACAGGAACTTGACGTCATAATGAACTTGACAACAAATTGTATTGTAAGCAACATTTTGTTTTGCCATTTAATTTTGGCGCATATTTACGAATGAAATATGATTCTTTCAAAAGTAAATCATTATCCTTGTTATAATTGAGTTTATATATCGGACTCTGTTACCTCTGTAAAATACCCTGATGACCTTCCATTTAGACCCATTGTCGGAGGACCTGAAAGTCATACTCAAAGACTAAGTAATTTCATAGATATTATCCTCAAACCTCTATGTACGCATGTTAAAAGTTATATAAGAGATGATATTGATTTTTATGTAAGCTCCCACACCAGGTACCAGAGGGATCCAAATTGGTAAGTTTTGATGTGGTCAATCTATATAGTAATATAGATACAGAGCTCGGACTAAAAGCTGTCAAAAATTGGCTTGATAAATCTGGCCATGAAATACCATATAGATTTTCAAATGATTTAATCATTGAAGCTTTAAGTCTAGTTATTGAAAATAATGTGTTTTATTTTGATGGATGTTTTTACTCTCAAAATAAAGGGGTAGCAATGGGCACAAAAGTGGCGCCAACTTATGCAACTTTAGTACTTGGCTATTTGGAAAGTTTATTCTACTCTAAAGTTGGGAAGGTTGTGTGTGTGTGTGTGTGTGTGTGTGTGTGTGTGTGCATATTTACACACTGACCCAGAGTAATTTCGGTGATGTTTGTCTAGAAGTTTTGGCATGTAGGCGAGTTTGGAAATAATCCGGAGAATATGATAAAATAGTTTTTTTGAGCGCGGTCCCTGTGGCCAATATTAGGGGTCAAGGGTTACCGCATAAATAATTTTCCCGTTCAGCTAAGGAGTCTGAACACGAGATTTCAACTTTCTAGGCCCTTTCTTTTCGAAAATAGAGAGGAAATTTATAGGGTATGGCCTCTGTGGCCCTGTCACTAAATCTACAAGTTAGAATCCTAATCAGCTAAGGAGCCTGTTCCCAAGGTTTCAGCTTCAAGAGAAACAAATGAAAAATAATAACCACAAAAAGTATTTCTCATAAATAAACTTACCTCTGCATAGGTCCATCGATGTCAAGAGCTGAGACAAGTCAAAAAAAAATATTGATAGTGGTATGCGTGTTGTGTTATTCTTCCCCAAATTATCTCGCATTGCAAATAAATTTGGCGCCATTTTCTTCATTCAAATCTCGTGAACCACCTGGTCCGGTTTGGGAGAAGAGTGGGAGTAAACATTACAATTCGTTATAAGTTTACTTATAATTACAAATAATATTTGTGATTATTGACAATTATTGTGTAAACACCACCTCTTGATTGTTGCCCAAATCCAAAGTAAGGATGGCAGGAAAACCCAGGTAAAGAGAAAGCGGGAGAGAGGTCAAATCAGTAGAATTTCTTCTTTAAGATGTTCTACAATACAAGTTGAGCATCTGTGAAATCCATGAGATTCCCTATAGAGACCTAAACTATTATCCTCTTGATACTAAATAATCGTAATAGCTGTAATATAAGGATATTTGCTATTTCATATGGGGAATATTCGTTGACAACTGCCATTTTACTCTAAATTGTTTAAAATTGAATGCGTAATATAACCTTCCGCCAAAATTGACCGAATTTAAACCTACACCAGGTTATTTTCAAGGTGACCATGGCAGTTTGACCTTTTCAATCTCTGGTTAGCACGATATCACATGAACCATTGCACTCAAAGTCTTCAAATTTGGTGACAGCCTTTATTGAAATATGTGGCATCGTGTTGTGTTATTCTTCCCCGAGGTATCTACCTTTGCCAGTAAATTTGGCACCATTTTCTTTATCAATTCTCTGTTCACCGATCTTTCACGGCAGACTTCATTTGAGAGAGGAAAAAATTGTGTTTTGTTTAATGGATTACGCTGTGTGTATTTGGGAATGAATAGGAACTGTGGTGAGATCTTTTCTGACATTTACTGTGTGTATTATTTGTGATTTGACTGTAATTTTGACTATCAACTTTGCCTCTTCCCTTTGATTTTCTTCGTTAAATATGGCTGCTAAGAAATGTATCAATTGTAAGATGTACATGTTGGGATCGGACCCTCATTCTTATTGCTATAATTGTGAAGATACCTAACCCTGTCTGGTAGAAGGCAGGTGCCTTATGTGTTAGGATCTCCCTCCCTCTAAGTGGATCATTATGAACGATTCGAGAATCAAGTTTCATACTAAGAAAAAATTGTCTTCGATCACCTCCTTCTCTCCCACTAAGAAATCTTTAAGGAAGTCTAAAATCTTCTTTGGATAATCTGATGGTTTTGATGAACTGAAGTCCATGATAGATTTGCTAACCTCTTCCTACTCCTTCGCTAATGCAACACATTTTTGACTATGTATATTAATATTTATCTATATATAATAATAATAATAATAATAATAATAATAATAATAATAATAACTAGGACTGCCAAGGCAGTACTTAGGTCTTCAAGACTTCCTGCTTGAACTTCACACAGTGTTTGACCTGCGCATGCTTTTTTGTTTTAGTGGTAAACGGTTAATTAAAATTGAACCCAATCTCATAAGCAAAGTGTGATTATTGCAAAGAAGTTGAAAATGCGCAAAAACTATGCTAGTGAGGAATTTGTCATGATTGACTTTTTTGTTTGTACAGTTATGACGCTTCATTCAAAACAAGTTTCAAGTGTCTAGGTGCATTTTGAAAAATTACCCCATGTTAAAGTTTGGTCAAAAGATTTCTGCCGATTTCGATCGTTAATTGTGAAAAACTTGACCTGCTTCGCGAATGAGGTTTGAACAGTTTCGTCAAGTACACATACAGGTCTTGCATTCCTGAAACAATGGTGCAATTGTGAGTCTAACTTTTTGAGTTATCGCCCCTTGAACATGGTCACACGAGCTATGTTGCTCGAGTTTGAAGGGTTGCTGAGAAAAAAGTTTTAACGTTAAAACCTTGAAAAGGTCAAATTCAAAATTACAATCCTTCAGCTACATTGAGTGTGATTTTCAGCTCTTAGATGCAAGTATCTTCAGAGAAGAAGATTGTCAAAGATGCATATGGCGGCGCAAGTATGCACGCTACGAATTGGCCATGATTAACTTTTTTGCTGAAAATGTAATTGCGCATCTTTTAAAACAAGTTGCAAGTCTCTAAGTACATTTTGAAAAAATTTTCAATGTTAATTTTTGAAACTTTGAGTGGCACTGTGCCTTTAACGCATGATCCGATCAAGCTCAAAAGCTTCGCATGTCTATTCCTCAGTAAGGGCTATCAGCATGCAAAATTTGGTCGAATTTGCAGCAGCCGTTTTGGCTGAATCCGATTCACAAAAAAAGTACAAATAATAATAATAAACAGGATAAAAACAATAGGTCTTCCAGACTTTGTCTTGAAGACCTAATAATAATAATAATAATAATACTTTATTACTCCGAAAGGAATTCAGTTTGTATCATTACAGAGCTTGAACATACAGGAACATACATTTGATACAAAAACAAACACATAATATTAATTAATTTTTTTTTACATACATACTGTTGAAGAAAATCAAGATGATTTATTCACAAGTACTTTCGACCAAAGGGTCCTGATGAGATCCTATGGTCGAAGTGCTTGTGAATAAATCATTTTGTTTTTCTTCGATAAATGTTTTTTCCTATATACTGGTATATACATTCTATATATAAATCTCCTGCTGACTATGTTGTAGGCGGGTATAAAAGTTGATTATGGATCGCTCAATAAAAAATGTAAGAAAATTTGAGGGTTCACATTTTTATAGTTTTTACAGTTTTTGGATACTTTTATTAAGCCTGTACTTCTCTGAATAAACCTAAAAACATTGCAAACTGCAATAACATTTTAACCTCATTTAGGGATGAAAAGCAAAGCTATCTGTGGAAAATTATTGACAATGTTACTTGTTGCGAACAACATGATTACAGAATCCATATTTCAATTTCTATTCTTAATAATGTCCATGTTCAATAATTCAACGCTTAATCCTTTTCATGTCCATTCCAATTCCATGCATTTAAAACAAAGTTCAAATTTCAAATAAATATTCAAAGTTATTCCTCAAGGCTTATTTAAAGATTCATTCAGACGTCTTCAAGAAATTCCAATACAAAATACAAGCAAAGCCATTCCAACATCCAAGCAAAGCATTAAGAGGGCTGGTATGGGTTTGATTCTAAGCAGGAAAGTATAGTATTACTCCACTGTTTCCTCTACACCAACGCATCGCATAGAATGCAGCCACTGAAATTTTTCATTCACAAACACGTGCAAAATGTGTTTTTGAGGCATGATTTCTTATGCATGTGCAGCAATGTTTCATAAATATCTAAAGAACACCAAAAGTATGCCAAGATTTACGCAAGCGCAATGTGACGGAGCGATTGGTATGTCCATTATGGGGGCTTTTCAAAGGCAAATGGAAAGAACCTTCAACTGCAGCCAAACCACCATCAGAAGGCTGTTAATATGCTACCAGCAGACAGGCCAAACACAGGACACGGCACTCGGTCATGTCATCAGCACAAGAGCAACCCTTCGTCGACTACATTTTGCTGGTATACGAGCCTACCACCCCTCCGTTTACACCGTCAACCCATATTTTGATGGACACGTACAGTACGCCGGTGGCAGCAACATGACTGGAAGAGGTTGCTGTTTAAAGACGAGAGCAGGTTTTGCCTATTCAGGAACGATGGCAGGGTTCAAGTTTATCGACGAAGTGACGAGCGTCTCGCGCCAAACTGCATTAATGAGATTCACCCGTTTGGAGGCGGAGGTATCATGGTGTGGGGAGGAATTTGTGGCCAAATGTCGACTCCCCTGGTTGTTCTGCAAGGGAATCTGACTGGCCAGCGATACATTGATGAGGTACTGAGACCTATCATTGTTCCTTTCATCCAACAACAACCAAGAAGATTGATATTGCAACACGTCAACAAAATGTTAGAGCCTACCTTGAGAACGCCAACGTCACTGTTTTGCCTTTGCCAGCCAACTCACCAATTAGGAACACCATTGAACAACTTTGGGATCACCTTGACCGCCATTTGAGACAGCTGGTTCCACCTCCAAACAACCAGTAGGAACTCGAGTAACCTCTGTTAACATATGAAACAGGATCCCTCCTGACGTCATCCGACACATCCGCTTGCATTGATGCCCAGGGTGGTCACACTCTCTACTGATAACAGACTCCATGATTCCTGTGTCTACTGAGAGTTTCTGTCTTTTAACTTGGATGCTTTTTAAAGAAAAAAATGGAAATGGAAAATTGACATCTGTTTATAAACCAATCGTAATTTATAAATGCCTATATCAATAATTTTGACAAACTCATCACTTGACACAAAATTTTCAAAATTAAGCAATAGTTCTACACAAAATTACCCTTACCTACATGAAAAACAAATAGAAGCTACATTGACCAATTTAACAACAGAAAATGTGATGAAATAAAATAATTATGCTTAACGCTACTTTAGACATTCATGGTGTTCATAAATTGGAACAAGAATCGTTTTCCTTTTCCAAATGCAAATGGTAGCTTGTCTTCCACAGTGTAATGTTAGTTTAACTAAACCTTAGTCTATGTATTCTCCCATTCCCACTAAGCAAGTAGCATGTATGATACACCGAAGCTAAATATCAAGTTCTGAAACATGTGACTCAATCTGTTTTTTGGTTCCAATTTGTAAAATATGAATTGACTCGGTTAATTCATTAAAATTTGTATTTTCAATAAATTTCAACCAGCGATGAAAGTTATTAGTCACAGCTTGATCTTGAACTTGAACTTCACAAAACAGCTGCACAAAGTCTGTTTGTCATCTCTTCAACTAATTATTTATGCATTAGATGAAGCTATCCGTTGATGCCTTTGCATGATACCTTTGATCAGTAATAGAATGTAGCCTAGATGATCTACTGTGGAAGTTTAGAGAAGACTTGCAGACAATGAATGAAGACTTACAAAAATAACATAGTAGAGGTAACTTTAACCTTGTACAGCATGTTAAATTTGTTTTTTGAAAAATGGTAACATTTCCTGTCTGTGCATGGGTAATCCGGTATTCTAACAAAAGTAATGCATATCATTTAAAACAATTTTACAAAATTAAATCTTGTTCCAATGCAGTGAGATTGAATTCTTGGTAGCATGCTTCTTTCACTTTGGACATTAGAAGCACCATCCTTAAGTAGTCAAGTCATACACCAACAGGAAGAATGACTTCTGAATAAATGTAGCGTCAAATCTGATGCTCATATCAACCTGAAATTAAAAATAAATTCTTGCAGCTGGGTTTCAGATTTTATATATGATAATTGATCTTGGAATATACAAGATCAATCTCATTAAAATGAAATCTAACATTGCTGCACTACGTTACGCAGATTATAGATCTCACTAGGCTCCCTTATTCAAGCCATCAGGTTAACCTTTGCTTCAGTTTGACCTCAAAATCTCATAGGCTTGCCGCAGATACCTTCAAGCAATCACAATGCGAGTCTCTTCGTGGCCTTCAAAGAGATTGCAAGTAATTACAGAAGTAGAAGTTAAAACTCTTATAAATTTTCGATTTTACAGAGAGCAAGTTGAAGTCATTTGCATATGTCTATTTATACCATTTAAAAAAACCCAACTTTTTTCTATTATGAGTGGTATAAAAAAGGTGTTGTTTTTGTGAATGATATGCTAGATGAAGAAGGCAGACTGTTAACATGTGAAGAATTTTCCAATACATTTTCGATAAAAACTAACTTTTTAACATACGAATCGGTGAAAAGAGCCATAATGACCTACACCCGATCACTTAACATAAACAAATTTAATAGAAAACTTATTGGCCCTATTTACCCATTTAACAAGTTGAAAATTGATACCATAATTGGCGGTAAAAAGTTATATGCCTTTCTCCTCAACTCAAAATTTGTTCGTCTTCCAAGTTACTCAAAATGGGAAAAAATTCTACAAAGTGAGTTTACTGAAAATGACTGGAAAATTTTCAATATTATTGCAAATAAATGTTCGAGAAGCACAGATCTAAAATGGTCGCAATATAGAATTATTCATAATATTCTACCAACAAGAAAATTTCTTTATAGAATTGGATATACATCCTCGCCACTCTGTCCATTCTGTCAAACAGAAATAGAAACAATCAACCATATGTTTTGGGAATGTGAACCTATTTTCAGATTATGGAAAGAAATAGAATCATGGCTAAATTCTGATCAATTGAAATTAGAATTCACAAATAAAACTATCATTTTAGGAATGAAGGGTAAAAACAATAATCCTATAAATGCAATCATTTTATTAGTCAAACAGTGTATATACAGATGCAGTATTAATGGTTTTAAACCAAATTTAAAATACCTTAAAACGGAAATTCTACGTTATTACGATTTATCAAGATTTGTTTTTTTGTCAACTTCAACAGAAGAAATGTTTTTTCGATATTGGTCAACTTTACATTTATTACTTGGTAGATAGTCTTGTTTTGTTAGCAAAATGAATTGAAGGAGCCAAATGTGGATTTGTGTATATGTTTTTGTTTATCTCTTTTTCCTTATAAAATGTTATTTTGCTTGTATCACAAAATATGGAAAAAAAAAAAAAAAAAAAAAAAAAAATTTATACCATTTAACCCAGCAGATTTATTTATAACATTTTAGTCTTTGACAAAACAAGGGTCAATTTCATTAGCATATAAACGTCGCATATTATTAATATATAATTATCAAGAAACTTAGTATTGGTATTTGTACATGTTTTGGTTGTTTTAGTTTCTCAGCATGTTTATTATCAATTTGTTTCACGAAATTTAAAATTATTCAACGATTACTACAAACTAAAAGACGAAACGTTTATTTAACATAACTGTTTCCAGAATAAGCATTTGGATTGATATGGTCTTCTAAAGGATAACGTTGAGGAATTCAGTTTTTACGAAAGATAACTCCATACTTTGATTTGACTTGTTTGTCGAACAAACCAAGCTAGGGTAAATTGAATGTACATAAAATACATTAAATCGGGTATTTAGGCAGTTTGACATTCGGAAAACATTCGGAATTTTGTGGTTTCCGAGATCTGAAAAGCGTACAAGCGAAATGCAACTCGCCGGCACCATAGATTACGGGGCGAATTCGCTAATTGGCTGATTTGAATTATGTCAGAGGCAAACCTGACGGCTCACGTAACGGAGCCTGGTGAGATCTACAGGCGTTATGTAGTGGAGCATGTAGACTTCATTTCAATGAGATTGATACAAGATGTGAGATCAAATAGCCACAAGTGGAAAAAAGGGTGTGCGTGTGTGTGTGTGTGTGTGTGTGTGTGTGTGCAACTCGACCCGGCACAGTACTCTCCCAGTGGATCTTATGACTTTAGATTTATTGGGATAATGGATTAATGGACATGTGGTAATTATGATTCTACAGAGGTGCCGATGTACAGCCGAGAGAGGGGGTTGTGTGTGTGTGCCTGCGTGCGTGTGTGTGTGAGAGAGGAGAGAAAGGAGAGATTGACAAAGACAGACAGAGACAGAGGCCGAATGAAAATATCATTGAAAGAGGTGAGGTGAAATTCAGTGTTGGATTGCACCCAAACCTTACTGTGTGTAGAACAGTTCTCTACTGCAGACAAAGTTGCCAAGCCCCTGGCGGGAGCCGAACACGCTGTGCTATCCTGCCCCCCATCATTGAAAGAAAGGGTGAACTTAAACGTCCCATTAACATATCATGTAATCTTTGATCATCCAGTGTGTGTTTGTGTGTGAGGCGAGACAGACAGACAGACAGAGACAAACAGACAAGAAGGCGACAGTGAGAGCGTGACACAGACAGACAGACAGAGACAGAGACTGAATGAAAATATCGTTGAAAGAAAGAGTGAGCTTAAACATATCATTCACATATCACGTATCATCCGAATTCCAAAGAATCCTGACATCTGATACAAGGACTCTTTTGAAAACCTCTTTAAAACACCCCTGAACAAAATATTTTTCAGAAATGAACTCTTACACTTAGAATAATGTTTAATTAACTAATCACATGACTCAATAAACCTAAAACTTTATTTACTGATAATGTTGGAATGAAAATATTTTTTCATTTTCTTCTTAACACAAAAAGGTCTAGAAGACTCAAATCTTGTGTATGGGTGCCTTGGCTAATGGGTACTTTGAATTAAAGATTTGGTGGCACTAATGAGGGCCTTTGGGACCATGCCCTTACAGCCGTTTTAAGAGTTCTGCTCTAGAAATAAAGCTATTCCCATTGTCCAATTTCCACTTGTTTCCAAGGAAACTCAATGATTTTAAAAAATCTGAAAATATCCTGTACAAAATATCCATGTAAAGAGTCAAAAAGCAACACAGTTCATGGCAACGGAAATATTTAGAAATAAGAATTCTGAAAATATCAAAAGGCTGAAGTTTCAGAAAGACCATCTTCCCACGGCAAGGTGAAAATGTATCGAGATAGACTCTATCCATTTTCTACCTTGCCCTCTTCGGTTACAAAACCTGTGATAGAAGCAGCGACACCTAACGTCGTCACGAGTTACCGCCCTTATTAGCTGCTAACCTGCAGCCAGTGAAATCGCCGTTTACATTCGAAACCTACGCCCAGCCATGAGACCTTATGATAAAGAAAATCCAAGCGAAATATTTAGATTATACGGGTTTTTTTCAAATCTTTTTATTCATTTCAATTCAGCGGGTGTAAATCTGATGGCATACAAAGACACTTCATATCAAACCCTAGTTTGGAAAATGATAAAGCAATCATTAAATATAAATAAAGGTAACTAATGTAAAACATTATTTAAGGCCATTTAAACGCACTAGTGCACACTAATATTTCGTTAACACAACGAATGCACAGATACTGCATATCTCTCGATATTACTAAAGATCCTCACTCAAGTAATCTAACTCGTAAGTTATTTAACAAATATTTACGTATTCAGGTAGTAGAGTTGATTTTTAAAACCGGAAGTATTTAATGTTACGTTACAATAAATCCGCATGAACTACGATATCGGAAATATTAAGATTTTGCTTATAACTAAAAAAGCGGAAACGGCAGCCGCTTTGGTCAATCTAATAGCAATGCTAATGCTGTGTTATTAAATCGGTTTATTTACAACAATGCTTTCATAAAACATAATTCATTATTTGTTCTCAGTTCAGAGTTTAGGTAAATTCAACAGCTGCACATTATAATAGTTCAGCCGCTTTCAACTGTCTATAATTTTTTCCGTTTTGTGCACAGCTAACCTTAGATTTGTTATATGTCCAAGCCGACAGCGGCTGTCTAAAAGTTTCATAGTTGATTGCAGGTTAATTGTAAAGAATTTTAAGTATTTCATTGCATTTATAGAAAGCTTTAGTGAATGCATAAGTCCTCTTAAAATTGCTGCGTCTGAACTGATGATTTAACCATAAGGGTTCAGCTAATATTTCTTCTACCTGAGATGTATTTATAATATGTTGTTGTTTATAGTATTTACCCCATAAAGTTAATATTTCGTGCCAAAAAGGGTTATCTATAGATATGTGCTTTCCTATATTTGCCCCTAGAAGAAATATCTTATTAAATGGGAATAAACTTGGATTATGAGTTTAGTTTTTTTTAATATACCTCCTTAGGCAAGATAGTTTGAGTGCACTTATGAAGGATCTGACATCTCTCATTAATTCTTAGTCCACCTTCTTCATATTTTCTACAGATAGTTGTCCTTTTGATTTTATCCTTCTTGCCATCCCACAGGAAGTTGTATTTAATATCGTTCAAATGGTCAAGAAATTCTTTTGGAGGGGATGGCAATACAGAAAAAATATGGACTAAAGTTGATAATGCTAGAGTTTTTAAGTAATTTTACTTTGTAAAGTAAGTTTTCTTTTTTTCCATCCTGCAAGAAGTCTTTTTATTACTTCTAGTCTTTTTCTAGTATTGATTACCCATAGATCTTTTAAATCAGGATTGAGAAATATACCAAGGATGTTGAAGTTACCCTGATGCCAATCTAAGCTACTTCCCGAACATAGTATCACTCTGCTTCCATGCAGTCATTGAACCAATCCAAATGGCCTTTGTTTTTTCGATGTTTATCTTTAGACCTGACATTTCAAAAAATGTATGAAGTGTATCTAGAGCAGCTTTAAGACTGCTTTCAGATCCGTCTAAATATAATTGAGTATCGTCAGCATATTGTCCCATCTTATATTCTTCATTATTTAGTTTAATGCCTTTAATATCTTTATTGTCATAGTTCCAAGAATTTCAGCCACAAAAATAAACAAATATGGGGGTATTGGATCTCCTTGTCTACAGCCCCGCTCATTAGAAAAGAAAGAAGAAAGACATGTTTTTTCTTACAACAGTTTGAAATTGTCCATTTGAACTAAATAGGAACAATTACAGTTATTGTTAGTAATTATTAGTAAACTTACCTCTGGGATGAGCTGTGCCCCTCTTTCCGTCCCATGGACGTGACTGCAGAAGTCTTACTAAATATTTTTTTAAATATGTAAAAAAAAACTACTACATATAATTACCTTTGGTGGTATGCAGCTCTCCTCTTCCCTCTGGAGTTATCTCCCCTTTGACACCAGGTGTCAGCCTCATATTCCGTATTGTACCCCCACAGACATCACCTGGAACACATGAGGGGAGGAATTAGTAAAAGCTTACATGGGAGGGAGTAAATTTGCTCATCCCAGAGGTAAGTTTACTAATAATTACTAACAATAACTGTAATTGTTCCTAATTATTGGCATAAACATTCCCTCTGGGATGAGCTGTGTCCCGAATCACACATAAAAGGTGGGGGGATCCAGATGTACACCTTCTCCAAAACTCTGAACTCCATGCTCAAGACCCATCTCCTCAGTGAGTGAATTTGATAACAGGAGAGCCACTACCATCTAGTACTATGTGTTAGAAACCTGTCCGACTATGACGTCCTTACAATAATTACTTTCTCTTTAATCTTTCCCATTCTGACGTCATTCCAGATTCATGGGCGTCACCCCCGGTTTCAATGACGTCTCTTACAGTATGGATGACGTCATTTCCGGTTTGGATGACGTCACTTCCGGTTTACTCTTACACAAAAAGGCCTAGGACGTCCGACCTCCAATAAGGTGCAAAGGAATGAGTGGATAAACCAGTCCACAACAAGTGGTTATAAACCCTTAGATCAGAACCAACTCTCAGTCCCATACCACAACTCAACTCAGGCATAGCCTCACCTTCTAACATGGAACTGGATCTGGAGGACAGGTCAATCGTCGACTTCATCCCGACGACCCCGACCCCCCCCCCCCTTTTTTTCTTTCCTGAACCTCTAGGCAGTTGAGATATGCTGAGCTGCTACCAACGGACCCAGTTCACTGATTCCATCCAACGTGGGCGTGATGTCACGCAGGTAAGATGAAATGAAAGTATTGACATCTTTTCATTGACGCTTTCACTAACTGTTCAATTGACACTGATTTCCATGCCAATAGGGAGGTCGCTAATCTCTCTAATCTCATGAGGCGAAAACTTCAAATTTACTGTATCCTGATCCACTGCTTGATAAGCGTACACGATTGTTTTCCTTAACCAAGATGCTATCGTATTCTTTGAAATTTCATTATCCAGCGAAGTCTTGCAGGATAGAAAGAGTCTCCTTCTAGAGCGTCTAAAAGATGATGTCCTCTGTAAGTACCATCTGAGAGCTCTTATTGGACAAAGCAAACGATTCTTATCTGAACGAGAAGTGGAATGCGGTAGTGCCAGAATTCTATAAACCCTCGCTCCAAGAGGGCCCGCTGACAAGGATTGATTCTTAGCCACAAACTCCGGTAGTGCTCGACATGTCACTTCTTTATAACCACTCGCAAACCTTATTGAAGAATTGTCAATAGCATGTAACTCTGAAACCCTAGCTGCTGAGGCGAATGCTATAAGAAACGCCGTCTTGAAGGATAAAAACTTTAATGAAGCCGTTTGCAAAGGCTCATAAGGAGCTTTGATAAGAGATTGTAGCACCAAACATAAATCCCATTTTGGAAAAATAGATGGTGAAGCTATATCCTTGATTTGAAAAGACTTGATCATTTTATGTAAGGAGCAATCTGCCCCCACTGATAATCCCTGAAGATCGCATACGGAAGCAATAGCTGATCGGTACCCTTCAATAGTTCCATGTTTGAGTTTCCTAACAGTTCTCAAATAAAGCAAAAATTCTGCTATCATTGGAATTGAAATGTTTTGGTCTAGGCACTGTCGCTGCTCTCTCCACTCGTAGAAAACTTTCCACTTTGACTCGTAGAGTCTTGCTGTTGAAAGTCTAACAGACTTGGATATAGCTGTTGTAGATCCCTCGCTGAAACCCTTACTTGCAAGGGATTCCTGGATAATCTCCATACGTGTAGATTTAGGAATGCTAAATTCCCGTGAAACACTCCCGATTGAGGTTGATGTAACAGACCTTCCCACAGAGGCAGTCGGAGTGGAACATCGGTCAACAGATCCAGAAGATTTGGAAACCAAGCGCGTGTGGGCCATGAGGGAGCCACTAGATAAACCAAACAATTGTGAAGAGCTATCTTGGCGATTACATCCGGTAGAATCTTTACTGGCGGAAAGGCGTAGGCAATCATTCCTTCCCATGATATGGATAGCGCGTCTACCGCCCAAGCTGTCGGATCTGGAATTGGGCTGACAAAAATTGGAAGCTGACAATTCCTGCTGGTCGCAAAAAGATCTATTGTAGGAGTCTCCCACCTGTCCGCTATGATTTGGAAGGCTTCCTTGTGAGTCCATTCTGTTGGAAGTACCTGATTCTTCCTGGATAGAGAATCCGCTAGCACATTTAGCTTCCCTGGAATATGCCTGGCTTTTAGCGTTATCCTGCACTGATCCACTAGGCAAAATAACCTGCGGGTTAGATCCATGAGATCCCTTGACCGAGTACCGCCCTGTTTGTTTATATATGTAACAACTGTCACATTGTCTGTGGCTATCATTACACTGGTCCCGTACAGCCGATGCCACCATTCCTTGAGATCCCTGATCACTGCAAGCATCTCTAGAGCATTTATATGCCACATTGATTCCCGACCTGTCCACAAGCCCTGGGCCTGAAGATGATCTACGTGCGCTCCCCAACCCTTGCGAGAAGCGTCTGTGAAAATTGTGAATCAAGGAGGCAGATGCATGAACCGTGTTCCCGACAGTACATTGTGTTCCTCTGTCCACCATAACAACTTGCTCCGCACGTGGTGAGGACATGTAATTGAGCAATCCAGGGGAAGAACTCTGTTGGCATTGAGCCAAACCTGAGTGTGGCGAAGGTTCAGTCGACCCCTGTATGTGTAATCCTGAATTGAAGTAAGGCAGCCTAGTAGTGACATCCACTTCCTTACTGTCGCCGATCCCAGACTCAACAGAGATTCTATCAAACTCCTGGTGGCAAACCAACGCTCCGTGATGGGAAAGATGAAACCTTTTTCTGCATCTAGAATCGCTCCTAGAAACTTGATCCGAGATGTCGGCACGAGTTCCGACTTTTCCGTATGTACAATCCATCCCAGATGCGTAAATACATGAATCATATATTTTGTCTGGATGCTCAAAGTCTTGGCCGAGACGTGTCTCCCCAGAAAATCGTCCAGGTATCCATGTACGGCAATGCCTCTGAGATGAAGAAAGTGAAGGATCGGTTTGATTATCATGGTGAAGAGCCAAGGCGCTATTGACACCCCGAAGGGTAGGACTTGAAACTGAAATCTCCTGCCGTTTACTGCGAAACGAAGATATTTCTGAGAATACTTGTGGATTGGGATGTGCAGATAAGCATCCTTCACATCCATGCTGATGAACTTTGAGTTTGGCATGATCAACTTCCTGACATTTCGCAACGATTCCATAGTGAATTTTGGGGGTTTGTTGAGAAAGTCCTTATTTAGAATCTTTAAATCTATGATCATTCTCATCTCTGTTGAATCGCGCTTGGGAACCAGGAAAACTGGAGAATAAAACCCCCGCGACATGTCCAGAGGGGACAGTTCTACCTCTACCACTGCCTCCTTCAGTAATTGCTCTATGGCTAAAAGAGCCGCCTTCAGACGATGACCTTGTAGAATAAATCTCCTTCCCGAGGGATAAGTGGGGGTTGTGTCTGAAATTGTAACTGGTACCCGCCGGCAATCACGGAATTGATCCAGGTGTCTGATGTGAGTTGGGTCCAGTTTAGAGTGTAACGTTGGAGCCGTCCCCCCACTGGGGAGGGTGTTACCTGTAACTGAAAATCGAAGTCCAAAATCGTGTCCGTGGGCATTTCCAAGTCGTAAGGGTCTATAGGTGTTGAAACGGCTGGCGGAAAGTCAACGCCGTCCCGTGGGACCTGCTGAGCCCCTACTTCCACGGCTTCCTCTGCCCCGAAAGTGATATCTGGGAGGGGGAGGCGGATTGTCCTTCGTCTGCTGTCCCTGAGATGACGCAGGTTGGCGCTGTCTAGACGAGTGGTTAGCCCTGTCAAAAGCTGAACGATGGAGGGGGGGTCAGGGAGTAGCTGAGGGGGAGCCTCTGTTGCCCCTGGGAGCGCCACGCTGACGCGACTGACCAATGAGGGCTGACACTAGTCTCTGATTCAAGGTCCTAGAGTTCTGTGCATCATGTTGAGCAATAGCCTGGCCACACTGCCCGTTGAACATCGATTCTGATCCTAAGGGTTGTTGAAATAATTCCTCCTTGGAATCCTGAGGGAGATTTCTCACACCCCCAAGCAGATGAGATCGTTCGAGAGCAGTAATCCGACCCAAGGTACCCAGCTGTGTTTGAGTCGCATCATTCACTGCATGATATATGACATCCAGGAAGGAATGAGCCATAGCAACCTCCTCTGCGCTCATTACTACTAACGACTGTGGCTTAACATCCGTATAATCCTGAAAGGTGGGAGGTAATAGTTGTCTAACACCTGCCGCAAACCAGTTAATATAGGAGAGAATGTCCAGAGCACTTCTAGCCGCCATATCAATATCCTTAATATCTTTCCGTGCAAACAAAATCTTGTCCAATTGTTTTCTCTGAAAACCCTTCGCATACAACCAGGCAAAATCCCTATCCACATCAGGGGATGAAGATGGAATCACACGGTCATGAATGACATAAGCTTGCTTAAGTGGGAGTCGAGGAAGAGCTGAGACATCCTTTGCCTTGATCTGGTTGTTATTGATTAAATCAAGTGCAGGTTTAACTACCGATGAATGAGGTAAAGACCACTTGGGAGGCCGTTTAGGAGGTAATACACCCGTAGTGCCCAGCTCCTCTGGCAATACTTGATCCATTTCTAGCTCCACTGAGGATGGTTGTGTACAAGATTTAAGCCTATGCAAAATGTCAATCTTGTCAACAAAAGACCATTCAGGTGCTAAGTCCGTACCCGACAGATCGGCGGGAGGAATAGTTATTAAACCCTCATGTGAATCCAGCTTGGCATCCAAGGGAAACTTTAACTCGGCATCATCATCCGTAATGATCGGCAAAATTGGAGGGTTGAACACATCCACAAACTCCGTAGAAGGACCTAGCTTATGTTTGTCAACATTAAGCAGGTCAATGTGACCCAGCTCCCGCCTGTATCCCGTGCCGTCCGTGAGCTGCTCAGCCATAAGCGGGCTAAGCCGCAAGCCGCACGTGCCAACCGTGCTGGTAGACTTGGAGTCTGACCCAGTGACCGAGACACGGCTATGAACAACTGGCAACATGCCCTGCACGTGAGACCCGGCCATCACCAACCCATGGGTGGGAGGGATCAGGTTATCGGCGTCACCAGCGTGCGGTCCGTTCAACTCTGTTCCGATCAGGGAGCCAGACTGAGACAAACCTCTCTTATTCAACGGATCACCCTGACCCCCCAAACCCGGCAGGCCCGTTGAGGGTAAACACTGCTGTTTGGGACGCACATCATCTGCCGTGCTACCTGAAGCCCCACCGTTGGGATCGGCAGACCGTTTGCTAGCCTTAGACTTAGACTCAGAAGCCTCTTTTGCATCAGAATTAGAGACATATTCACGGGATGAAGAACTTTAACTAGACGAGGACGATCTCCCCTTTGACTTGGTAATAGTAGTCTTTAATTCCGTAAATTTTTCATCATTACGTTTCTCAGGCTCTTTGACTGATTGAGAGAAGGACGACAACAAATCCTGCTTGAAGGCAGCTAACACCGCGCCTAAGTCCGTGGGAGAAGCTTCTTTACCGTCACTAGCCGTTTCAGAAGCAGGAATCTGAGACAAAATAGCTGAATCCTCCGAAATAATCGATCTTGCCTGCGAAATACCGGCCGAATTACGGGATTTCTTGGTTCTTATCTCAAACATCCTTATCCAACTATCATCGTCTAAGTCCTTACACAGAAGACATCGTTTAGCAATAGAACAAATAGGGACTTTATCACAAGCTAAACAAAGAGAATGAGGATCCTTATCCGACATGTACCTCTGACAGTTCACACACTTACGTTGAGACATAGTGGAAAAAAACAAGATACTTCGCGGAATCACCGATAGTTCACAAGTTCAGTCATAAAAAAAAAAATCACAAAAATGTTCACAAACACACAAAACACAAGGAATGCGATTGTCTAAGACCCAATGTCGATCTTCACATACCAGATATGTCCTTAGGAAGAAAACACACAGCACATGGGAGAAGAAACACACTTCAGACTCCTGCAGCCATCTTCTCACATGGGGTGCAGAAAGGAATATGAGGCTGACACCTGGTGTCAAAGGGGAGATAACTCCAGAGGGAAGAGGAGAGCTGCATACCACCAAAGGTAATTATGTGTAGTAGTTTTTTTACATATTTAAAAAAATATTTAGTAAGACTTCTGCAGTCACGTCCATGGGACGGAAAGAGGGGCACAGCTCATCCCAGAGGGAATGTTTACGCCAATAATTGTTGAATTAGTGAAAAACATATTTAAATACCTAAAGGTGAGTTTTCATCCAGTCAAATGCAGTTTCATACACCAACAGCATAATAGCCCCACCTGCAACATTAAACAGATATAAAATAAATCCCTTGTTTCAATTCAAGGCCAACTGAAGAAATTTCAACAAAAATACTGAAATTTTAATGATAATGAACAATAAAAACATTATATATGACAAATATCACTATGTGAAAGAAGGTCAATTGGAACACCTTTGACTTTTTTCGCGTTTTTTCGTCAGTTTGATTCCATACACAGATATACAAAAGTGAGTACAGCTCACATACCCCCACTTCACTTCAAGTTTGTCAATCATGGTAAATGTATAAAGCATAGATCTTGAATGTTAGCACTGTTGGAAGTGATCAAAACAAATGAAACACTAAAGAAAAAGATCCAAATTATCCAATCAATTAATTTGATTTAAATAAGGCTTTAAAATCTATTTTCAAACATCACATTTAAACCATTAATGACTGTAATGATCAAAATGCACGTTTTTTATTTTTCTTAATTGTTATATTTCTTTAAATATCATTTCAAATCGAACAACTTAAGTTAAACGTACTTATAATTAAACTAACCTCTTGAATGAGATGCGCTTATAAGATAGGGAGAGGAGTGAACCCTCAATCCAGAGCTGTTTACTTATAGTACATGATAATTAACATTCCCGAAATAAAAGACACAAATCTATCTAATCACTTAAATACCTCACTATTGAAAGAAAAGAGTTGCTAGGCGCTACGTGTAATCCAAACTGTCAACTCATTAGGGGGACCGTTATGGTCCAATGCAGGGAATGACCTTGACCTTGACCTAAGTACAGTGAGGAAGGTGGGAACATTTATGCCCATCCAATATCGTGATTGATAAGTCACCCACCGCCCATCTCCTCCTTTTTCCCCTCTCGAAGAGTAAAACTGGTAAAAGGAGAAGTGTTGTGCCGCTACCAGTGAATTGATTTGTGACAAAAATTTCAGTTGCTATTCATTGAATTTTAAAAACTTGGTCCATCTAAAGTTTAACCCTTTAAAATACATAATAGAGGAAAGGACCACAATTAAAGATATGAAAACTGCATACAAACATTTCACTAAGTGTAAACAATGTACCGGTACTGGTTATAAAAATCAACATTTCACTATGAATTAGTAATATACAAGTCGGTAATTACTTACTGAGGTTGAGAGTTTTATGAGCACTTTCCAGCGTAAGCTGAAGTCAGTAATGTAATAATTTAGTTAAACTATGATACATGCCTGTTTGGATAAGGGAAGACAAAAGCCTGGTTAAAAGTGGATCTAGTTATCATAACTATTGCAATTATTCACCAGTTCAAACTAAGCGCCATGAAGGAAAGGTGGACAGAAAACCATTGACTCACCAACCTAGTTTGGGGTTTGATTAACCTTAAAGTTGAACTCCTGCCATGCCCTTATTATTGGGAGTAGAACGAAGAATTTTACAATCTTGGTCTCCATTCCACAAAGGTTATGTTCTCGAAATGTGAGATTCCCAGCATGAATGATTTCTGAACAATAGACGAAAGAATGTGTGAGGGTGAACATCCTGTCACGCCCATATTTCAAAGGGCAGTCACGCCCAAATTTACAAATTCAAGTTTCCATGTCACAAATAATGTACCGAAATTTTTTCTGAAAAAAGGTCAGTTACAGCTCTTGGGGATAATGCCTGCCAACCCCATATTTGAGGGTTACAGTTACAAATTTGGATCAACTAGATGCAAGGTACACCTCCTCAAAATTTCAGGTTTGGGGTGAAGCAGTTCTGGAAAATGAGAAAAGTTTACTGATACCAGATGCTTGACGCCGGACCCGGATCACAGGTTGGAAGACATCTTCGGCCTGGTCAGCGGGAGAATATACTAGGAATATACAATGGTCTTTCTGAGCCAAGAAACTATCATTAATTAGAAATTTCCGGTTCAACTCTACTCCTGTATGAAAAGAACAGGCGTCCTTACTTTACCTAAAGACTTTGGTAATGTCAATGTAGCTGAAGCCTGGTTCTTGGTCAAGAAGTCAAGGACAACCTGGCAAGATAAAGATTAGTAATCATCACTAAAAGAGGCTGAGTATAATCTATTGTGTGAATCTCTGAGACTCTGGTAGCTCCAGCAAAGTCAAGGAGAAGGTTGTTTATCACAAAAGAAACTTGAGTGAAACCAATTGCAAGGATTCAAAGGGAGTGTGCAGCAAGCACATACAATTAGGACCTAGTCCTATTTAGGGAAAAAACTTGGCGATTTGAGGGCCTGAATTTTGAAGGAAAGCTTTGAGTTAACAGAGTCTGAACCAAAAACATGACCCTGAAGCTCACAAACAAAGAGAGGACTATGGCACATCATTGTCTCTTCTTAGTCTTTGAAGTTAGTTGTGGAAGGTCTGACTTCTTGTGAAATAGCTGTTGAAATCTTCTCTGCAAAGTCTTATGTGAGAGTTTCCTTGAGGGCCTCGATCCACAAGTGCAGGCTGAAACTCTTGATGTTCACAGAAGTAAAGAGGCTGTCGGAGAAGATGTTGCCAATGAAGAAGAGGAAGCAGATTGTCTGACAGGAAGAACAGGACAGGGAGAAACCACAGTCTGATCTGCCACTATGGCGCTATCACATCAGGAATATCAAACCATGAGTGGAGGCGATCTTGTTCTACCTTGCTTGTTTATATAGGCTACCACTATCGAGTTGTCTGTGGCTTTCATGATGCTTTTAGACAAGAAGTGTTGTTTGCAAGTCAAGATTACATGTATTACTGGTCTCATCTCCAGGAAGTTTATGTGCAATCCCATTTCCTACGGGCTCAAAATCCCATGCATCTGTCTGGAGTGCAAGTGAGGGCCCAATCTAGCATTCCATGCATCAGTTTTGATTGTGAGATGAGGAAGTTGCATCGCAAGGCCTTTGGCATGACACTGGACATTTGAGTCTACCATGATAACTATGATTACTTCTTCCAATGGAGATAAAAGAGAATCCAGATGAAGACATTGGTATTGGTTGAGCCACATTTGAATTCGTCATAGTGCCTCTTGGCGTGAAGGATTGAACTGAAGTTCTCAATGCCACCAGAGACATCCACGTTCTCGCTGAAGCTGTTTCCTGGAAGAGCAAATTGTTGGCCAACCTGACAATAGCTTCTCAAAGAGTCTCTGTTGTCACTTTAGAAGGAGTTGAAGCATCCAGAAGTGCTATGAGAAACCTGATCTAAGGCCCTGGCATGATTTACGATTTGTCCGAATGATGATCCAACCAAGATCCAACAAGATGAGCCACAAGCTGTAGATGGATAGTCAAAGTTTGAGCTTGGATGTGCCTGTGTATTTGTGAATGGCAATCTGTCTGAAATGATGAAAGTGAAGGATTAGTGCCATGACCTTGAAGAGCCATGGTGCTATTGAGATTTCTAAGGGTAGTACGTAGATTTGGAACCTCCTTCCATTGATCTGAACCTGAGGTATTTCCTTGACCATGGATTAATTGAAGTCCCTAAGGTGGAGACTGATGAATTTTGAATTGGACTTGATGAACTTGCGGATGTTGGCTTGGGATTAAAAAAAAATTTGACGGTCATTTGTTGAGAGTCTTAGAGTGTATCATCATTCTCATTTCCAAAGTGTCTTTCTTGGGAAACCAAAAAACTGGAGATTCAAAGCCTCGAGTAGAATCCTGAGGGAGCAGTTCTGTGATGTCATATCTTTTCCATCAAAAGGTTAAAAGCGGTCATGGCTAGCTCCAGCTTGGCCCCCATAAAACGAACCATCTCAAATCCAAATGAAATGTGAGATACTGTACCGGGTCCCAAAGGAGGAAATAGCCCTAAAGATTACACAGATAAACCATGTGATCTGTGCCCATACCTGGCTGAATAGAGCCAGCAGTCCCCGATCACTGTCGGCACAACTGGCTGAATAAATAAAGGACAAGGGGTCTGTTGCAGCAGGCATTGATGGAAGGCTCGGCCTAATTACTGGTTGTGTGGACCCCTGGGTGCTGAATGGGAGGCATATTCAGAAGGCTTATGCTCTCTAACACTCTCGGAGTAGTGTCGTAAAAAGAGCCATCCAGCAAAAAAGTCAATCAACATTACCGTCTCACAGGTTGACACCAGTCTAGGCTTAATCCCAGGAAATAAGCTTGATGCTATAGGATCCAACCTCGGAGTTCTGGGGAGGGCATTTAATCAGACAGGACTGGACAGAGACACACAAAAGATGCTAACGTCATAGAGATCATGGTTTATTTCATTATGACATCATGAGTGTGAAGAAAAAGGTCAGCTGTGAAGTTAAAAGCAAATGGTGGCAAAGTGACTGCCCATACCTCACTTAGTAGCCGACAGTAGACTCCACTCTCAACCCCCACTGTAGGTTCCACTGTTGTTCCTTTCAGAGAGGTCCCTATTAAAGGGATTGACATGACTGAAAGCTTTAAGCCCTCAAGCATATAAAATGTCAAATAGAGTATGACTGTTTCATTTCCATTGCCTAAAGTGATGGACAATAAACCGTTGCTAATCACTGAAGCATATAAAAGACTATTCATATGGGTAGGTGATTGCCCGAGGTGATTGTATAAGAAAATTGACATGTTTCTGTTGTGAATTTACTCAACAACTTGAAAATATTGAAAAACATAGGAAAATGTAGGAAACTATAAAGAATATATATACAGTTATTAGCACTATCATAGAAGGACCCCTAGAATTAGAGTTACCATGATGAGGTCTAATGTCCTTGGGCCTGTTCCTGTCAAGAATTGCATGAGCAAGTCATTGGTTGACATGGAATCCTGAGCTTTAACCGTCACCTTACAATGGCCATTGAACAAGGATGGAGCTTGAAGGGGTTGATGAAAGAGGTCATTCCAAGTATTTTGGGGAACTTACGTACCGGTAAGTGTGAGTGACGCTCGTGGAGGACAACTTTACAAATGGTATTAGCACAAGCATAAGCTGAATCCTGAGCTTCCAAAAATGTCACATTCAGAATTCAAGGGCCATAGCAATATCATAGTGTATGGCTTTATGTTCTTATAGGTTTTGAATCCAAGGGTGATAGCTCAACCACACCCAAGGCAAACCAGTTCAAATAAGATATGGAGTCAATAACAGCTCTAGTATTAGAGTCCAACTCCAAGAAATCGGATCTACAGAAGGTGGACTTTAAACCGTTTCAAAGGAAGGAAGCTAAGGCTTAGGCTTGTGGATACTGGATTCGCTACTGTAGATTGTAATTCTATCATTTCATATAATTCCTTTTACTGACACATTCTCTTTTTGTGTTTATTGAATGATACTTTTAATTTTGTGTAAACAATTACTGAATATTTGCAAAATGCATATTGTAACACAAGATTTGTTAATAGTTCAGTCCATCTCTGCCAAAATGAAGAAACTTCTTTATATATTGGGTAAACACTGCTCAGATAGTTCCCTTGAAACAATGTAGTAGTTTTATAGTGTAACAGGCATTTACTAAAGGTTATCAATTTTGTCAAATGTAAATCAATCAATGTTATAAAGTTTTTCTATTTCAATTTTAGTACTTTGTGATCACAAACATATCAACGTATGTTATCGATTATCATCATTGTGAACTGCCAAATCATCTATCCTGATAATATTTACCTGTACATAGATAGGTGGGGGTAAAAACAAGTTTTCTTTCCCATTGATTTTGAACAAGAGACAGTCCCCAATAATTTGTAACATATCTTTGCAATAAAAAAAATGAAAATGTCTAATGAAAACATTGAGCAGAGATTCAGAAAGATTTGATGAGCATATTTGATATAAACATATAAGAATGTATCAGATTTTGAGTTTTTCACCAGAAATGGAAACTATCCCTGTCCAGAGTTAAAAAAAAAACCCACTGGAAACCAAGCTAGTATGAAGCTATCATGGTATGGTGTCCTAATTCCACACATTTCCATGGAAACAAAAAAGGATAACACTTTTGAAAATATCAAGGTGGGTAATAATCATGCCAATTTTCAGAAAGATCTGATGAACAGTTTTGGAGTTTTGCATACAAAATCATAAGGGACAGACACCCAGTGTGATATAATTGTTTTGAAAGTTCATTAATAATCAGATTAGTTTGAAAGCATCACACAGACTAATCCTGACATGGTCCTGACTACATAAAAAGATAAGAGACACATATTTGCACAACAAGTGCTTGCTGCAACAAGTTACTGACTTGCTTACATTTTAAAAACCAGTGTACTGAGTAAACTTAATCTTTTTTTTGGAAGTCAAAACTATTTGAAGCTTTACATTTTTGGAATATACTTCATATTCAACTAGAAATATGTGCATGTGATGCACAGTGATGTCCCCCTTCCAAACCTTTAATCCAACCTAATCATCTTATTGCCACTTATACCAGAAACAATCCATACCAAACATATAATAAAAAGGTTAATATATTAGCATCAATGAAATTGAAATAATAATGACTCGTGAAATATACAAGTTCAATGGTGCATAAGGAAGAGTTTTATATATTTGTCAACTTCTTTATTGTAGGGAATGTGACATTTGATACTCAGTCATCAAATATTATAATTAGCATTAAGTTCAAATTGTTTCCATGGAAACTAAGTAAGATGAAAAATTAAGAATAACCAAAGTACCAAAAGGCACCACCCAAGCACTAGATCTAACCACATACCAGGTTTAGTAAAATAATACTCATTAGATTTTTAGATAAATTGAGTAACAAAGTAGCAAAAGGCACCACTCTATCACTAGATCTAACCACATACCAAGTTTCAAAAAAATATATTGTATGGTTTTTGAGATATGGCCCGGAAATGGACCCTACCCCCATTTGCACTAAGTTGAAATTGTTTCCATGGAAACCAGAAAAAAAATTCAGAATAACCAAAATAGCAAAAGCTACAATCAACCACTAGACCAAACCACAAACTGAGTTTCGTAAAAAAAAATATTGAACAGTTTTTTAGATATGGCCCAGAAACGAAAGCATTTTGGAATTACGGAATAACGGAATTACGGACGGAACTGAAAACATTTTGTTTCTCGCAAAGCTTTTTGAGAGGGACATAATAAAATTACTATTCAGATTTGTATGGAAGGAAAGGAGATTTTCATTAATTAGCAACTGTTGTTTTAAACACTTTGAGTACTTTAGTATGTCTACCTGGACCGAGTCGAAGTACCTTCGGCAGAAGTCCTTTGTATAAGGCCCGGAATCTGAAATGTACAATAATTAACCTCTTTATAATCATAATATTGATATTTTGCAAGTATCCACTATTACCGTTATCTCTTTACAGTTATATGATTATAATTTACATTTTATCATCCACCAGGAAGGGGTGTATCACAGTAAATTTGACACCTGAAGAGAAGCAATAATTATGTGCTGTCGGGCTGAGTATTGCACCAAATTTCTAATTCAACATATTGCAATATACACCATACGTCATGAAACAATTGAATGACATCATGAAATGGCCGCGATAGCAAGCCAATCTTGCTTCACCTTTCATAGAGTAAAGTTCATTTATGATATTTTGGTAACATAATAAGTAGAACATTTGACATTTCTCGTTGAATACCAAGTATATCTCATCTCATGAAGTAGTGATCATATATTTACACTCGTGGCTGTGCCACTCTTGAAAATCTAAATTTCTACTTCACCCGATGAGATGCACATGGTATCCGACGAGAAATGTCCAACATCCTCTATATATTGAGAACCTCACCAAAGTGTCTTCTGATACCAAATATATGAGTTGATTAAAAGTTGCCAAATAATTTTTTTACTTATATCAAAGAGTGATTATATAATTGACATCAGAAGACTTAAGGTGAGATTCTACCTTAAATCCAAAATCATTTTTCATTACATATCAACAAAAATATACATTTCTGAACACTGAAAAACCCTCAGACTCAAAGTGTTATATATGATGTCTGAATATTGTGAACTCGTCATGTTTATGACATCGTTACTTAATGATGTAAAACAATCATGATGTCATGTACTTGAGCAGTGTGGCAGTAGCAGTGCATTGTTTAAAATCTTCTGTCAAAACAATATCTCCTGTGGAACACAGTTTTGGATGATAAATTGAATGAACTCTACATTAAACTTTTATACTTCTTTATGCAGTTTAAAATTTATACATTTGATAAAATGCCTTTAGATCTTTGAAAATAGACCATTCCTAAAAAAGATCCGAGTTTTGTAAGTAAATTTTGATGGTATATCTATTTTAAAAACTCATTTGTGATACAGTTATACACGTATTCTTACACACCAAAAGAATATTTATTTTACTTGAAGCATTTTAAGAACAAGCTTTCTCAATCAATTTGACTTGAAAGAGCGATATATTGCAATATGAAAAAATATTGCAATAATTGTATTACAATCTGTACTGCAATATATTGGTAATGCTATGATACTGCACAACCCTAATGTCCAGTTATTAGATGGGGAAGGTCTAGATCCAACGTCCAACGTTTATTGTCATCACTTATAGCTCTATAGACACAAAGTCAGTCAGAATAAGGGGAAATGGGTGGATCTACCCTAAGAAGGATCTTCTTAAAAGAATATGAAACCTCTGAAGGTTTATTCTATTCTTTTAGAAGGGCTCATCCTTTGGTTATTTGTTGCAGAAGTGAAACTTGTCTGACTCTAGAGAACTACAAACAAAAAATTATGCTCATCAGGCGTTCTATAATTTATTCTATAACTGATTACTGAGTCATCATTTGAGCTGTCACAGGATCACAAATTTTTAAATTATAATTCCCATCAACTCAAATTTCAAATTTTGAGAATCTTAGCATTGATGTTTTTTCAAAATAGACAGAAGCAGATTTGAGGGTGGACAATGTGGGAAGCCCATATTTGCGGGGGGTCATATACAGTAAAGCAATGAATAAACATACTCTGTATCTAGAAACACACTAGAAAGTATCTAGAAACGCACTATCGTTTTTACTTTTTCAAAATATCCGATAATTATAACCTGATTTAAAAATTAGATGTTAACTTTGCCTATTGTGAAATTTTGAACAAGATGGCATCAATAGAAAGAGAAATAATTAATATTTAAGTTCAGCTTTTCCTCATTTTAACGCCTCTTTCCGCTGCACAAGGGGCATTCTAAATGTAGCGGATGCCGTTTAACAGCACCTCAATGAACGGCACTAATTAGATCTCTCGTCGACAAGAAGCTCTAATGCATGTAGTTTGTTTTTGTTGTCGTTACAATATAAACTTATTTGTAAAATGTAACTTTGCAAAAAACAATAATAAAATAATTATTCATAGTTGATGTAACTTGTACATTGATATTGCTTTGTATAAATGACTTATTCGAGCTTATGAAGAAAGAGGCATTGGACATGGATAAACATTTTATTACCTTTAAAAACATGGGATTGGTGAACAAACTGGTTAACATATCAAAACATCTCTCAAGACAATGTATTGTAAGTGGCCAAATCAATATAGCGACGTAAATGATGTTAGCTATTATACTAACGCAATAATGTTTATGTTATGTTAACAACATTAAGGTATACATATATACAAAGTTATATTTTATGTGTTTTAAAAACAACTGTTATGAAATGTCCGGTTTAGTGTGTCTTACAACTCTGTGTATAAAATCGCATGTGAGTGGACTATTCATCACTGACAGTTCAAAGTGTAATTTCATAATGATACAGTCGAAGAATGATTTTATATTTTCATTATTTCATAACCATCGACAGGGGATTCACCTCGTGCGTCATGCGTTCCGATATGGGATTTCTGATCATCAATGGATAAGAATCAGAATGACTTGATGTTTACAAACCTGGCAGTGACGGTTAACAGTCGTACAGAGAAAAGGGTATCAACAATCTGAGCCATAATTATTGATTGTAGATACTAAACAACTTCACTTTACTTCACTTCACTTCATGATTAAATTTTCAAACAAAGATGATTTGGGCTTTGATTAAACTTTTATTCCTTTCTTTTCTTTTGTCAGTAGATTCAGATTAACTGCAATACAATAGAAAACACTACTTTGAGAAAGTGACTTACAACAACCATAGATAGCAAACATGAAATATATGCTTATATAAAAATGTTTATGTATCATGGTGCATGAAATATAACTTGAGAAAATTCATTCAATAAATACTTACTTGAGACTTGAACTTACTTTAGACTTGAATAATACAACTGAATTCCACCTCAAAACTTACATGAGAGAAATGTGATAAGCACCATAATTAGCAGTATATTCAATGAAATTAGGCAAATAACACATTAACTACTTTCAATTAATCATAAAATAACTACAACTTACTTGAAGGTTCATAAAAAATAGAAATCTAGTCTAAACTTAAAATGAAAAACAAATAGAAATACTTTAAATGACTAAAAACAACCTTTTCTTGGAAAAATAGTGTAAAAAATGACTTTGATGAAAAGGGTTAACTTTGACTTAAACAAAAGGTCTATTTCAAGATGACATTAAAAGAACAATTACTTAACCTTGTCACTTATGGTCAAAATCAACCAAGAAACATAATACAAAATACCTCTAATACTTGAAGGTGTAAATGAAAATCTTAAGCAAATTTCAATCAATTTCAGTCAATGATATAGCAATTGTGAGAAACACTTTAGAGTTCATTTGCCAGGATAAGGCACAACTTGTCGACTGGTCGCGACAACTCGGTTGTAGCAGTCTTCACTTTGACTACTCTAACGTAGCCTTTTCGGTCCATCATAGTGTCAGTTACTTTACCAAGACTCCAGCAGTTTCTTGGTGTAGTATCAGCGAGTAGGACTACATCGCCGACCTTCAGGTTTCTTCTTTTTACAGTCCATCTTTGTCGTTCTTGAAGAATGGGCAAATATTCTTTCACCCATCTCTTCCAAAAGAGATCGGCAAGGTATTGGATCTGGCGCCACCGCCGACGACAGTACTGGTCACCCTTGCTGAATACTCCAGGCGGCATATTTTTTCTGGCACGTCCCAAGAGCAGATGGTTTGGAGTTAGAGGCGAAATATCATTACAGTCACTAGACACCTCAATTAATGGTCTACCATTTAAGATAGTTTCAGCTTCGCACAATAATGTGTACGGTCCGTCATCATCCAATCGGATTAATTGTTCATTCATAAGCTAGGTGAGAACTTTCCTAACTGAACGAATCATGCGCTCCCAGCGCCACCGAAATTAGATGTGGCTGGTGGATTAAACATCCACTCAATCCCTTTGTTCAACATAGCGTTCTTAACTCTGTCAGTGTTCATCCTCATAAGTTCCTCTCGGAGTTCTCACTCACTGCCGACAAGATTGGTTCCATTGTCGGAAGGCACGAGAGTTGGTGGACCACGTCGAGCCACGAATCTTCTTATGGCGTTAATGCAGGAGTCTGTATCTAAACTGCTAACGAGCTAAAGGTGAACAGCTCGTATGTTTAGGCAGGTGAAAATGACTGAGGCACGGCCACGTTTCACAACAAATGGTCCAAAATAGTCCATTCCAACTTGTGAGAATGGAGGAACATCACTCATCACCCTGTCTTCGGGTAGATCGGCCATCTTTTGTTGACACACAGGGGCTTGATACTTCTTACAGATGACACATTTAGAGATCAGACTTAGAATCACAGAGTTTGCTTTTGGAATCCAATACTTCCCCCTTAGCTTTGACAACGTGGCATTTCGTCCAAGGTGACCGATAGAGGTATGAGTATCTTCGAGAATCAGCTTAGCGATTGATGACTTTCTTGGAATGATAATTTGATGTTTGGCATCAAAGTTCATGTGAGCATTGGTCAGCCGTCCACCTACTCTGATGATATGGTCTTTGAGGAAGGGGTTAAGACGGTAGATGGAACTTGACTTACTTATTCGTGCTTCTTTGGTTTCCAAAGCTTTCAGCTCCTTCTTGAAATGTTCACTTTGACTGTGTCGTATCAGAACTTGCTCTGCTTCATCGAGAACTTGTGTCTTCAGAGTCCACTTTTCCGTTTTTGATGTACTCCGTGTAGATACAACACCACTACTCTTGCACTTTTCCTGCAAATACTTCATAAAGACGAGAAACCAGCCTACTGCTTTCTTCAACTTTGTCCAACTTGAGTAATGGTTTATAAACATGTCTAAAGCATAGGGTGCAGACTTAACTGGGTCAATCAGAGCTGCATTTACAGCTTTCTTTACCTCAGGGTCACTCTCTGGGATAACATCGAGGCGAAGTGAAGGCTGGGGCACAGTAGTCTCGTTTTCCCATAGGAAATCTGGACCATGGAGCCAGGTTTGTGCGGAGAGAAGCCTTCTCTTATGGTGTTGACTCTGTTAGCAACAAATGTCTTGAATCGTGCCGTTTCGCTGGTGATGTAACAAAGCACAGACATGCTGTCAGTCCAGTATGCGACATTTGAGATGTTGAGTTCTTTCTTGATCAAGGCGTACAGATAATGCAGCAGCTGCTAACTCCATTCGAGGTACTGTTACTTTCTTTACTGGTGCGACTCTTGACTTAGCGATTACAAATGACCAATTGACATCACCTTCTTCATTGACTTGCCTCAAGTAGATGACAATGCCATCACTTGCATCTGAGAAAGCATGTAATGACCTTGAAATGACAGTTCCAAAGTTGCAAGGCTTGTAACATCTCTCTACACTTCCGGTTGTACATGGGAAGGGAAAGGCCACACTAAAACGCGCTCCGCCACCCCACAGGCTATCGTAAGCAATCCTGCCGCATGACTATTTAATATCTGTCAACGAAGACAAAAAAGCTTACAATACAATTCTAGAGACATTGATAAGATATTATTTGACATTTGCATAAAGCAATAAATTGAAATATTAAATCTACAAAAATGACTACTCGTGCTAGTACAGCAAATACGAAGGAAATAGTAAAATCGTCCGAGCAAAGACTAAGTGAACTTATCCTAGGGGTGAAATCTGAACTGATAAATTCTATTGATGAGGTAAAACTAGAAATTAGCGATCTGAAAACTAAGGTTACAAGTGTCGAACGCGATGTATCAGTTCATGATGAAGAGTTGAAGACACTTCGTACGGAATTGGCCGCCGTCCAACTAGCACACAGTAACCTGGAACGCCAGTGTGTACTAAAAGATATTCATGACAGAAAGGCAAATCTTCTGTTCTACGGCCACCACTTGACTCAATACCTTATCGTGGTGTGGTGGTTTGGGTACTTCAGAGACCCCGAGAGCTAAGCCAGCTGGAGCGTATATGCCCCTGGTAGGGTCACCCAAGCTGGACCGGTCGACGGGTAGAAGCTAGACCAAATTTGAGTCGTTCTAAAACCTGTTGTCTGTCTCTCACTATGCCTTTCTTTCCGTCTTTTCCCTCATCCTGTCGATCCCTTTCTCCCTTATCTCTCCACTCTCTTTTGGATGCTTGTCATCCACATGTTAAATAACTGAAATATTGTTGAAAGCACGTTAAACCCCAACTCACTCACTCACTCACTCTGTTCTACGGTCTATCTGAATAACCACTTTGAAAGACTTTCTTATAGATAAACTCAAGTTCAGTCAGGCGAGAGTTGAGCAAATGCTGATCAAAACCGTACACAGGCTTCCGAAAAGTGAATATCAAAGGCAACACAACCCCACAGCACCGCCGAGTATCATAGCCACCTTTGTAAAGATGGCGGACAGAGACGACATTTTCCGAACACGGAAGATCCTACGTGAACAAACCGGACGCTTCAGCATCCAAACCGACCTACCCGCCTTGCTTAAGAAACGCCGTGCAATCCTTAGCAGACAAGCCACAGATATTCGAAAGACCCAGAACGTCTGGACACGAGTCAGAGTCGTGGGGACAGAAGTCGTCATCGAGACGAAGGAACCGCACTCAGGATCTTCCCAATGGAAGAAATATGAATAACAATGAAAACATAAACTAACATTTCTGTATCTCAAAGGATAATAAATACATCTTATCCTTTTATGATCATAAAACAGGATGAAAATTACAACCTTTTAGTTTTAGTTCTGAATAACGAACATCATTTCTTTAAAATGTAAGTGCATCTTTGTAATCTTGATGCACCTCACCTGCAAATATTTTTTTAATAAAACATTTGCCATTAAAACTAGTCATTAAACCACTAGCACATCGGTGTGCATGTAAAGCACGTGCACTCGCAACACGTGGTTTGCTACTGAGCACTGAGTGTCAAATGTTTGTTGGATTACCTTTCACGGATCCTGTGATTCTTTGGATTACTTTATGTGAACTGTCACTTGGATTTTCATATGGACACTAATTGTGAGTATACATCGGAAATGCTATTAGAATCATGTGTTCTTGTATTGAAAAAATATCCATAGAACAAGAAGAATATTAGTTATAAAAGTTTTTCTTATGACATGAGTGTGTGATATCAATTGGTTTTCAAAATGTCAATTATCGTCTTTAAGCTTTAATTACTAAAGAGACCCGATTTGTAAAACACTCGTTATGCTATTTGACCAAACTTTTTTAACATTGTACAATCTCGTAAAAACTAAAACAGTCCTCAAAACCACTAGGTTATCAGTGAACATGAAAAACACGTGTAGTGCTACAAGTGAATTATAAATGCTTAAATTTTCACGGACCCTATGGTTCTATAACACGTTCTTAACACGAAGTCTTTGTAACCAGCAGAAATTACAACTTTTAGCCTTTCATGGACCCAGTGGCTCTATTTCACAGATGTTCTACTATTACTTTGTTTTCAATCTTAACACGTGGTTCCTGTAATGAGTAGGAATTACACGCGTTTTGTTTTTCACAGATCCTGAGGTTCTATGCATTACTCTATGTGCAGTTTGCTTTTTGGATTTTTATACCAACACGAGTATAAAGTGAATGTTTTCGATCTTACTTCTAAAAACACTTACCAATTACACTATTACAATTAATATGTATATCACAAACTGAGATGAGATTTCAACTTGCTATATGGATAGTACCAGAGGTATCATTTACTCAAACATTCTGGCAGGATAATTTGTTTTATTTTCAAATATTATGGTATAGCCCTGTGGGAGGGTAAAATATTACCATCTCTTCGCGTCACAATGACGGATGTCAAAGTGTCATTTTTCTTCTTTTTTGTTGTTATGTTGTTAACTATTATAGAATCACTTTCATTTCTCAAAATATGTTTCTTTGGCACACTTAAAATGGGGCAGCGTATTTTTACCACATTATTACTACTTGTTATTTTTAAGAACATAATTATACATGGCACATAAACTTGACATAATCTCTGCAAATTGCCAAGGTTTGAATAATTCCCCCCCAAAAAATCTATGTGTTTGAAAATATGAAAAAACGCAAAGCTAATATTTATTGTATACACGATACACACTTTACTGAAAATATTGAACAAAAGATTAAATTAGAATGGGGCTCTTCTGAGACCCATTTTAGTTCTTATACCAGCCAAGCAAGAGGTGTAGCTATCTTATTTCAAGACAATTTTGAATTCGAGGTTCTTAGAGAAATAAAAGACACTGAAAACGGTAACTTTTTGATACTTAAGTTAAAAACTGAGAAAGAGATAATTAGTTTAACCAATGTCTATGGCCCAAATGTAGACATGCCTGACTTTTATCTAGAAAATAAAAATAAGATACTGAGTCTAGAAACTGAAACTAACATCATATGCGGTGACTTCAACCTAGTTCAAGATCAATCAAAAGATACTTTCAACTATTTACACATAAATAATCCTAAAAAAAAAAAAGATGCAGTATTTGACATGATAGATGAACTCAATCTGTATGATCCTTGGCGAGAAACCAATCTTGATGTTAAACGATACACCTGGAGAAAACCAAAACCTTTAAGACAAGCGAGACTAGATTTTTTTCTCGTAAGCAGAAACATGGAGAAATCTATTATTAATTAAATAATAAATAATTATTAATTTAGATACCACTGACAATGAAAAAAACAAAATCAAATTGTTAGAAGAAATAAATATACTAAAAGACCAGCAACTTGAATTGAATAAATACAATACAAAGGGGATTTTACTTAGGTCTAAGGCAAAATGGTATGAAAAAGGAGAAAAACCAACAAAAATTTTCTTATCTCTTGAAAAACAGAATTTTCTCAACAAAGCGATAACAAAACTAGAAACAGACGACGGACAAATAAGCGAAACAAAAGACATTATCAACCATACAAAGACATATTTTCAAAAATTGTATACCAGTAAACCTGTCGTAGATGTTAACCTAGAGGACTTATTCAAAGATAAGAAAATACCAAGACTATCTGACAATGACGCATATTCTCTTGAAGGTGAATTGCAATACGAGGAAGTCCTTTCAGCATTAAAAAATATGAAAAACGAAAAAAGCCCTGGCCACTCAGGTTTCACAGCTGAATTTTATAAGTTCTTTTGGAATGACATAAATAAATTTCTTATCAACTCATTGAATACAGCTTATAGATCAGGTGAATTATCTGTAATTCAAAAACAAGGTCTCATTACATGTATCCCGAAAAAGATAAACCAAAAGAACTTCTGAAAAACTTTAGACCAATTTCTTTACTACACATTTCATATAAAATAGCTTCAGCAGTAATATCAGCTCGAATTAAAAACATTCTTCCAAAATTGATAAGTGACGATCAAAAGGGATTTATGAAAGGAAGATATATTGGTGAGTGTACAAGACTGGTTAACGATATCATGGACTACACAGACTACATGAATAAACCTGGACTTTTGATATTGATAGATTTCGAAAAAGCATTTGATTCTGTAGAGTGGCCTTTTATCGAGAAATGTTGCGATTTTTTAAATTTCGGACCATCTATCAAACTTTGGTTAAGAACTTTCTACAATAATATAAATTCTAGTGTTCTTGTAAACGGATTTCCATCAGAATTTTTCAAAATTACACGTGGTTGTAGGCAGGGTGATCCTCTTTCTCCATATATCTTCCTAATTGTTGCCGAAAGTCTGGCCCACATGTTAAGAAATAATGAAAAAATAAGAGGAATTAAAATGGTTGACTTAAAATATTTATTGACACAATTTGCAGATGATACAACTATAATTCTAGATGGATCTGAAAGCTCGTTTAAAGAAACTTTACATGTACTTGAATTATATGCATCCTTTTCTGGACTTAAAATAAACATAGACAAAACTAAAGTTGCCTGGATAGGTTCAAAGCAGTTTTCAAGTGTGCAATATTGCAGAGAGTTTAACTTAGATTGGACACAAAAACCCTTTGTTTTATTAGGTATACTGTTTCAACACAACAAAGCAGAAATGGTAGAGAGAAACTACAAAGATAAGCTCAAAAAAGCAGAAAGAGCCATGACAATGTGGTCTCTCAGAGACCTTACGCCATTAGGAAGAATATCAGTCTTAAAGAGTCTGATACTACCATCACTTAACCATTTATTCGCATCACTAGCAAACCCAAAATTCGATACGATTGTGAACTTTCAAAGAAAATGTTTTTCCTTTATATAGAGAGGCAAACCCGGCAAAATTAAACGAAATCTGTTAACAAAATCTTATAAAGAAGGCGGGTTAAAAGTTCCAACAATACTAGAAACAATTAAAGCGCAGAAAATATCATGGATTAGACGACTATTTGTACAGGATTCTAGATTAAGTAACCTTTTGTTTACGTCACACCCAGTAAGCCAACTTAACCCAGTAGAAATGGGACCATCTAAAGACACAATACATCCCTAAACTCATTAGTCTATTCTGGAAAGACGTATTTCACGCTTGGTCTGAATTACAAGAAAACTGTAAATATGATAATATCAATCTCAGTAGACAGTACATATGGGCGAATGACAACATCAGAATAGGAAACAAACCTGTTATATTTGACCATTATATGCAATCACATATCAAATTTGTAAATGATTTCCTAGCAGATAATGACACATTTCTGTCCTATAACGACTTTGTAGAACGACATGGGGTTAAAACAAATTTTCTTGAATATGCTGGTCTGATATCCTCTTTGAAATCATTTATAAAACAGAACTCGACCAATATCAGTAAGCAGACAGATTTGCCTTTCATGCCGCCTAATTTAGAAATACTATTTAAGGCTGAGAAAGGATGTAGCATGTTTTATAATCTTTTACATAGCGATATTTCAAATAAAAAACTAGTTTATCAAAGTAAATGGGAAAAGGAACTGAATATAGATTTTAGTTTGAATCTATGGAAAACATTTACTTTTATACCTATTCGAGCATGTTATAGTGCAAAACATAGATGGTTCCAGTATCAAATTCTCCATAGAATCCTCACAACAAATAAAGATTTACATAGATATAACCTCATAGAATCACCACAATGTACATTCTGCAATGTTGAAGCAGAATCAATTATCCATCTTTTTTATGAATGTAAATTTGTAAAAACGCTGTGGCAAGATCTACTAAAATGGATCGAAAATGAAACAGACACCCATTTGAACCTAAAGGCAGAGACAATTCTTTTTGGATTCAGTGAAAGAAGAAATGATGTTCTAAACTTCCTTTTTATCCTAACTAAGGAATACATATATGCTAGAAAACGAGCGAGCATTCTACCGACTCTAGCAGGCTTAAAACCAAAATTAAATTATAATTATCAACTACACAAAGCACATGTCTACATACAATGCAAATACGATAAGTTTGTCTCATTTTGGTCGTCTTGCCACAACTTGTTTATTTGAAATGAATAGATATGCTTTAACTTGTTTACCTGAATTGTTTCATAGTTTACAATGATATCATGAAAAAGCTGTACCCCACTCAAAAAGAAATAAAGTGATAAAAAAAAAATCTCTCTAGTTGTACTTCTTTGAGTCTTGGTAAGCTGGATTGCCATTCTTTCCACTTGTTGACAGACTGATTGTCTATTACGTCATCCCAGCTGTACTTTGTACAGAGCTTTTGGAGTAGAATTTGCAGTACGAACGGTGAAACAATTCCCAAGGGATCATAAACTTGGCTCACCAGGGACAAGATACTTCTTCTTGTGTTTGGCATGTTGCTTTCAACAACTTTGAAGCTAAGGAGATCCTCATCAACAGACCAGATTACACCTAAGGCACGTTCACTTGGGAGTTTGTCGTAGTCCAGATCAAGCTGCTTAATACACTTGGCTCTTTCCTCTTCTGGAATAGATCTAAGTACTTCCAGGCTATTACTGATCCACTTTGTCAGTCTAAAGTTACATTGACTACAGAGACTGGTTACATCTTTGACAACTTGGATTGCCTTCTCTTCTGTAGGTTTTGATGCAAGACAGTCATCAACATAAAAACTTGACTTTACCATTTTGATGACTTCTGGTTCATAGTGCTCTGCATTGTCTCTTGCTGTTTGTTACAGTGCGTAGGAAGCACAACTTGCAGAGGACACCGCTCCGAAGAGATGGACTAACATTCTGTACGTCTTAGGCTCTTGGTTGTAGTCGCCCTCTGGCTACCAGTAGAATCTCAGGAAGTTGCAATCTTCACGCGGAACTCTCACTCTGTAGTACATAGGTTCTATGTCCGCGATTACAGCTATTGACTCCTCACGAAAACGAAGAAGAATACTTAGAAGACTTGTAGTGAGATCCAGGCCTTGTAGGAGAGAGGTATTCAGCGATATGCCCTGGTATGTCGCAGCGCAGTCAAATACAACCCGTATCTTACCGGGCTTCTTTGGGTGGTATACAGCATGATGCGGTATATACCATTCCTTTCCATCTCTAACAACTTGTTCATCAACCGGTACTTCTTCTGCGTAACCTTTGGTTATAATGTCACTCATGAAAGTCTTGTAATCGTCATGAAAACCTTTGTTTTGTATGAACCGTTTCTTAAGACTTGTGAGTCGCTTGATGGCTTGACTTGAATTGTTCGGCAAAACAACATCATGGTGCCTGAAGGGAAGTTTGATGTGGTAATATCAATCTTGGAGAAATATGGAGTCTGAGACTATCTGTAAGAACCTTCTATCTTCTTGTGACAGCTCTCGCTTATCGTCGATTCCTTTCTCTGGGAAGTCATGACTAATGGATTCTTTCACTAACTTGTTCAATGTCTTGATCTCTTCTACTTCGTTTATTGACTTGATCTCTGTTCGAAAGACTGAGTAAGTTTGTTCTTCCTGTGCAGCACGCATTACGTTCCAGAGAATCCAACCCAGACTTGTTCATGTAGAATGAGGACTGCCCTTAGGTCCTGTTCTGACTTGGAGGGGGGAGAAGGCTTCAGGTACGTTACATCCAATGAGGAGATCAATATTGGAGTCAACTTGAGGAATGTGTAGGTCGGATAAGTGAGGCCATTGTTCAACATCCTTGCTTGTTGGGATATGTCTTGAGGTAACGGGAAGACTGTCTTTAGAGTAGAGTGTTGGTAGAGATATGGTGTTGTCACAGCTGAGATTGTGAACTTGTAGACCGTTGACAGCCTGGACAGTAGATGTGTGAGGCTCACCCATTGTGTCGATGGTTATTTCAACTTTCTTACCACTGCAGCCTAGTTTACTCAATAGAGCCTCAGAGCAAAAGGATACTGTGCTCCCAGGATCCAGGAAGGCGTAGGTGGTACATACTTTTAGACCATCTTTTCTTGTGACGCAGACTGGAATTATGGCTAAGGTACTTTCAACTTCTCCGGCCTCCAATAGATCATCAACGTCATCGAGCTCTGCGTGCGCGCTCACTTCTTTCTTCATAGTGTCCCTTGACATGTGGAGAATGGTCTGATGATTGCCTTGACACTTATTACATTTGACATTTACAGTACATTCTTTACTTGCATGACCAAGGGAGAGACATCTGAAACATAGGCTGCTGTTACGTATGAAGAGAAGTTTGTCAATATGGGGTTTCATCATCAACTCTTGACAGTTGTTAACCTTGTGTCCTTGCCTGAGACAATAGATGCATCCATTGACACTATCCTGGGCATGCAGGTCTCTCGGGTCTAGATTGAGAGTAACATTTCATATGTTCAGATTGAGGGTTGTGGCTTGCTTGTGTGGCGCTTGCATTAGAACTATAAAGGTTCCTTTGAGTGGCATTGGTACTAAAAGAACTGTTTGTGTTTCTTTTAAAGCTTGTATTACCTTGGAGCCGGCTTGATAGGGACTTGAAGAGCATCACGTCCATACATTGGATCTGTAGCTTTCTTTGCTTCTTTCTTGACAAACTTTACAAAGTCGCTAAACCTGACATGTCTTCCACCGTCCTTGATTTGTAAAACATTCCTCCATCTCTCGTGGTAATGGCGTGGGAGTTTCATCACAAGCTTGCGCAAATTGTCAGGGTATTCCAGTATCTTTACTGCCGGTATCGACTTGACTGCATTTTCACATTCAGAGAGGAAAATTCCATACTCATCAAGCATTCTTGGATTATCAACTTTAATGTCAGGCCACTTCAATGCACATCCTATTAGAGTGTTAGCAAGTGAGTCTTCATTGCTGTAACGTTCTTGCAATTCATCCATAGCTGACCTGAAACCTCTTTGTGCTGGTAGAAAACTGTACCCTGTGACTATTCTCCTTGCTTCTACTGTGGTAAATTGCTCGAGAAAGCTCATTCTCTCATCATCTGAGTCTGTATTTGCAACGACCTTTGTCTTGAATTGCCTTATGAACTTTGGGAACTCCAAGGAGTCGCCACTAAACTTTTGTATGTCAGCTGCTGGTTTTTTCAATTGCTTAATGACAGAATTGAAGACATCAGAAACTTCTGTGTTAACCTGAGGGATCTGACCTGCTACTATCTGTCTTACAGGCTGCCTACCTACATTCTCCCTTCCTACAGATTGTCTTTCTTCAGACTGCCTTCCTACATACCCCCCTTCTTACTGAATGCCTTTCTTCAGATTCCCTTTCGTGGAAATGACTTCTTTGAGACTTTCTTCCAACAGATTGTCTTTCTTCAGACTGCCTTCCTATGGACCCACTCCTTACTGAATGCCTTTCTTCAGATTCCCTTCCGTCGAAATGACTTCTTTCAGACTTTCTTGCAACAGATTGCCTTTCTTCAGACTCCCTTAATTCAAAATGACTTTTTTCAGACTTTCTTCCAACAGATTGCCTTTCTTCAGATTCACGCTTCTGAAATATCTAATTGTGTTTGAATCTCTAACTCCTCTTCTTTCATCTTGACTTTTAACTTTTCAATCTCAATCTTTCCTCTTTCTTCAAGCGCCCTTGCTTTAATCTGCAATTCTATTTGCTTTTGCCTTTCTTGAAGTTGAGCAGAGAGTACGGAGGCAGCCAACTTTTGACTTACTCTAGAACTAGTAGACTTGGGCTTCATTGGGGAAATTACTAAGTTACATGATTCACTTCTTTGAACGCTCCCAAAACGAATAAAATAATCTTCAGCTATTCTTTTAAACTCCTGCAAAACAGTGTCTTGACTTTCACATTCTTTCCTAAAGTTGGAAATCTCAGGCTCAGTAAGTAATTTTCGCATACTCTTCCCTGACTTGGTATAACTTTTCATAGTTCTCCATCCACACACTGTGCTTCACCCTCACAACCTTTATCTTATCTTTGGATACCGCTCCCTCATCAAGCTCTCCCCTTATTTCCTGTATCTCACCCTTCAGAGACTTGAACAGAGTCTGTACATTCTTATACTTGACTTCCAAACTGTAACTTAATCCCCTTTCAGTTAGCTTTCTTTCTCTTTTTTCTCCTAATTCTTCATTCATCTTTCAGAGATAGTAATGTTAATGCTGTAGATACTAAACAACTTAACTTTACTTCACTTCATGATTAAATTTTCAAACCAAGATGATTTGGGCTTTGATTAAACTTTTATTCCTTTCTTTTCTTTTGTCAGTAGATTCAGATTAACTGCAATACAATAGAAAAAACTACTTTGAGAAAGTGACTTACAACAACCATAGATAGCAAACATGAAATATATGCTTATATAAAAATGTTCATGTATCATGGTGCATGAAATATAACTTGAGAAAATTCATTCAATAAATAATTACTTGAGACTTGAACTTACTTTAGACTTGAATAATACAACTGAATTCCACCTCAAAACTTAAATGAGAGAAATGTGATAAGCACCATAATTAGCAGTATATTCAATGAAATTAGGCAAATAACACATTAACTACTTTCAATTAATTATAAAATAACTACAACTTACTTGAAATGAATATGAAACATGAAAACATATCAAAACAATATCCTAACAGTAAACCTAAGCAACTACTATGAATTTGATGCTTTATTTACTAAAATAGAAACTAATAGAATATAACTCACCATTACTGTATTCCCACTAAGATGACTTGACTTAAACTTCAACTTAAAATTAAACTTCATAAACAGCCAAGCACACAGGCTTGCTGACTGCCACACACTGCCATGTGCTTTTTACTAAGCAGGGATGCCTACTGTCAATACAAGTGCCACTGTCAAAACATCCACCCCTTTTGGATTATCTCCCTTTAAAATAATTGACTTAAGGGAAAAAAGAACTACTCTATTCAGGTTCATAAAAAATAGAAATCTAGTCTAAACTTAAAATGAAAAACAAATTGAAATACTTTAAATGACTAAAAACAACCCTTTCTTGGAAAAATAGTGTAAAAAATGACTTTGATGAAAAGAGTTAACTTTGACTTAAGCAAAAGGTCTGTTTCAAGATGAAACTTAAAGAATATTAAGAATAAAAAATATTCTCGTCCTTATGCTGTATTGACAAAACGTTATTATTTTTCGTCAATTCAGAGTAAATGAACACATGCTTTTGACATTTAAAAGATAGTGAAAATAAAATATATAGTTGGATACATTTTTAACATAATCAAAACAGCATAATTTACATTTTGTTATAGATATGATAACCGGTTAAGCTTAAATCAACAATGATGTTATCTAATTAATAAACCAGCCAGCGAGGCATACAACAATAAAGCACAGCTGTCCTCGGAACAAGAAATGATGATAAAGATATTATGTAAGAGACCGACCACATACGTTGTTTATAACACTTTAAGGAAGTTATATAGTACTTGGAAAGTCTGGTCTAAAAGGTAACTGTAATCTCGCTCTACTCCAGTGTCTTCAGCTGACGAGCTGAAATATAAACTTTGTCAATTCACTTCCTCACTAATTCTATTTTATTTGTATATGATTGTATGTGGGTGTAAAGCCGCTTACTAAAACAAAAGATTGGCTAACGTTTAACATGCAGCCTTTACCGTCCCATGGTAATAACATGTCTCCCTGTCCTAGAGTGAATCACGTAACATGAAAGGCACAGTCGTCTTAAGAAAAATATTAGCATTCCCGTCCATGTCTCGATATCCCGGTTGTGTATTGTAGAATACACTGTTAATTCAAACTGATAACTATGACATTCCTAATTCTTTCCAAGTTACGCTTATTCAATTGTGATTATGTAACAAGTAAAGAAGTGAGCATACGTACAGCTCACATACCCCCGCTTCAAACTATAGTCTGGCTTTCTTTGTTGGTCTTACCCTCAAAAAGCTCACTTAGGGATCATGGTTGATAAGTGTATTAAGTTTGTTGAAGCTAGCATGTATAGTTTAGGAGATATGCTCAGACAAAAGCACTTTGTCAGATAGTCATTGTTTTAGTAACGTTTCCATGTAAAACGCAAAAAATAAAAATAATTTTTTAGTCTTACCCTCAAGAGACGCACCAATATGGATAAGTGTATGAAGTTTGGTGATGATAGCATGTACGGTTTAGAAGATATACTCCGGACAAAGGACTTAGTCATAAATTCACTGTTTTAGTCATGTTTCCATGGAAACCGCAAAAAAATTAAAAATCATTTGTTGGTCTAACCCTCAAAAGGCACATCAATGGATCATGGTTGATAAGTGTATGAAGTTTGGTAAAGATAGCATGTATAGTTATGAAGATATACTCTGTACAAAGGACTTTGTCACTGTTTAAGTCATGTTTCCATGGAAACCGCAAAAAATAAAAATCATTTGTTAGTCTAACCCTCAAAAGGCATGCAGCTGCACATCTAGGGATCATGGTTGATAAGTGTATAAATTTTGATGAAGCTAGCATGTATAGTTTAGGAGATATGCTCCGGACAAAGGACTTGGTCATAGAGTCACTGTTTTAGTCATGTTTCCATGGAAACCGCAAAAAATAAAAATCATTTGTTGGTCTAACCCTCAAAAGGCACATCTAGGGATCATGGTTGATAAGTGTATGAAGTTTGGTGAAGCTAGCATGTATAGTTTAGGAGATATGCTCCGGACAAAGAACTTGGTCATAGAGTCACTGTTTTAGTCATGTTTCCATGGAAACCGCAAAAAATAAAAATCATTTGTTGGTCTAACCCTCAAAAGGCACATCTAGGGATCATGGTTGATAAGTGTATGAAGTTTGGTGAAGGTAGCATGTATAGTTTAGGAGATATGCTCCGGACAAAGATTTGTGACGGACGGACAGACGGACAGACAGACGGACAGACAGACAGACGGACAGACGGACAGACGGACAGACGGACAGACGGACGGACAGAATGAACGCTATATACCCCCGCTTACGCTGTAAGGCGGGGGTATAAATATGTAATTTATTAGGTTTAAAGCAGCAACTCCGGATTTTTCGGTTTAAGGGAATTTTGGAAGATACCTCCTCAGTATGTCAATCAAATTAGGAAAGGGTTATGATACTGGTGCACGTTATTAATATCAGATGGTAAATTATCAAGCCTTCTTAAAAAAATGATATTCAACTGACTGTGAAAATCTCAAAGTCCCTGTGAGCAACAAAAGTTATATACTAGCCCAAAAAAGAAAGTGTGCTTTATTGAAATTGATCAAACTCCTTTAACATAATTTCGCATGTGTACAAAATGTAAACCTGTTCCTGAATAAGTCTTATTGAACACAATAACGGGTTTCCCTTGTGAAACTTGCATTATTGGTAAATGACGTGCTGCACGTTTGAGAAAAGGCATGTTTTACACGTGGAGAGTCTGAAAATTCATGCAGCAGTGTGAATCATTGGGTATTTAAACACTAAAGGTAGGCTATCCTATTGTTCACATTAAAACTTGCGCTGCTGTTACAACGACTCCACACAAGCATGCCAAGATTGACCAATAATCAACGTCTCTTTGCCCTGGGTATGATTACAGCTGGCACAACATGGTGCTACTAGAGACCGACCCCGCTCTGGGAGACCCCGGGTTAACCACCCCTGCACAAGATCGGTATATCTGTGTAGCCCATCTCCGGAACTGGCAACAAACTGCAACGATGACAGCCAGGAACATCCCTAACCTGAGACGGATACATCCGCAAACAGTAATCAACCGGCTGAGAGTATACGGCTTACGTCCTTGAAGACCTGCAATCCGTCCAATTTTGACGTTGCGTCATCGTCATGCTCGTCTGCAGTGGTGTAAACAACATCTCAGGCATCCCTTACACTGGTGGCGACGTGTTTTATTCACAAATGAATGTCGTTTCCACCTTTCATCATCAGATTGCCGCCAGAGAGTGTAGAGACGTCGAAACAAACGTTACGCAGATCCGTGTATCATGGAGCGAAACCAGTATGGGAGAGGGTCTCTCATGGTGTGGGTGGGGTCAATGCCCGTAACAGAACTGAGCTAGTCATGATTGATGGCAACCTCAATGCAGCCAGATATCGTGATGAAGTGCTTGCACCTGTTGTTGTCCGTTTCTGCAACGTCACGGCCCTGGCGTCATTCTACAGCAGGACAATGCCTGACCCCACACAGCTCGTATTGTTCAACAGTATCTGCAGCAACAACAAGCGGATGTTCTTAACTGGCCCGCAAATTCGCCCGATATCTCACCCATTGGGAAAAAATGAAACGTCAGCTACACCCGCTTCCCCATGCACCGCCAACACTTGTGTAACTCCAAAGACAGCCCATCAGAATTAGAACAACATCCCAAAACACTTCACGCTAACCTGTTCGCTTCCATGAGGCCTAGATACACAGCAGTAGTCGATGCAGACAGAGGTCATACCAGATATTGAGAGTGTGACTTTTGTGTTTGACCCCTAGTGTCTCTGACTCTCCATGGCACCAAGATTCTTCGCCGTAGCGTAAGGAATTACTCATGTGGATCACAAATTGATTGATCTGTGACTTATTGACATTTCCATGGAATATATATATATATATATATATATATATATATATATATATGAAAAGTTGAATTGGTTATATAGATAGGTTAAATATAACATACTTCACATAGTCGTTTGCAGAATCATTTTAATCCAATATATATATATATATATGAAAAGTTGAATTGGTTATATAGATAGGTTAAATATAACATACTTCACATAGTTGTTTGCAGAATCATTTTAATCCAATATATATATATATATAGAGAGAGAGAGAGAGAGAGAGAGAGAGAGAGAGAGAGAGAGAGAGAGAGAGAGAGAGAGAGAGAGAGAGAGAGAGAGAGAGAGAGAGAGAGAGATAAGGTGAAAGTTCAATCAAGTGTACAGTCTTCATAGTTAAAAGCGTTGTTTTTTATCAACGCTTTTATTGATAAAAAACAACGCTTTTAACTATGAAGACTGTACACTTGATTGAACTTTCACCTTATCTCTCTCTCTCTCTCTCTCTCTCTCTCTCTCTCTCTCTCTCTCTATATATATATATATTGTTAGTGTTATTTTTAAGCATGCACACTTTCTTTTTTTGGGGGAGTATAGATACAATTCAGATTACACTTCAGAAGAATGCAAGGGTTTCAAAGTACCCATTGTCATGTTAACAAGTTTATACTATCACTCGTTTGTTCGATGGTACGTATACATGAAATCTGAGAAAAGACATTTCAAAATTGGAAACTGAATAGGTTTGCTATATTAAAGAGTACTTAGAAAATGAACTTGTGCTAAAAATTTTCACATCATATTTCTCATGATGTGCTCGTAGTATTTCATATTTTTTAATATCACAAGAAAGAGAATAAAATTTTCTCTCATTCTGTGTAAAATTTGTCTTCCGCATAAATAAACAAAGAGCGCCGCATAAAAAGCTAAATCCTCAATTTTGACATGTGTCTTTCTTTCACTTATATCTTCTCAACAGCTGGTCACGTTTTGAAATTGATTCGATCGTGATAAATGTAAAATCAATTATAAAGAGAAAGTTGAAGCCCAATTCATGGTCAACAACAGCCTACAAGCATGGCAAGGTGTGAAGAACTTGATCGGCTGCCTAAAGATCGGTTCTCCAATCAACACAACAGCGATCAGAAACATGTCGAGGAATTGAACAACTTCTACGTAAGATTTGATACTCGTAACTTTAGCAGTGAACGGCAAACTGTGCTTAATACAAAATGCAGAAAACATTGTTGTAACTTTTGACACAGGTAAATTGCAGTTTTCAAAACTCAATATAAGGAAAGCACCGCAACCTGATGGTTTATGCGGCACCGTCCTAAACGTTGTTGTGAACAGTTATGCCATGTATTTTGCCGACTATACCAACTCTCCATCGATTGCAATGTAATTCCGGAAATGTGGAAAAGGTCAATGATTGTTCCAGTGCCAAAGAAGACAAATTCTACCGAAATGAACGATTTTAGACCAGTCGCTCTTACTTCCATTCCTGATATGTTCTGAGCACATCATTTTAAACTTCCTATTGTGCGATGTTAGGCACTTGCTTGATACGTACGAGTTTGCATATAGAGCAAGGAGGGGCGTGGAATATGCTAAACTCTGTATTTTAAATAGCCTGTAGCTTCCAAAATTCTATTTGTAGACTTCTCTTCTGCATTCAATACCATCCAGCCGCACATATTGTTAGAGAAACTATTTGATATGGATGGAAATCGCAAATAATATTATGGCTTGAGAAATTTTTATCTCTAAGACCTCAGTTTGTAAAGGTTAACTCCGCCAGGTCTTCTATCTTGTATACAAAATACGTGAGCCCCTCAAGGTTGTGTCCTTTCACCGGTTTATCCACTCTCGACACCAACCCCAAACAATCTAACAGTAAAATTTGCTGACGATACTGCGTTAGTCGGACTCATTCAAGAAAATGAACTTTCTTATAGAGAAAATGTTCATCATTTTGTAACCTGGTGTGAGAACAATTCCCTTATGTTGAATGTCAAAAAACTTAAGAATTCATTATGAATTTCAGGAAAAACCAACACATTACAAGCCCTGTCTGTATTAATGGTTCCAACGTTGAGATTGAAGATGAATACCAAGTATCTTGGCACAATAATAGATAGTAAATTAAATTGGAATGCTAATATTGATGCAGTTTTTAAAAAAATGAAAACAAAGATTACATTTCATGCGCAAGCTACGATCTTTTAATGTAAATGAACGTATACTATCTCTCTTTTATCGTTGTTTCGTTGAGAGCATATTGACTTTTTCTTTCCAATGTTGGTATGGTTCCTTATCTATTGTTAACAAATCTCGCTTGGAAAAGGTTCGTAATCTGTCTGGACGATGTCTAGAGTGATAGAGCGGTCCACACCCAGGCCTACCAAAGAAAAAATAGAGCCATGGGCTCTGTAGCTCATCAGACTTTTGATAGAAATAGGTGTTTGGGTTTAGACCATGGGGTCATGGGCAGTGTAGGAAAGATAGCCTGTCCCTTAATCCTTCTCAGTTACGATTTTGTGAAAAACGGGAACAATATTTGTAAAAATAAATTAAGCATAGACAACCCATATGATAAACATCATTTATATACAGAAAATGTCGACTCCAGACGCCTTTCTATCTTACCGTGAACAGCTGAACAGAACATGTGCTCCGTGGTCATGACCAATCATATACGTGGAATACGATCACGTGATTTTCTGTCGTAACCAGTGATTTCGTTGACAAAACGAACTCGTAGACAGATTCTTGAGATTTTTTAATGACATAATATATTGATGAGGGTCGTTTATATTTTAACTTCATTGTTGATATGTAGGGGAGACAGGGGCACCTTGGGACCATATATAATACACACATATATATATATATATATGAACACAAGAAAAATGATACTTTGGATATTTATTTGGATAAATTAAAGCAGCCTTTATTATGAAGAAAAGAGAAAGTGAAACAAAACAATATGTCAACATTTCTTTTTGGTAAAAAACCAGAGATATCAAAATTAAAAAAATGCTTTCCAAACCAGGGGTAACTTGGGCTTGAACTAGGGCACATTGGGACATTGCAAATTGTTATGTTGAGGAAAGAAAACAACAATGTATTTCTTAAAAGTTATTCACAATCAAATAAAAAAGGCCCATTGCCCATTTGGGGTCAAGGGGTCACCGAACCTACAATTCAGAATCCCCATTGTCCAAGGAGTGTATACACACAACTATTAAGCTATCAAGACCTTTTGGAACTGGAGAAGAAGATGAAAGTAGGATTTTAAGGTTTTGACCCCTGTGACCCCATTTGGGGTCAAGTGGTCACCAAACCTACAATTTAGAATCCCCAGTGTCCTCCAAGGAGTCTTCACACAATTTTTCAGCTCTCTAGACCTTTTGGAACTAGGGAAAAAGATGAAATTAGGTTTTTTAGGTTTTGACCCCTGTGACCCCATTTGGGGTCATGGGGTCACCAAACCTACAATTTAGAATCCCCGTTGGCCAAGGAGTCTACACACACCTTTTCAGCTCTCTAGACTTTTTGGAACTGGAGAAGAAGATGAAAATAGGTTTTTCAGGTTTTGACCCCTGTGACCCCATTTGGGGTCATGGGGTCACAAAATCTACAATTTAGAATCCCCATTGGCCAAGAAGTCACCACACAACTTTTCAGCTCTCTGGACCTTTTGGAACTGGAGAAGAAGATTAAAATAGATTTTTAAGGTTTTGACCCTTGTGACCCCATTTGGGGTCATGGGGTCACGAAATCTACAATTTAGAATCCCCATTTGCCAAGGAGTATGCACATAAAATTTCAGCTCTCTAGAGTCTTTGGTTCTGGAGAAGAAGTCGAAAAATTGAAAAGTTTACGGATGGACGGATGGACAGACGGACGGACGGATGGACGGACGCCGGACGCCATGCCATGCCATAAGCCCATCGGGTCTTTCAGACCTGATGAGCTAAAAATAAAATTGCAACAGAAAGCAGCGAATCGACCACATTAACAGATGAAATCGCATCACAATATTGCGATCCGCATCGAAAAGTTACGAAATAGCATCATTTAAGCGATGATCAGCACATTAAATGTAATAGAGTTTATGACGTCAGAAGCGGTCGCGAAATGACGTCAATGTTTTGTTGCTGGATTCGAAGGAATGCTGCTGCATGCCGTGTAGCGGAAAGCTTAGTTTAGGGTGAGTTATCAATCAAACGTCTTATTTAGAACAAAATATTATATATATTTAAAACAATATGCTCTCTCCGTGTAAAACCACAAAAACAAATACGGTAAATTCCTTTTGGAGAGAGATTAAACCTACTTAATAGCAGAATACCCATTCAAAAGTTACCAGTAGGATAGTCGGAAGTCAATGTATGTATTAATACATTGTAAACTGATTTCGGGTAAAAAGAAATCGTGAATTGATACCCTGTGAATCGGACAAAACAACCAATCGGAATCGAGTATCTGGCACTTTCATGGTAGAATTAATAATCATCCCCCTTACCCTTCCTCTTTGTATATTGTCCTGATGGCGCCATGGCAAGTGCGATATTTTATTTCACCTTCAACTGGCTGGGGACCTTGAATTCTGCTCTTGGCAACGTCATAAGGAATATTGATACATGAAGCCAAGATTCCAGCACAAAGTCCAATTGAAAATCTTCGCAGGAGATCATATTGTGCATCCTGAAATTATATCCAATACTAAATAAACATACAAAACCAAATTATTATAATGATGTTTAAAGCCATGATTACAATTCAAATGTAATCATGAATAAAGCAATCATTCTAGAGAGAATGAGAGAATAGAAGTTATAAAAAAAATCATATTCGAGCTACATACATTGGACAAAATTTATGAAGATGTATTCTTTTATGAAAACTTAATGACTCACACTTTTAGGTGAAAATTGTCATAATCAAATAATTGAAAATGAATTCGTCCTACACATGCACCCCGTCTACCCTGAAACAGCAACTTGTGTTTCCATTGTTGCAGTCAAAAATACAATTTGGAGAAATTTGCCTTCAGTCTTAAAGCAACACTTCATGGTCTCTTGAATTCTGATTTACCAGTGAGGAACTATCGTCAACTCTATAATGTGAACATTGACTCTTCTGGAATATGAATGTACACTCTTATGAATGAATGAATCTATTTCAACTTCCATTGTCAAACATTTACTCAACATACATATGAACTATACTTTGTTACACATGTAATGATTTCTAGTCACACACATTACACATATTCCACCTGTCTGCGTGCTAAACGCCTTGCTGTTTCCAGTTTCTTCAGTGCTATCACAAATTCAAAAATGTTCAGATTGTGTTTTCAAACAAATTTCTTGAATCTTAATGAAATACCTCCAAATGATTAGAGGGCAGAACTTTCAACAAAGTTTACTCTACCTTCAACAATTCATTGCGAATACTAATACATGATAAGTACCTCAATCTTATTGGGTTAAGGTTGTTCACAAGTTTAACCCATCAGTAGCAGAAGGAGGAATACAAAGATCAATTATAGTTCATAGCAGTTGACAGCAGTCACTAAATTCGTTTGCTGTATTGCGCAACAGATTGAAACTTAACCCTCAAGCCGCGGTTTACGGAATGGTCCGGGATGAAATTAAACTACGCCGCAGTTAGCCTTGGCGAACCCCGGAAGCCGGACTTATAATCTGACGCATTTACTAATTAACGCAATTGTACCATGTAGCGGATCCCGGAAAAAAATTGCACGGCAGTCGTGTCGGTTGAACGCGTGTATTTTCGTTCCGGCTTTCGCTAAGCTGCCGATTTTTTCCCCGTTGTTGTTCTAAAAAATGGGGGTATATTTTCCGAAAGTTTTATAGATATTGGTTATGTTTATCGTACCGAAAATATGCATTACAAACGCTCAATTTTCCCCCACTACCCGCCGGGCTTGCTATAGCCCTGGGGCTTATTGCTCCCCTCGCGCACGAGCTTATCGAGCTGCGCACGTTATTGTTTGCTCAGGCGTGCGCACTCACAACAAAAGCATACCTTGCTTTCGCACGCCCTATGATCTAAACCCTTGGGCGGATTTCAATACAGGTGGGATCATTTGAAAGAGGAGAAAATTGTCTTTAATTCGATATAAATTACGAATATGCGCTAAAGGAACTGAATATACAGCATGTGCCGTAAATGAGGTGATTTTCAGATATTTTTAGTTTTATACCTACTTTCACACATTATTTCTCATCATGTACTCAACGTATTTTGGAATTTTTTATATCATAAGAAAGAGAAAAAGATTGTCTTTCATTCCATGTAAAATTTGTATATGCGCAAATATTTATAAAGCCACAGCGAGCGACGCACGAAGAGCTAATTTTGCTCTTTTACCCTTGTGAACTGAGTAGCGATTTTGTGATATACTTTTCTTTAGTACTTCATATCTTTTTAACTGTTTGGTGCATTTGGATAACTGTTATATCACAATAAAGAAGAAAAAGTTGTCTTCACCTTTATATAAAATATGTTCACTCACATAACAAAAATATTGACACAGTAAGAGTCACAAATAGAGCAATTTTGGCACTTTATATCTCCGTAACCAAATGACGCATTCCCACAACTTTTATATCATTGTCAAGAGGAATACATTGCCTACATTATGATATATAATATGTATATGCGCTAAAAGAAATAGCGATACAGCAAGTGCCGCACAAAGGGCACTTTTGTCGCTTTTTTATTATGTGATATGAAGCGCGATTTTCATGTACCTTTCTTTCGCACGCAATATCTTCTATACCGCTTGGCGCATTTTGATAAATTTTACATCTAAATAAAGAGGAAACAATGTTCTTCAATTCCATATATCGATGATTTATGCGCGTGAATAAATAAAAGCAAAACAAGTGCCGTAAAAAGGGCAATTTTCGCACTTCGTTCCGCCGTTAAGTGCCGCGAATAGGAAAACTTCGGCACTTTATATCTCCGTAACCAAATGACGCATTTCTACAACTTTTATATCATTGTCAAGAGGAATACATTGCCTACATTTTGATATATAATATGTATATGCGCTAAAAGAAATAGTGATACAGCAAGCGCCGCACTAAGGGCACTTTTGTCGTTTTTTATCATGTGATATGAAGCGCGATTTTCATGTACCTTTCTTTCGCACGCAATATCTTCTATACCGTTTGGCGCATTTTGATAAATTTTACATCTAAATAAAGAGGAAACAATGTTCTTCAATTCCATATATCGATCATACATGCGCACATAAAAAATAAAGGCACAAGAAGTGCCGCAAATTGGGCAAGTTTCGCATTTCGTATTTCTGTAACCAAGTGGCGCGCTCAACAACGTTTGGTATCGACGTAAAGAGCAGAAAATTCTCTTCAATTTGATATACAATTTGTATATGCGCTCACAGAAATAAAGACTCAACAAGCGCCGCTAAAATGTTATAAATAAATGTAATAAGTTAAAAAAATTATGAAGGAAACCCTGTTTCTTTAGTGTTCAATTGTAGAGTTTTATAAACCATGAAAGTTGAAGGGAAAAAAACTTTTGGATTTACATTCATAGCGTTATTGATGTCTTTTTTGAGTTAGGGGATTTTTGCGCCGGGCACCGCCATCAGTTCATGGGAAAATTGTCCAATGAAAATGTTGTGGTTGAGACACAGTATGTCGGGGATGCCGTCGGGAACCGCCATCAGGTCAGGGCAAAGTTGTCCAACGAAAATGTTTGTGGTTGAGACACAATATGTCGGGGATCTTTCGCCGGGCACCGCCATCAGGTCATGAGAAAATGTGTCCAACGAAAATGTTCGTGTTCGAGAAAAAAAATTTCAGCGGACTTTCGTCGGGCACCGCCAGCAGGTATGTGTTTTTTTCTGCCAAATTTTTGTTGGTCGAGGAAACTCATTTTTGAAAAAAAAGTTTGGTAGCATTCCGATGTGTTAAATAATTTGCTATATATGTCGGGATGGCATGAGTTCCTTCCAGTGAACTAAAGACAAGGGGCCGGGTGCTCGTTGACTACGGCCGTCCCGACGGATAGGCCCGTGGAACCTATCATTCTCGGAAGAGAAGTCAAAAGTTGAAAAACTTTTGTAATCCACAACTGACAATCAGAACTTTCCTGACGTAGAAGGCAGTTGTTCGCGACTCGCCGGCTCGTTGCATAGGAGTCAGAAGGCGGCATCAGGGTTGATAATGTTGATACAACGTCGGCGGCCGTCGGTGCCATCGGCACCTTCGGCGGGATTGTGAAAAGTCGTCCAAAAGTTAGAAAGTGTCCGGCGACATTAGAACTTGTTCGGCTGGATTGTGAAAAGTTGTCCGAAAGTTAGAAATTGTCCAGCAATGTTAGAATTTGTCCTGATTTTGACTTTTGCAACAAAATGAAAGAAAATGTCCGGCATTCGCCAGGACAGTTAGAAAATGTCCGGAATTCCGTCATTATTGATGGCCGCTGGCGCCATCGGCGCGCAACGGTATATTTGTTTACAAAACTCACAAAATGGGGCAATTGAATGTCCATGAAGCTCACATTGAATTTTTCTGTATAGGTTATCAGGATTTGATAGAATATCTTGCACATTTCTAAATTCTTTTCAATCAATTACAGATTGATGTGAAAGATGCCTAAGGCCAGGCGACCGAGGACTAGGAGTTGGGAAGGGCCGTCAACGTCAAGCGACGACGACTTCATCAACGAGGTCCATGCTGATGAAGCTTCTGACATGGAGTCTACTGATGAGAGTGATAGTGAAAGTGACAGTGATAGTGATATGGAAATAAGAAACATTGCAAAAGACATATTAGCTGCTACTGGTGGGGCTGGTACATCCACAGAGGAAGAGTTCAGTGGCTTTGATGAGCAATATAATGAAATGGACACACATTTTGATGACCCTGAGAACTTTATGGAACGCTGGACAGAGGGGCCGAGGCCACGTGGACGTGTTGATCTGCATTTTACTGGCGCAACGGGATTAGGACGGTTTATAGAATTGCCTGATAATCCGCATCCTATAGATTTTTTGGGGTTATTCCTGCATGAAGATGATTATGGATCGTTGGCAGCAGAAACCAACAGGTACTTCCACCAGCAAGTCGATGATAAGGTTCTGAAACCATGTTCACGGTTGAGGCAGTGGTATGATACGAATGCTGAAGAAATGAAAGTATTCGTTGCAATGACTATAGCGATGTCTCTAGTTGTACAGAGGAATTTTTCTGAGTATTGGTCAACAAGTGATGTGACGTCCACGCCTTTCTTTGCCAAATGTATGCCTCGCGATAGGTTCTGGTTATTACTAACGTACCTACATTTGAATGATAACAACCAAATGCCGGGACGAAACACATCTCATTTTTCACCTATCAATAAACTTGGCTATTTGTACCAGAGAATCGTACATCGTTTTTCTAGAGTTTACAAGCCGCACCAAAACATTTGCGTCGATGAAGGGTTGGTGCCTTGGAAAGGCAATCTCAGTTTCAAAGTATACAATCCCGACAAGCCGAAGAAGTATGGGATAAAGGCCTACATGTTGTGTGACTCAACAAATGGTTATGTTTGCAAGTTCCAACTCTACACTGGAAAAACTAATGAAACTGTCTCTGCTGGTGGAAAAACGTTCGATCTGGTGATTGATTTGGTGAAGGATTATGCTGGGAAAGGATATCATGTGTTCATGGATAATTTCTATTCCTCTGTGGCATTGTATATAAACTTGTGGGAAATGGGCACTGGTGCGACGGGAACGTTGAGAGGAAATCGCAAAGGCATTCCAGACAAAGTAAAGAAGGCACAGAAGAAACAGAAGAAAGGGGATATGATAGTCTATCACAACCAAGACCTACTCGTTTTGCGGTATGAAGACAGGAAGTCAGTGTTGCTCATGTCAACCGTAGAAGACAATGAAATTGTAGAGACAGGCAAGAAGAACCGAATGACTGGGGAAGCCATTGCAAAACCACGTATCGTGCATGAATATAACAAGTACATGGGCGGTGTGGATCGGGCTGACCAGATGCTGTCGTACACCCCGTTCAAAATAAAAACTCTCAAATGGTGGAAGCGTGTGTGGTTTCACGTGTTGAACGTTGCCATGTTGAACGCCTACATTCTTTACAAAGAATTCTCTAAGGATAAAACCTTGAAAACAAGCCGTCAATTCAGAAAAGACTTGGTACAGCACATGATAACCTTCGCCGACACAGAAAAGGTGCCATCCCTGCGCAGACGTCCCCGTGGTCGACCAAGCACGAGCGACGATAGTGTATTACGTCTTCATGGTCGTCACTTTCCATCAAAGATTGAGCCTGTTGGAAAAAAGAAGAATCTCTCACGCACGTGTGTTGTTTGCTCCAAAGCGAGAAGAGAACTACTTCGAAGGGATGTGGAAGAAACAAATCAGCCAGTTCGAAAGAAGAAAAGGGTAGGCAGAGAATCTTCTTACGAATGTAGCGACTGTAATGTGGCTCTATGTGCAACCCCATGTTTCAGAATTTATCACACGTCACAAGATTGCACTAAAGCTTATATCAGTTTGATGTCAGAGAAGGAAAATGAGGGGGATAATCAAGAAGATTGAAGAAAGAAGAAAGAAGCAGAAGTGTGGATGAGTGTTACTCTCCTGATCCAGTTGGTTTTCACATCAAAAAGGTGAAAAAGTGTTAATAGAAAATACTTTATTGTAAAAAACTCATTATAAATAAAAAATAATCTTTTTTTTATTGCGTAAAAGAGACAGAGAAAGTCAATGTGAGCTGTCACGGGACATTCAATATGAGCCGCATCACAAACCTCCCCCGATCTTTCGCAATTTATATCTTCTGAATCGGGCGGCCGAACTTCATGGTTTTTATATCATCATAAAGAGAAAAGAACTGGCTTTGATATAATATGACAATTGCATGTGCGCATGAAATAATAAAGAAGCGGCGAATGATGCGATAATTGTCGCAATGATAAAAATAAATTCACAAATGTCTGAGGGTACCCCTCTTTCTCGTTTCATATCTCCCGAACTATTTGGTATTTTTTAAAATTTTTTCCAGCTTTATCAAGACAAAAGAATTATCTTTAATTCCATGTATAATTTGCATATGCGCAGTAACTGATGAAGATGCTGCGAGTGATGCGACAAATGTCGCAAATAGGACGATTATCGAAATCTGTTTTCAAATAAATGAGAGTACCCTCCTTTCGCGGTCCATATCTCCTAAACTGTTTGGTTTATTTTCATAATTTTTTCAGCTTTATCAAGACAAAAGAATTATCTTTAATTCCATGTATAATTTGCATATGCGCAGTAACTGATGAAGATGCTGCGAGTGATGCGACAAGTGTCGCAAATAGGACGATTATCAAAATCTGTTTTCAAATAGTTGAGAGTACCCTTCTTTCGCGGTGTATATCTCTAAAACCAATCGGCGCTTTTTCATTATTTTTACACTATCGTAAAGAGGAATGATTTATCTTTAATTCCATGTATAATTTGTATGTGCGCATGAAAAAATAACGATGCGGTGCACGTAAAGAATTCCTGTTTCATAATGCTGGAGTGTTTGCGCGAATGCTCGCCCGCGCGTGACTTCACCCGCCGAGAGAATCGGTAATGCGGGAGCCAAGGCTGTTGCCTAGAAGTCTGTGGCACTCGCATGCTGGTGCCCCGGGGCATAACGGTACTAATTAGCGCGCCGGTGCCAGAGGGCCCCGGGGGATTTAGTTTTAGCTAAAAATGCCGTAGGGTCGGAACGTTGTCGGGGTACCCCCAGCCATCTTTCGCAACGTATATCTTTTGAACCGTAAGACATATTCTAATAATTTTTTCGTCATTGTAAAGAGGAATAAATTGCCTATAATTCCATATATAATACATGTATGCGCGCTCAGTATTATGGATTTTATTTAACTTGAAATAAAGACAGTCTTTAAAAACCTGTAGAAATCTAACTAGAGATCGTATCGTAATTATTTTCATACCATCGTAAAAAGGAATAATGTATCTTCAATTCCATATAAGAATTTTAGTTGCGCGATAATATTTCAGGATTTTATTCAACTCGAAATGAAGACAATCTTTAGATTATAATAGAAATCGTTCTAGGAGGTATAAAAAATTCATTCAAAGTGTCGGATAAGGAGTGTTCATTTTTACACGGGATTCGCCAACTGACTTTGTATAAAACAATTTATTCCGTCCGTACTTCGCGGTATAAAAACATCATATACTGTAAAAACGGTCGCGTCTCGCGGCGCTAGAAAATTCAGCCACAGGGGCTAATTAGGCTTTAACGGTAGCGAGGCGAGTGCTGGAAAATTCAGCCACGGGGGCAAAACTGGTCAAAATAATATTCAGCAACCCTCAAGCCGCGGTTTACGGAATGGTCCGGGATGAAATTAAACTACGCCGCAGTTAGCCTTGGCGAACCCCGGAAGCCGGACTTATAATCTGACGCATTTACTAATTAACGCAATTGTACCATGTAGCGGATCCCGGAAAAAAATTGCACGGCAGTCGTGTCGGTTGAACGCGTGTATTTTCGTTCCGGCTTTCGCTAAGCTGCCGATTTTTTCCCCGTTGTTGTTCTAAAAAATGGGGGTATATTTTCCGAAAGTTTTATAGATATTGGTTATGTTTATCGTACCGAAAATATGCATTACAAACGCTCAATTTTCCCCCACTACCCGCCGGGCTTGCTATAGCCCTGGGGCTTATTGCTCCCCTCGCGCACGAGCTTATCGAGCTGCGCACGTTATTGTTTGCTCAGGCGTGCGCACTCACAACAAAAGCATACCTTGCTTTCGCACGCCCTATGATCTAAACCCTTGGGCGGATTTCAATACAGGTGGGATCATTTGAAAGAGGAGAAAATTGTCTTTAATTCGATATAAATTACGAATATGCGCTAAAGGAACTGAATATACAGCATGTGCCGTAAATGAGGTGATTTTCAGATATTTTTAGTTTTATACCTACTTTCACACATTATTTCTCATCATGTACTCAACGTATTTTGGAATTTTTTATATCATAAGAAAGAGAAAAAGATTGTCTTTCATTCCATGTAAAATTTGTATATGCGCAAATATTTATAAAGCCACAGCGAGCGACGCACGAAGAGCTAATTTTGCTCTTTTACCCTTGTGAACTGAGTAGCGATTTTGTGATATACTTTTCTTTAGTACTTCATATCTTTTTAACTGTTTGGTGCATTTGGATAACTGTTATATCACAATAAAGAAGAAAAAGTTGTCTTCACCTTTATATAAAATATGTTCACTCACATAACAAAAATATTGACACAGTAAGAGTCACAAATAGAGCAATTTTGGCACTTTATATCTCCGTAACCAAATGACGCATTCCCACAACTTTTATATCATTGTCAAGAGGAATACATTGCCTACATTATGATATATAATATGTATATGCGCTAAAAGAAATAGCGATACAGCAAGTGCCGCACAAAGGGCACTTTTGTCGCTTTTTTATTATGTGATATGAAGCGCGATTTTCATGTACCTTTCTTTCGCACGCAATATCTTCTATACCGCTTGGCGCATTTTGATAAATTTTACATCTAAATAAAGAGGAAACAATGTTCTTCAATTCCATATATCGATGATTTATGCGCGTGAATAAATAAAAGCAAAACAAGTGCCGTAAAAAGGGCAATTTTCGCACTTCGTTCCGCCGTTAAGTGCCGCGAATAGGAAAACTTCGGCACTTTATATCTCCGTAACCAAATGACGCATTTCTACAACTTTTATATCATTGTCAAGAGGAATACATTGCCTACATTTTGATATATAATATGTATATGCGCTAAAAGAAATAGTGATACAGCAAGCGCCGCACTAAGGGCACTTTTGTCGTTTTTTATCATGTGATATGAAGCGCGATTTTCATGTACCTTTCTTTCGCACGCAATATCTTCTATACCGTTTGGCGCATTTTGATAAATTTTACATCTAAATAAAGAGGAAACAATGTTCTTCAATTCCATATATCGATCATACATGCGCACATAAAAAATAAAGGCACAAGAAGTGCCGCAAATTGGGCAAGTTTCGCATTTCGTATTTCTGTAACCAAGTGGCGCGCTCAACAACGTTTGGTATCGACGTAAAGAGCAGAAAATTCTCTTCAATTTGATATACAATTTGTATATGCGCTCACAGAAATAAAGACTCAACAAGCGCCGCTAAAATGTTATAAATAAATGTAATAAGTTAAAAAAATTATGAAGGAAACCCTGTTTCTTTAGTGTTCAATTGTAGAGTTTTATAAACCATGAAAGTTGAAGGGAAAAAAACTTTTGGATTTACATTCATAGCGTTATTGATGTCTTTTTTGAGTTAGGGGATTTTTGCGCCGGGCACCGCCATCAGTTCATGGGAAAATTGTCCAATGAAAATGTTGTGGTTGAGACACAGTATGTCGGGGATGCCGTCGGGAACCGCCATCAGGTCAGGGCAAAGTTGTCCAACGAAAATGTTTGTGGTTGAGACACAATATGTCGGGGATCTTTCGCCGGGCACCGCCATCAGGTCATGAGAAAATGTGTCCAACGAAAATGTTCGTGTTCGAGAAAAAAAATTTCAGCGGACTTTCGTCGGGCACCGCCAGCAGGTATGTGTTTTTTTCTGCCAAATTTTTGTTGGTCGAGGAAACTCATTTTTGAAAAAAAAGTTTGGTAGCATTCCGATGTGTTAAATAATTTGCTATATATGTCGGGATGGCATGAGTTCCTTCCAGTGAACTAAAGACAAGGGGCCGGGTGCTCGTTGACTACGGCCGTCCCGACGGATAGGCCCGTGGAACCTATCATTCTCGGAAGAGAAGTCAAAAGTTGAAAAACTTTTGTAATCCACAACTGACAATCAGAACTTTCCTGACGTAGAAGGCAGTTGTTCGCGACTCGCCGGCTCGTTGCATAGGAGTCAGAAGGCGGCATCAGGGTTGATAATGTTGATACAACGTCGGCGGCCGTCGGTGCCATCGGCACCTTCGGCGGGATTGTGAAAAGTCGTCCAAAAGTTAGAAAGTGTCCGGCGACATTAGAACTTGTTCGGCTGGATTGTGAAAAGTTGTCCGAAAGTTAGAAATTGTCCAGCAATGTTAGAATTTGTCCTGATTTTGACTTTTGCAACAAAATGAAAGAAAATGTCCGGCATTCGCCAGGACAGTTAGAAAATGTCCGGAATTCCGTCATTATTGATGGCCGCTGGCGCCATCGGCGCGCAACGGTATATTTGTTTACAAAACTCACAAAATGGGGCAATTGAATGTCCATGAAGCTCACATTGAATTTTTCTGTATAGGTTATCAGGATTTGATAGAATATCTTGCACATTTCTAAATTCTTTTCAATCAATTACAGATTGATGTGAAAGATGCCTAAGGCCAGGCGACCGAGGACTAGGAGTTGGGAAGGGCCGTCAACGTCAAGCGACGACGACTTCATCAACGAGGTCCATGCTGATGAAGCTTCTGACATGGAGTCTACTGATGAGAGTGATAGTGAAAGTGACAGTGATAGTGATATGGAAATAAGAAACATTGCAAAAGACATATTAGCTGCTACTGGTGGGGCTGGTACATCCACAGAGGAAGAGTTCAGTGGCTTTGATGAGCAATATAATGAAATGGACACACATTTTGATGACCCTGAGAACTTTATGGAACGCTGGACAGAGGGGCCGAGGCCACGTGGACGTGTTGATCTGCATTTTACTGGCGCAACGGGATTAGGACGGTTTATAGAATTGCCTGATAATCCGCATCCTATAGATTTTTTGGGGTTATTCCTGCATGAAGATGATTATGGATCGTTGGCAGCAGAAACCAACAGGTACTTCCACCAGCAAGTCGATGATAAGGTTCTGAAACCATGTTCACGGTTGAGGCAGTGGTATGATACGAATGCTGAAGAAATGAAAGTATTCGTTGCAATGACTATAGCGATGTCTCTAGTTGTACAGAGGAATTTTTCTGAGTATTGGTCAACAAGTGATGTGACGTCCACGCCTTTCTTTGCCAAATGTATGCCTCGCGATAGGTTCTGGTTATTACTAACGTACCTACATTTGAATGATAACAACCAAATGCCGGGACGAAACACATCTCATTTTTCACCTATCAATAAACTTGGCTATTTGTACCAGAGAATCGTACATCGTTTTTCTAGAGTTTACAAGCCGCACCAAAACATTTGCGTCGATGAAGGGTTGGTGCCTTGGAAAGGCAATCTCAGTTTCAAAGTATACAATCCCGACAAGCCGAAGAAGTATGGGATAAAGGCCTACATGTTGTGTGACTCAACAAATGGTTATGTTTGCAAGTTCCAACTCTACACTGGAAAAACTAATGAAACTGTCTCTGCTGGTGGAAAAACGTTCGATCTGGTGATTGATTTGGTGAAGGATTATGCTGGGAAAGGATATCATGTGTTCATGGATAATTTCTATTCCTCTGTGGCATTGTATATAAACTTGTGGGAAATGGGCACTGGTGCGACGGGAACGTTGAGAGGAAATCGCAAAGGCATTCCAGACAAAGTAAAGAAGGCACAGAAGAAACAGAAGAAAGGGGATATGATAGTCTATCACAACCAAGACCTACTCGTTTTGCGGTATGAAGACAGGAAGTCAGTGTTGCTCATGTCAACCGTAGAAGACAATGAAATTGTAGAGACAGGCAAGAAGAACCGAATGACTGGGGAAGCCATTGCAAAACCACGTATCGTGCATGAATATAACAAGTACATGGGCGGTGTGGATCGGGCTGACCAGATGCTGTCGTACACCCCGTTCAAAATAAAAACTCTCAAATGGTGGAAGCGTGTGTGGTTTCACGTGTTGAACGTTGCCATGTTGAACGCCTACATTCTTTACAAAGAATTCTCTAAGGATAAAACCTTGAAAACAAGCCGTCAATTCAGAAAAGACTTGGTACAGCACATGATAACCTTCGCCGACACAGAAAAGGTGCCATCCCTGCGCAGACGTCCCCGTGGTCGACCAAGCACGAGCGACGATAGTGTATTACGTCTTCATGGTCGTCACTTTCCATCAAAGATTGAGCCTGTTGGAAAAAAGAAGAATCTCTCACGCACGTGTGTTGTTTGCTCCAAAGCGAGAAGAGAACTACTTCGAAGGGATGTGGAAGAAACAAATCAGCCAGTTCGAAAGAAGAAAAGGGTAGGCAGAGAATCTTCTTACGAATGTAGCGACTGTAATGTGGCTCTATGTGCAACCCCATGTTTCAGAATTTATCACACGTCACAAGATTGCACTAAAGCTTATATCAGTTTGATGTCAGAGAAGGAAAATGAGGGGGATAATCAAGAAGATTGAAGAAAGAAGAAAGAAGCAGAAGTGTGGATGAGTGTTACTCTCCTGATCCAGTTGGTTTTCACATCAAAAAGGTGAAAAAGTGTTAATAGAAAATACTTTATTGTAAAAAACTCATTATAAATAAAAAATAATCTTTTTTTTATTGCGTAAAAGAGACAGAGAAAGTCAATGTGAGCTGTCACGGGACATTCAATATGAGCCGCATCACAAACCTCCCCCGATCTTTCGCAATTTATATCTTCTGAATCGGGCGGCCGAACTTCATGGTTTTTATATCATCATAAAGAGAAAAGAACTGGCTTTGATATAATATGACAATTGCATGTGCGCATGAAATAATAAAGAAGCGGCGAATGATGCGATAATTGTCGCAATGATAAAAATAAATTCACAAATGTCTGAGGGTACCCCTCTTTCTCGTTTCATATCTCCCGAACTATTTGGTATTTTTTAAAATTTTTTCCAGCTTTATCAAGACAAAAGAATTATCTTTAATTCCATGTATAATTTGCATATGCGCAGTAACTGATGAAGATGCTGCGAGTGATGCGACAAATGTCGCAAATAGGACGATTATCGAAATCTGTTTTCAAATAAATGAGAGTACCCTCCTTTCGCGGTCCATATCTCCTAAACTGTTTGGTTTATTTTCATAATTTTTTCAGCTTTATCAAGACAAAAGAATTATCTTTAATTCCATGTATAATTTGCATATGCGCAGTAACTGATGAAGATGCTGCGAGTGATGCGACAAGTGTCGCAAATAGGACGATTATCAAAATCTGTTTTCAAATAGTTGAGAGTACCCTTCTTTCGCGGTGTATATCTCTAAAACCAATCGGCGCTTTTTCATTATTTTTACACTATCGTAAAGAGGAATGATTTATCTTTAATTCCATGTATAATTTGTATGTGCGCATGAAAAAATAACGATGCGGTGCACGTAAAGAATTCCTGTTTCATAATGCTGGAGTGTTTGCGCGAATGCTCGCCCGCGCGTGACTTCACCCGCCGAGAGAATCGGTAATGCGGGAGCCAAGGCTGTTGCCTAGAAGTCTGTGGCACTCGCATGCTGGTGCCCCGGGGCATAACGGTACTAATTAGCGCGCCGGTGCCAGAGGGCCCCGGGGGATTTAGTTTTAGCTAAAAATGCCGTAGGGTCGGAACGTTGTCGGGGTACCCCCAGCCATCTTTCGCAACGTATATCTTTTGAACCGTAAGACATATTCTAATAATTTTTTCGTCATTGTAAAGAGGAATAAATTGCCTATAATTCCATATATAATACATGTATGCGCGCTCAGTATTATGGATTTTATTTAACTTGAAATAAAGACAGTCTTTAAAAACCTGTAGAAATCTAACTAGAGATCGTATCGTAATTATTTTCATACCATCGTAAAAAGGAATAATGTATCTTCAATTCCATATAAGAATTTTAGTTGCGCGATAATATTTCAGGATTTTATTCAACTCGAAATGAAGACAATCTTTAGATTATAATAGAAATCGTTCTAGGAGGTATAAAAAATTCATTCAAAGTGTCGGATAAGGAGTGTTCATTTTTACACGGGATTCGCCAACTGACTTTGTATAAAACAATTTATTCCGTCCGTACTTCGCGGTATAAAAACATCATATACTGTAAAAACGGTCGCGTCTCGCGGCGCTAGAAAATTCAGCCACAGGGGCTAATTAGGCTTTAACGGTAGCGAGGCGAGTGCTGGAAAATTCAGCCACGGGGGCAAAACTGGTCAAAATAATATTCAGCAACTTGAGGGTTAAAGTACATACTGGCAAGACAAACATAATTATATTTGGGTTCAACTGGCAGCTAGTTATAAGGAATCATTTACAACATAAATTATGATAATTTAAGAAATAGAAAGTGGATCTTTTTGAGTACTGAAAAAGACTTATTGATGATACAACAGTCAATCGAGATCACTAAGGCTTTTGTAGGGCCGGCTCATTAGGGTAGAGTAGGGGTGTATTTCTTAGAGACTAAAACCAATTGGCCCAAGTTCACATGATGACTGTTCAACGCACCAAGTTTCAAACAGCTAAGCCATATATGGCTTTTAAGTTTTGGTACAGCAAAAACTTTTAAATTCTATTTCGATGCAAAAAAAAAAACAACAAGTAAAAGTAGAAGAAGAAACCCAAAAGGCACCACAACATGTAATCACGTTCCCACCGAGTTTAAATGAGCATAGACTTATGGTGTTTGAGTTCTGGTCAGAAACCAAATTCTAAGTTATGTTTCGCTGTAAACAGTCAAAATGACAAAATAAAGTCATTGGTCAGATTACATATAATATTATAATATAATATATATTATAAAAGGGGCCAAAAGGCCACACAATCTATCAATTATAAGCCCCACATGGTTATGGAACATAAGATTGCTTGTTCAAGCCCAAGTCACATCCTGGGTATTTACAAGTCATATCCTGGGGATTTACAAGTCAACATCCTGGGGATTTACAAGTCAACATCCTGGGTATTTACAAGTCAACATCCACAGGATTTACAAGTCATATCCTGGGGATTTACAAGTCAACATCCTGGGGATTTACAAGTCACATCCTGGGTATTTACAAGTCAACATCCTGAGGATTTACAAGTCATATCCTGGGGATTTACAAATCAACATCTTGGGGATTTACAAGTCACATCCTGGGTATTTACAAGCCACATCCCGAGTATTTACAAGTCCCATCCCGGGTATTTACAAGTCAAATCCCTGGCGACATAAATGAAACAATGTGCTAAGATCTTAAAAAGGCAGATTGAAATGTAGAATTATGCTATACGTAGGTTGATAAAAAATAACATTTAGAAAGATTGATAAAAAACATTAGGCACTGGGGATCACAAAATCTTGGTTAAATGTTAACTCTTACGTTGCTGAATATTATTTTGTCCAGTTTTGCCCCTGTGGCTGAATTTTCCAGTGCCAAAAGAGGCGACCATTTTTACAATATATGGTGTATTCACATGGCAAAATCTGAATGTAAATGCCCGTTTTATCCAAAATTAGCTTGCCAGGTCCGTACACAAATGAACAATGTTTATCTGACGCTTTCAATGAATTTTTCATCCTTCCTAGAATAATTTCTATTACAATTTAAAGATTGTCTTCATTTCGATTTAAATTCATTAAATCTGATCTCACACATAAAAAAACATATATGGAATTGAAGATACATTATTCCTCTTTATGGTGATATAATTATTTTTACAATATGACCTCTAGTTAGATATCTACAATCATCTAAAGAATGTCTTTAATTCAAGTTGCTTAAAATCTCTAATACTGAGCACGCATACAATATAAGTTGTATGCTTCTCTCGAAGTTAATACGGTCTGATGTACCATCCTTGTGTTGCGGTGTCGCCCGAGCCGTTAGGTGACATTCAGGGTTCATTTTCTTACAATTATGTTGATGTTCTGAATGGTGCTGTTCTTGAACATTGTTGATGTTTGGTTAATTTTCACATTAGCTTGATTGTTGAGAACTGAAACAGGTCGTTTATGTCCAGATCTTCTAAGAAAGCAAGCTGGTTTTCTTGTTGGTGTGTACTCAGGGTTATAGGCAGCAAAGATGTCTCCCCTGACCTTGAACTCGTGACAACTTTCAAGAGAAGTTGGCTCGACAGCTGGAGTGGAAGGACGAATACCACAGGATAAAGCATGACTCATGTGATTATATCAAAATCTTTGCAGTAAGGGGTGATTTCAAATACCTGTTTAAACTGTGCCGAATATTCTCTAAAGTCGATGTTTTTTTATTGGTCTCCAGTTTTTGACCGAATGTCCAAATAAAAGTGAGACAACATCTCACCTAGCACTACATCCTAAAAACTAGGATTTTTGGATAAGTCTGTTTTCTCTTTATTATCAGGAATGAGTTTGGAACATTTTTCTAATAATTTTTCATGAGAATATGAAGCGAAGCGTTTATTTGTTGCCATTGTGAAAGTCAACTGACAAATGTTTACAAACACACTCTTGGCATCATCTGCATCCACAATATTGTAAAGAAAATTAAGTTACCAGAAACAGGTGTCATTGTACAGAGCTTATAAAACAGAATTTGGCAAATAGCTGTTGTTATGGCAGCAGGTAACATTTTTTCCAGTTGTCACCCTCTTGTAAGTACAACGTTGACCAATGAAATTAAAGTATTGTAGATAAAGGTAAGATAAGTATCATGAATGGAATTGTAGACAATGTATTCTCCATTATGAGGAGGAACAGATTATTAGAATATGTTACCCAGTCCAGAAGACCGAAACGAAAAGATTTTCAACTCTTCTCGCTTTGCCCTTGACATCACGGCCCACATTTTCTAAGATTTGAGCCTACTGCAGGCCCTTCTGATAGGCCAATCAGAGGAAAGCTTGCAAAATGAACTTCCGATGTCAACGACAAAGATAGCGGCAGTGACCTGTTGAGTTTGGAGAGAAGACTATTGAAAATATTAACTTCAAGTGTAATTTCAGGCATATATTTAGATGGGTACACAGAAGATCTATTACGTTTGTGGTCGGTCAATATTTAGTGTATAGTTTGCAAAGTTACTAAGTAATGTAAATACGAAATTATTGTACAAATAGAATTGTAAAGATTTTTATAATCATTATTCTAATTTTGAATGTTCCTCATAGAAATGTATCCGTTTTGAAACAATTTATCGCGAAATGTTCGTTATCAAACCTTGTTTAGTTGGAAGCCACAAAAGGTATAAGGGCGCCATCGTTTTGTTAGAAAAATTTTTTTGTTATTTACTCAAATTTTGAACAGCGACAGATAAGATGTGTGTAAACGTGATGATGACTATAAAAATATCAACACAGCAGTAAATGCATCGTTCAGTAAATATATATTGTCTGCTGAATGTAAAAGTGCACTATAGTCACTCTGGTAAAGAATCTACCGGTACTGCTTATGCTTAAAACAGAATTATTTATATAAGGAGAGAAAAGTATTAATTACTTTAGGAATACGGCCCGATGTGATTTAATTGTCATAATGCGGTTTTTATTGAACTCACATTGACAGCTCACATTCACTTCCTTCTTTTACGAAATTAAATTTTTTTTTATTTATTTACAACAAAGTAAAAGTCAATTTTACAATGAAATCACTTTTCACCTTTTTGGTGTTAAGTACAAACTGGATCAGGAGAGTAACGCTCATCCACACTTTGGCTTCTTTCTTCAATGCTTGATCTTCATTATCCTCATCATTGTCCTTCTCCAACAAACTGATATCAACTTTAGTGTAATCTTGTGATGTGTGATAAAGTCGGAAACATGGTGCTGCACACAGAGCGACACTACATAGATACATTCGAAAGAAGATTCTCTGCCTACCCATTTCTTCTTTCGAACAGACTGCTTCCACTTCCCTTCAAAGAAGTTCTCTTTTCGTTTTGGAGCAAACAACACACATACGGGAAAGCCTCTTCTTCTTTCCAATAGGCACCATCTTTGTTGGAAAGTGACGACCATGAAGATGCCACACACTATCATCGCTTGTGCTTGGCTGGCCACAAGGACTGTCACGTAGGGTAGGCACATTATCTGTGGTGGCAAAAGTGATCATATGCTGCACCAAATCTTTTCTGAATTAACGTCTTGTTTTCAAGGTTACTGTCTTTGGAAAATTCTTTATAAAGAATGTAGGAGTTCAACATAGCAACGTTCAACACATGAATCCACACACGCTTCCACCATTTAAGAGTTATCATTTTGAACGGGTTGTATGACAGCATCTGGTCGGCCCGATCCACACCTAACATATATTTGTTGTATTCGTGCACAATACGTGGTTTCGTATTTGCTTCCCAAGTCACTCGTTTCTTCTTTCCTGTCTCTACAATTTCGGCGTCTTCTACGTCTTGACACGAGCAACATTGACTTCCTGTCCTTATACCTTACAACGAGTAGGTCTTGATTGTGATAGACAATCATATCCCCTCTCTGTTGTTTTTTCTGTGCCTTTTTTACCTTCTCAGGAATGCCTTTGGGATTTCCTCTCAACAATCCCGTCACACAATACCTGTTTCCCACAAGTTTATATACAATGCAACAGAGGAATAGAAATTATCCATGAACACATCATATCCTTTCCCAGCATAATCCATCATCAAGTCCATGACGAGATCATACGTTTTCCCACCAACAGAAACAGCTTCATTTGTTATTCCAGTGTCAAGTTGGAACTTGCCAACATAACCATTGGTTGAGTCGCACAACATGTAAACCTTTATCCAATTCTTCTGAGGATTGGCGGGAATGTATACTTTGAAACTCAGATTGCCTTTCCGAGGCACCAAGCTTTGTAATCACAAATATTTTGATGCGTCTTGTTACTTTGGAAAAACGATGCACGATGCGTTGGTGAGGTGAGGTGAGGTGATTTGGGTTTTAAAGCTGCTTTCAAGAGTATTTTACTTATATCAAGGCTACTAGTATTATTGCAGGGGGAAAGGCCACAACACTAACGTGGCTATGCATTGCGGTGAAGCCTGCAAACATCGGCTGGAACTAGCCAACCATGGTTGGTACTGCACTGAAATTCAGTGTAGCATGGCACCCAAATCTTACTGGGTGTATAACAGTTCTCTACTGCAGACAAAGTTGCCAAGCCCCTGGAAGGATTTGAACCCTGATCTGAAGTCGAACACGCTAACCACTGCGCTATCCCGCCCCTGATGCGTTGGTCAAATAGCCAAGTTATTGATTGGTGAAAACTTGGTGTGTATTGTCCCAGCATTTGGTTGTTATCATTCAAATGTACGTACGTGAGCCATAACCAGAACCTGTTTATAGGCATGCATTTGGTAAAGAAAGGCATCATTGTCACATCACCCGTTGGCCAATACTCAGAAAAATGTCTCTGTACATCCAGACATTGCTATAGTCATTGCCACGAATTCTTTCATTTCTTCAGCATCCGTATCGTACAATTCATCAACCTTATCATCGACCTGTTGGTCTGTTGGTTTCTTTTTCCATTGACCCATAATCATCTTCATGAAAAAACAACCCGAAATAGTCTACAGGATGTGGATTATCAAGCAATTCTATGAACCGTCCTAATCCTGTGTTGCCAGTAAAACGCAGATCTTACGAAACAACTGGCTTTAGGACTGGTCTTTGTTTTGCTGGCTGGGATCAGAGTCCTGGATGAATCCGATGTGAATCGGATGGTTCTGATGTAATGTCCTCTTGTGTCCTTCATCGTTCTCCTTCTAGACAAAGTAGACTGGAATGCAAGCGTTTGGTTGATCAAAGATGACACAATATAAAATCCTCTTCTCATCTATCTGCCAGTTTGTGCTGTCCATCGAATGCCAGGACTTTCAGAAGAACTCTATTTTTAACTTCCACTGTTGCTCCGAGCAAATTGAGATTATATCCTGCCTTGGTCTTTCCTTGGGCTTCGATGGAGTTCTCAGCGGCCTGCTTGTAAGATTGTCTCAGTCGTTTAGTCAGGTCCTTTGAGTACTGTTAAACAGATCTATGACTGTGGCTTTGCTCTATCCCAGGGGCGAGGTCTATGGGCAACCTTATCTCTCTTCCAAACATGAGAAAGAATGCTTTTTGGTCTTTCGACTCATGACATATGCAATTGTATGCATGTACAAGAGGTCCTACAAAGTTCTTCCAATCCCTTTTATTGTCAGGTGATAGAGTCCTGAGCATAGCACAGAGTGTCCTGTTGAATCTCTCCATCATGCTGTTTCCCATGGGATGGTATGGAGTACTCCAAGACTACCAAGGATTGAAAAAGTTCCTCATGTCCTTTCCTTCAAAGTTGGCTCCTTAAATTGTATACAGTCATTGAGGTGTACCATAGTGCTGGACAAAATAGCTGTAGAATGCCTCCGCTGTTGTCTTGGCTGTCTAGTTCTGTGTGGGTATAGCCATTGTATATCTGGTAAAGTGGTCTATTATTACCAAAATATTCTCAAATCCTCTTGATGATTCCAGGGAATGAAAGTCCACACACACAAGCTCTAAGGGCTCTAAGGGCTTGGTTGTCTTGATGTTAACAAGTGGGGCTCTTGTATGAATGGGAGACTTTCTTCTAAGACATCTATCACGCAACTGTATCCCTTCCTTTGAATGCTTTTGCATTCCTGGCCAGTAGAATCTGTCTAACAGCAGTGAGTAGGTTCTGTCTCTACCAGGGTTCCCAAGTTATGGCATTATGCAATTAGAAAATACGTGCATACTGGTAGGGGTCAACTGGGGCAAAGTGCACCTGAAAAATTGATGTCCTATTTGACACAGTGGTTACTCAACTGCAACCAGTTGGATTTTTGTTTGTTTACTTGTCAACCCCTTTGGCTTTTCTCCCACTAGTTATCCACATCAATGTGATTTAAGGGGCACAGAGTAGGTTGTTGGAGTCAAATATGTCAAACTTTATAAATGGTGTTATTTTATCAAGAAGCAATGGTAGTTTCTAAAAAATACCACCTTAATGATTATCAGTACAATATAGTGTCATAAACAGGTTAAACTCGTTATTTCTGAAAAAAATTGACAATGGCACGCGCTAGTACCTCAAACATAATTTTTTAAATTTACAACAGACACAAAGACAAATATGATTCAGTAGTGTTTAGTAGGCATTTTTTAAAAATCTAATGGTATATAAATAGGACACAGAATTTTGACCTCTTAACATTTATATGGCTGTTTTAAAATTATCATTGAAAGCTAGAAAATATAATAATTTTTAAGATAATTACGCAGCATTAGGGAGTTGATTTGAACTAGACAGGGCATATGGTATTTTGGCTCATATATAAGCGATTTACAAAAATTTTAAACATACTCTGTAGCACTTTAAAATGAACATTTAAAAAACACTTTTAAGGTTATCCTTTTTATTTGCAAACCTGCCATGCCATAGGATCCCCTGCCACATCCTTATTTTTGGAAAATGGCCAATGAAATTTACAGATCTCAATAATAAAAATCAGACATCCTCAAAATTTGAGATTCCTAAAAAAAAGGGACTACAGAAGATTTGAGGGTAGTTACCCTACAACATCAGTATTGAAAGGGGGATCATGACGAAATCTCCCAACTTTAGTAACCACTTGACACAGATGTTATTTTCAAAATTTTAGATTCCTAGCATTGGTGGTTTCTGGAAAGTAGACGAAAGATTTTGGTTGGACATCCTGTCATGGCAATATTTGAAGGGGGGGGTCAATACCAAATAAACAATTTTGAGTTTCAATGTCAAAAAGATGTTATCTAATAAGTTTTGGCTTCGGATGCCAATGGGTTTTGGAGATGAAGATTTTAAAAAGTTAATAGGGAAAATGCCTGCCATGCCTCTATTTGAAAGGGCTCTTGTCGCAATGTTACAAATAAGGTTCCCCTACCTACAAGGTTCATCCCCACAAAATATAAGTTTTAGTTATGCAGTAGTTCGGGAAAAGAAGTCAAAAGATTTAAAGTTTACAGATGATGAACGTCCATGGGCCAATGGGCCATGCATCAAACCCACTACACCCTTCAGTTCTGATGTTCTATGGGTGCTCCATAAATTCTGAGAGCGCATTCCCGAAATCAATACGAAACTGAAGATGAATAGTTCCTCTTGACATCGATATAAAAAATATTACAAAAATATGTTTAGTACGAATTTTACAATTATTTAAAAATTGTCTATGTTTCAAACTCATTAACCACTGAGTGCACAAAGACAAATTATATACGGAAAAGAAGGAAATATATTTCATGATTAATTTCATTACAATACACCATCCTAAACGAAAATATAAATAACAAAAGCAGGGTTGTGATTAACCCCAATAACGTTCTGACCCCCACAATAACACTACTAAGCTACTTGCCCCGGGCAAATACGCGCGTGCAGGCGGCACAGTGTCTTTATTTCCAACTTTGTAAATCAAGTTATTAGTTTTGTAAATGCAAATTATATATGGAAATGAAGGCAATTTATTCTTCTTTACGATTATATAAAACATTACAATCTATTGCACTGTGATCAGAAGATGTTACCATCAAAACATGGGTACAGCTAGGTAAAACATCAACTTAACATCAAATGAATAGAGAAATTGTCAGTTTGTGCGATGCTCATTGGGTCTTTACTGATTTTCTTTTACATACCATATCATATGGAGATCATCCTTTTCTCTATATTTTGACTGATAAAATTACAAAATGTGCCAAGAAGTTTATGTGAAATAAATTGCGATAAAATGTCAAAAACCCAAAGAATAAACAAAAGTCACCGTTTTTGCTGCACTTGCTGTATCTTGATTTTACATGGCCCATATAATTTTTTTAGATCAAATCAAAGACAGTTATTCCCTCTTTATAACGAGGTAATCAATGTCTATATTCGCCTAGCTTTTGAGAATAATGATACCTATAATGAGCACATGTCCAAATCGCAATTCAGTTCACATGATTTGAATAGAGGAATTAGCTTTTTGTATGGCGCTTGCTGTGTCTTTATTTTTTTCGCATGTAAAGTTTTTACATGGATCGAAAGACAATTTTAGTCTCTTTTTTTGTGATTTAAAAACAATATAAAATACGTTTAGCACATCATGAGAAAAATGGTGTGAGAAAATGGTATAAAACTAAAAATATGTAAAATCACCTTTTTTGCAGCACATGCTCTATCTTCGTTTCAGGTAGCGCAGTTATGTATCTTAAATCTAATTGAAGACCTTTTTCTTCTCTTTCAAATGTTCCAATCCATATTGAAATCTGCCAAAGGGTTCAGACCTTTTGGCGTGTGATAGGATATTTACAATATCAAGATAGTATATACCATCTCTTGCTGTAACTACACCAAATTTGTTGCATTCTGATTTGACTGCTATCATGTACCTCATTCACACCAATTCCATTACTTCACGTACGCCCATGTTGATGTATTGTCCTTGTTTACCAAAGATTTTTCATATTTTGGTGTTACTGGATGTGACGATGATATACCCAAAAAACGTGCATTGAAAAAAAAGATGTGTAGATTGAATGTGTTACGCTATTAGGCAAAATAATAATTATATTAGGTATAATTAATGTTCCAAGTTAATGCGAGTTTCCAATAATGCTTTTGAACTAATTAAATGTATGACATAAATACCTCAATTTCAGGGACAAGGGCTTTGATGTTGTGGTAGAAGCTGAAGTAAACCATATTGAAGACTCCATGACGGCCTAAAGTTTTTGCTTTAAGGTATAATGTACTTAGTTTAGATAGACATATGAAATATAATTAACTTATTACCTGTTATATCTTAGAGCAGTAACGTGTTATGAAGAAGTAAGTTTAAAAGATGCATATATAAATTTTATATCTAAATTAATAATGACAAGTTTTTCTATTAAGCATTATACAATTTTAGTTGTGGTAAGAAAGAAGACATTAAGATCGTTTAAAATTGTAAAATTTCCCAACTGTAGATACACCTTCTCCACGAGCATCATGTACAAGATTATAACCATCTACCTTCACAAATGTATCTCTCTCGGCTTGAAGTTTGACTTTGACAACCTCAAAAGGATTAATGACCACAGCTTCTGTCAACCCTGAGCACAAACCAGCCAGGGTCAACACCTGAAACATACAGGCAAATATGAGCACAAGGGAGTATAAAGAAATCCCCGAAAATTCTAAACACAACAACCATTTACCACTAGCATGGCAATGCTCCACGACCGCTGTTAGTTAAACGAGTGATGAAATTAATTAAATTTGCCAGGAAACATGCCCTTCAATCTCACATCAATAATAAGTTAAAAATAGTTGTGTTGACTATTAAATGTTGTTTGAAACTAATATGATTCTAAAAGCTAATGTGCTAATGTATTATTGGATCACATGAAACTTCACTGCGCATATGTCATTTTCAGCAAGTATAAAGACGTGTGCATCACATGAAATTTCACTGCGCAATCGAAGTTATGCCTGTTGAACGGGCATACATAACAGCTGTGTGGTGTCTTGTCAGTGCCAAGCTCGTCAGCTGTGAATTATGGAATTATTCAACTAATAAAAATTCAATAATGTTAAGTCAACATCATACAGTGTTTGCGTATATTTGTTTTTTTAAAAAAGTAATTGCCATCAATTGTGAGTTTAGAGAAACTGGACTTGTAAAAAAGATGCCCAATATGTACAAACATTGACAATTATAGGAGATCCAACAGAACATCTCAAGTTAAACAGAAAGTGTCCAAGACCAGACCAACTATGGACAGACACACCCAAATTTTGGCAACTGTAAAACACAGAATGCTATTTTGAAGTAACAAATGTCTGGTAAAATCTGGCATGCACATTGCACAAACACACCAATCAGGTGATAACGTCAGTGTTCATACACTTCCTGAGACAACGTCCCGGGCACCTTTTCCAACAGGACAATGCACGTCCACATACAGCTCGCCTGACTCAAAATTTGCTGCAGCACAACAACAATGACGTCTTGAAATGGCCAGCCAGGTCACCAGACTTTGCCCTAATAGAACATACCTGGGATATTTTGGGAGACACTTGAGGATGAACCACCCTAACATCCAGAATATCAACGACCTTGGAAATGCCCTTCAGCTCGAATGGGGACACAAAACCATTCATCACATTTGTCAGCTCATCAGAAGCATGAGAAAACATTGTGTGGCAATACAGCGAGCTCAGGGTCGACACAATAGATACTTATCTTTTCTTGTTTTTGTGTGTGAGTTTCATTGACCCACCCCATTCACTCTGTGGTGCAGTAGCTTTCCATATTGTAAAGACAGCGCAACATTTCCTTTTAATTTTGTAAACCAAAATGGTCAAAGTAAAGTTTAAAATGATGTAGTCATCATTGTCTTGAGTTATTTATGATTACTGGACATTTTAATTGATTGTTTAGTTGCTGAGTATAGTTCTATGTCAGTGCCATTTCAAGCACAAGAAGTTTGACTTATGTCGATGCTATGTCAGATGTTATTTAAGCTGAAATAAGTAAAATCGATTTAACCCTTAAGTTGCGGATCCCAGAACCCTACGCCCATTTTCCTTTTGCACGCCCTATGATGTGAACTTATGTTTTGAATATTGTCAAATTTAAAGTGAACATAGAAGTATAAATTGAGATTTTGATAATACTTCAAACTGACCTTAGTTCGGACAGTTTTGACCATGGTATCTTATATTTCCTTATAAGTACTTATAATGTTTGAATCAAATCATTAAAAAATCGGAAATGATCCTATGTATAACATGTATGGCAAAATAATTTTTTATGAACACATACGGTTTAGCACTGATGGCGTTTCTGAGTCAAATGCCTACAAAATTTGATTATGGCGTAATCATTCTGTAATGTAGAAAGCAGCATTGTTGGAAAATTCCATAAGGTAAGTATGCTCGGTATCAATAACACAATTTTTGGACTATCATGGACTATTTAATGCTTGTTTTTGGATGTCAGAAATCATCATCATAAATATTTAAAAGCCAGGTTTACATATGAAAACATTAGCTTGTAGTGTCCAAAATTAGGTCAAAATGGTCCGAATCTTGACGATTTCATATTTGCAAAGGAAAAAATATTCTTCATAAAAAAATCAAGTAAAATATTTCATTTTAGAAAGTTAGGTTTGCCGATAATAACTTTCTTCAGATATATTTATAGAATATATGGTCTTTCAAAATATCTGAATTGATATTTGATATTTGAAACTCGGTCAGTTTGACCTAAAGTCCGTATCTGGGCTACATGAAATGAAGATACAAAATGTGCAACAAAAAAGGTTATTTTCAGATATTTCATATATATCACTCATGATGTTTATTTTGACAATTTTTACATCACACGAAAGAGAAAAAGTTTTTTTTTCATGTAAAATTTGTACATTTGCAAAAATAAATAAAGACACAGCAAGCGCCGCAGACAAAGATAATTAGACTCTTTCATCCTTGTGAAATTTTATCATCTCCGTTCCTTTAGTACTTCACACTTGTGAACTGTTTGATAACAGTTATATTACAAGAAAGAAGAAAAGTCTTCAATTCCATACAAAATGTTTACATCCACAAGAATAAAGACACAGTAAGTACTGCAAATAGGTTTAATTTGGCACTTTATATACCTCTAATATAATGATGAATTCCAAAAAGAAGAATCTCATGATTGAGAGACATGCATTTTTCTCACGATCTCAGAAACCAGGTGAGACAATCGATCAACATGTGACAGATTTGAAGAATAAATCTAAAACTTGTGGGTTTGGGACATTGAATGATAGGCTCATAAAAGACAGAATTGTCTGTGGAATCTTAGTGACTGTCTCAGAATGCGGTTATTGAGAGAACATGATCTTGATTTGGAGAAAACTGTACATATGTGTAGGGCTACAGACATAAGTGTACACCAAATGAAAGTTCTCAATGATGAACAGTCAACCATATCTAAAGAAATCAATGCCATGAATGCCAGTATAGGTCCAAAAAGAAAGTTTCTCTATCAGAATTGATAATGAATATATAATTGTTTATTTGAAATCATAGATATTGCCATAACTTTAACTTTGGTATAAGTTAACAAAAGTATTATCTCTTCTCTTTGTAAAGAAAGTGAGATGTGATGAAGTGACTGTAACAAAAGATGTGCAAACAAAGAGTGACGTCGACAGCTTGTGATGCATGACGTATTATTACTCGCCCGTGTAAGATACTGCATTGTAATATTTATACGGCGATATTAAACTTGTTTAAAACCGTTCCAGGTATGACGTCATAATATTGTGTGGTAGTGACGTCACAGTGTTGGCACTGCCGTCACAATGGCGGCCAAGTCGAGGAAATGTTTCGTTCAATACACTTTCGGCAATCATGCTTGATTACTAAGGTCAAGTAATAAATAGAATACTAAACTTCCTTCAATGTAATACTATTTTTTTTACTCGTTAATGATTTGGTATCAAAACTAGCTTTCCCTCGTTTTGTACTTAATCATTAACTCGTTTAATGAAAATAGTATTAAATGGAAGGTTGTTAAGTATCCTCTATTTATGCAATACACATAGTAATGGCTGCGCCTGTGTTGTGTCGTGATTTACATTGACGACCTCTGTAAGTGAAGGCTTGGATTGATGTAAGAGAAGACAAATCCATTTCCTTACAGGAGCTGAGCCATGTTGGATTAGGGATAGGATCAATTTTTTGATAATCAGCCATCGAGCTATGATGGGTAAAATGAGACCTTGGTCCGTATCTAAAACTGCACCCAGGAACTTGATCGTGGGAGTCAGCTCTGATTTCTTTATGACAGCCAAGATTGGTAAAGATTTGCTTTAGAAACCTTTTTGTTTTTTCTAATTATGTTTTTATTCCTTCAAGACAATGTACATTGGTGGTCTATGTATAGATACAATGATACATGGCATACAGGTGATGTATAGGCAACATCTAAATCACACATACATTGAGAATTGGTTATAATATGCTGTAACAAGAATATGAGAATGATTTTCACATTTAGTCTTTTCAAAATAGAACAATGAAAACAGTTATAGCATACAGGAAAATTTATATAAAAGGGATGAGAAATGTTGCAGATGAGTGTATGGAAAGAAGACCATAAGGTAACAAGATATCCTTGCTTTGTATATGAAAATACTATATATTTTGTAGTCATGTACGTAATAGTTAATTATTTCCCTTTGAAAAAATCCCTAAATTTTGGCTTCATATTTTGAAGGCATGCTTTATATAATGTATACTTTATAAGCCAAAATACCAATTTAGTGGGGTTTTATCTTTACCTTTCAAGCCAAGAAATATATTTTCTTGAGAAAGGTTTATGTTTCCTTTATAGGGCACATCGAGCCAACACTTCTTTTGCAATATGTTAGCAAAATTTTTTATAAAAATTTGCTTCTTTGATTGAGAAATGGGTAACATGATAGTTTTTGCCAGTACCAGTGATATTCACTATATGCTGTAACTGTTTCTTTATGCCTTCAATTTATTAATTTCTGTGATTCCATATCTTTTTTCAATTTCCTCCTTTTGAAAGAAGTTACCTTTGGTGTCATTAATGTCATAAACTTAAAATATTCCATGTTTTTCATTTACATAAAAGTTCCATGTATTCAGAAATTGTTATTGAACCATAGTGATTGACAAAGAAACTCTGGAATTGTGTTGACATTTACCGGTAAGAAGTATTTCTTCAAATACTGACACCATGCTATAAGTACATCTCTCCAGAATTTGTCTTATACATGAAGAATAATCTTATTTCTTACATAATTGTAATCAGCTTAATATAATTTATTTGGTTCAAATAAGCATTCATTAGAAACGGAGATACATTTAGGGTTTTTTTCAAAAAAAAAAAAATTTATTATCATTACCTTTTGAGCATTTATGATTTTTTTTTATGATAGAGACACTAAAGCCCCCATTTTTGCCATTTCTCTCTTTACCATGTCTTTTTTCCCTTGTCAAGCAGAATTAAAGTATTTTTTTTCTGAAAATCTTGCATTAAATGGCTTTTGGGGTTTGGTATTGATCAGAAAAGATTCTTCAATTTTGGGAGTAGCAACCTTTAGAACCTAAAGTAGACTTTAAAATGACGTTTCTTCCCATTGGAAATCTTGCCAAAAAAACAACCTATTCAGAACAGCATAAAGACTGTGTCATCTAAGGTCCCTGTTGTGTCATCTGCAAATTGGGCTAGAAAGTTTTCAATATTTCCTACTCTTACTCTTTTCATTTTTTAATTTTATTATTAGGAGAGCTAGCTCTTCAGCACATAAAATAAAGATATATGGAGATACTGGGTCTCCCTGTCGACAGTCCCTAGTTATCTTAAAAAATTAGAAGCAACCCTGTTTACTAGTACACTTGATTCAATATCATTTGATAAGATATGTATCCAGTTCTGCACACTTGGTCCTAAACTGAAGAATTTCAAAACATTTTGTATAATTTTTTTGTTGACAGAATCAAAAGCAATTTTAAGTCAAAGAGAAGTAGTAAACCTGGAATTTGGTGGGATTCTGTATAGTCCATTATGTCATATGTTTGTCTTGTAACTTCTCCTATGTATCTTCAAGGAATAAAACCTTTTTGATCTTCATTTATAATATCTGGAAGAGTTGATTTGATTTTATTTGCTATCACAGCTGAAGCTTGATTATATGAAGTATTTAGTATTGATATTGATCTCCAGTTATTAAGGAATTTCTTTTGTTTCCCTTTGGCAAACATGTTATGAAGCATAATCTTGTTTGTGTGAAACAGAGTGTGAACCATTTTCATATGCATAGTTTGAGCTACTTATCAAATATTTATTTAAATCATTCCAAAAGAATTTTAAAAATTCACTAGAAAATCCATCAGGGTCAGGATTTTAAACATTTTTCACTTTTTTAAAAGCCGAAAGTGTTTCACCACAAGTAAGTTTCCTTCAAGAGAGAAGGCAAGGTCATCGCAAACTTTTGGTATTTCACCTTCTTCAAATAATTCTTCTAATTTCATTTGTATGAAATCTTCACATGAATAAAGTTTTAATAAAATGTTCGTCCCTTCTTGTTTTTCATCTTTAGTCATTGATTCATCATTCTCATGATAGGTGGCACTGCTCTGCTGGTGACACGTATCAACAGAGCTCTCGCTATTGTTTTATATTTAGTGTGTAAATCTGTGCTGAATAACAATATTTGTATGTTTGACGACACTGTAAGGATGAATATATCACAGCGGTGCATCATCTTGGCGATGACGCCGAGTCTTTTAGTGCATTATGTGTCTTCATTGTGGCGGCTGTTATTGGATTCTGTAATGGCGAACCAAGATGGACTTCATCGCCTCTCATACATCCATGATCGGCTGCAACGTCTGATTAGAATAAGGAACTTATTGACTCTCCCTTTAAATGTGAATGTGAATCAGATATAGTGCTCCCATAATTCTTCATCAGGTAGGAAAGTAAGCAGGAAAAGAGGTTAGCGAGGAGGGGTCTGTCGAGGAATTTTAGACCCCCGTTAGCTACCATTCTTTTATCAAATGTTCGATCACTTAGGAACAAACTGTCGGAACTTTGTGCGTGTGCCGATACATGTTTGAGTACAGAGACAGTTGTCTTTAATGTTTTACTGAATCCTGGCTCAATAACACTATTGATGACAGCACCCTTCCACTTCCCGGATTTGCCGTCCCCATAAGATTAGACAGACATTTAGATTTATGTGAATGAGTGGTGGTGCAAGAACAACGTTATCAGAGACAGGTTGTGTACACCAGACACAATCTTTTAATGTACCAGTAAATGAACGTGTACTTTCCCTCTTTTATCATTGTTTTGTTGAGAGCATATTCACTTTTTCTTTCCACTGTTGGTATGGTTCCAACAAATCTCACTTGGGAAAAGTTGTTGAAATTAATGGGAAAATTGCCGGGGTTTATCTTAGAAATTTATCATATCTTTATTAAAAATGAATTTTGAAATTATCCCTTAAGATTGTGTCAGATCAGGATCATGTCTTATACGGGCAGTTTGTTAAGCTTCCTTCAGGTAGAAGTTTTTATTACCCCGTTAGAAAACCAATAGAGATAAAAAATACATTCATTCCTTTCAGTGTTCGCCTGTTAAATGATCTTTGAATTAATATAACGTGTTTGTTTATGTATCACATGTATGTTCCTGTATGTTCACGCTCTGTACAAACTGAATTCCTTTCGGGGTAATAAATTATTATCATTATTATTTTCTAGTATATCAATATATTTGCTAGAATAGTAAATTGTCATTCCTCTAATTTCTAGGGATAAAACTTCTCACAACAACAGGTCATTTAATACATATTTTTTTCCCTCTGTTTCAGATTCATCTTTAACCAAATATAGTTGTGGGGTATCTAAATTCTAGATATTACTTTTTCAACATATCTTCATCATAAAGCGAAGAATTATTCAACTTCCAGAAGCCTTTTTTTCTTTGACCATCTTATAAAGATATTGTGAGAGCAATAAAAGAATGATCAGAATTGATACTTGGGGATATATCTGTGCATAAGGGTGTGAGATACACGGAAAATTTCAAGTCAAGCTTGAGTGGAGTTGGTTGTCTCAAAGTAAAACGTCTTTCATACATTGTATTTTAAGTCAAGTAAGTCAATAACCTAACCAATACAGTAATAGCGTAACTAGCCCCCGTGGCTGAATTTTCCAGCGCCGCCACAAGAGACCGTTTATTATTTAGAGTGTAAATGCCTGTTATATACAAAACTAATTAACCGTACACCGTAACCGTACACAAATGAAAGATGCTTATCCGACACTTTGAATAAATTTTCTATCTCACCTAGAAAGAAATCTATTTCAATTTAAAGATTGTCATCATTTCAAGTTGAATAAAATCCTTAAATCTGATCGCACAAAAAAATATATATATATGGATTTGTAGAGACATTATTCCTCTTTACAATGATATTAATTTTTTTACAATACGACCTCTAGTTGGATATCTACAATTATTATATTGTCTGTAATTCCAGTTGAATAAAATCCCCAATACTGAGCGCACATACTTGTATTATATATGGAATTGTAGACAATTAATTCTTCTTTGTAATGATGAAAAAGTTATTAGAATATGTCACCCACTTCAAAAGATATGCGCTGTGAAAGATGGTTTGGTGTACCCCCAGAATCTTCTGACCCCACGGAATTATCTCCTTGGGGCATTCTGGAACCTGTATGTTTTTGGTGCTGTTATTTCTTTCATGCGAGAGCTAATCTTCCAAGCACCAGTGTTGCTTCCTGCTGTACTGATCCTCTTGGCGCGTGCAGTCACATGCAGACATTATAAACTCGGAAATTCTATAGTACGCCGCATCGTTATTTCTTGCTGGGCATGTACAAATCTTTCTTTTTTTATGAAAGTGAAAAAATAATGTAAAGGTGCTAACTGGCTCAGGAGATATAAAATGCGAAAGAGGGACACCCTCCACTACTTGAAAACAGATTTTGATAATCGTTCTATTTGTGACATTTGTCACATCACTCGCTGCATCTTTTTTATTGAATGCGCATATGCATATTATATATTATAAGTGCCAAATAGTTTGGGAGATATGAACCACAAAAGAAGAGTATATTCAGACATTTTGGAACAAATTTTGATAATTGCGACATTTGTCGCATCATTTGCTGTTTGTTTGTTGTTGTGCATATGTAAATTCATATTGAATCAAAGCCAGTTCTTTTCCCTTTACAATGATGTTAAAATTGTGAAGTTATGCCACCCGATTCTGAAGATACAAATTGTGAAAGATCGGGGGCAAGTTCGTGATGTGGCTCGTATTGAACGTCCAGTGACAGCTCACATTGACTGTCTCTGTCTCTTTTACGAAATAAAAAAATATTATTTATTTACTTAGTCACTTTTCACCTTTTTGGTGTGAAGTACAAACTTGATCAGGAGAGTAACACTCATTCACACTTCACCTTCTTTCTTCTTTCTTCAATCCTCTTCATTATCCTCCTCATTGTCCTTCTCCAACAAACTGATAAAAGCTTTAGTGTTATCTCGTGATGTGTGATAAAGTCTGTAACATGGTTCTTCACACAGAGCCACACTACAATCCTTACATTCAAAAGAAGATTCTTTGCCTACCCTTTTCTTCTTTTGAACTGGCTGATAGGTTTCTTCATCTTCTCTTTGAAGAAGGACTCTATTCGCTTTGGAGAAAACAACACACATGCGTGAGAGGTTCTTCTTTCCAGCAGGCACAATCTTTGTTGGAAAGTGACGACCATGAAGATGTGACCATGAAGATGTAACACACTATCGTCACTCGTGCTTGGCCGGCAACGAGGACGTCTACACATAGGGTAGGGTAGGCACATTTTCTGTATGCTGCACCAAATCTTTTCTGAATTAACGGCTTGTTTTCAAGGTTATTGTCTTTGGAGAATTCTTTATAAAGAATGTAAGAGTTCAACATAGCAACACATGAAAAGCCACTGAACTCTTCCACTGTGGAAGTACCAGTCGTGGCAGTTTCACCTGGACTAGCTAATATGTTTCTTGCAATGTTTATTATTTCTTGATCACTATCAATGTCCGACATCATGTAACTATCACTATCACTATTACTATTATCTATAATTAATTGAAAATTTTTTTAAGGCACACGCAACATATATCATCAACACTTGAACTTTTGTACAGATAAATTCAATCTGAGCTTCATGGAAATTAAATTGCCACATTTTGTAAATGTTTGAAACAAGTTAGCTGTTTCACGCTGATGGCCACCAAGGACATTTTCTAATTATGTTGACATTGTCGCCACTTGACGCCACTTTCAGACTTCCTAGGTAACGAGATGGCGAGTCTTCGACAACTGTCTTCTACATCAGAGAAGTTCTGATTGTCATTTGTGGATTACAAGTGTTTTGCAACTCTTGAATTCTCTTCTGAGAATGAAAGGTTCCATGGATTTAAAATTTAAAGTTCTGTCTCAGGAGATTTTCAGGTTTATAAAACTCTTTTTATCTGAACACTAAATAAACAGAAATTTTTTTGAGATGTAAAATTTATCGGCATAAAAGATATTGAGGGTGAAAGAAAGGTACATGAAAAACATGTTCAGATCACATGATAAGAAATGCGAAAGGTACCCTTTGTGCAGCGTTTGCTGTATCACTATTTGTATCAGCTCATCTACATATTATATATCAAACTGTAGACAATTTATTTCTTTTGACAATGATATTAATGTATTTGCAATGCATCATTTTGTTACGGAGATTTTCACTATCAGCAGCACTAACGGAGATGCAAAGTACGAAAGTTTACGGCATTTGTAGTAGGTGTAAATGGGGTTTCTGGACTAACAGAGGCCAAAACCTATTTCTTCATTACATAACACAAAAACTACTCCTCAGTTTTTCTCTAGAATGGTTAATGAGGACACAAGATTTACTCACCGCTAATCCAGACCCTCACTAGCTACAACACACAGCTACTAGTAGTTTGTAAATAGCTAGGTTACAGCGACCTTATACCCACGCACTGAGCAGGGCGGTGACAGCTGGAGGGAATCTATATTAATTTCTACTTAATTTTACACTATTTAGCGTAAACTGAGTATAGATTTTCAATCTGTCAAGTATATATATTAGTTTATCAAAATTAAGAACATTAGTATAATTAGATACAAGAGTATAAATTTCACACAGTGATATCGACAGTTTTCATAGTCATGTGGATTGGGCTGCAGAATATTGTTCCAAGGACACAGTTGACTTGGGTTTGAATCTGCTTTGGCGAAGTTAGATTTTTGAGAAATATTATTCATTTTTACTTTATTTTACGCTAATAATAATCATGAATAATAATTATCAAAAAATCATAAAATAGTATAGTAGATATATGTATATGAATTTACCCATGAATTCTCACTGTCCCCGATGGCTGTGGGGTTCAATGTCTGGAATATCATTAGTGCTTTATCGTGCTGACAGAACTGGTTCGAATCCCTGCTAGTTGCAAATAGCTAAGTAGAATCACATTTCTGGTCACTGGCACTGGTCTAACGACTTCTAAACCTGAGGCTCTTGACAAGGTTCTTGAGAAGGAATTAAAAAGTGCACTCCAATAAACTCCTATGAACCGAGGGGGAAAAAACCAAAAACCCCGGCACAGTTATTGAAGCCTCTAGAACGGCCTACCATAGCGTACAAGCTTCGAGCCTAAATGGAAGGAGTGCACATTCCGATACACCATGTGGTCAAGCTTGGTTGGATGTAATGTGTCGAGTTAGAGCTACTACAGCGGTACATGAAAGCCCTATGATATTCTAGACATTGAATCATACAGCCGTGGGGGTGCAACCCCTGCCCTCTCCTCCCTGTGGAAATGGTTGCACTTCTTTGTTAATCCCAAGAGAGGACTGGCTGAAAAGCCAGGACTTAAATAAACAAATCCATCTTGTCTGCTCTCTAAAGTCTTTAAGTATAGAGTTATATTTCTATGAAAGAATCCACACACTATGCCCTGTATGCCGCCCGAGAAAGCTAGTCTCGGCAACTTATCCTTCTTTTTTGTGAGGTCTTGTGGTTTCATTTTAAAAAATGTTCATGACATGACATTCCTCACTGCCCGCAATTCCATCATATCGATGTGCCTCCTAGACACCCCCCCCCGAGAGGGAAGCATCCGTCTGAACTGTGACTGTCGGTGGTGGAGTCACCAGAGGTAGACCCCTTGACAGGTTTCCTTCCACCAGCCACCATTCCAGATGAGTGGTAAGCCACTTCGAAATGGTTACAGATCTCTCCAGACTCTCGGAATGACCACATCCACCGTCGCCGCCATATTCCTCAGCAAACGGAGCCATGCCTGGTTGGAGTGAGCTCGTGACTGCACAAACTGCTGTGTTGTCTGGATCACCTTGGACAAACGATCTGGGGCCAGTGAGACTAAGCCCAGTTCCGTGTTGAACCGAGCCCCGAAGAACACTAAGTCATGCGTGGGGGTAAGGTCTGACTTCTTCATGTTTATTATCCAACCCAGCTTGAGAAGAATGTTCAAAATCTTCTGGGTGGCCTCCTCATTCAGCGCCTGCGACAAAGCCCTGATCAACCAGTCGTCGAGGTACAGAAGACAACACCGATCCTGTGACCTGGCGACCTGCGCCAATATCAGCATCAGCTTGGTGAACACCCTTGGCGCCATAGAGATGCCAAAGGGGAGCACACGACACTGGTAACATACCCCATCGAAAGCAAACCGGAGGTATTGCTTGAACTGAGGTTGCATGGGAACATAGACATATGCATCTTTGAGGTCGATTGATTATAGCCAATCCCCCGCCTCTACCGATACTATAACTGACCTCAGTGTCTCCATCTTGAACGATGGTACCTCCAACATTTGTTCAGATACATAAGTTCAGTATGGGCTTGAAGCCTCCGTCCTTCTTGGTTACCAGGAAGTATGTCGAGTAGTACCTGCTTTCTTTCTGGCCCTTTGGAAAGATCTCTATGGCCGCTTTGTTGAACAGAGCTGCAACTTCGGCATGGAGGACTTCCGCCTTCTCCGGGGAGGATGGCACTAGGTTAAAAGAAGCTGGCCCAAGCTTCCAGAGAGGCAAATGTCCATCCCTGAGTGTAGATAGGACTCAGGGGTTCGACGTGACCCTCTCCCATTCCACCAGGAAGTGGGAAAATCTGCCCACAACTGGAAGCTCCAGACAAAGGCAGCAGATCCCTGCTACCGGCGGCACTCCAGCCCCCTGACAGGTCTCCAGCTCAGTCAGACAAGGGATTAGGAGCCCTGGTTGGAGCTCCCTTTCCCCCTAAAAGGCTGCTTGCCCTTTTTGCCCTTGCCTTTCTTCCCTGGATAACTGCCATTGTGCTTAACTTTGGCCAGCGGACCATGCGAGAGGCCATCCAGAGGGGACTACTGCTTCCCAGCAGAACCAGGGACACCTTGGGCAGCCTTGGCCCTCTCCAGCCGTACGGCGAAGTCCTTAATCACGTTCGCCGATTGTTTCGGACCCCCCTCAAGCCCTCAGAAAACGGGAGGTCGGTAGGATCGAGCTCCGAACCCCTGCCGACCTCCATCTCCTATTCCGAGCAATCCCCCGTCACCTCTGAGTCCTGAACAGACGAGGTTTCCAAGGAATTGCCAGGAAGAACAGTCGAAGGAAGTAAGGGGATGCAGAACCATGACCAGACGACCTCCTGTTGTTCCCTAGAAGGAGCCGGAAGCTTCGGTCCAGACCAGACCTCGGCTTACGGAATTAGGTCAGAATTATTCCACTTGTTTTTTAGTCCATAAAAATAAAAAAATATTGAAATCCACTACAGTTCCACGAAAGTTTGAGCGGAAGTGACGTCAACTGTGGCAAATAGACCGCCATCTCGCATTACTGGTAAACACATTCTCTTTAGCGTGACGTGTAGATGTCAGCATTCTAGCGTTTTGACTAACTTTTTGAGAGGTCAAATTCAAACATGGTGAACTGTTGCTGTGTAGGTGGATACAGCAAATCCGTTATGGATGGTGTTAGCGAACACAAGTTTCTGAAAGATCTGAAAATCTTGGCCAAGTGGAAGCGTTATGTTGGCTTGTCGAGGAAAAACTGGACGTCAAGTACCGCTCATTCAAGTAATTTTCACGGATATTATCAGTTTATCTGAGGATTCAAGAGACAACTGAACCTCGTCCGTGGTGCAGTACCGAGTAAACTTCAAAAAAGGATGCATGAGGTTGAAATGCAAGCACCTATACCACCAAAGAGGCAACTGGGAACAACAATGAAACTGATATGTTTAAGGGTTTGTAGGCCTAGTTTTAGTAAATAAAAATTGAAAAAACACGAAATTCTCCCATTAAAGGTGTTTAAAAATGTTAAATGCAACATACTTTAGTACTTTGTATCCTTTTTTGAAATATTCGAGAAAAAAATATGAAACTTATAATGAATTTTATTGATCTGCATTGAAGATTACCTTTTTTATTGATTTTATATATGGGAATAACTGTACACAATTATGATATGACATTTAATTGACATAGAAATTAAAGTGTTGTGATCTTTGTTGGGGTTGCACTGTGGGAGATAGGCCTTTGAGTGACCGGTTTTGTCCTTGGAGTCATCAGACTAAGGAAAATGAGACGTGTAGCGCCTTACATACACAATTTGTCTGGAGTTACTGGCGTTCAATTGTTGTCATAGCAAAGCTGGAGTGTGGCCAAGCGTCATATGTCTGTGACGTCAGGCTGACTGTGCTAGATTTTGGCATGTTGCCAGCCCAGTAGTGACTGGAGTCAAGCCGGGTCATGGCCTTTTGTGTCGTATTGGCGGACTGCCAATTAAGCGTGATGACACTCGTAGTGGCTGCAAAAGCAGATAATTATCTCTAATACCGGATAATTAGCTTGATGAACTTTAAACGAATTGAAAGTTACAAAGAGTAATTTGTTTTTAGATAGATAAATGGTTTGTTTATTTAACCCTTAAGATGCTAAGCATGGGCCTGTCCGGGATGAAATTAGCTTTGACCGCATGTCCCCCAGGCGAGATGCGACTACCACACTCTATTTTTCTCACGCTAGCTCATTAACGCTGTGGTGCCCAGAAGCGAAAGACGGGCAATTGTTGTACGGCAGTAGTGTCAGTTTAACGCTAGTACTTTCCGTCCGTCTGTCGCTAAGCTACCGAATTTTGTTTCGTTGGTGTTCTAAATAATGCGCGTACATGTTCCAAAAATTATGCAACGATTGATAACGTTTATCGTACCGATAATAAGCTTTAAAATCACTCAATTTCCCCCCACTCCCCGCCGCACGTGCTAATAGCCTGTGGGCACTTTCTACCCTCTCGCACGAGCTTACCGCCCCGCGTGTGCTATCGTTTACTGCGACGCGTGCATTTTGACCATATGCACACCTTCCTATCACACACCCTAAGTTTTGCACCCTTGGGCGGATTTCAATATGGGTGGAATCATTTGAAAGAGAAAAAGATTGTCTTCAATTCGATGTAAAAAACATATGTGCGCTTCGTGAAAATAAGATACAGCATGTGCCGCAAAAAAGGTGAATTTTACATATTTTCAGTTTTACACCATTTTGTCACACCAATTTTCTCATAATGTGCTCAACGTATTTTGACATATTTTATGTCACAAGATAGAGAAAGAAATTGTCTAAAAGTTGATATATAATTTGTGTGTGCGCTAACAAAAATAGCGATACAGCAAGCACCGCACAAATGGCACTTTTGTCGCTATTCTTTTTATGTGATCTGAAGGGCGATTTTCATGTACCTTTCTTTCGCAATAAATTTCTTCTAGACCGTAAAGCGAATTTTGTCAAATTTTTCATCAAAATAAAGACAAATGAATTGTCTTTAATTCCCTATATCAATGATTTATGCGCGCAAATAAATAAAGACTCAACAAGTGCCGTAAAAAACACAACTTTTGCACTTCGCATCTCCGTTAGTGACGCAAATAGGGAAACTTTGGCACTTTATATCTCCGTAACCAAATGTCGCATTCCAAAACCATTTTTTTCATTATCAAGAAGAATAAATTGTCTACAAAATGGTATATAATATGTACATGCGCTAAAAGAAATTGCAATGCAACAAGCGCTGCACAAAGGGTGCTTTTGTCGCTTTTCTTATTATGTGATCCGAAGCTCGATTTTTATGTACCTTTCTTTCGCACTCGATATCTTCTATACCACTTGGCGGATTTTGATAAATTTTACATTTAAATAAAGACGAAACAATGTTCTTCATTTCCATATATTGATCATGCATGCGCACACAAAAATAAAGGCACAAGAAGTGCCGCAAATTGGGCAAGTTTCGCATTTCGTATTTATGTAACCAAGTGGCGCACTAAACAACGTTTGGTATCAGCGTAAAGAGCAGAAAATTCTCTTCAATTTGATATACAATTTGTATATGCGCTCACAGAAATAAAGATTCAACAAGCGCCGCTAAAATGTTATAAATAAAATGTAATAAGTAAAAAAATGATGACGGAAACCCTGTTTCTTTAGTGTTCAATTATAGAGTTTTATAAACCATGAAAGTTAAAGGAAAAAAAACTTTTGGATTTACATTCATAGAGTTATTGATGTCTTTTTTGAGTTAGGGTATTTTTGCATCGGGCACCGCCATTAGTTCATGGGAAAATTGTCCAACGAAAATGATCATTACTGAATCACTGTATGTCGGGGATCTTCTGTCGGGAACTGCCATCAGGTCATGGAAAAATTGTCCAACGAAAATGTTGTGGTTGAGACACAGTATGTCGGGGATCTTTAGCCGGGCACCGCCATCAGGTCATGAGAAAATGTGTCCAACGAAAATGTTCGTGTTCGAGGAAAAACATTTCATCGGACTTCGTCGGGCACTGCCACCAGGTATGTCTTTTTTTCTGCCAAATCTTTGTTGAGGACGACAATGATATATACAACTTTTTTATTACACAGTGGCGACGTTTCTTTGTTGGTTGTTACATACAGTGACTCAAGCACGATCATCATTGTTGGTCAAGAAAACTGATTTTTGAAAAAAAAGTTTGGTAGAATTCCGAGGTCCTAAATAGTTTGCTATATATGTCAGGCTGGCATGAGTTCCTTTGAGTGAACTAAAGACAAGGGGCCGGGTGCTCGTTGACTACAGCCATCCCGACGGATAGGCCCGTGGAACCTATCATTCTCGGAAGAGAAGTCAAGAGTTGAAAAACTTTTGTAATCCACAACTGACAATCAGAACTTTCCTGACGTAGAAGGCAGTTGTTCGCGACTCGCCGGCTTGTTGCATAGGAAGTCAGAAGGCGGCATCAGGGTTGATAATGTTGATACAATGTCGGCGGCCGTCGGTGCCATCGGCGCCTTCGGCAGGATTGTGAAAAGTCGTCCGAAAGTTAGAAAGTGTCCGGCGACATTAGAACTTGTTCGGCAGGATTGTGAAAAGTTGTCCCAAAGTTAGAAATTGTCCAGCAATGTTAGAATTTGTCCTGATTTGTAATTTTTGCAAATCGTGAAACAAAATGTCCGGCTTTCGCCAGGACAATTAGAAAAGGTCCGGATTATTGATGGCCGCTGGCGCCAAAGTCGCGCAACGGCAAATTTGTTTCAAACACTTACAAAATGTGGCAATTGAATGTCCATGAAGCTCACATTGAATTTCTCTGTACAACAGGTCATGTGTTGATGTTATTATATCTTGCGTGTGCCTAAATTATTTTCAATCATTTACAGATTGATGTGAAAGATGCCTAAGGCCAGGAGGCCGCGAACCAGGAGTTGGGAAGGTCCGTCTAGGGACAACGACTTCATCAACGAGGTCCATGCCGATGAAGCTTCTGATATGGAATCAACTGATGAGAGTGATAGTGACAGTGACAGTGATGGTGAAAGTGACATTGATAGTGATGTAGAAATAAGAAACATTGCAAGACACATATTAGCAACTACGGGTGAAACTGCTACGACTGGTACTTCCACAGAAGAGTTCAGTGGCTTTGATGAGCAATATAATGAAATGGACACACATTTTGATGACCGTGACAACTTTATGGAACGCTGGACAGAGGGTCCGAGGCCACGTGGACGTGGTGATCTCCAATTTACTGGCAACACGGGATTAGGACGCTTCATAGAATTGCCTGATAATCCGCATCCTGTAGACTATTTCGGGTTGTTTTTTCATGAAGATGATTATGGAACAATGGCAGCAGAAACCAACAGATACTTCCACCAACAGGTTGACGATAAGGTTCTAAAGCCCTGTTCTAGGTTGAGGCAATGGTATGATACGAATGCTGAAGAAATGTAAGTATTCGTAGCAATGACTATAGCAATGTCTCTGGTTGTACAGAGAAACTTTTCTGAGTATTGGTCATCGAGTGATGTGACGTCGACGCCTTTCTTTGCCAAATGTATGCCTCGTGATAGGTTCTGGTTATTACTAACGTACCTACATTTGAATGATAATAACCAAATGCCGGGACGAAACACACCCCAGTTTTCACCAATCAATAAACTTGGCTATTTGTACAAGCGCATCGTGCATCGTTTTTCCAGAGTTTACAAGCCACATCAAACTATTTGTGTTGACGAAGGGTTGGTGCCTTGGAAAGGCAATCTGAGTTTCAAAGTATACAATCCCGACAAGCCGAAGAAGTATGGGATAAAGGCCTACATGCTGTGTGACTCAACCAATGGTTATGTTTGCAAGTTTCAACTCTACACTGGAAAAACAAATGAAACTGTTTCTGTCGGTGGGAAAACGTATGATCTCGTCGTGGACTTGGTGAAGGATTATGCTGGGAAAGGGTATCATGTGTTCATGGACAATTTCTATTCCTCTGTGGCATTGTATATAAACTTGTGGGAAACGGGAACTGGTGCAACGGGGACATTGAGAGGCAATCGCAAAGGCACAGAAAAAACAGAAGAAAGGGGATATGATGATCTTTCACAATCAAGACCTACTCGTTGTGAGGTATGAGGACAGGAAGTCAGTGCTGCTCATGTCAACCGTAGAAGACACTGAAATTGTAGAGACAGGGAAGAAGAACCGAGTGACTGGGGACGCAAATACGAGACCACGTATTGTGCACGAGTACAACAAATATATGGGAGGTGTGGATCGGGCTGACCAGATGCTGTCGTACACCCCGTTCAAAATGAAAACTCTTAAATGGTGGAAGCGCGTGTGGTTTCATGTGTTAAACGTTGCCATGTTGAACTCTTACATTCTCTATAAAGAATTCTCAAAATACAAAACTTTGAAAACAAGCCGTCAATTCAGAAAAGATTTAGTGCAGCATATGATCACCTTCGCCGAAACAGAAAAAGTACCTTCCCTGCGTAGACGTCCTCGTGGCAGGCCAAGCACAAGCGACGAAAGTGTGTTACGTCTTCATGGTCGACACTTTCCATCAAAGATTCAGCCTGTTGGAAAGAAGAAGAGGCTTTCCCGTATGTGTGTTGTTTGCTCCAAAGCGAAAAGAGAACTCTTTCGAAGGGCAGTGGAAGAAAGCAATGAGCCAGTTCGAAAGAAGAAAAGGGTAGGCAAAGAATCTTCTTACGAATGTAGCGAGTGTAATGTGGCTCTATGTGCAGCACCATGTTTCAGAATTTATCACACGTCACAAGATTGCACTAAAGCTTATATCAGTTTGATGTCAGAGAAGGAAAATGAGGGGGATAATCAAGAAGATTGAAGAAAGAAGAAAGAAGCAGAAGTGTGGATGAGCGTTACTCTCCTTATAAAGTTTATTCTTCACATCAATAAGGTGAATAAGTGTAATATAAAATACTGATTGTCAAAAAATAATCTTTTTTATAAGTCGTAAAAGAGACAGAGAAAGTCAATGTGAGCTGTCACTGGACGTTCGATACGAGCCGCATCAAGAACATACCCCCGATCTTTCGCAATTTGTATTCTTAGAATCGGGTGGCGAAACTTCATACTTTTTACATCATCGTAAAGGAAAAAGAACTGGCTTTGATTAAATATGAAATGTGTATGTGCGAAAAATGTCGCAATTATCAATTTTTTTCCCCAAATGTCTGAAGGTCCCCCTCTTTAACGGTTCATATCTCCCGAACTATTTGGCACTTTTAAATTTTTTTTCTCACCTTTCTCAAGCGGAAAGATTGATCTTTAATTCCATGTATAATATGCATATGCGCAGTCAATAATAACGATGCGGTGAATGATGCGACTGGTGTCGCAAATAGAACGCTTATCAAAATTTGTTTTCAAGTAGTTGAGGGTATCCCTCTTTCGCTTTTCATATCTTTTGAATCAGTTGGCACCTTTTCATTATTTTTTCACAGTCGTAAGCACGAAAGATTTATCTTTAATTCCATGTATAATTTGTACATGCGCAGCAGGAGATAACCATGTGGCGTGCGTATAGAATGATTGGTTTTATTATCTCGGAATGTTCGGCCGCGAGTGACTGCACGCGCCGAGAGGATCGGTATGCCAGGAACCAACGCTGGTGCCTAGAACACTGGCACTCGCATGCTGGTGCCCCGGGACTGCCCCGGGGGTATAACGGCACTAATTAGCGTACCGGTGCCAGACTGCCCTAGGGAGAATTAGTTCTGGCTAAAAATCCCGTTATGTCGGAGCATCTTCGGGGTAACCCCAACCATCTTTCGCGGCGTATATCTTTTGAACTGGGTGACATATTCTAACAATTTTTTATCATCATAAAGAAGAATAAATTGTCTACAATTCGATATATAATACATGTATGCGCGCTCAGAATTAGGGATTTTATTCAGCCGGAAATAAAGACAATCTTTAGATAATTGGAGAAATCTAACTAGAGGTCGCATTGTAAAAAGATATATATCATCGTAAAGAGGAATAATGTATCTTCAATTCAATATAAAAAAATTAATTGTGAGATTATATTTAAGGATTTTCCGTAACTCTAAATAAAGACAATCTTCATATTGTAATAGAAATCGTTCTAGGTAAGATAAAAATTTCATTCAAATTGTCGGATAAAGATCGTTCATTTGTGTACGGGATGGGCGGGCTACTTTTGTATGGAACGGCCATTTCCACCCGCAATTCGCCATGTGAATACACCATATATTGTAAAAACGGTCGCGTCTCGGGGTGCTAAATAATTCAGCCACAGGGGCTAATTGCACTATAACGGTAGCGAGGCGAGTGCTGGAAAATTCAGCCACGGTGGCAAAACTTGTCAAAATAATATTCAGCAACGTAAGAGTTAATAAAGTGTTTCATACAGGTGAGTATGAAAAGAGATTGTAAATTACTAATAAAGAGTTGGTTTGACGTGATTGTGAACTCATTGTTTTAAGTTGTTACTTATTTTATTATTACACTTACGGACCCCTATATGTAGAGGCTGGGGGGCTTTTCCATCGTTGAACAACACAGATAGATAGTGAACAAATTTGTATTTGTACACAAATAATTAATTTAGTACATGGTCTGATTTTGACCAGACCAAGTGTGCATACACAAATACATTTTGATTGAAATGTGCAGCAACAGGTTTATCTCTGTTGTGATGGATGTCGGCAAAGTGTTCTGAGAGTCTAATTTTGAAACAGCTCTTAGTTTCTCCTACATATTGTTTCAAACATTTTTTGCATGTGAGTAGGTATACTACGTTGCGAGATTGGCAAAACTAGTTCTTTTTACGGAAAACCTATTTGGTGACAGAGCTAGTGAACTTGTCAGTGGCATTGATCATATTGCATATTTTGCAATTGTGATTGTCAGACACTGTGTCAATAAAATGAACACATTTTCCACTAATTTGTGGGCGAGTGATGGGGTAGATCAGGACTGAGCTAACTAAATGATCGTTGAGGGTTTTGTTCCTCCTATATGCCGCAACATGTGGAGTGTTGAACACTTGTTTGCAAGTGTCAGACCCGGTGAGAAGGTGCCACCGGTGTCTGATAATGGCATTAAGCTCCATGGAGAGATGGTTGTAATCGCTAACTAACACCATTTCGCGAACCTGATCTGCTTTCGTTGTGTTGGAGGAGAGAAGTGTTTTTCCACCTTGTTTGCCGACACCCTGAAAGTCGAAATTCAGTTTGACAATGTGCAAAGACTAAACTGAAAAAGCACAGACCCAGTAACTTTCGTGTGGGAATGCCAAAACCAATAACCGTTCGTTTTGTCTCAGCGATAGATAAGCAGCGTGTTCCATGCTTCACTGAAATCTGGCAAGTTTCTTAGTGAAAAGAAGATTAGTGTGAGAACTGACCTTCCAGTACTATTGAAAAAACAACGGGGTCAACTTGCTAATATAAAATATGAACTTAGGAAAACGGAAAGGGTCTAAACTTGCATAATCGAAAGAGATATAAATTGCTCTATTGATAAATCTATACTGAAAATCTAAAAGTTTTACATCTTTAGTACAATTTCTGGAATTGGAATTCCATGGAATATTTGAGTTAAGTTCGTTTTGCCATTTTTGACAAACTTTCAGTGGAGAGTCATCAGCAATCAGTTTGTCATACAAATTTCTACATCCTTTTTGTTGAGAAAGTAAAACTTGAAGAGTTTGGCTCACTGACAGATAAGCCTTGTCATTCCTATCAGAATCTTGTACAGTAGTACTAAACAGAGTGACGTCCCTTTGGGACCCCTGTGTGTAAACCCCTTGCCCTTCCGCAATAAACATGTCTGCGGTAACTGAACGTTACGTTGTTCTGCCATCGACTATGGTCGGTTATATGTGCTTTCCTATATTTGCCCCTTGGAGAAATATCTTATTAAATGGAATAAACTTGGATTATGAGTTGAGTTTTTTAAAATATACATCAAGATAGTTTGAGTACGGTTATGAAGGATCTGACATCTATCATTCTTAGTCCACCTTCTTCATATTTTCTACAGATAGTTGTCCTTTTGATTTTATCCTTCTTGCCATCCCACAGAAAGTTGTATATAATATCGTTCAAATGGTCAAGAAATTCTTTTGGAGGGGATGGCGATACAGAAAAAATAGAGCCATGGGTTCTGTACCTCATCAGACTTTTGATAGAAATAGGTGTTTGGGTTTAGACTGGGACCATATATAATACACACACACACACCCACACACACCCACATATATATATATATATATATATATATATATATATATATATATATATATATATATATATATATATATATATATATGAACACAAGAAAAATGATACTTTGGATATTTATTTGGATAAATTAAAGCAGCCTTTATTATGAAGAAAAGAGAAAGTGAAACAAAACAATATGTCAACATTTCTTTTTGGTAAAAAAACAGAGATATCAAAATTAAAAAAATGCTTGAACTAGGGCACATTGGGACATTGCAAATTATTATGTTGAGGAAAGAAAACAACAATGTATTTCTTAAAAGTTATTCACAATCAAATAAAAAAGGCCCATTGCCCATTTGGGGTCAAGGGGTCACCGAACCTACAATTCAGAATTCCCATTGTCCAAGGAGTCTACACACAACTATTAAGCTATCAAGACCTTTTGGAACTGGAGAAGAAGATGAAAGTAGGATTTTAAGGTTTTTACCCCTGTGACCCCATTTGGGGTCAAGTGGTCACCAAACCTACAATTTAGAATCCCCAGTGTCCTCCAAGGAGTCTTCACACAATTTTTCAGCTCTCTAGACCTTTTGGAACTATGGAAAAAGATGAAATTAGGTTTTTTAGGTTTTGACCCCTGTGACCCCATTTGGGGTCATGGGGTCACCAAACCTACAATTTAGAATCCCCGTTGGCCAAGGAGTCTACACACACCTTTACAGCTCTCTAGACCTTTTGGAACTAGGGAAAAAGATGAAATTAGGTTTTTTAGGTTTTGACCCCTGTGACCCCATTTGGGGTCATGGGGTCACCAAACCTACAATTTAGAATCCCCGTTGGCCAAGGAGTCTACACACAACTTTTCAGCTCTCTGGACCTTTTGGAACTGGAGAAGAAGATTAAAATAGATTTTTAAGGTTTTGACCCTTGTGACCCCATTTGGGGTCATGGGGTCACGAAATCTACAATTTAGAATCCCCATTTGCCAAGGAGTATGCACATAAAATTTCAGCTCTCTAGAGTCATTGGTTCTGGAGAAGAAGTCGAAAAAGTGAAAAGTTTACGGATGGACGGATGGACGGACGCCGGACGCCATGCCATGCCATAAGCCCATCGGGTCTTTCAGACCTGATGAGCTAAAAATATAGACTAAAGTTGATAATGCTAGAGTTTTTAAAACTGTTATTTTACCTTGTAAAGTAAGTTATCTCTTTTTCCATCCTGCAAGAAGTCTTTTTATTACTTCTAGTCTTTTTCTAGTATTGATTACCCATAGATCTTTTAAATCAGGATTGAGAAATATACCAAGGATGTTGAAGTTACCCTGATGCCAATCTAAGCTACTTCCCGAACATAGTATCACTCTGCTTCCATGCAGTCATTGAACCAATCCAAATGGCCTTTGTTTTTTCGATGTTTATCTTTAGACCTGACATTTCAAAAAATGTATGAAGTGTGTCTAGAGCTGCTTTAAAACTGCTTTCAGATCCGTCTAAATATAATTGAGTATCGTCAGCATATTGTCCCATCTTATATTCTTCATTATTTAGTTTAATGCCTTTAATATCTTTATTGTCTCATATCATGGTTCCAAGAATTTCAGCCACAAAAAAAAACAAATACGGGAAAGATGACCATTTTGAATTACACATGAAGATGCATTATGCATTAGTATCTTTATCTATTTAATCATGTAGGGTCCAAAACCAAATTTTTTTAGAACTTTAATTGTAAAATCCTTAGAAACTGTATCAAAAGTTTTCTCAAAGTCAATAAGAATCAAAAGGCCTGGTTTATTTTCTTTTTTCATTTAGAACATGATATCATACATTAATCTAACATTATCACTGATGCACCTACCAGGTATAAAACCTGTTTGATCGGAATGTATGAGCATATCTAAAGTCTTTTTCAGTCTGTTAGTAATACAAGAGCTTATAATTTTATACATGGTATTCAGAAGTGAAATAGGGCGCCAATTTTTCATAAATCTTTGTCTTGTTTTGGAATGTAGGATAAATTATATATAACTGATCTTTGTCAAAAACTTCCTGAACATATCTGAATACCCAAAACTTCAGGTCTTTCCAAAACCATTTGAAAAATTCAACTGGAAAGCCATCCAAACCAGGGCTCTTATTATTTTTCATGGATTTAACTGTTTCAGAGAGTTCCTTCATTTGTATGGGTTCATCAAGCTTATTCGCAAAAGAGGTGTTAAGTGAAGGAGTATCAACGGGATTTAAAATTCCTTCTGTATGACAATCAATGTTATCAGTAGCATAATGTTTATGATAAAATGTTTCTTGCTCATTGAGGATAGCTCTCCCATCAGTCAAAAGTTCCTTTTCTTCATTAATTAAGGAGTTGATGAGTTTGCTTGTAAAATTTCTATTTTCTAAGTGACAAAAATATTTTGTTGGTTTTTCACCTTCTTCATACCATTGAATTCTATTTCTTATTTGTCTACCTTTTTCTTCTTCCTCTTTATTTTTTTCAAATTTGACATATATTTGGATAATCTAGCAAATGTATCTTCGTTGACATTTTGAAAGTTTTCCCTGATTTTATCCTCAAAAATTTGTATATCTTTTTCTAACCGACTAGTTTTTTCTGTTGTAAAAGATATGATGCAAAAGAGATGGATTTTCCCCTGACTTTCATACTAAAGATTTCTAAAAATAGCTCAGCAGAAATATTTAGCTTAAGTTTAAGGTCATCATATTATAAAGAAGAGAAGTGTTTAATTTCCAATATCCATTCCCTCTTTCCCTACTGTGAACATTTTAGAAAATCAATGAAATTGCTGAATGATCTGATTTGTATCCAGGCAAAATTGAAGTTTCTACAATTAAATTGGATATATCTTCAGATACCAGAAAAAATAGAGCCATGGGCTCTGTAGCTCATCAGACTTTTGATAGATATAGGTGTTTGGGTTTAGACCATGGGGTCATGGGCAATGTAGGAAAGGTAGCCTGTCCCAACGTCCGAGTTATTCACAATCAAATAAAAAAGGCCCATTGCCCATTTGGGGTCAAGGGGTCACCGAACCTACAATTCAGAATCCCCATTGTCCAAGGAGTCTACACACAACTATTAAGCTATCAAGACCTTTTGGAACTGGAGAAGAAGATGAAAGTAGGATTTTAAGGTTTTGACCCCTGTGACCCCATTTGGGGTCAAGTGGTCACCAAACCTACAATTTAGAATCCCCAGTGTCCTCCAAGGAGTCTTCACACAATTTTTCAGCTCTCTAGACCTTTAGGAACTAGGGAAAATGATGAAATTAGGTTTTTTAGGTTTTGACCCCTGTGACCCCATTTGGGGTCATGGGGTCACCAAACTTACAATTTAGAATCCCCGTTGGCCAAGGGGTCTACACACACCTTTTCAGCTCTCTAGACCTTTTGGAACTGGAGAAGATGAAAATAGGTTTTCCAGGTTTTGACCCCTGTGACCCCATTTGGGGTCAAGTGGTCACCAAACCTATAATTTAGAATCCCTGTTGGCCAAGGAGTCTACACACACCTTTTCAGCTCTCTAGACTTTTTGGAACTGGAGAAGAAGATTAAAATAGGTTTTTCAGGTTTTGACCCCTGTGACCCCATTTGGGGTCAAGTGGTCACCAAACCTATTATTTAGAATCCCCAGTGTCCAAGGAGTCTTCACACAATTTTTCAGCTCTCTAGACCTTTTGGAACTATGGAAAAAGATGAAAATAGGTTTTTTAGGTTTTGACCCCTGTGACCCCATCTGGGGTCATGGGGTCACCAAACCTACAATTTAGAATCCCTGTTGGCCAAGGAGTCTACACACACCTTTTCAGCTCTCTAGACCTTTTGGAACTAGGAAAAAAGATGAAATTAGGTTTTTTAGTTTTTGACCCCTGTGACCCCATTTGGGGTCATGGGGTCACCAAACCTACAATTTAGAATCCCCGTTGGCCAAGGAGTCTACACACACCTTTTCAGCTCTCTAGACCTTTTGGAACTGGAGAAGAAGATGAAAATAGGTTTTTCAGGTTTTGACCCCTGTGACCCCATTTGGGGTCATTGGGTCACCAAACCTACAATTTAGAATCTCCAGTGCCCAAGGAGTCTACATACAACTATTCAGCTCTCTGGACCTTTTGGAACTGGAGAAGAAGATGAAAATAGGTTTTTCAGGTTTTGACCCCTGTGACCCCATTTGGGGTCATTGGGTCACCAAACCTACAATTTAGAATCTCCAGTGCCCAAGGAGTCTACACACAACTATTCAGCTATCTGGACCTTTTGGAACTGGAGAAGAAGATGAAAATAGGTTTTTCATGTTTTGACCCCTCTGACCTCATTTGGGGTCATGGGGTCACAAAATCTACAATTTAGAATCTCCAGTGCCCAAGGAGTCTACACACAACTTTTCAGCTCTCTGGACCTTTTGGAACTGGAGAAGAAGCTTAAAATAGATTTTTAAGGTTTTGACCCTTGTGACCCCATTTGGGGTCATGGGGTCACGAAATCTACAATTTAGAATCCTCATTTGCCAAGGAGTATGCACATAAAATTTCAGCTCTCTAGAGTCGTTGGTTCTGGAGAAGAATTCGAAAAAGTGACAAGTTTACGGATGGACGGACGGATGGACGGACGGATGGACGGACGGATGGACGGACGGACGGACGGACGCCGGACGCCTTGCCATGCCATAAGCCCATCGGGTCTTTCAGACCTGATGAGCTAAAAAGTCTAATCTGGCTTGTTGCCTGGGATTTTTTTTCCACCAAGAATATTATCTAACATTAGGGTTTCTTGTTCTCCTGACATCTATCAAGTTATTTGACTCTGTTTTCTATTACAATCTTTCTAGCTTTTGGATTATTAATATTTTTGTAATATTCTAGAACAATATCAGGATTAACAACAAGGTTCCAATCTCCACAAATAATTTTTGATTCATTTATGGTTTCAAAAAGAGAAATATAAAATCCTGGATCATCTTGGTTTGGTCCATATGCAGTGGTAAGGGTTAGCCTCTAATACCTTCAACACTTATATCAGCCACAATGTAATTTTCGTTTGGGTCTGTTTTATATCTATGTAGGGCTGAAACGGGTACAATTATTTAACACTCGAGTACTCATAAAGTGTTACTCACGAGTACCTGAGTACTCGTCTGCGCAGCAGACACAACGAGATCGCGAAGCGATTGACTAATGTAGGGGGGTCCCGGGAAATTTTGAAAGTTAGAAGCTCTTAGACGCATTTTCCTGGTCTTTAGAACGGTAATGAAGTTTTGTTTTTAGGTACCAATTTGAAGATATCGAGGCGAGTTTTACAAAAATTATGACACCATCATTAATTCATCATACATTATTCTGAACTCATGAGGGTATTAAGATCGTATTGTTTGTAATTTACAATATTTTAGTCCACAGAAAGAGAAATAAACTCCAGTTCCATTATTACATATATACTAAGATTCAACACAATGAACAGGTATTATGCTGTGGTTTATTCTCATATTGGTAAGAACGCAAACACAAGATAACATGCAACTCCCAATTTTAATACGTATGCTGCTGACAAGCATTAGCTTGAACACAATACATACTGCTGCGACCTACAAGAATAATGTAAAGTTAACTATTGTTAACACCACTGTGGAAGCAGGATCCCAAATAATACTCAATACAAAACTTAACTGATTTATTCAACAGCAAAAAATTATTTACAAAGATTTTCGCAAATGTCTAACATTAATTGATTGATGGAACATAATCATTAAATGTTAAAATCGCACATCTCATACTGTCAGAGCACATACTCCACTTACAAAGTAACCATTTATTCATTCTGTTATAATGATTTATCAAAGTATGTAACGAATAGAAATTTATGCCACCTAACGTTATTATGGCACGAAGGGGGTTAACACGCTCTTTTGATAACGAGGTGCACATCGGCAGCACATGATGACTTGTATAAATATTCGGTTATTAGATTTCATATATCCATAACGCATACTTAATGTGACACCTTTATGTTATTGATTTGATGAAGTCCACTATCCTTTTGACTTAATATAATAACTAACCTTTTTGGAGAAACTACCGAGGGTAGTCTGTTTTTGAGTTGATGTGGAGGCGGTAGGCACATCAAACGTTGACTTATGTTTCATCTTCAGATGGTTCCTCATAGTTGAGGTCGTCCCACCCTTGAAGGATAGTTTTATCCCACAAATTGAACATTCAGTTTTAAGTTTGTTGTCAGTTAGTTTACTACTCGAGTAATGTTCCTACCCGCCTCGTACTCGAGTACCCGGGTACCCGTTTCAGCCCTATATCTATGTATATCTAGTTCTATATTATTATTAAATAAAACAGCAACCCCTCTTGAATTTGAAGCATAAGGAGCAATGATACTCTTAACACCCCATTCATTTCTCATTACATTTTCATCCTCCTTTTTAATATGTATGTCTTGGAGGCATATAATTGAAAAATGTTTCTTACGCCATAAATTCATTACTTCTTTTCGTTTAGATTTTTGGGCTAACCCTCTGCAATTAGCAGAGATTACTTTGACTTTATTTGTCATATTGGAGTATGAATGAGATTAAATGTTTTTTTTGGATAACAGACATGATCAAACCTACCGAAAAGAAAGATTTTTCAGAATATAGTAGAATAAAATAGTTGCATAAAAACATGTTATTGTACTCTTGCTAAACAAGTGTGGAAAGAATTGAAAGAATGGCTTAATGAGATGGCTGAAGAATTTCTTGAATTAACACCAGAAAATATTATTTTTGGTTTTCAGGGTAGAAATAACAACCCATTAAATGTCATTTGTTTATTAGTAAAGCAAAATATCTACAGTTCCAGCAGAATGGGAAAGAAACCAATTTTTGGCTTTATCCAAAAAGAATTATTAAGATATTATGAGGCATGCGAATATATTGCTTTTACAAATAACAATAAGCCAAAATTTTATTCATTTTGGTCATCTTTTCACACTTTATTCCAGCTTGTTAAGACTGATGATACTTAAAGAGCCACTCCGTGAGATGTTGGAGTCATATATGCCAAACTTAATCAATGGTGTCATTTGATCGCGAAGTATCGACTGTTACCAAAGAGAGACATTTTAAAGCTAATTGGTTTAATACAGTGACAATATGAAGGTAGAATGTCGCAATTATGATCGAAAACCGGACAGAGGCGTGCGTCAAAGAGTCAAACGTAATTTTGGAGACTTACTTTAAAACAGCCAGGAGGGCAGTTAGGAGTTGATAGTGTTTGTTAGGTTATATTACTAGTAATTTTCTTTAATCTTTATGATCTTTGAAATTGAAAATGATGTAAATCTTGCAATGAACACTAACTGCCTGCAACAACTATAAGTGAAAATCAACATTATCTTTGTATACATATACTTATGAAGATGCATAATATATATGTATATATATATATAGGTATGTATGTATGTATGTTTGTATGCATGTACATATATATACTGTCATAAATCTGTATGCACATGTATGATGTAAACATCTGATGGGAAACAAAAAAATTTTAAAATAATAAAAAGATATTGAAAGGCCTAAAAAAAATTGTGAAATTTTTTTTCATCAGCTTGAAAGACAATATCTGAACATAATGTTCACTTAACTCAAAACAAACTTCCGTTACAAAACCTTTCAAAGAATATCTTTGTTGACATGGTATCACTGTAAAAGCCTGTCAAAAATGGCCGCACAATAAAATAGAAAATGTTATATGTGAACTCAACTTTCATTCAATTGATTTATAATGATTTTGTTTTGTTTATTTCATTCATAGGAATTTTTTTCAATTAAATTCTTATCTTGGTAACTGGAACACTTTTGTTAAAATACGTTGCACAAACAATGATTTTTCTTTCTATATCCAAAAAATATTTTTCACAGATAGGAGTAAGGTTTTGGTTATATTTTATTTTTGCAATTTTGAAAAAACATCAACTATGTCTAAATTGTCCGAGTTTTTTTCATTTAAATAAACATCTAAAATGATGAGACCCACATTAATAGAGCCCCACTTTCTTAAGTGTTCTTAAATATTTAGAAGCCTTCATGTTTTCATTATTTTACTTAGGCTTCAAGGGAACTGCTTTCATCAGTTCCTAACAAAGAAGATAGGGGCATGTCCCCAACTAAGTGTTCATCTGGGACATTTAATGTGGAAGCAGACGAACCCGATCGGACACCTCCGTCCAGTTTCACCTAGTCCACACAGTGTGATTGAAGGAAACCACGAAGAACCAAAGGTAAACAAGAGAATCTTTTCATTTCTTCAAATTAGCTAGATTGCGTTTATGAACAATAGGTACTGAATTTATATTTGGAGACTTATTTGAGAGTTATCCAAGTAAAGCCCTACCATGATAATTTTTTCCTTCTCCAAAATCAAAACCCCAGGGAGCAGAAATTTTGGTGCCAACTGTATGGCAAAATAGGATTATAAACTGTGTCCAATGTAGTTATAAATTTGTTGTTCTGTGAAAAAATGAAATAACCATTATACAAATTGTATTTTTCTAGTTAATTTACAATTGATCTTTTTTAGGTGTACAGGCAAAGCCACAACGTGTTTCAATTGGGATACAGTGTTCTTTGTTGACCGATGATGGCACCCATGATAATAATGATCTCCCAATGGACAGAGTAAAGAAGAAAGATGACAGCAGCGTCAGCAGTGGTGAAAATCTCACCTTGTCTGACAAAGTAAACTTAAAACTTATGAACTAATTAAGAATGATAATGATACTGATAGCACTGGATAATGATACTGATAGCACTTAGGACTGGATATTGAACTGATTTCTGTATTGTGATATATTGCATTTAACAGCCCCTTGTCCTTCAATATTAGCTGAATAATTTGAAGAAGTTTTATTTCAAACTCTAATATTGGTTTTATGTATGAAACTAACACTACAATTTTGATTAAATGGCTTTTTAGGGCTCTCAAAATATAGAACAACACTCAAAGGGATGCAATTTGAAATTCTTGATTAATGAATACTGTTATGAGTATGTGATTGTTCATAAGTTTAACATTGTATAAGATTGTTGTATTGTCAAGTGGGCTTGAGTTGGACACTTCTGATTGGAGTTTGTCGTGTGGAACTTTAAAGAACATTCTGGAAGGTATCTAACCTATATAAAGGCCGGCATTAGAACTCTTACTCATCTTGCTTCTTACAATCAACTTTGCGATCATCTGCCGTGCCACTGTTTTTGGATACCTTTACAAGCTGGATTCATCTATCTCCTATCAAGACCCACTGACTGTTTTCTACATTCATCAACTGTGTGATTCATAAGGACTGGTGAATATATTTATTTAGCTAATTAGTGTGACTCATTTGATATTGTATTATAGCTTGTATCAGCTTGATATTGTAACCTCACAGCCCGAAAGTCGAATCACGCACAAAGTTTGGTCGTGCGTGCCTGTCCGTCGAGAATTTGACCATTTTCACTGATTTACGCGATTAAAAATCACCGATGAATTGCGCAAGAACTACGGAAAGAGCACGCACAAATCACTAACAAACCACGCACTTCAGCGCATAGACACACAAACAGTGATGAAAGGTCCACTGAAAGACCAAGCAAAATCTGCGCACTTGCACTAATGAACTGCGTATGAATCATGCATGATTCACATATGAACTGTGCACAATGGGTTACATACGCAAACCATGCGTCGTATGTCTGCTAATCGTCAGTGGAAAGTCGTCGACGAACGCGATAGCGGCAACATGTTCGCGAAGGAACACTGACATTCCACGCATATTTCGCGCACTGTCCACGTAAGAACTACGCATACTACGCAAAACTTACATAAAACAGCGCAGTACTGTGTAAACTTTTACGCAAAGCCAAGTTTTGAGCTGCTCAAAACTCGGAATCTCCTAAAGCGCCGATCTGGCGAACATCGACGGACAACTACGGCGCATGTATCGCGTAAGACTCGAATTGTGTGCGACTTTTGGGCTGTGTGACCAGGCCTTTAAACACTTTGTTTATTATTTGATTGATTAAATTGTAATTAATGTACAATTGTCTTGTTATATTTTGCTGGTTTGAATGGGACATTTTTCTATTCCAAATTCATTCGTAACAATACCAACAGTGGAAGTAACATCATTATGTTATTTGATATATGTCTTTTCAGATTAGCTCCTCTTGTGGCAGCCCCACCAAATATTGAGGAAAAATACATTGTCTTCAAGACTCCACTCTTTGAATTATTTCAGCGGTGTATAGCTCGTGGACATCCTGCCCAAGGACAAATTGACAAGACTATTTGAACATGCACTGTTGTAGTTCAGAACTGTTCCAAGTGAAGCTACACACGGACATGGTCAAGTCAGCCTTTCTTCGGAAAGATGCTGCAGGGAATCTTTTGCTGTCTGCAGCTATCCTTTTTTCTGGGAGTCTGCTTAGCAAGGTATCCAAGGTACTGAAGTTGATGAATATTGCCGAGACAATCTTTTACAGGCATCAAGCAGACTACTTACATCCTACTATAATCAACACTTGGCGTTCTTCCGGTAATTATTTGATAGATTTCGTGCTGAAAGTCCGAAGAAACAAAAAAGTTCGCCCGCATTATCAGAAGAAAATCTTGTTGAAGAAAACAACATGGAAGACACACGTCTTCATCGCTTCAGAGCTTGAGAAACTTACCGTCACACTTACAGGCCGAATGGAAATGATACAAAAAGAACTCGAGAATACCAAACAAAAAATTGGCGACTAACGATAAACTTGATTCCAAGTCCATAGACGAAAACAAGAATGAAATCCAGTCGATGAAGTCCAAAATCAGTAAACTAAGAGAGGAGATGGAAAAGAAAGACCTTCAACATGGGATGTCTTCAAAGAGGACGAATTTACTTGTGTACGGAGTTCCTGACAATAGACAACTTTTCACCAAGATGAATGTTCAAACGTTAATATTCATCGCTTACCACGTTTTTCTATACCTTGGCGTTCAGCCAACATGCAACTTCCAATTATGGCGAAGTTTGTTCCAATGACGGACCGCCAAGCAGTTTTCAACGCAATTGGAAGTAATCGGAAAATGTCGATGGAAAGGCATATCTCTATACGCAGTGACTTACCAGTGATACTGAAAAAACTCAGAGGGGAACTAGCTACATGAGCGTTTGAACTACGTTGTGATTATCAAGTGCAAGTGAAAGTCCATGATAAAGGAATCGACCTTAAACTCTGAGCCGAAAGAGTAACAACTAACCTCGGGCGATTTGATATAGGAAATACAAACCGTTATTTTTGGATAATTTACAAAAATTCTACATTTTAAGATAAAAATAAAAAATAAATATTAATTTTTGATAGTTTGGTCCTCTCATATTTACCTTATTCAAATTATCTTTTATAATGCAGAGTTTCAAAATGTTTTAATCGATACACTGTCCGAACCTCAGTTTGCCCTGTGTTTGTGAGTGGCTTTACATAGGAACGCATGCATAGAGCAGTCAATGTATTCCTTCACTGAAGTGAATAAATGATGTCTTGGGAACATGCCTTGGTGATTTGTATCCTGGTTTGTCCTGGTGGAATCTTGGTTTTTCAGAGTGGGATATACTGGGAAGAGGCGGGAGGACCGGGATATGTTCTTCAACAACCGGAATCCCAATTCCATCGGGAAAATAAAGCACTGGAATCCCTGATCAAACGGGGATTCCTTTTCACAGTAATATGTAAGGGTTTAAATATTCAACATTTAAGAATTAATTAAAGGAGTAAATCTATAATTAGCTCCCAATTTGTCAGCTGTTTGGGACTCAATGTGTGTGTAACCTTCTCCCTGCTGGATTGGTTACATAGGCAAAATAGGGCAGGTCAATAGGGATATTGGAATTTGTTCCATGAAATGTAAATTTAACTGCTGTGATTTCTATATTGCATTATGATTGCATTGCGGCATTGCTTCAAAAGTATAATGTAAAAGAATATGGAAAAATCTAAAACATTATATTATTCTTGCAGCATTGGGAATCCAAGTTGATGTTTTCAGTGGAGATAAAAGGGGTCACAGTGTCACTAAATCTAAAATATCTACCCATCAGCTAAGGGGTAATTACAAAAGGTTTCAGCTTTCTAGAGCCCTTGCTTCTGACCAAAAAAAAGATGAAAATAGCTTTTTAGAGTGTGACCCCTATGGCTCTCATTTGAATTATGCGCTGCCGGAAATAAAGATACATCAAGTATCCCAACAAAGGTTATTTTCAGGCATTCTTCAATTATTTACTAATATTTCACTTCATATATTTAAAGAACTACATTTGGCCGGTGCCCTCACTTGTAGAATGGTCAATATTTTGGAATTTAGAAATAAAGTTTGGTTTTATTTACTTCAGTAGTTTTAAATTTTGGAAACACATTGAATAAAGAATTTTGTAAAATAAATGTATGTTTTCACTATACTAAAAATGGTCATCCTCACTCACCACTGGTTGACTGATAAAGTCGTTGTAAGAGAAGAGATTTTTGTAGCGTTCAAAGGTAAAGAACTTCACAGCTCTTTTGGGAGTTTCTGCCAAGAGGGGTGGTAGAATTCCTTTGTAGAATGAAAGGGCTCTGAAAATGAATGGTTAATGATAAGATCATACTAATAGCATTTTTACAAAAAGAGGCATTGGTTGTGTATATGGTTAAAGCATATTTGTATTTCAAAAGAAATAATGATAGGCAAACAAGCAATAGGGCTTACCTTAACGTCGCTCCCTTACAAATATAGAAATTAATAAGGAATAACAGCATCAAATCACAAACTTGTGAATTGCTAATAAAGTTGTCAAATGTTGTTGTGTATGTCTAGTACTGAGGTTTGCTGCAGATAAGATCAACACATTAAATAGAATAGGCTACATACCTGATCAACTGCAGATAAGATCAACACATTAAATAGAATAGGCTACATACCTGATCAACTGCAGATAAGATCAACACATTAAATAGAATAGGCTACATACCTGATCAACTGCAGATAAGATCAACACATTAAATAGAATAGGCTACATACCTGATCAACTGCAGATAAGATCAACACATTAAATAGAATAGGCTACATACCTGATCAACTGCAGATAAGATCAACACATTAAATAGAATAGGCTACATACCTGATCAACTGCAGATAAGATCAACACATTAAATAGAATAGGCTACATACCTGATCAACTGCAGATAAGATCAACACATTAAATAGAATAGGCTACATACCTGATCAACTGCAGATAAGATCAACACATTAAATAGAATAGGCTACATACCTGATCAACTTTTGTGTGATATATTATCCAAGGTTGAACAGCTTTTTAAGAGGTTTACAATATGTAAGAAATACCTACCAATCCAATATATGCAGGCCTTCATAATTAATTGAAGGAAATGCATGAAAGGAAAGCAGTGCCCACTGCGTGAAAAAATGATATTTAAAATCTTGTAAATATCTATTAAAATTGTTTTTTACAAGATATTTACAAAGATTAAAATACTTCTTTACAAAATAATAAATATATTAAATGTCATCTTTACAAGATATTTAATCCCTTTGTAAATATTTGAAAAGGTTTGTAAAGTTTTGTAAAGTTTTGTAAATGTTTTTAAATGTTTTTAAATATCATTTTTAATCTGAAATAAATATTTTTAAATATGATGATTAGTTTGTAAATATCATCTTTAATCTGCATTAGATATTTGTAAATATCATCTTTAATCTGCATTAGATTATGTAAATTACATATTTAATCTGCATTAGATATTGAAAAATACATCTTTAATCTGCATTTTGATATTGAAAATTACATCTTTTATCTGTATTAGATATTGTAAATAACATATGTATAAAATAGTGTCAATAAAAACTTTAATCTTTATTAGATATTGTAAAGAACATCTTTTTTGTCGATATAAAAAATGTTAATCTTTTTTTAATATTGAACTTAGATTCGTATAGGTTTGTACCTTGGTGCCTTGCTTATATCATTGAAAGAGAATAAGGAGATATCTGATAAATAAAGTTACTTTGTAATGAAAGATATTGATAAAAGGTTTCGTAAATTTGATAGCATTGCCTTTGGAATGGGATGATCAACATTCTTTTATTCCCTTATCTTCTAAAAGTTTCTACGATGGATAAAAGATGAACGGTAGTTAAAATGGAAATCTGATGGAATTTGCATGATTTTTCACAAAGACTCATATACAGCGAGGTTAATAATATTATTCGTTTTGCTCCTTTTTAAAATTCATTACCATCAAAAATATTTTATTTAAATATGAAGTTCGATCATCAATTGCTGTATATACTGCTCCTAAATACTCTTACAGTTATGTTAACTTACTGACTGGGATTACCTTTGAATATAAAGTGCATTGATTACAATACCACTGTATTTGAATTTTTTAAATATATTTGATTTAAAGAACTATTCCACAATTAATATGATAAAATAATTATCTGCATTTTGACGGTCATTATAACTAGTTCTATCGAATCAAACGGCATACTAAGTCACTCATGGTTAGATGAAAACCCTTTCTTTTAAAAGTTATAACAAAAATTCAAAGTTAATATTGTATAAATCTAGCGTCCTTCTTAAAATCAGTTTTGACAATATATGTGGTAAATCTGACTTGAAAAAACCCTTTGTAAAATGACCTACCTCAGACCCTGATATATATTATCCATTCTTGTAACTTGTATATCCTTATACACAATGTAAGCTACAACAGTTTCCATTCAGCACTGAGCATGCACAGTGTTAATCTGACAGCTTGGCATGAGAACGAGAGATTGGCATTGAGTCATAAATGACAAACAGTAATTAGTGGGCACCACTTGTGACTGGTGTATGGCTAAAACAACATACACATGGAATGGTCCATGTTGTTTTAACAAATTGGGCCCTTTTTGCATTGATCATGTAGATACTTTAATGAATAGAAAAAATTGTTTAAGTTTTAAACATCATCTTGCATGATATTTTATATGTTTCGGTCCAATGTATGTCACATACTTGCACAGCTTACAATTCGACCTGCTTATCCTTATGGAAATTTACAAATTACCAGTACTATGTAATAAAATACTAACATTTTGAAACTAAATGTTATGTTCCTACATGTAAATAAAATCAATTTTAGTATGATACATGGCTTCAAGAATCTTACAAAGGTATATACGTCGGTCCCATTTTGAAATTTTATCAGTTTTGACTCAAAACGCGTTTAGTCTATTGACTAACGTTTTGAAACTGAAATACAACTCTATAAGGTGTTCTATTTATCAATGGAAATACATTTAATCGTATACATAAGCTGGCAAAACGGCGTAATTCACCTTCTAATTGGGCAAAGTTCAGACAATACAGAAACAAAGTGATATCATCAGTAAGAAATGCAAAACAACAATACTTAGACAAAATTGATAAAATGGTTAATGAAAGTCATGGCACAAAACTTTGGTGGCGTCTCATTAAAAATTTCACTAAAAACAAAATTTCCTTAGGAACGTTTCCTCCCGTACTTTACGATGATAAACTATATGATAATAGTTTGGATATTGCAAATATAATGAACCAATATTTCACTAATCAAACTAAAGTCAATTATCCTGACAGGCAAATTGAAGACGTTATTCCTACCATTAACAATCCTCTATGTGATCTGTATCTTTATACAAATGAAGTTCATGATATTCTGTCTTCATTAGATACAACAAAAGCGACGGGGCCAGACGGCATTAGCAATAAGTTCTTAAGAATGAACTCTGAACTGTTAGCGGGTCCTCTTACAGAAGTTTTTAACTTATCGCTTTCTAAAAAGATATTTCCGCAAATTTGGAAAGATGCCTCCGTTGTTCCTATTCATAAAAAGGGAAGTATTAATGATTGCACGAATTACAGACCTGTTGCACTGACAAGCTGTGTGGCCAAAGTTTTTGAAAAATGTGTATTTAAACATGTCTATAATTTTCTCAGAGATAATAACATATTGTCTAACCTACAATCCGGTTTTACACCAGGGGACTCTACTGTCAATCAACTTACATATCTTTATGATTTCATAGCTGAAGCAGTAGATAAAGGTAAGGAAGTAAAAGCGGTCTTTTGTGATGTTAGTAAAGCTTTCGATAGAGTTTGGCATAAGGGCATAATTTACAAACTTAAAAAAATTGGAATAAATGGAAATTTGTTAACATGGTTCGAGAGCTACCTTGAGAACAGAGAACAAAGTGTTGTTATTAATGGTTTCCGATCTGACAACAGGCAAGTCTTCGCTGGCGTGCCACAAGGTTCCGTCTTGGGGCCGCTTTTGTTTATTTTATATATCAACGATATAGTTGAAGGCATCAATTGCAATATACGGCTCTTCGCGGACGATACATCCCTATACGCGATTATTGGGGATCCCGTTGAAACTTCTGCTGATATAAATGATGACTTGAAGCGAATTTCTGAATGGGCGGACAAATGGCAGGTATCATTTAATCCAAATAAAACTGTTTCTATTCGGTTTACTAGAAAATTGCAACCAGTTCAAATGCCAGATTTGACCATGAATGATAATACTATTGACTCGGTTCAAAGTCACAAACATTTGGGCCTTACTTTACAACATGACTGTTCTTGGAATGACCATATAAATGAAACTGTTAAAAAGGTTGCCCCAATGGTTAATTGTCTTAGGAGTCTCAAATATAGATTGAACCGAAAAACATTAGAGATAATGTACAAACAGTTCATTCTTCCTGTATTTGACTACTGTAGTCATATATGGGATAACTGTACAAAACAACAAGCAGATATGTTAGAAAAACTTAATCTTGATGCTCTGAGAACTGTGTGTGGTGCCGTCCGTGGTACGAGTCATGATAAAATATATAAAGAAACAAATTGCAAACCATTAATCCATAGACGATATGTAAACAAATTAAGTTTGTTTTATAGTATGGTTAATAATAATACACCAAGTTATCTTAGCAACCTTGTGCCTCATAAGATATCAGATTTTGTTGATTACAATCTTCGCGATGACTCAAAACTTCAGACCATAAACTGTAAAACAGTAAATTATGCAAAATCCTTCCTTCCTGACACAGTTAAATTATGGAATTCATTACCGATAGAACACAGAAACTCCCCATCTTTATCGACATTCAAAAAAGCCATAGACACGGAAACTGAAATGCATACTAATTTCGACTTACATTATGGTAGTAGATTTTCTCAAATAATACATTCTCGCCTTAGACTTGAATGCAGCAACTTAAATGCACACAAGTATGAAAGATTCATATCATCAACTCCCGACTGTTCTTGTGGCCATAACTATGAAGATTCGACCCATTATTTCTTTTCATGTCCATTGTTCATGAATATAAGGGAAAATATGTTTTTCTATAACAAAGGTTTTGACCTGAGATCGGTCCTATTTGGAAACCCAAATTGTTCCTCTTATGTAAATCACGAACTATTGATATCTGTGCACGAATTTATAGATTTAACAGGCAGATTTGCATCGGATCCATAATTGATATATTTCATTGTTATATTGGTAAAGCTTGTTGGCGACTATATATTCATATATATTTTTTTTATATACACCATGACATGTTCTTTATCTTGCTGGCGTATGTATAGATAAGTATATATATTCATTATACAATCACCATGACATGTTCTATATTTTGTATTTTGGAGCGGTATTAACATAAGCTTCTAGCTTGTTTACCAATCCAGTTCTTTTCTGAAATAAATATGTTTAAACCACATTTAAGCAAACAAAGATTCTTACTCTAGCCACGACTTTGAAGTGCCACGCGTTTTTTTCTCAAAGATATATCAAAAATATTGTAAAAGATAAGTGACTAAAAGGTATAATACCTTGCACTTTCAGTGAGTGAAATGTTAACTCCCGCTTCACGAATTGCATGTGTTCCATGAGTCTTGATAATCTTCTCTGAATTGGTCATATTTAAGAATTCAAGATTCAACTGTCTGGTGACATATTTTTATTGAACAAGTTGATAATGTGGGATGGGCAGGATAGGGTGTTTCTTGAAGGAGGAACAAATTGAGACGTCTCACCCCTGGCTAATGCCATATTTTACAGCCCCGTTCATTACATAATTATTGTCGTAAAGACTCTTCGATCCTTATGATCTCAAGACTAATTACAGGAAAGGCTAATTAGTTGGCTCCAGGCAGTCTATTGGGTCTTATCGCAGGTGCACGGATGTACTTGTCTTGTGGAAGGGGAGAGTGTTAGGCAATCAAAAGTTCAGGAGACATGACATGTGACAATATATTAGCTTGAACCCCTTACAATTGGTCAAAACTTAGTATATAACAAAATTTAAAGAACTGGATTTACGACTCTTGCTCGTGTGTTGGTCAAGATTCAAGAACTCCTCTGGTGAGTAACTTAATATTTTTTGTTTGGATTTCATCCTTGTTATTGATATAGGTATACAAGGTAAGTGAGATCTACATGAGGTATGGAAGGATTTACTCATGTCATCTTGGTTAAAACAATATCTATTTCAAAAATGAAAAGGATGTCATGTCAATTTTAGTATGTTTTTACTGAACTTATTTACGTGAATCTAGCATTCATTGAACACTATACCAGGATAAAATGTTATCCATAATTCAGTAAAATAAATATTATATAATATAACATGCGGACTGATTAGTTTGGTAATACAATTAACGCTCATTTAACAAGATATATAAAATGGTTATGTAAATATGTAATATGAATATTAATATGTACACTCGATGTATTGTAACGATGTATAAACAAAAGACTACAAATGAATTACATATCTATATTTCACACATAGAGGAAACATTAGAAGTGAGTCATTTAGCAATGAAACAAATCACTACAATAAAAACACAAGTGCACAGGATATGTTTGATTACAAGGAGCGAACGGATAATGCCACTGTATAAACAGGGTAAAACCTCAAATTATATCTATCTTCTCTGCCATTGTTTACTTCCGGATCAATATACACTGTAGAAGAGACGAAGAATACCATAATGATCCGGGACAAACCGCGCCAGTTACTTTCAGAATAAATAATAAAGGTGTGTATAATTAACCATTCATGCGATATAAAACAGTTTTTCTCATTTTCTGTATCATGTTGGAAATACTTATGGTTGAAGTAATATGTGTTGTTTATGCCTTAAAGCAGTTGTGGGTATAGACTTAAATAGTCAGGGTCTAGTTATTAATCGGTTCATAAATTATATAATATATAAAAATAAGTATATATATTATAAACGAATCAGAAATAACCTGATATGAATGTTCCGTATCAACCTACTTGGTGATCCTTTTTCACAAATAAGTTGGGGGACTGACTGAAGTGACCCACGGAAACTTTCGTGATTCATAATATATGTATTCTAATTTGCCAGTAACTTGAATTCAAATTTTCGAAATTGGCCAATAAACAACTTGATACTGCTTTTTCGAATCACCAGCTAATTAGCACCAGTGACCAGAACTGAACTGGCCCGTGGTCACTGAGGCGTGTCCTGCCGCATGACGTGCTAGTTTGCAGATTTTTGTCTCACTGGTATATACAACCAATCGCACAGCGATTTATGAGAGACACTGATACAGTTATAATGTTGATATGTAAAGTAAAGGCATCTACATTAAAGGACTAAAATAATAAAACATGTCATCTGTATAACATATTACGTCATAAGGATATCATAGCAGGCCTTGGCACTATCAAGAGTTAAAACGGGATTATTAAGTATAGAATAAAGTATTGGTTTGACGAAAGCATATTAAAAACCTTCCTAATTATCAAGACAAGATACAAACAATTCCTCTAATAGACTGATATAAAGGGCAAAACAATAAGTAAGTAAGTATAACGGAAGTATAACCTCCTTAATGAAAAAACAACAGGATATCTCACAGTCATAACAGCTGTTTAAAAAGATTAGGTCATCCAAACAACTCAAACCTCAGATAAATTGATGTTAAATATATCTTTAATTATATGTATTGTTCCAAGCGAGAGACAGTGTTTTAATATGATGCTATGCGTACTATTCCATGACATGTGTACATCAATTACGACTTCTGTCAAATGGGCGTGGCTTCGAGTCATCCTTAAGGGATTTTGTGTAAGCGTTCGCCAGTCTCAATAGGCGGTCATCCAAAACAGGGTTATAAAAGATCTCCTAGTAGTCGAATTACAGCATATTATATTATCTCTCTAATTGGCTCTAATGATTCTTATAATAATCAAACTTGTACGTTACATCTCCTCTTTATGGAAAAAGTTAACAAATACATATATATCTCATCTAGTTAACGGTGAGTGGGTAGTATGCTTTTATTCAGGAACAACTGTATGATAAAATACTACTTCAGTATATTGATTTATAAATATATTTGTTTTGGGTTTACTACAATTTGTATTTCGACTTTTCATCTCCGAAAGGTTGTTATTATGACAAGCATAAGGATGATTTATATATTGAAAACTTTTTTTTGCAACTTCCTTTGAATTTATCATCATGTCCGTCATGTAAGCAGAAGATAGGGGATGAATTTCAATGTGTGCCAGAGTGTAACCTTTTTAATGATTTACGAGATAAAGATCTTCCTGCATATTATTGTAAACATTCATCAATTGAAAAATATATTTCATGTATGTCCATCACATACAAACCGATTTTGTTACGACTCTTTGTATAAAAAATGGTCTGCGTATGCTTGATATGTCTATTAAGTTATATTCATGTATGTTTTGTTCACTCTATGTCATCATTTATGACTTTTGAGACTTGATTTGACAAATGAAAACAACTCTTTAGCTAACACATACCTTTCTGTTTTCATTATTAGTTTTATTATTTCATTATTTATTTCAAAATTAATCTCCCTTTTGATCAGTGTAAGCTAGGGGAGCACTAATTAGGACTGTTCCATTTCAGCCAAGTGTCTAAGATATGGCTGGGACATAGTCTTTTACCAGGCAATTACCGTAACAATGCAATCAGACGAAGCGTAACGTTGTTATTTGAATGAAGCCTTAGTGATTTGGGTTAATACACGTGTCAGTAGGTATTTAGTGGAGATCAAAGGAAACTTGTTACACCGTGTGCAACAAAGCGTATCTATCATTTCAATTGAACGACGGTTTTATCATTAAACGGCACAGTTAAATCACTATAAGATATAGGTTATATGGAGGACAGGGCAATGTATTATTCGATACTGCAAAGAGTATTATCATATGCCATTGACATTAAACATTAAATGTCTCTAGATATATAGTTTTTATCAACGCACAAAACAATTTTCTTAATGTATATAAATGTGTATTTGATTGTTTGATTTATTTTGATTATTATACATATTATTATGTATATTTATATATATAAATAAGTTAACGTGGCAGCTTTGCATAAGGCTAAAACAGATAGCGTTGTTGTACATGTTCGTGTTGTACAAGCAGACCATTATCTTACTATATCACTATATCAAATAGCTAAGTTGACATAAAATAGAAAAATATTAGAGAAGTAACATCATTCATTGTTCGTCCCTAATTGTAATATTAAGCATATTTGAACGGCTAGGACCTAACCTAAACTCAATACTCATAAAGTACACAAACTAAAATTTAAATAGAAAACAAATATATTAACAAACATTACGATGTATAAAATATATAATGAATAATGTATATCCACTATAATTTTACCAAGAGGCAACGTGGATATATTTCAAACGTTAAGTAAGAAATGTCATTGCATTTTTGTATTATAACCGTCGCTTAGCTGTAAAGCTAAATGTTATCAAAGAATCGAAATGACTCCTACTCACCGTTTTATTTTGGATTTTTTTCTGCCTCCACTAAAAACTCAAAAAAAAATAAACACTTACATAACCGTCTGTCTATCTTCAATAATATTTGTTACTATCAGCAATATGAACATTATTCTAAATGTTTAGTTATACACGTTGAAAGGTAATGATCACCTACTCTCCCAAACGGCTCATATTTGAATAAAAAAGTGATTCTAAACTAGGACGGCAGTGTGGATCAATAACTGTCAATATATGTATAACTTAACTTGTAATAAACGCTTAGAGTAACATTGAGTAGGAATAATCTTAGTTTCAAAAATAGTTTATTTTGAAAACTGAGAGAAATTCCAAGTTGGAGTGCCAATACAGAGAAGTTGGGGATTATCAAGAGTCATTCTGTCTCTGAATAAAAAGGTAAGATATGTATTATTAATAAGAATATCGTCTTAGTTTCATAATGTTTATTTTCCTCACTATTGACTTATTAGTTTGTAAACTATATAAGTATTGAGGCTAGGTAAGGTCCTAGACGTTCAACAATGCAAAGTATTAAAAATTTTGGACACCCGACTTTCAAAATATGATAAACGATGTAATTTGCAGTTCCTTGTCTGATAACACTGTTGGATACATTGATAATTTGGTTATATACTACGTATCAGGTACGTTATTTCAATTTCAATTTCAAAAGAATATGTATTCATCAACATGGATCTCTATAAGAATGATTTCAGCCTCGGTCAATAATTATCTATATTTTTTTAAGGAAAAAAACAAGGTATTGGCAAAATAGATTTGTACATTTCATATTTTTAACAACAATGTTAATAAATATGTTTAAAACGAATGCATGTCGTTTAGTGTTTTCACTCTGTTTATATCGATTCAATTTTTGTTATGGTTGAACACTTTAAAAAAAGCAGAAAACAATACTTTTTCCAAATTTGTACTTTTGGGATATATAACGACAAAACTTAATTCAATTATTTGTTTACAATGCATTTTATATCCAATTGCTCGTAGACAATGACAAATACAAACGTATCAAGTAATTAAGGATTCCAAGTTAGGATGTGTCCCATCTTAAGATATATATAAGATTTAAGAATGTCATATATAGTTTATCTATTTTGCAGACATACAGCTTGAATTTCATATAAAAAATAACTAAAAGAGATTTTTTAAAATGTATGAAATCAAATATTTCATACAGATTAAAATGATATTTACAAAGATTTCATACAGGATAACGATGATATTTACAAGATTTAAAACAGAATAAAGATAATATTTACAATATTTAATAAAGATTAAAGATGTTTTTTACAATATTTAAAAAAGATTAAAGATGATATTTACAATATTTAAAAAAGATTAAAGATGATATTTACAAACATTTAAAAATATTTAAAAATATTTAAAAATATTTAAAAATATTTACAAATATTTACAAACATTTACAACGGATTAAACATGATATTTACAAAATGTAAATATCTATTAAAGATGATATTTAATCTTTTGTAAATGTTTGTAAATATATTAAATATCTTCTTTTCACCCAGTGGCCTAATTGAAGGATAAGCTTCCATAATCAAAGGAAATGCAGATTAATCGCGAAACAAACATGCCAATATCAGTGACAAACCGTAAGAACAGAAATTTTTCAGCCCTGTCGGAAGGAACATTGGTAAGCTTCAGAAGCAACACTGGTAATTTTCATGAATTCTCGGTCAACTACAGAAAGCGCATTTCAAAATGGCAACGCTCGAACAATTTTTTATTTTGATGAATGTTGTTTTTATGTTCTTCTCAGTGATTTTTAGATGTTTTTAGTTTGTATAGTTTGTTTAGATGTATATGTTTATCAATATTTTCAAGTTGTTGAGAAAATTAAAACAGAAACATGTCAATTCTCTTATACAAACACCTGAGGTAACCACCTACCCAGATGAATAGTCTTTTATATGCTTTAGTAATTAGCAACACTTTATTGTCCATCACTTTAGGCAATGGAAATTAAACAGTTGTAATATTTATACCTAAGGAAGTTTTATGTCAGTTATGCTCTATGTGACATTTTATATGCTTGAGGGCTTAAAATGTTTCAGTTATGAGAATCCCTTAAATAGGGCCATCTCTGAAAGGAACAACAGTGTAATCTTGAGTGGAACGTAGAGTGGAACTTAGAGCAAAATCTACAGCAGGGAATGAGAGTAGAGTTTAGAGTTGGTTACTAAGTGAGGTATGGGCAAGGAGCAGTCACTTTACCATCATTTGCCGTCAACCTATCAGCTGACCTTTCTCTCATATTCATGAAGTCATAATAAGATAAACCATCAGCTCTATGATATCATTTTCTTGTGTGAGTCTCTGTCCACACCTGTCTGATCAGATGCCCCAGAACTCCACAGTTTGATCCTATAGCATGAAGCTAATTCCCTTGGATAAGTCTGGATGGTGTCAACCCGTAAGATGGTAATGCCTATTGTCCTGCGGATTGGTGCTTTTTTTAACAGGCACTACTCAGCTACCCAAACTGGGTGAAAAGGAAATCCCGGCAACCCAATGCACATCTGTCAGAAAGCGAAGAAGAAAGGCCGAACTTTCCCCCTGGCCAGACTTTCCCCGGGGAAGGTTTGGCCTAGGACCATCTTTCCCCGGGGAAGGTTTGGCCTAGGACCATCTTTCCCCGGGGAAACTTTGGCCTAGGCCAAACTTTCCCCCCCTGGGCTTAATCTTCCCCGGGGAAAGTCTGGCCTAGGCCAAAGTTTCCCCACCCTATATTCTACCTACACCTAATTTCTATTGTCCACATTCATAGCAATTTTGCTTTTTTTTAAGCTTACACTTACAAATCCTCTTCTTTTATCTATAGTGGGAAGAAATTCAATTACATGTGCAACTTATTTGCCTTTCATCTTGATGTACAACAGATAACATTCCAGTCTAACTAGGCTACTATAAAAAATTGCTGATTTCTATTATTTGACATTTATATCCATTTGTGGGTGTATATTTATAGGGGGAAATTCTGACCTAGCTAGGCTATTTCTTCCCCACCCTCAGTCTTTATTTATAGGAGGGAGAGTCTGGACTAGCTAGGCTATTTCTTCCCCACCTGTAGTCTTTATTTTCAGGGGGGAAATTCTGGCCTAGCTAAGCTATTTCTTCCCCACCCTCAGTCTTTATTTATAGGAGGGAGAGTCTGGCCTAGCTAGGCTATTTCTTCCCCAACTGTAGTTTTTATTTTCAGGGGGGAAATTCTGGCCTAGCTAGGCTATTTCTTCCCCACCCTCAGTCTTTATTTATAGGAGGGAGAGTCTGGCCTAGCCAGGCTATTTCTTCCCCACCTGTAGTCTTTATTTTCAGGGGGGAAATTCTGGCCTAGCTAGGCTATTTCTTCCCCACCCTCTCTTTATTTATAGGAGGGAGAGTCTGGACTAGCTGGGCTATTTCTTCCCCACCCTCAGTCTTTATTTATAGGAGGGAGAGTCTAGCCTAGCCAGGCTCTTTCTTCCCCATCTGTAGTCTTTATTTTCAGGGGGGAAATTCTGGACTAGCTATGCTATTTCTTCCCCACCCTCAGTCTTTATTTATAGGAGGGAGAATCTGGACTAGCTGGGCTATTTCTTCCCCACCCTCAGTCTTTATTTTCAGGGGGGAAATTCTGGCCTAGCTAGGCTATTTCTTCCCCACCCTCAGTCTTTATTTATAGGAGGGAGAGTCTGGCCTAGCCAGGCTATTTCTTCCCCACCTGTAGTCTTTATTTTCAGGGGGGAAATTCTGGCCTAGCTAGGCTATTTCTTCCCCACCCTCAGTCTTTATTTATAGGAGGGAGAGTCTGGCCTAGCCAGGCTATTTCTTCCCCACCTGTAGTCTTTATTTTCAGGGGGAAAATTCTGGCCTAGCTAGGCTATTTCTTCCCCACCCTCAGTCTTTATTTATAGGAGGGAGAGTCTGGACTAGCTGGGGTATTTCTTCCCCACCTGTAGTCTTTATTTTCAGGGGGGAAATTCTGGCCTAGCTAGGCTATTTCTTCCCCATCCTCAGTCTTTATTTATAGGAGGGAGAGTCTGGCCTAGCTGGGCTATTTCTTCCCCACCCTCAGTCTTTATTTATAGGAGGGAGAGTCTAGCCTAGCCAGGCTATTTCTTCCCCACCTGTAGTCTTTATTTTCAGGGGGGAAATTCTGGCCTAGCTAGGCTATTTCTTCCCCACCCTCAGTCTTTATTTATAGGAGGGAAGAGTCTGGACTAGCTGGGCTATTTCTTCCCCACCTGTAGTCTTTATTTATAGGTGGGAGAGTCTGGCCTAGCTAGGCTATTTCTTCCCCACCTGTAGTCTTTAAAATATATATTTGCATTAATATATCAACATGATACATTGAAATAAAATTATTACTGATAGAATAGTCAGAGTTAACTGTCTTTTTAAGTAGTTTCTACCAAAATTCAAACTTAATCACAAACAAACAAAACATTTGTTTTAAACTCTCATTTATTTTTTCTTCTTACTTATTTGTTTTACTTCTGCTAAAAAAATTGATATCCATGAAACTTTCCCGTCATTAGTTGTAAGCAATGAAGAATGTTCTTAAAAAAATCCTATAAACAATTTGTTCCTTGTACACTGTTGATCAGTGTGTTTGTCAATCAAAGCATTGATGTTATCCTCAGTGGCCTGTATTAATGGTGGCTTACCGGGAAGGCAACATCTGTTATCACAGGAAAACCTGTTTGAAGTTTCACCGAAGTGTACTTTTGTTTGTTTAAGGGATTAAGGTGGTGGGTGATACGAAAATACGAACTGCAACACGGAATCTGAAAATTATTAGTTGATTTTTACTCACCAATCAGTGAAAAAATACTGAATTTGAACTCACGAATCATTAGTTGATTTTTACTCACCGATAACTAATCAATAAGCAGTTGATTTGAACTCATCAATTAGTCCTTCAATTAATTTGGTTAATTATGAGTTGAGTTTTAACTCACTAATTATTGCAGCTGTATATTACCCTTGTTTTATCTCAAATACATCACTTTGAAAATGGCAAACCAGCAGTTAGAGTATAAATTCATTCCAACTTCACGTGGAGGAAGATATCTCTGTGTAGATGGCTACATGTTCAGAGTGCGTTGTAAGCGTGATGCTGCATCGTGGATGTCTTGGAAGTGTATTGATAAGAATTGTAGTTCCAGTATTTCTACTGTTGACGACATTCTTTCGAAACTCCCCACCGCACACAACCACGGTCCTGTTCATGATGACATTAAGGTAATTTGAAAGAAATTTTAAATAATCTACATCTTAACGAAAACTTAGTTATACTAATTCTTAGTAATACTATATTTTACTATATTATAACTGAAAAAAGCTATAAATGTGAATATTATTATATTATGATAATCATGGATTTCTATATATATATAATATTTTTTATTATTATTACATATTATACATTACTATGTTTCTTTTACAGGTTCGGGAATCACTGGCGAAGATAAAGACCTTAGTAAGATCATCGGTGAAACCACTGCCATCTTTGTACGATGAGCAAGTGTGTTCAATGAGAGATGGTGCTTGGACACCAGAAAGCATATCACTCCTGGGTTCTATGCCAACCTTTGATACCGTGAAGAACAGACTTTACCAAGCCCGTCGATCAAAATTCCCTGCACTACCTACATCACGCCGTGGAATCATCATTCCAGATGATTTCAAGACAACCGACGCCGGAGAACCTTTTGTTATCATCAATGACGGAGAAGATAACAAGATCCTTGGCATGACCACAACAGCCAACCTTCAACACCTGTGTGCTGCTGATGTTGTCTACGGTGATGGGACATTTTATGTCGCTCCATCACTGTTTCTCCAACTCTACACACTCCATGCTATGGTTGGGGGGCAGATGTTTCCTCTCGTCTTCTTCCTGTTGCCAAACAAGACGAAGGAAACCTACAGTCGAGCCTTTCGCCTCTTGAAGGATGCTGCCACAACAAGAGGACTACAGTTACTACCTCAATGTTTCCAGGTATAAAAAACTAAACTATTCACTTGATATAGCGCTAATTTTGATAACAATATATGTCGTATACATTGAATCAATAAATTCATGTGGAGCAATTTCCTCTGACTAATCATTTATTTCATTTTGCAGATGGACTACGAAGTTGCTGCCAAGCAGGCTGTTCACAGCAACTTCCCGACAACACTGTGGAAGGGATGTCTATTCCACTACACACAGTGTATCTGGAGGAAGACACAGGCGGTGGGCTTGCAGACAGTCTACAACAACGACGATGAGGTGACTCGATTCGTCAGATGAGCGGCTGTCTTGCCTATGGTACCTGAACAAAATGTAAGTATAAGGCTTTCATGTTACCATTTTCTTCTCATTTTCCGATTAAAACATTTTCCCCTAAATTTGTATAACTCCAAATAAAACTAGATCATCATCAAATAAATCATCAACATCAAATTGTAAACTCCTAAATTACATGTATGTAACTCAAGACTTATATTATGCTTCTTTGTTACAGGTCGAGGACGTTTGGCTCAACGCCATAGCGGACATGCCTAATGACCCTCGTTGTTGGCAACTGGCAGACTACGTCACCTCGCAGTGGATTGAAGGAGACCTGACTCAGTCTCAATGGAACCACTTCCAGTCGACCGGCCCAAGGACAACCAACCACCTGGAAGGATGGCATGGTCGGCTTAAAAAAATGATTGCCAAAGCCCACCCAAATGTTTTCGAAATGTTGTCCTTTCTAAGACAAGAGCAGAAGATGAATGAAATCCGACTCATCCAGTATGGCGCAGGACGGCGTCTGCCACCAAAGAAGAAGAAGTTCATGGACATGAACCGCCGCATTGAAGACCTGAAGCACTCGCTGCAAACAGGAGCCATGTCTGTATTGGAATATGCCGATTCCGTGTCCTACCTCATGAAAGTAAATTAATTTGTAAATTTTGTATCCAGTGAATCTGCAGCTGTCCAGTGAATGTAATTATTTGTAATTGTTGTTGTGTAAATAAACTACGATGAAGAAAAACAATCGTGTTGTATGTTCGTATATATCTGTAACGTAATGTGGGAAATTCGGTTTTTTACCACTTCACAATTTAGTATCAACCATGTGCTTAAATCACACTTTAGCTCCATTGTTCTCTGAAGGCAGTCGGCTTGAACATCCCTGCTTAATCCCCTGGTCTGTTTGTTTAAACATCACAAATGTTGCCTTCGCGGTAATGAACCGTATTAATCACTCTTTTGTTATTCAATGACTGCAAGCCTGGAGATTAAGGATGTACACCACAATTACAACAGAACAACAACAACATTGCACTGACAGGATTAAAGGCCTTCTCTCAATAATTAGCTTTTCTAACTGGTCACTTCTCATCCAAAAAGGAGTTGAGAAGCTGATCATGATACGTTTCCTCATGGAACTGGTATATATACCATTCCCAGCTTTTAAGAGTTCCTCCTTGTCCACAATGGAAGACACCCGCTACAGTCAACTTGTTGATTATCTCTCCACTGGTCAGTACCCTTCATCGTTATCCAACATCGAGAGTCTTGAAGAACGAAAGAAGACCAAGAGGCAACTTCGATCTCAAGCTACTGCATTTGCAACTCAAGATGGCATGCTTTATCATAAGGGATGCCGTGTCCTTCGGAAGAATGAAGTGCAGTCAGTCATTAAGAGAATGCATGAAGGTATGTTTTGCATGTCAAACTGTTTTCACTATTATTTCATATATGTCTGTAAGAAAACTGTCAAGAAGTCCTGTCTGGCTGATAACTTTTCAACTATTTATAATCAGATTTGGTATTGAGATACATAATCACATGACAGTGTGTCACGATTAACAAAATAAAAAATGTATTTGTTAATAAGACTCAGTCAGAAAACAGTCTGATTATTACTTCTAAAATAATCATTAGATTATTAAATTTGATGATAGGACTTATAATTAAATGACTGTGTCATGGTTAACATTTTTTTTATATTTCTGTAAACGTTTGTGGGTTTTTTAAAAAAAGAGTTGAAAAGATATTACAAATATTCCTAGCAGGCTCATTAGCTTTAGACTAATCATAAGATTATAATCCTATTTGGTTCTTTGGGAAATCATATTAAAATGTGTCACGGTTATCAATTTAAAAATCATTTTTATCAATTTGACCTGTTTTAAACAAATTTGATATATAGAGATGCATATAATTGTATTAAGGTGTCCTATGTTTTGATTACCAGTTTTGAAAAACATACAGAATCTAATTGATCAGGACTAACGATAATAAGAAATGTGACGAATTAACCATATGCACCCGCGAAGGTTCAAGGGCAGCATCTGCTATCAGTGTTCAGCGGTAATCACATAGAGCCATCTAGAAGGATTTGATCACTTAACACATTACTATTAATCAAAATAGGTAAAGGCTGGTACTTTACTTAAGGTAACTTTTTTAAATATCTAATATAATCAGGATATTAATAAATATGATCAAAATTAGATGAAAACGGTGTAAGTGATGAGCCATTTTAATACTTGAATGTCCCTGACATCATACAAAAAAAACCCAAATGTTTAAATCTCCAGAAAATAAATCTAACATGGCAAAGCAGGTCTCACTAAATTAAAAAACCAGAATGTTTTAAAAATGTCCATACTTATATCTCTCAAGCTAAACAATTTGAATAATTTCAGTCTGTCTCTTGTTGTACTATGTTGTAATGATAAATGCTGTAAATATCTGGAGGGAGCTTCTCTAAGTTGGATAACTTGTACCCTATCCTTTTCTTGAATGAATATGTTAAAATCAAAGCCCCCCCCCCCCCCCCCCCCCCCAATACCAAAACATTATGAAGATATTCCCAAAATAGTTAAGAATGACACTTTATATATTTTGAATTTCCAGGACAAATTTGAATGGAAATATTTCACGAAGCTACAGAGTAAGATATTTGTATAACAATGATATCGTTATAAAGACCATTAAAGCTCAATAATTCATGAAAACATGAGTAAAATTTTTAAATTATATTTATGACATAAAGCACTCTTTAACTAATGAATTTGAAAAAAGCTCTTAGGTCAACTTTATCACAATGTAATGAATGATTAAAGTTATAAAAAGGGAGTTTTAATTTTACATATGAGCAACATCAGAAACATTTTCAGTTCAAAGTTAATTGGCATTAAGAAAATTAAGTTTGCATCAAATTTAAAGCATTTTTGATAACAACGCAAGTACAATTGTAAATCTTATTTTAGAAATACAAAACATGTACCTTGTACTAAATCAAATTTTTTGTTGACAAATATGTTTAACCCTGATATGCAAGTGCATTTGTATACAGCGGCAGCCTTCCGCTTAAGAAACAGTGCTTTTCTAACCCTGATGGTCTAATGCTTATTTACACAGCGGCAGCCTTCCGCTTAAGAAACAGTGCTTTTCTAACCCTGATGGTCTAATGCTTATTTACACAGCGGCAGCCTTCCGCTTAAGAAACAGTGCTTTTCTAACCCTGATGGTCTAATGCTTATTTACACAGCGGCAGCCTTCCGCTTAAGAAACAGTGCTTTTCTAACCCTGATGGTCTAATGCTTATTTACACAGCGGCAGCCTTCCGCTTAAGAAACAGTGCTTTTCTAACCCTGATGGTCTAATGCTTATTTACACAGCGGCAGCTTAAGAAACAGTGCTTTTCTAACCCTGATGGTCTAATGCTTATTTACACAGCGACAGCCTTCTGCTTAAGAAACAGTGCTTTTCTAACCCTGATGGTCTAATGCATCGTTACACAGCAACAGTATGCTTCTTTTTTGACAACGGATACTTGAATATATCTTATGTTAATCTTTTATCATTTGAAGGTGCCTTCACTGGTGGTCACCTAGGCAGAGACAAGACTCTCTCCAAAGTTGCTGACAACTACTTCTGGCGAGGCATGAAGGGTGACGTTACTGCATACATCAAGAACTGTGACGCGTGCTGCAGGGTGAACCCCAACACAAGGATCCAGGCTCCTGAGCTCCATTCAATTCCTGTCCCTTCCAAAGTTTGGAGTCTTGTTGGCATAGACATTATTGGACCCTTCCAAAGCAGTAGGACTGGTAACAAGTACATTGTTGCTGCAACTGACCATTTCTCCAAGTGGTCTGAGGCAGCTGCCATTCCAACAAAGAGTGCAAAAGAGGTGGCAAGATTCCTGTTGGACGTGATCAGCAGGCTTGGGCCAATGGACTCATTGATCAGTGATCAGGGACGAGAATTTGTGAATGAAGTGATTAATGAAGTGACCAGCTCTCTGGACATTGAACACAGGATATCCTCCCCATACCATCCCCAGACAAATGGTCAGCGTGAAAGAGACAATAGGACACTCAAGGCAAGTCTAACGAAGCATGCTGCAACAAATGATACATGGGATGAAGTTTTAGCTGGGGTCATGTTTGCCTACAGGATAAGTAAGCATGCATCAACAAAGTATTCCCCATTCGAACTCATGTACAACCGCCAACCAAAGATAGCAAATGGACCACTCCCACCTTCACTTGGAAAACCTCACCAAGACACACTCCTGAAGATGACAGAGACTTCCTTGAAGAAGAATGAGGATGTGTCAATAAACATTAAGGTGGCACAAGAGAGGCAGAAGAAGAACTTTGATGCTCGGCATGCACCATCTACCTTTCAGTCTGGCACCACAGTTCTGATCAAGAATTCCAAGAAGATCAGGAGATTTGGTGACAAACTTACCCCAATGTGGATTGGTCCGTACGTTGTGACAAAAGATCTTGGAAAAGGTAGAGTAAAGCTTAGGAACATAGAATCAGGAAGGATACTGGCTAATACATACAATGCAAGCAATTTGAAGCAGTACACTCCAGAAATTTCAGAAGCATCAAGGAAACAAACTCTATCATCCAAAAAACTAAAGACTGCCCACCATGTCAGTAGAAAGACCCAGTATTCTTCAAGGACTTCTGCCACTGCCTCCAACACCAACACCTCAGCCACTGCCTCCGCCGACACCACCTCAGCCACTGCCTCCGCCGACACCACCTCAGCCACTGCCTCCGACCACAACACCTCAGCCACTGCCTCCGACCACAACACCTCAGCCACTGACTTTGCCTCAAACATCTCAGCTACTGCCCCCACCCCAAACATCATAGCCACTGCCTCTACCTCCAATTCCTCCACCTCAAATTCAGCATCAGATCAGCGATCATTCTGTCCCCCAACAACTGAAGTATGCAGGAGACTCTCTAAGAAACTTGCCATTAACTTTCAATCATATCCTGGCCACACTGCTTCATCACAACTAGACAAACCCAGAATAATTCATAAGACAAAAGGAGATGGCAATTGTTTTTTCCGATCAATTGCATATGCTGTCAGCGGATCTGAAGTTGCCCATTTGAGCGTCAGGGATCAAGTTGTGAAACACATGATGGCAAGGAAAACATCAAGAAAACTTCAGGCCTACATCAACCAGAATGTGCAATCCTACATGAGAAACACACAAATGGACAAATGTGGGGCATAGGCAACAGATGCTGAAATAGTTGCCACAGCATCTCTCCTTGAGATAGACATTTATGTTTACTGTAGATGTGGACATGCTACTTACGGATGGGCAAGGTATCCCAGGAATTTTGCCACTATGGAATGTCCAGGGACACAACATGCACTTTTTCTTTCAAATGAAGACAACAGTCACTTCAATGTTGCTATGAAGGTGTAATAAGGGATACAATGACAATGGAAATGGCATTCCTCCTCCTCTGTCAATAGGTTGATATGTCAACATTTTGATAAATTTTTCTGTGATTTGTTAATCAAAATGCACAAATCTTATTCTAATAGTATTTGGATATGTTCAAATGTTTTAATGTTTACAGTTGGAATCATTTTGATTTATTTTTTTGACTTGTTAGAATGACTGTTGTGTTATGAAAGAATGTGTATGATATGATTATCAACTTGATGCAAAATTTAATTGCCCTGAAGAAATCTTGTGTGAACATCTTGATATAGTAGATGTTCACCCAAAAATAAAGAAATCCAAATAGAGAATATGTTTCTGTTTTCTTTTTCTTAGAATTCAATATATCATATATATTATAACTCCATAGAAATAACTTAGCTAGTCCAGAATATACACTTGTTACACCTGATTTTCTATCTGATATATGATATATGAGGGTGGAGAAGAAATAGCCTAGCTAGGCCCAACACTCCCTCCTATAAATAAAGACTAAGGGTGGGGAAGAAATAGCCTAGCTCGGCCAGATTTCCCACCTACCCTGTGAATAAATACCAAGGGTGGGGAATAAAAAGCCTACCTAGGCCAGAATTTCCCCCCACTGTAAATAGATACCTTGGGTGGGGAAGAAATAGCCTAGCTAGGCCAGAAGTCCCCACTGTAAATAAATACCAAAGAGGGGAAGAAATAGCCTAGCTAGGCCAGAATTTCCCCACTGTTTAAAGATATCATGCATCGGGAAGAACAGGCCTACCTAGCCCAGAATTTCCACCTGACAATAAATATCAAGGGTGGGGAAGAAATAGCCTAGCTAGGCCAGAATTTCTCCCACTGTAAATAAATAACAAAGCGTGAGGAAGAAGTAGCCTTGCTCGGCCAGATTTCCCCCTCCCCTGTAAATAAATACCAAGGGTGGGGAAGAAATAGCCTAGCTCGGCCAGATTTCCCCCCACTGTAAATAGATACCTTGGGTGGGGAAGAAATAGCCTAGCTAGGCCAGAATTTCCCCTGTGAATATGTACCAAGGGTGGGGAAGAAATAGCCTAGCTAGGCCAGAATTCCCCACTGTAAATGAATACCAAAGAGGGGAAGAAATAGCCTGGCTAGGCCAGAATTTCCCCACTGTATAAAGATATCATGCATGGGGAAGAACAGGCCTACCTAGCTCAGAATTTCCACCTGAAAATAAATATCAAGGGTGGGGAAGAAATAAGCTAGCTAGGCCAAAATTTCTCCCTACTGTAAATAAAAATCAAGGGTGGGGAAGAAACAGCCTAGGTAGGCCAGAATTACAACATTTGAATAAATACCAAGGGTGGGGAATACCCCCCTGTAAAAATAAAAATAAAAATAAGCAAGTTTTTTTTAACCAGAAGGTTTCCAAAATAAGTTAATATCTCCCAATTATCGATAAAAGAAAAGGATTTGGAAGTGTAGGCTAAGCGGAGTCCAAATTGCTATAAATGTGGACAATAGAAAATAGGTGAAGGTAGAATCAAGGGTGGGGAAACTTTGGCCCACCCTTTATTTTACCTACACCTTTTTCTATTGCTTCACTCATAGCAATTTGGACCCTTACTAATACTTACAAATCCTTTCTTCTTTTATCTATAGTGTATTCACTTATATTGCCAACGTTTTTGCCTTTCATCCATATTTTCAACTGATAACATTCTGGTCTAAGTAGGCTACTTTCACAAAATTGCTTGTTTTCATTCTATATTGTGAGAACTATATACAGGTGGGTGTTTATCTAAAGGGGGAAATTCTGGTTAAGCTAGGCTATTTCTTCCCCACCCTTGGTATTTATTTAGAGTGGGGAAACTCTGGCCTAGCTTGGCTATTTCTTCCCCACTTTTGGTATTTATTTAGAGTGGGGCGACTCTGGCCTAGCTGGGCTATTTCTTCCCCACCCTTGGTATTTATGTAGAGTTGGAAACTGGCCTACCTGGGCTATTTCTTCCCCACTCTTGGTATTTATTTAGAGTGGGGTGACTCTGGCCTACCTGGGCTATTTCTTCCCCACTCTTGGTATTTATTTAGAGTGGGGTGACTCTGGCCTAGCTGGGCTATTTCTTCCCCACCCTTGGTATTTATGTAGAGTTGGAAACTGGCCTACCTGGGCTATTTCTTCCCCACTTTTGGTATTTATTTAGAGTGGGGCGACTCTGGCCTAGCTGGGCTATTTCTTCCACACCCTTGGCATTTATTTAGAGTGGGGAAACTCTGGCCTAGCTGGGCTATTTCTTCCCCACCCTTGGCATTTATTTAGAGTGGGGTGACTCTGGCCTAGCTGGGCTATTTTTTCCCCACCCTTGGTATTTATGTAGAGTTGGAAACTGGCCTACCTGGGCTATTTCTTCCCCACTCTTGGTATTTATTTAGAGTAGGGCGACTCTGGCCTACCTGGGCTATTTCTTCCCCACTCTTGGTATTTATTTAGAGTAGGGCGACTCTGGCCTACCTGGGCTATTTCTTCCCCACTCTTGGTATTTATTTAGAGTGGGATCACTCTAGCCTAGCTGGGCTATTTCTTCCCCCCCCCTTGGTATTTATTTAGAGTGGCGCTACTCTGGCCTAGCTGGGCTTTTTCTTCCTCACCCTTTGTATCCATTTTAAGGGAGAAATTCTGGCCTACCAAGGCTTTTTCTTCTATAGAAATTTGCCTGGACTGATTGACAGAATTGATATTTGCATTAATATATCAACATGATACATTGAAATAAAATTATTATTGATAGATTAGTCAAAGTTAATTGTCTTTTAAGTAGTTTCTACCAAAATTCAACCTTAATAGAAGGGCATCATGTTCAAAACATGTGTTTGAAACTCATTTTTTTTTTCTTATTTGATATTTTATATGAAACATTTTATATGAGATATTTTATATTCCCATGATTAGTTGTAAGCAATGAAGAATGTTCTTAATAATATGCTATAAACAATTTGTTCCTTTTTTGTACACCATTTATCAGTGTGTTTGTCAATTATAGCATTAATCTTATCCTCAGTGGCCTGTAATAATCACTCTTTTGTTATTCAATGACTGCAAGCCTGGAGATTAAGGATGTACACCACAGAGCAACAACAACATTGCACTAACAGGATTTAAGGCCTTCTCTCACTAATTAGCTTTTCTAACTGGTCAATTCTCATCCAAAAATGAGTTGAGAAGCTGGTCATGGTATGTTTCCTCATTGAACTGGTAAATATACCATTCCCAACTTTTAATGTTCCTCCTTGTTCACAATGGAAGACATCCGCTCTCCCTGCTATATATAAAGACTGAGGGTGGGGAAGAAATAGCCTAGCTTGGCCAGATTCTCCCTCCTACGAATAAAGACTGAGGGTGGGGAAGATATAGCCTCTAGCTAGGCCAGAACTTCCCCTCTGAAAATAACTAACAAGGGTGGGGAAGAAATAGCCTAGCTAGGCCAGAACTCCCCCCCTGAAAATGAATAACAAGGGTGGGGAAGAAATAGCCTAGCTAGGCCAGACTTTCCCCCCTGAAAATGTAAACAAGGGTGGGGAAGAAAAAGCCTACCTAGGCCAGAATCTCCCTCCTATTAATAAAGACTGAGGGTGGGGAAGAAATAGCCTAGCTTGGCCAGATTCTCCCTGCTACGAATAAAGACTGAGGGTGGGGAAGAAATAGTCTAGCTAGGCCAGAACTTCCCCCCTGAAAATAAATAACAAGGGTGGTGAAGAAATAGCCTAGCTAGGCCAGAACTTCCCCCCTGAAGATAAATAACAAGGGTGAGGAAGAAAAAGCCTAGCTAAGCAGAACTTCCCCCTGAAAATGAATAACAAGAGTGGGGAAGAAATAGCCTAGCTAGGCCAGAATTTCCCCCCTGAAAATGTAAACAAGGGTGAGGAGAAAAAGCCTAGCTAGGCCAGAATCTCCCTCCTATAAATAAAGACTGAGGGTGGGGAAGAAATAGCCTAGCTAGGCCAGAACTTCCCCCCTAAAGATAAATAACAAGGGTGAGGAAGAAAAAGCCTAGCTAGGCCAAACTCTCCCTCCTTATATATGAAGACTGAGGTTTGGGAAAAAATAGCCTAGCTAGGCCAGAATTTACTCCCCGGGCCTCCTTTCACAAAGCAACCTTAACTAAGGTTAACCTTAACTCCCATGCTTTAACATTGCACTAAGGTTACCTTAAGGACTTACGATCACCTTAAGGCTTTGTAAAACGAGGCCCTGAAAATAAATAACAAGGGTGGGGAAGAAATAGCCTAGCTAGAAAGTTAAACTAGTTAAAAGAGAAAAGCAGAGAAGTTGTCAATATAAGTTAATGTCTACACATTATAGATACAAGAACAGGATTTGTAAGTGCAAGTTAAGTGGGGTTCAAATTGCCATGAAGAAATTCAAATTGCCAGGTAGAATCAAGGGTGGGGAAAGTTTGGCCTAGGCCAGACTTTCCCCGGGGAAGATAGAGCCCAGGGGGGGAAAGTTTGGCCTAGTCTAAACTTTCCCCGGGGAGAAAATAGCCTAGGCCAAACCTTCCCCGGGGAAAGTTTGGCCTAGGCTATTTTCTCCCCGGGGAAAGTTTAGACTGGGGAAGAAATGGCCTGCTACACCGGGAAACCATGCATGGTGCTTAAACTGAAGAAGAAGTAGAGAAATGCACCCAAACAGAGCAAAAATGAAGTAAGGCAGCGATCCCCGAAAACCCGTCCTGTATTAACAGAGAAACACAGCCAGGCAGAAGCCCTCCACTGAAAGTCAGGCCAAGCCTGTGATGAGGAGACGTCGTGGGAGCTGGCCTATAATTATTGGCGTAAACATTCACCCTGGGATGAGCTGTGCCCTTCTTTCCGTCCCATCGACGTGACTGCAGAAGTCTTAATAAAGTTTAAAATATATAAAAAACTACTATACATAATTACCTTTGGTGGTATGCAGCTCTTTGGAGTTATCTCCCCTTTGACACTAGGTGTCAGCCTCATATTCCTTTCTGCACCCCATGTGTGAAGAAGTGGCTGTAGGAGTCTGAAGTTTTTTCTTCCCCCATGTGATGTGTGTTTCTTCCTAAGGACATATCTGGTATGTGAAGATTGACATTGGGTCTTAGACAATCGCATTCCTTGTGTTTTGTGAACATTCTTGTGATTTTTTGTGTGTGTTGGACTTATGAATTATCGGTGAATTCTGCGAAGTATCTTGTGTTTCCACCATGTCTCAACGGAAGTGTGTGAACTGTCAGAGGTACATGTCGGATAAGGATCCTCATTCTCTATGTTTAGCTTGTGACAAAGACCCCATCTGTTCTATTGCTAAACCATGTCTTCTGTGTAAGGAGTTAGACGACGATAGTTGGATAAGGATGTATGAGATAAGAACCAAGAAATCCCGTAATTCGGCCGTTAATGCTACTGAAACGGCTAGTGACAGTAAAGAATCTTCTCCCACGGACTTAAGCACGGTGTTAGCTGCCTTCAAGCAGGATTTGTTATCCTCCTTCTCTGAATCAGTCAAAGAGCTTGCGAAACAAAATGATAAAATATTGTCGGAATTAAAGACTACTCTTACCAAGTCAAAGGCGCGATCGTCGTCGTCTAGTAAAAGTTCTTCATCCCATGCATATGTCTCAAATTCTGGTGCAAGAGAGGCCTCTGAGTCTAAATCGAAGCCTAGCAAACGGTCTGCCGATCCCAACAGTGGGGCTTCAGGTAGCATGGTGGATGATTTGCGTCCCAAACGGCAGTGTTTACCCTCCACGGGCCTGCCGGGTTTGGGTGGTCAGGGTGACCAGTTGAATAAGAGAGGTTCGTCTCAGTCTGGCTCCCTGATCGGAACAGAGTTAAACGGACCGCACGCTGGTGACGCTGATAACCTGATCCCTCCCACCCATGGGTTGGTGATGACCGGGTCTCACGTGCAGGGCATGATGCCCGTTGTTGACAGCCGTGTCTCGGTCACTGGGTCAGACTCCAAGTCTGCCAGCATGGCTTGCTGCCTAGGCCACTTACGGCTGAGCAGCTTACAGACAGCACAGGATTCAGGCCGGAGCTGGGTCACGTTGAATTGCCTAATGTTGACAAAAAGAAGCAAGGACCTTCTACGGAGTTTGTGGATGTGATCATTACGGATGAGGGTGCCGATCTAAAGTTTCCCTTGGATGCCAAGCTGGATTCACATGAGGGTTTAAAAACTATTCCTCTCGCCGATCTGTCGGGTCCGGACTTAGTACCTGAATGGTCTTTTGTTGACAAGATTGACATTTTAAGCGCCACTGAGCAGCATCAGTTGGAAGAAAGGCGCTATATAAATTAATTATTATTATTATTATTTTGCAAAGGCTTAAACCTTGTACACAACCATCTTCAGTGGATCTAGAAATGGATCAAGTATTGCCAGAATGGCCTCCCAAGCGGTCTTCATTCATCGGTAGTTAAACCTGCACTTGATTTAATCAATAACAACCTGACCAAGGCAAAGAATGTCTCAGCTCTCCCTCGACTCCCACTTAAGCAAGCTTATGTCATTCATGACCGTGTGATTCTGTCTTCATCCCCTGATGTGGATAGGGATTTTGATTGAATGCGAAGGGTTTTCAGAGAAAACAATTGGACAAGATTTTGTTTTCACGGAAAGATATTAAGGATATTGATATGGCGGCTAGAAGTGCTGTGGACATTCTCTCCTATATTAACTGGTTTGCGGCAGGTGTTAGACAACTATTACCTCCCAACTTTCAGGACTATACTGGTGTTAAGCCACAATCGCTAGTAGTAATGAGCGCAGAGAAGGTTGCTATGGATGTCATATATCATGCAGTGAATGGTGCGACTCAAACACAGCTGGGTACCTTGGGTCAGATTACTGCTCTTGAACGCTTTCATCTGCTTGGGGGTGTTAGAAATCTCCCTCAGGATTCCAAGGAGGAATTATTTCAACAACCCTTAGGATCGTAATCGATGTTCAACGGGCAGTGTGGCCAGGCTATTGCACAACATGATGCACAGAATTCTAGGACCTTGAATCAGAGACTAGTGTCAGCTCTCATTGGTCAGTCACGTCAGCGTGGCGCTCCCAGGGGCAACAGAGGCTCCCCCTCAGCTACTCCCCGACCCCCCCTCCATTGTTCAGCCTTTGACAGGGCCAACTACTCGTCTAGGCAACGCCAACCTGCGTCATCTAAGGGATAGCAAACAAAGGACAATCCTCCTCCCCCTCCCAGATATCACTTTCGGGGCAGAGGCAGCCGTGGAAGTAGGGGCTCAGCAGGCTCCACGGGAAGGCGTTGACTTTCCGCCAGCCGTTTCAACACCTATAAATCCTTACGACTTGGAAATGCCCACGGACACGATTTTGGACTTCGATTTTCATTTACAGGTACCACCCTCCCCAGTGGGTGGACGGCTCCACCGTTACGCTCTAAGCTGGACCAAATCACATCAGACCCCTGGATCAATTCCATAATTGCCGGCGGGTACCAGTTACAATTTCAGACACAGTCCCCCTTAGTGGCTCATCCCTCAGGAAGGAAATTTAATTATACAGGGTCATCGTCTGAATGCGGCTCTTCTAGCCATAGAGCAGCTATTGCTGAAGGAGGCAGTGGTGGAACTATCCCCTCTGGACACTTCGCGGGGTTTTTATTCTCCAGTCTTCCTGGTTCCCAGGCGCGATTCAACAGAGATGAGAATGATCATAGATTTAAAGATCCTAAACAAAAATTTTCTCTGCAAACCCCCAAAATTCATAATGGAATCGTTGCGAAATGTCAGGAAGTTGATCATGCCAAACTCAAAGTTCAACAGCATGGATGTGAAGGATGCTTATCTGCACATCCCAATCCACAAGTATTCTCAGAAATATTTTCGTTTCGCAGTAAACGGCAGGAGATTTCAGTTTCAAGTCCTACCCTTCGGGGTGTCAATAATGCCTTGGCTCTTCACCATGACAATCAAACCGATCCTTCACTTTCTTCATCTCAGAGGCATTGCCGTACATGGATACCTGGACGATTTTCTGGGGAGACACGTTTCGGCGAAGACTTTGAGCATCCAGACAAAATATATGATAAACGTGTTTACACATCTGGGATGGATTGAACATCCGGAAAAGTCGGACTCGTGCCTACATCTCGGATCAAGTTCCCAGGAGCGATTCTAGATGCAGAAAAAGGTTTCATTTTTCCCCATCACGGATCGTTGGTTTGCCACCAGGAGATTGATAGTGTCTCTGTTGAGTCTGGGATTGGTGACAGTAAGAAAGTGGATGTAACTACTAGGCTGCCTTACTTCAATTCAGGATTACACATACAGGGGTCACACTCAGGTTTGGCTCAATGCCAACAGAGTTCTACCCCTGGATTGTTCAATTATATGCCCTCACCACGTGCGGAGCGAGTTGTTATGGTTGACAGAGGAACACAATGTACTGTCGGGAACACACATCCGCCCCCCTTGATTCACAATTTTTACAGACGCTTCTCGCAAGTGTTATTATTTGAGAACTGTCAGGAAACTCAAACATGGAACTATTGAAGGCTATTGATCAGCCATTGCTTCCGTATGCGATCTTCAGGGATTATCAGTGGGTGCGGATTGCTCCTTACATAAACTGATCAAGTCTTTTCAAATCAAAGATATATCTTCACCTTCTATTTTTCCAAAATGGGATTTATGTTTCGTGCTACAATCTCTTATCAAAGCTTTATCGTGATTAAGTCGACGATTGACCTGTCCTCCGAATCCAGTTCCATGTCAGAAGGTGAGGCTATGTCTGAGTTGAGTTGTGGTGTGGGAATGAGTGTTGGTTCTAATTTAAGGTTTATAAGCACTTGTTGTGGACTGGTATATCCACTCATCCCTTGACACATTAATGGAAGTCGGATTATGACGTCCCAGGCCTTTAAGCATACAAGTAAACCAGAAGTGACGTCATCCAAACCGGAAGTGACGTCATCCATGGTGTAAATGGGAGATGACGTCCATGGAAAGTGATGTCAGAATGGGAATTGTTAAAGAGAAAGTATTCATTTGAAGGACGTCTTAGTCGGACAAGTTTCTAACACATATTACTAGATGGTGGTGGCTCTCCTGTGTGACTCACTGAGGAGATGGGACTTGAGCATGGAGTTCAGAGTTTGGAGAAGGTGTACAATTTAGTCTAGCTCAGTAGAACCAAAGAGTAAAAGAGAATTCCATAAGGCGTTTCGTTAATTTGATTGAATATAATTCTAACGGAATAAGATAAGTGAGATAAACTAAGGTTAAGAGTTATTAAAAGTTCCATATACATTACCCTGGATCCCGCCACCTATTATGTGGGATTCAGGACACAGCTCATCCCAGAGGGAACGTTTACGCCAATAATTAGGAACAATTACAGTTATTGTTAGTAATTATTAGTAAACTTACCTCTGGGATGAGCAAATTTACTCCCTCCCATGTAAGCTTTTACTAATTCCTCCCCTCATGTGTTCCAGGTGATGTCTGTGGGGTACGATACAGAATATGAGGCTTACACCTAGTGTCAAAGGGGAGATAACTCCAGAGGGAAGAGGAGAGCTGCATACCACCAAAGGTAATTATGTATAGTAGTTTTTTATATATTTTTAATTTTATTAAGACTTCTGCAGTCACGTCGATGGGACGGAAAGAAGGGCATAGCTCATCCCAGAGGTAAGTTTACTAATAATTACTAACAATAACTGTAATTGTTCCTGATCGTCAGTTGTTCACGGTCCAGGCCCTCAGGAAAGAAGTGGAGCAGTTGACCTGTCTGCTCCACAACGCACCTCCAGCTTGGCCAATGATGTCGGAGACCCCACTATCTTATCCAATTCTCAACGAGTTCATTTGTGTGGGCAGGTAGGCCATGATTGTTCTTAATCAAGCCTAAAACAGGAGGTTTAGGAAGCAGCTGACACTAAGGAGGCAAGCGGATGCCTGCATCAACACTGAACCAGGAACTCTGAACTATGACATTGAACTCTTTCTCTATACCTATTCTCTTGATTTTGTGCACTTTTCTTAGACATGTTTCATGGATTTTGTTGTAAGTATGTGATGATCAAAAAATTATATATATATACTAGGTGTGGTTTTATGGATTGTTCTTGGATACTGTATGTCATGATTTCTTTGAGAGGCATTTAGAAGTTGGTGAGATGAAATAGAGGACAAGTTGTATGGATTTACAAATTCTATATTGCAGGATTGTGATGTTTTTTTTGAAGATACGAACACCCTTATTAAGCAATATGTATGGGTGGTTATATGTATAGGTTAAGTAAAAGAAGGCAGGGGATTGGATTTCCTGGCAATGTCAAAAAGCTGATTGCAGTTCCACAGTCTCTACGACCAATGATCTCATTTTGAAGCGACTGTCACCACACTACTATGAGGTTACTGAAAAAAAATTCAGGTTAGTATAGTATATAAAAAATTATATGTTTTTAATATCACAAAATATATTTGAACAGGACTGGCTTCAGGATCGAAGTATATTGATGCCTATGTATTTTACATAAATGAGAATATAAATAAACATGTACAGGTATATTAAAGGGTATATAATGATGTTATAGGTGAAGAAATCTCTCAAGCGGATGAAGCCATGAAGACACTAAAGCCAATGCCTGCTTTCTACAATGAGGAACTTCTGTACCTGAGAGACCCTCGCAGACATGCCTCCAGACAACAGGTGCTTGGAGCTGACAGACCATGTCTTTTGAAATGTTACAGTTTCTTCTGAAACTCCGCTTGGTGCAGTACCAAGCAGGCCAGAGACCACCACGGAAGAAGGCCAGGTACCAATTTTCATAGATATATAATATTCTTGGATGTCACCATATGCACCACTAGATAGAACACATGTTCAAGCGACGCTCCAAACGTAATGCTGCATCGTCATGGAAGTGTGTTGATAAGAATTGTACTTCCAGCGTTTTTACAGTTGATGACATCCTTACCAAACATCCTTCCCAGAACAACCATGCTCCAGTTCATGATGAAATAACGGAAAGTTGAACAGACAATTTATAATGTAAAATGTCTTATTATAAGTAGGAATATATTTCATAGAAGTAGCGTAAATCGAATGATCAAATAAGCATTAAATGATAATTCTTAAATTGTGTGTTATTTATAATTGTGTCTTGTTTAACAGATTCACAAAGCATTGATGGGCCTGAAGACCAAAGCCAAGTTGTGTTTGATGCCAATGCCATCCTTATACAATGAGGAAGTAAGTCTCCACAAGGCTCGTAAGTCAATGTTCCCTGCCATTCCTTCAACATGCTGTGAAATCACCCTCCCGGATGAGTACAAGATGACCGACGCCAGCGAACATTTTGTCATCATCAATGACGGAAAAGACAACAAGATCCTGGGCATGACAACTTCATCTAATCTCTAAACATGTGCGGCAGATATCATCTACGGCGATCAGACATTTTATGTTGCAACATTTGTTTGTCTCAACGCTCTGGCAGAGATGCCCAACAACCCTTGCTGTCTGCAACTAGTTGACTATGTAACAACACATTGCATAGAGGGAGAGTTACCAATAGCTATCTGGAACCACTTTCAGACGGCCCAAGGACGAACAACCACCTAAAAGGTTGGCATGGCTGACTGAAGGTCATCGTTAAAGCCCATCCATTTTTTAGGAAGGAACAAAAACTTGATGAAATTAAACTCATGCAATATGGAGCAGGGCAGCGACTACCCCCTAAGAAAGGAAATACTGCCACATCAACATCATATTTACATTGAAAAAGAGCCTGCATAATGGCACAATGGTTGTATTTAGTATGCCGATACAGTGTCCCACCCGATGAAGGTTCAGTTCAGTGGTGCTGATTGTATATGTATAGATTTGTTATGTATTTACTAGAGTACATGTAATATCACCAATCTGCTCTCTGCCACTAAGGTATCTCGACTCGTAATTTTGATATGAATTTATTTATCTATTGTACTGTTTTGATTCTAACTCTGGATGAATGTCTCAAGGATACAGCTTGAGAGCCCACCGTGTTGGTGGATTATTTCCAAAAATATGGTAACAACCGATCAATATGAACAACCTTTGGTGTTGTGTTAGGTCCATTCTGATTACTGTAGGTTATGTCAACAATTTGTTTATTTACAACCAAACCCTTTGACCATATGGGGCAAGCTTGTGGCTCAGTTCAATGGCTCTGTTGGGGTTATACAACCAAACTGGTTGCTCTACTTTAAATCTGGATTTCTTGCTCCCCAAGTTGTAACATTGTTTCTGCATCTCCGAAGAACTTTTAAGACTTTTTCTGGCAGTCTTAAAAGCTTTTTCAAACTCTTGTTTGATCTCATCCACATATTCGTCTCTGGTAACTGTATTCTCATTAAGATCACCTGTTACCAAATACTAATTTATTTGGTGTGTAACCTGTGGTTTTGTGCTTACAACTTCAATAAGCAGAAATCACAAAGGGGATCAAGGTGTTTTCCCAAGATCTTCGTCTCCCTTCTCTATAAATACTTAGCATAGCTGCTAGTGTCGGTGCCTGAGGTTGATGAGATGTTGTTTGGGTCTGTTGTATAATGAAACCGATAGAACACCACTCATTGATAAAATCAAACTGAGAATGTTATGTTTCTGGTCTGGAGTTTGTGGAACTCTGGCGATAAGAGAGATGTGTAGTAGTAAGGCGGGGTTACCTCCCCTATGAGTTGGGGGCAAGAGCCCAAAGAGGTTTTTGAATGGGAGAAGGAAATGGAAATGCAAGTGAAAAAACCCCAAGGAATGGAGTATGAGAGGTAAATTGGTATGTACATTAAGGTAAGTGTACATAAAGTGTAAGGAAGTTGTATTGAAAATATTTAAAGAAGTTGTTATAGTAGAAACTTATGGTATGGAATGACATATGGAGAATAAAAGCTGAAAGAAATTAATGAAAATGAATTGCCGTTACAGGGTGCCATTGATGAGAAGGCAGGACTTGAAAATGGAGAGTACAACAGAGAGACCTTATTGTCCTAGTAGCCCGAAAGGGAAGAAGTACATATGAAAGCATATTGATTGGAGTCAAAAGTTACTTGATCCTTGCTTTGAGATAAAGAGGAATACAGAGTACAATTGGTCCGTGAAAAACATCAACAGGTCACACAGAGCTTGTAAAGAGTAAAAGAAAAACTAAATAGGGTATGTCATCCAGGCTCTGTACAGTCCACGGTAAAATGTTCACCAATGGATATGAGAGTCCATACTAGGGTTACCTATGGTCCCTGTTGAAGGGAATTAGCAACTGGATACGAGAGTCCATGCTCAGCTTTTAACAGTTCACGAATATGTACATGCGGCTGGGTTTGAGACTCCGTGCAAGCTCATTAACTCCAGGCTGAGCAATCACGATTGGATGTCAGAGTCCATGCATATATGTAAGTGCATACAAGAACTCACGCTGGATATGAGAGTCCAAGCATATACTTAAGCAAGTCCACAGTAGGTCGTAGCTGGATATGAGAGTCCATACGAACACTTAAAGATGCATTTTCAACTTTGCATTCCTAAGAACTCCGTTTTCATATATCGCACATTCAACTATACAGTTCGGTAGAAAAATCTTTCAACTATTTTTTGAGACCATAAACAGAATTTATAATCAACGAGAAAGTATTTAATTTTAATTTCAAAGTATACCACCCTCCAAAACTTGCCGTAGCCATAAACGAACCCACAATCCGTGACGTCACAGTTTTATGTGTAGGATTTACCATACTTCCTGTTTATCGCGATCTCATTGTTATGGCTTCCGATCACAATGATGGATATCGTCTTGGACGGTCTCGTTTAACCGACTCGGAGAAAAAGAGAAGAAATTCAAGTCGTGCGAGAGAAAGAAGAAGTTCGAGTGTCTTCTTAGGAGATGCATTTGTGAGATGAAAGCAGCTTCTGACCCGACTCAATGTTGACAACGAAGAAATAGCTGTCGCTTTGATGGACTAGTAAGTTTTTTTTCTTCAAATAAACATTCGTAATCAAGGATTACTGTGTTAATCAATACTTGTTTCTAATGTCAGTAAGGCCATCTATTCCATGATATCTAAATTTGATTTTAAATTTCCTTTATGAAGAACACCGCAACTGTTTACAAGTTGTGGCTTCAACGCCAGGACGGGGTGGGGCCCCTGCACAGCGAGAACCTGTCGATGTATTTCAGCATCAGATCGGTATGATTGTACTTCAACTGCTATTATATATAGTTTTGTCGACGTAAATAATACTAAACTCTCTTTCGTGCAATTACATGAAATATATCTTATTTGAAGATGTAGATCGTTTTATCAAGATCATATATCATCGGATTTACACATATCTAATATTTACGCATTTGTGTAGACGTCAAGTTAATAGACACATTATTTGTGTATCATGAGGTTTATTATTCTACAATTGTAAAAGTGTAGGTCTGGGCATACTTATGTTTATGTTAGAAATAATTATACTGAAATACATTATTCCTGTATAATTTTCAAATGTTTATAGTAATGTATACATAAAAAAAAATTCATGAGGAATTTAAGGTTACAAAAAAGAGGTCCTTTTTATTTATAGGAGTGACGCAGACATATACTTTCCCACTGTAGAGTTCTTGAAGAAACAAGGGTGTATGGGAAGGGCAGTTGCTCATCATCTTCACATGAACAAGATGGCAGTCATGAGGATCATACAAGCCAGTTTGATGATGATTCAACTAACAGGGCTGATGACACAGTTGTCGCAGGAGGAGAATGATTATAATGACCCAGATGATATAACGTGGGAGCCAACATTAGAGAATATTCACTTGGATGATGACTCCCAGTTGATGTGAGTATTTTTTTTCATATTAAAACCAGAGTAATATTAGTATCCTATCAAATATGACATCACATGACTTTGTAGACATGAGATGGCTTTTATGTAACCGAATTTACATTTTCAAAATATTTTTGGACAATTGATCCCTATATAAAGCTGACCGCGGTATTTAACAGTTCCAAAAGAGTCAAGTGTTTGTGCATCATATCACCCTGATCTTTAAACTTTGGACAAATCTTGTCTACTTATAAACATAAATAATCTCATTGACCTTAGAGTATTTACAAATATGTTCATAAAACTTATTTCCAAAATTTCAATTACTGGCACTAAGTGGGTCTACAAAGTCATGTCTTGAGCTAACAAATTAGCTGTTATTTGTATGTGATAGTACACTTACAGAAGTGATATTGTGCCCTAAATAAGATATTCTGATTCACACACAGAGGGCAGTGAAGTAGACCTTATGGTGAGTAAGTACAATGATAAAAATTGGATAACTATCCTTTTGTCAATTCAGAAATATTAAAAATAAGTACTTGTCAAACCTTAACAGTAATTAAAGCTATCTTACATGTGATACAATTTTAGTTGTCAACAGGAAGAACACATAGCCATGGTTAAATGTCATCAAATTCTCTTCTCAGTCAATATATATATATATAAAATACTGTCACTTATTGCAGGTTTATTTGGTAATTTGGGGGTGGGATAGCGCAGTGGCTTCAGATCATAAGGTCCGTGGTTCGAATCCCGCCAGGGATTGTTCTACATGCAGTAAGGGTTGGGTGCACTGAATTTCAACGTTGTACCACCCATGGTTCGCTAGTTCCAGCTGATATTTGCAGGTTTCACAACAATAGTGTTGCGGGCTTTCTCCCTGCAATAATACTAGCGGCCGCGATATAAGTGAAATACTCTTGAAATCAGTGTTAAACCCCATATCACCTCACCTCAGCTATTTGGTAATTTGGTACATTTACAATGTTTCTGCAATAAAAAGGAATGAAAAGACTAAAATGTGCAAGTTCTGTTTTCATTGTAATTGATTACATACAACAGGATTTGTTCAAATTTCCTTTATTACAGACAAAGTGGAGAAATGTTGATCATCACACAGTCAGTGTGATCATGGTTCCATGGAAGACCAGGACAAGAACTACCTTTCACCAGGATCCCCTGCTCACAATGCATGGTCAGAGTTTGTGTTCCATGACACAGAGAAATTTGAAATACTAAGTTTGCTAAAGGTAAATCTTTTTATTCTTCAATTATAAGATACAGTAATAGCAGATGAAAATATCTTGTAAATGAGAAATGGTACTCTTTGAAGAATGATGAAGGTAAGAAATATGACCTGTTTGAAGACATATTTCAATTACTGGCACTAAGTGGGTCTACAAAGTCATGTCTTGAGATAACTGCTTTACTCCAGACTAGGCAGTGGTAATTAAACAAAGAGCTCTAGAAATTCCTGTATACCAAAACACAACTCTTTACAAAATGATACTATGTATGTCAAGCTTCTTCAGTGAGTATCTATTTTATTGTATAGAGATGTTGCCAAGTTATGAACAAATAATGAAAATAACTCCCCAAATCTATGTATACTCATTTACACTACCTGTAGCTAAAACATGATCATTTAGTAATAATTTAAAAGCGGTGTGATCTTTCTTAAATTGTTTACTGCTTCATTTTAAATAACACATTTGAAACATTGTTGCAATTGTTTTGCTCGCATATTACAGGTCAACAACTGAACTCGAGGGATTTCAGAATCACATTCTGATGTATGTCAGCAAGAGATTTGCTTACAGGTAAATACGATGACATTTATTACTAAATTACTGATATCTGACAAAATCCATGATCACAAAATAGCTAAAACAGTGAATACCACAGTCACATTTGAGGGATCAAAACTATACAACAATTATGCTTTGTTTCACATGAAAATAAGCAATCATAAAACACTTACATGATACAAACTTTAAATAACCTCATTATACAATGAATTCTAATTGATGACAGCAAGTGCACTGCCTTTTTTCATGAAGATGAATAAAGGTGTTGACAAGTTTAACCTAAAACAATTGTTTGACAAATTAATAGTTATATCAATTATTTTATCAGTCACACTTATCAGAAGGCACTGTTGAGTTTTTCAACATTTGGCGATTTCAGTTATCTAACATACAAAGCTCGATGTAATCTTTGACTATCAAATGCATAAGGACAGACTGTTGAGGAAAACATAGGATGGGAAGCAAATGTATGTCAAAGTTTACGTTTATTAACAAAGAGTCATCAGAAGAATGCATATTCCATTTGGGTTGCTAAACATAATTGACAATAGTTAACATCAAAAGTCCATTGTTCAAGAAAGGTAATTTGAAACATTTTAGAATGTCACTTCTTTACTATTTTGATATTTTTACATCATGGCAGATATATTCAAGAGAAGAATCCATGACACTGGCAGCATAACTCGATGAGTTCAAATCCTTGAGAATGACCCATGATGGATTACTCTGAGCATCACTCCCGTCAAACCACCACCAACAGAGGAACTGGTCCAGGCAAAGAAGACACGATTCCCCTAAAACTAATATCCAAGCATTGAAGTTTGTGTAGTTTCCTAGATGGTCGGGAAATGTGTCTCAGATTCGCCTGACGCAACATCAAGGGATCACTCTCCCGTCTCCTGCAACCGATCACCCATGTCGCCAAATATTCTGTAAGCAGCACATAGATTCTTACAGTTGATGTCACCTTCATTCACCTGATGAAGCATGAAGACATGAATGACCATTGGGTCGAAAGCCATGAATTGGAATTCCTGTAAATAAAGATAATTCATGATTATTGCTGCTGTTTTTTACTCACGACCTAATTATTGCACTCATTTTAGACATTATGTTATTGAACAAAGTTTTTATCAATTTGATATATGATATGAAGAAGCCTTCATACTTAATCAAGTAACAAAATAGGAATTTCTTATTTTTAATTGTTTTTACGAGTTAAATGGTGCACAATCTTTATCTTCAAATACTTTGAATTCTGTCATTTATTTCCCTTGTTAGTAAGACCTCACAACTCTTCACTGAATATCATATAAAAGATATTGATAGATAGTTGGTTTCTTTTTCCTTCTTACAATGTCATGCTGAAATATTGCACTGAAATATCCTAATCACCAGGCAAGATTTTCATGTATGATTCATTGCAAATCATAAACAAATTATTTCCTATGCTAGTGTTTTACAACTGAAATAAATCATGACGCCAAAATGCCAATTTATCTTTTGTTTACTTATCTGAGTTACTAGTTCCTATCTTCAAAATATGTTTTAGATAAGATAAGATATGTAAATGATGTAGATAAGATACCAAGAAAAGACCAAGTTAAAAATCATGGTGATGCTGGTATATAAATTAGGACGTTACAATTTGAAACTATAAAGAGAATATACTAGTTCTACATTCCAGAATAGATACCATACTACAGGTTGGCTCTTGTGAGGGTAAGAAATATGGATAGGTACCCTGCTTTGAGCATCGCAGTTGAGGGGTCTCTTTCCACAGCATCTCTTTTCAATGTCGTAAGGCGTCTCCTGCAGTAGGAGCATACACACCAGGTTTGCTAGGGCTCAGGTTGGTGTGGGGACAAAGGAGCTTGCGGCTGATCTTCAGTTGCAATCATCACCCTTGGCATCAGTGAGGGGTCGTTGTTACTTTGCAGAGCAACCTCTGTGTCTGAAGCTCACTAAGCCTATCAACTGCTTCCTGAAAACATAAAGTTTTAATAATGATTTTGAAATCTGATGTTTTCTCAAACACTAGTTACTATAATTAATTGAGAGAAATATTGGGTTAATAACGTTAATGACAAGAGATGTTTTCATATATATATATATATATATATATAGAGAGAGAGAGAGAGAGAGAGAGAGAGAGAGATTGTTTAAATTTACAAAAACTAATACATTAGATAACTTGAACTACAACAACATTTAAATGAACATAACATTAAATAAAGTTTACACTTCAAAGGTCATTTTGCGACCGTAAATGTTTTGTTATGGATAGCTATTGATAGCGATTTGCAGTAGGCTAGCCTGTGTAGGAGTGGGAGCAAGTCAAGCGAAATGCAAATTAAATATTGCTCAAATATTCATTCCAAACCGATAAACATATACTCTATCGAACTAAATGGTCTTTCAATAGATGAAAATGTTTCCTTACCTCCAAACATTCCAAGAGTTTGCGACTCGGTCTGCGCGAACGTCTTGACTCGGCCATCTGTGTTTACATCCTCTGTTTACGTCCCACAATCCTTTGCGCGATCTTGCAAATAATACGCCCCTTCTATTTATAGTACCAAGTCGATTCGGGAATGCCGTTTTGTTTAATTGTAATTATTTTAATGAATTTTGGTCCGATTGTCGTTTTGTTGGAATTAAACGTTTTCTAATTTTGCAAAGAATACGTTAAAATTACATAGAAAATTATGCAAAGTTGAAAATGCATCTTTAAGTAAGTCCACAGTATGTTGTAGCTGGATATGAGAGTCAGTACACACTTATATAAGTTCGAACTACGTAAATTAGTAAAACTGGATATTAGAGTCCATACAAGCACTTAAGCAAGTTCGCAGTACATCGTAGCTGGATATGAGAGTCTATACAAACACTTAAGTAAGTCCACAGTATGTCGTACTGGATATGAGAGTCAGTATACACATATATTAGTCTGAAGTACGTAAATTAGTAAAACTAGATATTAGAGTCCAAAGAAAGTTAACTCCCATGACACATGATGGCGAATAACGCAAAGTTAGTCTGAGAATGGTCCATAACATACATGCACTCCACAAGTGAAATGACAGAGGCTTCATGGCTTGCCAATAGATATCTGTGCCCGTTGTAGGACTGTCTTGGGTGTTTGGATGTAGCGCGTATAGCAATCCGAGCTCCATCTGCCCAGGGTTTTGATGAGATGGTCTTCGATACGTGCTTCTGCTGCTGATGTTGCTGCAACGATCCTGAATGAATGTCCTGAGTACAAAGAAGAGTTATACCCTGCTCTGCGAAGAACTACATCCAAACACTCCAGGAAAGTTTTACGAGACATAGGCCTGCGGGCTTGGTCCACGAATAAGGGGTCACTGTTGACAGCTCCTTGGTGTTTCCTGGTTTGCACATGTTTTGTCATGCTGTGGAAGGGACATATGATGGAATTAGTAGCAGATATACACACATCAACACCTTTCCTGAAAATATCAGTTTTAGAAGACTTGAGATGTAGGGTGTAAGAGGATCCCAGCGGATGAAATTGTATGTATCCTTAGCACACGTTGTTCTGACTACTAAATGTTGCACCACACGTGAAAGCCATTGAACACATTGTTTCCAAGGTGAGATCTAGTGGATATCCAAAGACACAGCTATCTAATATCTGAACCAGATGCGTGAGTACGCTGCTCGTAATTGGGAGTCTTGGATGCGCAGTGAGGGTTTGAAGACGTTTGTACCCTCGGAGGAGAGTCTGTATCCTCGCGCAACCGGGGGTCTGTGGTTCGGCTAGAACACATGGGGAGCCTGCCTGCAGTGCATAAAAGCGGATGCCCGCAAGGTATGACTTGACTGTAGCCACAGATAGTTTTAAATGCTTGAAACAATGTGCCAGGAAATAGTTTAGATGTTGTAGCTCGTCGAAAGGGATAGCATTTGTGGGGCACTCTGTAGCCGGGATAACATGCTCACTCACAAGAAATGTCTTATAACATTTGAAGCCTGTCAAGTACGCTGATCTGGTAGCTTGGCTTACTGATGCTGACCACATTTGTTGAAGGGATTCATTCTGAGCCACATGACTGTGTTGTAAGGAGGGTGTGGAGTTGGATGTCTGTCCGCCAGCAGCACCAGGGCTCGAAAGCGGGTCATCTGCAAACGAGAGTGAGTCAGCAATGTTGTTTCTATCACCAGGCACATGAGTAGCAGACACAATAATATTACATTTTGCAGCATAGCATGCAAGAGTTCTCATTAAACACATGATTGCACTACACTTAGACCTGCCCTTATTGACGATATTGACAGTAGCTTGATTATCACAGTGAAAACGAACACGCTTCGAGGTCCAGCCTCTGACCCACACAATGATTGCACTAACAATGGGGTACAGCTCTAAGAAGGCCATAGATAAGTCTCCCGACAAATTGTTATCTGTTACTTGTGCAGGCCAAGTAACGGCGAACCAGGCGCCATCAAAGTAAGCACTGAAACCTATAGTAGAGGCCGCATCTGTAAATAGGTTTATATCTGGTGAGTGTGTCACGAAGTTATCATGAAACAGCGATACACCATTCCATTGCCTGATGAATTTCTCCCACATGGCCAATTCTTCTCTGCAAGACGTCCGCGTGAATCATGGGTAGGGCGTTTCCAAGAGTCAATACCCTGGGGCAATATGGAATTTCTCTGACCAGTCGCCTGATTTGAGCAGAAATCTGTGGTGTGTGACAGGGAATGGCTCGCTGCACACACTTTGGCTTTGAGTCCTGATGTACAAATGGACCAGATTCGAATATCTTTCTCGGACCATGTTATGCGCTGCCCTCGGTCCAAGTAGGCTGCCACTCGCTTAGCAAACATAACGTGTTAATTGTAGAAGGCTGGCCCTTGGTACAGCTTCGCGATATCAAGGCATACCCTCTGGTGTTTGTCCATGTGAGTTCTTAAATTGATATTCTCTTCGGCATACCATGATTTGTAGATATCGAAAGCTTCGAGGAATTCCTGATGAGTTAAAGGTCTATTAAGCTTGACTTGCAGTTTCACAGGATATTGTTCACCGTTAACTTCCAGATGTTTGTAATCACCAATTTCGTCTTGGAGCAAAGTAGCCAGATTAACATAGTCACCTCTCTTTATTTTCTTGATAGTGCTGGCGGGAATGGTGTCGATGTAGGGTAGATCGTTTGAAGAGACGGGTTGGGCAGGTTGAGTCCAAACTGGCAATTCTTCGAGGTCTGTTTCCTGGTTGGCTGCTTGGTTAGACTGATGCGTTGACAATTGTGAACCGAGCCGATTAATGCTGTCATGGACGGACTTGACGAGTTCCTTAAGTTCGTCAAATTCTCTCCGTGAAACCACTGTGGAACTTTGAGAGGATGGCGATGTGGTGTCATCACGATTAGAGGTCACTGTGGCTGACGCAGTTGTCTGTGAACTCGTTATGGTAGTTGTCTGAGAACTTGAGATGGTATTCTCCTTCCACAATTGTAGTAACTGTTTCCTGGGCCATTGAAGAGGTACCGCTACTCCCAGCTCCTTGAGTTTCACATGAAGTTGGTCTGCAGTGAGATATGGCGGGTTTACGACCTGGGCTGTCGGTGGCCGGGGAGCACTCGTTGACTTTGCTTGCTGACCACAACTGGACTGCCTCCTTGTTCTGGTTTGTTTATCAGCCATTCTAGCCAAGATTTACATGGCAGAGAACACGTTGGTGACGGTGGAGGAAGTTGATATTGAGGCATGAATGTAAGCAAAATATAAACAAAGACAATGGCGGACGGAGAAGATGAAAACAGGAAGTGAGAGCGCATGCGCATTAAGAATGTGGGTAATTAGTAAATAATATAATTATTAAAATAAATGAAGTATTACAGGAATTTAATAAAATGATTATGAAAAAGGTGAGAGAATATGTAGGTACAATTAAAGTGATGGACATTATATTTTAATTAAGAGTACCGTATATGACCGGGTATAAGCCCCCCTCGCGTATAAGCCGACCCCCTTTCTCAACCCCCCAAATCCCAGTAAAATCCCGTATCTCATGTATAAACCGACCCCGTTTTCTACACTTCGCGGCTGACTGGCTGAAGTTCCATGGCAGGTGGATGTTACCATCGATACGTTGACACTTGATCTGGCTTTATCGAAACATTCTTTATTTTTCAGGCATTTATCAAAAATAAACTATTACTACAAAATAAAATATTGACTTACGGTGTCTGTTGTTTGTTTTAATAAAATCTTACTTCATTCCCATTAACACAGCTTTTTAGACAAACTTCCATGCGTCTTTGTGTGTCGCTCATGATATTTGTTAAAAGTCTTTTCATTGGCACAGAAAAGGGAAGTTGGAAAACTCGACCAATCAGCAAGTCAAACACATTGTGCATTTTAACGCTACTTTCGATTCAAGATGGGGCCGTCTATTACCGGTACATGAGCACAGGAAACGTTAATTACAGCTTTAATTGCTGTTAATTGATCATCAAAGCTAAGATGTTGACCAAATACATTATGTCATTACTAGTTAATTAACATCTAACAGATCTCTTAACAACCTGAGTAACATGTTCATCCGTCATGCGTTAAATGCTTATTGTCTATCGATACCTAAGGTAAATCTCATTTGATTGTACAGCATCATTATTTTAAGTTGCCTATTTAGAAATTCAATGACTCATTCATAGCGCTTAAAATATATGACAATGCGATCTTTGCCATCCTAGAACAATGCGACAACTTTATTTAAGACATTACTTTTCTTTTTGTTTGATTGACTTATCGTAAACTTTTGCACGAGGTCCCATCTCATATAACACCAATTTCTATTCAACTTCTCATTGGTCCACGTCACAAAGGCTAATCACTCGCATTCAGGTCAAATTATCGATCGATATTTGCCAGCTAACACGTGTTGCGTGTTGAATATTACCGGTACATAAATAATTTATATATTTTTTTTTTAACTTTCCATTCGTATTTTTTTCAATATATTCATTATAAAACAACAATAAGACAAAGGTATATTTATTTCAAACTTTTATTATTTAAATGACATCGATGATTATGCACTGTCTTCGATGTAAACATTGTCTCCCTGGACTCACTCGGCTTGATGAACTGGGCTGGATACTTACCTGGCCTCATGAATTTTTGGTCTGAAACATAGACTTAGGGTATAGGCCGACCCCCCTCTTTGACCCCCCAATTTCTGATATCAAATTCTCGGCTTATACCCGGTCATATACGGTATATGAAAAAGTTGGAACGGTTAAAAAACGTTTTAGACATTGCATGTTATGTAAGGGTATATTAAAAAGTTGGAATAGACAAAAAACAAAAACGAAAATGGAGAAGTCATTATTTCGAATGCACAAACATAAATAATAAATTCACATTGTGATATATTTATGTAAAATATCCCCATATTGTTTTACATGTATCTGTAAACTTATGGCAATAAAGTTGATTGATTTGACAATCTAGTTAAAACTAGCTGTAATACAATACGTCCCGAAGTCCGTTATTATATCTAGCGAATTACAGGTCTATTCCGTGTCGAGCAGGCGCGAACATCAGCCAATCGAAAAAGTGCTGGCCCAGCTCTTCGAATCCCGGGTCAATGTGATTGTTTGCCGTTCTTTGCACCTTGATTACAAAATCCAAATGTTACCAATGTTTCACAGTGAAATATGATGACAGCATAAATTCTGTGCTGATCATGTTGACGGAATATTTTTGGGTTGTTTATTTGGTAATTTCTGCAAAAGCAAATCAACACATTTGGTCAAACAATGACAAAATAAGTTTTAAAGGATAAATATAGACAAACGTAGGGTAAACGTCAGGATGTGACCTTAACCAAGATGCAAAAGAAACCCGTCTTTGTTTGGTTGAAAGCTGTCTTGCTGCCCTCATTTTATTAGTCGGTTCAAAATTAGTCAAAGGTCAGGTGAACATGACCTCAATCAGTAATTCTCTAGTTGTATTGACGGATCAATATATCTAGTTTTAATTAGATTGATTGATTTGATTGAGTGTCGGTGCCTGAAGTTGATGAGATGTTCTTTGGGTTTTTACCATTACAAATAATTTACATAACTCTTGAAACATTGTATCTTCATACTGTCTATTCTGATTACAATGTATGATTTTGGGGGTACCAAAACGGCATGTCCATTCTTCTATTGCTTTTTGCTAGCCACTGTTTTAGCCTCGATATTTTGTATAGTGTATGCCTCTGTCCATCCAGTAAACGAATCTGTATAACCACAAGAACATATTTATTAGCAGCAGTTGGTTTCTCAATGGGACCCATATTATCAATAGTCCCTCTCTCCATGGGAGCTCTAAACTCCTTCATGGGTGCTTTCTGCTTTAATGATGTTTTTTTTTGGTTAAAGTTTGGGCAAGTCTTGGAAACATCAAGGTCGCAAGCCTTTAAGGATGAATTGTCGCTATATAGCTTGAAAAACAATCTGCTAACGCCATTCCTTGGCATCATTACTTTGCCATCTACAATGACGAACATCTTGTTGCACAGACAAGCCATTAAACTGACCCTATAATGCCTAGCAAGCGTCAGAGTAACAAGAACTGGTTTCCAATTTATCCATGACAATGGCCAACACAAAATTCCAGGTCTCAAAAAAGATATAGATAAATCCATCAAGAAAATCCCCACAGTTCAATTTCTGCAGATTTTCATTGCTCATAAAATTCTAGAATTAAACACCAAAGAAAAAGCGTTTCCTCCATAAATGATTTCCTTAATACATTTTATTTACAACGTTTTCTGGCTTGTTGTATCTATTTCTGTGGGTGCATATATATATAAAATACATATTTAATTGAAGATGATTTTAACTCTTTATCTTAATCCTAGATATCATAGAGCGCACCTTCAACAGAAATAAGAAGTACAAAAGTTTCCTGCAAAGCAGTTTTGAAAATATGTGATGCAAAAGAAAGGTACATTTTGTTATTTAACACATCTACATATCATTCATCAAATTGAAGACATTTTGTTTCTCTTGACAATGATATAAATGAATGAGTAAGACAGGTTGGCCTTACGATGCCTAAGAGGCAGTAATGGCAGTTTCGGTGACTAGTTTCGTCCACAAGTTTGGACTCATCAGACTGTAGAAACCACATTTTTTACCCTCCTTATATACTCTTTTCATAGGTCACGTGACTTTTTGGCTCTGGCGGCGGCTGTTTCCGATCAATTAGGCAGTACCTCCGGTTGCAGCGCGACTGCCGGCAGTAACTTCCGGTTGTTCCAGTGTGGACTCCGGTGGTTATTTCCGGTTTTTCAGCTGGCAGAGCTTCCAGCGCCGGCGGTAGGCCACTTCCGGTTATGAAATCCGGTAGTTTCCGGTATTAGAATAATAACTACTACACTTTGATTATAGTGTAGATGAAATAGATTTTTTGTCTATCTATGGTATGAATGATATAAATGGTTTATTTATATTTTGAGATGGTGTTTTTTGCAGGGGGTTGCAGTAATAAAAAGATGTTTTATTGTATGCAGTGAAGAAGACTCTCTTCATGATATGGTCTAAAGGCCAGGCCAAACTTGAGACATTCTTACAATATCTCAACTCAGCCCACGCTACAATCAAGTTCACGGCTGAATACTCACATGAACGAGTATCATTCCTTGACACCTGGGTCTCGAACGTGAATCAGAAATCTACACTTGAGTTCACAGTCTATAGCAAACCCACAGACACACATTCATATCTGTTGTACACATCGTGCCACCCCCGACACGTTAAGACAAAAGGCCCTTTTAGCCAATTCCTACACCTGAGACGCATTTGCTCCACGCAGGCTGAATATGAGAGACACAGCCTGAATCTCATCAATTACTATCTCAAACGGGGTTACCCCGTAAGATTATACACCAGAACAAACAAAAGTCGGACTTGACAGATAAGATCACTCTTTTGGGTCCCAAACCTCAAGTACAGCAAAACAAACCTAGGCCTGTACTTGTGTGTGACTACAATCCTATGAACATGGAACTCAATAAAATCATCAGGAACAGATGGCACCTACTACAATGTTCCGACCTGTGCAAAGAAATCTTTCCTACCGGAGTAATAAAACACTCCGTGATATGCTAGTCAAGGCTAGTATAACCTATCCAGTATAACCTAAACGCCCACAAATCTGTGGAAAAGAAGTGCCATTTGTTGACAATCTTTGCGACAATAACCAGTGCAAACTCTGCACAAATATCAATAAAGACAACTCCTTTCAAAGTTCAGTCACTGGCTGTAGATACCCATGCCGCAAATACAATTGCAAATCTCGCAATGTAGTGTATCTACTCACTTGCAAAAAATGCAAAAACCAATATGTAGGAGAAACAAAACAGGAATTCAAGATTTGTTTGTCTGCACTTTGCCGACATCACACACAAAGGAGATAAACCTGTATCTCTCCACTTCAACCTCCCTGACCATTCTAAGAGCGATTTATTCTACAATATTATCACTCAACTCAGTCAAAACCCTGATGCAGAGAGGACCACCAAGTCTAGAAGAACTCAGGTGGATTTTTGAGCTCCGCAAGGTCTCAATGATAAGATCGTGGACTGAAACTCTCCCCCATGTTTTCTTTAATGATATAAATGGTTATGGAATTCACCATTTGATTTAGGAGACAAAGTGCCACTGTGTCTTTATTCATTTTTCTGAATGATGAAATTTTATATGGAATTGAAGACAATCTTTTCTTCTTTATTGTTATATAACATTCACAATGTTCTAAGCAGTTCCCAAGATATTATCCCTGATCTGCGCCCAAGGGTTCAGATCATATGGCATGCAATAAGAAGTGGTGCTTATGGTGGGAGTGGACACCACTAAACAAGCAATAACAAGCACAGCTCGCTAAGTCTGTTCACAGGGGAAAATAGACCTAGTAAAAGTGTTTATATAATTGAACATAACTCAAAAGAATCTGAGCTTCATTTCCAAACTGTATGATTACAACCTCTTTGTTAATACATGTTGTAAAAGGGGATGAAATTTCAACAACCAGTTACTTCCTTATTGTGCATGATAAAAGATGTTTTGATGTGTGAAAGTAAACTCAGTTACATTTTGGTTATTTTCTCTGAAGCCTAGTGTTTATCGCATAGTTTTTGGGACACAAACAATAGTTATTTTGTTAAAAAAAACAAGACCACTGCAAACTTCTTGTAATGTCAGCATGAATGCTTTTTGTTTTAGAAATCAACCATAAAGTATCCTTTATGTCATTGGTGTTCAATCAGTCAAAAAATTGCGATTTTAAAACTGCATCACATTTTAAGTATAAATGTAGGGTTGCAACACTAATTTTGCTATGTTTATAACAATCTTACCCTTCATTTTTATATATCCTTTTGAAGCAGTCCACCAAAGATGTATAACGGTGGGGATCTTCTGGTCCACGCTGGATTTGAAACCGTGTCTTTATCAAATCCAAAGGATGCATTATAGAGACTTCAACAAAACCTGCAACGATTAGAAAATCTTATTAAACATTTTGATATTGTCGATGAGAGGTATTTTTTAATGGCAAACACTCCTTTCTTTAATGCATCCTGGGAATGACAAAGTGAGCTAATCTTTGATCGTTAATGTGCACTCTTTCAAGTATCAGTCATCTTCTCCTTTTCTTTAATCACAGACTCTCCACATAATTTATTGTGAAGTCAGTAAAGTTTCACATGCAAAAACAACAATTTGTAGAATAGCTTTCAAGAACACTTGAAGCAAAGTAATCAGCAAAGAATGCATCAAAATAAATCTACATAAAAAGCTAGAGATCATTGAAAAAGAGCTGCTATTTTTCCTTTAACCTAAAGTTTCTATTTTCTATGACTTCGCATCTTTCCTGCGGATAAAAAGCTTGGTGTGTAAGTGGCAGCAAAGTCATCAGATTACAGATTAACAAAGTCATCAGATTACAGATTCCGGATTCTATCGTAAGTTTATTCCAAACTTTTCAACAATTGCAGCTCCCTTATCTGATATGACAAAGAAAGGTCAACCAAATCAACTGATGTGGGGTATGGATGAAGAGCGAGCATTCAACATGCTGAAGACCCAATTGTCTCAGAAACCAATTCTGAGGTTACCCGATAACGGTAAGATCTTTACTCTCCGTACTGATGCTTCCGATCTTGGTATCGGTGCCGTCGTGTTACAAGAACATGATGGAATATTATTTCCCATAAAGTATCTCAGTAGGAAGCTCCTAGTTCGAGAACAACATTATTCTGTGATTGAGAAGGAATGTTTGGCATTGGTGTGGGCAATTCAAAAGCTACAAATGTATTTGTATGGATGAACCTTCATTTTACAGACGGATCATGCTCCGCTGATGTATCTCAGCAAGGCCAAAGTTCAAAATGGACAAATCATGAGATGGAGTCTGGCTTTACAACCTTACAGATTTAGGATTGAAGCTTTCAAGGGAATCAAAAATGTTGGAGCTGACTTTTTGTCGAGAAGGGATTGAAGTGTTTTACAGTTCGTGAGTGATGTGTAAAATGTGTTATTTTAATCTCGGTGGGTAGGTTTTGTCACGAACTGGATTCAATATTCACCAACCCAAAACTCTTTCACCAGTGTAATCACCTAGAACCCAGAAGGCTAGAGTAAGCTGACACTGTGCGGTTGAGCCAAGCATGAGAAAAGCATGCAAGGCATGGTCTAGCAGGTATAAAAGGCAAGTTGTAGTGTTACTAGCCACTTGCATTGGTGTTACCGGGGCTTATCCTGCAGTGAGGTGAGATGAATAGATGTGAAGTTTTATATGTTTAAATTCATGACTTTGTTGTAAGAATGTTGTATTTAATGATTAAAAAATTGTGTACAGGAGGTAAGCAGCTGTTGGGGACATGAGAGTACAAATTTGGGTTAATTTGTTATTAATTAAAGGGTTGTTTTGGTGTTGGGGGTTATTCAAATGTGTTGTGTGGTAAATTACTTCTTATGTTATCACCGAGTACCATTGTCACATTGTGACACATCATGTTTATGACGTAATTGCATTGTGATGTCACTACTTGATGATGTAAAACAATTGTGATGTCATGAACTTGATTGTAACAGGGCATGGTCAAAATCTACTGTCAAAACAAAATCTCCTAGGAGATATTGCTTGATCTTCCACAAGCGATATCTCCTGTGGAACACAGTTTTGGATGATAAAGTTAATGTTTGTTTGTCTGATATTTTGTGTTTTTGTCTTGTTAGCATGATGTTTTCGTTGCTTTTTGGGCTGTGTTTCAGATATTCAAATTTGAGGAATGAACTTTTATACCACCTTTTACGACATGTGGTGAGAGGGAGCCAGTCACACTCCAGTGATTCTTCCAAACTGATAGTCTGTGTAATTTTGGCGGTAGTCTCAAACGGGTATAGAAGGGCAAATATTAGTTTAAGTAATGGTTATACTGTCTCGTTTTTATGCTCATTTCATTCCGTTAGAAAATGCATATTTTGAGATAGTAAAATAATGTATTAAATCTGCCCTTTAACACCAGTATTATTCTTACATCTAAAACATACATCCAATCACATATCCAATCCCTTCACTGCGCAGTGGCAAACAGGGTTTCTGTAGCTGAGAAAACAATGAAAAAAGGTCTTGAGGACAATATGCTTTACACATACAAACACTGCTATGGAGTTTTATGACATCCTTATTCATATGTGAGATTCCAAACAACTTAAGACAACAGATAGACATTGGTGTACATGCTGTAACATAATGTATCAACATACGCTCATGTCTCAGTTCATATATATATTATTATAAGTTGCTTCTTACAGTATCAACCAATAGTATCAAGGGGATTAACTCTCATTACTTCCTGCTGCTGTATGCCATGTGCTCTGAGTCAGCACTGCGTGTAACTGTCCTGAATAAACAAGCTTTATAACAAGAAGCTATGTTTGTCAAATATATTACATGTCGTCAGAAGTGTTGAGGTCTATTACTAAAGATGGACAGACTAGAACCGCCCAAAGCCCTAGAATTTCATCATTTTCGATTATGGAAAATTGATAATTGAAACGGAACCCATATACATATTGCGTTACATCCTTTGCATGTTTTAGGTTAGAAGGCAAATAAGCGTAGCCTGATATATAAATATCTAACTCCTTTTGCTGCATTTTCCCGTATGCATACACTCCACCAACTCTCGTCTGCTAGCCGTTGTTTCAACGAGATCTCGTCTCCTTACCCCCGAGTTGACCCACCCTAATATCTAATTACCCCTACGCACAGTTGGCGGTCATTGTTTTAGTACTCATCGCGCAAGCAACATGTGATTGTTTTAGTACTCATCGGGCAAGCAACACGTGTTTTCAGTATCATCTCATCAGTTTCGTTTTTAATTTTAGTTGTTATTACATTATGGCCGAAAATGGACCTGGTTTACGTGCCCGTCAACGTCACATCAATTACGCCAATCTGCACTCAGTAATCATATCTTTGATGGACGAAGACCTGCCTAGTGACATATCGGAGGCAGAATGCGCTGGAGGAAAAGCTACAATGGTTTCCCAGGGACGGGACACCACCACTCCGCTTGAGGGAGCGACCGCATCGAAGTCTGGCCTGTCCAAATCGGCTGGCCCCACTACCTCGACTACCAAATCTAGATCCGCTGTTTCAGCAGATTTAGACCAGCAGATCGCAGACCTGAGTATGGCAAAGCTATGTTTAGAAGAACGCTTACAAACAGAGAGCAAGCGCTCTAAACTCAACGCCCTTCAACAAGAAGTTGCTGCCCTGCGGCAGAGAGGAGGCCCACAAGCAGACAACATCGACCAACAGTCTGCCAGTGACCCCACCCAAGTGACAGTAGAAGACATACGACGGATGACTAATCTACAGTATTTGGCGGACAGGGAAATTACTTCGACTTTCCCCGGATCCCTTCCCCAAAGTTCCGGCAAGAGGGTATTAAAATCGGGTCGGGACTTAAGGTCACGGATCACATAATAAATCCCCAGCACTGGCCTCACACACACCTCCGATGCCAGTTCGTCACCCATGACGTGAAGTTCGAAGAACTTGGAATAGCACAGTTTGTTGCGGGCTATTCAAGCATTCTCGCCCAGCTTCCCCCTCATTGCGCCGAGCACACAGCGAGGATTGACCACTTGGAATTGCTCATGCATCAAGCGTGCACAAGTCCGTGGGAAAAGATCCTTGATTTTCATGCGGCAGTGCTCATGGACATTGACAGTGGGGGGACTCCTTCTTGGATCTCGAAGGGATGCTGTACCACACGCGACACTCAGCGGGTCAGGACCGGCGCCCCACGGTGAGCAGGGACAGTACTTCATCATCCCGGCACTGGTTCTGTCAAGCCTACCAAACGGGACAGTGTGACGCTACCAGCTCCCCCCACGTAGGACTCAGGGGAGAGGCGTCTGCTGTCTCACATCTGTGCCACTTGCTGGCTCGTTAACAAAGAGGTGGCCACCCATCCCGAGATATGACTGCCCCCTGAACAGTAGACGGACACCCAACCCCAAGACACGTGCCCCCAAGTATGACACGGCACGCTGACTACCCGATGCTAACAGTACCGTCTCGTCCGTTTCGTCGTATATTGTTGTTTCGTCTCCCCCGTTGGTTTCGTCGGACAGTCACTTTTCAACAGCTCAAGTTTCGTCTACCTGTTTTATTCCCCCCCTTGAGTCAGATGTCACGCCGATATTCCGCGTTCGTGTCTGCCAAATGCAATGGCCTGTCGCCATGCAATTCCTTCCACCTGGAACGCCATTTACTTACGTGAAAACTTGGTTGCTTATGAAGACCAACAGGTGGTTGATTATTTAGTTTACGGCTTTCCCGTCAACTATACTTTCTCTTGCTTACTTCAATCAGACGGCAGAGTCCACGCAGGTGCACGGAATTACCCAACGGCAGTCAATCATTACTTACATACGGAAGTTAAATTAGGGGCCACACTGGGTCCGTTTTCAGATAACCTCTATCAATGCCCTTGTCGACTTCACCACTCAATACTGTGCCGAAGGATCATGATACCAAACGGAGGGTGATCCTTGACCTCAGCTGGCCTCCAGGCGCCTCTGTGAATGATGGCATTGATAAGGACATTTATATGTGGGAAGAAGTCACTCTTACTTACCCCACGGTGGACTCTCTCGTCGTGATTGTCAAATGTAAAGGTGTTGGTTGTTTACCTTTTAAGTGTGACTTGAGTAGACCGTTGACCCGGGGGATTTACACCTACTTGGTTTTTCTTGGAAGGACAGTATTTATATTGACAGGGTATTGCCGTTCGGCCTGCGATCACCTGCGTATGTGTGCCAACGTGTCACATCGGCGCTCACGCACATTGCGCGATCCTACCTCAACGACTTTGGCGGCGCGGATAATGCCGCCAGGGCTGAGAATGCCATTTGAAGTGTTGGGATGCGTCCTGCAGAACGCCGGCGCTTGTGAGTCTATAGAAAAGGCATGTCCCCTGTCAACGTGCATGGTCTTCCTCGGCATAATTATTGACACTGTTCACTCCGAGCTACGGGTTCCCGAGGACAAGTTGAACGCTATCGAGGCAGTCTTACCAACCTGGCTGTCCTGAAATCGTGTAAAAAGAGAGACCTGCAGTCCCTCATTGGGAAGCTGTCATTTGTATCAAAATGTGTCAAACCTGGCCGCTTTTTTCTCAGACCGATGTTGCAGTGCCTCCGAGGAGTGCCAGTGAACGAGCAGCAAATTGTATTGGACACCGAATTTCGAAAGGATATTCAATGGTGGTGCCGGTTCCTAAGGCAGTACAACAGTGTCTCTATCATCAAGAGAGACCCGTGGCTTGACGCGGACGTCATGTTTAGCACGGATGTGTGCTTGACTGATTGCAGAGGTGTGTGTGGGAACCAGTTTTTCCACAAAGAATTTCCTTCCCCATTACTGCAGTTACAACTCCCCATTGCCGTCCTCGAATGCTTCAGTATTCTAGTTGCTGTGAGCCTGTGGGGGGAACAGTGGACAGGACTGTGCATAACGGTCGGATGTGACAATTTGGCAACGGTCATCCTTTTGAACTCGGGCAGAGCCAGGCACACCTGGCTGCTAGACTGCCTTCGAAATATTGCTCTTTTGACCGCACTCCATGATTTCGAGCCAAGGGCAGTGCACGTTCCCGGGCGCCTAAACACGGCCGGGGATATCTTATCTAGGTGGCACCTTTCCCCCCACAGTGAACACCACTTCCAGTCAGTTTATCGAGTACCAGGCGCTTAAGGTCATGATAGCCATCGTCCCAGCTTCTCCAACAGCCCCCCTCTTTACCCTCCCCCTCCCGTCCGGTCAAATTTCTGTCACTCACCAACAATTCCAATCCCACTTCACACGTCCCTCACTGCAGCGGGCTTATCCCCTACTGCCTTCACTGGGCATAGTTTCAGACGGGGCGGGGCTTCCTGGGCTTTCAAGAGGGCGAGTTAATCCAAATGTTAGGGGGCTGGACTTCCGATGCCTAATTACGTTACCTTGACTTTACCCCTGACGTCAAACTTGCTGCAGCCACTCGTTTCGCCAGGGGTCTTATCAGGTTCCCGTAATTCATATTTCAATTTGCTTTGTTTGGCATTTGTTTGGGAGTAGTAAGTGAGGGCTTATGTAAACAGATATTTCACTTTCTTAATTTGTATCCATTATATATCATAACTGAAATTCACTTAACATTCAATTAAATTATATAACATTACGCAATACATTTTCAACCATAAATTTAAATAACATCTCTGATATCAAATTCCAGATTTCACTTTATTACCATGTGTGTTAACATTGTCAGTGACTTGCTACTCTGCCAAACAATAAACCTGTTGAATTTATTTCGTTGTTGGTTCTCTGTTTTAATTGTCAGGTAATGTGGCAGAAAACTGGAGACGTTACATTGCTGTTGCTGATGAAAATGAAGACAAATCTGATAAGTACAAAGCTTCACTGTTCCTATCAATTGTTGAAAAAGAGGCCCCTAGAGATCTATCAATCATTTAATTGGGCAGAAGAAATATTTAAATTCAAAATCAAACCCATCATTGAAAAATTCCAAGAATATTGTGAACCAAAGAAAAATGTAACTTTTGAAAGACTGTTTTTTCACATGCAATCAAAAGCCAGAGCAAAACATTGATCAGTACCTGTGAATTGAAGCATAAAGCTAGATCATGTGAATTAGTAGCACTTTTGGATGGATTATTGCGGGACAGAATTGTGTGTGGCATTTTGAATTCTTCTGTTAGGGAAAGGCTTCTCAGAGAAGATAAGTTAATCTTAGCTAAGGCTGTAGACACATGTCGTGTATCACTGATTGCAAATGAACAAGCTAAAGAGTTAAATTCCACTAAAGAAGAAGTCAAAGTTGATGCAATCAGGAAAAGGTCACACAAAGCTCAAGGTCATGCAAGGTCACAGGTACCCCTAGGTCCCCCTAGACAGAATAACTGGAATTCTAGCAACAGAAAGCCAGGAGATTCAAGAAATGAACCTTGTGGAAGATGTGGTAAGCCACACTTCAGAACTCAATGCCCAGCAACAAGTAAAAGATGTTCTAATTGTCGAAAACGTGGACACTTTGCGTCAATGTGCAGAAGTAAACAGAACACTGTTCATGCTTTACAAACATCTGATAAAACACAAGAGTATTCAGATCATACAGATTTCTATGTGGATACTATTCATGATAACAAAGAGAAATCATCTTGGATGATGCAGCTGAACATTGACGATACAAACATAGATGTCAAACTTGACCCAGGTGCCACATCAACATTATTAGCAACAGTCAGTGGAAAAAGCTTAACGAGGGGAAGCAATTACAGCCAACAAGCATTAAACTTACAGCTTATGAAGTTGTGGACATTCCCATACGAGGTCAGACAGATGTACAGATTTTTTTAAAAGGTAAAACATACACATCAACATTTGTGATCACTCCGCGAGAAGACAGCACCATTCTAGGTCTACAAGACTGTGAGAGATTGGGCTTGGTGAGGAGAGTTTTTTAAGTGACTGCAGAGACAAAAGGCCATAGCCAACTAAACACTGAACAGATACTTGAAAGATATCTAGATGTTTTTACTGGACTAGGCTGCCTCCCTGGAGAACACCACATCACTCTGGATGAAAACATCTCACCTGTAGTCGAGCCTTGCAGGAAGATTCCCTTCTTGGTATGTGAGGATTTGGAAAAAGAACTGACCCATATGAAGAAAGCAGATGTTATAGCTGAAGTCACAGAACGACAGACTGGGTGAATGCCATTGTCATTGTTCACAAGAAAGGAGGAAAACTAAGAACTTGTCTTGATCCAAACAACCTCAACAAGGCAATTCGCAGAGAAGACTTCAACTTACCTACCAGAGAAGAAATCATGTCAAAGTTTGCAGTCGCGACAACTTTCAGCAAAATTGACGCATCAACAGGATTCTGGCAGATGAAACTGGACCAACAAAGTTTACTCTTGACTACGTTTGCAACACCATTTGGTTGTTACAGATTTCAACGACTTCCATTTGGTATATCCAGCGCACCATATCACAGAACAGTTCATCAGTTGTTCGAGACACTTCCAGGAGTTGATACAAGCATGGGTGACATGATCATATGGGGAAGGAACGAAGCTGAACATGATGCTAATCTCATCAGAGTTCTAGAAAAATGTCATAAAGTTGGACTTAAGCTCAACAAAGACAAGTGCGAACTGAGAGTCAACGAGCTGACATTCCTCGGAGACAGAGTTACCAAACATGGACTTACCTTCACGTCATAGGGATTAAATTCTCAATTTTATAACATTTAAAGTATTTCTGTCTAATTTTGATACACAAAACATTAATCGTCTTTTTTAACAAGTGTTCCCAATTTTTTAAATATCAAGGATCAAAATTATTTATTTAAAAGTGCATTTAGAAATTTTAAAAGTATAGCTGTATTAAAAAATTGGCCCAAATAAAGCCATTTGATAAAGGGTTTCATTAATTTGTATCACAGAGAAAGGTTAATATAATCATTCAAATATTCATAATTTGACTTGCTGTTTTAATTGTTAAGTCTATTTAGTAGCAAAAATTCATCTTTGTTGTATCGATATATTGCAAACAGTAGCAAATGCTTTTAATATCTTAACTACTGTTTAAATATTCATTAGAGCATATCTACTTCCCTCTCGCCAGGGGCTCGGCAACTTTGTCTGCAGTAGAGAACTGTTCAACACGCAGTCAGGTTTGGGTGCAATGCTACACTGAAATTCATCCTAGTACCACCCATAGTTCGCTAGTTCCAGCCGATGCTCGCAGGTTTCACAGCAATGCATAGCCACAATGGTGTTGCGGACTTTCTCCCTACACTAATACTAGCAGCCGCGATATAAGTGAAATAATCTTTAAAGCCACATTAAACACCAACTCACCTCACCATATCTACTTCTCTATTTTTTATCTAAACTTAAGAACTCTGGTAATTTTTTTAATAAGCATCAGTGTTTCAGAATATAAACCAGTCTTGCTCAAATTCTGAAACTTTTATTCAATTAAAAAGGCTTTATGATAATGTTCAAGCCCCTTTTCAAGTCCTTATGAAAGATGACACTATAACTGACCTCCCTTGGTACCTGTTTAATTTCTTCTGACCATACCCTCAAAACCCAGGTAATAAATGACCGGTCCCTTATCTGAAGCACTGTAAATCATAAGACTATTGTGGGATATTGTTGTTTATATTTCATATGCTTACAAAGACATACATAGTTCTCACATGACGTCACGAGCCTCAGTCACGTGGTCCGTCAGCCATTTGTGTTGACAACCAGCGCAGGCCGGCCACAGCGGCTAGTGCATTCTCACTATATTATCCGTAGAATTAACGGTCTATCTTATGGCCAAATAAGCTTCAAATGATGTGAATCTTACACACATTATTAACTAAAATGATTGCAAGACATGTTCATGCCGTAACTATGTAAATATTTGTACTAGCGGACAAATAATAGTACAGTCAATGTGGACTCGCTTCTGCCATATATGTTACTTCGAACTAATTCCAAAACAACTTTAAATGAAAGGGATAAACTCTATGCTACCCCTTACATGCTTTGTTTAATGGCTTGTATACTAAACCCAATCTACGGTGGACATGCTATTTTAGTGTTATTTTCTTTGTTCTAACATTTTACGTTGGGTATTATGCAGTTATTTTTCCCATTCTGATCACAGGAAATTTTATTTTAATATAAATGATAATATCCCTTCTCAAACAGCAATAGATTATTGATATAGGAGAGGAATATTATTATCTTGGTTTAATTTCTTTGGAAATTGCATGATTATTTTCGATTTCCCGTGATCATGATTTGGCGCTGTCCCAAAAAATCTAACTTATGTGGTTTGCCTAAACGTCATTCAAAACATCTTCTTCATAAATTGTTCTGTATTTATGAAATATTAGCAACATTTTAAATATAAATTAGACGTCATGATCTCGATGAACTTTTTTTATTGCTCTAAAGTTATGTGTGCATGATCCAGCTGTGAAAAATGTCTTGACACAAATAAATTAATTAAAATGTTATGAGCCTTATATTATTTGTATGTAGATCAAATGCCATGTACCGTCTGTCATAAATGATTTTGCTAATTAGTTATTTACAATTTTAATGCACTTGTATTGTATTTATTTGTTTTAACTAAAACGTGTATTCAAGCAAGACGTTCATGAAACTAACATTATTTACATTTAATTAATCTGTCGATAAATAAGTAATATTCCCCCCCTCCCCTCTCTCTTCGACTATTCTTGTGTTGGCATTGATGGCAAGTATTGAAGGTGAGAAGTTCAATAAGATGTGTCAAATATACGAAATCTTTTATCTAAAGGTTCAGATATTTATATGTACCCTCTTACATAAACACTAAACTGCATTTTAGTTTTTTTTTAGTTCTCTTTGTTTATTTGTTTTGTACTCACCCTGTACTGTAGATAGTAAGAAAGGTAATGTCATATCAATGGCACGAGATAGAAAGTTTTAGCTGATACCCATAGATAAAGGTTCTACAGGACAATTAAAAACTTAATTGAGATATGCAATGAAACTTAACCACGAAAACCATAAATTTGTGGTAAGGATATCATATATTACAAACTTTCGATGAAAACAATATTATTCACTAACCATATCAGCAGAGGGTTGCATGTTATTTGTTTCTGTGTACGTTGTCGGAAGGAAAGCATTATAAAAATGATATCACGAACTTGAAGCTCGATATGGCGGTCGCATCTGAATTTTGACAATAAAGTTTCGACACGGTTTGTACTGTAATATTTAATGATGAGTCTTCCGTGAAACCTTACATTTGAAGGGAAGAAGCAATGTTTTTACACAAGTGATGATTATTAGACCATGTTACAAATTATTTTTTAAATTTTTGACTTCGTTCGCTTAGCATCACGGAATACAAACACTCGAGGGTATGTTTCTACCTTCTATGATGTCTCGTAACAAGAAAATATTACGTAGGTTCATCCTTTTTCTCAGGTATTGTGCGGTAATATAGTTGATGTCATCAAAGAATTCAGTCGATTCAGTCCATGTGAAATGGAGTCAAAGTATATTCATAGGTTTCACTAAACCATTCACTGCGAGACTGTCACCGGAAGTCAGCCATTTGTATGGACAAGCAAGCCACTCGGCTCAGTAATGATCGTGTGTAACTGACTCTCTAAACACAATAAAGGGTCGTATATTTGCTATTTCTTTCAGGTGGAGATGCAGAGGTGGAAAATAAAGTAACAGGGGGTCGGGTTTTTTAAATAATTCCCACTTCAGTTTATACTTTGACTCCATTTAACACGGACTGAATCGACCGAAGTTTTCGATGACAGTGAGCATACTACCGCACAATTCCTGAGAAAAAAGGATAAACCTACTTAATATTTTCTTTATACGAGATATCATATTTAGTTAAGAACGTTATGATTAGTAAGTAGAAGGTATATACATATGGTATTAGTTATTCTTAGACATTCGTCGTGGATGTGCAGACGCTGGACGCTTGATCGCTAAACCGATTTTTATGTAGAATCAATAAATATGAACATTTGGACCCTTTGAAAGAATTCTCAAACCTACGATAATCTTTCTTTCTCTTAGTAAAGATCACAAGTGTTATGTCTCCCGTGCTTGTGTAAGAGACTCGTTTCTAAAGACGTTCAACTGCCATCAAATCCTGCCATCAAAACAATGATTCATAGACGTAAATTCCTACATGGTATATAATTGTTTTCAAAAGGAATCAATTGAACATTTAACTGTTTGAGTCTGACACATGCACTTTTTGTTATCATAATAACTAACTGAAAACTTTGCGTCAACGATACTCTCTAATATGAAAACAAATAGTTTCCTTTCATCGCATATCTCAATTAAGTTTTTAATTGACCTGTAAAACCTTTATCTATGTGTATCAGCTTAAATTTTCTACCTCTTGCCATTGATATGCCATAGTTGACACATTATCATATTGATCTTCTCACCTTCAATACCTAATGACGAAACAACACAAGAATAGTGAGAAAGAGAGAAAATTAACTTATTTATAAACGGATTAATTAAATGTAAAGAATAAAACAAATACCTAAACAAATACATACAATACAAGTGCATTGAAATTGTAAATAACGAATCGCACAATCATTTATGAGTGACGGTACATGGCATTTGTACTAGATACAAATAATAGTCTTATCACATATCAATAAGCGTACGTCAAGACATTTTTTCAATAGCTGGATCATGCTCACAAAGAGAACAAAAAATAAAGTTCATTGTGATCTGCACGTCGAATTTAATTTAAAATGTTGCTAATATTTTATGAATACGGAAAAAATTATGAAGAAGATTTTTGAATGACATTTAGAAAAACCGCATGTGTCTGACAAGTGGGATGTTTTTGGGTAGCCCAAAATCATAATCACGGGAAAGTGAAATTAATCATGCAATTTCAAAAGAAATGAAACCAAGATAATAATATTCCTCTCCTTTGTCAATAGTCTATTGCTGTTTGGGAGGGGATATTTTATCATCTACATTAAAATTCAATTTTCTGTGATTAGAATGAGAAAAATAACTATAATATTTTAAACATCCGATGTAAAATATTTCAACAAAGAAAATAAAAAATAGCATGTCCACCGTAAATGGTGTTTAGTCTACAAGCCATCAAACAAAGCATGTAAGGGTTTGTATAGATATTATTCCTTTCATTTCAAGTTTTTTTTGAGAAAGTTCGAAGTCACATCGATGGCAGAAGCGAGTTCAAATTGTCTGAATTATTTCTCCGCTAGTACAAATATTCACATAGATACGACATGAACATGTCTTGCAATCATGTAAGTTTATAATGTGTGCAAGATTCGCATCGTTTGGAGCTAATTTGGCCATAAGATAGACCGTTAATTCTACGGAGAATATAGTGAGAATGCACTGGCCGCTGTGGCCGGCCTGCGCTGGTTGTCCACACAAATGGCTGACGGACCACGTGACTGAGGTTCGTGACGTCATGTGAAAACTATGAATAGTGAAGTGAGAATTGTTTTACAAACGCACTCCCATTAACTATAATTCCATCTATATATCTCCACCTGAAAAAAATAGCAAACACACGACCTTTTATTGTGATTTTGAGAGTCAATTACACACGATCATTACTGAGCCGAGTGGCTTGCTTGTCCATACAAATGGCTGACTTCCGGTGAACAGTCCCGCGGTGAAGGTTAGCGAAACCTATGAATTGATTAATTAAAATGCACTGTGACAACAGGTTTGCCGGCAATAAGCCACCGTACAGATATACACTGACCTGCACACCCCCCGGCAGCAAACTGCATAGCCATCAGGGCTACAGGTCGGTGTTTGTCAGTCGTCTTTTGAGAAGAAGCCATTGCTGTGTGAGACAGATAGATAGTTTCTGACGAATGACGAGGTCAGGGTACTCCTCATCACGCGCGAGGTCATCCACCTTCGAGTTCAAACTTCAGCGTGTTAATGTTAAGTGGATCAAAAAATCTGAACTATTTATAGAACCGGAGAAGGGAAATCCATGACATCAGAACTCTATGGGCGTTCATTTGTTTGTGAAAAACCGTTATTGGTTTAGGAGAAAATCGTTTTTATAAAGGGAAATTTTCACCGTCTCATAAGGGACCGGTCATTTATTACAGGGGGGGCGGGGGTTTTCAGGGGAGGGTCAGAAAAAAATATAAAGCCACATGGGGAGGGTCATGAAAAAAAAATACTAAAGGTTGGGGAGGGTCATTTTAAAATAGACAGTTATAAAACCATTTTTCTTTAGGAATTAACCTAATCGCCAGACGAGAGTTAACCACGCCCCTTGATATCAAGGGAGTTAACTCTTGTTATGTCCGACAAACAAAAGCACGTTGTCATTGACGCCAATGCTATTGACACTGACATTCAAAGTGGTATAACCGCTTAATAATGAAACACCAAACAAAAAGATCAATTGAAAGTCAAAGTAAAGGTTTTGTTGTGATTGTTCGAATACATTTCCAAGAAGTTTGGCGAAGGATAATTATTATTTCACAGAAAAACGAATGCGGAAGTATCGTAAAGGGTAATGACGGACATACCGGATCGTAACTAAGTTTAGGCAAATATCGTGTTTTGTTCACATCTCCGACTTTTCCTACATCTATATTGGTACAATATTGCCATTACTTCAATCTTCCGTAATTCTAAATAAGGAATATATCAACCCGTTGCCCCACAAAAAGTACATAACGATAATAAAAAAGGGAGATGAATGAAATCTTATAAAAACCTTAAAAAAAACTAAATATGAGCATTACAAATTTTAAGACTTTCCTTTTGTTGTCGGATTATTATGAATATTATGAATTAAAATAACTCAATAACATTTATTGTTTAATGGTTTTCAATTTAGGGAAAGGACTTTGTTTTATTTTCATTTCAAAACAGAATTATCAACATATAATGTCCTGAAGAAGAAAACATTTTCATATTCTTTGAAATATATTATTATTATGTGTTAATAATAGAATTTTAAAGAAAGTCTTGATAACCTTTGTCATTTATTTGCCAATATTCTGAATGGACCAAATAGCAATATTCAATGCTGGATCTGACAGCTAAATTAATTCACGGCCATGCAACAAAATGCACATTAAACATTTTTTTAAATTCTGTCAAATCTAATACCATTATAAGTTGCTGTCGACAGTTATAGATATCCTCTTTATTTCAAAAGTATTTTTTTAATAATTATTTGAATTGAGAGGAAAACATACATACCTTGGGTTAGATAAAATAATTATCTATTTTTTGAGTTTTTGAATTTTTTAAAATAAGAAATAAATTTGATCAATATAACAGTTCAACCAACAATCTGGGTTTTTTAAATAGTACAGAATTTGCCATTAAATGGTAAAACAATAGAAAGGGATTTTATAATTGATGGAATAAAATATTATTTTAATTTTAAATAAGAATATGGGCACAAGGTTAATTAGCCATTCTACATTGTGAAATATTAGTAAACTCAGACATCAAAATTTAAAACTCTTCATTGGATCTTAAGGAAATTATTTGCTTCATACTGTAGTAAGAAACATTAAAATATATGTTAATATAGAATGCAAACTGACTTATTAGTAATAAGTATCATTGGTCAGTATTCCTAGAAACATGAACAGGGATCTAAACTGTAGGATTAAATGTGTTTTTGAAATCGAAAAGTGGTCAGTCACTCAATATTTAAAAAGAAATAGTATATTATAAAATCTGTGTGATATATATTTAATAATGTATGGTGAACATAGGCATAGTTAAGTTTCTAGTATCTGGTGACATATAAAAATAATTAATCCAGTTTCCATTCAACATATTTCATTTCTTACAACATCCCCTTTAGTAGTTTCCCCGTTAGTAAACACAGGCCGTGGGTATATCAAGTCCAATTATCTGTTTTTGTGTTTAATAAAGCACATAAGATAGAATACCGCATTCTCTCCCAACAGAGGTAGCTCCGTCATAAATTCCTACATTCTCTCCCAACAGAGGTAGCTCCGTCATAAATTCCTATACTACAGGAATTTATGACGGAGCTACCTCTGTTGGGAGAGAATGAGAATACCGGTTCAAAATAAAAAATTGTTTGTTGATTTTATTCAGAAAATATTCAATCGGTAAATTCGTAAAATAAGGAAAAACGTGTATGGTTTGAAATCGGTACTACAGTAGCTAGGTTGAATGTTGAATGAAACTGCAGTAGTTATAATGAACATATGCTTACGCCTTTGTTTCATTCTCATCATGGCATAATGAGTCAAATATATATCCATGAATGCAAAAAAAATTAACATCGGAAACAGTTTTAGTTACCTTCCATAGGTTATGTTCTTTTTGATTCACAAGTAAATCGGGGAGAAATTTAGAAAACCTCTCCTTGACTGTCATCGCTTCGAATTTTCCCGTTTTAACGTCCTTTTGCACTGAGTGACACAGTCCTATCCTAAGATGACACACGTTAGAATATTTACCGTGGTATTTAGACAGTATTGAATAAAACTCACGAACACTTTCGTGTTTGAATTACTTAAGGTAACTGAGTATGCAGCGGAAATCAAACAAGGAAGTAAATCACGTTTTGTTGTTTGTCGGGCATAATGGCGTCTGCAGTGATGCGCTTAACGGGGTGAATGAACGACGCCCTGTGATTGGTCGGAAAATATATTTGATTGACAGGTGGCGATAGGTTGAAAGAGGGACTAAAACATTATCAGAAAGACCTTTGTAATGAAGACAAAAAGATCAAGAATTTGTTCAAGGCTGATTTATATTTTTTAAAACTGATGCTTATATAAAAAAATCACACTGAATTCTTTGCCTTATTCATTTTTCTTTATACCAAAAGAAAAAAGTAGAAAAGAAGATATGTTGTACTGAGACTTTATACAAGTAGTTAATATATATAAAAGGTTTTTGCTACTGTTTGCTTTATTTTTATACAACATAGATGCATATTTGACACTAAATAGACTCATACAGTTAAACAGCTGGTCAAATTATTAATATTTGAATGATTATATTAAAGGCACTAGTGCACGCTTTTACGGTTTAAATTGGCTATTTTAACGTTTAAGAGGACTTATGCATTCACATAACCTTTCTATCGATGCAATGAAATAGTTAAAATTCTTTACAATTGGCCTGCAGTCAACAATGAAAAAATTTAGACAGCCGCTGTCGGCTTGGACATATAAAAAAACAAAGTTTAGCTGTGCACAAAACGGATATCTCAAAGACAGTTAAACGCGGCTGAACTAATGTTATGTGCAGCTATTGAATTTACCTAAACTCTGAACTGAGACCAAAGAATGAATTATGTTTCATGAAAGCAATGTTGTAAATAAACCGATTTAATAACACAGCATTAGCATTGCTATTAGATTGACCAAAGCGGCTGCCGTTTCCGCTTTTTTGGTTATGAGCAAAATCTAAATATTTCCGATATCGTAGTTCACGCGGATTTATTGTAGCGTAACATTAAATACTTCCGGTCTTTAAAAATCAACTTTACTACCTGAATACGTAAATATTCGTTAAATAACTTACGAGGTAGATTACTTGAGTGAGGATCTTGAATAATATCGAGAGATATGCAGAATCTGTGCATTCGTTGTGTTAACGAAATATTGGTGTGCACTAGTGCGTTTAATTAATCTTTCTCAATGGTACAAATATATGAAACCTTAAAGAGCTACTCCGTGATTTTCATAACATATTATTTACCTTATATACGAACCAAAATGTCATATGTGGTGATATAAAATCAAAACATCTTAACTGACAAATACTGGTTTTCCATGAAAATCTAAAAACAGCCTTATAAATGCACAGAGGTATAGATATCACGTCCAATATACATGGATACTAGTTATATAACTTAACAAACACTATCAATTCCTAACTGCCCTCCTGGCTATTTTAGATAAGTCTCCAAAATTACGTTTGACTATTTGATGCGCGCCACTGTCCGGTTTTCGATCATAATTGCGACGTTCTACCTTCATATTGTCACTTTTAAAAAACCAATATGCTTTAAAGTGAGTATTTTTGGTAACAGTCGATACTTCGCGATGAAATTACACCATTGATTAAGTTTGACATATATGATTCCAACAACTCACGGAGTGGCTCTTTAACATCTAATCAAATGGTTTGATATGTGCAAATTTCCTAATATAGCAATACTTTTTAAAAAATATCGAAATGCATATTTTGATAAATAAATTCAAATGTTTATATTTAAAAAATTGGAAACATTTGCTTTATTCATACCTCAGTTTCCATACTTCATGTTTTTTATTCCTCTCATAGCTCAAACACTTATTGTTTAAATGGGGATTTGAGTTTTAAGACGAATAAAGAAAGTTTAAAAGTAAAGTTAGAATGTATTCATTCAACTTTGAATGATAAAATTTACACTATGTTAAACATATCTATGTATTATAAACAATGGGATTCAAAATTTTGATATGCAGTTGATGTTCTAAGATGCTGGCTGTAAAAAAATTCTAAACGAAACTGAATTTAAAACATTATAGACTATTATCAGATATCATAAACCCATCAATGGAAGGGTCAATGTGTTTCTCTCCAACATTCTTTTAAGAGTTATTTTCAATGGCGAAACTTCTTTAAAGTATCAAAGAAAAGATTTTGAATGTAGAACTGACATACATCTTCAAAAGACCAAATTCAAGTAGTTTGGTAGATATGATTTTGGGGGGGGGGGGGGGGGGGGGTCATGAAAAAAATACGCTAAAATGGGAAGGGCCATGAAGAAAATTACGTTGATTTGTGGAGGGCCACATTTATATACACAATCTCAAGAGAAAACCCCCCGGTAAATGACCGGTCCCTAATAGTTCGTACATCTCCCGTACTAATACAAACTATACGAACTTGCTCTGATACATACCTTTTTTAATGAACTGCAGTATCTTTGTGTAACTGACATTTAAACAGCCGCTAACCTTGACTTTATCACTTCTCGATTTTCGTTCAAAGAATTTTCAACAAAATAAGATCTTTGTTAATTTGTCCAATAAACACCTTAATTAGCCTTTCATTAAGACAGCGTAATTATCGGCTGTTAAAAATTGGGCCATAAAATTTGTGCGGGTGTGACGTAATAAACAGACTGTACAGAGTGGCGCATCATTATTTCAACTGAAATACCGCCTTAAATAATTAATAATTAATTAACATTGATGTGGCTATCTTTTTTACACCAAACGCTTAATACTGTTTCATCGTCAAATGATTTATCCAACTGAGTTGAAAACATTCTCTGAAAATCGTTAATGATTGGTTTTTCTTCTGTGATATTGTTACGATAGATGTATAGATCAAGAGGCAATGATTCTGTTTATATCGTCACAAAAAGGGCGTGTGACCAGTCATGCATTCACTGGTTTGTGGCCAAATAGATCTAAGCAGTCAATCAAAAGTGTCATTCAAAAACGGCTTTCTCTACCAAACTGAACATATTTAAGTAGCTAGCGACCTTTGAGGCTTTATACAGTATTGTAATCAGACATTCATATATTCTAAAGAAAATAGTGAAATATGTTTGTGGTTACCTAAACTTTAAGACATATCGAATCTTCCTTGTTGAAGAGTTGTTTGGAAAATTTACCAAAATTGGGTCCTCCTGGGATAACCAAATGTAAGGAATCAAAAATAACAATCTATTCTCTTCAAAGAACCATATGATATAGATCTCTTCCTTAACATAACAGAACTATCTCGGAAGTTTTAATTTAAACAGAAATGTTTGTGTTAAACTTTCTTTAAGTGGACCTTTCCAAAACTCACTTGTCATATTATTGTAATTTATGCTGAAGGATTTTTATACATAACACTAAATTTTAAGTGATTCATCGTACACCTTAAATCTTGATACAAAATAGAAATCACATTCATATCAACAAAATAGAAATATGTAGATAAAATGATAAATTAATCAATACAAACAAAAGTAAGTAGATTCTAAATCCTTTCAAAACTCTTATATAGTTGCTCTCTAGTCTTTAATTAATCTTGTGAAAATATTTTCTGTAAATTTAATCGCTTCTTAAAACATGTAAAACATGCTGGGAATCAGTAGCATTTTTGCCAGCGTTTTACCTCGTCTTTCCAACCCATCCCGTCCCCTTGTTGACCATTTATCCATAATAGGCCTATACATCAATTCCAATTGACTTCTCTCCCCCAGACCACTGAAACTACTTCAGCAAGACACAGGAACCACTGACTGACCCCCATCCACTGTCAATACACAGACCAAATACACATCCACTTGATACAGCTGACAACACGCTGTACAAAAAATGCACCATTAAAGTGACACTTAGTATGTTTGATGATTTTTACTGTGGCTGAAATAAGAGCAAAAATACTATAAGTGCTAAGTTAAGTTCAAATCTCCCCTCTCAAGTTGAATATTGATCGTTAAACGCACTAGTGCACACGAATATTTCGTAAACACAACGAATGCACTGATACTGCATATCTCTCGATATTATTCAAGATCCTCACTCAAGTAATCTACCTCGTAAGTTATTTAACAAATATTTACGTATTCAGGTAGTAAAGTTGATTTTTAAAGACCGGAAGTATTTAATGCAACGTAACTTTAAATCCGCATGAACTACGGTATCGGAAATATTAAGATTTTGCTTATAACCAAAAAAAAGCGGAAACGGCAGCCGCTTTGGTCAATCTAATAGCAATGCTAATGCTGTGTTATTAAATCGGTTTATTTACAACATTGCTTTCATAAAACATAATTCATTCTTTGTTATCAGGTCAGAGTTTAGGGTAAATTCAACAGCTGCACATAATACTAGTTCAGCCGCTTTCAACTGTTTATAATTTATCCGTTTTGTGCCCAGCTAACCAAATATTTTTTATATGTCCAAGCCGACAGCGGCTGTATAATTTTTTTCATTGTTGATTGCAGGTCAATTGTAAATAATTTTAAGTATTTCATTGCATCGATAGAAAGCTTAAGTGAATGCACAAGTCCTCTTAAAACTTGAAATAGCCAATTTAAACCGTAAAAGCGTGCATTAGTGCCTTTAAAATGCTCAAACTATGATATTTTCTCGTTTTCAAAGATTTATGAAAAACGGCCATATATAAATGTCAGGAAGTCGAAATTTTGCTTGCAATTTACATATATATTAGTAAAATGACCTACTAAACACTACCAATCAATATTTGTCTTTGTGTCTGTAAATCAGTTTTGAAAATAACGTTTGAGTCATTGACGCGCGCCATTGTCCGGTTTTCGATCAGAAATCAATACTTTAACCTGTGTATTGTCACTATAATGAACTTTTAAGCACTCAGATGGTTATTTTCAGAACAAGCCAACAGTTCTATATAAAATAAAACTATCTGAAGTTTGATATATTTGACTCCATCACCATACTCTGACGTGGCCCTTTAAAGACACAATACATTCATAAACCTAATAAAAGCTTTATCGTCTGTAAAGAATTATAAAAAAAACATGAAGTTATAACCTGTTGGTACTACGTTTTCAAGGTAATATCATTGGTGTAACCTCTAAATAGCCACAAGAGGCAATTTTTTCCCGTAATAACTCTCTCGAATGCAGCGTGCGTCTCGAATTCCTTCGATTTAGAAAGTAAACGAATTTGTAAGCTTATAAATTAATTAGTACTTCATTTAGTAAGCCTACTAAATCACATCCGGTTTCGCGATTAAGTAAGCTTGACTGCTCCTAAGAACATTTGAAGTAGAACTTGTACAGTTTGCATTTCAAGCCATAAAGGAGCAAACTATAAGGTGCCAAGTGAGATTTAAATCGCTATCTAGTAAGCTTTTTTTATTTTTTATTTTTATTTATTCCAATAAATAATCAATACATTTTCAGAAAGACATAACATAATCAACAATAAGATTAGATGGATGATATACTAATTCAACCAAATTATAGAGTCATAGTATAAATTATATGAAGAGAGGAGCTACAAATGAAGAGAGAGGGAGGGAGTGGGAGATAGTTTGTAAGAAGTAAAAACATATCAAATAATACATTGGTTTGGTTTGAGTCAAACTACAGATGCAATGGGGCCCAATTTTTAATAAATTCACTTTTATCTTCAGAAATGAATTGTTCAATGTTATGATAATGTTATATTTGATATAATAACTGAAGAAATATGGGAGATGTGTGGGTATATTGACACTTTTGTATGTAACGTTTTGTAATTATAAAAATATGATTTTCAAGAATATTCAACTTTGGATCGCCAAGGAGAAAATTATTACACTTAAGGATTAATTTTCTAGAAGTTTTTCTTTCATACCAGGTTATGAGCTCGTATATCAGAATTTGAACCTTTTGACATAGACAAAATAAATGTTCAAGTGTTTCATTTTCAGATTGGCAAAAGGTACAGAGATTATCCTCTGTAAATCCTATTTTGAAGAGAAATGATTTTGTGGATATGATCCGATGGGTGAATTTATATTGGAAGTTTCTTGTCCTACTGTCAATCACACAATTCCGTATTGTAACAAAACATTCAGAAAGGTCATTTTCTGACATTTGAACTCCCAGTTTTGAGTTCCATTTTGAGGTAAGATTTTGAAGAGAACAAATACCCTCATTAGTGCGAATAGATTTGTAAAGAAATTTACAATCTGGTGATGAGTTAATGTCCTTAAGAATCTGACAGTTTATATCATAATTGGTTCTGTTATCAGGGTTATCCTTTGAAAGCTTTATCAACCAATTTAATTTACCAATTTGAAATAAGAGATGAAATTATCATTTAATTGAAAGTCACTTTTCAAGACATGAAATTCTTTTAAATGTCCATAGTCAGTCATTAGATCTCGAATATATTTTATTCCACATTGAGACCATTTAACATATGTTCTAAAGTCCTCATAGGGAACGTAACTCATTAACAGGAAATTCCTAAATTCGACTATGTCCTTAATCTCAAAAGTATGCAGGTTATTATAAATAGCTAGGACATCCTTCCTGAAGTCATTATTGACATGTTGAATTATTTTGATGTTTTGGAAAATTAAGGATATCGATATTTTCAAGATTTATCATTGAACACCTGGCTCAATGTGGCCAGAGGCCATCTTTGTTTGTCATTCGTTTTATCCATTTCAATTTCATGTATTTACAAAAAGCTTCAACGTCAACCATGCCAAGCCCTCCTTCTGAGTAATCATTCATCAACATTCGTCTCTTTATTTTATCTCGTTTCCCATTCCAAATGAACTTAAATAAGAGTGCGTTTAGCGATTTAAAGAAGGTTTAATCCGGCAGTGGAAGGGCTGAGAATAGATGTGTAACTAAAGGGATAATTTGTGACTTGATAAGTGCAATTTTCCCATTCAACGTAAGTAGTCTTCTGGACCAGGAAAAGCATATTTTTCTTGCTCTGTCAATTTGTTTGTCAAAGTTCATGGAAATGATTTCTTTTAAGTCAGTCGAAAACATTATCCCTAGAATATTGAAGGGTTCTTTTGACCATTGGAGAGGTATATGGGGACATAGTTGTTCATTTGAATTCTTTTTAGAACCGATCCAGATAGCTTTAGTCTTATCACAATTAATCTTTAAACCGGATGCAAATGCGAAATCTCGTAGGGTTACCACTACGTTCTGAAAGGCCCTCTTGTGATCCTTCTAAAGTGAAATTGGCATCATCAGCGTATTGACAAGTTAAATATTCAACACCATGAATGTCTATGCCTTTCATCCGTTCGTTATTCTTGATAGATATGGATAATACTTCTATACAGACAATAAATGGATATGGGGAGATGGGGTCGCCTTGTCTACAGCCTCTTTCAAGGTTGAATTAGTTTGAAATGTGTCCTGTATTTATTATTGCGCTATTACTGTTACATTGAAACAATTTAATCCATCGTCTAAGAGTAGGCCCAAAATTAAAACATTCTAGAGCTCTGTCTATGATATTCCACTCTACAGTATCAAAAGCCTTCTCAAAATCAACAGTTATTAGAAGTCCTGGCTTGTTGTGAACTTCACAATAATTCATTATATCATATAATATTCTTGTATTTTCCCCAATGAAACGGTCCTTAAGAAAACCTGTTTGCGTTTCGCTTATGATATTTGGCAGAACATTTTTCATTCTATTTGCTATTACTCCAGATGCTATTTTATAGTCTACATTTAATAAAGTTATTGGTCGCCGGTTTTTGAGATATCGCCTGTCTCTATTTTCTTTAGGGATGCAGGTAATTATACCTTGATTTTGAAAAGATGACAAAGTTCCAGTTTCAAAGGCATATATAATTGATCTAAGGAGAATAGTTCCAATATCTACCCAGAAGAACTTGTAGGATTCGGCTGTAAAACCGTCCTAAATGGAATTAGTAAGCTTACTTATTCGATTTGGTAAGCTTACTAATTCGATTTGGTAAGCTTAATAATTCGATTTGGTTAGCTTACTAATTCGATTTTTAGGCACACGTAAGATGCAACATCAATACATAACCTATTGTACAGAGAGATTCAATGTGAGCGTCATGGAAATTTGATTGTTGCATTTTGTAAGTGTTTGAAACATTTTTGCCGTTTTGCGCCGATGGCGCCAACGACCACAAAGATTGCGTCAAAAGAGGACATTATCTAACATTTGTTCTGTCGATCCCGGTCAACTTTTTACGCGACTATACAAAAGTCGTAAAACCAGAAACCAAAACTGTCGGACGCGTTGTCACACGACTTTGCCGACGACACCGACGGCCGCCGACGTTGTCCTGACAGTTCATCTTGATGATGCCTTCTGACTTTCTAGGCGACGAGACGGCGAGTCGCGGGCGACTGCCTTCTACGTCAGGGAAGTTCTGATAGTCATTTTTGGATTACGAGTGTTTTGCAACTCTTTAATTCTCTTCCGAGAATGATAGGTTCAACGGACCTAGCCGTCGGGACGGGCCGGAGTTATAGGGTCCCCGGCCCTGACATTTCGAGATGCACTCCCGACAATTATAGCAAAATGAATAACACCACACTTAATCAAAATTCTTCAAAAATTAGACAAGAAACTTGTCTTTAAAAAATCAATCTTCCCTCAGGGCGATGCCCGACGGAAGATGCCGGACATCAAGTCTCAACCACGTCATATTTCTGTGGACAATTTACCCCATGACCTGATGGCGAGGCCCGACACAAAATCCCCTGACTCAAAAAAGATATTAATAACTCAATAAATATAAACCCCGAAATTCTGTCTCAGGAGATTTTCATGGTTTATAAAACTCTTTAACTTTAACACTAAAGAAACAATGTTTTGTTTTACTTGTTTTTACTTTTTACATTTTATTTATAAAATGTTTGCGGCGCTTGTTGTATCTTTGTTTCTGTGAGCGCATATACAAATTGTATATCAAATTGAAGAAAAATGTTTGCTCTTTACTTTGATATCAGAAGTTTTTGAGCGCGCCACATGATTACGAAGACACGAGGTGCGAAAGTTGCCCAATTCGCGGCACTTGTTGTGCCTTTATTTTTCATGCGCATGTGTGATCGATATATGGAATTGAAGAACATCGTTTTTTCTTTATTTTAATATATAATTTAATTTATTTCCACATTTGGCAAGGCGTTCTTGTCAAAACCTGAAAGGCGTCCTTTCCACAGTATGGAAATTAGGCCTTTCCTTTGCCCATCTTTCAAAATCGGATAAGTTAATGAAGCGCGCATAAAATCGCACTTTATGTTTTTATCAATTTTAAGACATCATGTTTTTCATTTTAAATGAAGTTGATTTGAAATAATGAACAATCATGATCTTGATACTGGGAAAATTCTAGGCGGGGGAAACTCAAGTATACAATTTTAAAATTCATAACTAGGTGGAACAGTTGAAAAAAAGGAAATGAAAAGCTGTTATGAAAAATATGAGTGGAAGAAATAATTTTAAAGAAGTCGTTATGAATTAAGCTAGTAATTCAACATGTATTAAATCGAGTGGTTGAGTGGCATATAAAAAAGAAATAGTAAAATATGTACTTGGATGACATAGTTCACTTGTCTATACAGGTCATTTAAGCGATTTAGTATAAAGTTACGTAGTAAAACATGCTCAAAGCGTCTTTACCCTGAAAGTAGTGAATTTGCAGAGCGCTAACAAATTATTTTAGATGTTATACAATTAAAGTGAAGAGCTACCTCACATACATCATATAATAAATCGATTAAACATGTGAAACGTACCTTTTCAGTGAATGTATCCAGAAGAACATAAAAATCCAAGTCCTATTTAGCTAAACAACGGAACATATACCCGTCACTGCTTAGTGATAAAACTGATAAACTATATATTGTTGAATTGGGGTTTAAGCGTCTGCTTCCACCTATTGGTGATGTCGCCGACGTGGGGCCCATCCTTAGTTATAGTAAGTATATGGGGATAAAAAAAATAGAAGGAATGCCAGAGGATAAATAAATAATTTTGAATTTAGATAATTGGGAGAAGATAAATAAGTATAAATGACAGTAAATTAGAAAAATAATAATATAATGAAATAAAATTAATATAATAAAGTAATTATTATTAATTTATTGTCTCACTTTGTGACATGGCGTCGTACCTGCAAAAAGATACAGAAACGATTTTAAGCGTATGAGAAGAAATTAGTTTGTGGTATTTAGTGATGTTGACTGATAAATGATTTAGAGATTTTTTAATAAAATGATTAGGTTGTGAATTAAATTTGGAATGAAAACTTTTGGTATGGAATATAATATTCTATAATCATTAAATATATATTCATTATTATGATTAGGGTTTTGTATAAATTCTTTTTTGTTGGTATTGTTTAATGAGATATAATAACTAGTATGTTAAAGTTTAAAATAATGTGTAGATATAATGATGGTCGAATAGGAAAAGAAAATACTCATCTTGTTCATTGGTTTGTTCCATTGGTACTGTTGTTCCTGCGTTGATGTATTCGCAATGTGGTTTTTTTATTCTGTATGTTACCATTGTAGTGGACGGGGTAAAGAGAGGAGATCCCCCCATGGGTTTCTTTCTCCTTTTCTCGAGGTTTTTTCTAGTGAGCCCTCCCATCCCGTTATGGGAGGAGTGGCTTAATTGGTGGAGGCTTTTGTGGAAGATCGCGTGCATTACCTCTCATTTATACATGTCCATTACATGAAGTATGAGTGATGATGTTTCATATAGCGTACATTACCTCTCATTTATACACGTCCATTACATGAAGTATGAGAGATGGTGTTTCATATGGCGTACATTACCTCTCATTTATACATGTCCATTACATGAAGTATGAGAGATGATGTTTCTTATGGCGTACTTTACTTCTCATTTATACACGTCCATTAGATGAAGTATGAGAGATGATGTTTCATATAGCGTACTTTACTTCTCATTTATACACGTCCATTACATGAAGTATGAGAGATGATGTTTCTTATAGATACTTTACCTCTCATTTATACATGTCCATTACATGAAGTATGAGAGATGGTGTTTCATATAGCGTACATTACCTCTCATTTATACATGTCCATTACATGAAGTATGAGAGATGATGTTTCATATAGCGTACATTACCTCTCATTTATACACGTCCATTACATGAAGTATGAGAGATGATGTTTCATATGGCGTACATTACCTCTCATTTATACACGTCCATTACATGAAGTATGAGTGATGATGTTCATATGGCGTACTTTACTTCTCATTTATACACGTCCATTACATGAAGTATGAGAGATGGTGTTTCATATGGCGTACTTTACTTCTCATTTATACACGTCCATTACATGAAGTATGAGTGATGATGTTTCTTATGGCGTACTTTACTTCTCATTTATACACGTCCATTACATGAAGTATGAGAGATGATGTTTCATATAGCGTACATTACCTCTAATTTATACATGTCCATTAGATGAAGTATGAGAGATGGTGTTTCTTATGGCGTACATTACCTCTCATTTATACATGTCCATTACATGAAGTATGAGAGATGATGTTTCATATAGCGTACATTACCTCTCATTTATACACGTCCATTAGATGAAGTATGAGAGATGATGTTTCATATGGCGTACTTTACTTCTCATTTATACACGTCCATTAGATGAAGTATGAGAGATGATGTTTCTTATGGCGTACTTTACTTCTCATTTATACACGTCCATTACATGAAGTATGAGAGATGATGTTTCATATAGCGTACTTTACTTCTCATTTATACACGTCCATTACATGAAGTATGAGAGATGATGTTTCTTATAGATACTTTACCTCTCATTTATACATGTCCATTACATGAAGTATGAGAGATGGTGTTTCATATAGCGTACTTTACCTCTCATTTATACATGTCCATTACATGAAGTATGAGAGATGGTGTTTCTTATGGCGTACATTACCTCTCATTTATACACGTCCATTACATGAAGTATGAGAGATGATGTTCATCTGGCGTACTTTACTTCTCATTTATACACGTCCATTACATGAAGTATGAGAGATGGTGTTTCTTATGGCGTACTTTACTTCTCATTTATACACGTCCATTACATGAAGTATGAGAGATGATGTTTCATATAGATACTTTACCTCTCATTTATACACGTCCATTACATGAAGTATGAGAGATGGTGTTTCATATCGCGTACATTACCTCTCATTTATACACGTCCATTACATGAAGTATGAGAGATGATGTTTCATATAGCGTACATTACCTCTCATTTATACATGTCCATTACATGAAGTATGAGTGATGATGTTCATATGGCGTACTTTACTTCTCATTTATACACGTCCATTACATGAAGTATGAGAGATGGTGTTTCATATAGCTACTTTACCTCTCATTTATACATGTCCATTACATGAAGTATGAGAGATGGTGTTTCTTATGGCGTACTTTACTTCTCATTTATACACGTCCATTAGATGAAGTATGAGAGATGATGTTTCATATAGCGTACATTACCTCTCATTTATACACGTCCATTACATGAAGTATGAGAGATGGTGTTTCATATGGCGTACTTTACTTCTCATTTATACACGTCCATTACATGAAGTATGAGAGATGGTGTTTCATATAGCTACTTTACCTCTCATTTATACATGTCCATTACATGAAGTATGAGTGATGATGTTCATATGGCGTACTTTACTTCTCATTTATACATGTCCATTACATGAAGTATGAGAGATGATGTTTCATATAGCGTACATTACCTCTCATTTATACATGTCCATTACATGAAGTATGAGAGATGATGTTTCATATAGCGTACATTACCTCTCATTTATACACGTCCATTACATGAAGTATGAGAGATGATGTTTCATATAGCGTACATTACCTCTCATTTATACATGTCCATTACATGAAGTATGAGAGATGGTGTTTCTTATGGCGTACATTACTTCTCATTTATACATGTCCATTACATGAAGTATGAGAGATGGTGTTTCATATGGCGTACATTACCTCTCATTTATACACGTCCATTACATGAAGTATGAGAGATGATGTTTCATATGGCGTACATTACCTCTCATTTATACATGTCCATTACATGAAGTATGAGTGATGATGTTCATATGGCGTACTTTACTTCTCATTTATACACGTCCATTACATGAAGTATGAGAGATGATGTTTCATATGGCGTACATTACCTCTCATTTATACATGTCCATTACATGAAGTATGAGTGATGATGTTCATATGGCGTACTTTACTTCTCATTTATACACGTCCATTACATGAAGTATGAGAGATGATGTTTCATATGGCGTGCATTACTTCTCATTTATACATGTCCATTACATGAAGTATGAGAGATGGTGTTTCTTATGGCGTACATTACTTCTCATTTATACACGTCCATTACATGAAGTATGAGAGATGGTGTTTCTTATGGCGTACATTACTTCTCATTTATACATGTCCATTACATGAAGTATGAGTGATGATGTTCATATGGCGTACTTTACTTCTCATTTATACACGTCCATTACATGAAGTATGAGAGATGATGTTTCATATGGCGTGCATTACTTCTCATTTATACATGTCCATTACATGAAGTATGAGAGATGGTGTTTCATATGGCGTACATTACCTCTCATTTATACACGTCCATTACATGAAGTATGAGTGATGATGTTTCTTATGGCGTACATTACCTCTCATTTATACATGTCCATTACATGAAGTATGAGAGCTGATGTTTCATATGGCGTACATTACCTCTCATTTATACACGTCCATTACATGAAGTATGAGTGATGATGTTCATATGGCGTACTTTACTTCTCATTTATACACGTCCATTACATGAAGTATGAGAGATGGTGTTTCTTATGGCGTACTTTACTTCTCATTTATACACGTCCATTACATGAAGTATGAGAGATGGTGTTTCATATAGCGTACATTACCTCTCATTTATACACGTCCATTACATGAAGTATGAGAGATGATGTTTCTTATGGCGTACTTTACTTCTCATTTATACACGTCCATTACATGAAGTATGAGAGATGATGTTTCATATAGCGTACTTTACTTCTCATTTATACACGTCCATTACATGAAGTATGAGAGATGATGTTTCATATAGCGTACATTACCTCTCATTTATACATGTCCATTACATGAAGTATGAGAGATGATGTTTCATATAGCGTACATTACCTCTAATTTATACATGTCCATTACATGAAGTATGAGAGATGATGTTTCATATGACGTACATTACCTCTCATTTATACACGTCCATTACATGAAGTATGAGAGATGATGTTTCTTATGGCGTACTTTACTTCTCATTTATACACGTCCACTACATGAAGTATGAGAGATGGTGTTTCATATAGCTACTTTACCTCTCATTTATACATGTCCATTACATGAAGTATGAGAGATGTTGTTTCATATGGCGTACATTACCTCTCATTTATACACGTCCATTACATGAAGTATGAGAGATGATGTTTCTTATGGCGTACTTTACTTCTCATTTATACACGTCCATTACATGAAGTATGAGAGATGATGTTTCATATAGCGTACTTTACTTCTCATTTATACACGTCCATTACATGAAGTATGAGAGATGATGTTTCATATAGCGTACATTACCTCTCATTTATACATGTCCATTACATGAAGTATGAGAGATGATGTTTCATATAGCGTACATTACCTCTAATTTATACATGTCCATTACATGAAGTATGAGAGATGATGTTTCTTATGGCGTACTTTACTTCTCATTTATACACGTCCATTACATGAAGTATGAGAGATGGTGTTTCATATGGCGTACATTACCTCTCATTTATACACGTCCATTACATGAAGTATGAGAGATGATGTTTCTTATGGCGTACTTTACTTCTCATTTATACACGTCCATTACATGAAGTATGAGAGATGGTGTTTCATATAGCTACTTTACCTCTAATTTATACATGTCCATTACATGAAGTATGAGAGATGATGTTTCTTATGGCGTACTTTACTTCTCATTTATACACGTCCATTACATGAAGTATGAGAGATGGTGTTTCATATGGCGTACATTACCTCTCATTTATACACGTCCATTACATGAAGTATGAGAGATGATGTTTCTTATGGCGTACTTTACTTCTCATTTATACACGTCCATTACATGAAGTATGAGAGATGGTGTTTCATATAGCTACTTTACTTCTCATTTATACACGTCCATTAGATGAAGTATGAGAGATGATGTTTCTTATGGCGTACTTTACTTCTCATTTATACACGTCCATTACATGAAGTATGAGAGATGGTGTTTCATATGGCGTACTTTACTTCTCATTTATACACGTCCATTACATGAAGTATGAGAGATGATGTTTCTTATGGCGTACTTTACTTCTCATTTATACACGTCCATTACATGAAGTATGAGAGATGGTGTTTCATATAGCTACTTTACCTCTCATTTATACATGTCCATTACATGAAGTATGAGAGATGATGTTTCATATAGCGTACATTACCTCTCATTTATACACGTCCATTACATAAAAGTATGAGAGATGGTGTTTCATATAGCTACTTTACCTCTCATTTATACATGTCCATTACATGAAGTATGAGAGATGATGTTTCATATGGCGTACATTACCTCTCATTTATACACGTCCATTACATGAAGTATGAGAGATGATGTTTCTTATGGCGTACTTTACTTCTCATTTATACATGTCCATTACATGAAGTATGAGAGATGGTGTTTCATATAGCTACTTTACCTCTCATTTATACATGTCCATTACATGAAGTATGAGAGATGGTGTTTCATATGGCGTACATTATCTCTCATTTATACACGTCCATTACATGAAGTATGAGAGATGGTGTTTCTTATGGCGTACTTTACTTCTCATTTATACATGTCCATTACATGAAGTATGAGAGATGGTGTTTCTTATGGCGTACATTACCTCTCATTTATACACGTCCATTACATGAAGTATGAGAGATGGTGTTTCTTATGGCGTACTTTACTTCTCATTTATACATGTCCATTACATGAAGTATGAGAGATGGTGTTTCTTATGGCGTACATTACCTCTCATTTATACACGTCCATTACATGAAGTATGAGAGATGATGTTTCATATAGCGTACATTACCTCTCATTTATACACGTCCATTACATGAAGTATGAGAGATGATGTTTCATATAGCGTACATTACCTCTCATTTATACACGTCCATTACATGAAGTATGAGAGATGATGTTTCATATGGCGTACATTACCTCTCATTTATACACGTCCATTACATGAAGTATGAGAGATGATGTTTCATATGGCGTACATTACCTCTCATTTATACATGTCCATTACATGAAGTATGAGAGATGATGTTTCATATGGCGTACATTACCTCTCATTTATACACGTCCATTACATGAAGTATGAGAGATGATGTTTCATATGGCGTACATTACCTCTCATTTATACACGTCCATTACATGAAGTATGAGAGATGATGTTTCATATAGCGTACATTACCTCTCATTTATACACGTCCATTACATGAAGTATGAGAGATGATGTTTCTTATGGCGTACTTTACTTCTCATTTATACATGTCCATTACATGAAGTATGAGAGATGATGTTTCATATAGCGTACATTACCTCTAATTTATACATGTCCATTACATGAAGTATGAGAGATGATGTTTCATATGGCGTACTTTACTTCTCATTTATACATGTCCATTACATGAAGTATGAGAGATGATGTTTCATATAGCGTACATTACCTCTAATTTATACATGTCCATTACATGAAGTATGAGAGATGATGTTTCTTATGGCGTACTTTACTTCTCATTTATACACGTCCATTACATGAAGTATGAGAGATGATGTTTCATATAGCGTACATTACCTCTAATTTATACATGTCCATTACATGAAGTATGAGAGATGATGTTTCATATGGCGTACATTACCTCTCATTTATACACGTCCATTACATGAAGTATGAGAGATGATGTTTCATATGGCGTACATTACCTCTCATTTATACACGTCCATTACATGAAGTATGAGAGATGATGTTTCATATGGCGTACATTACCTCTCATTTATACACGTCCATTACATGAAGTATGAGAGATGATGTTTCTTATGGCGTACATTACCTCTCATTTATACATGTCCATTACATGAAGTATGAGAGATGATGTTTCATATGGCGTACATTACCTCTCATTTATACACGTCCATTACATGAAGTATGAGTGATGATGTTTCATATGGCGTACATTACCTCTCATTTATACACGTCTATTACATGAAGTATGAGAGATGATGTTTCAGATAGCGTACATTACCTCTCATTTATACATGTCCATTACATGAAGTATGAGTGATGATGTTCATATGGCGTACTTTACTTCTCATTTATACACGTCCATTACATGAAGTATGAGAGATGATGTTTCATATGGCGTACATTACCTCTCATTTATACATGTCCATTACATGAAGTATGAGAGATGATGTTTCTTATGGCGTACTTTACCTCTCATTTATACACGTCCATTACATGAAGTATGAGAGATGATGTTTCATATGGCGTACATTACCTCTCATTTATACACGTCTATTACATGAAGTATGAGAGATGATGTTTCAGATAGCGTACATTACCTCTCATTTATACATGTCCATTACATGAAGTATGAGTGATGATGTTCATATGGCGTACTTTACTTCTCATTTATACACGTCCATTACATGAAGTATGAGAGATGATGTTTCATATGGCGTACTTTACCTCTCATTTATACATGTCCATTACATGAAGTATGAGAGATGGTGTTTCTTATGGCGTACTTTACTTCTCATTTATACACGTCCATTACATGAAGTATGAGAGATGGTGTTTCATATAGCTACTTTACCTCTCATTTATACACGTCCATTACATGAAGTATGAGAGATGATGTTTCTTATGGCATACATTACCTCTCATTTATACACGTCCATTACATGAAGTATGAGAGATGATGTTTCATATGGCGTACTTTACCTCTCATTTATACATGTCCATTACATGAAGTATGAGAGATGATGTTTCTTATGGCGTACTTTACCTCTCATTTATACACGTCCATTACATGAAGTATGAGAGATGATGTTTCATATGGCGTACATTACCTCTCATTTATACACGTCTATTACATGAAGTATGAGAGATGATGTTTCAGATAGCGTACATTACCTCTCATTTATACATGTCCATTACATGAAGTATGAGAGATGATGTTTCATATGGCGTACTTTACCTCTCATTTATACATGTCCATTACATGAAGTATGAGAGATGATGTTTCTTATGGCGTACTTTACCTCTCATTTATACATGTCCATTACATGAAGTATGAGAGATGATGTTTCTTATGGCGTACATTACCTCTCATTTATACACGTCTATTACATGAAGTATGAGAGATGATGTTTCATATAGCGTACATTACCTCTCATTTATACATGTCCATTACATGAAGTATGAGTGATGATGTTCATATGGCGTACTTTACTTCTCATTTATACACGTCCATTACATGAAGTATGAGAGATGATGTTTCTTATGGCGTACATTACCTCTCATTTATACACGTCCATAACATGAAGTATGAGAGATGATGTTTCATATAGCGTACATTACCTCTCATTTATACATGTCCATTACATGAAGTATGAGAGATGATGTTTCATATGGCGTACATTACCTCTCATTTATACACGTCCATTACATGAAGTATGAGAGATGGTGTTTCATATGGCGTACATTACCTCTTATTTATACATGTCCATTACATGAAGTATGAGAGATGATGTTTCTTATGGCGTACTTTACTTCTCATTTATACACGTCCATTACATGAAGTATGAGAGATGATGTTTCATATGGCGCACATTACCTCTCATTTATACACGTCCATTACATGAAGTATGAGAGATGGTGTTTCATATAGCGTACATTACCTCTCATTTATACACGTCCATTACATGAAGTATGAGAGATGATGTTTCTTATGGCGTACTTTACCTCTCATTTATACACGTCCATTACATGAAGTATGAGAGATGATGTTTCATATGGCGTACATTACCTCTCATTTATACACGTCTATTACATGAAGTATGAGAGATGATGTTTCAGATAGCGTACATTACCTCTCATTTATACATGTCCATTACATGAAGTATGAGTGATGATGTTCATATGGCGTACTTTACTTCTCATTTATACACGTCCATTACATGAAGTATGAGAGATGATGTTTCATATGGCGTACTTTACCTCTCATTTATACATGTCCATTACATGAAGTATGAGAGATGATGTTTCTTATGGCGTACTTTACCTCTCATTTATACACGTCCATTACATGAAGTATGAGAGATGATGTTTCATATGGCGTACATTACCTCTCATTTATACACGTCTATTACATGAAGTATGAGAGATGATGTTTCAGATAGCGTACATTACCTCTCATTTATACATGTCCATTACATGAAGTATGAGTGATGATGTTCATATGGCGTACTTTACTTCTCATTTATACACGTCCATTACATGAAGTATGAGAGATGATGTTTCATATGGCGTACTTTACCTCTCATTTATACATGTCCATTACATGAAGTATGAGAGATGGTGTTTCTTATGGCGTACTTTACTTCTCATTTATACACGTCCATTACATGAAGTATGAGAGATGGTGTTTCATATAGCTACTTTACCTCTCATTTATACACGTCCATTACATGAAGTATGAGAGATGATGTTTCTTATGGCATACATTACCTCTCATTTATACACGTCCATTACATGAAGTATGAGAGATGATGTTTCATATGGCGTACTTTACCTCTCATTTATACATGTCCATTACATGAAGTATGAGAGATGATGTTTCTTATGGCGTACTTTACCTCTCATTTATACACGTCCATTACATGAAGTATGAGAGATGATGTTTCATATGGCGTACATTACCTCTCATTTATACACGTCTATTACATGAAGTATGAGAGATGATGTTTCAGATAGCGTACATTACCTCTCATTTATACATGTCCATTACATGAAGTATGAGTGATGATGTTCATATGGCGTACTTTACTTCTCATTTATACACGTCCATTACATGAAGTATGAGAGATGATGTTTCATATGGCGTACTTTACCTCTCATTTATACATGTCCATTACATGAAGTATGAGAGATGGTGTTTCTTATGGCGTACTTTACTTCTCATTTATACACGTCCATTACATGAAGTATGAGAGATGGTGTTTCATATAGCTACTTTACCTCTCATTTATACACGTCCATTACATGAAGTATGAGAGATGATGTTTCTTATGGCATACATTACCTCTCATTTATACATGTCCATTACATGAAGTATGAGAGATGATGTTTCATATGGCGTACATTATGATTTTGAGGTATTTAGATACGAGCCAGGAGGCCCTTATCTTTGATGTATTTGCCTAGAGCATGGAATATTTGTGGTTTGTTGTGTGGGTTGAGGATGTGTTGTATGTTGTTTGGGTTGATGTTGTGTTGTGAGAGAGTGGTGTTTAGGCTTTCGAGGTGTGTATTGTAGTGTGTGCATTATGTGCATTGTATGCTTATGAAATTTAGTAATTCCAACGTAATTGAAGACGAGATTCATTGATGGTGATGGTGATGAAAGCTTGGTTGTAAATATGAAAAAAACAAACATAATCGTTTTTCGTAATGGTGAAAAACTCAAGAAGATAGAAAAGTGGTACTATAAAGGCAATGAACTGAAAACAGTTTCTTATTACAAATATTTAGGAGTTATATTTTCATCATGACTATGTTGGTCAACAGCCTGTGAAACCCTTGCTAACCAAGCCTCTAAAGCATGTTTTCCTATTTACCAGTTAATGAAATGTTACCCAAATCTTTCAATGAATGTTATTTTGTCTATATTTGATACAAAGATTTCTCCAATTGCTTGTTATGTTAGCGAAATATGGGGGTTTAAGTTTCGAGAAAGTGTGGAAAAAGTCCATATCTGGGTATAAGTAAAAGATCTTCATCAAAAGCGGTTCTGGGTGAAAGGGGGCGCTACCATCTCTCTATACGTTATTTTTGTCGATGTATAAGATACTGGTGTAGGTTGATTCATATGGACTCGTCACGAAATCCCCACGCCTGTTATAACATGCTTAAAGCACAGGATGAAGCAGGCAGTGTAAACTGGGCTTCACATGTTAGATTGTTACTATTTCATACTGGTTATTCATATGCCTGGATGTTTCAGGAATATGGAAATGTATCTCAATTCATGACTTTGTTCAAACAAACTTGCATAGATTTAGACATCCAATCTTGGTATGGGCAAATAGAATCATCAACATTTCTTAAAACATATTCATCCTTTAAAACTATATTTGGACAAGAAAAGTATCTAAGTTTTGACATTTATAAGGATTTGAAAAATGTACTTGTGAAGTTTAGATGCATGTTACACAATTTGAGAATTCAGAAAATGCGTTTGAACAAATACACTTTTTATTCTGAATTATTATGTGAACGTTGTAACTTAAGAACTGTCGAAGATGAATTTCATTTTGTTCTTGTTTTTCCTTTCTTTCGGGAAAGTAGAACGAAACTCATACCAAATCGATTTTGTCAGTTTCCGACGCAGCAAAAGTTTGTTGAAAGGTTTTACTGTATTCTTAAACCATTATAACATTGACTCAAACAACATACCCTGTGGCCCTTTAAGATAGTAAGTTTCGGAACAACCACTCCTTCTCAATAACATTACAAAACTTATAAAGTTACCGCTTGAAAAGATGCAGTAGTTATAAAAGTTGTAAAGTCAATCAAGCAAATGAATCAAACCTAGACCGAAATGCTCTCTCGCATAGCGAGCTGAATACTAACATTACATAGAGATTATTACCAGAGTATGTTTTGATATCGTAAATATCACTATATCTGCTACTCTCTAAACTTCAGCTAGAGATGGGTATAACAAATGTTGCGCTTGACTGGATTGAGTCTTATCTGAAAAATAGATCACAAACCGTGGTCATTAATCAGGTTGAATCTAAACACTATTCACTATCGTGTGGAGTTCCTCAAGGATCCGTCCTTGGCCCTGTGCTGTTTGTGCTTTATACTACTAGTCTTGGTAGAGTGATAGAGAATAATAACATTCAACACCAATGTTATGCTGATGACAGTCAACTGATTGACAGCTTCAAGCCAGAAAATGTCCAAATAGCTTTGCGACGAACAACTGATTGCACATCTGATATCAAGTCCTGGATGTCTTTGAATAAACTGAAGCTTAATGATGAGAAAACAGAGGCTTTGTTAATAGGCACTAAGCGTAATTTGCGTAACATTCCGTTTAGCTCTGTTGAAGTCGGAAGTGCTGAAATTCCTTTCGCTGACCGAGCTAAAAACCTTGGCGTCATCATTGATTCAGAACTAACAATGGAACCACAAATAGATAAACTTTGTAAAACTTGTTATTACCATCTCCGTTGCATCGGTCAAATACGTCATCTTATTACAAGAGATGCTGCAAAAATACTAGTACAAATGCTTGTTCATTCTAGACTTGATTATAGTAACAGTTTGCTGATAGGAATCAGTAAACGTCAACTATACAAACTTCAGAAAGTTCAGAACACTGCAGCAAGAATAGTGACTAGAACTTCTAAATCATGTCACATAACACCTGTACTTAAGGATCTGCACTGGCTTCCAATTGAAGCAAGAATCAAGTTTAAAGTCCTCTGCATGGCATACAAATGTCGAAATAATTCTGCACCACTATACCTTTCAAAGATGTTAAATGACTACATCCCTGCAAAAACTCTTCGTTCACAGAATTTGAACTTTCTCAAGATACCAAGATCTAATCATACCAGTTATGGACAGATATCATTCAGTTATGCTGCTCCCCGACTTTGGAATCAACTTCCTCATGTCCTCAAGATATCGCCTTCATTGACTGTTTTTAAATCAGAACTCAAAACCTATCTTTTTTCAAGCTATTATTCCTAGATTTTTCCCACTGACGGAATTATCTGACTTTGTGTACTTTATTTATTCATATGTTATAACTCATACTTTTCTCTTTGATTTTATTCATGCCAATACTTCACATCATTACCCTTTATTCTAACATGTATATGCGCTTTGAGCATGCACCTTGTGTATGGATATAGCGCTTTATAAATACTCATTATTATTATTATTATATAAACAATAAAAATTGTATTAGGCGAGGTTTACCGAGCCTAATACATAGTTTTTATTGTTTATATAGTGATATTTACGATATCAAAACATACGAAGGTAATAATCTCTTTATCATATAATGTCATTTTGAAATAAACCTCCTTTTTCGGTTAATTTTGTGTCCCCTTTACAAACGAAAAGGGCGTATGAATATACCCACGTCATCACTAGGCAAACTCGCATTCCATTTCGCATCATAGGAAAATGACGTCACACAAGAGAAAAATAATGCAATTTGTCAAACCTTTTAAAACAACAATGTACTCGTTTTGTTTGGATAAAACATCACACAAAATACGTCATAATCGTAATAATATCATAATATCGTTCAAAACATTTGAAATTGAAACCGAGACGATCCGTCGCCTGCCGTGGCACTTCTGTTTGAATCTTTGTCAGGCGGGAGTGTTCAAACCTTCCTTCATACTCTACACCATCTATGTGCACATAGTAGTGTTTGCTCCCATTATTCATATCAATAACAGCTCTGATAGTACCTTTACTTTGTTATCGATGTGAACACTATCGCCGATTAATGAGGCGGCCATGTTTGTTTACGTTGACGCTAAGTCACACCAAACTCGACACATCGTTTATATTGCCAAGGAAACGTTTTCGGATTCGCTCTTCTCGATACGGAGCTAGCGAAAGTAGTGCGACCTAGTTACCCTCATTTGCATTGTTATCAGGGATCTGATAACATGATTACAAGATGGGTTTATTGCACCGATAACACTACCCATTATATGATAAATACTAACATTACATACTACATAACATACTACATTACTATTCAATGGGGTTGCAGGTAGAGCCTTTCGAACTAAAACAAACCTGATTTTTCGAGTTTCGCGACAGTCGAACTTTTTTCAAAATTTCGTTCCGTATGGTAAGAAATAGCCGAAATCATTATCGTTTCTCTGCTAACTTACAGTTCAACAAGACACAAAACTTAAGTAAACATATTCTTCATTTTCTTTAATAACAAAACTGTTTTAGCTAAATATATTTGGGTTCGAAGCAGTTAGAAAATTGAAATGGAAAGCGGAAGTGATGACGATTTGCCAGACTTCTGCATGAAAGAGGTTACAAGGGGCGTTAACCCTTTTCTTGCTTACTGCAAACAATATAATGATATGACATTAATTTGTTATTTTCTTGTTTTCAACATTAATGCCGATTGACATATGTTAAACAGGAATTCAAATTATTATTTACACTCATTAAATACATATCTGTAGTTAGAAACTACACTTGGATTTAGGTAAAATGCATTGCATTGCCAAACCGCCCTATAATTATGTCTCGTGAAAGATGCAATTCAGCATCGGGCCAGTACTGGCCCAGTGCTGTGTAAAACACTGGCCCATTACCGTGTGCCATCACCGGGCCGGTACCGTTTATCAACGCTGGTGCGGCACTGGGCCATATCAAACCGGCACTGGCCCAGTACTTAACCAGCACCAAAACTATATTGAAAATATCAGCATTTTGGCTCGTTATTTCGACTTCGAACCCTCATAGAAAGTGTTAAACATTCTAAGAATTCCAGATAGTGATCAGTATTGAATGTTACATATTAAATTGTTTGAATTCTTTAAGTCCGGACTTTTGTCTACATGGCAATGTTTGTATTGTTATAGACACTTATATTTCAATATGACAAAATGTAAAAAGATAAAACATTACAAAACTAACAGGAGAAGGGGACAAATTGAAATTGTTATCGATCGAGAACTTTGAATATTCAAATCTAAATCTACACCGTTGCTAACATAGGAGAGGTAATCGAAATATTAATATAACATTCAAATAACTTCTGGAAGGATTTAGAATGATTATAATTAATGAAAAAAGAGGTTTATTGTTGATAATGGTTTATTTACTTGACTATGCAGATACAACAGCAGTCAATGCGAAATTATATTGAATTGTCACTTGGAGCCATTACAGTTGATAAGCTGACATCTTCTTGAGTCCTTTCTGTCTCCATTTACATATCCACAGCACTCTGGTACCAGAATTTTACGAACTGACGATATCGTTGTTAACTGCTTTTCCCCCTCATAAGACGATCCTGTGTAGTCTCTGAAAATATTCAACACTGGCTATTTTACACAAATTAAAAAGATGAACATTATCGTTTGAAGTCAAGTAACAGCTAATGCATATGTTCCTTTTAAAATGGTTTTTAAAAATAGTTTTTATGATAATGATAATATCGTTCAGCAGTTAATTTGTTAAATGCAAACATTTCCAATTATTTTGAATTTTTTTGATAGACGTATCTAATCAATCCACTATTGATAGACATCTTTTCATAAAAAACATTCATTGATATAACAAATGTTATATTACTACGAGCGTATGCAAATGTACAGTTTTCATTAGGTTATTCTGTAAATTTGATGTTTGAAATTATTATTATCGTTTAGCGTTTTCTTATTTGAATGTGGTTACTAAAACAATTCCATGTTTACTTATTCTATGTTCCTATTTTTCACACAATGATTTTAAACGCTACATGCAGAATGCATAAGAAATCTAGAAGCTAAATAACGGAGAGAATGAATGTGGTTCTAATTTTACCAGTCTGCCTGAGAGGGACAATTGAGAACATGGCATCGAAATATCGAATTACAGAAACACATTTTCAATAGTTATATTGCTAATTTCTTACTTACTTGTGAACTCAAATGAGAACAAATGGAAGAATAATTACCTTGCAAGTCGGATACTGTTCTTTGTAGAATTATTGAAGTATCATGAGGACAGAACAATGAAGATTCTTTAATATAACACCACCAATGTGAAGTAAGCGGGAGGCAGGCAGGGCATCCATGCAAGCGAGCATGGTCAGTTATATTCAAACACACAAACAAGGGGTATCCGATTTCAGTGTTTCCCAGCCAGGCTCCGCGGGGTCACACAGCTACTGGCAGGTTACATAATCATGGTTTTATGGGTCAGGCTTGATCGAAGCTGCTGGTATTATATAGGACTGTAATACTGTAAGGCTTCGATGCCCGACTGCGTCACCTGGGTGCTATGTATTACGAGTTACTCAGTGTTCGGAAGCCTGACTTTTTTGTCATACTGCTGCTTCCAATGCCTTGACTACAATCGTATCGGGTGGACACAAACACCCACATGCCCACACTGCAAACAGAAGCAATACTCACACAATGCACACACTACAATACACACCTCAATTAAAACCCTAAACACCACTCTCTCACAACACAACATCAACCCACACAACATACAACACATCCTCAATCCTAGCTGCAGAGATGTAGCTATATAACCTCTTCCCCCAGTACCATCGAGTTTATAGCTACAGAGTCTATACATGTGTCACGATGTAACGAAATCTAAACTCAGACGAGACCCGTTTATCCGGCAGAAAGATAAGAAAATAAAATAATCAAGCAATTAATAGTAAGAGAGAAGCAATGAGTGAATCAAGTGATTTATTTGCAGTCTAAACACGACGATGACTGGGTACGACAACTGGCTCAACAGGAGTTAACAACTCATTAAGGGAGTCAAAGACCCGTGAATAAACAAATAGACAGCATAGACTAGGGAATCACAGTAGCGTCGCTAATACCCAGACGGTGAAACAACTAGACAATGGCCGTCTTAACGAGATAGTATCAATCAGACAAATCAACACTGGCGCTGATCAATCTTTATTTCATAATAACCACTCACCGTGGTACATGAAAAATTACACATAACATGTATGGCATATTGGTTGTGCATATTGTATACATTGAATTATAAAGTTTTGAAAGTGTTACATATAATTGAAATGAATGTTGCTAATTTCCTTAGTTCGGAATACTTCTTCTTGGAAGGGGTTCCTAGTAACAATTTTAACTCATTATAGCTTGAATTTATATAATAAAATTCTTTTAAGTAACATTCTCTGTTATTTTAAAGATCGACTGAAATGACCCATGGCAACTTTCGTGATTCATAAAATATGTATAATAATTTGCCAGTAACTTGAATTTAAATTTTCGAAATCGGCCGATAACAACTTTAATACGGCTCTTCCGAATCACCAGCTAATTATCACCAGTGAACAGAATTGAACTGGCCCGTGGTCACTGAGGCGTGTCCTGCCGCGTGCCTGCCGCGTGACGTGCTAGTTGGCGGAAGTATAACCTCCTTAATGAAAAAAACAACAGGAAATCTCACAGTCTTAACAACTGTTTAAACATATTTAAAGTCATCTAAACAACTCAAACCTCCGAAAATTTGATGTTTTATATATCTTTAATTATTTGTTTTGTTCCAAGCGAAAGACAGTGTGTTGAATGTGATGCTATGCGCATTATATCCCATAGCATGTGTACATCAATTACGACGTCTGCCATATGTTGTCACAACAATCATACTGGTTTAACTAGTTTCATTCTTTTATGACACACAGGTGGCCGTTATGTAATCCTATCGCATTCAATTATTATTTCTTGATTTAATGGTCTCTAATTATACCTTTTGAATTTTCACGCCTTGGACCCGCCAAGCGGAATATATGTCCTGTCATAATGGCGTTATTCTTGACATTCGACTGCTACTTAGTTTATTGTCACGGCGTCCAGTCGTTTTGAACCAATGGACTTGTAGATTATATATTCAACCAATAAATTAAGAGAAGGAGATTTGGCTCTTGCACATCTACCGACGATGACACTCATTTTAAAAAGAACATCGTAAATAACGGGTTCCAATATTCTTTAGGATTACAAAGGATGTTTATATCGCTTGCGCCAGGTATGTTTTCAGGTCATTGATTGTTAAATTCAATGACAGAGATATCGCCATACGGTGTGAGATGTTATACTAGATAACAATTTAATATATGTTAGTTAAATACAAACGAATCATCCACTAAGTACTAAACTGTCATGAAAGTGAAGTGAAAGAAAAAAATTTGTCTACACTAATAATTAAACAATTTTTTAACATTGTCTCCCGTTTATTACAAAAACTTTAATTTTTTCGGGACAATTTAGAACTTCTTATCGATAAATACTTGATATATATTAGTGGTGGATCTCTCACCGACCAAGTTCTTAACCTTTTTTATGTAAACCCACCCAAGATTCCAAGGAATGTCACAGTCCAATCCAAATGGATTTGACGATTGAGAAGGAAAGTTGATATCATGAAGCAGTTACATATCGTATTTAGGAATTCTTTCGATCATGCTATTGCCTCTATTTTGCTGTTGAATTCGCTTAAAAATACAAAGAAAATCAAAGGGCTGGATTTTCATCTGACGACTAGCACGTCACACACTGGGCGTGGCTTCGGGTCATGCTTCGATGATTTTGTCAAAGCTTTCGCCAGAGTCATTAGGCGGTTATCCAAAACAGGGGTATAAAAGGTCTCCTTGTAGTCGAATTAAAGCGTAGATTTCCTCAATTTTTGGCGCTATTGATTCTTATAAGTGAAGCGAATCCAGATAATAATTTGTAATAATCAAAATTATGCGTTTCGTCTCCTCTTTATGAAATATGGACAGATATTTAGATAGTGATACTCGTCCCCAAGAGTTTGTATATTACAAAGTTTACAAAAACGGTATATGTATTCAATATTAGAACAACGGCCAGTCTCCACAGGTAGAAAATGGTTACTTGTACGGAAATTTAGAATAGGGGTTGATAGTTTACAGGGGAGATAAATATAATTTTCTCCCCCAAAATAGGGCTTTAAAAGATTATACATTAAACCTTTAAGGGAATTTGTGAGGTCGGCCTGCATCTTTTGAATAAATTGATCGAACAAACGCTGAAATACTGTGGAAATAAGCCAATTGCGGTTATATAAATGAGGATAATAAAACACTTCTGACAAACCGAATTTATCTAATATACGTTGAACATTCAAAAGCCACATATCTGAAACATATCTGCCATTTTGTAATATATCTGAAAGAAAATTATATATCACAACGGAAATTTTATTTTTGTTGGTATTGGTAGCTATATTAAACCAGAATGAAATAATTCGCTTTTTGATATGTATTGCTGTAGGTAATCTTCCGGTCTCCCCGTACAGCATGTAGGATGGAGTGCTCTTCCGTAGTTTTAGAACAGATTTCATAAAAAGTCTATAGATGTTTTCTAAAATGTCTAAATTTGAGAAGCCCCACACCTCACATCCATATAGCAGAATTGGTAGAACCATGCAGTCATAACATTTAAATAAACATTTTTTTAATTGCCTTGGTGAATTTTCGGTTTCTATGAAATTTTATCCCGAGGTAACATGTTCGTCAACAATATCAAGGGTTTGGTTATTAAAAGTGAACTCATGTTTGCTTTTCTTTGCTGGTTCGGATCCAATGATAACCACTTTAGTTTTGAGTACGTTTACTGTTAACTTCACTACAGTATAAATAGAATACATCCAGGTAGTGCTGAAGTTGTTCCGGGTTGTCGGCTAAAAGAACTGTATCGTCAGCATATAACAAAAGCATTATCTTGATGTTCGATGTAATGGCTTCCACTGTAATTCCCTTGCAGTTGTGAAAATTCATATGGAATTCAATGTAGTTTAAGAATAAAGAAAAGAGTAGAGGTGATAGATTTTCGCCTTAACGAACACATTTTACACATCGAAAGAACCCAGATATTTCATTGTTATATTTGATACATGATTTGATATTATCATACATATTATAAACCACTGTAAAAAAATCCCGTTTATTCCATAAGAAAGACGTTTTCGCCATGGCCCGATTCTCCACACGTTATCGAAAACCATCTGGAAGTCAATATATGCACAGTAAAGTTTCGTTTTTGTTGATTTCAGTATCAAACTGTTTAAAATAAAAATGTGATCCGTAGTTGCATATCCTTTTCTAAAACCGGCTTGCGCCTCAGAAAGTATAAGATTTTCTTCCGACATATTTAGTCAGTTTATTATTAAGTATTGATGTAAAACGTTTCCCAAGACATAATAAATGAAATAACAAGGGACTTAACGGGACACGGATGGACTAGAATAGGGATGAATAAACAACAAGCACACAGTTCTTTAGATGATCCCTAATCACTACTTGAGTGAGTAAATAAATAAGACCCCTATATAGTTTTAGTAGGACTTATAAAAGGAATGGGAGGGAAGGTAAGGTTAAAACTGTAAGTCTTTAAAGGAAGTGATCACATACTACAAAAAGGTACAGAGAAATAAAGGAATATTAACCTCACCAATCCAACTTCCAACGTCCAAGAGTCCATCGCGGCCGCTCGAGCCAAGCCCAGTTCTTAAAGTGGGGCTCCCGAGTAAAATAACCTTATTTAACCAAGCCAATTTGTACACTTATGTGCATATTTTCATAATATATCCTTCTTGAAATGAATTTACATCAGGTTTTAACAAGTTAAGTTGAATTGATTATGTAATTAATTACGATTAAAAAAAGGATAGTAAATTGCTTCCCCGATCGTGTTGTTCCGTGAAATCAACCGGATGTGACGTCAACTGTGGAAAACACACGCGACGTAGCCGCCATAACAAAAGTAAACAACACCACGTTTCATAATTAGTTCATCGTGTTCTTGTATCTATTGAAAACTCAGAACGTTTTAGGGTGATGGTTTTTAAATATAAGTGCTGTACGTACATTTAAAAAAAGGGAAAAGATTTTTGATGACTTTTATACGATATTATGAAAACAATTCATACGATAAAATCGCGGTCTCAAACCACTGCTTTTCTCCGTGTCTATAATGCACCCAATTAAAAACACCGGTGAGTGACTCCTTGTTTTAATTTTCCTAAAATCTTCAAAATAATTTTTTTTTCTTCGTCAGTTTACTGTCGAATTTATCAATATCACTTCATTAATCAGCATCAATGAAACAGCTGATTTGTCATCGTAAGTCCTCGAACGCAGCTATGGTCGCCTAGCTTTGTTTTTGTTACGCTGCCGTACTTGCAAAAGGCGGCCTCCATCTACATCAGTACATTGTTAGATCATCAGGAGTGGCTACGTGAACTGTGGAATGACCAGGGAAATCCCAACGGAAATAAACTTCGTACATATAGACAATTTAAGAACACTGTTATCCCAGAACCATATGTTACTTCTATATTGCCTAGATGGCATCGTAGTTTTCTAGGTAAGCTACGTTGTGGTACACTTCCAATAGAACTAGAACGTGGTAGATTTTCTCGTCCTGTGACACGGCTTGCTGATATGATTTGTCGCCGCTGTAGTCGTCAGGCTGTCGAAGACGAAGTTCACTTCTAAGTAAATTGTCCATATTACTCAGATCTCCGGTATGACCTATTCCAAAATGTAAGTACTTCGTACCTGAGTTTCACTCAGTTATCGGATATTGAACAAACTACATTCCTCTTAATAATAATAATAATAATGAGTATTTATAAAGCGCTATATCCATACACAAGGTGCATGCTCAAAGCGCATATACATGTTAGAATAAAGGGTAATGATGTGAAGTATTGGCATGAATAAAATCAAAGAGAAAAGTATGAGTTATAACATATGAATAAATATAATACACAAAGTCAGATAATTCCATCAGTGGGAAAAATCTAGGAATAATAGCTTGAAAAAAGATAAGTTTTGAGTTTTGATTTAAAAACAGTCAATGAAGGCGATATCTTGAGGACATGAGGAAGTTGATTCCAAAGTCGGGGAGCAGCATAACTGAATGATTTCTGTCCATAACTGGTATGATTAGATTTTGGTATCTTGAGAAAGTTCAAATTCTGTGAGTTTTTGCAGGGATGTAGTCATTTAACATCTTTGAAAGGTATAGTGGTGCAGAATTATTTCGACATTTGTATGCCATGCAGAGGACTTTAAATTTGATTCTTGCTTCAATTGGAAGCCAGTGCAGATCCTTAAGTACAGGCGTTATGTGACATGATTTAGAAGTTCTAGTCATTATTCTTGCTGCAGTGTTCTGAACTTTCTGAAGTTTGTATAGTTGACGTTTACTGATTCCTATCAGCAAACTGTTACTATAATCAAGTCTAGAATGAACAAGCATTTGTACTAGTATTTTTGCAGCATCTCTTGTAATAAGATGACGTATTTGACCAATGCAACGGAGATGGTAATAACAAGTTTTACAAAGTTTATCTATTTGTGGTTCCATTGTTAGTTCTGAATCAATGATGACGCCAAGGTTTTTAGCTCGGTCAGCGAAAGGAATTTCAGCACTTCCGACTTCAACAGAGCTAAACGGAATGTTACGCAAATTACGCTTAGTGCCTATTAACAAAGCCTCTGTTTTCTCATCATTTAGCTTCAGTTTATTCAAAGACATCCAGGACTTGATATCAGATGTGCAATCAGTTGTTCGTCGCAAAGCTATTTGGACATTTTCTGGCTTGAAGCTGTCAATCAGTTGACTGTCATCAGCATAACATTGGTGTTGAATGTTATTATTCTCTATCACTCTACCAAGACTAGTAGTATAAAGCACAAACAGCACAGGGCCAAGGACGGATCCTTGAGGAACTCCACACGATAGTGAATAGTGTTTAGATTCAACCTGACTAATGACCACGGTTTGTGATCTATTTTTCAGATCTTACAACTAGAAACTATTGTAAATCCACTGGCCGCTTTAGTTAGCCTTATGTATCGACGTAAGATGACAACTCAATCACAATAATTTATATTCTAGCCCTCCCGTATTTGATATATTTCTTGTATCTCAATTTTTTAATGCTTAACTTGTATACACAATGTTTAGTGTGTCTTATTGGCCATATGGCCTGGTGTTTGTATATTATTTTTATGTTTTTAAACTGTCACTGTACCCGATTTACAAACATGTTACACAATAATAAAATATTTTGTCTTGTCTTCTCTTGTCAGTACACGTGTGTGAAAAAACATTTGAACAATCGGTGAAGTTAAATTTGTTGTACAGGGGATTTTGAGTAAATTGCAGAATCATATGGGTTATCTACACACAGATATTTTGTTGTTGATATTAGAATTTTGAAAAAGGTGTAAAATTACCAGATTACCCCATTTACATTTTAGTCTTTCAACTCTAAATTATAAAATGATACACTTTAATTACTTCAACAATTTTTTAAAGATAATATATCCCAGTTTTGTATCCGACTTCAATCCCCATTTTCATAAAGACAGTACATTCAAGTAAATAAAACACCAAACAGAGGTTCGATGCGTCCTTTAATTAAAAGGATATAACGGTTCAAAGTGCTTAGAAATTGGCCACCTCGAAAGCCCAATTAAAAAAGTCCCTAGAGTGGCCTGAGCTCTCCCTCGGCGGATGTGACGTCATAGACAGGACTCCCTCCGCGTTTGTTTGTAAACAAAGTATATATCAATGCAGATATTGGTCGCATTCGTCTACCTTTTCATTGCGAAAGTGACATGCCTTCTTCCTGCGTTGCCACTGCCAACTGTACTAATAAGAAATCAGGAGACATTCAACTGCATCGGTTTCCGAAGGATCCTGTCCAATACGCAAAATGGACAAAGTTTGTTAGTCAGAAAAGAGCGAAGTGGAGTCCCAATGACAGGTCTGTCATCTGCTCCGATCATTTCACAGGAACTCTTATGATCTTTCCTACGATTTCAAAACGTACTTTGGACTTGCCCCACAAAGGAAAAGACTCGTCAAAAATGCCGTACCAACAGTTAATAAACAGATGAAGATGATAACAGGCCCGCTACCCGTCTGTCCAGCGAGATATGACAGTAAACCATCTCAGAAGAGAAAACGGACGGAATACTTTGAGAAAAGGGAACGAAAGAGGGTAAGGAATTGAAAGATAGGCTAATTAAAAATTCTATTCAAGAGGAGGTGGGATAAATAACAATGAAACTTTTGGGGAGTTGATTATAATTGATGATTTTGCAGACGAATGTTGAGTTTTTAGCTGCAGTATGAATTTATGTCTCTTTAGATTAGTCGCAAAAATTATTATTTGAATTTTTAGTATTTGATTGCATAAGGGGTTGAAAATGAAGTAAGGTGCATATATATATATATTAAAATAGTAAAAAGAATGTTCAAACTCTATGGTAGTATATATTAAAAAGAAGAAGATGAAGTTGAATTACATTTGGCAAACGTTTTCAGCAGGTACGAATGTACCTGCTTCATCAGGCCGTTTAATTCAGTAATTGACACTTAATACATAATACTATGACGTCACACAGGAACTAATGACGTCATAATGAATTTGACAACAACAAATTGTATTGTAAGCAACATTATGTTTTGCCATTTAATTTTGGCGCGTATTTACGGATGAAATATGATTCTTTCAAAAGTAAATCATTATCATTGTTATAATTGAGTTTATATATCGGGAAAACCTTGAACTTGCCATTACCACATTTTTCTAAATGTTCACTGAGAGGGATAGTTCGATTTCGGGGCTGGTTAATGTGGGATTGATGAAGGTTCATTCTCCTCTTTAATTTTTGCTCTGTTTTCCCGATATATTTCTCATTACATCCAGCACATATGATTACATAGATAACATTTTTGGTGTCACAATTCATGTTTTGTTTAACAACAAATGTATCCTTTGGTGAAATATTTATGGAACATCCTTCAATAATACTTTCACACGTGAAGCAACGTGAATCTCCACACTTTGATACTTTCGGAATAATCTCAGCTGAGTCAAATCTAGAAGTAGTCAAAATTTTGCGTAAGTTTTTGGGTTGCTTACGGCTGTTTATTAAATTGCATTTATCGACAATCTTTTTCATTTTTTGACTAGGACTTAAAATAGGAAGATAAAGTTTATATATATATATATCTGTAAATGATACACAGTGACAGGTTTGTAGTTTGTTACATTACTAGTTTTGGGGTATATATCATTTGCTGGTGCTGATTACTCTAAGGATACATACAAAAATGTGGGCACGTCACTTATGTTTGTATGTTGACACTACAGTTTTGGTTATAACACTTATGAAAAATTAAAATTTCTTGATACAGCGTCATTTTCGAAGCAACAAAAATTAAAATTAAAGTCATATAGCTGCCCCGGAGAAACATTTACCATTTTATGTAGCCTTACAGTGGATGATTTATAACCTATTTGATACTGATAAACATTGCAGTATCAAATAAGATATTAAGTTAATACAGATTTGTTAATATATTATCATGTGTCACGTGTATTGACAAACCTAATTACCTTCATCAACTTTCAATAAAGGCTGTTGAGCATGAGTGAGTTTAGATAACTTATCAGTGCTTTGTGTATTACCTATTGGAAATGTGCCAGGCTGAGGTCATTAACTTTATTGCTTAATTGCCATAATGTACAGGTGTGTGGCATTTCATGTAGACTGTTAGGTAATAACTTTATGACTATATTGTCTGATGTGAAAAAGTAGTGTTAGGTAACTAGAAACCTCTCTCTGGTGAAATACCGGTGCTCAAGTAGGCCTACTGAAGGAAATGGAAATAATATGCTTTTCAGCGTTGATATTTTTATTTGGTTGAAATAGTTAAATCTGAAAAAGAATTTCATATTTACAATACATTTTCAAGCATGCTTTAACTTACATCACAATCAACAATAAATGTTGTGTTATTATCGACAATATTGGCCTACGTCACTCTAGATTAGTACCACACTCTTTGTCTCAAACACTGACCATTAACTCACACAAGACAACAATAATCTGTATCCTTACTATGCAAAATACATTTGTACGTAACTCTAAGTTTTTATGAAGGTTGCAAATCGCGAATCACAAGAGGTACATTTACTAAACACATCAAAGATTTTATCTTCATTATCACTAATAACTGGTTAATAAGGCCAAAAACAGCTGCTCAGAACCGTCGTATCCCAATGACGAGATCCGGAAGTTGCCGAGAGGCAGTCCATCAAAAGCGAGATCTCATTGTTACAGTCATGCAAAGCAGAACACGGAGTTACGATATTAAGTTGACACTTTAAAAATGGCACAAAGTAGTAACAAATATTCTATATAAATATTCAATCAACTACACAGGGGGATAGTCGATTTTTCTAGGTGTTCAAACAAAAACAAAACAAAACAGTCACAATGGCGGCAGATATCAGTTTGGGTTCACTCGATCGGCATGATCGGAAATTAACAACCTAAACAAATAACAGGTTAAATTAATGTCAAACAAATATCGATGTATTGATATTAATAGCTTTGGTGACTTAGGGGCTTTTTTATAAGTACAATCAGTGAAAATATATACGTTCACGATCGCTGGAATCTATAATGTAAACAATGACACAGATCAGCCAGTCGTTAACGAGTCCTGTCTATGTCGTCACAACCCCCCTAGCACCTGATTGGCTAATAAAACGTTTGGCGTCCGTTTTCCGGAAGTGTTTTTAAAACACGTTTTCTCTGCTATTTTCAGGTGGATGTGAACTTAAATAGTTGTTGATATTTATTCTTAACTGTGTTATGAAGTATTTCCGCTAATCGTACCCCCTATGTGGATATATTATCTTTGAAATAAACTATGAAATACGAAGCAAAATAAAGTGAAGTAAATTTTATTATTATTTAAACAGAAGTGATTTATAAAATTTAATTTATTCAATCAGATTCAATTAGATATTACTTAAATTGTTCTCCTTAATCAGGAAATTAAATATAATTGTGTGCAAAGCTTGGAAATTATGTCAAGCCCAATAATTTTGTGTGCCAAACTTGACTTTGAAAATTATTGAAAGTCAATCATCTCAATGCATGTTTCCCCCTTAATTTTGATTAACATAACATTAAGACTGATATACAAAATATATTGTATATCATATTTTTGTAATATGAATCTTATCATATGCATTTATTATCTATATTTTTTTAATGTGTCAAAATAGTATTAACTTCAGCAATATTTTAATGCTGTGACAGAATGATGACAGGTTGTGATATTTAGGGTGGAGGGTCTGGAAACCAAAACACTTTTTTTGTACACAGAAGATGTCTTTAGATGACTGAACAAAAATTTTAATTTTTTTTATTTGAATATGCAATGTCATTATTTAAATATCTTGGTTATAGACATCAATGCATAAATTTATTCATCATTCATAGCAGTTTATTTTATTGTAACAGGCAATTTTTTAGGAGAAAAATAGCGATTAAAGGGAATTTTGTGTGCTATCAATATGCAAGTATATAACATCACAAATAAAAAACTGTGCTTGAGAATTCTTATTTATTATTTGTAATTTTTAAATAATAATTTATTTATTTTTATTGCAACACCAAAACAGAAAGAAAAATTAATTGCACCAATTTTTTGAAAATTGTTTCACTGTATTTCTTTTGTCAATACATGGTTTGTATTATCATATATTTTGATAGATGTACTTTAAAAAATTTTTTATACTAATTCCTAGTGAATAGGTGAAGGGCGATTCATGAGCTTATTTCCACATACTTTATTTTTAGAATTCTAACAAAGGTGATATAAAAAATGGACGAATGAATGAAGGGTCAGAATATTTGATGATTGTTTTCTTTGGTCAGAGAAAAATAAAGACCGGTCATGGATTTTAAAACATGGAAAGCTTACAATAAAAATTCTATTTCGAACATCGGCCATGCACATATAAATCATTTAGCGAAATCAGCATATAATTGAAAAAAATTGCCAGATTCAAAAACACAAGTTGTTATGATTTTACTATGCACTCGTAACATGTTATCAAAATTTTATAATAAGTAACAACTTTGCAGCTGTTAATTTCATTTTGAACCTGTCCATGATACGTTTTGGTTTTAAAAATCATTTCACACTCATGTATCGATATAATGCTGCATATTGTACGTGCAAATTGACTTATACGTAACCGAGCGGTATTTCGTTAAATCAAACGACAAAAATCAGTAACACAACAGATATTTGTTTAAATCGTCATTTGTCCATACATTGACAAGGGTATTTGTAAAAACACGTACGTTTGCCTGTGTTTTTTCGACCGAAATTAGTACTGTATTGTCGTTCGAGTTCAATATATGAAGAGACTCACTTCCGGGTTATGTAATGGACATTTATTCAACTTAATCGTCATTGTTATTTCATTTCCTTTTTACTATTGCGTCAGAAGCTCATAAGGAGATATCTTGCCAGTTTTTATATGAATTGGTCGTCTGGAATGGCTCCTACAACCCGCGCTATTTCATTGTCTGACAGTGTAAAGATACGACAGAGGACATCTGTTTTACACAGGTGACGTCACACATTCCATCGGACAAAATCGAGTTTTTTCCGGTGTTTTCCGTAAAGTAAGATGGCCGATACGTCAAAACAGCGACGTAAACGGTACAGTTTTCAACTTCTTTTACGATTTTCTAAAAACATCCTTCATCCGAATAGCTAAGGTATTTATGATATTGATGCCTTTTAGCTGATGAAGGGGTTTTTCACGTCTATTAGATGTACAAGCGAAGCAAAGTGTATATAGACGGGAAATTTTGGAGCAAAATCACCCGGGAGTTGCACTTTAACACGACCGCACGCGGCGAGCGCCAATTAAGTAATAATATGTTAGCGAGGAGTTTACCGCATATAAGCACTGATTGCGGACGTCGAAGAGAACCGGCTAGTGCCCCGAGGGAAGATGGTAGCTTATTTTTCAGATAACACGAAGTTGTGTTTCTTTACTAAATAGCCATATCTCCATAAATATTGGGGTTACGATGCCATACGATGGCAAAAACTCCTCTACAAGTAGATATAAATATATATAACATGAGCATTGACTTATTAATGCTACATGTAAAAAGCCTGATAAATGGAGCATGAAAATGACATTTGAACATTATAACTTAATAAATGTTGAAGTCAATTCTTATAAATAAATATATACATACTAGTTGTTTTTAAAACATTTTATTGCTCTAAATATACATATTTGCACCAGATAGAGCTGCACTATATACGCGAATGAATCCAACGCTCAACAGCATGAAAGAGATAAAATGTCAATCAAAACGTCATCGGATCTCTAGCCCCGCCTACAAAACGTTCATCAGCCAATGAAAATCTACAACGCACGTGGCCATGAACTTATCGGACGTCCGTCACACGTGGCCTTGACATTGCTAGTTCTCACAGTTGTAAACACAAATCGCGAACGTAGAACTCGGAGAGGAAACCAGCCGAATTTACCCTCGTAGATGCCATATACTGGTTGTGTTATGATCTCGATCTAACGGAATCTGATTAAACAGCACACAGTTCTTAAACTTATTGAGGAGCCAAGCTTGACTCTGTTCATGAACTTAACGACATTACTTTGCCAAAATCCCTGCGACGGCCGCGAGAGCACAAAGTGTTGCTATTTTTAGAAAAACGTAACTTGTTTACAAATAGTTCCGTCGATGGGCGTGGCTTAAAATGATGTGACGTCACGAAATTAAGTTTATGGAGGTATGAACTGAACTTCTATTACCGTGTTCAGCGAATCAGATTGACGCAAAGCAATTGCTATTTATTTATATAAAAATAGCCGCAGTCGGCGAATAAAGACATGAATGATTAGAATGGATACATGAATGTAAAGTACATAATATGTACTTTCGATATATACAATAATTGGTGACATTTTATAAAAGTTCATTAGAGGAGAGGCGGGAAAAAGGTCGCACACTCGAACCGCGTGACAACATGAAAAACCTAACCAATTTCCATATTCAATTAGTACCTTTTCTTTCAAGAGTCTTACACAACGAACATAATTATAACATCCCTTTAACTATTCATTAACGATAAAATACTCTTCAATTGTTTTGTAATATGGCCGCATATTTTTTTTTCAAATAATCATCATAATATTAGTTTTATCATTTGTTTATAATAATTCTCATCTGTAATTGGTCCAAATATTAGAGTGTTTGATCATTTCATTTTCTGTCTACACCAACATTAGCGCCAGCGAACCCAGATAGGGTTCGCACAGGTTAGTTCTTCTAAGGATGTGTCTGCAGCCAAAAAAGCGACGTCAGGGTATCAAAGAGCCTATTTTGACGAAGCACCTGTAGCTACCTCAACCCACACAACAAACCACAAATATTCCATTCTGTAGGCAAATACATCAAAGATACGGGCCTCCTGGCTCGTATCTAAATACCTCACAATCATATAGCATAAATTACCCCCCCCCCCCCCCCCCCCCCCCCCCCTTTCCCCGCCCACAGCCCCCTTCCTCTCCTCCTCTCTACTAAAAATACCATTCCTTCGGCCTCGTTCTTTAACTATAATAGTTCAAGGTAGTCCTGCTTCATGACTGTGTATATAAAGGATCCTTTAATACAGTCTAGTTCCTCATACAGCAAGTCTAGATTGACTGAATACACATTATATGAAATAAGGAGCCCAAAAAATATATTATGGATGAAGGAACATTTAATTATTAAAATTTTTCATAGACTAAATTTTAGTCTAAGTTCAAGGCAAAACAAAACTTTACTGCAAACCACATGATGGTTGAGGCTACTCAAGGATTTATTTAGGCCTATACACGTCCTTGCATGGGCTACTCTATTTCTTAAATAAAGGGTAGGCGGCGCCTTTCATCTTTACCGAAACAATTCCTATCAGAAGCGATTAAGCGCAAATGACCGTCGCAGCACAGAGCCAAAACCAGCATCACGCTTTGCCCTCTTTCGCAGTTGTCCGTCAGACACACGAAAACTGTAAAACTGTAAGTCTACTGAGCGATATCCATTAAAATTTTAAGATAGTATTCGAGCATTTTCTATGGAAGATGTGCACAGTAAGTTACTTGATGAAAACTTCCAATTCCAGCTCAAGCACAGAGCACAAGCTATGTGATAATGTATTGGCTGGCGAGCAGTTATCGCCATTTTTCGGGACGTTTTTGTGTCTTACTTCCAAACGCATGGTCAGATTAAAGAGCCACTCCGTGAGTTGTGGGAGTCATATATGCCAAACTTTATCAATGGTGTCATTTGATCAAGAAGTATCGATTGTTACCGAAAAACCACATTTTAAAGCTTGTTGTTTTTTTACAGGGACAATATGAAGGTAGTACGTCGCAATTATGATCGAAAACCGGACAGTGGTGCGCGTCAAATAGTCAAACGTAATTTTGGAGACTTATCTAAAACAGCCAGGAGGGCAGTTAGGAGTTGATAGTGGTTGTTAGGTTATATAACTAGTATCCATTTATATTGGCCGTGATAACTACACCTCTGTGCATTTATAAGGCTGTTTTTAAAGTTCATGGAAAACCAGTATTTGTTATATATATATATATATATATATATGTCTTTTGGACATGAAAAGTGAAGATGTTTTAATTTTATATCACCACATATGACATTTAGGTTCGTATTAAAGATAAATAATATCTTATGAAAATCATGGAGTGCCTCTTTAAACATATATCGAGGGTACTCTTCATGACACATGAATAGGGCTGTCCTCTCAGGAAAAAAAACGTGTCTCAGTCATAGAAATTGATTCCCATTGCTGTACGATCGCTAAGCAACAAAACACCGAGAATGACGTTGTATCAGCTAAGCGATGAGTTACCGACATCAAACGATAAGATAATCTTTATTGTCCTAAAAGGGAAAATGCTTTGTATAATTACAATTCTCCAGAAATGTGATGACAACTAATAAAATAATACTCAAAACAATTCATGTCAAAACAGTTAACATAGACAAGGATAGATATTTTACGTATAGGCCTACATGAAAAACGTGATGCAAAATTATACGGAATCTATTTCTCTAATGCTGCACGGAATGAATGATTTGCGGAACCTGTTTGTTCGAAAAGTAGACATACGCAGCCTAGGTCCAGAAGGTAATGTCAAATATTCCAAGAAAAGTGGATGGGAAGAATCACCCAAAATTTTGTTCCTTTTTTTGATAACTGCTGCTCATTAAAACTGTCAATCGTTTCGATAGAAAGCCCAATAATCTTAGATGCAGTATTCACGATTTTTATCAATTTGTTTGTATTTTGAACAGACAGGTTCCCAAAACAACTTAAAAAGTTAAATGTATGGACACTTTGAATGAAGGTTCTGTAAAACAACATCAAGATGGTTTGATCAATTCTTAAAGTAATTCAGTTTCCACAAGAAATGTAAACGTTGTTGTCCTTTCTTATATATTTTCTCAGTATTATCATTCCAAGAGAGTTTAGAATCAATGATAGTAATAATAATAATAATAATGAGTATTTATAAAGCGCTATATCCATACACAAGGTGCATGCTCAAAGCGCATATACATGTTAGAATAAAGGGTAATGATGTGAAGTATTGGCATGAATAAAATCAAAGAGAAAAGTATGAGTTATAACATATGAATAAATATAGTACACAAAATCAGATAATTCCGTCAGTGGGAAAAATCTAGGAATAATAGCTTGAAAAAAGATAAGTTTTGAGTTTTGATTTAAAAACAGTCAATGAAGGCGATATCTTGAGGACATGAGGAAGTTGATTCCAAAGTCGGGGAGCAGCATAACTGAATGATTTCTGTCCATAACTGGTATGATTAGAGTTTGGTATCATGAGAAAGTTCAAATTCTGTGAACGAAGAGTTTTTGCAGGGATGTAGTCATTTAACATCTTTGAAAGGTATAGTGGTGCAGAATTATTTCGACATTTGTATGCCATGCAGAGGACTTTAAACTTGATTCTTGCTTCAATTGGAAGCCAGTGCAGATCCTTAAGTACAGGTGTTATGTGACATGATTTAGAAGTTCTAGTCACTATTCTTGCTGCAGTGTTCTGAACTTTCTGAAGTTTGTATAGTTGACGTTTACTGATTCCTATCAGCAAACTGTTACTATAATCAAGTCTAGAATGAACAAGCATTTGTACTAGTATTTTTGCAGCATCTCTTGTAATAAGATGACGTATTTGACCGATGCAACGGAGATGGTAATAACAAGTTTTACAAAGTTTATCTATTTGTGGTTCCATTGTTAGTTCTGAATCAATGATGACGCCAAGGTTTTTAGCTCGGTCAGCGAAAGGAATTTCAGCACTTCCGACTTCAACAGAGCTAAACGGAATGTTACGCAAATTACGCTTAGTGCCTATTAACAAAGCCTCTGTTTTCTCATCATTTAGCTTCAGTTTATTCGAAGACATCCAGGACTAAGTACTAAGTACTTATATTCATTTACTCTTTCTATATCATTTCCATCAATACACACAAATTGTAATGTTGACTTTGTTCTCATAAAATCAATTATCATTTCTTTAGTTTTTTGAACGTTCAAATATAAATGTGGACCACACTCAGGCCTACCAAACAAAACTGCCATACTGCGCAGAATAATGTTGAAAAGTTCACATTAAATGTTGAAATGAGATTGCCTCGTCAATGAAACATTAAAAGATGCAACGACAAAATTAAGTGAACCCAGCATCCGATTGCCACACGCATGTGCACATTGAAGAAACTGGATCTACCATGTTTTTACATTTGAAAGCATGAACAGCATGCAAGTGCAAGTGCTTGTGCTTTTCCTTCCTCATTTATATCATTATTATTGTGTCATTTGAAATAAAAAATTGTCACATGTTTTTGTACACTTTTATAGTTAAAGATTAATGTAAATCCCATTTCGTACCTGAAAAAAAGATTTTCTAGGCCATGTGAAATACGCATGCGTGGTACAGGTCAAAGTTTGCTCAGCAATAAATATTGCAGTTGCCAGGTTTTCATTTGTCCGACTTTACATTTTTTGTTGCATATTTTAATGTCTCGGTGTCGAGATAATATATTTATGTTGTAGTTTCCACAATTAATGTGGGCTCTTCCACGTTTTTATTGCGCATAATGGCGTTTTTAATCCGGTTTTTCTTTGTTTGACATTATGTCACAATTGCAAACCATTGCGTCATGTTTTTCCCCGCCAACATTAAAAAGGTCGTAGTGCATTAAAATCATATGCTCACTTTTTCAAAGCAATTAAACTGAACTAGTTATTCTTAACAAGCAAATAGCTGATCATTTACAGAAATCTACCTGTCATATCTGCAATTATTTTTATTTTTTAGCCCATTTTACAGGGTGCAATGGGCATCCAAATCAATTGCGATATACCCGAAATCACCATTACTTATGACAGACAAATTCTTCATTGAGTTAATTGCCTTTTCATGTTCTTTCTGTATTTTAAAAAGGTAAGCATTAGCTATTTTCACCGCATATTCAGCTGGGAAATTTCATGTGTTCTACATCATGGCAAATTGTTGCAAATGTCAGGTGAAAGATTGATGAGAGTGAACTATTTGCCTGGCATGCATTAAAAATTGTCTTGCAAAAGTGATCCTATGTCTTTTAACTAGGGACAATCTAATCAAATCAATCCTCCCCATTTGAAGATCAAATATCTGTATCGTTACGGATGAACTCACACAGGGACTGGGAGCTGTCTTTGCGCTAAGTGGAGGTGTGATGCTCTTGATGAACCAGTCGACCAGTGTAAACCTCTTCCTTGTTCTTGAGACAATCGACCTGTTAAGTGTCAGCGCTAACGATAAAAATATTGATTGACATATAAAATCGTGTAGAGAAGAAATTTGTGTAGTTTGAAAAAAACTATGTTGCTATTGAAGCAAGAGATGAAATTGACGAGTCAGCCACATTGTCTTTAATCTGAGTGATATTGGGATATGTTAGAATTAAACCTTTCGTCTGACTCTTAAAAACTGTCTAATGAATGTGGGTAAAACATTATTTTTGACAAATAGAGATAGTAAAATGGTTTTCGGGTGTAATATTTTTTGTACTTTGAAAACAAATTAATTTAACTTGTCTGGGCTTAGTAGGTAAGAGATGAAATTGGCAGGTCAGCCATCTTGCATGCAATCTGACTGCGTGTGGGGTTGTATGAGATGCCTTCAATCTGACTCTTAAAAACTGTTCTATGAAAGGGTGAAATATATTGTTTGATACTTAAAGAAAGTGGATTGGTTTACTTGTTTAATGGATCAATTTTGATAGTTTGAAAAGTATTATTTAGCATGTAAGGGCGATTGTACTTTAAGTTATAAATGACGAATTTCTGGTAAACTGAGTGGTACCAATATATGAGAAGCCTTCAAACTGAGGGTACAAATTTCCAATGAGAAACAAAGATACTGGATTGGTTTATGGGCGTATTTATAGAACAATTTTGGTAGTTTGAAAAAATATTTGACATATGTGAGAAGCCTGTTCTATTATCTGTTCTATGAAAGAAGTGAAATAGTTTCCTTGACTCTTAAGACATAGTGGAATTGTTTTCGGGTGAAATGACACAATATTGGTAGTCTCAAAACAAATTTAGAATCTCACATAAAGCAAGAAGTATACATATGTTAGTTACTTAACAATTGCGGTACTAAAAATGAAAGATTCAATAAATGCCTTACAGTGGAAAGATGGGGATAACAGTTATGTGGCTATAATGTTCGCAAGCCTGTGCAGTCAATGGCCAAAAGTGAGTTTGCAAAACTGAGAGCACTGAATAGTAAAAATATGTTTGCTGTAAATTATTTGTTTTGCATGTCTGAATATGGTAATCAATCGTTCTGTAAGTAGTTTAGTTATATTTAAACATAATATAAAAATTTCCCTTGGTTGAATGACAATGAATAACTGCAAATTAGCTAAGGTGACTCTGGGACGAATGCATTGTGTCCACTAGATTCAGCTTGACTCTAGATTTATTTATCCTGTTTATTTAAAAATTTGTTCTGAATTCAAATTTAACCGTGGTCATTGTCATTTTCCAGATTGCGTCTACCCTTAGATATCACAAATAAATATCGCTATGAATTAGTTCTTAGGAACAATTTTCAACTGGCTAACTTAGTTGAAGTTAGCCCCATGGTTTCATGCGTTCCCATAGTATGATGTCTCAAAAGCTGACCGTTTGACTTCACAGTGTTTGTGTCACTGTCACAATGGTCTTTGGCTAGTTTAAGAGCTTGGACTAGTTGTTCTTCAGGTGTTATGATATATTTTATAAGCTTTAAATGTTTATTTTGATTTAAAATCAAACAAGGATTTTCTAAGAATATTTTGAAGAATACTTGTTTTTGTTTAGTTGGATACCAGAGTGACTAAGTAAATAGAAATCATGAAAGAAATCATTTGAAAACAGCGTTGAAGAGCTGTAACTATGAAAACATATGTAGGGTAATATATGTGAACTGATTCAAACATAAAATGTTAATTTCCCCAAGTTTATATTGTCAAATGAAATACAATGAAAACATAAAAATGATTGATTGATCTTACAGGACATTGATGTAAAAAGTCATAATCAAATTAATATTGTCATTTATCAATAAATTCAAACTTTCAGGAGGGTGTAAAACTACTTAAATGGAAATCTCATTTTTCTTCAATATATGATGTTACATTAGGTTTGCTTTTGCTTAGTATTTTGACGTTCGATTTAGAAACGGTGTGAAAATTTGATTATTATTACTCTTATCAGTAAGGTAAGTTATTTCATATGAAGGATTTTCAGACGTTTATCGAACTAATTTTGATAGGGGGACTTGCCTATATAAGTTTTTAGCCTTATCCCATGAAATCCTAATTTGATAGCTGCTAAATTGTTTGAATGGGTCTAAAAAATTAGACATATCTTTGTAAAACGATTATATCATTTTACAGGATTGATTTTTTAATGCTGATATTTGATACAAAAAATAGTAATACTAAAAGCATTATAATATACATTCATATCATAGTATATCAGTGTTATATGCGTGTATGTTTTTTCTCTCAACATCATTCAGTCCAGTCAATTTTCTCAAAAGAGTTATGGCCCTTGAATGTTTGATGAACTTTGTCCAGAATACCCGTGAGAGCCTCCATTTGGAACAACTTCTCTCGGGAACTATACATCTACATCCAAATTTTTTTTGAGGGTACACCTGATGATGCTCTTGATAGAGTAGAAAGCTGATTCCGAAATAACTATTTTGGGGGAGTTTTGGCTCTTAAATGCTTGTTTGAACTTGGTAAAGAGACAGGTCTGATGCTCCCATTGGGACAAGTTATCTATACACACTTGCACATTCAAATAAAATTTCAAATATTACAAATTCTGAAAATATTTTTAATCGAATTAAAAGCTGTTTTTTGCTATATGCGAGCCATGGTAACAATTTTTTTGTTACATTTAGTTTTGTTAAAACGGTGTTATGGTCTGTTATTCCTGACCTGCGAATATGTAGGTTTTTCTATAAATTGATCTTAAAGTAGCAAAACATACTTCATAATAAAGAATAAAAACAACATTACACAAATAATGCATTTAATGATCCTATTAGCTACATTAAAAAACAAAGGAATGCATTATGTAATATTAAATTATTATTTATTTTGTGTTTTAATTGACACTGATGTTTGTGCATCTAGCTTTCGGTGTAAACATTGTCAGTTCCTTTTGTATGGCAAGCAGATCATTACATGGTCTCAGAACTTTTAGGTCAAAATCATAGACCCTAGGTATAATTTATCAAGTCGACTGAACCCCTCAAGTTCTGGTGTGGAAATGTTGACGCAGTAATGTACAGTGCATTGATTTATAAGATGAGAGTTATATTATTACTTCTTAGTAAATATAAACTTTATTCAGTATGTAGGCCATCAGGCATATACACATATGTTTAATATAGTTTACATCTTCGCTCGTATAAGTGCATAATATGGAGGCTTAACCTTTTCAAACTGTGGGCATTATTTGTAGTAAGCAGTTTCTTAAAGATAAACATATTTGACTTAAAATCACTAGGTAAATATTAACAACGTAAATCATGATATTTTGGAAAAATGCAAATAAAATGGTATTTATCATCTACACTCGCACAAAATTTTTGACATGTCCTAATACTTCTTTCAATTTGCATCATCAACCTTCATTAATTTTCAACCTTAGTAGTCCCGCTGTAATTTTAACAGGATATTTACGTAAATTGTAATCTACAATCTCAAAAATATGTTTTTCAGTGTTTATTAAGGTTTTGAATTCTCTATACAAGTCAAACGTGTGTAATTGTCTTGGTCAGATCTCCAGTTTTGTTTAGAAGAGTCATCTATGACAGTGCTAATAACTGTATATATATTCTTCATATTTTTCTATATATTCCTATGTATATGTTTTTCAATATTTTCAAGTTGTTGATTAAATTCACAACAGAAACATGTCAATTCTCTTATACAAACACCTGAGGCAATCACCTACCCAGATGAATAGTCTTTTATATGCTTTAGTAATAAACAACTCTTTTTTGTCCATCACTTTAGGCAATCGAAATGAAACAATTGTAACATCTATACTTAAGGAAGTATCATGTCAGTCATACTCTATTTGACATCTAATATGCTTGAGGGCTTAACAGCTTTCAGTCATGTGAATCCCTTAAATAGGGTCCTCTCTGAAACGAACATCAGTGGAGCCCAGAGTGAAGCCCTGAGTGGAATCTACAGCGGGGAATGAGAGTGGAGTTTAGAGTCGGCTGCTAAGTGAGGTATGGGCATGGGGCAGTCACTTTGCCACTATTTGCCGTCAACTTCACAGCTGACCTTTTTCTTCATACTCGTGATGTCATAATGAAATAAACCATCATCTCTATGACGTTAGCATCTTTTGTGTGTCTCTGTCCACTCCTGTCTGATCAAATGCTCTCCCCAGAACTCTGATGTTGGATCCTATAGCATCAAGCTAATTCCCTGGGATAAGTCTAGACTGGTGTCAACCTGTGAGATGGTAATGCCTATCATCCTGCGGGTAGGCGCCTTCTATGACACATCTAAGCAGGTTTTCAAGATGTTGATAAAACTTACACGATTCTCAAAAGTTTGTGACAACCAAACAATTTCAAATCCATGTGAAAATAGAAGAAAATGTATTTTTGAAGCCTATGTATCATAGCCAAAGTTATCAAGGTTAAGTAACATTTCATAAGCTATCTTGGGTCCACGGTTAACAATGCATTATAAAGCAGTTATCAGCTCATCAGATGGTTAAGGTCAAATGGGCTTATGGCATGGCCCACTGTCAATCTTTGGTAAACTTTTCACATCTTTGACTTCTCTACCACAACTGCTGCACCCTCAAAGCTGAAATTGTTTGGGGATATACCTTTCACCTAGGTGATATGAATTTGTTTATTAGGGACTGACCCCCTCTTAAATATGGGCACGGCAGGTGTTTTCATTAAAATCTTTAAAAATCTTCTCCAAAACCAATGGACACAGGAGGCTGAAATTTTAAGAGTAACATTTTTCTGACATGAAGACTCAAATTTGTAACTTTGGTGTTAACCCCCTTTGGTGGTGACCAACTTCAAATCTTTTATGTCTATTTTCAAGAAACCATCAATGCTAGGAATCTTAAGATTTTGAAATTATTATCCTTGTTGGATGGAGATAAAACTGTGTAAAGTTGATCAACCTACCCCCCAAAATATGGACATTGTAGGGGTGCATATTATTAGTGATTTACCAATTATATATAATGATTTAGGAAGCTAAAATTTTCAGAACATCTTTGTTCCATGAAGATTAAAGTTTGTAGATTTTTTCTTTATTGCCCTTCAAATATCACCATGGCAGTGTGTCCCTCTAGAAACCATTAATGCTAGAAAATAAGTAAGAATATAATCTTTTTTAAAATTAGACTGAGATGTGTAAATCTCATAGTCTTACCCCCCTAAAAAGGGGCGTGGCAAGGGTGTAAACAGATATGGCAAGGTCTTCAACATCCTGCTACATCAGCGTATTTGTCTCTGCCCAGCTCCACCATATACCCTGATATCCTTCGGCGTAAAACCTAAAATGCTGACACAGAAATATCTTTTGAGATATAAACCCTGGATTTTTAAAAAAAAATTCACGATAAGTATGGCCCCATATTTCTGCACCATAAAGCAGAATTGGTGCTATTTTACAATAAAAAATTGTGGATACTACATTCAAAGATAGGTTCTGGTGCCTTTTGAAAAGGGAGAATATGGGAAAGGAAGCCTTTCTAGCCTGTAGAGCTACTGCTTACATGCTTTGGACCAGTTCATGATAAACATAAAATGTATGAATGTGATAAATGAATGTGTTTGAGATGACCCCTGCATCCTCTATTGTCTGACCAATTAGCACTCATGACCAACTTTCATATGGAGAACAATAGGTGATGGCAATGTGGGAAGACACCAGCCAATTGTATACTTCTTTCCATACATTTTCAGAATATGGAAAATCGCATAATAAGTGTATAATTTTCAGGAGCTGATTCACAAAAGGAGCATGATGGCGACTCATTGCATTTCATTTCATATAACGTGTTTTGTCATCAGTGTATTGTGGGTAATTTTGAAATGAAACCACCTATTCTGTACACTCTCGGTACATCTATACTATTAAAAAAAAGTAGGGAATATTTGATTTTTAAGTGTTATTAAAGTGACATAATGAAACTGACGCGGAAACAAATGACAAAACGATATGAAGTTCACATTCATCCATTTATTCCACATCATTGTTCCACTAAGTAAAGCAAAGATTGAAGGGTAAAATGATATCTGGGGTCAAACAGCAAAGTTACCATAGCATCACATCAAAGTCAGTGACGGGTAAAGCCGCCTCTGTTGGCCAAACAAGCATTGATCCGACGTGGCATACTCTTAATGAGACTTGTCAGGTCATTTTGGTCCAGATTGTCCCACTCCTGTTGCAACACAGCAGTAAGTTCTTGGACATTGGCAGGACATGTCCCAGACATACTAGATGGGGGAGAGGTCGGGATTCAGTGCTGGCCATGGTAATGTGGCGATGTTCTGTTGTTGGAGGTAATCTGTAATGATTCTGGCCCTGTGAATATCTTGCATTGTCATTCTGGAAGATGAAATGTCACAACATGGGCTGCCAAGATGTTGTGCCGGTAGTACTGGCCTGTGAGACGCCCCGCAGCAACATGTAATGCCTTTCTTCCAGCAGCAGTGACGCCTCCCCACACCATAACAGAGTCACCCCCAAATCAATCATGTCTGATGGCGTTGACGTCATGGAAGCGCTCGTTTCAATGACGCCACACCCTCTTACATCTGTCCAAAAAGTCAACAGTGAACCTTGACTCATCTGAAAACATCACATTGTTCCAGCGTCAATTATCCCAATGTTGACTCTCCCTACACCAATGACGTCTTGCCTGAATGTGATGATCTCTCAAACAAGGAATCACGTGTAGATGCCCACTGTGCAGTCGATTCCAAATCGTCTGGCCACTCACTCTCACACCAGTGTCTGCTTGAAGCCAAGCGCTGATCTGATTAGCTGTGATGACACGATTTCTCCAGTCTCATTGAAATGAAATCTACATGCTCCACTCCACTACGTGTGTAGGTCTCACCAGGCTCCGTTACGTGAGCCGTCAGGTTTGCCTCTGACATAATTCAAATCAGCCAATCAGCTATGATGCAGCCGAATTGCTTTCGCTTGTACGCTTTTCAGATCTCAGAAACCAAAACCTTCCGACTATTTTCCTAATGTTGAACTGAAATACCCGAGTTTATGTACATTCGATTTACCCTAGCTCGGTTTGTTGGACAAACAAGTCAAAAGCTATGAAGTTATCTTTCGCTATGCAAACTCTGCATTCCTCAACGTTATCCTTTAGTAGACCGTAGCAACCCAAATGCTTATTCTGGAAACAGATACGTTGAATAAACGTTTCGTCTTTTAGTTTGTAGTAATAATTGAATAATATTAAATTTCGTGAAACAATTTACCATAAACATGCTGAGAAACAAAAACAACCAAAACATGTACACATACCAATAGTAGGTTTCTGCGACGTTTATATGCTAATGAGATTGACCGTTGTTTCATCAAAGACTGAATTGTTATAACTAAATCTGCTGGGTAAAATGGTATTAATAGACATATGCCAATGACTTCAATTTGTTATCTGTAAAATCGAAAATCTATAAGAGTTTCAACTTCTACTTGCGTTATCGCATGCAATCTCTCTGAAGGCCACCAAGAGATGCGCATTGTGATTGTTAGAAGGTATCTGCGGTAAGCCAATGAGATTTAGAGGTCAAACAGAAGCAAAGGTTAACCTGACGGCATGGGTAAGGGAGCCTAGTGAGATCTATTATCTGCGTAACATCGTGCAGCAATATTAGATTTTATTTTAATGAGATTGCGATTTCTCAAGGCCAAGGTACGGATAAATCGATCCTGTACTTGAGTTGTCGCCCTTGGTCAACCGGAGCGTGGTCTGTCGTTTACAGAGTGTGTATCACGGTATCTGGACCATAATCTGCTTATGACAGATTGAGAAACATGCAGCGTCTGAGCCACAACCGCCTGTGTTGTGCCAACCTGTAGCATGCCAAGGCATGTAACCGAGGGCTGCCTACTTGTACTCTTTTGGAGTATTTTGTACACTTGATAGTCTTAAAATATGACTTTACACCAATGCTGCAAATTGTACACCTATTCTGGAAAAAAATCATTTCTTCATTTCATAGAAATATTTTTGGAGTATTCGAGTGTTATGTGTTACAAATTCAGTTTGAACTGTATATTTTTAGTTAAATTTTTTTTGAAATATCAAACCAGATCATGACACATCGAAACTAACAGTAAAAATACTAGCTTAATTGTTTTAGTACGGATAAAAATTACAAAATACACCTTAGTTACAAAATGTCTACACATTCACGAAACAGAAGGTAGGCAGTTCTGGTAACCTTTCATTTTGGGTAAGCCAACGCATATCAAACTTTGTTTCCTGGTCTCTAAAACAATTAAACTGATGTTTCCACCTTCAAATTCAGTGCCAAAATGACTGTTACATTCAAAGTCAGAGTCGTGCAAGTCTTGGGTTCGACCCCCATGATCATCCCAAGCAACATGTTCTTACCTTGCGGTAGCTTTTGGTGCATTTGGGCGCCACATGTAACTGGAAATGGTTCTTCTGTAAGGTTCTATAGTAAATTTTTCGTAGTCATTTGCATATGTTAGTATTATGGCCCAAAAATAAAATATCCCCAACTTATTTTAAATAGTATATTTGCCATTAAATAAATATTTTCCCAATCCTCTTTGTCATATTTTTTTATTGAGAATGTCTCCCTATTTCCTTTGACCTGTAGGTTTGGTTTGGCAATGTGTTGGCAAAATATTATAGAAAAATTTGCTTCTTTGGTTTTGTCAAGGAATACAACTTACATTAAAGGGAGAAATGGATATTAAACCTGGTATTTTTGCCAATACCAGTGATATTTAGAGATTTACTAAACACTTTAACTGCTTTTTTTTGTTGCTTTTTAATAAAAGAAAATTTATTTGTGTGATTCCATATCTTCTTTTGATGTCCTCCTTTTCATTAATTTTGAAAGAATTTACCTTTGGTCACAATAATGTCATAAACATAAAACATTCAATTTTTGACCATGTTTTTCATAGTAGATAAATTGTCCATCTTTCCTGACATTGTTATTGAACCATAGTGATGGTTTAAAGAATCTCTGGAATTGTTTTGACATTTAAGAAGTACTGACACCATGCTATAAGTACATCTCTCAAGAATTTGTTTGATACATGATTTCTCTCTTTACCATGTCTTTTTTCCCTTGTCATATAAAGTTAAAGCAGTTTTTCTGAAAATCTTGCATTATATCCTCAGGGGGGCTTTGACTGTGTCAATCTCAATTCCATTCTTTGCATAGCTTTTGTCGCGATCCTTTTTTGGACCCTATCCATATCAACCTGTTTTTTTCTGCATTTACTTTTAACCCTTAGAATCTTGCCAAAAACCCAATGTATTTAGAACAGCATAATTAAAGACTGTCATCTAAGGTCACTGTTGTGTCATCTGCAAACTGAGCTAGACAGCTTTCAATATTTCCTATTCTTACTCTTTTCATTTTTTTATTTTCTTATTAGGAGAGCTAGCTCTTCAGCACATAAAATAAAGATATATGGAGATACTGGATCTCCCTGTCGACAGCCCCTAGTTATCTTAAAAAAATTATAAGCCAACCTGGTTATTAGTACACTTGATTCAATATCATTTGATAACATATGTATACAGTTCTGCACACTTGGTCCTAAACTGAAGAATTTCAATACATTTTGTATAAAAATTTTGTTGAAAGAATTAAACGCATTTTCAAAGTCAAAGAGAAGTAGTAAACCTGGAATTTGGTGGGATTCTGTATAGTCCATTATGTCATATGTTTGTCTTGTAACTATTCCTATGTAGCTTCCGGTGTAACAGGCTGAACTTTCCCCCTGGCCAGACTTTCCCCAGGGAATTGTCAATAGTGATGATTTGTTGATCAAGTTCATTTTGAAAATGATGATTCACACTGATCCATAAATTTTTAAAAGTCCCTTTCTTAAAGTTGATGTTTCATCTTAGGTGCACTGAATCTTCACTGTTGTTTCCTTGATGAAGAACCTCGGATGTGATTTTCCTTCTGTAGGGGACTGGCCTTCTGATTTGATCTGTACAGCTTGATGTTCTGTCCTCTCAAAAACAGGTCACAGAATGGCATGTGATTCATATAGGACGATATGAAATCAGAAAAGGTCATTCTGGGCAGTAATTGTTCGATTTAGATAGTGTTTGGTAATAGGCATACATGTATCTAAAATGCACGTAATAGTGTATCTATAAAACACATTTTGTAGTAAAGAATAAATATAATATATATAATCTAGAAGTAAAAGGCACACGTTAGATAGATATATAGTGATACCAAATTGAAGTTTACAAGATATATATATAGTGCTAAGGTAAATTGATATTAATAGGCTGAAAAAGATACTGATTGATTTTAAAAGGTGGTAAGGGTTGTATTGAAATACTTGCATGTGTATAGACAATTACTATCTTGGATATTGTAAGTGCTTACAATAATGCTGAATATATTATATTCATTAAAACAGTGCAAAAATGGTAAACATGAGGTTATATAGAGGATATTTGACAATTCTCGTCGAATACCATGGATATCTCATCAAGTGAAGTAGAAATTTATATTTTCACAAGTGGCGTAGCCACGAGTGTAAATATATGATTTTCTACTTCACGAGCTTAAACGCTTCGCCAGCGCGGCCTTTGCATGACGTCATTCAATTGTTTCATGACGTCACAGACGACGTCATATGTATATTTTATCATTTCACTGAGTAGAATACCATTTTTATTTCACTCAGTGAAAATACGGGGTTTATTTTCACAGATAAATGGCATATTTCACCATTCGAAATATGATAAAAATGCATATCTGATTATACATTTATTGCTATAGACGTGTGTATAACACATCATTATCTTTGATAGTTTGAGGATAATATAGGTGATGTTGAATATCTAAAGTGTATATCAAGGTACATAATATAATGATGTATAGTGTATATTACATATGCCATCTTAGATAGCAACTACTGGTGTAATTATTCATCGATAATATCGATGTTTGCATCGTCTACTATGCGATACGAGTGCATCGATACAAAACATGTTTAGACAATATATCAGAATATTTATATTGTGAGGGTCCACGATACATCGATCTATCGTCATTAGAGACAATATATACCGATACTGTTACCATAATTTGTTTTAAACAAATAACTATAAACGCTAAAAAGGTTTTTATACTATTTCAGAGATAACAGTGATTAGAACATAAACAAAAAGAGAAATTATATGATATTTCTGATATTTTATATGCATTTTCACAGTCTCTCCAATTTTTTTACTTCCCTTCATGTAATATCTATGACAGGTTGGTATCTAAGGAATAACATTACTCTTCTATGTCCTATCTATAGTTCTCTCATAACCAGTAGAGAATCGGGATACGTATTGTATCGCAACCACTGTATCGCGATGATAATCGTCTCGCAGGTTCCTTGGCAATAATTCCATGATATATTGTCTCGCTCATTAAAACTGGAATCGGGATATATCGTCTCGCCACTAAGGCCACGATATACAGGTCTAATAGCAACAGTGCAAATGGGTACCCGTAGCGAGTTGTCGTCACTCGCCAAGATAAAGGGCGACTGTATTGGTCCTTCGTGAACTTCTGAGTTAGATCAACTCCCGCCAGGGGCTCGGCAACTTTGTCTGCAGTAGAGAACTGTTCTACACGCAGTCAGGTTTGGGTGCAATGCTACACTGAGTTTCAGCGCAGTATCACCCATGGTTCGCTAGTTCCAGCCGATGCTTGCAGGTTTCACCGCAAATCATAGCCACAATGGTGTTGCGGGCTTTCTCCCTGCAATAATACTAGCAGCCGCGATATAAGTGAAATAATCTTGAAAGCGGCGTTAAACCCCAACTCACTCACTCAACTCCCTTAGCCGCGATATATAAATTCTAAACGGTTTAAGAAACAAGATTAATTAAGATGTAACAGTTTTGCACAATGACGAGGGTACTGTTGTAAATCTGAGCTAGATTTTAGAATGCAGTTTAATGCGCTTGCAGGAAGGATTTACTTGAAAGGTGCTACAGTAGGACCCAGGCTACATGAAGACGAGAATCCTTGAGTAAAGTATTTTCCTGTTATAGGTTACACGAAAAAGTCTTGAATAAACTATCCTGTACTATGTTTTATGGCAATAAATGATATTACTTCGTAATGACTAAACGGTACAGTGGTGTGCCCGAAATATTGGTATATTATGTTGATGCTTATGTTGTTCCCATAGAAACTCATGTTATTTGGTGAAGCATGAATATTTGTATGAGATGAATTCTACTTACGATAGCTTTGAAACCATCTCAGTTTAAAGTAAAACATTTTGATTAAGTATTTTGATGACTAATTAAGTGAAACCATCACTTTAATCTACGACGAGTATGTTTATATTTTTTCATAAGGGAGATACTATGAGCCGCCATGGTATATTTATACAGCATTTATGTACGATTTTGCTCTCATGAAATTTATTCATGCAACGTTTAAAAAATATATGCAAGCCAAGGGAATAATCTCAAATATGATATTGTATGATAATAGCACACCATTTTACATACATCATTTTGGTGTAAACAGGAATTTGATAATAAGTAGAATCCTTTTTTTTGCTCATTCGCCCCCTTTCAGCAATTCTTTTTACAACAACTTTTGTTTTGTAGCAGTTGAATGAAAATTTTAAACTGATTATGTGTAAATAATTGAGGCATTTTGTAAGTGATTTGCAAGCTGAAATCGAACCCATGAATACTTTCAATTTAGCATCAACAGATATTGCCACAACATTGTAGGAAATGATTTTTTTCTCACGAGAAGGCCAAGCAACAATCCATTTTATAATGTGATCAAGATTATGAATTTTAATAAAGCAGATTAAATTCCACTGGAAGTTTTGAGCTTGAGTACAGTTTTTGAAAGCACGAAAATATACAACGTTGATTGAGTTTTCTAACAATAGAGTCAAAATACACTTTTGAAATAATTTTCTTAATAAATTGTTTACACTTGAAACTGCAGCATTTAATCATGGAAAGAAGTATAACTGGATCACACCTCAAAGCCTGTGATATCCAAATCCATTACTTAACTGCGCTACTAACTGTGTATCATTTGACTCAAGGAGAGAGCCCCTAGGGAACATGCCAGGCTTCACATAATATTTACATATGTCAGCAAATGTGCATGTTCGTGCCCTACAGGTCTATGACATGAGGATTTCAGTTACAACTCAACATGTTTGAAATAAGGACAGAATAAAATTAAGTGAATAGCAGTTATTACATTATCTTTTGTATTGCGATCAATATCGTAACACAAAACATATTTATCAGTGCAAAAATCTTTTGCTTGTGAAAAATGTCATCTATCGGTGAAACTACAATCCGTATTTTCACTGAGAGAAATAACAATGCGATATTACTAAGCGAAACTACAACCATATGACGTCAAGAAACAGTTGAATGACTTCATGAGAAGGCAGTGATAGCGAAGTGATCTTGCTACTCCATATCATAAACTTAAGGATTATTTACGGCATTTGGAAAATAAATAGAACATTTGACATTTCTCGTCGTATTGCAAAAATACTCCGTTTTACTGACTTAAGTCAACCATATTTTTACAAAAGTACTTGATATTGATTTCAGTGTTTATATTCTTGATATGACACAAGGGTAAGATTATATTTATCATCCAAATTAATTATCCATTGAATTTCCATGAAAAAAATTCATTCCTAAATACTGCACTACCTTAGATTGTAATGTCGTGATATTATAGCATTTAGATGTCCACATGTTTATGACATCAAAGAATTGTATTTCATTACTTGATGTAAGATAATTAATTGTTATTGTTATTTACTTAATGACCGGAAATCTACTGTCAAAGTGATATATAAACAATTCTCCTCTCCTGTCATTTGCTCTTACTTGATATACACACTTCTTCTTTGCCCAGAAGCCATGGTTTTATGATGCAGGTTACTCGGTCATCAGTGAACGTATTTTTTTAACTTTCGAGACTATTGAATTATTTTTTTTTGGAATGGTAATTTATCTGAATTTGAATCTGTATCTATGCTGGCTGTATACTCTATATTTCCTTGCAAAAAGGCGGGAAAACGAGAGGGGTGATTCGTGTTTAACACCACTTTATTTACATGTATAATAGTTGTCAGTAAAGGATTTTTTCTTTTATCACAAATCCCAGTGAAAACATCTTGGCATTTTTGGAAGCTTTAAAGAGGATTTTAATTAAAGGATGTTAGTGTTAAACTATGTTTCTTTTAACGGCAAAATCATTCTTGGCTTAACATCCAAATTGAAGATTCAAAACAAAATAAAACATTGGATCCGATAATAAGGGACAACCTTGATGATTTCTCCAATCATTGGTGTTAATAACTTCAATCTTATGCAAGTAATCATTCATAAGCTTTAAACTTGTTCCAATGGTTTTAACTAAATGATTTTAACATTAAGATTTTCAACAAAATTTGGTTCAAAGTTGCCGGTTTGTCAAGTTATGCTTTGCCTAACGAGTATGCGGCAGTAAAAAAGGACCAATACAGTCACAGCGCCTCCTACAAGGGAAGTAACTCCCCACTTTTGGCCATTATGTCCCCTGCAAAGCTTTGTGGAAGAGAAATAATGTTTTCAGTTCCGTCTGTAATTCTGTAATTCCGAAATACTTTCGTTTCCGGGCCATATCTCAAAAAACGTTCAATATCTTTTTTCGAAACTAGGTATGTGGTTAGATCTAGTGATGGAGTGGTGCCTTTTGCTACTTTGGTTACTCAATTTTTTTTATGGTTTTCTAGTTTCCATAGAAACAATTTGAACTTAGTGCATATGGGGGTAGGGTAATTTTCCAACCTATATCTAAAATATCTCCAACAGACCAAGTCATTTTTCTCATGCATTCCCCCCAACTCTCCCAACCACTTGCCGCTACAATAAGAGCTATGTTTAGACGAAGAAGAAATGCCACCACTTAATTCAAACAGGGTTTCATAAAATATATATATTACATTTTAATCATTTTCTTCTAATAATCTTCTTCTAAAAATCTAATGAGTATTGTTTTATTAAACCTGGTATGTGGTTAGATCTAGTGCTTAGGTGGTGATTTAATGACTGATTTATTTCACTCTGATTTAAATTTAACTATTTCCCTATTGAATGTTCGGTTATTTTTTGTTTCTTTGAAGTGTAAAGCAAGATTTTCAAAATATATTCCATGTTCCATTTTTGTTAACGTGATAACTCATGAAGCTTAGCACCTAGGGTGTTCATATTTGGTGACAGCCTTTAATGGAGGAAGACTCAGATGCCAGTTGACATTGGTGACCATGACTTAATATTCAAGGTCACCACGACACTTTGACCACATTGTTAATCCAATATCTCGTAAAGCTTAGCACCTAAAGTGTTCATATTTGGTGACAGCTTTCAATGGAAGAAGACGCAGACGCCAGTCAACATTGGTGACCTTGACCTCATTTTCAAGGTCAACATGACACTGTCATCTCTTTGTAATACATTAACACAATTTCTCGTAAAGCTCCTAGCACCTAGAGTGTTCATATTTGGTGACAGCCTTCAATGGAGGAAGACTCAGATGCCAGTCGACATTGGTGACCTTGACCATAATGAAGAACAAGACGCTAAAAATATAAAGTTATGGGACAGTACTGTCATTTTGTAAACCAAGATAACAGTGGAATAATCATGCTTATAATTTGTGCCAGAACACTAAAGAACACTCTACTTTTACTGTATCCTTCATGAATTCTCTTTTTTGTTTTGTTAGAAGGAAAGAGGTGCAAATATACATACTGATAGTGACAGTGGTTAAAATCTTGTGTCAAAGAGTCTTTCTTGAAATACATCACAATGAAGTGAAGATTCTCAAATGACAAGACACATCAACTTACAGGTAACATTTATTGTACCAAAAGATAAGTAATATTAATTACACCAAATATCTCATAACGGCGGGGGACATGGCAAACGCTTGTTCTTCTTGGGTTTAGCTTTTGGTCTTGTCCTTCTTGTTTTTCTTGTCCTTGGTTATGTCCCCTGCAAAGCTTTGCAGGAGACATAATGTTTTCAGTTCCGTCCCTGGGTCCGTTATTCCGTAATTCCGAAATGCTCTCGTTTCCGGACCATTTCTCCAAAACAATTCAAAATATTTTTACGAAACTTGGTATGTGGTTAGGCCTAGTGGTAGTGTTGTGCCTTTTGCTATTTTGGTTATTCTGATTTTTTTTTTCTGGTTTCCATGTTAACAATTTGAAATTGGTCATATCTCATAAACCATTCAATATTTTTTTATGAAACTTTGTTTGTGGAAAGGTCTAGTGGTGGAGTGGTGCCTTTTGCTTTTTTGGTTATTATGAAAAAAAGTTACTCTGGTTTCCATGGAAACAATTTGAAGTTAGTGCAAATGGGTGGTAGGGTCCAGTTCTGGGCCATATCTAAAATAACCTTCAATATATGTTGTGCCTTTTGCTACTTTGGTTACTATTTCAGTGTTTCAGCCAGGCAGCGCCATTGCGCCATTCATGCAAAAAAATAAATATTGGCGTTTAAAAATAATTAAAAAATATTCTGCGTATGTACTGGCGCAAATAATTAGTTTAGTTTAAACATATTTTATTCAGCAGAAAAGGATGAGGAACAAGTTATCCAACTTAGAGTACCTTCTCCTTAGTATGTACATAAATTATTTACATTTTTACAAAGAAAGATGACAGATGATTGACAAGACAGCAGTGAAAAAGTAAAGAGCTAACAAATAGTTGATATGTTGATATGCTATACAAATCTCTTTGTCTCACGTATGAACATTTGCACTGATTTAAATACATCGATATTTTGACATGGTGATAGGTCTGCACTTCTAACAAAACTTTAAGGTTAACTGTAATACCTGCTAATGTACAAATGCGCTCTACAGATGACAGTATGTTTAATCTTTGTTGTTTATACAGAGGACATTGAAACAAATAGTGATAAGTATTCTCAACAGGATTTCCACATAAACAATTCGAATCATCCTTTATTCCAACTTTATATAAATCAAAGTTTAAACAACTGACCGAATAACGTAGCTTGGTATGGATAATATTTAGGTTTCTCTTACCAGACGAATAGTACTTGGGTACTTGGGCGCGCGGACGTTGTTGTTAGTTTCGCAAATAATTTAGAGCAAGTAATACTGAAATTTAGATTCAATTGGTAAAAATGCCAATCTCTGAAATACGTTGTCAATGTCAGATCTGAATTTAAAATGATCGATCTCACTTCCTTTTTTATGATTAGAACAATACTTTTTAAAAAAACCTGATCATTTTGGAATGGAATGGAATTTGGTTACCGCATGCTCAGTTGTTATCTTTAAACCACATCCTATTACACACGTGTTTAGCGAATGTCGACTTTCGCTTTGACTGAACCACATTTAATCATGAAACGAAGAATAACTGACTTCTTCAACAATGCAAATACTGTTTCTGAACAAAATAAAGAAACTCCATAACATGTGAAATCGGAGAAAAATCGACCGAAATGAATCATCCACCAAACATCGGTACGTCAGATCAATAGACGTCTTGGTCGGGTAAATTCTTGGCTGAAATATGGAAATGGATTAATGTACGTGTTTAGAGTAAGACATGATGATGAAGAAAGAAAATTTTTTCACAACTGGGACAAGTTGTTTTAGAACATTGTCACCATTACGTCACGTGAACTGTACTGAACGTGCGTTGAAAGAAATTGGTATGAAAGATAACTTTACTGTTGCTTCTAAGATTGCTTTTTCACTAAAAAAATTATGCATGAGAAGTGTTTATTGGTTGGTGATGGAGGATGTATCTATTGTGAAATACAAACCGTTGCAAACAAACGCACATAATTTGATTCAGACATTCCTGAGTGTTTTTATCAGAATAAATTTACATTGTTTCACAATTATAGATAAAAAAAATATTAACGAATTTATTTAATTACATGACTTCCGGTCTATTCAGCAGCACTAACATTCATGAGGGATCGTTTCATAATCATATTAACTTCAACTTTTCCTCGCAAACAAATTCAATGAATGTTCCTCCAAAACGTAGACGTGCCATCATTGATAGTGATTCAGAGTCTGAGTGAGTACTGTCATTTCCTCTCGTTGAACTGTTCTGTAACGTCATCTCTCCGTGTTGACATGTTCACGTTTGAATACGTTGTGAACGAACTTTGCTGAATGTCAACGAATGTTTCAAGTTATGAATGTTTATATTGTATTCGAATGAAATGTTGATATACGTGTAAGTGATATACATGTGCCATTAAAGAAATGTTAAACATGTGAACAAATATCTTGCGTCTATTCTTTTTCAAAAATTCATCACAGTTTTGTGTGCACTCTATTGCCATGTGACGTAATAGGTGGAGGAATGTGATGACGTAATATTTCGTGAAAGGGTTGGCGGAGTAATTTCTTTAGGTCAAGACAACACGAAAACACTCTTCCGTGTTCGGCTTTATTTGAAGTAAATTAAACGAAAAAAAGTGTATGTAATAAATATAGAACGTCATTCTAGTGCATTTTTTCGTTTGTGTTGAACGAGTAGATGTCACAAAGAGCAAAGAAACAACTTGTTCTGCAAACTCGTTGTTTCTTTGCTCTTTGTTCAATACAAATGAAAAAATGCACTAGAATGAAGTTCTATATATATACACTTCATGGATGGCTATATAAGCAGTAAAAGTAGACCCTGACCATGATTACACTGACAGCATATAGATGTAAGTACAATCATTTATAAATTTTTTTATGTTTAATAAGTTTATGAACATTGACACATTATGATCACACATTGGTACACTTTTTTTAGAGTGGTGTGCCAAGGTGACACATAAATGAAAAATCTTGGCTGAAGCACTTTTTTTTTCTGGTTTCCATGGAAACAATTTGAACCTTGTGCATATGGGGGTAGGGTAATTTTCCAACCTATATCTAAATAATCTAATGAGTATTATTTTACTAAACCTGGTATGTGGTTAGATCTAGTTCTTGGGTGGTGCCTTTTGCTACTTTGGTTATTCTTAATTTTTCATTTTACTTGGTTTCCATGGTAACAATTTGAACTTGGTGCATATTGGGGGCTGTAGATGCTGATTATGATATTTGATGACTGTGTGTAATATATTAACCTTTTTATTATATGTTTGGTATTGATTGCTCTGGTATAAGTGGCAATAAGATGATTAGGTTGGATTTAAAGTTTGGAAGGGGGAAATCACTGTGCATCACATGCACATATTTCTAGTTTAACTTGAATTTGAATCATTTGACTTTTGCTGATAGTCTTGTCTTAATGTTGTTCCTTGAGTACCATTTTCCTTTTTCTTCTTCTGCTTATTTGATTTTGTTTCTTATTCATCTTGTCTCTGTTTATTTGCTTCCTGATTTGTATTTTGGACTTCCTCGTGTCTTTGATTTTCAGATGTCAAATTGTTGTCAGTTGTCCAAATGTCGTCATCTATGACATCTGGATCAATGTTGTTATTGTTCAGCAATGGTTCTGGTGGATTTTGTGGACGATCAGCTGGTGGGTCGAAATATAGTTTGACGTGATTGGCATGGACGAGCGGTTTGTGGAACTTGTCATCAGAACTTGTAGGTGTAATTTGGGCCTAAATTTACAATGTAGTAGCTTCCATACCATTTTTTGTAAGCTTACTTGACAGTCCTTTTTCTATTTTTTGACAGTAAAGCAAAACTCGTCGTCCTGGGACGAATTCTGGTTCCTTAGCTTTTCTGTTGTACTTCTGTTCAACTTCTTTTGCTCTGGTATTGTTGTTAGCTGCTACTTGTCTTGTAATTTCTAGTTCTTCCAGTCAGTTTGACAGATAGCTTCTGTCATTCTTGCCTAAGTTTTCGTTTGGAATGAGGGTGATCTCTTGAGGTGCCTTAATTTAGCGAGAAAAAAATGGTGATTTCTGTGTTGAATAATTCGGAGCCATCTTGTAAGCCTTCATAATGCCAGGCAGAAGACGGTCCCAATCATTTTGTGATTTGTTGCAGTAAGCTCTCAGGGATTGGTTGATGTAGGAATTCATTCGTTCAACACAGCTGTTTGTTTGAAGGTGATATGGACTGTTATGGGACATTTTGACATCAAAAAGTTCACAGTTTGATTTTATTAATTTTGACATGAAGTTCTGTCCTCGATTCGAAATTAATGTCTTTGGTGCCCTGTATCTGCACACCATAACATCTGCAACTTCTTTCGCTTCTTGGTCTTGGATAAGGAAGGCTTTAACCATCTTGATGCTGCATCTGTGATGACCAGTGTATTGTTCTTGTCTGGTATTGTTGGTAAAGGAACAAGAATGTCAATGTGCCATCTTGTGAAGATTTCCTCAACAGGCATTGGACATAGTGGTGCTTTCTTAACATGCTAATGCCGCTTGGTTTGTTGACAAACTTCACATGATTGAACATACTTTGATATTTCCTGGTACATTCCTGGCCAGTAGTATTTTTGTCTAATGGTGTTATGCTACTTTCCTTTCCATTATGACAGCCTCCTAGATGAGTGGCATGATAACCCTGCAGCACTTGATTCCTGAGTGTTTTGATCTAGCAAAGCTGTCTGATGAATTTGTCAGTTTTTCCTTTTTGTCTGTGTGGAACCCACCGATAAAGAATGCTGTTGCCAATTTCAAATCTATCAGTTTCCACTAGGACTTTGTAACGTTCATTTTCATTATCTGGAAGGATGTTTTCTTTTTTGTAGTTAAAAACTTAAATAAAATCTTGACATACTCTTTGTAAATGATGTAAATTTGGATGAGATTTGATTGTTAATTCCAGGATTTCATTCTTTGGAATTTCAGCATTTACTGAGTATAAGGAAGCGATAACTTGTGCTCTAACGATAATCTTCTTTGTATTCAAAAGTAACCGAAAAAGTCAATGCATTTGGTCTGACTGGTGCAGTTGATGTACTCTTCATACTCTCTTCTTGAAAGAGCATAGGCATTACCATTTGATTTACCACTGCGGTGAATGATGTCAAAGTTGTACGTTGATAACTCAAATGATCAACGTCCTAATCTTCCTGTAGCATCTTTAATTGATTTCAACCATTTGAGGGCAATGTGGTCAGTGTAAACTAAGAATTTTGAGTTTTCCAAATATGGACTAAAAGATCTAATTGCTTCTGCAAGCGCTAAGCCTTCTTTCTCTGTGATGCTTCAATACTTCTCACTGCCATGTAGAGCTCGGCTGCCATGGGCAACAGGATGTTCCTTATTGTCCTGATCTTTTTGACTCAAAACAAAACCCATGCTCATACTACCGGCATCTGTTGAGAGAATGAATCCCTTATCAAAATTTGGATTGGCCAAAACTGGTGTGGTCCACATAGCTTCTTTGAGTGCATTGAATGCTTTGTCACACTCAAGTGACCACTGGAATTTTGGATTCTTGTCTGAAACAATTTCAAAATCCAGATAATTACATAGGAATTTTGTTTTTTTAAAGTTATTTTAAACAAATAATATACATCTGTTTTAAATGTTCGTATGACAAATTGGGCAAATATATAGAATAGAATACCCGAGACTCAAGCTGGTTTCAGACAAAGGTAATCCAAAAACATGTCTCGTGAAGAAAGGAAAGAAGTTATGTCCAATGTGCTGCTGTTTTGAAAGAGGTACACCATAAACCACCATCTAACTTTTTATACAGCAATGCACATATGTTGGTTTAATTAAAACTATTTGATAATAAGTGCCATCTTTTTAGCTGATTCTTTCCCTGTTTAACTAATTCTTTTTACGGCATCACTTTTTGGTAGCTGATGATAATTATGGAAATTTGAAACTCATCATGTGTAAGTAATTAAGGCATTTTTGTTAGCATTTGGCAACTTAAATCAAACATGTAAATCCTTTTAATTTAGCATCAACAAATATTGCCTCAACATTATAGGACATGGGGTTTTTTCTTACAAGAAAAGGCCAAGCAACAAACCACTTATTTAAGTGATGAAGATATTTTTTATCATATCGTAAAAACAGCACTGGAATGTCTTGAGCTGGAGTAGAGTTTTTTTTAAGCATGAAAACATACAGTGGTGAATGTGGGTTCTAACAAAAGAGTCCAATTAAACCATTGAAATAATTTTCTCAATAACTTAAAAACACTCGAAATAAAACTCTTGTTTAATCATATTTGAAGCAATCAATCGTTGTTTGCAGCTTAATTTCATTTGAAAGTTTTAAATTTTATGCAGTCTTTTGTGATATAATTTATTTCAGTCGGGCACAGTTTGAATGTGCAGAATGGACCCAGATAACTCTGCATGCATTCGGCTACTGTTTTTATTTTCACAAGTCAGAAAATGTGTATTTTTGTGCAGTTCCCTGTCAAGTAGTACAGGTTTATGACATGAGGTTTTCAGTTAGGACTGGATAAATGAAAAGTAGCATTATCTTTTACATTGCGATCTATATTGTAACACAAAGCATCTGCATTGTGAAAATACTTCAATATAATGAATTAAGTCAACTTTCCTTTATGATACTTGAGATCAATTTCACTGCTTTCAAAATACATGGTGAATCTCACCAGAATGTCCTCTGACATCAAATATACGTACATGCGTTAATATTAATACAAGGCTAAATATTCAAGACTTGCAAAGGATATTTTCCTTTATCACCGAGATGGTTTTTAAAAAAATCTCAACACTTGACAATCCGGGACAGCATTCAATAAAAGTTCACATTAATAGATTATAAAAAGTTTACCAAAATATAAAGAATAAGCTAATATCACTCTCAATAATCGCGGCACACTCGAAAAAGCTGACCGGGTAATCTATATCAAAGTGGTATCTTGATTTTAAAAAGTGATGATTCATTAAAGTTGGATGTGATTTATGTACATGGTTTCCTGCTCAATGAAGAACAATAGAGTCTGCAAAATGAACTTTGTTTAACTAAGCATTTAATCATAATATTGTCATAAAGGTCAGTGACCTTATCATCGTGGACATGTTTTGTAGTCCTGAATGCTGACCAGGAGTATTTAAATTTGGCGCAATCCCACACATCTCCTTATTTTGGTTTCGAATCAACAGACGCCGAGTCAGCCATGATGGACAATATCCCCCTCAAGTTTGATCAATGGACTTGGCCAATATGACGTCATTTGTAACGTTACTGAAATGACGTCATTAACCTCGCGCGTGGTTGTCTCGTCAAATAAAGCACATCGTCGGTGCCATTGTTCTCCATTGTTTTAATGCCTTAGGTATCTTTTATTATATAATATAGGCCTCTTCCATATGCATTTCAATGAGGGGACTAATCAAAGTATTCACTTAACTGACAAGCAATTATGATCATTTTCAATTAAATTTTCTCTCACTTGAAATAAACATTATTTCTTTTTATTTTATTTTTTTTTTATGAGGAAGCTAGGTTACTTGGTCTTTAGTGATTGAATTGCGATGCAAAGGAAACGTTTAGAAAAAATGAGAGGGGCGATTCGTGCATAACACTACTTTATTTATTTATATGTATAATAGTTGTCAGTAAACAATTTTACGTAGGATATGTTTTTTCCTTAGCACAAATCCCAATAGAACAAATCTTGTAGGTATTTTTGGTAGTTTAAAGGAAGTAAGTGTAAAAATATGTTACTTATAAAGGCAAAATGTTTATTGGATTAACATCCTAATTGAAGATCCACTCACAAAATAAAACATACGATCCGATAATTTTTAGACTTGTTGTATCCTTTTTGTTATGTTAGGATTTACTAATTTGAGGTTTTGAAAGAATCCAATGATGAAAACTGGTAACATGGGAATAGAATATAAAATGATAAAAACCACGAGTATCCCCATCTTCATGATTTTCAGAATCACAGGTGTTGATACCTTCAATCTTATGCTACTAATCATTCATAAGCTTTAAACTTATCTCACTGTTTTTAACTCAATAGTTTTTTCATCAAGATATTTAACAAAGTCAATTCTAATGTTGCCGGTTGGCCAAGTTCTGCTTTGTCCTAATGGGAATGCGTAAGTGAAAAAGGACCATTACAGTCGCAGCGCCACCTACATGTTCTCTCAAGGGAAGTAACCCCCCACTTTTTACCATTGACCGCTATAAACTGTGGAATTGTGTATTTAAATCCAGCTTACAAGGGAAAAAGGTTCACTGCTATTATGAGTATATATAGCTCGATTTGAGCATGTGTTAGAAAAGATAATAGTTTTACTGAATATTTTGATTGTCCAATTGTTTTGAAGAAAGGGTGTCTCTTTATTCCTCTATTGTTCCCTATTAATAAATGATTTATCAGATGACTAAGAAAATCATGGCAAATATGGTGAACAAATTATTGCCTGACATAATAGAAATTTTATTTCTTATGTTTTCAGATGATGTTGTTCTTATGTTTGACATAATTCGTTGGTTACAAAACCAACTTAATATTTTGTATAATTTTCCCCAAAGATCAGATCTAAAGATTTATTTAGACAAGACAAAAGGGGAGACAGAAGGGGAGGTCGCTAAGTGAAAGCTGAAAAATAGTTTTTGAACGATAAACCGATAACGATAGTAAACACTTACAAATATTTGGGTGTCATACTTTCTTCCACTTTTAAAATGAGAAACTGTGTCAATGACCTTGCACTAAGCGGCAAACAGGCTTTAATGGAAGTAATAACCAATCTAAAATTGATATTATAGATCAAAGTGTATTTTTCAAAATGTTTGATACCCAGATAACACCAAAAGTACTCTATGGGGCTGAGATTAGGGAACGCATAAATTTGACGAACGTGGAAAGATTCACTTGAGAGCGTGTTAAAGATGTTTAAGTGTCAGTCCACAAACACCTATCACTATTGTTTATCGCGAGAATTCAAAAGTCTTTTAACTCCTGAAAATTATCTATCATGTATCATTGACAGGAAATATGATAATATACTGGTTAACTTTAGATGTGGAATAATTAAGACTGAGGTAAAGAAGGTAGATTGGAAAACATTCGATGTTTCGTACTGTTATCGTTTGTCATTTTTACGATCTGTTACAATCAGAGTATTTCTCTCATCTTCTGGTTTTATACAAATAATCTTGACATTGATAAAATTGCCATGTCGATCGATAATTGAGGTAATTGTAAATCACCTAATTATAAAACATCCGCATTTCTGCATGCTGATAATCACATTCCCTTCATCTATATGAATACTGATTGCCAAAATTACCATTTGGGAATTCTAGGTCATTAAATTGTTGTAATTGTGGTAAATACTTTACAATTAGCCTGAGAGAGCAATGTCGTTTACCAGCGTAATATAAGTATCCCCATTGTTATCATTATTACTTGCTTTGTTCATAATGATTCAGCTTAATTTCTTATTGATAACAAGTACATCTGCGATTCATTCTAACAGAGATCAAACCAAAGCAAACATTATATTCCATTTACTAGTGAAATCACTATTTTTTTTTGTCTAATGTGTTCGGGAGTTGATTTCTATTTACTTGTTTTAATTTTCGTAAGATCGCGTATGAAAATTATACATAAATTTGATAACGCCTATGCACATGATCTTCATAATAGTATCACAAAGCTGAAGCAGGGTTGTATGTGTTCCTCATCTGCCCCAACTTTGGATATTCGGGGATGACGTTCTTGCTGTCTAGTTTTTAATGGGGAATTAACTCTAGGCAGAAGAAATCCAAAGTCCATGGAATAGTTATGCACAACTTTATTCACAGGAATGATTATAATAACAGAATGATAAAACATGTAGATTACAGCTGGATGTTCCCTCCAGGGGCATGACAATCTATATATATATACACTCAGCCCCTGGAGTTTTGAGAAGTGTCTAGATGATATCCAAACTCTAACTCTAACTCTAACTAAAGATTAAATTTCTATCTTGGTTTATATAGGTAAATGAAGGTGATCTCTCATTGGTTAGATTTTTAATCTCGTTAACAGTGTCACTAATATTCTAGCCAGTTATTGTTTTCATTGGACTTATAAATTGACATGTCTGGAAAACTTGAAGATTAATTAGATGAGGTCTATTAAGTTCTTAAGTGGATTAGCTAAATTAGCCTAAGGCTTTATCTACTAAAATCACTGTCAGTGTCAACGCTTGTAAAAGGATTATTAATTAATTAAAGACAATTGTCTTAGATAGACGAGTTGTCTACTTTTTAGAATGAAGATTTTACTCTGACATTTTTTATCCTTAGGTGAAAAGGTGATTATGAGAAATATGGTCTACTTGTAAAAGATTGTGATTATGTATCTTATGAATAATGATAATTTGTATATTTGAATTGGTAATGTAATTTGGATATTTCTATGAATTAATCATACATTTTTCTAATTTCTATAAATATAAATTTAATGTAATTTGGGTAATATCTTGCCCATGATAATGGCATGAGGATCTTAAACACTCATTTTTCTGATATTCAATTTTTGCAGTATACAGTTTATTGGTCTACCATACCTTTGATGGGCTACCACATAATTTGCTTGTGATGAATTCTTGTTGCATTTCATCATACCTTGAAACCAAAATCTTGCAGTTATTCGTAACCTGTTTTCTTCTCTATCAATTCAAGGTATACTTTCATGTCGAAAATTCATTGTTAGTTTTCAGAAATACTGCCCACTTATGCATCTTTAAACATGGCATTCTGCACGAAATATAGTTTTAAATATCTAATTAACTCAAAGTTACACAAATACATTATATTCAATATGCACTTTTCGTTTTGTGTCTTCTTTACACAGCAAAGCAGCTTTGCATAGACTGTGTGACGACAAATGTGTTATCCATGCATGCAGCGTTTCCATTGTCTGAAATATTGCATTGAAGTCTATATTAACAATATTTTGCTGTTAAAGGAACCTGCTTGAAGCCCAAGAAAAGCTTGTATAAGAACATTGTGTAGGAATTCATCACGGAGCTACAGTCGGTATGCACGGGTAGAGAATTGTCGGCAGTAACGTGGCGATTCGTTCGTCTCCCTCGCTTACCATCAATACCTTACCACCATTTGTAAGACACGCGAAGCACACGTAAAGAAAGCGTTTTGTTGGGAAACGCTCTTATTGGTGAAAGTTCTTTCCAATATCGTACAACAATTGTATCCTGATCCTACAGTAATCGTGTGTCTCCATGTTCTGTACGAGCTCTCATCGTAGTCCTAAAGTTAAACACTATAAGGGTTAATTCAACATGAGTATAGATAATAGAACGATTGCAAGAAGGACAATTTATCGATCGTGTTGTGGTTGTGCTGTTGTCGTGTCCTAAGGCTGAAGCACAATCAACACAATCAACACAATCACAACACAAACACTACACAATCACCACAACAAGGTTTTATGAAATCAGGAACATGTTTGCGATTTGAACAAATCGTGTTGGACAATTAGCATGATCAGCCCATTCACTGTACGGTAACCACACAATAACAGCAAAATAAACACACAATAACAACAAGATGACTTCACGACACTTTCGGACAGCGATCGTAGTCGATCGTATGTAGTGTAAGTTGGGCTTAACAGAACATATCTGTTCATTTTCTAATTTAGGAGTGGATGACGAGTACCTCTTTTTCCTTCTGTGTAATGCTTATGATTTTATTAGAATGTTACTGTCATAAACCTAATTATCATAGAATAAATCCTTGTTAACAATGAACAACTAAACACTTTTGCGTAACCTCTGAAAATATTTATACCATGCATATGAAATAAGAGAATTGAATCGTGTGACATTCCTCAAGGAACCACCATGTTTAAGAATAATCCTCATGTATTGCATCATTTTAATTCTGCATAGCAAGTTCTATTTGTCAACGACAACATCAAAAATGTATTGTATATATATTTGTGTAGATCTTGTACAGAGGCCTATGGCCTAAAGACAAATAAAAAAGACTTGACTTCATTGGATACAGATATGTGTTAGTTTGTGGATCTTTATCAGTCATTATGTGCAATTCAAACTAATCAATTGAATGCTTACATTTTGAGTAGATACAAGTTTTTATCTTTTGATTGTTGTGTGTTTTGTAACAACTCATTGCATGTTATAAACCTGGTATTTGTATATGCCAATCTTCGATCTAATACAAATAATCATAAAAGACTGATGAGCTTCAGAGACAATGGCTCTATTTTTTATTGTTGATTTTCAAATGTTTTAAAAGTTACCTATATGCATCTTAAATACTTAGAATATGTTTTTATAGGTATAGGTAGTCTATAAATCTATCAAAACTTCTCATCTCAGGATAGGATGTGTTATATATTAAGGTGAGATGTTTTTATTACTTTGTCAGCAACTTACCTTTCTCATCTTTCTGGACAAATGCTAATCACCCAATTGTTTTCCAGTGATGGTAAACCTTAAATATCATCATACGTGCTAGGTTTGTTTATATCACACTTTTGCAGTATCATAGCATAAGCATTTGCATTAATCTTTTAACTTGTTTAATTTTTACCCCTCTTAACTAATTTTCTTTTTAATTAAATGTTATTTTTACTTTTCATTGTAGTGAAAAGGCAAAGATAATATGTGTCTGATTGTGTCGATATTGTGAGCAATAACACAAGAGCAGCCAGTTAAGTTAGAGAAAGCAATATCATGTGGCAGAAAGTAATTGGCTGTTAACAGTTTTACTGCTTGAAAAAGTGATGTTTGTTTTCTAAGGCAATTTATGAGTATTTTGCCCATATTTGTGGAAAAAATGATATAAATTTTATCTAGGGCAAACTGACTGAGGTTCGGACACCACCCGAGGTCGCCCGAACCTCGTGTACTTTTGACTAGTAGCTGACGCAATAATACGTGCAATGTCTGCAATATATGTGTTTTGAAATATTAATTGCTAGTATTTCAATTTATTCATTTCATTAAATAGACAATTGATCGTAGGTAGTATATCTAATCGACTTTCTGCTATGATGTACAAATAAAAGATCCATGTAAGGAATTGGCAAAATATTTGTTTCAACGTAAATGTTGACTATCGGGTTAAGAAATATAGGAAGTGCCAAAACATTTTAAACTGTATCCATATACAAAGATAAACAACCAAACAGTTAAATTGTGCTGAATATTTGTATATATAGGGGATTTTTAAGTAAATGTTGAGATATTGATAATATATCAAAGTGACCTTACTTCGGACAGTTTGACCATGGTTCGGACACTTTTTATATTTCCTTTATACAGACTTGTAATGTTGTAATTCAACCAACAAAAGTTCTGGAAACATGCAATGACATATGACTAACTTATTTCACAAAGTGATAAATTTTTAAAACCTACGGTTTAGCGAGTACGTCATTTTTGTGTCAAACGAAACTGATTGTGACGTCATAATTTTGTAACAACGCATGCGGCAGTTTGGGGAGAATTTAACTTCGGAAAGCATGCTCTGTACAGATGACAAATTAATTCATGTTTCCGAAAAACCTTGATATTATTGTACATAAACTACTCAATGCGTGTTTTGAAATGTCTGAGACCATTTTGATAAATATTTTAAGCTAAGGGTGCATGCAAGAAGATCATGTGCAACTGTCCGAAGTTAGGTCAGAACTATCAGAACCTCGGGCAATTTCACATTGGCAATAAAAACCGTTATTTTCGGATAATTTACAAACAATTCTGCATTTTAAGATAGAAATCCAAAATAAATATTACTTTTTAGCTCATCAGGTCTGAAAGACCCGATGGGCTTATGGCATGGCATGGCGTCCGGTGTCCGTCCATCCGTCCGTAAACTTTTCACTTTTTCGACTTCTTCTCCAGAACCAATGACTCTAGAGAGCTGAAATTTTATGTGCATACTCCTTGGCAAATGGGGATTCTAAATTGTAGATTTCGTGACCCCATGACCCCAAATGGGGTCACAAGGGTCAAAACCTTAAAAATCTATTTTAATCTTCTTCTCCAGTTCCAAAAGGTCCAGAGAGCTGAAAAGTTGTGTGTAGACTTCTTGGCCAATGGGGATTCTAAATTGTAGATTTTGTGACCCCATGACCCCAAATGAGGTCAGAGGGGTCAAAACATGAAAAACCTATTTTCATCTTCTTCTCCAGTTCCAAAAGGTGCAGAGAGCTGAATAGTTGTATGTAGACTCCTTGGGCACTGGAGATTCTAAATTGTAGGTTTGGTGACCGCATGACCCCAAATGGGGTCACAGGGATCAAAACCTGAAAAACCTATTTTCATCTTCTTCTCCAGTTCCAAAAGGTCTAGAGAGCTGAAAAGGTGTGTGCAGAGTTTCAAAACATTTGAATCAATACACTGTCCGAACCTCAGTCAGGTTGCTCTATACATATTTCATATGTTATATTCATTTCTGCTTTGTGTATGCCCTGTGATTATGTTTGACATTCTGTCCCTGGGACAACTTTTCCCAGTACAGTTACACCTAGATAATGTCTTAGTACACTCTTGTGATGCATTAAAGGCTGGAAGCCGGGGGAAGCAATAGCCATGAACGTGGAGCACATGAATGTCATTAGAAAATCATTGTACAGTGAAAGTCCAATTTTCCCAGTTAAACTCACCAAATTTTGCATAAGTGCTTTATGTACATAGAATGTAAATATTATCACAAAAGCCACGTAATAAAGGACTATTTTTTTCTTTTTAGCTCATCAGGTCTGAAAGACCCGATGGGCTTATGGCATGGCAAGGCGTCCGGCGTCCGTCCATCCGTCCGTCCGTCCATCAACTTTTCACTTTTTCGACTTCTTCTCCAGAACCAATGACTCTAGAGAGCTGAAATTTTATGTGCATACTCCTTGGCAAATGGGGATTCTAAATTTCTAGATTCTAGATTTCGTGACCCCATGACCCCAAATGGGGTCACAAGGGTAAAAACCTTAAAAATCTATTTTAATCTTCTTCTCCAGTTCCAAAAGGTCCAGAGAGCTGAAAAGTTGTGTGTAGACTCCTTGGGCACTGGAGATTCTAAATTGTAGGTTTGGTGACCCCATGACCCCAAATGGGGTCACAGGGGTCAAAACCTGAAAAACCTATTTTCATCTTCTTCTCCAGTTCCAAAAGGTCTAGAGAGCTGAAAAGGTGTGTGTAGACTCCTTGGCCAACGGGGATTCTAAATTGTAGGTTTGGTGACCCCATGACCCCAAATGGGGTCACAGGGGTCAAAACCTAAAAAACCTAATTTCATCTTTTTCCCTAGTTGCAAAAGGTCTAGAGAGCTGAAAAGGTGTGTGTAGACTCCTTGGCCAACGGGGATTTTAAATTGTAGGTTTGGTGACCCCATGACGCCAAATGGGGTCACAGGGGTCAAAACCTAAAAAACCTAATTTCATCTTTTTCCCTAGTTCCAAAAGGTCTAGAGAGCTGAAAAATTGTGTGAAGACTCCTTGGACACTGGGGATTCTAAAATGTAGGTTTGGTGACCCCATGACCCCAAATGGGGTCACAGGGGTCAAAACCTAAAAAACCTAATTTCATCTTTTTCCTTAGTTCCAAAAGGTCTAGAGAGCTGAAAAGGTGTGTGTAGACTCCTTGGCCAACAGGGATTCTAAATTGTAGGTTTGGTGACCCCATGACGCCAAATGGGGTCACAGGGGTCAAAACCTAAAAAACCTAATTTCATCTTTTTCCCTAGTTCCAAAAGGTCTAAAGAGCTGAAAAATTGTGTGAAGACTCCTTGGACACTGGGGATTTTGAATTGTAGGTTTGGTGACCACTTGACCCCAAATGGGGTAACAGGGGTCAAAACCTTAAAATCCTACTTTCATCTTCTTCTCCAGTTCCAAAAGGTCTTGATAGCTTAATAGTTGTGTGTAGACTCCTTGGACAATGGGGATTCTGAATTGTAGGTTTGGTGACCCCTTGACCCCAAATGGGCAATGGGCCTTTTTTTTTTGATTGTGAATAACTCGGACGTTGGGACAGGCTATCTTTCCTACACTGCCCATGACCCCATGGTCTAAACCACAACACCTATTTCTATCAAAAGTCTGATGAGCTACAGAGCCCATGGCTCTATTTTTTCAAAAGCATAACTAACAAGTACAGTTTTCTTGTCAATAAAAGAGTACAAATTTTAGCTTTAATGACTCTTTGGCCCATAATAAGGGTTAGAGGAGCTTGTATAGTTACATATAACATAGATTTCACTCTTTGGACAGGTTTCAACAATGTTGAAGTTTCTGACTGAGATGCTTTCCAGGACAACAATGGGAGAGTCCAGCAGTATGTTGACATCGTTGTTTTCTGGTGAGTGCATTGTCGTTTCAAGAAGTACAAGAGGCTGACATGATCGAGCTAGTCATATCCCCCGCAACTGGCACAATGTTTTTAGGTTTTATATATATTTTATCAATTTAAGCTTTTGATTTGACTATATAATACATATGTAAAACTCGAATCAATGGCAGGCCTCAAATCTGTGGCGAATTTCCAAATCTATGGCAGATTTTCAAATGCCCGACATTTGTACCTTTTTTTGTATTTTTCTGCGATGATTAACCAAACCTTACACTAGACAAACTAACCCTAAACTTCGTCGACAGGAATTCAAGGGTTACAAAAGATAGTCTTTCAATATAGGGCTAAAGATGAAAGACTCATTACGCTTATTATTTTGTCGTTATTCGTTTGCAATATCTCTCTGTGACTTCCCTAATTATTTCGCTAGCGACGCAATTGGGCCTTACAACGGGAACACATAGCTATTATGACGTCATCGCACAATGACGTCACTTAGCATAACGTCATGAAACAGTCTAACCATAAAACGCGCCACAGATAAGGAAATCCGCCATAGATTAGAGACCCACCACAGATATGAGTCATACATACATGCATGCATGCATGCATGCATACATACATACATACATACATACATACATACATACATATTAACCCTTAAGATGCGGGTCCCGGAATATTCCGGGATGAAATTAGCTTTGCCCGCAAGTCCCCTTAGCGAGATGCGAGTAGCACACTCTGTTTTTCTCACGCTAACTAATTATGGCCGCGGGTCTCAGTAGCGAAGGACGGAAATTTATTGCCTAGCAGTAGTCTCAGTTCAACGCTTGTATTTTCGTTCCGGCTCTCGCTAAGCAACCGTGTTTTGTTTCGTTGGTGTTCTAAATAATGCGCGAACATGCTCCGAAAGTTATGCGAACATTGATAATGTTTATCGTGCCCAAAGTAAGCGTTAAAATCACTCAATTTTCCCCCACTCCCCGCCGCACGTGCTAATAGCCTGTGGGCACTTTCTACCCTCTCGCACGAGCTTACCGACCCGCGCGTGCTATCATTTACTGAGACGCGTGCATTTTGACCCTATGCACGCCTTCCTATCGCACGCCCTATGTTCTGAACCCTTGGGTGGATTTCAATATAGGTGGGATCATTTGGAAGAGAAAAAAATTGTCTTTAATTCGATGTAAAATACATATGTGCGCCTCGTGAAATAAAGATACAGCATGTGCCGCAAAAAAGGTGATTTTTATATATTTTTAGTTTTACACTGTTTTGTCACACCAATTTTCTCATGATGTGCTCAACGTATTTTGACATTTTTTATATCACAAGATAGAGAAAAAGATTGGCTTTAATTCCATGTAAAATGTGTACATGCGCAACAATTCATAAAGACACAGCAAGCGCCGCACAAAAAGGTAATTTTGCCGACTTTCTTATCATATGATCTGAAGCGCGATTTTCATGTGCCTTATTTTCACAATGAATTTCTTCTACACCGTGAAAGGAATTTTGTTGAAATTTACATCACAATAAAGACAAATGAATTGTCTTCAATTCCCTATATCAATTATTTATGCGTGCAAATAAATAAAGTCTCAATAAGTGCCGTAAAAAGAACAACTTTCGCACTTCGCATCTCCGTTAGTGACGCAAATAGGGAAACTTTGGCACTTCATATCTCCGTGTACAAATGACGCATTTCAAAACCATTTATATCATTATCAAGAGGAATAAATTGTCTACAAAGTGATATATAATATGTACATGCGCTAAAACAAATGACGATGCAGCAAGCGCCGCACAAAGGGTCCTTTTCTTATCATGTGATCTGAAGCTCGATTTTCATGTACATTTCTTTGGCACTCGATATTTTCTATACCACTTGGCGGATTTTGATAAATATTACATCTAAATAAAGATGGAACGTTGTTCTTCATATCCATATATTGATCATACATGCGCACACAAAAATAAAGGCACAAGAAGTGCCGCAAATTGGGCAAGTTTCGCATTTCGTATTTCTGTAAACAAGTGGCGCGCTCAACAAAGTTTGGTATCAGCGTAAAGAGCAGAAAATGCTCTTCAATTTGATATACAATTTGTATATGCGCTCACAGAAATAAAGATTCAACAAGCGCCGCTAAAATGTTATAAATAAATGTAATAAGTAAAAAAAATGATGAAGGAAACCCTGTTTCTTTAGTGTTCAATTATAGAGTTTTATAAACCATGAAAGTTAAAGGAGAAAAAACTTTTGGATTTACATTCATAGAGTTATTGATGTCTTTTATTAGTTAGGGCACCGCCATCAGTTCATGATCGTGCTTGAATCACTGTATGTCGGGCATCTTCTGTCGGGAACCGCCGTCAGGTCATGGAAAAATTGTCCAACGAAAATGTTGTGGTTGAGACACAGTATGTCGGGGATGCCGTCGGGAACCGCCATCAGGTCAAGGCAAAATTGTCCAACGAAAATGTTTGTGGTTGAGACACAGTATGTCGGGGATCTTTTGCCGGGCACCGCCATCAGGTCATGAGAAAATGTGTCCAACGAAAATGTTCGTGTTCGAGGAAAAACATTTCAGCGGACTTTCGTCGGGCACCGCCACCAGGTATGTGTCTTTTTCTGCCAAATCTTTGTTGGTCGAGAAAACTCATTTTTGAAAAAAAAAGTTTGGTAGCATTCCGAGGTTTTAAATAGTTTGCTATATATGTCGGGATGGCATGATTTCCTTCGAGTGAATTAAAGACAAGGGGCCGGGTGCTCGCTGACTACGGCCGTCCCGACGGATAGGCCCGTGGAACCTATCATTCTCGGAAGAGAAGTCAAAAGTTGAAAAACTTTTGTAATCCACAACTGACAATCAGAACTTTCCTGACGTAGAAGGCAGTTGTTCGCGACTCGCCTGCTCGTTGCTTAGGAAGTCAAAAGGCGGCATCAGGGTTGATAATGTTGATACAACGTCAGCGGCCGTCGGTGCCATCGGCACCTTCAGCAGGATTGTGAAAAGTCGTCCGACAGTTAGAAAGTGTCCGGCAACATTAGAACTTGTTCAGCAGGATTGTGAAAAGTTGTCCGAAAGTTAGAAATTGTCCAGCAATGTTAGAATTTGTCCTGATTTGTTATTTTTGCAAATCGTGAAACAAAATGTCCGGCTTTCGCCAGGACAATTAGAAAAGGTCCGGATTATTGATGGCCGCTGGCGCCAAAGTCGCGCAACGGCAAATTTGTTTCAAACACTTACAAAATGTGGCAATTGAATGTCCATGAAGCTCACTATGAATTTCTCTGTACAACAGGTCATGTGTTGATGTTATTATATCTTGCGTGTGCCTAAATTATTTTCAATCAATTACAGATTGATGTGAAAGATGCCTAAGGCCAGGAAGCCGCGAACCAGGAGTTGGGAAGGTCCGTCAACGTCTAGCGACGACGACTTCATCAACGACGTCCATGCCGATGAAGCTTCTGATATGGAATCAACTGATGAGAGTGATAGTGACAGTGACAGTGATAGTGAAAGTGACATTGATAGTGATCAAGAAATAAGAAACATTGCAAGAGACATATTAGCTGGTACGGGTGAAACTGCTACGGCTGGTACTTCCACAGAGGAAGAGTTCAGTGGCTTTGACGAGCAATATAATGAAATGGACACACATTTTGATGACCAAGATAATTTTATGGATCGCTGGGAAGAGGGGCCGAGGCAACGTGGACGTGTCGAATTGCATTTTACTGGCGACACGGGATTAGGACGGTTCATAGAATTGCCTGATAATCCGCAACCTGTAGACTTTTTCGGACTGTTTTTTCATGAAGATGATTATGGATCATTGGCAGCAGAAACCAACAAATACTTCCACCAACAGGTCGATGATAAGGTTCTGAAACCCTGTTCACGGTTGAGGCAGTGGTATGATACGAATGCCGAAGAAATGAAAGTATTCATAGCAATGACAATAGCAATGTCTCTGGTTGTACAGAGAAACTTTTCTGAGTATTGGTCAACAAGTGATGTGACGTCGACGCCCTTCTTTTCCAAATGCATGCCCCGTGACAGGTTCTGGCTACTGCTAACGCACCTACATTTGAATGATAACAACCAAATGCCGGGACGAAACACTCCACATTTTTCACCAATGAATAAACTTGGCTATCTCTACCAACGCATCGTGCATCGTTTTTCCAGAGTTTATAAGCCGCATCAAAACATTTGTGTTGTCGAAGGGTTGGTGCCTTGGAAAGGCAATCTGAGTTTCAAAGTATATAATCCCGACAAGCCGAAGAAGTATGGGATAAAGGCCTACATGTTGTGCGACTCAACAAATGGTTATGTTTGCAAGTTCAAACTCTACACTGGAAAAGCAAATGAAGCTGTTTCTGTTGGTGGGAAAACGTATGATCTCGTCATGGACTTGGTGAAGGAATATGCTGGGAAAGGGTATCATGTGTTCATGGACAATTTCTATTCCTCGGTGGCATTGTATATAAACTTGTGGGAAATGGGAACTGGTGCGACGGGAACTTTGAGAGGAAATCGCAAAGGCATTCCTGAAAAGCTAAAGAAGGCACAGAAGAAACAGAAGAAAGGGGATATGATAGTCTATCACAATCAAGACCTACTCGTTTTGCAGTATGAGGACAGGAAGTCAGTGTTGCTCATGTCAACCGTAGAAGACGCCGAAATTGTAGAGACAGGAAAGAAGAACCCAGTGACTGGGGAAGCAAATACGAGACCACGTATTGTGCACGAATACAACAGATATATGGGAGGTGTGGATCGGGCCGACCAGATGCTGTCGTACACCCCGTTCAAAATGAAAACTCTTAAATGGTGGAAGCGCGTGTGGTTTCATGTGTTGAACGTTGCCATGTTGAATTCCTACATTCTCTATAAAGAAATCTCAAAAGACAAACCTTTGAAAACAAGCCGTCAATTTAGAAAAGATTTGGTGCAGCATATGATCACCTTCGCCGAAACAGAAAAAGTACCTTCCCTGCGCAGACGTCCTCGCGGCCGGACGAGCACGAGCGACGATAGTGTCTTGCGACTCCATGGTCGTCACTTTCCATCAAAGATTCAGCCTGTTGGAAAGAAGAAAAACCTCTCACGCATGTGTGTTGTTTGCTCCAAAGCGAAAAGAGAACTTCATTGAAGGGAAGTCGAAGAAACCAATCAGCCTGTTCGAAAGAAGAAAAGGGTAGGCAAAGAATCTTCTTTCGAATGTAACGAGTGTAATGTGGCTCTATGTGCAGCACCATGTTTCAGAATTTATCACGCGTCACAAGATTGCACTAAAGCTTATATCAGTTTGATGTCAGAGAAGGAAAATGAGGGGGATAATCAAGAAGATTGAAGAATTAAGAAAGAAGCAGAAGTGTGGATGAGCGTTACTCTCCTTATAAAGTTTATTCTTCACATCAATAAGGTGAATAAGTGTAATATAAAACACTTATTGTCAATAAGATAATCTTTTTTTTAAGTCGTAAAAGAGACAGAGAAAGTCAATGTGAGCTGTCACTGGACGTTCGATACAAGCCGCATCACGAACCTACCCCCGATCTTTCGCAATTTGTATTCTTAGAATCGGGTGGCGAAACTTCATACTTTTTACATCATCGTAAAGGGAAAAGAACTGGCTTTCATCCAATATGAAATGTGTATGTGCGCAACACATAATAAAGAAGCGGCAAATAATGTGAGAAATGTCGCAATTATCAATTTTTTCCCTCAAATGTCTGAGGGTAACCCTCTTTAACAGTTCATATCTCCCGAACTATTTGGCACTTTTAAAAAAATTTTTCTCACCTTTCTCAAGCGGAAAGAATGATCTTTAATTCCATGTATAATATGCATGTGCGCAGTTAATAAAAATGGTGCCGCGAGTGAAGCGACAAATGTCGCAAAAAAGACAATTGTCGAAATCTGTTTTCTAGGGGTGTCACGATTCGGTTCGGTACATCGAAAATCGAATCGATAGAGGTATGATTCGATTTCGATTCTGTATGGATTCATTTCGATTCGATTATTTAAGTACCTACTTGAGTAAATCAAGTTATTTTATCTAAAGCACAAGAGAAAATAGTGAACATTCTCTGTCGTACCGCGTTTCCTTCATAGATTGCCGTTGATTCATAAAAGTAAACACATGCCCCTGCACTTTATAACCAACGTCTGTGGATGGATTTGTATCCAAAACGATCTCATTCCTGTTGGATAATTTTTACACAAACACGTTGATAAAATTCAAAAAGGAATTTACTGTCACCAGATTTCAAGATTGTCTGTCAAATATGACACAACTAAATATTTATAATCTTTAATTATGCATGAAATATAAAATTATTCATTGGAAACAAACAATATGAGGATCAAGTTATTTCTTTACATTTCCAAATGTGTATACTATATAATAGGGATGTGCAATATTACCGGTATACCGGTACTAATATTATCAAGTGTCATACTTATACAGCTGCTAAGATGATGATCTTCGCATGGAATTTTAGCACATAGCTTTAAGTCAATATATCGCAATATATATTGCAATATTTTAAAGATAATTTCAATATATCGCAATATGAAATTCAGGGCAATATCCACCCCTACTATATAACTCTTGTCATGTACACGCAAGACTTATCCCATTTCATGTAAGTTATCATTTTCATATTTTCTATTCATATATTGGTTTGTCCTAAAATTAATAAATGTTATTTGTTTTCACGAAAAATATGAAATACAATTTCAATATTACCGTCTAAATAACCGGGTACGAGTTTCGTTTTGGTGACGAAGTCACCGCAAGATTATTGTTAACTGCCATTTGATTGGACGTTGCGCCTCTATCTTAGCCAATCACTATTGATGTTACTGACGTATGCTAGTGGTCTTTGGTAAAAAAATGGCGGATCAAACATCGCTTTGCAAAACACATGGGTATAAATTTGCTACAGGGAGAATATATTTTGACATGTGTACAACCTACTACGCAGATATAACGTGTAAAACAGGTTATACATAAATTCTTTTCACTCTTAACACGACCTTGATCTCATTCCCAACAACAGGGTTCCTTATCTTGATGTTTGCGAAATTAAACTCTTTTTCCACTACACAACTCGACTTTGTTTTTAGTTCCAAGTAAATCGAATAGAAAATAATCGAATCGAAGCATTTGAATCGATAATTGAATCGAATCGAAGTGAAAGTGAATCGTGACACCCCTACTGTTTTCAAGTAGATGAGGGTGTTGCTCTTTCGCGGTTCATATCTCCCAAACTATTTAATGCATTTTTATATTTTTTTCACCTATTTCAAGGGAATAGAATTGTCTTTAATTCCATGTATAATATGCATATGCGCAGTCAATAATAATGATGCGGTGAATGATGCGACTGGTGTCGCAAATTGAACGCTTATCAAAATTTGTTTTCAAGTAGTTGAGGGTATCCCTCTTTCGCTTTTCATATCTTTTGAACCAGTTGGCACCTTTTCTTTATTTTTTCACAGTCGTAAGGACGAAAGATTTATCTTTAATTCCATGTATAATTTGTACATGTGCAGCAAGAAATAACGATGCGGCATGCATATAGAATGATTGATTTTATTATCTCGCAATGTTTGCCCGCGTGTGACTGCACGCGCCGAAAGGATCGGTACAGCAGGAAGCAACGCTGGTGTTTAGAACACTGGCACTCGCATGCTGGTGCCCCGGGACTGCCCCGGGGGTATAACGGCACTAATTAGCGTACCGATGCCAGACTGCCAAAGGGAGAATTAGTTCTGGCTAAAAATCCCGTTTTGTCGGAGCATCCACGGGGTACCCCCAACCATCTTTAGCGGCGTATATATTTTGAACTGGGTGACATATTCTAACAATTTTTTATCATCATAAAGAAGAATAAATTGTCTACAATTCCATATATAATACATGTATGCGCGCTAAGTATTAGGGATTTTATTCAGCCGGAAATAAAGACAATCTTTAGATAATTGTAGAAATCTAACTAGAGGTCGCATTGTAAAAAGATATATATCATCGTAAAGAGGAATAATGTATCTTCAATTCCATATAAAAATTTTAATTGTGCGATTATATTTAAGGATTTTCTGTAACTCTAAATAAAGACAATCTTCATATTGTAATAGAAACCGTTCTAGGTAAGATAAAAATTTCATTCAAAGTGTCGGATAAAGATCATTCATTTGTGTACGGGATTGGCGGGCTACTTTTGTATGGAACGGCCATTTTCATCCGTAATTCGCCATGTGAATACACCATATATCGAAAAAAATGGTCGCGTCTTGCGGTGCGAAATAATTCAGTCACAGGAGCTAATTGCGTTATAACGGTAGCGAGGCGAGTGCTGGAAAATTCAGCCACGGGGGCAAAACTGGTCAAAATAATATTCAGCAACGGAAGGGTTAATGATGCCATAACAATATTTTGCTCAATAATGTATCATTTGCAATGTTGTATATATATATTAATGATGCCATAACAATATTTTTCTCAATAATGTATCATTTGCAATGTTGTAAAGAATAAAAGTAGGAAACAAAATCAACAGATGTTGTGCAGACTTGCAGGATTTTGAGGAAATATTTAGAAATCAAGGTTTTTATCGTGATACACATTCAAATCTAAATAGACCATAGGCATTTCAGTCATTTTTTCAAACTTTTTACGAATTGTGAACCCTTAAGATGCGGGGCACGGATAGTTTCAGGATGAATTTAGCTTTTCCCGCATAATGTTCTGGCAAGATGCGAGTAGCAGTGTCAGTAGTGTCAGTTCAACGCTTGTACTTTCGGTCCAGCTGTCGCTAAGCTACCGAGTTTTGTTTTGTTGGTGTTCTAAATAATGCGTGTACATGTTCCGAAAGTTATGCAAATATTGATAATGTCGTACCGAAAAAAAGAATCACTCAATTTTACCCCACTCCTAGCAACACGTTCTAATAGCCTTGGGGCACTTTCTACCCTCTTGCACGAGGTTACTGAGCTTACCGACTGGCGCCGGTGCTATTATTTACTTAGACGCATGCATTGCGGCCATATGCACACCCACCTATCGCATGCCCTATGTTCTGAACCCTTGGGCGGATTTCAATATAGGTGGGCGCACCGCTAATGGCTGTAATATTGCCGAAGCGGCGTTAAACAACAACTCACTCACTTGCTCAATATGGGTGGGATCATTTGAAAGAGAAAGAAATTGCTTTCAATTCGATGTTAAATACATATCTGCGCTACGCAAAATAAAAATACAGCTTGTGCCGCAAGCCGTATGTGCTCAATGTATTTTCACAATTTTTATGTCACAAGATAGAGAAAAAGATTGTCTATCATTCCATGTAAAATTTCTACATGCACAAAAATAAAGACAGAGCAAGCGCCGCTGAAAAAGCTAATTCCTCTATTCAAATCATGTGAACTGAACGGCAATTTTGACATATGCCTTTCTTTTGCTCATATCTTCTCAACATCTAGGCACATATTACACATGTTTACTTCAGGATAAAAAGGGAAAAATTGTCTTCGATTTGGTGTAAAAAAATTATATATGCGCTAATTGAAATAAAAATACAGCCGCAAAAAGGTGACTTTTGTTTACTTTGTAGTATTTTTACCATTTTTTAGCACTTTATATCACAAAAATTTTATATATCAAAATAGGATGATCTTCAGTTCCATATGAAATTTTTTGTGTTTGCTCGGGGATTTTAGCATAGTGATATTATAATAATAATAATAATGATAATATAGTTTATTACAGTGTCATGTGTTACATTTGATTAAAAACAAAACATTCATTATACAGATAATTACATGCAAACACCAGGCCTCAAGAGGCTGAAATGACACCTAAATCACACAAATACATGAAATGCAATAAAAACATTCTAAAATGATTATTCAAATTACAAACAGAGATATATATTCACACATACATAACCACATGCGTGCATATGTACGTACATACGTACATACATACATACATACATACATACATGTACGTGCGTGCGTGCGTGCTTCTGCACACACACACATACACAATCAAACAAACATGCATACCCAATCAGGCATACATTCACACAAATTCAGACATACATACCCATTCAAACAAACATTTAAACATCTAATTTACAAGGCTACATGTGTATAAATGTATACAAACACACATGCATACATGCTTACCCACAGGATACATGCACACCCACATAAGACACATGCGCACATAATGTATACATGTAAACTCATACATAACACAAGTGCATGTGTAATACTTCATACATACAATATATTTGTCATATTCATGATTAAAAAAATACTAATGTTTATTAAGTGATACACTATGAGAATTATTTTAGTGGGGGTACGGGTCAGAACATGTTCGGGGTTTATCATTACCCTGCTTTCGTAATTTATATCTTTCGTCTAGGATGGCGTATTGTAATGAAATTTATTGTGAAATATAGTGCAAGAAATTAGCTTCATTTCTGTATATAATTTGTCTATGTGCTTTCAGTGATTAAAGGATTTTATCAAGTTTGAAATAAAGACAATTTTTGAATAATTGTAAAATTCGTTATTGACATATTTTTGTAATAATTTTTATATTGATGTCAAGACAAACTATTCATCTTCAGTCTCGTATTGATTTCCCGCATGCACTCTTAGAATTTATTGAGTTATGGTCCCCGAATTAAAAACATACTTCGGTTATAGAAACCGTTCTAGGGGCGATAGAAATTTCATTTGAAGTGCCAGGTAAGTATCATCCATTTGTGACACGAGATTGGCCGACTAGTTTTATATACAACGATGATAACGTCCGTATTTTGCCATGTAAACACACGATATGTTGTTGAAACGGTTGCATCTGGCGGCGCTGGAATATTCAGCAACGGGTGCTAGTTACACTTTTACGGTAGCGAGGCGAGTGCTTGAAAATTCAACCACGGGGCAAAACTTGTCAAAATAATATTCAGCAACGTAAGAGTTTATCAATTTACACCTTCATGTAATTAATTATTTTGATACCAAACTATATTCAAATCAGACTCATAGTTTAGTGTTCTTAATATTCATCACATTTTCAACCAAATCCTAAAATGTTATGAAGATATTTTCAAAATAGTTACAAATGACACATCATTGTCCAATTTGATAATCAATCTTCAATCTTGAAATATCTTGCTAAAAAATATGCATAGATTAAGTGCTAGCTAGTGGTAGCAGCATGAAACATGTTTCAGTTAATGACAAGGAAATCAACCTTGTTTAAGTTGCAAGAGGCTATAGCTCATCAGACTATTTATAATTTATTTTATTTGGTCAAAGGATCATCATATGAGCTTACACAAAACCACTAAATTCATTGATTGTAATCCTCATCAGCTAAGGAGTCTGCTCACAAAATTTCAGCTTTCTAGGTCTTTTGCTCCTATTGGTATAGTTGTTGATGTTGAAGGATGTTGAAGAAAATGGCCAGGGGACTTATTCATTGAGTTTTTTTATGAACGGACTAATGATTTACTAGAGAACAATGGTGTAGGAAAATGTAATGTTAACAAGATAATTTCTTCAAGGTTTCCCAAGTATTTGTTTGTTTAATTGTCCAAAGTAACAAAGGCTAATGCAAGTAATATGAAAAATTAAGGGTGACTATTAACCTACAGGGGACTATTGCAATACTGATCGTCTAGTGCGACCTACTATTGCAAGAACTGTTGCGATAGTTGATCAATAGATAAATTAACAAAATTTTAAGAAAAAAAAGTGGTTCAGGTTCTTTACGATTTTAAAGTTTGCCCCAACTTCCCCAAGCTCTTGCATTTTCTGATTGCATCATCGAGCTATCAGGGGGGGCAGGATAGCGCAGTGGTTAGCGCGTTCGGTTTCGGATCAGGAGGTCCGTGGTTTGAATCCCGCCAGGGGCTCGGCAACTTTGTCTGCAGTAGAGAACTGTTCTACATGCAGTCAGGTTTGGGTGCAATGCTAAAATGAAATTCAGTGCAGTACCACCCATGGTTCGCTAGTTCCAGCCGATGCTCGCAGGTTTCACCGCAATGCATAGCCACAATGGTGTTGCGGGCTTTCTCCCTGCATTAATACTTGCAGCCGCAATATAAGTGAAATAATCTTGAAAGCGGCTTTAAACACCAACTCACCTCACCTCACTTCGAGCTATCAGGAATCTCTCCCATCATTTTTCAAATCTGAAAGCTGCAGTTGATACTTGTTAGTGGATTTCACTTAAGATTCTAGTTGATTTAACTATCAAAATTGTTGATAGTTAGCTTTGCAATCGATACTATCACTAGTTTTTAGATATTACTATCTATAAAGTATTAACAGTACAGCAACTGTCAATAGTTTGATCTATCGTCACACCCCTATCAAAAACGTAAAGTAAAAACTTTTTTGACTGTGAAGCTTTGTGACACTTAAGCCGTCTGTATTTATTTCTTCTTCTCATCTCTCGACTGCCCGAAATACTCCTTCAGATTCAGGTTTAAAATTGTTTTTCCCTTATGCATGGAATGGTATCCATAAACTTTTTGCTTTTTCACATTCTGTTCTAGAACCAGTGATTCTTAAAATCTGAAATTTAGTGTATACACTCTGACAAGTGATGAGTATGTTTATATACTGAAAGGCAAAAGAAACGTTGCAGTTTTTAAATTAGTCAAAAGTTATGAATGAAGTGTCAGTGACATGTTTTCTCGAGTAATACTTTTAAAACAACAATAGAAGATTATGATTTGAAGATTTGAAGATAACAATATAAGCGTGCAACGTTTTGGGTGTACTGTTTCAGTTTCACTTAACAGGGACCAGCTCGACCAAACGCAGCATCGAAAACGCACTGCAAGTGCATATGGTGTGTGTTCTGGGTACAAATAGCCAACTCAACTTACACTCTATCACTTGTCTTCAGCAAACAGCAGCCATGCCAAGGTTGTCAAGAGATTGACGTTTAAAGGCCATCCGACGTCTACACGCTGGTCAAGGTGCTGCTGATATTGTTAATGACTTTCAATGCTCTGTTAGAACGATAGAACGCTTGAGACAACGTTTCAACACTACCAATAGTCTAAACAACCGTCCACATAGTGGTGGACCTACAGTGACTACACAAGGGCAATTATCACCACATCGTCCTTCAACATATACAGAACCGTTTCACAAGGGCACAGACATAGCTCGGAACACCGTTGGGACCCATCAGAAACCAATCACTGATCGCAATGTTTGCCAGAAACCTTCATTGTCGACGTCTTTTTGTCCATTGTCTGTCATACGTTGTCCAGCATCCGTAGACTTTTCACATTTTAATCCTCTCCTCCAAAACTTCTGCACCCCAAAAGGTGAATTTACGTGGGGATATGCCTTTAAACTTACAATTAGAATATCATTGTGAGGTTACACCTGTTCAGTCATGTGTTTGATGGATACACCCCTTTCTGTACACTCTAAAGTTTAACCACAATAGCATGTCAATCTATATCCTTTTGTCGATTAACATGATTTGTTCATTGTTCATTGTGTAATGAAAAAAACCTTTGGTTGCCATTATTGCCTCCTCGGCAAGCAACACCTCATCTAGTATAAGACTATGAAATAATACTAAATCTACTTCTCAAAAATTATTCTGATTAGATTTTAGTGATGTCAAACTGTCTGGGACATGATGATGGTAGCATGCTTAAAAACTATTTCAAACCCAAATAACTAAATATCAGACCATGAAATTTAGGTAACTTTTGAATTCAATTAAATGTATCCAGCTTCCTAATACATTTCATAATGACACATTTATTTTATGTCACGCCTTTACAGTGACATATATCATTAAATCACTGACGCATAATTGTAAACATTGCTTAATAATCGTTACTTGATAACATTGTAAAACTGAACTTCAACACATCAACATTAATCTATGAGATTATCTTGTGTTGAAATCTCGCAACTAATGCAAAGTTGATTAACCTAGCAACACGTGTTGTTTCCAAGGGACGCTACTCTTAATCTGTGACCTTTAAGTAGACTGCTAGTTACTGCTAACCCTAAATAAAAATTGAGCTGAACAACTTACTTTTTCTTGACAACACTACATGGTCAATTAAAAGATAAAAAAACATTGAATATAGAACCATAATAATAATAATAATAATAATATTCCTAGGCCTATTGACTGATTGGTCAATGGCGACAGCAGACGTCTGTTTGAAAACTTGCACTTATGTATTGCAATATATTGGTACTTTTAGTTTTCCCATGCTCTCTTGACTAAATGCTCACCTAGTCGTCATTTTCAGTTACTGGTTTCGGACTAATGACGTATCTGTGCTATTTTCACTTTGCTAGTTCACACTTTGTTTACAATTTTCAGTAAAATCATGTTTTTTTATTATGTTTTTCTGCAATTTTATATGGAACTTGTAAATTCTAAAACCTCTAGACACTTTCAGAAGAGTGTACCGGTACATATCACGTTATTTCTGTATTGCAATATATGATATGATATGAGTCATTCTCAAAAGCTGCAGCTTTTTTGTGTGCAAAATACGGAATAATTTAAATAAAAATTCATGAATTGTAATATTTACAAATTTAAAACTATATTGTTCAGGGTCAGATTTCAAATCTATTTGTGGCTTAATGAAGTCTTATACCTTAAGGAAGACTAAATAAGAAAATGAGGCAGAAGACATTTTGTCTTTCCTGTAATGACTAATATCTTCTTTGAAATACATAAACATGTAAAGATTTTGTATTGTTATGTCCATCTTAGCAGTGATTTTTTTACTCAAAATTAAAAAGAAATTTTTATATAGCGTTCATTCTGTCTGTCTGTCCGTCCGTCACAAATCAATGTCCAGAGCATATCTCGTAAACTATACATGCTAGCTTCACCAAACTTTATACACTTATCAACCATGATCCCTAGATGTGCCTTTTGAGGGTAAGACCAACAAATTGTTTTTTGTTTTTTGCGGTTTCCATGGAAACATGACTATTGACATGATTATATGTCCTAAAATATACATCTTAGCTTCACCAAACTGTCTTTTATTTGTAGCATTTGCATGTTTTTCGCATATATGTGTCATTGAAACTTACCATTTTACTTTCATCCAACGTCACTAAAATGTAAAGTTTACAGTAGATTTGACGTTTTTTTTCTTTAAAGAAAGCCAGACTATAGTTTAAAGCGGAGGTATGTGAGCTGTGCTCACTTCTTTACTTGTTAAATCATATTTCATTGGAAAAAATATTTTCAACACTTTGTTGGATTAATAATTTAGGTCTGTTTATGTTTTGAAACACTCTTGATATCCTGTGAATTGACCTCCAGCTAAAAAATTTGTGCACCCCCCCAAATAAAAGTTAAGTTATTTCGGCACATACCAAAATGTTGTTTGCACCCATGAATCTTCTATGAAATATACAGCCTCTGACATTCTAACGTCTTTCTAACCGAAATTGATCACAAACCTATACTGCAAATTTTGGTAATCGTGGAGAGAAAATGCAAGAGCAGTTTGTCACTTTTGGATGAAGAATATCCCTCCAAATCATGATAAAATCAAACCAAGAGGCAGATTATTGGTCTTCTCAGAGCGGGTCTTTCTTTCAAGGAAATTGCAAGAAGAACTGGGTGTCACTACTGTACCATAAGTCGCTTAGGAAGAAAACATGTACAAACCACTAACGTGAAGAATCGCACTCTCAGGCAGACAATGTGTCACCTCCGTGAGAGAGGATAGATCATTGCTAAGGCTGGTAAGAAGATATCCTTTTGCTTCAAGTACAATCCTGAAACGACACTGGCTTCCACATTGTCTGTTTAAAAACCAAACTGTTAGAAATTGACTCAAGGCAGCTGGATTGAGGTCCTGAAGAGTAATCAAGCGACCAAAACTCAACAACAACCACAAGCACTTTGGTGGAATTTAAGATTATGGAAGAAGTTTTACTGGTTAGAGGAAGGTTTTGTGCATGGCAGGATCAGGGTTTGGAGGCCTGCAGGAACACCATGAAACATCATGCTATCAGTACCTTATGGCAGGGGATCTACGAGGTAACTTGACAGGAGATCGCTACATCTGTGAAGTCCTTGAAACTGTTGTCGTGCCCCATTTCAACAACCGGGTAGTTGTAACAAGACCTGTGTTCATGGATGATAATGCTCGACTGCATCCTTCACAAGCAGTGAGGCAGGTAATCCAGAAAAATGCCCTGGCACACCTCCCGTGGCTTGCAATGTGTACGGATATTAATCTGCTTGAACATTAGTCCACCGGCCCAGAGGGGTCCCCATGCACCCCCCCCCCCCCATGGCAGAATGAAACTAACTTTTTTTGAAGCCTTGACATGTCTATTATGCAAATTTGACTGGTAACAGTGTATAAACTGGGACGAAATGTGTCATTTCTACATATTTCCATGGGTACTCCCCTCAGCCACTTAATCTCTGAAGCGTCACACCAAAAGGTGGATGTCCCCATATCTTTGGTTCTAATTATCGTAGAACCATAATCTTGGTATCTAAATGTATGTTTATAAGGTCACTGAATCCATTGACAGACATTTCAGATTGCTACCATAGGTCATTTGTACGAAATTTTAGGTTTCCATTAAAAAAACTCATCATTCATGACTTAGACCGATAACAATTCTATTTTCTCTTCTCTACAGTTAATGTATACATATCATTGTATTTTACATTATTTGCACTGATAGTAGAATTATGAATACCTGTAACCATTTTGTGTACTTATGTGTACTTATAACACATAAATTAAGTGTCCAAAAGCAAACCAAGGGACCTACCGTTAATCTACTATCATTAAAATACACCAACTCAGCTTTGGAAAAAAAAATTTTTTTCCTCTCTATAGTTAATGTATATGATTTTATTTTACATTATTTGCACTGAGAATAGAATCTTGAGTACTTGTAACCCTTTTGTGTACTTATGTGTACTTATAACACATAAATTAAGTGTCCAAAAGCAAACAAAGGGACCTACCGCTAATCTACTATCATTGAAATACACCAACTCAGCTTTGGAAAAAAACTATTTTCTCTTCTCTACAGTGAATGTATATCACTTTATTTTACATTATTTTCACTGAGAATAGAATCTTGAGTACTTGTAACCCTTTTGTGTACTCATGTGTACTTATAACACATAAATTAAGTGTCCAAAAGCAAACCAAGGGATCTACCGCTAATCTACTATCATTGAAATACACCAACTCAGCCTTGGTAAAAAAATATTTTCTCTTCTCTAAAGTTAATGTATATGATTTTATTTAACATTATTTGCACTTAGAGTAGAATTACGGATACTTGCAACTCTTTTGTGTATTTGTGTACTAATATCAATCAAGGTTAAGTGTCCAAAAGCAAACTATGGGACCTACCATTAATCTACTATCATTGAAATACACCAAATCAGCCTTGGAAAAAACTAACAATTTTGTATTTTGAATGTGTTGTTTTACTTCGAAATCATTGGGGATAGATTTAAAGGGCACAAAAAGAAAGATAAGACAAAGGTACTAATTCTGTCATTACACACATCACAGACATGTACTATAGGAGTACATTCTTGCAAATTATTCATTTTCAATCTCCATATGACTGTTTGATTCAGTTGCTTTTTGGACATCAAAAACTTATCAAAATTCTAGTTTTAAGAGAGAGCATCATCATCAGTAACATCCCCATACACCACACACCTAAACAACGTTCATTATCATCCTCAAAGCTGTCACGTTGCAAGGCCTTGATGTCGACCAACTCTCTAGGAAGAGCGCACTAGCTCTAGCTTCCAATCCACAAGAGTCTATGTCTCTCATCAGCAACAAGAACAACAGACATTGGAACAGAGATGTATTCCATAGAGCCTCCTGCTAATTGAAATGATTTGTATGATACTCTAGGCTTTTGATGGTATCATGATAGTGTCCATGTTACATTGTTTGACTCATGTTCACAGCAATAGTCATTCAGTTGCAGACAGCTACCAACTTTATCAACATTTTTTTGTCAGGTCCACCATAGACAGCAAAATAAATCCTTATAGGTCTTTTATAAGTGATATGTACATAAGGAAGACAAAATTTTCTGCTTAACAACTTTATCTTAAAATTCACGTTCCTGAGTACATGATTACTCCATCAGGTTGGTTGTAGGATATATGAATTGTGGTACATATAGCCACAACAAGTAAACATTAAACAATAGTGAGGAAACCTAATTATCAAGATTAATCATATGAGAATGTAATACAATATGGATTTCCAGTAAATGCAAATATGAAGGCACCTTGCTCACCAAACAAATATGATGGCACAACCTAAGAGCCACTTGATCTGACAAGAAAAACTTTGAAAATAGCAAGTAAAAAACACCTTGCAACGAGCCTAATCCGATGAGTCCAGCTTCAAGTGGGATAAGAATGTCTGAGAAACAACTTCCATCCATTTACTTGCCACGCATCCTTATATATGCTCATTCCACTCGGAATGTTCTTATGACTATGATATGGTTTTTGTATCTATCATTGTTATGCCATGTGATAGGACATGCCTTCATTGAAACTTCCAGATCAAATGTGGTCATACTGAATGTTGAAACCTACATTACTATAAAGCACCTTCTGTGTTGATTTGCTGAAGAAGGCACAACTTAACCATATGGATACATCATATGTGTGTGATAGTAACTTTAGGCCTTTTGCGGATTGTCATGTAACCACTGCAGTTCTGTTGTCTAGAGATGCAGACATATTTTGTTTGATATATCTATTGATAAAATTACAGCATTAAGTTGCTCATTCCTACGGTGACTTCAAAGTTTTCAATGTCAGATCAAGTCACTATAAGGTTGTGCCATCAGATTTGTTTGGTGAGCTAGGTGCCTTCATATGTGCATTTATTCAAAATCCATATCGTATTACATTCTCATATGATTAATCTCGATAATTAGGTTTCCTCACTATTGTTTAATGTTTACTTGTTGTGGTTAAATGTACCAAAATTCATATATCCTACAACCAACCGGATTGAGTAATCATGTACTCAGGAACGTGAATTTTAAGATAAAGTTTGTCTTCCTTATGTACATATCACTTATAAAAGACCTATAAGGATTTATTTTGCTGTCTATGGTGGACCTGACAAAAAAATGTTGATAAAGTTGGTAGCTGTCTGCAACTGAATGACTATTGCTGTGAACATGAGTCAAACAATGTAACATGGACACTATCATGATACCATCAAAAGCCTAGAGTATCATACAAATCATTTCAATTAGCAGGAGGCTCTATGGAATACATCTCTGTTCCAATGTCTGTTGTTCTTGTTGCTGATGAGAGACATAGACTCTTGTGGATTGGAAGCTAGAGCTAGTGCGCTCTTCCTAGAGAGTTGGTCGACATCAAGGCCTTGCAACGTGACAGCTTTGAGGATGATAATGAACGTTGTTTAGGTGTGTGGTGTATGGGGATGTTATTGATGATGATGCTCTCTCTTAAAACTAGGATTTTGATAAATTGCTGATGTCCAAAAAGCACCTGATTCAAACAGTCATACAGAGATTAAAAATGAATAATTTGCAAGAATGTACTCCTGTACTACATGCCTGTGATGTGTGTAATGACAGAATTAGTACCTATGTGTTATCTTTCTTCTTTGAACCCTTTAAATCCCCAATGATTTAGAAGTAAAACAGCACATTCAAAATACAAAATTGTTAGTTTTTTTCAAGGCTGATTTGGTGTATTTCAATGATAGTAGATTAATGGTAGGTCCCTTAGTTTGCTTTTGGACACTTAACCTTGATTGATATAAGTACACAAATACACAAAAGAGTTGCAAGTGTCCATAATTCTACTCTAAGTGCAAATAATGTTAAATAAAATCATATACATTAACTTTAGAGAAGAGAAAATATTTTTTTACCAAGGCTGAGTTGGTGTATTTCAATGATAGTAGATTAGCAGTAGATCCCTTGGTTTAATGCTTTTGGACACTTAATTTATGTGTTTTAAGTACACATAAGTACACAAAAGGGTTACAAGTACTCAAGATTCTATTCTCAGTGCAAATAATGTAAAATAAAATCATATACATTAACTATAGAGAGGAAGAAAAAAAAATTTTCCAAAGCTGAGTTGGTGTATTTTAATGATAGTAGATTAACGGTAGGTCCCTTGGTTTGCTTTTGGACACTTAATTTGTGTGTTATAAGTACACATAAGAACACAAAATGGTTACAGGTATTCATAATTCTACTATCAGTGCAAATAATGTAAAATACAATGATATACATTAACTGTAGAGAAGAGAAAATAGAATTGTTACCGGTCGAAGTCATGAATGATGAGTTTTTTTAATGGAAACCTAAAATTTCGTACAAATGACCTATGGTAGCAATCTGAAATGTCTGTCAATGGATTCAGTGACCTTATAAACATACATTTAGATACCAAGATTATGGTTCTATGATAATTAGAACCAAAGATATGGGGACATCCACCTTTTGGTGTGACGCTTCAGAGATTAAGTGGCTGAGGGGGGGTACCCATGGAAATATGTACAAATGACACATTTCGTCCCAGTTTATACACTGTTACCAGTCAAATTTGCATAATAGACATGTCAAGGCTTCAAAAAAAGTTAGTTTCATTCTGCCATGGGGGGGGTGCATGGGGACCCCTCTGGGCCGGTGGACTACATGTTTGAGACATTTTGGACCGACTGATACAACGCAGGGATCCTCATCCTCAGAACTTGCATGAAATGGAAGCGGCATTGCACGAGGAGTGACAGCGATTGCCACAAGTGCGATTTCGGCATCTGGTGAGACTTCAAGCTGTCATTTAAGTGCATGGTGGAAGTTAGCGATACTGACTGTTTTTGCACCTCATGTCCCTGAATAATCCTTTAAAACAATCCCAGTTATTGTTTCATAATTAAAATTCTATTTATAACCATACTTAAATTGTTGCACAAATTTGAACCCCATAATTGAGAGCAAAATTTTGGGGTCAGAGAGTTGCCAGTTACAGTCTCATTCATAGTCAATAGAATGCTTTTCAATCTCTCCAACTTTCAGTTTTATGTGATTATATGTTATCTTCCACAATCACCAAAACTATCATACCCTATTAAAAACAGTGACAATGAAATGGTTTGACAATATACATTTAAAATATATTGTGTATAACAATACCTAAAAGGACAATGAAACAATAATATTTCATAACTTTGCCTTCTTGTTATCCCCAAGACATTGACTGTTACAGAGAAAATCAAGGGCTTGAGTTTCAGCTGATGACTAGCATGTCACACACTGGGCATGGCTTCGAGTCATGCTTCGGTGATTTTTTCTAAGCTTTTGCCAATCTCATTAGGCGGTTCCCTTACAAAAAAATCTACAGTGCTGCAATAGCTCTGCTTCATTGCAGCAATGTTGCATCTTTGAGTGAAACATTGTCCTAGGAGTGAAACCGTTGTCCATCATTTTTACGTCGTAAACTGATCATTAACCACAACGGTTCCGCTTAAATGAGCAAGGTAAAACAATGCAGCAATGGTTTTGCTTTACACTACTGGGTGAGCTGAGAAGTTAATCATCTACTGAAAAGGTATAATTTGTAAACAAAACATCCTTCTAACCATCATTTTTGTTGTTGTAGTTATTTGGTCAAATGAAAAAATGTCAAAAAAGATCAACCTGCAAAAATACTTTGTTCAAAATATTCCTATATTAATATTCAAATTTTCAGGGAAGTATTTTCTACCATGGGACATGAATAAAATCTTAGGAAGTTTATTGTTTAAAAAGAATCTAAGAATATACTTGTTTTATTGAATTATGAAATATTGTACATACATTCATGAGCTGTTTAGATTGTTAAGAGTTTAAGTCATACCATGAAAAGGGAATACTTTATTTTCAAATATAATTTTCTTTACATTTACTGATAATACATCCCAGTTTCCTAATATAGATTATTGCTTCATATATGTGATTTATTATTAGATTCAATTTACATAATATGATCATTTATGTTGAAATCAAAGTTATTTCTTGATAGTCTGAGTGTATGTGAATGGAATATATTTTAAAACAAAGTCATTGCATGATTGATTGAATATTTGAAAGTTTATAGTTGGTTGTTTCCAGTTGATATGTGATCATGCATAATTTGAGGTTTTACAACTTAACCATTTGTATGTCCAATGAAACTTAATTCATTTTAAGTTGTGAATAGTTTATTGTATACAGGGTCTGTATTCAATAGGTGTATCTAATTGACGCACTACAAATTATAGGAAATAATTAGCATGTTAAAATGCAAAATATGATAAAAAAAAGAAGTTATAAATGAATAGTCATTCCATGCATATATTTGAATTGGATTTTAAGAGTTAGATAACACAGAGAAGAAATGAACACAATATCTCGCAACTGGCACATAGTCCATATAAAAGTATAAAACGTCATTGGCGACATAGATTATGATGGGTTGAGCTTTCATTTTAGTAGGGGACCAATGAATAGAGGGGAGAAAATCCACCCATTGTCCATGGCTGTAAACAGTTTTGTTAATTGCTACCTTAATAGGTTCATGACTTCATGGATCATTAAGTTGTTAAAATGTTTGTACAGTAAGTTGTTTAATAGATGTTATTCAAAATGTTTAATTCATGTTGTAATTCATAGAGCCATATTGATATCTTATCAAATTCTTATTAAGGATTTCGTTCTCAAGACTTATTTATTTCAACTTTTATATCCATGTACATTCGTACATAGATACTTTTTTCATAAACAGGCTGTCTGTATGTTTAGATGTTTAGTTGCTTAGTATCTAACATCATGTACAAAAGGTTAAATTGTTATATTAGGTTATGATCAGAGAGTATCCTTGGTTAATTTCACATTCAACTTATGTTATTAAATTGAGATTAATAGCAAATATAGGAAACATTGATCTGTAAAATAAAATTTTAAAAGGTATTGTTCTCTCAATATTCCATCTGCTAGATATTCAAAGTACACACCTAGAGAGAATTGTCTTCAAATACACAAAACAATTGAATGCAGATGAATTGGTCATTCACTTTTTTATTTATTTGATTTAAGACTTCAAATTAAACATATAAACAATCATTCCTGAAACATGTCTGGTTTCAACAAATTCATTTGCCTTTTAAATGATTAATACATATAAACAAAGTCTTAAGGTTAGGTGACATCGTTGATGAAAATCTATTGGTTACAGTGTTGGAGATGGGTGGAGCCTTCAATAAAAAAAATGACCAATGAAATAAGGTTATAATAGGTATCCATTGTCTATAACAGTAACGTTTTATTGCTTTGACAGCTGAATCAATTTGTTGGTCATTAAGCTGTTAACAAGTTTGTTTGTTTAGTAAGGGACATCAGTTACCTAATTACATTTTATTCAAGTTGTGTTTCCAGTTGAATTCAGAGGAAATACCTTGTACGTAACCTATTAGTTCATAATTAATCACAATTAACATTTTAACGAGTTTAGTTGCTTACTAGTCACATTACCTAACAGTGCCTCTATAGATATTGATCACTCAATTATGTGTTATTTCAAACTGGAGACCAAAAGTGGTATTGGATCTCTTGCTAACGAAGTTGAAATACCAATCTAATCTCAATACCTTATATGAAACTTTAAAAAGAAATTTATTTGAATTCCTTAAGTTTATTAGTTGATTGACTTTGGACAATTATTTTGGAAAAGGAAGTAAGGAAATATGATTATTTAACTGAATAGTCTATGTCCAGAAAATTTGGATTGTTTTAATTTAATAGCCTGTTCGTCTTTATATCTTAAAGAATGCAGTTTGTTTAAAATTGTTTCATATTGTTTAGTTTTTCAAACATATTATTATTAAGGAATTATTTCTAGGTGTTGGAAGAAGTCATTTGCTCCATAGATTTCTAAATGCTTTTCAATTCTCTTTGATTTCAAATAATCTCATTTTGAATATGTCCAAATAATCTACATTAATCATATAAAGGGAATATATCTCTTGCTTTTATAGATGACTGTATGCCTTCAAAACATATAAGTTGAAAAATTCCCCTTAATCTAAATTCTTATCACATATCAGATAAGTTGCAAATAAACTTGAAAAGTTCAATGTTGTTGAATATATCTAAGCTGATATGATTATACATTTTATGAATTTAACGGATATTTATGAATTCATCCATATATTTTATTCATTTCATCATTTCAAGGTAAGAATATGAATTTTTATCAAAATCCTTGACTAAAATTTATATCCATTACTCATTTCTTAAGAAGTTGTTGCCAAGAAATACCTTGGGTTTTTTTAAGACACCACTTCTAAATGCCATTCAATGACTTGATCACAGTTTAAGGTCCTTTACACCATTCAGTACCTTCTGCCTCACACCTGATGAGGCTGGACATTATTATCCAATCAGAATCTCTGCAGTCTTAACTCCTTTGACTGACAGCAAGACCCAACATCCTGCCTGACCTGTCACTAACGAGGAGCAATGGCTGCCATTAGAAAAAACAACTGATTCTTGATTATTAAAATCACAGTTGCCAACAGCATAGAAGGGATAATCTTCAGTTGCAAAAACAAAAGTAAGTAGACCATTACTGCTACATACACAGTATAACATCTTAACCTTATTGATCTTCCTTATATCATGAAAGAGCTGACAAAAAATCATTGAAATGTTGGCTTCACAGTGAAAAAATTGATTTTTTTTTTCAAGTCCATTCCCTTAAATAGAATATTTACTGTTGACAAGTTAAGTTGTGTTTTATTAACACTGATTTGTAAAAGTGATAATTAGTTCCTTTTCTTTGATATTATTAAGCAAAGATGGCATTGTTTACATAGGTGTGCACTGAACCATGACTGCTGTGAGAGGAGGAAAGTGGACAAGCCATTATATAACAGGAAACAGCTGGCACTGTAAGTATGTAGACCTAATTCTTCAATAAACATGCAGTGTATTTCTCAACTGGTTAGATTAGGAATCGCATCAGAGGGTGCACTCCAATTTACAAATAGATAGTCTTGATTAATTGTAATTTCATTTTGTGAAAACACAGACAGACTGATTGTCTAATATATGGTGTGGGAGAACTTGATACTATTTGCATATAACCTGAAATTGATAGTTGAAATTTGCAATCAATAATTGTTAGACAAATAAGTTGTTCCCAGTTTAAGTTTGATCACATGAATTTTCATTTGTTATCATTTCATAACATATGATTAGCATAACATAATTTGTATGTATTTATTTTAATATGAAATTCATTTGATAAAAATTAACACTCATAAATGTTAGTATTGCTGAACTTAAATGTATGTTAATATTTGTAATACAGGATTATTATACAAATTTTTAGAGCACTTTATATATTTATTCCTGATATTGAACTTGAAAAATGTTTTAATATAGGAAAAAGTTATCGCTGAACATTAAATTTTGGGTTTTCTGTAACTATTAAAGTTTTTACCAACCTTTGGAACAATTGTAAAACAATCACTTAATATTTATATAATTTCAAGTATGGTTTTCCTTGTATATGATAAATTCTATTCTTTTGATATCATCATCATATCATTATTGGTTATTTGTACAAGTATTGAAAGTTGCAAATTATTGTTTCAGTGTGAACAATCAACACACATACATGGACACCTTTTGGCCTCACAGGATATATGGTTGTTCAAGGTGAGAACTAATAAACCAATGTTTGAAAGATTTTTAAAGTTTGATTGATAATTCTGCTGCTTTTTTATACAGTCAGACAAAACTAGTTTACTTCAGTATCACAAATTAAACTAGTACAAAAAAACCAACATGATATAGTATTATTTGAGTTCGTTTAACAACCACCCATTGTTTGGCATATGAGACATTATTAAAAACAACAAAACATATACTTTATACAAGGGAATGAATAGATCTTAAAAATATCTTTATACAGCCAACGATTTCTTTCAAGTTTCATTTATAAATGAACTCTAAGTCAGATATTTATCTTTTTCTATTCTCAATTTCTCAATAATATAACACAACAAAGGTAATGATAATTAGAAATTGTTTACAAGAAACAAGTTTAATGATATAACATTTTAAAAACGTTGCTGTTACTAGTTTTGTGCTTAAGTGTTTGCTCGTTTATTCTTTAAGGTGTTCACTGAACCAGAGAATACACAAAGCTGGCAAGATGAAGATTCACCGGGGGATTAAGAGACAGTAAGTACATTTAATTGTTACATAAACAAACAGATTGATAAGTGACTTCTGATCAGTTGATTTACTGATTGGAGCCACATATCAATTTATTTGTGAATTGCTTGATCTAATTGATTTCTATGTTAGGCATAAGAGTACAGTTATCCAATGTGAGATTGCCTTCTGAGATGTTTTTACACTGTTTGGTGTCTTTCTGTTTGTAACAATCATTAAATTCTGTTTCAGAATGAAGACCAGTCAACAAGTCATCAGATATCAACACAGTGAAAAGGAATTTTGTTTTGTTCAGGATTGTCTATTTACTTATTTAATGAAAAAATAATTATATGCATTCCTAAACAATCACATACACGTATAATTTTCATACAAATATAATTTTGTTAATAATATTTTAGCATTGATAAAAGTTTTCAACTAAAATAAGTGATTTCTTGTAATTAAATTGCTGTGATGAATATTCCAATAGTCTTATCTCATAATTGTTCATTTATCAGTGATTTCATTCTTGATAAATATGTGTATATAGTCTTACAATTAAATTTATAAATATTGTCTATGAAATGTTCATGATATTTGGTAGAAGCAAAGACTGTTTCAAATATGTATATCCATTAAAATTTAAAACAACAGAATCATTATTACTGATTGACACATGTACTTCATCCTGAATATATTGTTATCTTCAATGAAATGGCTTCTTTTCTTTTTCTTCATTGTAATAAAAACTTGTTGCATATATGATGTTTCTTTTGAATCATTCCTGAACCTTGATACATATATATATATTTTTGAAGTCTGATGTTAAAATATCCTTAATATTTAATAAGGAATTATTTTGTATCAAAGGATTAAAGCTAAGAATAAAACTACAGTTGCATATGTAGTGTTACTTTTACTTCATAAGTGCAACCATTGTTGCATAGAGAGTAAAACCATTGCCGAATATTGGAGTGCAACCGTTACTGCATATAAGAATGCAACCATTGCTGCATATTAGAGTGCAACCGTTGCCGCATATAAGAATGCAACCATTGCCGCATATAAGAATGCAACCGTTGCCGCATATTGGAGTGCAACCGTTCCCGCATATTAGAGTGCAACCGTTGTTGTTCACTAATTTGCCTAATGAGCCGCACCGGTCTTGCCCGCTAATTTGCATGGTAAATTCAAATTTTCAGCCGCGCCATTGTCGCAATGTTTAACGAGACCAGTGCTGCAACAGTTTTGCTACTGCCTGTTTTTTTTGTAAGGGTTATCCAAATTAAAGGGTATATTTTCTAATTTTTTGGCTCTATTGATTCTTTTAAGTGAAGCGAATACAGATAATAATTTGTAATAATCAAAATTATGTGTTACTTCTCCTCTTTAATAAAAATTTAAATATATAAGGAATGAAACACAAAAATTAAGGATTATTAGTTCTATATTGTCTTTTGCAGTAACACGTACCTTCTCCTAAGTAACAGCTTGTTCTTACAAACTTGAGACATAAAAATTATTAGGAAAATCCTAATTTGTATGAAAGATATGATTTTAACAGTCAATCTATGAGTCTGTTACAAATTCAATTGAACATAAAACAAGTAGGAATGGTGTTTTTAATCTGATTTTTATTGAATTGTCTTGGCAGTTAAACTGACATTTTTCCAATAACAACCTTTGTCCTTGTCCAAAAATAGTATGATTTGATGCAGGAAACTATATTGTCATCCTGAACTATTTAGGGAAGATTTTGTAGTCTATTTCAAGTTGATTGTAAATCTAAAGATGTTGAAATAGGCAAATATGTATCAATGTTTCTTTGCACTTACACTGATAGTTTTTCCAATAACAGATAAAGCTGTTACAGAAAAGACTGTTATATAAAAGACAAATTACATGATTTAATCCTGAGAGAAAAATTAACAGTCCCTGTCCAAACCCAGTCAACATCATCGTGTTTACACAATTACAGTTCCACATGCACAGAGATAAACATATCTTTGGAAGGTTGTTTTTTTGTTTGTTAAATGGCGTTATTTGAAAGACACGGATAAAATATACTAAAAAAATTCTTACTTTTCATCATGATTTTCTTGAAGGGTTTTGTCTTTTTTTCTCAATTTTATGGTACTGTTACAGGAAAGATATATTTTTCTTGTATACAAGATTAAAAGTTTAACTTTCATTTCAAAATATTGCTTATTAGTTGTGAAATTCAACCAGGAATGGGGAAAAGCCCAACATTTAAAGATCATTGCATTAAAAAGATAGACAAATGAAAATAAGGGAACAATAGACACAGGTGTTTGTACCCAGATACTGGCAAAACACATACCCCCTTGTTGTGAAAGTAAAGGGATGTGGTCATGTTCCTTGAATTAACCCATATATGAATAGGGTTTCAAATTTTCTCAAATTCTGTGTGAATAATCTCTATGGGACAAAATGGATGGAATAAAGTCTATATTTTATTAAAAATAATTTATTCCATACTTATTAAGCCTCTCAAAAAATTGGACGATATGCATGGAAGGGGTAGGGTTGTTTTTTTTGGCGACATTAATTCGTATCATCTTTCTGCGGCTCGGATAATTTACAACATATCAAGATCCCATGAGATACATCTGTGATGGAGGGCAGTTAGGTGAGTATGTAAGTATGTGCTCAATATGTTTTTGTTTGTCAAAATACATTCAGTAAAATTACTTTAAAAGCTACTTTTTCTTGTTTTCTATCATGATAGATTAACATTAAACTTTATTCATTGTGTAATAGTCATGAATCTTTGTCGCATGTAGTTATATATGAAATATGCTCTATGTACAATACAATTTATGTTTCCACTCTACTAGTTTCTTATTTTCATTTCCAGTTGATCTGTTAGAGCCCAAGTTCTTCTACCCAGGAGAATGTCAACGCTCCACTCCTGAAGACCGAATTGTTTATGTTGGGACAGATCTTATGAGTTTGTGTTGACAATCGATGGCCAGCGCTTGGTCTGATAAAGAGTTAGAAAGTACAGTATGAAGAGGAGATTTTCACGACAGAAAGAAACGAATGAAAATCATTTATATATTTTGTTCTGTTTCGTATTAGAAATGCATTCACACGAACAGCACTACAATAATTGACAAGTACAAAACAATACTAAATTCAGTCCCATATATGTTGCATGAAAGGAACTCCTTTCGGGTTAGGATAAACACTTACGTCAAAACATATTTACACATCATTTACATATTATTGATTACTTTCCAAAAAATTTATAATCTGAGTGTCTAGTTGTTATATTGTTAGGGCACAAAATTACTTGTTAAAATTAACTTGTGCAGCACATGGCCTCATGTAACAATAAGAACATCTTTCACCATCAGTTGATTTCTAGACAAAAATATACTCTGTATTAAAGACTCCTATTATACACAGTCTTGAAGCAGTAGCAGTTGATGTCATTTGTTATTGACAGTTTTGGCCGTCTTTTGCCTGGGTCCTCACCAACCCTTTTTTATTTCAACTTTCTGCTTGTTATGCAAGGTTCTTTCTTTCGATTATATATCATAAATTGATATCATTTGATTTTCTTCTGTTTTAATGGGTGGTTATTTCTTCCTAGCTATTCAATGAAAGCACTGCCCATAATTACCCCTGACATTTTGTTTCTAATCTGAACATGGGATCAGCACTAAGGTTATTTCGGAGATGTCAGAGGGGGAAAATTGGTCTTGACAGGGTCGAACTTGGGCTTTAACAAGAGTTGGAACACGCCCTGCTCCACCATGACACCTACATACAGTATGCAATAGGAGGGTTATAAAAGGAAGAATTGTATAATGAAATTTTTGTTTTTTAAAACACTTGATCAAACTATGAAACATTGATTCGACATGTTTCAAGGCAAACACATTGGCCTGGAGACCATGACAAGACATCATTAAAGGGGATCACAAACCTAAGCTGAATCTGTTAAGCAGCTTCTCCTACTACTTATGATTTGGGAAAAAACGAAAGCTGACAGAGTACTGACCATGCTTATCTGTAATAAAGGTTTGTAGCTACTTTAATTGCGATTAAACTCAATCGAACAAATCACAAAGTTTGTTGAAGTAATTGTTGTAATCTTGGCACAGTTTTGAACTGACCAACACCATTATTTTCTTCTTCTGTGGCCCAAGCTTGTACTTCGCAATGTTTTTGTCCAACCAGTCCTTACCCATGTTCTTGTTTCACTTGTTCAATACGTAGGACATTCCTAAGTGGACATCCTGGTTCTTGGATGAGAACCATCTGCCAGGTGGTCTGATAAATGCAGACGTAGATTAACAAGTCAAAACAATGTTTTCTACCAATGTTACAAGTTCATATATCTGCAAACTTCAGCAGAATACCACTCAGACCTCTTTACTACTTCAGAACTTGTGAGACGACATTTTATTACTCCATCTGCCCTGACAATGGAGTTCTCTCTCGGTAAAGGTATCCATTTGAGGCAAGGAAGGGAACAGATAAAAATGAATCAAATCAAATAGATAGAGGTTGTGGATTATTCTGATGATGTTGAAAATTAAGTGGTCTGTGTCATTGATGTTTCTAACCTCCATTCTCTTGACCGGAGGTTGCGTAGTGAGTGAGCACCCAACAGACATTAGACATCCAGAGAGTTTCAATCTGCGTCTTGTTCATCATTGTTATTGCCATACACGTCCTCAGTTACTTCATGGGGTTCCATGAAGATGTTAATATTATCTACCTGAGCATATTTATCAAATAAAACATCACAGATTTGGTGAACTACCATTAATCTGAAAGAAATATACCATATATCTTTGTCATATGGAGAAAATTGATGATGGTCATTTTAATCCGATTTCTAAATGTTACCCAATTTTTGTCAAAAGCTGAAAGTAACTAATTTAAGCTGCTTAAAAGATTAATTACAGACATTTATTATCATACTTACATGTATATGAACATGTGTATAAAAAAAAACCCCACCCAGTCGTGCATACCGTCCCATTATCGTGCCACATGTGGGACGGTAAATTACTCAATAATCAATCATGGAAATATGTATATTTAAAATTTACATTACATTGTCATTTATCCATAGACAACCTAAATTGTATCCTCACAAGGTCAAATAAAAGCTTATTTTGTTATTTTAATTTTGATATAAACTTGAACTCAATGAAACTTGCAGTTGACAGCTGTCCATACTGTCCACCTTTTCACAGCAGGTAGCTCATGGAGATCACACTCATTTCTGTTTGTGCGTGTCACATATCGAACAAAACCTTGTCCTATGATTTGTTGGTTTCATCAAACTGGTTTATTAGACATACCGGTTTTGTTTAGGTTGTCCATCACCCAAACCTCCTAGTTGACCATCCATCCCTAATACATACATCCCAGATGACACTATCTCTCTTCTCAATTGCTGAATAAAAATCATCTAGACACAGAAGACCTGATATTGCAAGATAACAAATGCAGGGCTCCAAAAACCACTGCTTATACACAAGCTGAATACACATTGACTAAACATAGAGATCACTGATATTGAAAGGTATCATGTTTCCCACTGTTTGACCTACAGATGCAGCTGCATGCCAAGAGAATTATATCAGTGGTTATATATTGCTTTCTCACTGTCCATTGTGATGGCATCGTATTGGGCTGCAAACTGATTTCCAGACCAATAGTATTACATTTGACATTAAACCACAACAACAATTAATCTGATTAAAACCAAGTCACTGATAGTCATATATTGCATTATCACTGGTCACTCATAGATAATCTTTATATTCTTCTTGGTAGAGAATTTGAAATTCAGAAAAATAAAATATGATCTTTTTCTTATTTAAGTTGATTATAGGAATGTAAGGGACTGTAACAGATGTGGGATTTTTAAAGCTAGCCCTAAATAAATTTATGAAGCCGACTTTCAGTGAGTTACTTCTTGAAAAAAATTCTGAAAAGCAATGTTATGTTTTTGCTGCCAACCAATGGCAAAATTCCTGTTGAAAATGCGTAAGCTAAGAAATTAAAAAAATAGAGTCAAAGGCTCTGTAGCTCATCAGACTCTGTATTGTTGATGTTCAAGGCTAAGATATATACATACCTGTTTGTTCTACAGGTGAAATGTATCATCAAATTTGTCCAGTGTCAGTGCATTAGAAATGATGTCTAAACACCAAATTGGAAGAAAATCGATAAAGCCATATCATATTCTCAAAATCATGAGACAAAATAGGAAAATAGATTCTCTGAAAAAAAAAAGTAATAGGGAAACTTTATTTTGATTCATTTATACACTCATATAATATTATATTATTATTTGCTCTCTGATGATATATATATTAGCTTAAATGTATCTTACTCTCTACAAGCACTAAATGCTTGGGGAAAAAACCTAAATCATGCTCTTGTAACAAAGTGGTTAAGAAAGGCCTTTTGTGAATGTAATTATTCCTGGGGATAACAGCATCGTCAAGTCATGTGCGTATAAAGTATGATATGTCATTATGGAGTATAATTTTCCTTTTCTCTAAATCGTCTATTGGCTTCAGCTGAATTATCAATGCACAAAGATATATTCCCCTTGTCCCATTTATAACACAAAAAGGTATTGTTGTGTATAATTATGTCATGTATTTTTATGTATCTTACGAAGGATGCATGTTATTATCGGTATATGAGTATTTCTCAAAAGATGCAGCTTTTAATATCTTTAATAACACCAACAAAATGCTTTTATTTGATAACATTTTCATATCTTCTTGAATGCCAACATATATTTGAACTTGATTTCATTTAACCCATTTTTCTTAGTCATCTCAAGACTTATCTCTTCCTGGTCCACTTCAACAAGTGCCACTGAGCAGTCATTATACATCTGGAAGACAGGCGCTATGTAAATTAATTATCATTCATTCATTATGCATACCGTCCTACTTGTGGGATGGGTTCTTTGAAATATCAGTTCTCACTTACAGTAAAGTGTATTTTAAAGCTTAGGTATTCTATCCTTTAAAGAAAGCAGCACAATTTCGTAGAGTTATCTACCCTTGAACAGTGAGGCGCCAGTAAGACACTTTGAGGTACCAACTCTACACCTGATACCTTGTGATTTTAGTGGTCCCTATTTTAGCTGATGTGTATTCGGTGGTAGGAGAGATAGTGACATTTGCGTTGATATGTATTTGAGATAGGTGGGGCAGAATATGTTGATAAGAAAAGATATTTTAAGTATAATTTTACCGACATGTATATATTTTTTAAATAAAAGTTTAAATTTAAAAAAAATAAATAAACAAAAAATAATTTTACCGGTTTTAATCATTCATCAACAGATATTAAAGTAGAGAGCACATATGAGGTTGTGGATAAAGAGCTACTCAAAAACAGCTATGTTTTCATAAATATTTATTTTCCATTTTGTATCATGATTGAGGGCATATGTTACATTTTGATCAATTTTCTTCTAATCTGACACTGGACAATTTTGTTTTGTTTAAATCTTCAACTCAAACAATTATGAGTTCCAGAAGCAATTGATCTATTCTTTATGTCTTAAATATAGTGAAAGTGTTGAAACATACTTACTTTAACCCAAGATTTTGTCTTTTTGATTAAGATTTGAAGCAAGCAAGAGGGATGGCAACATTAAACCAGATGCACAGAAAGGGACCTCCAAAATGGAAGTCCCCAAAACCAAGTCTTCTTGAAGGCAGACCATTCCTACGTGGTGTTGTGCTAAGGACGCTCATTAAGAAGCCCAAAAAACCTAACTCTGCTAACCGGAAGTGTGTACGTGTGCGGCTGAGCACTGGTAAAGAGGTGACTGCATATGTACCTGGGGAGGGGCACAACCTGCAGGAGCACAGCATCGTACTGGTCCGAGGGGGCCGCTCACAGGACCTGCCTGGTGTAAAGCTCAAGTGTGTTAGGGGCAAATATGATCTTGCTCATGTCAAAAAAGACAAGAAATAAGAACAGTCTTTAAAGATTAAAGTTTTAAAGCTTTGACTACGGATTGATTCAAACTTATTCTATCAGAGGCTTTCCTCTTCACATTAGTCTGAAAGCAGCCTCGTAGCTTTCATGTTCTTACATCAGTTTAGTGCAGACAATACCTGGGCATTCGCAGACCAATCAAAACATCGCACTTAAAAAAGAATAATAATAATGAATGGTAACGGGAGTTATTTGCCCCTAGATACTTATACCGAAGGGTTTTGCCAGTCATTGTGATTTGCCAGTTGAGATTACATTAGAATGTGCAAGCTACAAGGCTGCTTTCAGACCATTGTAGAGAGGAAAGCACCTGATAGTATACATTCGAATCCCCCTAGAGTCAATATTTTTACAAATCTATTCTTCAGAACAGGGTTGATTTTAATCAAACTGCAACAGACTTAGATTGCACTAATTTTTTAGCTACAGTTTGAACTCTATTTTATTGGGAATAAAATATTTTGTTGGACTATTTAAGTTATTGAGGGCAACATATGTTCAACATATTACCTGCATTAGACATTGGAACTGCACTACAGTGGTTTATGCAACCTCTGTAGATTTGGATTGTTTGATCTCAAACAATATATAACTGCAGTAAATAGCAGTCTTTCACATTTTCTCAGAAATGAGCAAATATCAAACGGAAGTACTTTAGTTGTAGGATAATAATGATGATAATATTTATTACCTTGAAAGGTATTTATTTTGTATCATTACAGAACTTAAACATGCAGGAAAGGCAAAACAAACATAAACCAACAAATTCTATTAATTAAAAGATCATTTAACAGACGAAAGCTGAAAAGAATGAATATATTTTTACCTCTATTGGTTTTATAACAGGGTAATGAATATCTTCTGCCTGAAGGAAGCTTAACAAACTCACCGTATAAAACATGATCTGGATCAGAGGATCTGACACAATCTTTAGGGATAATTTCAAAACTCTTTTTTCATAAAGATGCAATAAATTTGTAAAAGAAACTCAATTTTCCCAGCAATTTGAACAACTTTTTCCAAACTAGACTTTTTAACAATAGATTAGAAACTATACCAACAATGGAAAGATAAAGTTAATGCTCTCAATTAAACAATAATAAAAGAGGGAAAGTACATGTTCATTTACATAAAATATCGTAGCTTGCGCATGAAATGTAAAAGTTGTTGACATTTATTAAAAACTGCATCATTATAATATCATTCCATTTGAATTTACTTTTATGCATCTACAATCTCAATGTTGGAACTATTTATACAGACAGGACTTATATTGTGTTGGTTGTTCCTGAAATATATGATGAGTTCTTTAGTTTTTTTACATTTAACATAAGGAAATTATTCCCACGCCAGGTCACAAGATGATTAACATTTTCTCTATAGACAAATTCAGTTTCTTACATGAGTCAACTAACGCAGTATCGGCAGCAAATTTTACTGTTAGATCGTTCGGGTTACAACTAACAGTCATTTTGAGAGAGTGAATAAAACAGGTGAAAGGACACAACCTTGAGGGGTTCCAGTATTCATATACGGGATAGAAGACCTGGCGGAGTCAGGCTGTCCAAACTGAGGGCTAAAAGATAAAAACAAATTCTCAATCCATAATTTTACATTACAATTTACAGTTTCTCTAACAAAATGAGCGGCTGGATGGTATTGAACGCAGAAGAGAAGTCTACAAATAGAATTCTCACAAATGATTTTGTAAGCTCTAAATACTTATACACGCTATTTAGAATACAGAGTTTAGTATCAAGCAAGTGCCTAACATCAGGCAAGAGAAAGTTTATAATGATGCGCTGAAAACATTTCATTGAAACGGAACTAACAGCGACTGGTCTAAAATCATTCATTTCGGTAGAATTTATCTGCTTTTGTACTGGAACAATCTTTGATCTTTTTACAATCAATGGAGAGTTAGTATAGTCGGCAAAATACATAGCATAACTGTTTAGGTAACATAGCAAAACAACGTTTTAGGATGATGCCGCATAAACCATCAGGCCCCGCGCTTTCCTTATATTGAGTTTTGAAAACTGAACTGTGTCCGATATTACAACAACGTTTTCTGCATCTTCAATGTTCAGATTATTCAGCACAGGTTCCATTCACTGCTAAAGTTACCAGTATGAAGCCTTGCGTAGAAGTTGTTCAATTCTTCAGTAAGTTTCTGATCCTCTTTTGTTTTGATTAGAGAACGGAACTTTGATGAGCCGATCATGTTCCTCTTGCCATGCACGTCGGGTGTTGTTGACCGTGAATTGAATTTCTCTTTAAGATAGTTTTTACATTTCTTTGTCTAAAGATTAATTTTCTGTTTTTCTTCAAGTTGTAATATCTCGTTAGGACAGAATAATTGTTTCTTTTTATTGAGGAGTAGTTTTAGTTATTTTGTTACCTAGGGTTTGGAAAAATCGTAATTACCTTTTACGGGATAATACTGCTGACATAGAAGTGAATAAAGCGGGGGTGGCGTCTGTGATTTCGCAGACAGACAGATGGTTTATTTGAGTCTCACCTCGCATAAAATACATATAAATTTACAATGTGAAACAGCATAAAAGTGAGCCACCCTGTAAGGGTTATGAGAGACTAGATTAAGAGAAACATGAATATAAATTTCGAATAATATAAATACAGAATATGTAGGTTATGTACACAGATAAAACTATCCATACAAAATATGGCTCCTTTTTTTTGTAAAATTGAAGTAGGTTTTGGCAGTAAAATAGACATTGTTTTTAAAAAGTAAAACTAATTTATCTTCATCACAGCTCTTTAAAGTTGGGATAGCTTAAACAGACATTTTCAAACAGCCGTCCACGCATCTCGTCATACACGTGCTGCACAGGACATTGTATAAGTTCATGCCTTTCATCTACAACACTTTCATTACAATGAAAACAAACCCTGTCATTCACATCCTTATTTGTATATCTGCCTGTTTCCAAATGCAGAGGAGCAGTATCTGAATTTTGAGAAGGCAGAGCGGTTTGAACGGGGCATACTCATGCTCGCAGAAGAAGAAAATTGGTTTATGTAAGTGTCGCATGTTACAATTTCAGGAGATTACAGATTAAAATATAATCTACGTGTAATAAAACTGCAACTAAAAGCTGAAAGTGATCTATTTCAACGCCATATTTCAAACTGTTTATTTCTGCTACTAGATCATTGATGTAAATAGAAAAGAGAGTTGGTGACAATGCACAGCCTTGTCTCACACCGTACTGAACTGGAAACAAGTCTGTGTGACAGACGCCGGACCAAGTGTTGTCATACATGCTCACATAACTTTCACATCCACATCGCATGGGTCGTCGCTGTGGCTAAAGAACATGTCCGAGTCTGTGCAGTCAAAGCAACCTGGTAGCCGCTGTTAAAACTCGGGACGCCATGACTAAACACTTTTACATGTAGCTTACTCCTTATGAGCCTTCAGTATCTGCCCATATGTTAGTAAAAAAAAAAACCCCACAGATGTGATCAGAAACTCCAAGCTTTGTTCGCCTGTTTGATGTTTCCGTAACAAAGATCGATTGATTTTTCTTTCCGAGTAGCACACTTAACATACTGCTCAGAAGTAAGCAAAATAGATTTCTAAGCGACACAGAGAAATTCTATGTCTGGTGTACACATGTAGAAACATATAATGAATCGTTCTGCTCCAGAATGAAAAGGATTACAGACAGATGACTATAAAGTCCAGCGTTTACCTTGGGGTTTGAGACAGGGTCGTGTGGTCAGCCCTGTGTTATTCATATTTTTGATAAATGAACTCGTAACTGAAATGTATAATGAATGTGACTGTGGGTTTTTTGTTTCACATATTCTCGAAATAATATTATTATTTGCAGATGATATTGTTTTATTATCATTTTCAGTAAGTGGCCTTCAGAAACAGTTAAATATTATTCAATTCTATTGTGAGAAATTGGGCCTTGAAGTTAAGTTTTTATATGGTGGTATTCTAAACAAAAAAGAAAAATGAATGTATTGCAGTAAGGAAGTTGTTCCATATTATAAATATTTAGGACTTATTGTATTCTCCAGATTATCATGGCCGACAGCCTGCAAGCAACTAAAGCTTTGATTCCTGCATATAATATCTTTAAAAAATAAGTTCATATCTTTTTCAGTGGTTTCTAATAAATTTGATGGAAAAATTCTATCATATGGTTCTGAGAAATGCATGGGGAGTTAAATATGATTCAGTTGAAAAATTCCATGCTTAGTATCTTAAACATTTTTAGGCTATAGGAGAAAGTGGTTGCACGACCCTATTTGTCACATCACAGTTACGGGGGGAAAAATATTGGGTAAAGCTGCTAAGTGTGAATTCAAAGAAATTGCCTATCCAATGTCTTTATATGCTAAAAATATTAGATGATAATGTGGGTATCTGGTGTAAAAAATATACTATTTATGTCTATGAACACAAATTTGGCATTGTCAAGTAACATCGTCAAAGTTTCAGTGACCTTATTCAAATATGAAATCTTTACTTGCTCCGGAAAGATAATTTTATATATCTGAAGTACAGGATATAACTTTAAGAAGATCGCTTTGTAAATTACAAATATCATTACATGATTTTAATTTACATACTCTTAGAGAGAAAAATGTGCAAGATAAAAAACAAAGTTTAAGTAATGTAATGAAGGCAATGTTGAAAATGAATTTCACGTACTTCTTATTTGTAAAGATGACCACACTCTGAGAATATGAAGGCCAGTTGTTTACATTAAATGAGCAGAGTGATTACACATACTGTGCGTTATTGGTTGGAGGCCCCATCGGCCTCCAACCATCCTAACAGCTGAAATTCTCTCTATATTACAGTTGGAATTTTCAAAGGAACTTTCAACCAATCATATTTAGCCTCTTTGTATTTCGGCAATATCGTAAACCAATGAACACATCTGTATCAAATTTAGAACCACGTGACCATGTGGGTATTCCGAAATAATTGGTAACCTTTAATACGGAAAACGATTGTCCCTGCAAATCTCAATTTAAAGGGAACAGTGGTGTCTAAGAATAATAAAGACAGTAAAATCTGCATGACCGCACGTGTATTAAATTAGACGCGTAAATGTCGCATGAAAGGTTAGAAAATTCTATTCCATGTTAGTAAAAAACCCTCCTTTACAACGGCACACGCGAGAAACAAGCGGCTACAAGTCGATAAGTAGAGAATGTCATAAAGGCGAGTCAATTTGTGGGATATCGCTTCGTGACAGACAAAGATAGTAGTGAACTATGCTTTAGACTTTAATTTAATATATCTTGTACTGGCAATCTTTGAGAGTTGAGAAACAATTAGTGATACATATGGATTTATGAATTTGCAAAAAAGTCGAACACTTTGTGCGGTGCTTGACGCTATCAATTGTGACCTACATGTATATTCTAAAAATAGATATATTTTCAAGGGATAAATCGGTGACTGTTGTTTAAAACAAAACTGTATAGATCTATTTATAACTGTAACTTTGCCTGACTATTCTATTATTTGATGCTATGAACAAATAATTGTATAACTTTTTTCTAAATAAAAGATAAAATGAAGGTCTTTGTTCTATTAATGGCCTTAATCTACTTATTTGCTGTAATAAAAATCCTATCCTATTTGTACCCTATGATTTCGCAGTATTTCCTAGCCTAACAAGGGTGCCTCCAACTTAGCCTTTTTAAAGGCTTTTCTTGTTTCATTTCAAAGTGACTTCCAACATGAGACTGCATTTGAAGCGGTATTGTTATGAGTATGTGATTGTTCATAAGTTTAACATTGTATAACATTGTTGTATTGTTTAGTGGGTCACACTTAAACTTGTTTTGATAGTCTTAGCTGGCAGTGTCTAGAATCATCTATTCAAGAATGGAAGTTGGACACTTCTGATTGGAGTTTTTCGTGGAACTTTAAAGAACATCCTGGAAGGTATCTAACCTATTAGATATAGGCTGGCATTAGAACTCTTACTCATCTTGCTTCTTACAATTACCTTTGCGATCATCTGCCGTGCCACTGTTTTTGGATACCTTTAAAAGCCGGATTCATCTATCTCCTATCAAGACCCACTGACTGTTTTCTACATTCATCAACTGTGTGATTCATAAGGACTGGTGAATATATTTAGTTAGCTAATTAGTGTGACTCATTTGGTATTGTATTATAGCTCGTTTTAGCTTGATATTGTAACCTTAAACACTTTGTTTATTATTTGATTGATTAAATTGTAATTAATATACAATTGTCTTGGACATTTTCCTATTCCAAATTCATTCATAACAAAATTGAGGGCTCGTCCGGGAGCGAATTCATTTGGCATTTGAGACTTTAAAAAAAATTAATAATACTAAATTCTGAAAGTTAATTGTTAAACCAGGAAAATGCCGTTTAAACTTGAGAATTTTCTTAAGTCCCCTACCCCTGATGTAGTCGGTGCCTTGCGAAAATCAGAATTGCTTTTGATTTTAAAGTTTTATGAACTTAAGGCTAAACCAGCTATGAGGAAATTCCAAATTCTGAAAATAATTTTATTGATGAGGGAGTTTTTGGCCCTGATGTTTTGGACATGGTTAAAGAGGAACATTTGGACAATTTTGAATAAAAGAAACTCGAATTTCGAACACAAAAAGAAATTGAATTAAAAAGATTGGAATTTGAGGCAAAGGCTAAAGAAAGAAAAATTCAAAGAGAAAAAGAAGCTCATGAAATTGAGTTAAAAAGATTGGAAATTGAGAAAGAAATTGAACTTAAAAAGCTTGGAGCTTCATCTGCTTCCTCAACCCCTTCCTCTTTTGACATTAAAAGGCACGCAAGGAGTAGAAAAATATTTTCTACATTTTGAAAAAGATGCTGAAAACCTCAAATGGACTATGCTATTGCAAACTGTGTTAAAGGGTAGAGCTCAGGATGCATATTCGGCCCTTTTGATTGAACAAAGCTCAAATTATGATTTTGTTAAAAGGACCATTTTGGAAGCTTATGAGTAAGTGCCCGAAGCTTTTCGTCAGAAATTCAGGAATGCTCATAAAAGGGACAATGAGACTTTTGTAGAGTTTGCTAGAGATAAGGAAAATTTGTTTGATAGATGATGTGGTTCTAAAGATGTTTCAGATTATGCTAGTTTGAGGCAGTTGGTTTTGTTTGAGGATTTTAAGCAGTGTGTCAATTCTGACCTTAAGACTTATTTGGATGAGCAGAAGGTTGATGTTTCACATGATGCAGCTGTGTTGGCAGGTGATTACTTTTTGACTCTCAAGAGTTCTTTTCGGTCTCCGGGACTCTAAGTCTTCTCACCATAAAGGTTTTTCCCCGGATAAGACTTCAGGGTCTGCAGGTTCAAAAGGTGATAAGACAGTTCAAATTCTTTTGACAAACCATCACATTTTCAGTCTAAGCCTAAGACTTCAAGTGATTCTGATCCTGTTTGTGCTTATTGTAAGAGGCCTGGTCATTTGATTTCTGCATGTCCCACACTCAAGTTGAATAATCAGTCCACAGGTTCCCCTAATGCTTTTGTGTCTATCAAACCTAAGCCTTTCTTTTCTGGTGGTTCTGAGGAGAGTGTTGTTTTTTAGAGTAAGATTCCACATTCTGTTGTTCCTGAGGAGTTTTTGCCTTTTGCTTCGAAAGGATTTGTGATACTTATGGGAGATAATTCTTCCCCAAGGCCCGTTATTATTTTGAGGGATACTGGAGCTCTTCAATCTCTGATTGTGAAGGATACTTTACCTTTTTCTGTCGAGTCTTCAGTTAACTCAGATGTTTTGCTTCATGGTATACGTGGCAGTTCTCTTGCTCCTCTTCATTTTGTCAATTTGACTTCTGATCTGATTTCTGGTAAGGTGAAGGTTGGTGTTCTTGACTCTCTCCCAGTTCCGGGTGTTGATTTGTTGATCGGTTATGATCTTATGGTTGGAAAAGTTGGTGCTGATCCCATTGTCACTGTCTGTCCGGAGAGTTCAGTTGGCACAGAAAGGTTGGAGGAGGATTTTTTCGGGTATTTTTCCTTCTTGTGCAGTGACTCGTTCAATGTCAAAGGACATTTCTTCCAAGACTTCTTTGCCAGATGATTTCATTTATGATTTGTCGGATACATTTATGGATCATTCTTTCCAAGAGGTAGAGGCTTCGAGGGGAGGTAACTCTTCTGGTCTTCTTTTTGAGTCTGATAGTTTGGTGGTGATCACATTCTGTCTAGAAAGCAGCTTATTAGTGCTCAGGGTGAAGATATTGAGGTGCAGAAGTTAGCTAGTAAGGCTGTTTCTTTTGAGGAGGCTAATAAGGTTCCAGTTTGTTATTACTTCAAGGATGGTGTTTTGATGAGGAAATATAGGTCGCCGGAAATTCCTGCGGGGGATGAATGGAAATTACATCACCAAATTGTAGTTCCAAAATTATTCCAAAATCATGTACTTTCATTGGCACATGAATGTCCAATGGCAGGTCATTTGGGTGTAAACAAAACTTGTGAGAAAATTTTGGCACATTTATTTTGGCCTAGTTTGAGAAAAGATGTGGCTGAATTTTGCAAAACCTGTCATGCATGCCAAATTGTTGGAAAACTAAATCAGAAAATTCCTCCTGCTCCTTTAAAACCTATGCTGGCTTTTGAGTAACCTTTCAGTAGAGTTATCTTTGATTGTGTTGGTCCACTACCTAAGACTAGGTCTGGTAATCAGTATCTTCTCACTATCATGTGTGCTTCTACCAGGTTTCCCGAGGCTATCCCTATTCGTAGGATTGTTGCTCCTGTGAATATCAAGGCTTTGATCAAGTTTTTCACCTTAGTTGGGTTGCCAAAGGTTGTTCAGTCTGATCAAAGTTCAAATTTTATGTCTAAGGTATTTCAGCAGGCAATGTACCAGTTATGCATTATACAAGTTAAGCTTATCACCCAGAGTCACAGGGAGCTTTAGAGAGGTTTCATCAGACTTTGAAGAATATGATCAAGACTTATTGCTTTGAGACGGAGAAGGATTGGGATGAGAGTGTGCATTTGTTGTTGTTTGCTGCCAGGGAGTCAGTTCAGGAAAGTTTAGGGTTCAGTCCTTTTGAGCTTGTTTTTGGTCATAGTGTTCGCGGGCCATTAAAACATTTAAAAGAGCTATGGCTCAGTCACAATCCTGAGATCAATCTTTTGGACTATGTTTCTACATTTCGGAACAGACTTTCGAAAGCATGTGAGTTGGCCAATCAAAATCTGAAAACTTCACAAGCCAAAATGAAGCAAAATTATGACAAAAAGTCAAAAGAAAAAAATTTCATTCCTTAACAGAAAGTTCAAATGTCAGATTTGATTTATGAGTTCTCTCATCTGTTTCCTGATGTGCCTGGTCGAACAGATATTGTTAGTCATGATGTAGAAGTAGGTGATGCTGTGCCTGTGAAATAATACCCATATAGGATGAATCCTGCGAAAAGTTAAATTCTGCGGAAAGAAGTGAAATACATGCTGGACAATGACATTATTGAACCCAGTGACAGTCCGTGGAGTTCACCTTGTGTTCTTGTTCCGAAGGGTGGTGGTTGGCGCTGCTGTGCTGACATGAAAACTGTGAATCAACTTTTACGAACTGACGCCTACCCGATACCGAGGGTTGATGATTGCATTGATCACATCGGTCAAGCTAAGTACATCAGTAAGTTTGATCTTTTGAAAGGCTTCTTGTAGGTTGCACTCACTGACCGTGCAGAGAAGATATCAGCGTTTGCTACACCAGATGGACTGTATCAATACAAAGTTATGCCATTCGGTCTGAAGAACGCTCCCGCGACGTTCAAACGACTCGTCAGAAACGTCACATCAGGTCTGGATGGTGTCGAAGTTTACATGGATGATGTCATCATGCCATGGAGTGGGAAGAACATCTGAGGAGAATCCGAGCTTTCTTCGAGAGACTGTCCGAAGCTAAATTGACTGTCAATCTGGCGTGAATCAAGTGTGAATTCAGAAAGGCACAAGTTGTATTTTTAGGGCATGTTGTAGGGCACGGCCAGGTACAACTAGTTTATGCTAAAGTGGACGCCATTGTACATTTTCCAGTTCCACAGTCTAAGCGAGAACTAATGAGATTCTTGGGCATGGCAGGCTATTATAGAAAATTTTGTCTGTTGTTGTATCTCCACTCACAAACCTGTTGGGGAAAATGGGATGGCAGTTGTCAGTCTGCATTTGAAAGAGTCAAAGCCATGCTCATGAATTCATGAAAGCTTTTAAGTTGCAAATTGATGCAAGTGATGTGGGTGCAGGTGCTGTTTTGATTCATGAGGATGACTCAGGTATTGATCATCCAGTTTGTTACTTTTGCAAAAAGTTTGACAAGCACCAAAAGAACTATTCAACCATTGAAAAGGAAACTTTGTGTCTGTTGTTAGCTTTACAGCATTTTGAAGTGTACTTAGGTACAACTACATTTCTAGTTGAAGTCGTTACTGATCACAATCCCTTGACTTTTCTTCACAAAATGAAGAACAAAAACCAAAGACTTATGAGATGGAGTTTAACTTTGCAAGGGTTTAATCTTGTGACAAAACGCATCAAGGGTAAAGACAATGTTTGTGCTGATGCACTTTCCAGAGTGTAAAATGTCCTTTTTGATGCTGAATGTTTGTATTCGAAATATTGTTTTCTAGTTTTTGTATTTTGTTAAAATGTAACTGTTTATTATTACTACAACAGAAAGTTTCTTTGCAACTTTCTTTTCCTTAAAGGGGAGAGTGTTATGAGTATGTGAGTGTTCATGAGTTTAACATTATATAACATTGTTGTATTGTTTAGTGGGTCACACTTACAGTTGTTTTGATAGTCTTAGTTGGCAGTGTCTAAGAATCATCTATTCTAGAATGTTCTATCTATTTCTTGATTGCTTGAGTTAGACACTTCTGATTGGAGTTTGTCGTATATATATTTAGTTAGCTAATTAGTGTGACTTATTTGGTATTGTTTATAGCTCGTATTAGCTTGATATTGTAACCTTAAACACTTTGTTTATTATTTGATTAATTAAATTGTAATTAATATACAATTGTCTTGTTATATTTTGCTGGTTTGACTGGGGACATTTTCCTGTTCCAAATTCATCCATAACAAAATATGTATACAATGAGTGACAAAAAATTCTGATTTCGTTTTCGTTGACCACAACAAATCTACCAGTATGATAGGACGCTGCTGCAACACCTTTTGATTAAAAGAACAGATTGAAATTTTAATTTTAAAGGCAGAAATAAATTGCACAAAATATCTGTTACCGTTTCTCAGTATCATCGACAACATTATGTAGCAATATACTTTTCATTTAATCAAAGCTTGTCTAGATAGGAACAACCATTGACTAAAAAAAGGTGGAAACGAACAGTTCTATCATCCTGTCTCACTGTTGTACTCGGCAAGGAGGGGACGCTCCAAGATGGCGACCAAAACAGTACGACAGAGATGTGTGTGTGTGTGAATCAATTAGGAGATAAACCTAGTGTGTTTGAAAATCAGAGACATGTTAAACTGGATTGATAGCGAGTAAATTTTAAATTGAAACCGAACACTAGGTTTATCTCCATTCTACCATGACGATTTTAATGCTGAACTCTTTTTCATAGCGAAATACACAGTGTAAAATGTTCCGACTTCTGGAGACAAACATGAACTCGTCAGCATCGGGGATTTTGCGTCATAGTATTGAACTAAAATTAAACTGTTAACAAAGTTATACCTAATACTGCGTGTTCACTAGTGTGTGGTACAAATGTAAATATCGAATCGTTTAAAAAGCCTTTTATCTTGTTTTGATAGCAAACAAAGACCGCAACACCCCCTCATGACGCAAATGGATGACTCTAACAGTAGACCACTATGACGTCGTAATAGGGTTTATGACGTCAGAAGCGCTCGCGAAATGACGTCATTGTTTTGTTGCCGTATTCGAAGGAATGCTGCTGCATGCCCAGTAGCGGAAAGCTTAGTTTACGATGATTTTTCACTCAAACTTCTTGTTTTGTACAAAATACGACATAAATTAAAACAATTTGCTCTCTCCGTGTAAACGCACGAAAACAAATACGATTAATTCCTTTTTGAAAGAGATTAATCCCACTTGCAAGCGGAATATCGACTCTGAAGTTACCAGTCGGATAGTCGGAAGTCAATGTTGTATGGATTAATACATTGTAAACTGATTTCGGGTAAACAGAGCAACTTCAATCGTGAATTGATACCCTCTGAGTCGGACAAAACAGCCAATCAGAATCGAGTATCCAGCACTTTCATGGTAGAATTGCCCGTTCTTCCTAAGTGTCAAGGATTAAATGTTTAGATTTAACTTTGAATAGTCAGGATATGAATAAGGAATATATTGGTGCAGTTTATATTTATCTTTATGTAACTATATCGGAGCGGCCTTGATATAAGCTCTTCGGAGCTTGTTGGCCAATCCATTTCCATTTGCTACAATGAATAAATATGTTTAAATCAAGTTTATCGCACTTATAGTTTCGAAGCGGAGTTACTACTCTTAAAATGTATTTTCCTACCCTTAAGGAGCTTGAATGTTATAGATATCGTCACATACAGTTCCCATCGGACATATATTAAAGATTTCTGTGCAATTGAAAGTGTTTTGCTTGTGTAATTAATTAGTTATTGCCAAATTAAAAATTCAACAAGGCAGTGGAGGGAACTCGGTTTTTACTCGGCGGAGGGGGCCCAGAAATAAAGGTTGGGAGGTGACCTTTTTGGATGAGGAGTGGACATAATAGGGTATGGAGGGAACTCAAGTTCAAATCATTTTTCGGTAGACGAGACAAAACTAATTTACAATTTTTAACTCAACCACCCATTTCAAACCTTAACTGAGAAATTGAATGTTTAGACCCCCAGAGTGGAATTTTGACAAAAGACTATGAGATAATTCCCTATGACGTTTTAGGTATTGATAAGAACTTCATTGTTGAAGGAACCTCACTAGATCTCTGCAATTCAAACACGGTAGATAAGTTAAAAGAGTATTTACTAAATATATCATTAGAGCCAGAAAGTCCCATTGCTATAATATTAAAACGCTCAACGCTATCAACTGCTCTGTTGTCAAGGATAAAAAAGATTACTTCAATATTCAAACAGTATTGGATGAATTAAAGAAAGCTGGTCACTTGTAAACTAGGTTTGAACAAAATGATTGCGGAGAACGATTTTCCTTTGGATTATCTTTTTGTTATTCGTGGATGTTTCAAAATTTTTGTCTCTTGGATATTCACTGTCAATGAGATTTTCAGACAAAGTGAAACAATTTTCTCGTTACAGTACACAGGAGTTGACATAGCCTCTCCAGTGTATTTTTATGGTTACCAAACTGGTGCCTTTTATTACATACCCATGTAATCTTACGATAGTAATTCATAATGAAATACAATGAATTCCGTATTGCACTCCTCTATCTGCATTGCACTCCGTATTGCACTTCTCACGGAACTACTTTCTCAGCGAGAGAGGTGTCATGTCAGCTATTTTTAGAATTTAGGTCAGGGGAAACCCCATATCAATAATGCAAACAAACGCATATTAAGTTATTAACTTCAACTTTTCCTCACAAACAAATTAAATGAATGTCCCTCCAAAACGTAGACGTGCCATCATTGATAGTGATTCAGATTCTGAGTACTGTCATTTCCTCTTGTTGAACTGTTCTGTAACGTCATCTCTCCGTGTCCATACGTTCACGTTTGAATACGTTGTGAACGAACTTTGCCGAATGTCAAAGAATGTTTCAACTTATGAATGTTCTGGACCACGAGAAATTTTTAACGTATTGCTAATGTATTTTATACATTAAAAAGGGACTTTTTAGACACACATATTTTTTAATGTACGAAGATGTTTATATAGTAGATATAAAAAGGGGGTTCTGGACCACGAGAAATTTTTAAGGTATTGCTAATGTATTTTATACATTAAAAAGGGACTTTTTAGACACACATATTTTTTAATGTACAAAGTACATTAAAAAATACGGGTTTCTGGACCACGAGAAATTTTTAATGTATAAAATACATTAAAACCCCCCTTTAGACACACGTATTTTTTAATGTATGAAATACATTAAAAAATACTGTAAAAAGAGGGGGGTTATAGGCCAAACATATTTTTAATGTACAGTCTGATTAAAATCGACCATGTTCCGAAGAATAAAAGTTTCAAAATATTGACTCTACCGAGATTCGAACTCTATATGTGTAGGCTATCTTCTCCACTAGGTCTGACCGCAACCTACTGTAGCGCACGTTCTTACGTAAACACAGCTAACCAATCACAATGCGTGCGGCAAAAGCATTCGGTATCAGTAGCTAGGGGCAAGTAACTCTCATTCACCATTCGTTAACATTGACTGCTGCTATCCTTATTTTAAACGCGATGATGCGATTGGTTCGCTAATGACTAGGTTTTGTCTGCGCTAAACTGGTGTCAGCACGTGCGCTACAGTAGGCTGCGGTCAGACCTAGTGGAGAAGATAGCCTACACATATAGAGTTCGAATCTCGGTAGAGTCAATATTTTGAAACTTTTATTCTTCGGAACATGGTCGATTTTAATCAGACTGTTTAATGTACATCACACATACTGAGGTGATTCGAACCAACACTTCAGTAACAACCAGCTGTTGCCAACCTGTATTGATTTATACATTTCAGACAGAAACATTTGGCAATAAAGCGGTCGTATAATATCACAAAATGGTGGATGACTGGTTCCCCGGTTCAATTGCGATAACTCAGTGAGGATATTGCACAACCAATTATTAAAACAGTATAATTATTCACCGATAATACACATTATAAGCAGTTTTACATCAAAATTAGGGTTTGTATAGTATTATATTATCAATTGAGGCAAAAAAATTTCCTTTCTACAATAGGAAATATAAATAAATGAATTTGTGTTGGTATATCTGTCAGGTCCCTGATAGCTGTGTGGTACAGCATGCAAACATTCCGTCTGGCCAGCGGTTTGTTGCAATATGGTGGGTTCAAACCCCACATAACCTCGGTGGTCTTTAAGAGGTAATTGGCAATGATAGGGACCTGACACCCCTACCCGTCCTCGCAACAACAAAAAAAGAGGCGGGAAAAAACCTTGTAACAAAAAAAAAAGAGGTGAAAAAAAACCTCCCTGGGGGAAAATAGATGAAAGAAAGGAAGAATGAGTTGACCCCAGGGAGGTCTGGCAAGTAGAGCCAGAAAAGGGGATTTTGCAAAAATTTTATTATATATTTTATTACATACTTTATTACAATTTTATTACATATTCATATTCAACTTTGAATATGAATTATTTTATACAAGGTTTAGTCTTTCTTGAACATTTCTATAATATTTTCTCTGTCTATCTTTTGAGATTTAATTTGTCTTATCATTTCGTAAAAGTTTGAATGTTCAGCCGTAATAAGATTAAATTCCTCATTAGAGATACAGTCATCGTCTAAAGCTTTAGAAATAAGGCTAGAAATGGAATTTAATTTAGAATTCGCGATAATACATATATCTTCATGTTTTTTAAGTTTAGAACGTAACTTCTTGGACGCAACCTTCATCATTGTTCCAAGGAGACCGGCGATAGTCGCAGCAGTAGTAATTCCGATACTGACTGGCGCCATAATAACAGTTGCTAAAACACCCACACCGCTAGCTCCTAATGCGATACTACAAGTAATTAGTGTTGTATCCAGTGTTTCAGTTACATTTAAAGCTTTTTTAATGGATTTACTTTTAGCCATTTGAAAGTCGTACTCTTTAATAATCTCATCTTTTATCTCGCTTATTCTATTCAAGTGAAATCCATCAACGTCGTTTGTTAATACGGACCGCATTTTATTATATTAGGAACTAATCCTTAAAGGTCCGTAAATAGTCTTTTGAAAATGGTTGAGAAGTAGACATTAATCTTTTAAAAACTATATTATTATGTATAGGTATCTTACTAACTTTTATCCTACTCCCACTAGGGCGTTTCATCGGGTGTTATAAGCATATACAGGGGCTTATTTGGCACAGTCCATTTAATGTTTAGTCCGGGTAATATCGTTACAAAATCATCGGGCACAGTCCCTAAAAGCATCGCTATATAAATATATTCACCGTAATTCTTTTCAGTAAATTCTTCAAAAATTAATAGAAAAACCGGAACATCAGGTTTGAATGCATCATTTCTAGCTAAACCAAACTCCCCATCATTATTAACAACTTTGATGCTATTATCTCTGTTCGGTGAATAAGATACTAATGCACTTCCACTGTTTATGATTTTATGGAGGAAGTGCTGTCTTCCAATTATTGTATTCCCCGGGTTTAAATAAATATCTAATTCCCATTTCGGTTCTACGATATACATAAGTTTTCTTGGATTATTGGTGTAATATTGTATTACCTTCTTTGGTTCAGTCAACGTCTCGAGAGCAGTAATATCAACATCGTTTAATTCCTTCTTATTATAATTACCATTTTTTAATAAAAAGCCATAAGTTTTATCCTCGACACCATCACCATTAAAAATATCCAAAGAATCAACTTCTTTTCGTTTATAAACTCCAAAATTAGTCAATTGAAGGGCATATATTTTACCTACTTTTCCTGGTATATTGAATCCTTCGACATCGCCTAGATTTGCTATACCCGTTTTCAAACATCTGTCAATTGTTTGATGCGGCCCGCCTGAATCTGTCATCTTTATTAATTATTATTTATTCTTTTAATATCTATTGCCGTTAATATCTATTTGCAGCAATAGCTAATTGTGGATCAAAATCACCATGAGCAGACGTTAGCCCTACAAATGATACATTATTATGTAAGTAGATTTTATTAAAAATTAGATTTCCAACTATTTCGTATTCAAAGTTAATGGGGTTACTACCTTGTGTAGAGTCGTTACCCCCAAAATTAACCTGCCATGTTAGGGTCGGCGACTCATATATATCATATACTATATACAACCAACAATATCCTGTTTGTTTCCATTTTATTTTTAATCCGGGTAAAACTGTAACAAAATCCTCAGGCTCTCTCCTAATACTAATTCTAGTAAAAAATTGGTGCCAAATTTAAGGTCTTCACGTCCTAATTCTTCAAATTCTTCCACAAGAGATAGAAAAACTGCATCATTAAAATTAGGTTTCTTATATCTCTCCAACATTTTTATGAAAGAATTTATAAATACAACATCTACAAAATGATTAGCTACAACACTTCTCAAAGTTGGGGGTCTATATGATACCATCGCTAGGCCTTCATTTGTAATCTTCTTTAGAAAATGTTGTCTCGTAACCAGTAGTGTATTCCTCGGAGTAACCCTAATATTTAAAATCCACCTAGGTAAGTGGCTAATCATGTATACAAGAATGTCTGGGTTTCTATAAATTGTATATACCCCCTCACCAGACATTTTCATAGGTTATGGTTCTAGATCTGTAATTCTAACATCCCTTAATTCACTAAGTTTTTCTCCTCTATTTTCATTTTCAATCAGTTTATATTCTCCATCTTTATATTGAAAAATGTATTAACTGTTTTCTTTCCCAGTATCATTAAAAAGATTTGTGCTGACTTTTGTGCAACTTTCATGTCTAGGTCCACCAGAATCCGTCATCTTTATTATAAATTATTTATTCTTTTAACAACCCAAGAAATGCAATGTTAGAGTCATGTAACCCATATTTATTAGTTGGTTTTCTGTGTCTAATATTGAGATGGTTAAGTTAGGTATTTGCCCGAGCTTAAGTCTTTTATACTGAAGATTAGTAATTGAAACGTATTTTCCCCTGTTTAAAATTTCATTTCCCACCGGAATAATTCTCAATAAAGACGAAGGTTTTTCTCCGAAAATATTATCGCTAGTGCTAATACAGTCTAAATGAACGCAAAGTTCTTTGTATGGAGCCAATTCAGGTAAAGAGTTTGCACGATGAATGCCAGTAATATCTATCGAAGAATCAAACCCGAAAGTTTTAGCTAATGGAGTTGGTAATGTAATTTCTTCAGTTCCAATCTTTTCTATTATTAGTTTTCCTTAACAACCGTGCTCTTTAAAGTAATCATTTAGCATACAAACATTATAATAACCATCCGGAATAGTTATAATTGTTCTTCCCTTCATAAACTTATTATTCCCCCCACTTATGTTATACCAATTAGGATAGTATAAAATTTCGCATAATCCTACTCGCATCTCTCCATCGGCATTGTCTAGAGCTCTTGTAAGTTCGAATGTTTGCCCATTCTCAAAATTGGGGATAGTTAAATACATTTCTGGCCCCAACATTTCTGGCCTCGACATTTTATTATTTAAAAGTTTAATCCTTAAATAATAAAAAATGGCAGCCTACAAGTATAACGATAAGGCAAGTTATAAAGCTGGCGGTGTATACGATGCCTATAGTGAAGGTAATGAAGTAATTCATCGTAGTTATAAGTTTCTTTCTCAGCATCGTCATTATAAACCCGAATGTAGCAAAACTAAAAAAGAAATAAACCTAATAGAACAATCTATATGGGTAGATGTTAAGGGTTCTAATTTCATGGTAACATTTCCCGATATATTAGACACAAAACCAAAAAAAATAAATAGATATTGTGATGCTATTTCTAATGCAGGTTAAAAAAAAAATGAAAAAACACCCCCAAAATATATATAAATATTATGTTACTATTTCTAACGAAGGTGAAATAGAAAAATGGAATAATAACCCCATGCAATTTTGGCAAAATCAACTGCATTTTGCTGTGTGGTGCGCTACTACAGGGTGTGGGGTATCTTATAAAGATCATCTATCTTCGAAAAGGAGTTAACGAAGGCAATATTTTTATTTCACATATATTATCAAGTTAGGCGTATTTTAAAAGTGATGGAGGTACCCTTACCTCAGGATAAAGCATGGGAAGCCAATAATAATTCGTACAATGTCAGAGTCTATGAACGTATCTGTAGTGAATTTAACGTCCCAACAAATACCGATTGGCGTACGCGTGGAAAGAATAATGGAATGGGGTACATATATGTACACAGGGAAGGTTTTGATAATGATCCTAATTATACCTCGTACGTAAAAGATGATTACTCACCTTCTAAATGGTCCTTTTCACCGCAACCAAAACCTAAATTAAAATTTAATATGAGGGATGCGTATGCAATGAAGTACGGAGGATTAAGTAAGCATATTAAACGCGAATACGTGTATCCCGATAAACAACAAGTCGTAAAATTTCACCAAATTTACGAGCATTGGCAAACCTTTGTTTTGGATAAATCGAATGGGTTCACTAAACCGGGTGTTCAAAGATTGAACAATTCTATTAGTATGTATGTCGGGGCTTTATTAGGTGTTCAAGGGCAAACTAGAACCAATATTATTGGGGATGGCACCGCATTCGATGCCCAGAAACAGTTCATTGACGATGTAGAAGACGCCATTGCTAGCCCAGTAGATATCCCCGATTCTATAAAAAGATATCAAGACGTATTACAAGATGCCAGTTCTAAAGTAGATTATGTTATAGGCTATGACTTATACATGATTCCTAGCGATATGAAACTAAGAGTAGATAAATCGGAAGGGTATAACAATAAAATTGTAATTGCGACAACCGATAGAACTTTAGGTAAGAATGTAGAACACCATCAACCAAAATCTAAGAGTATATTAAATCACAACATCCCGTGGATACTAATGAGTGATTTAATATATAAGAAAGGCCAAGAACCAAAATCTAAGAGTAAATTAAAGCACAACATCCCGCGGATACCAATGAGTGATTTAATATATAAGAAAGGCCAAGAACCAAAATCTAAGAGTAAATTAAAGCACAACATCCCACGGATACCAATGAGTGATTTAATATATAAGAAAGGCCAAGAACCAAAATCTAAAAGTAAATTAAAGCACAACATCCCGCGGATACCAATGAGTGATTTAATATATAAGAAAGGCCAAGAACCAAAATCTAAGAGTATATTAAATCACAACATCCCGCGGATACCAATGAGTGATTTAATATATGAGAAAGGCCAAGAACCAAAACCAGAGGTACTCGAAAAGCATAATTATAATAAAGGTATAATTATATTAAGTGGAGTAGTAGTAGGGTTAGTTATGATTTGGAGATCTTAGTTTTTATAACCTCCGTTTTATAACCTCCGTTTTATAACCTCCGTTTGATAAAAACAATTATTATACCTCCGATAGCTACCATTAATGCCCATATATTTTGACTTAACCAAGTCTCTGTTTTAGACAAGAAGGTTAAAAGCCAAGATAAAATACTTCCTATTATTCCCGGTAAAGCCGCTGCAGCCTTCCCCGCTAATTTAGATAATGCTTTACCTATATATTGTAACCACTCCTTAATTTTGTTGGGTTTCTTATTATTATTAGGGGGCACTGGCCCTCCAACCCCACCTCCTGTTACTGATAGTACTATGGTTGAAATTATAAACCCTATCGCCGTTATAATAGAGGCTATTGTTATGCCCTGTTCTCTGAATAATGTCTTAAGACGCTCGCCTAACGATTCATTTTCATCTAAGAGTTGTCTAATAGTCTGTTTTATACGTTGAATTTGTTCGTTTATTTACTGATGCAGCTTCTACCCTAGCTGACCTTTCGAGTTCCCAATCCCTTATTCTTCCTTTGATGAGTTTAGTTTGTTCTTGGCCTTCTGCTTGAGTTAAGTTAATTTTTTCGTGTTCTATTTTTCTATCCAGGTTCGTTAGTTTAGCTAAGTTATTAATTAGTTCCCCTTTTTGAGTTGTCATAGCTCGATCGAGTCCCCTCAACTCTCTTATACTAAGTTCTAATCCCTCAGTATTTAAAGGTTGGTCATGTATAGTTTGTATGGCTTTGTCTATTGCATTAATAGCTTCATTAGTGGCTTGTATTGGTTGTTCGCTGAAGGAAGTTTCTGCTTCATCCACCTGTGCCACTTGGCTATTAAGTTCTATTCGAGTCCTTTCGGGAAGTTTTTGCCTAATCTTATAATCCGCAAACCCCAAGTCTTCACGAATAACCTTTACCCCTAGTTGTTGGCGTAAACTTTCTAGAGGCTTTACCTTACCTTTATTCTCACCTCTTTGGTAATATAAGTCCACTTCAGGATGACTTTTAAGTTTAAGCTTTCCATTTTGATCTACCATAAACTTAGAATAATCTCTACCACCACTAGGTTCACCGACATCATTATAAAAATCATCCACAGATGATCTAATCAATCTTGTGCTTTGATCACCCTCGAGTTCATCTCGTAAACTAGTCATATTAGGCGATAATCCCTGTCTTGGGATTGAACTTTCAGAAGAAATGCTTTCATCGAGATTGTCCATTTCATGAGATTCATCTCCGTCATCTCTGACATCTCTGGCATTGTCATCAAAATGACTGAAGTTGTCCATTTTAAACATATAAATATGTATTAATAAAATGTCTAACTACGGTCAGAAACTCAATCCATCGCGTAATTTTAGAGAGGCCTTTGGTATAAAAGGAGAAAGGTCCAGTGTTCGGGTAAGTAACAATCCGAGTACTATTGATCAGAACGAACAACTATTAGTCCGCTTTCCTAATCTTGGAAGTCACGATGTCATAGTCCCGGGTTCTTTGGAGAACTACACAAGAAAGAGGCAGTTTACATTACCAAGGTATTGACACAACTGCAAATCGAAATGTCACCAGGTTAAGAATGGGATCTGGTCTTGGTGATGCTTCTATTGTAGAAGCCAAAGCCATAGCCGATAACCTAGGAAATCGATTTTATATTCCTCTAGATTTTGAATTGTTAAAGACTCACATGCCTTTCTATCAAGCTGCATTGGGAGATAGATTAGAATATGAGCTGACATTTAATGAGTATAATAATGTAATTATAGGGGAGCCAAACACGAAGTATGAAATTAAGAATATTGCTTTGAAATTTGATAAAGTCAAGGAGTCAGAATTAGCCAGCGAAATCCATTCGATGTATAATAGTTCCATACCAATACACTATGATCGTATACTTCGACATCGTATGATACCTTTGAATAAAAGTGATACGGTGTGGAATATTAATATCAATGTACCGGCCAAGTCTATGAAAGGAGTTTTGATGTTATTTAAAGAGCCCACCTCAGGGTTTGATAGCATAACTGAATCATTTTACAATCCTAAAATTAATAACGTGCAAATGACCATTGAAGGAATACCAAACCAGTTGTACAGTCAAGATATGCGTAAATATAACTTATGGGATGAAATTAAGAAGCTTCCCAGCATAAAACGTAACCCATTAACTAATATGGTGATGAAAGATCTTTGTCTTACGGATATGACTATTGGTAAGTTCTTAACCGACAAGCATGCGTTATGGCTCGATCTTAGGACCATCGATGACGATGAATTACACGGTTCTGGTAGGCGAATTGAGAATGGTAGTGAAGGAATGACGATAGCAATAACTAAAAAAGCAGAAACAGCTGGACCAATAAATGCTTATGTGTACGTCATTATGGATGCTAAATTGATTATCAATAATGGTCGATTTGAATCAGCTATTTATTAGTTAGCTCGATTTTGCTAGTTAAAATAATTTCAAACGCAATTGTGTTTGAAAATTGTTTAGCAAAATTTATAGCACTTTATACCATGGTGGTGTGTCAGTGCATAGGATCAGTTTGGAGTATTTTACGTTCAACCGTTTTCTAACCTTTTCTATTTCGGATTTACTTTCAATAACATAGTTCTCTCGTAAACAATCATCAAAATTATCTTTATCCTTACACTTAAATAAGCAAATCCAGCGAATTTGCTCTCTGAAATCTGTGAGTATAGAATTATATTTCTGGGAAAGAATCCAAACGCTATGTTGAGTATGCCTGCCTGAGAATGCTAGCTTAGATAACTCGGCTTTCTTTCGAGTTAAGTCCCTTTCAGCACTGCAGTCATCGGTTATGAACAAGGTAGGTTCATTCTTGAATTTCTCGTGAAAATATTTCAAACAATCGTTAAGTCGTTCCCCTTAAAGAATTTTGAACACATTTGGATCATTATTTACCCACAATTTAGACTTATAAGTTTCGTTATCATTAATGGTTGGACAAATAATAATAATGTGTTCAAAATTTTCGTAGTAATACGTTTCTATAAGGTCTAACATGAATTTAGTTTTTCCGCATCCAGTCTTTCCACAAATGATAGCACAATGCGGATCTTTAGGTAGCGTCTCTGGCTTCGGAGAGGACATCTCTTTTATAATTAAGGCATAAAACTTTAAATATAAATTTTAAATATAAATTTTAAATATAAATGTTGATACTTGTGTTATTGTTGATTTGTTTAGGTTTTACACTATTTGCAGGCATAATGTTATTGTTGATATGTTTTGCAGGCATACTGATATGTTTAGGTTTTGCACTATTTGCATTTGCACTATTTGCATTTGCACTATTTGCGGGCATTATTGCTTTAAGCATTTGTCGCATAAAATTTAAAATGGAATTAAGCGAAATCATGGGGGAGATGAAGCCAGAGATGTATCCCCAAGAAATGATTGAGGATAAGAGAAACAAACTAACAAATGCTGTCTTGGGTGGTGGGAAATTTGTGGATAAAAAAATTTCTACGGATATAATAAGCGGTATGACCGATGAAGAAATAATAGCAGAATATGAGAAATATGAACATAGGCTGGGCGCGATTATGGTAAGAACGTTAGGGAAATCTTTCCTACATATATATTCCAACGCTATGAGTCACTTCTTCAATATCACTCCTGATAGTAAAACACAGCTATTCGAAGAGCTTAATGAAGACCCATTCATCGATATTGCTACGAATAAAATTTGTTGTGACCTTTATTCTAAGTGGGGAATGTACCTGGCTCCCATTACAATTATGATTACAACTGCTAAGCATGTTGATTTTAAGAATATAAGTTTAAATAATAAAGATGTCGATCGAATCCAGAAATGTCGAATCCAGAAATGTCGAATCCAGAAATGTGGAAGCCAGAGATATCAGAGATAATACAACCCAATGAGGATATTCAACTTAGCGATGAACCTCAACAAAAACTCACAGTCACTAAAAATCCTCCAAGGTAGAAGCTGGTAAGAAGGTGGTTAAAAAATTAAAACGTGGCACAAAAGCTATAAACCCTAATGAGGATATTCAACTTAGTGATGAACCTCAACAAAAACTCACAGTCACGAAAAATCCTAAAAAGGTAGAAGCTGGTAAGAAGGGTGCCATGGTTAAAAAATTAAAGCGTGAGACAAAAGCTATAAATCATGGTAATCTAGCACTTCCCATCCTAATAGGAATTTTAGGCATAGGTGCAATGATTGCCTACACTAAATTAAATAAGCCATCTACTGATAACAGTACTGATAAAAACACCTTTAAGAAAAAGGTTTATGATATATAAATATGAGCGAACAGAAGAATATCGTAAATACTCTTTACCATGCCGCAATAGTAACTGGACTAGCTGCAGGTTCGGTAAAATTAAGCAAAATGGCATTAAAAACGAGTACACCAAAATTAGATTTCCTTCCCCAAGATATTGGAATGATGACGATTTATATCGGGGGAGCAATGATACTTAAAGATTATCTAGTCAAAAATATATATATTCCCAATGATATAACTCCCTGAGTTATCACTCCTTAAGGAGTTAATACCTCTTAGAGGTTATCACTCCCTGAGTTAATACCTCTTAGAGGTTACCACTCCCTGAGTTAATATTTCTTTAAGGATATAATACATTATTTATAAAATGGCAAGTATTGCAGTAATGGTGGGTGGAGCAATAGTTAACGCTTTGGCCTTCTCCGGAAGTAACTATCTATTTTCAAAAATGGAAGATGGTGAGAGAGAAAGACATGATAAAGCTTTAGAGAAATTATCAACTGCTAAAGTTGAATGGGAGAAAAGTAGAACTAAGAGACTCGATTTTTTAAATGAGCAACTAAAAAGACAATATCATTCTATTAAAACTTTTAAAGATGTGAATGAGGCGATGGATGAATATCATATTAGATTTGGTGAGCCCTTACAACCATTAGAACCTCAACCAACTCTGGCAGATTTTTATACTCCTTCGAGTAATCAAATGGAGGGAGAAATAGCATTCACTATTGTAAGTATGACTACACTTATCGTATTGATTTATAAAAGCCTTTGAAAAAATTTGAAAAAATAAAAAAAATAAAAATTTTTTTTATTTAGTATAATAAAATGCTCTCTTCGAAACCAGAGATGTGCTCCCATAAGGAAGTAATTATGTATAAAGAGAAAGAGTTTTGTGAGAATTGTTGTCAGTTTATGGATATTGATCCCGAAGACTGTACTCATGATAATATAATAGATGACTGCGGGTTTGAATATAAAATACTTAATAATTGTAATACCCCTAGTCATGAACAAAGGACACTCTATAATAAATTGCGCCGATATAATTTGAGACTATGCTTACAATTATTAGCCACAGAAAAATATATCAATATATGTAATAAGTTAAATTTAACTATAAGAGGCAAGAATAGCCTAGGATTGATAGGTGTTTGCTTAGTTCATGCTTATAAAAAACTTAATGTTGACAAAAGTTATGAGGAAATTGCTAAAATGTTAGGCATAAAAATTCATCATATCAATAAAGGTTTACTCTATTATGAATTATCGGAACGCCTCGAAGATGAGGTATTTTTATAATGGATAAACCTTTATAAATATATTTGGGTTATATCTAATGAGAATCCTCATTGGATTTATTCCATTAAAAAAATTTATTTTTAAAAAAAAATTTTCTAGATTATAATAAAATGGCATCGAGTTGCCGAATTATCGGATATATGTCACGGTTTTTGGTGTTGGCAAAGTCGTTTATAACGGAAGCATCTGTTTCCACCATTAATCGTACCATTAATCGTACCATTAATGGAATGAAAGATATTACGAATAAATTGAAAAATTATATTGATCCTCAAACTCAAACTCAAACTCAAACTCAAACTGAACCTATAACTGAACTTGATACTGAACTTGATATCAAATCTAATATCAAACCTGAAGTATTTTATTTATCAAAAACTTTTGCTAAAGGGTATTTACGTAGTTGGGTAATGGATCTTGATTACAAGGATCTATTAATAGTATTCAAAAATACGGAAAAGCCTGTGGTAGAAAAATTAACCGAGGAATTAGAAAATTTGACTAATATTAAATATCAGTTAGCGATTAAAGTGCAGCTCAGTAGGGATGATGGGAAAACCGGTGAGAAAACTGTTATGCATGCTTATTTTAGAACTAAACAGATGGTATTAACCGACTCGAGTGATATTCCTACATCTTTATCCGAATGCCAAGAAGTGATAAAAGAAAGATTGGAAAAATATACGCATCAAGGGTCGGGGTGGGTTGTAGATCGCATTGAAAAAATGTGGTTAGATATAGCGAAATATAATCCATTGAAAGGTGGGTCCTACATAGATTTACCCAAATATTATAAGGATAAGAAGGCCATCATTAATGTAAAGAATAAGGATGATAACTGTTTAAGATGGGCTTTGAGATCTGCCTTATTTCCAGCAGATTCACACTCCGATAGGGCATCATCATATCCTATTAATGATGGGCTTAATTTTGATGGTATAGACACTCCTACTCCAATTTCACAAATTACAAAGGTAGAAAAAATGAACAATTTGGCTATTAATATATTCGAGAATAATGAAAAAAATGATGGTATCGTTGTTCATAGGATTAGTTCCGCTGATGAAGATATTGATAGAATTAATGTGTTTCTATTAGAAGAAGAAGTTCAAATGGATAAGGATAAGAAAAAAGCCAAAATTGATAAGGATAAGAAAAAATACAAAATTGATAAGGAAGACATTAAATATCATTATATGTGGATAAAGAATTTGAATAGACTTCTATACGATCAATCTAAACATAAGGAGAAAAAATATTTTTGTGAAAGATGTCTTCACGGGTATTCTAGAGAGGACCTACTGCAACAACATAAAGCTGACTGCAGGAGTGTCAGTAAGGCTGCTGTTAGAATTGATATGCCTGAGGAGAAGGATAAAATACTCCGTTTTAAAAATTATCAAAACCAGATGTCCGCGCCTTGGGTTATTTACGCAGATTTTGAGAGTATCAATAAAAAGTTCATAATGTACAGCCCAGTAATAATAATCAAAGTTTTACTCATAAAATAGAGGAACATGACGCGTGCAGCTTTGGATTTATTGGGGTTAGGTGTGATGGAAAAACGAACCGATAATTTATAGGGGGCCAAATGCAGCGGAGACATTCTTAATACGCCTTCAGGAAGTTGAAGAAAATATTAGGGAACAATTAAAAGATATAAAACCTATGACTATGACTAAGGATGAATCGAGTAAATTTAATAAAGCTAGAAATTGTTGGATTTGTAGTGGGTGGTTTTCTAATAAAAAAGATTGGAGAAAAGTAAGCGATCACTGTCATATTACAGGAAAGTATCGTGGTGCGGCTCATAGCAAATGCAACTTACAACTTAAAATAAAACCTGAACAGATTAAAATTCCCGTAGTAATTCACAATCTGAAATTTTATGATGCAAACCTTATTATGCAGGCTATTTCTAAGGTTGATGGCAAGATAGAATGTATACCTAATAATATGGAAAGATATATATCATTTTCTTTAGGTGGCCTTCGTTTTATAGATAGTTGTCAGTTTCTTCTAATGTCGTTAGATTCTTTGGTAAAGGCTAACTGTAACTTCCCTATAACTGAACAATATACTCGAGAACTCACGCGGCATTTATTACTGAAAAAAGGAGTATATCCATACTCGTATATGGATCATTGGGATAGGTTTGAAGAAACCGAACTACCACCTATTGAATATTTCTATAACAATTTATCCGAAAGTCATATAAGCGATGATGATTATAATCACGCTAAAAATGTGTGGAATTCATTCGGTTGTAAAAATTTAGGCGATTATCACGATCTGTATCTAAAAACCGATGTATTATTACTGGCTGATATATTCGAAACTTTCAGAGAGACTTGTTTGAAACAATACAAGTTAGATCCCGCACATTATTTCACGGGTCCAGGGCTATCCTGGGACGCTTTACTTATGAAAACCGGCGTAAAACTAGAGCTACTAACTGACTATGACATGCACTTGTTTATCGAGAAAGGGCTTAGAGGTGGAATATCTATGGTGTCCAAGAGACATGCCAAGGCTAACAATAAATATGTAGAGGGATATGATTCCAGTAAGCCATCGAGTCACATACTTTACTTAGACGCGAATAACCTTTACGGGTGGGCGATGAGTCAATATTTACCTACGGGTGGGTTTAAGTGGGTAGAATATGAGGATCTTGATATTATGAATATACCTAAAGATTCGGAGAAGGGTTTAATTCTCGAAGTAGATTTAGAATACTCGAAAGAGACCCATATTAGTCATAATACCTATCCATTAGCCCCTGAAAGACTTAAGGTGAAACAAGAATGGTTCTCCGATTATCAAAATAATTTATTAATCGGAGAAAAAATACCCGATGTAGAGAAATTAGTGCCCAACTTAATGAATAAAAGTAAATACGTAATTCATTACAGAAATCTCCAATTATATCTTTCATTGGGTATGAAGTTAACTAAAATACACAGAATTCTAGAATTCGATCAGAGCCCTTGGATGGAGCCATATATTAGAATGAATACAGATTTAAGGACGAAAGCTACTAGTGATTTTGAAAAACACTTTTACAAATTAATGAATAATTCTGTATACGGTAAAACGATGGAAAATGTGAGGAATAGAATAAACGTAAGATTATTCAGGACAAATGAAGAAGAAGAACCATTAAGAAAGGCTATTGCTAATCCTGCTTTTAATGAATTTAGAATCTTTGACCACGATTCTTTGTTATTAGAGATACAAACCGATGATGTTTACGAAGACATGAAAGAAAAAATTGACTTGTACGATACTAGGGATTTTGATAAAGCCCACCCATTGCACAGCGTAAAAAATAAGAAGGTTTTAGGTAAATTCAAGGACGAATGTTCGGGTGTTCCTATTTCTGAATACGTCGGATTAAGGCCGAAGATGTATTGTATTAAAAAATCTGAAACAGAAATAAAGAAAGCTAAAGGAATTAAAAAGTATGTAGTAAAGAATCATACCAACCTTGAGCAGTATAAAGAGGCATTATTCGATAAGAAGACTATTAAACATGAAATGAATACTTTGAGAAGTGAAGGACATAACATGTACGCAATGCGACTTAAAAAGACATCATTATCTCCATTAGATACGAAAAGATGGATTGCCGATGATGGTGTAAATACATACGCATATGGGTATTTAAAAACATAATCCTTCTTATATAAGAGATGTCTTCTTCGAAGAAGATAGAAAAGATTTATTATAGCCCCCAGGGATATTGGAAAGGCCTAGCAGCTGTAGATAAACTCGCCAAGGCTGCAAAGGTCACTAAGGCAGAAGCGAAGAATTGGTTAATGAAACAAGCCATTTGGCAAATATATTTACCTCCACCTAAATACGTACCAAGGCAAAAATTTGATATATCCGTACCAAATGAAGTTCATCAAGCAGACCTACTATTTCTACCTCACGACCGAGTAAAAAGAAAGACTTATAAGTATGCGTTAACTGTGGTAGATGTTGCCAGTCGATATAAGGAAGCAGAGGCGTTAACTACTAAGAACTCCATAGAAGTAGCTAAAGCTTTAGAAGAAGTCCTTTGAAATGGCCGAGTATATTTCAAGTAGATCCTGGACGTGAGTTTATGGGAGATGTAACAAAACTTTTATCAAAACATAACGTTAGAATTAGAAGAGGCGAAAAAGAAGCGCACAGAAGTCAAGCCCTCGTAGAGAGATTTAATTAGACACTATCCGAACGCTTATTCGGATGGTCTGATGGCCAGCGCTTGGTAGCAGCAGGTCACACATTTCTGCTCTCAAGAAAATGCTAAATGACTTAATACTGACATTGTGTGAGATGGAGGTTTTCTACATCATTGTTGATGATACCATCTAGTAACCATTAATGAAATTTGGAGACTAAAATATCAGGAAATGAAGGAGTTATTTCAGTTTTTCCTCATATTCTGTGTATATTCATGTGTGAATTTACTCAGACACCAAGCCGTCAATCAAGCCCTTCAATCAGGACATCAGCTGGGAACAATGAGAAAGAGTTTACAGCACCCAAGCTATACCAGAGAGGATCTTTTAGTTATAGGCAACTACCAAGACTTCACACTTAACCCCAATTGTGTAATTAGTCTAACTTACATAACTAAAACTGGACACCCTATACGCAGAGGCTCTAAGCAGAGAGGCTGCAGAGGGGGTAGAAAGATAAGAACTGTCAATAACAACCCAATTTGCAGAAATGTTCACCGTGTGGAACATAAAAACCTGCATCTGCACACTGATTCTAAGAAGAAAACCTGCGAAAACAATGTTGGATTTTGTTTACTAAACACAAGGTCTATTCGTAACAAAACTATGGAAATATGTGATTACATTATTGACAATAACATTGATATACTTGTTGTAACCGAAACATGGTTAGGTGATAACGACAATGTAACTGTCAATGAGGCTACTCCTATTGGATACTCCACTTTACTCTGTAATCGCAAAGGTAAGGCAGGAGGTGGAATAGCTGTTATTCACAAATCAACCTTACATGTCGACAATGTTGTAATGGACCAGTCAGTTTGTACAAATTTGCAACATATGCGTGTCAGGTTCCTCGTGACTGGTATGCCACTCCTGGTATGTGTATACAGACCTCCAAAGGCAATCAAGGGTATATCAACAGACGGGATCATCGGCGAACTTTCAAATATTCTTGAAGTTGCTGTTAGTAGCAATGAAAATCTAATTATATGTGGAGACTTCAATATTCATGTCGATGATTTAAACAGTCCTTTAGTCTGTAAGTTTCTAGAACTGTTGTACAGTTTGGATCTTGAACAACATGTCAAATCAACAACTCACAAAGCGGGACATATTCTGGATCTTTTAATCACGAGAACCGCTAGCAACAATCTTATCTCCGATTTGAGAATTGTAGACTCTGGAATGTCAGATCACTACAGTGTTTTCTGTGATATAAATATGAGGAAGCCACAAGCAACCAGAACATCAGTGTCCTTTCGCAAAACAAGATCTGTGAACCTAGGTGATTTTGCTTCTGATGTTTCACAGGAGCTTACACAGCAAGATCTCGACACTCCTGATGTAGTCTCTCCGCAGTTCTTGGACACTATCATTCAGAACTATAACAGTGCCTTTTTGACAGCATTGGACAAGCATGCTCCTATAAAAACATGTTTTATCATCGAGAGAATACAGTCTCCATGGATGACTGATGATATATTCAATGCTAAGCATAAACGTCGACAGGCCGAAAAGCTTTGGAGAACAACGGGTTTGGAAGTTCACCGGCAATTATTTAAGCAGAGTAGAAATCATGTCAACATCCTTATTAGGAAGGCAAAGATAAATCATGTCAAGGACAGAGTTACGCAGTGCAGGAATAACTCTAAAGAACTAATAGCCATTACGAAGCAACTGACAGAACGCAAGCTGGAGAATCATGAACACCAGTCACAAGAAGTTGCAGATAATTTTGCTAAATTCTTTGTAAAAAAGGTGTGTGATATTCGAGATAGTATTGTATCAGTAATGAACATAGTGACCCTTTTGAATATGATACCACATTTAATGGAACAGTCATGTCATCTTTCACAAGTTGTTCAGTGGAAGAAATAGTCAAATTGGTCAGAAATTCACGAAATAAAACATGTGTTCTTGACCCAGCCCCGACATGGATGGTGAAAGGATGTCTTGAACAATGTGCACAGGCAATCTGGAGATTCATAGACATGTCGTTATCCAGTGGTTATGTCCCAAAAATCTTCAAACAAGCAGTAATTACCCCAGTTCTGAAGAAACCGTCATTAGATAACACGATTCTGAAGAACTTTAGACCTGTGTCCAACCTTGAAAAGGTTGTTCTCTGCAGACTACAGGATCATATTCGGAAACATGGACTGTCAGAGGAGTTCCAATCCGCATACAAAACTGGTCACAGTATGGAGACAGCGCTGCTGAGAGTGCACAATGACATTTTCAGGGCAATGGATCAGCAGCAGGTATGTCTCCTTGTGATGCTGGATTTGTCAGCGGCGTTCGACACTGTCGATCACACTGTTCTGCTGAATAGAATGAAGATGTCAATGGGACTTGATGGAGTCCCTTTGGCATGGTTACAATCTTATTTGTCTGACCGATCCGATCCATGGTTGTTAAGCTTGGGTCTCATTTCTCAAATAGTTCACCTGTGGTGTGCCCCAAGGGTCCGTCCTTGGGCCAGTTCTGTTCCTCAATTACATATCGCCCCTAGGAAATATTTTCCGTAAACACAACTTAGACTTCCACGCATATGCTGATGACAATCAGATTTATATTCGTGCTCATCCGTCTTATGTTGACATGAGCCGGTTGAAGCTACAACTTTGTATCAAAGATGTGCAGAAATGGATGAATGCTAACTTTTTAAAGTTCAACTCAGACAAGACAGAATTCATAATTTTTGGTAGTCGTCAACAACTAACAAAGGCGTCCTTGGCACCAATTGTCATCAATGATTCTGTTATTGATCCAGCCGACCATGTGAAAAACCTTGGTGTGATCTTCGAAAGAACAATGTCCTCCGACAAGCAAGTACTTTCTGTGGCAAGAACTGCATCATGGCACTTGAGGAACATCGGGAAGATCCGGAGTTACCTTGATGAAGATACCACAAAGCTATTGACACACTGCTATATCACTTCCCGTCTGGACTATTGCAATTCTCTGATCCATGGAACAACAGCAGTGCAACATCTTCAGAGAATACAAAACAATGCTGCTCGAGTCATCACAAGGAGCAAGAAGATTGCCCACATCACTCCAGTACTTAGAAGTTTACACTGGCTTCCCATCAAGCAGCGTATTCAATATAAAATTCTCACGTTGACGTACAAAGCTTTGTACACTGACACTGCACCTCCATATTTGAAGTCCCTCCTCCAGAAATACTGTCCGAGCAGATTGCTGCGATCGGCCGATGATGATCTCCTCGCACTCCCACACACAAACAGCAAAATGGGTGATAGAGCATTCTCGGTGAAGGCTCCAATCTTGTGGAATGAACTGCCACGACAAATCAAATCAGCAGCAACCTACTCTGCATTTTGCAGCCTCCTGAAAACTTTCCTCTTCAATGAGGCTTACACCTCTTTAAACTAAAAAACCAACCCTATTGAACTCATAAGCGCCACTGAGCAGCATCAGTTGGAAGAAAGGCGCTATATAAATTAATTATTATTATTATTTTTATTATTATTATATCAGTATGCTCAGGAATTAAAGAATCCAAAAACAAGGTCTACCGAGTGGGTAACTAGATTGCCTGAGGTTATATCGGCAATAAATAATGAAGAGACTCGACTTATAAATAAGAAACCTATAAAAGCTATTAAATTGAAATCAGTTGTGGCTAAATCTTCTGCACCTTTATTAAGAAATGAAAAAATAATACCCGATAGAGTTAACGTAAGATATTTATTTCAACCGGGTGAACTCGAGGGTGATCAAAGATTTAGAGCAACGGATCCCATATGGTCTCTTAAAATATATAAAATTAGCCGATATGTTTCTAAAAAAGGTGAACCGACACTTTATTACTTACAAGATGGACCGGGGAGAGGCTTTGTTAAAGAAGAATTATTAATCGTGCCATCGGATACTGTCCACAATAATTTGGCCCCCGGTGAGGGATGAGATGTACATTAAAAATACGTTTGGCCTATAACCCCCCTCTTTTTACAGTATTTTTTAATGTATTTCATACATTAAAAAATACGTGTGTCTAAAAAGGGGGGTTTTAATGTATTTTATACATTAAAAATTTCTTGTGGTCCAGAAACCCGTATTTTTTAATGTACTTCGTACATTAAAAAATACGTGTGTCTAAAAAGTCCCTTTTTAATGTATAAAATACATTAGCAATATGTTAAAAATTTCTCGTGGTCCAGAACCCCCTTTTTATATCTACTTTATATTGTATTCGAATGAAAAGTTGATATACATGTAAGTGATATGCACGTGTCATTAAAGAAATTTTAAACATATAAACAAATATCTTGCGTCTGTTTTCTTTCAAATATTCATCACAGTTCTGTGTGCACTCTATTGCCATATGACGTAATAGGTGGAGGAATGTGATGACGTAATGTTTCGTGAAAGGGTTGGCGGAGTAATTTCTTTAGGTCAAGACAACACGTAAACACTCTTCCGTGTTCGGCTTTATTTTAGGTAAATTAAACGAAAAAAGTGTATGTAATAAATATAGAACGTAATTCTAGTGCATGTTTTCGTTTGTATTGAACTCGTAGTTGTCACAAAGAGCAAAGAAACAACTCGTTCTGCGAAGTCGTTGTATCTTTAATTTAGATAATCTTATTGAAACGCAAAATGGCGATGACATGACGCTTACACACAACATGGAATTCAAATCCGTCAGATACCAGGAATGGAAACATGGCAGTGATATGATTTCGCGTTCCTATCTCTACAAACTGACAAAAAGCGTCAGGGATGGAACAATTCTGACCAATTAACGGATATCTATCGCAATTTAATTCCCATCTAGGACAATAATATGCTCAAAAGTGAAATGGTTACCTGTGTATTCATTTGATATGTATACGTAGAATATGCATAGGGATTCAAATATGATTGAATGCAGTAACAGTTACATGAAATCTTGTTACTTCTTATTAAATCTGAAATTAGGTTCCCTCGATACCCTATTATGTCCACTCCCCATCCGAAAAGGTCCTCTTGTGTAAAATGTCTAATGTGTAAAGATGATATAGAAGACGAATTCCATTTCGTATTAAAATGTCCATCGTATATCGACTATAGAATATTATATATCAAATCTTATTATTACAAATGTCCATCAGTAATAAAGTTTATTCAACTTTTTAGTTGTAATAATGTAAAGATATTGTGCAACTTGGGTAAATATTTATATATGGCTAGTTTATTGAGAAATAATTTGATAAGTAATTTATGATAAAACTGTTATTGTACATCCTCCTTAATACTCTCATTTTATTGTCACCATGTTCAACATCCACAACTTGTACCAATAACGTGTTCATTATGTACCAATTATCTGTACAGATAAAGGTAATAAAGAATCAGAATCAGGAAAGGAATAAACGAAAACAATCACTCGGCCGATGACCCCCCCCCCCCCCCCCCGCCCAGAGGCACAGCCTATGTTATATGATAATGAATGTCTAAACTGTGACATTTCTATTCAAGAAATCGAGAAAGCAATTAAATCCCTGAAAAGAAATAAAAGAAGTGGTGTGGATTTAATTGAAAATGAAGACCTGGTAGATTCATTTGATATCATGGGATCTTTTTCTTTCATCTAATATTATCATCAGGTCATATCCCTGATGCATGGCTATATAACGGGTGTTATAAGACCCATTTATAAAAAGAAATGTCAGACAGTTGATCCTAACTCTTACCGACAAATAACTATTCTGAGTTGTTTTGGAATTTTTTTTACATTTGTGTTAAACAGGAGACTGAATACCTTCCTTAATTCAAATAATATATTATCTCAAGCCTAAGCAGGATTCCGAGAAAAGTTTTCAACAAATGACAATGTTTTTGCACTCCATCTTCTTTCGCAAATTCTTAAAAATTCTAAGGAAAAGCTGTATTGTGCGTTCATCGACTTTACTAAAGCATTCGATTATGTGTGGAGAGTTGCTTTATGGCAAAAATTGGTGACATATAATATTGATGGAAAATTCTTTAATCTAATAAGAAATATGTACAGTAATATAAAGTCATGCATCACTGTTGATGGTGTCCATTCTGAATACTTCTCAAGCTTTCGTGGTGTTCGCCAAGGAGAAAATCTCTCCCCTCTATTGTTCTCAATTTTTCTTAATGATCTAGAAGATTTTTTAATTCAGCAAGGTTGTAATGGTGTAACAATTGGTAACTCTGATCCTGGCTACATTGATTTATGTATAAAGTTATTCATTCTTTAAATGCCGACATACTGAACTTCTAGGAGAAACTCCCTTGAAACTTCAATATTCACTGGATAGTTTTCATAAATATTGTGAACTGTTGAAAATGAATGTAAATATCTCTAAAACTAAGATTGTTGTATTTGGAAGTGGTGTAGCATCTAATTTAAAGCTTTCATTTTGGTTCGGAAATGAAAATATCGAATACCTTGGAATCAATTTCCATAGAAATAGAAGATTGACCTATGCTATAAAGAATCTTGTAAATAGCGCAACAAAAGCCATGTTTTTACTTTTGAAAAGATCACGCAATATTAATTTACCTTTAGACTGTCTTCTGAAAGCTTTTGATGTAATGATCGTACCAATTCTAACTTACGGCGCCGAAGTATGGGGATTATGAAAATCTAGACATACGTGAAAAAGTCCATTTAAAATTATGAAATTAGCTGCAGGTTTACGTCCATCAACCCCAAACTTTATGGTGTATGGCGAGCTCGGAAGATTTCCTCTGAAAATATGTGTAGCTTTAAAAGTTATTAAATTTTGGTATAACCTTAAAACTTCGGATGCTCCATGTAAATTCTCAACTAATATGTATATACTTGTACGAAGCAATGAATCACTTCGTTCCAGTAATGCTTGGTACTGTTTAATTAAGATGCTTTTCAACAATTGTGGATTGACTTTGATGTTTCAATCATCAACCAATGTACTATCATATTAACCATATTGTTGCCATGATTGACTGTATATTAAAGGATACATTTTTACAGAGCTGGCAATGTGATGTCTCTAGCAGCCCTAAAGGATTTTACTATAAATTTATCAAAAGTTCATTATATTTTGAACCATATCTCTTACTTACTAAATCTATATCCTACCCTCTATTGCTATTTCGAACAAGCAACCATTATCTGCCTAACGAAACTGGCCGCTGGAAAGGCATTGCACGTGAAAATAGAAATTGCCCGCTCTGTGACTCACCAACAATAGCTGATGAATTTCATTATCTGTTTCGATGTTCAGCTTTTGCTAATATAAGAAAAAGTTACATACCTGATTATTTTTGTGTTTACCCCAACATTCATAAAATGAAAATGCTGTTTTGTTCTAAAAGACTCTCAGTTTTAAAAAACATGTCCAAATTTATTGCAATTGTAAACTCTGCACTGAAAAAACTTATGTACAATTGACCTTCACATTGTATATATCTTATATGTTTGTAAATATCTAAATGCTCTTGTACCACCGTTGGTGGTGAATAGAGAATAAAGAGTTTGAATTTGAATTGTATTAGTACAGAGCATACTCGAGTGGCACCATTTTCTTACCTACTAGAGGATGGATGGGTGTATATTTCTGGACACATTGCAAAGGTACCATCTCCGAAGTAGGTGTCAGCAGCGGAGAGGTGACGCAGGTTCTCAACAGTAGAGAAGATAAGTAGCCTCTGGTCTTGGTGCAGGAGGAAGTTCTCTCCAGCGATGGTCTGGGAGAAATTCGGAGGAATCTGTGGATCTGCAGCAGGGTCGGCAGTCTTGGTATATGTCTTTTGCTCGGTAACGGTAGAAGCTAGCCTGGACACTGTAGAAGGTTGGTACGTATCTGACAAACTCGTCTCCTTCTCTGGCGCGCAGAGCTTTAAAACATATATAGCAATGGTTAGGTTATATGCAACTATACATAATATTTTACTTTAGGAATTTCAAGTACATCCTTAGCTGAATGATTAAGAACTAAACTTACCTATCAGTTCCTCCTGGTACAGAGACGGAACAGGTTTGGAATCTGTCTTGACCATGTCCCTCAGTGCTGACAGGGAATCTTGTCTCTTTAGGTGTGTTGATGGTAGCTGGGCAGGCTTTCTTGCAGCAACGCCAATGAATACTGTCGGGTTTTGTGTTCTTATCTCTAATTCGATGACCACGAAATACAAGATTCTGACCTCATTGAGAGCTGCTAATGAATTGCACATTTACTTGGATATTAGCTTGTATGCATTTGGTATGCATTTGGGTGATCGGCGTTGCCATTTATAAAGGTGGCCTACATGGAAGAATGCCTATAGTCTTATCAAAAAACGTTCGTGCACCAGTGGCTTTATGTTAAACAACCTTCACCCTATAAGCAAAGTGGAATGTTCCATTTATGTGGTTTAAACATATTAATTCACAAAATAAGTGATGGGATTGGCAAACAAGCAAACATTTGATGCCGCTCCCTATAGGCATACAGATATAATCATGAAAGAAAAGTGACGTTCACAGAAAAAATCAAAGCTTACATTACAAAGATGAGTTACTAATAGAAGCATTTAACAGCACTTATCACTGAGAGGAGTTGAAGGCATATATTTTACAAGGCATTTAAACTATTATGAAAAATATGGGGAATCTACGAGAGTGTAAAATAAAATTATGGACATATTTTAATAGTTTTTCATTTTCTTGGTTGGTTGAGCCTATATTTCCGTTTAAAATAGATGTCAGGATATAAAACTTAGTGAAAAATATGAATTTGTTCTTATGTCGTTGTAATTTGGACAGGTTAGAAAGAAATGGAGTTCCACCTATGTATACAACATCAACACTTAATGTGACATAATCAAGGTGTCTATCATCATGTAAGTTTATAAACATTTTAAAACGTGTTTTTATCACAATATTTCTAAAATTTAGAATTTAAAAAAAACCGGGGGAGGTCAGCGACCCCACTACGTGCAAGACGAAAGTGCTCAGAGCATAGTTGATTGCATATATAACTTAGCCCAGTCTCATATACCAAACAAACGAGTTGGAATTCGTCCAAACGATGAAAATGGATGAACGGCCATTTTCGAAGACTAATGCGCAAGCGAAACCGAGCACATAGGAAAGCAAAGAAAACCAATATGCCTGCGGACTGGCATTGTTTTCGTTTGCAACGCAATAAGGTCATTTCGGAAATTCGAAGTTGTAAAAGAGACTATAATACAAAACTCGAAGAGAAGTTAAATGATTCTTTGGATAGCAAACTTTGGTGGAAAATCATAAAGTTCTATACTGCGAAATCGAAATCAAACAAATTCCCGAGCTTTTAGAAAACGATGGGTTTGTTTTTGAAAATGATATCGATAAGGCTAATTTACTAAATGGCTATTTTGCTAATCAAGCTAGTGTTGATTATCAAGATGACGATATCGAAGATAACGTACCTACACTAGACTTTTCACTTGGAGAAGTAACTATAAATGAATAGGAATTAGAAGATATAATATCAGCTCTAAATATTCATAAATCTGTTGGGCCTGACTTGATAAGTAATCGTATTTTAAAGACACTTAAAAAATCATTGCAAAACCGCTCACTCTACTTTTTAATTTGTCATTTGACTAAGTCTTCATTTCCCTCACTTTGGAAAACAGCAGCGGTCGTTCCGTTGCTTAAAAAAGGCAGTGTTCACGAATGTTCAAATTATAGACCCGTTTCCTTATTGAGTTGTGTTTCTAAACTTTTCGAAAAATGTGTCCACAAACATGTTTACAATCTTTTCTTAGACAACGGAATAATTACCAAATTCCAATCTGGATTTACGGCCGGCGACTCAACCATTTACCAATTAACACATTTATATAATTTCATAAGTAAAGCTCTTGACGACGGAAATGAAATAAAGGCGGTGTTCTGTGATATTAGTAAAGCCTTCGACCGTGTATGGCATAAGGGTCTTATTCACAAACTCGAAAGATACGGCATGAGCGGTTCACTCCTCGCGTTGCTTGAAAATTACTTATCTGATCGTAAACAGTATACAGTAATAAACAGTTCTCAATCTGAAAACAAATTTGTACTGGCTGGAGTCCCTCAGGGATCCGTGTTAGGACCGCTTTTGTTCTTAGTATTTATCAATGATATTGTAAATGATATAGAATGTAATATAAGATTATTTGCTGTTGACACCTCGCTTTATGTCATTATAGACAATCCAAACGTAGCATACATTATGCTCAGTAAAGATCTTGAAAGAATTTCTGCCTTGGCAGATAAATTGAAAGTTAAATTCAATCCTGCAAAAACAGAAACCATCACGTTTACAAGAAAACGAATTGAAACTGTATAACCAAATCTAAATATGAATGGCTAATTCATTGCAGACGTTGAAAACCATAAACACCTCGGTCTAACCTTTCAAAAGAATGTTTAGGGGTATTCTCACGTAGATCAGATGGTTAATCAGATGGTCCAATGATCAATTGTTTACGTAGTCTTAAATATCGGTTAACGCGAAAAAGTCTCAAGACCTTGTATAGTGCCTTCATTCTTCCAATATTTGACTATTGCGATCAAATCTGGAATAACTGTACTAAATCACAAGAGTGTCTTTCGAAAAATTACACCTTGACGCACTGCGAACTATTTGTGGTGCTGTAAAGGGTACAAATCATCAAAAAATTTATGACGAGACTGGCTTCACTTCACTGTCGACGAGATGATATTACCATAAAATGTGCCTGTTTTACAAAATGAATTCAAATTTTACGCCTGATTATCTGTCGGAGCTTATCCAACCCACGATAGGCCGCCAATCACTCTATGAATTAAGAAACTTTTTTTCAAAACTTTAGGCTCTTTTATAAAGGTTGCGGCCCGAGCGTGACTTCAGCTATCAAATTTTCAAATTCTTTATTCTCTATTCACCACCAACGGTGGTGCAAGAGCATAAAGATATATACAAACATATTAGATATATACAATGTGAAGGAAAGCGCTCGTAAAACTCTCAACGTAAGTAAGTAAGTAAGTGTAGGGTCAATTTGGCAGGGGTGGGGATTGAGCCGGGGTTTTTGGTGTGGGTGATTGATGAGTTATTACGGTCGCATACCTATTCGTCGAATTTCTAGTTTTAGGATAGAAAAATCCTTTCGACGGATCGGTACCGTGATTTTAGTTGTTGATTGGCTTACATAACGTTGGAACGTTCCAAAATAAGGCAAAGGGGGTGTTAATCTCATTCATTTCATTCTGATCATTTGAAGTTACGATGTATTCGTTGTATTTGATGAGTGATGTATATGACATATATTATCTTCATTTGTATTACAAACTACGACTTTTACGTATTACGACTACCTTGTTGGTTGTGTACTTGTGTCCTCCGTGGTAAGCGTATCTTGAACCTCTAGAATTGGGTAGAAACTTCACTTCAACTGCAGCGTTTGCCATATATAGAGAATACTAAACGACGTTCAGTTTAATAACATATTTATGAAACGAGTGGATGGTATTCGTATTTAACGAGCGAAAGCGAGTTAAATACCAATGCTATCCACGAGTTTCATAAATATGTTATTAAACTGGACGGAGTTTAGTATTTTATTTATTACACTCATTAAATAATTAATATAAAATGAAAATCATGTTTACTCTCAATTCTCGTAGTTGTGCGTAGGAATACAATTTTACAATCGACGCATAACGTCATTTGACTGCATTGGAGAAATAGGTCAAGAGTAAGTCCGTTTATAACAGCTTTAATTTTGAACAATACAAATGGAAAGCACTCATTAGTGTTTTGGTCACTAAGAACACAAATTGGCGTGTTAACAAAACATAACATCAGTCAGACAGTCACTGAATTACGTTACTGAGTTGTGTGAATGAATGTCACGTGATCGTGACGTCATTGGAATGTGAGTTTTGAAGCGCGATTCATTTAGTTTGAGTTAGTATCTGTGGGAGGAACACTGACCTTTGCGTTGCCGATGAAGTTAACATTGATGACACAGTTGCTAACGGAACCACCGAAGATTGAGTTGATTGATCGAAATTCGGAAGCACTGACGCTGACATTTCTAGAATCGACCGAAATCGGCAAGGATGACCTTGCCCGATCTACTGACGAAAGCCCGCTTGACCCGGATTCGGAGGTCATGTTTACATTTGAAGAAAATGGACGTTGGTTAATCAATAATTGTGCTGATATCTCTGAGCTGTTTCTTGGACAACTGAGAGTAATTATTTATGCTTTGCATATTTTTCTGACCACTAATTTGCATGATTTGATTGGGAGGAATGTTAGTCTCCGACAAAGTTTAATACAATAAAACAATAATTTCGGACTGAGTGGTTTGTGAGACGCTTACAATCAAGCTTGGTTAACGGGTATTTTCTAGCTAAATAAAATACAAAAAAGATTAAATCTGATGGTTTTGTTTGATTAAATTTATTTTTAAACAGCTAAACATGTTTTTAAAAAGAATTGTACTTTTATCTCGTGTTTTATCAAAGTTTAGAGAATAATATTTTTGACAGTCGCCATTTTCATTTACATCATCACGTGATAACTTGTCATGTGACTACAGGAAAATAGTTCCGGATGCGATCGCTTTCACGTGCAATGTTTCACAACAGTGTTGAATAACATGTCATTGTTTCACAACTGTAGTATCTCCAACGAGAGTGTAATAATTCAAAGTATGAAGTGATGCAGTTGTGTTGTTGTTGAGTTGGAGTTTAACGTCTGCTTCCACCTATTGGTGATGTCGTTATGTTACTTATTAAGTAGATGGGAAGGATAATTAAAATTAAGTAACATAGTCAAGGGGAATGTTATTATTAACGATAAAAAAAGATAAAAATTTAGAATAAGAAAAAAAGCGGGAGGGGATATTAAGTCAAGTAAAATTAATTAAGTAAATTATGGAAGTAGTAGTTTGTGAACCGACACAGCCGGGTCGGCAGAGTGAAGTGGTGCATATGTCATACATGTATTTAAATATAGGGAACACAAATATGTCCGTTATCAGTCTATGACAACAAGAAAAGCCTTTAAAAAGGCAAAGTTGGAGGCACCCTAATTAGGCTAGGAAATACTGCGAAATAATAGGTACAAATAGGATAGGATTTGCATGACGGCAAATGAGTAGATTAAGGCCAACAAAAGAACAAAAGACCTACACCTACACCTATATCTAATATGTTTGTATATATCTTTATGCTCTATTTAGAAAAGGTTATATAATCATTTGTTCATTGCATCAAATAAAATAGAATGGTGAGGCAAATATGCTGTTTTTAAATAACACTCAACAGTCAGTCAGGCACCGATTTATCCCTTGGAGAAAGGCAATAAGGATCTATTTTTAGGATATAGGTCAAAATTGATAGCGTCCAACACCGCTCAAGATGTTCGATGGTTTTGCAAATTAATATGTCCACATGCATCAGTTATAAATTAATTGTTTCTAAACTCTCAAGGATTGCCAGGACAAGATATATTGAAGTATTGTCTGAAGCGTATTTCACTACCTCTATCTCCGTCACTTAGTGATATTTGCCATTTGCTGGCACATTAATGGAAGCACAACCCTCAATCGTTGGGCATGCGAATGGGCTGCATTTAGCCGATTTCAAATCGTTTGGAGTGTAATCCGAATTCCTGTAACATCCTACACGTTTACAGAAAGCTGATTGGTCGTTTGTCCTCGATTTCGCAGTACCTGTGTACGGATGTTTCGATGCATGGGCTTGTGTAGTGGCTCTAGAATGAGGTGAACTATAGGTAGATCATCAACATTGTGTGTTTGTTGGTACTGGTTCAACAGTCTGCTGACACATTACGCATGTTGGCCACTGCTCACTGTGTTAAACCCATTTGAAGCATCCCAATAGCACGTAGACGTTCATTATGTTGAATACATATTATTGCAAATTCAACATAAAACCCAACTCACACTGCGCACGATTGCATTACGATAACATTACGATTCGATCGTACTGGTATCGTATTGTGGTTTTTACGATCTGTTATGTGAACACGTTTTCTGTGCGTGAGGTACACGATGTGGGTACAATCATTGCACGAAAGATCACGATTCTAACACGGTCGGAACACAATCAACACAAACTTGATACAACCCTTTCACGATGCAATCACGAATGGTGTAAGACTAATGCACGATTTTAAAGAGCCACTCCGTGATGTTCATAACATATTATTTACCTTTAATACAAACCTTAATGTCTGTGGTGATATAAAATCAAGACATCTTAGAGAGCCACTCCGTGATTTTCATAAAGTATTATTTACTATAGATGCGAACCTAAATGACATATGTGGTGATATAAAATCAAAACATCTTAAATTTTCATGTCCAAAAGACATATATATGACAAATACTGTTTTTCCACCAAAATCTAAAAACAGCCTCATAGATGCACAGAGGTGTAGATATAACGTCCAATTGACATAGATACTAGTTATATAACCTGACAACACTATCAACTCCTAACTGCCCTTCTGGCTGTTTTAGATAAGTGTCCAAAATTACGTTTGACTATTTGACGCGTGCCACTGTCCGGTTTTCGATCATAATTGCGATGTTCTACCTTCATATTGTCACTGTAAAAAAAACAATAATATTTTAAATGTGTCTTTTTGGTAACAGTCGATCAAATGACACCATTGATTACGTTTGGCATATATGACTCTTGGCTCTTTAAATAATTTGTGCAAAGGCAAAAGAGGTTAACCATTGCTTTTTATGATCAATGTAGAATTGTTATTCATCCTGTACTATGATCCAATGCAGCTATGAAATACAATGTCACTGCGATAAAGACATGAGGGCATATATTACCAATTGTAACACTATCTTCGGACAATCTTCCTGAGTTTTTCTCTCATCTTCTGGCTTTATGCACCGACGGTGTTTCACAGGCATTAGTTCTGATTCAATGCAGTTGAATTTCCAGACCACGTTAGGAGGTTTACTCCTAACATCGACAAACTTGCCAAGTCGATGGATAAATGAGGACATTATGATTCGCTTCCTACCGAATTATGAAAACATACGCATTTCTACAAACTGTTCATCACATTCCCTTTATCAATTTGAATATTGAGCGGCCAATAACCATTTTCGAATGTTCGGTCATTAATTGTTATCATTCCAAATACGTGAGTCTGTGGTAAAAATCAGTTGTGCTCAGGTCTTGTAACTGGATTTCTATCGTAGGGTAAAACATTAATTGAGTTTGAGTTTTATATTAGTGGTGTCAGTGTGAGAATATTTCGTATTTTTCTTGGTAGGTTTTGCTGCTATAATCACAATTTGATGGTAGAATACGGTAGGTCCATAGGTTTCAAAAGGAACGATCACCTTAGACGCTTTGTATTATACCTTATATTGAAACGAATACCATTTTTGTTTAGAATGCTCTTTTTATAAGAAATTGAGAAATGCCAGAATATTTCAGAATATATCCTTCTATTGCTGACAGTTGACTGAAAGTAAGACACGCGAAGCACACGTGATGAAAACATTTTGACGGGAAACGCTCTTATTGGTGCAAGTTCAATCTCATATCGTGTAACGATTGTATCATGATCGTACATTAATCGTGTGACTCCATGTTCTGCACGAGCTGTCATCGTGGTCCTTAAGTTAAGCACCATAAGGGTTAATTTAACATGAGTACGACAAGAGTACGATTGCAAGAGGGACAATTTATCGATCGTGTTGTGGTTGTGTGGTGGTTCTGCTGTTATCGTGTCCTAAGGCTGAAGCACGATCAACACAATCACAACACATAAACTACACATGCACCATACAATCACTACACGATCGACACGCACACAACACGATTTTCTTAAATCAGGAACATGTTTTCGATTTGAAGAAATCGTGTTGGACAAATAGCACGATCACTGTACGCACCTTACGACCACCACCCAACAACAGCACAATAACCACACAACAATAACACGATGACTACACGACACTTTCGTACAGCGATCATAGTCGATCGTACGTAGTGTGAGTTGGACTTTACACACTAAAGCAATGATTCTTTAAACAGAAAATCTTATGCAAGAACAGCTATCAAAGAAAACCTTGATAGGATAAACCAGTAGCCTGCAGTTTTCATTAACGCTTCCTTGAAAATCAAGTTTGACAATGAACCTGTTTGAAAACTGTTTGCTCCAAATCATCCTACTGTTCGTCATGTTTTGTAATTAGTATACCAATTAGAGCCAAGGTTTCATATTCATTTTTGTCTCAGGTTACTGGCTATCCTTTTCAGACATGAAATTACTTCCATAGATGTTTGTGAATGTAAAATCCCGACTTCAATCTGAATATCATCAGCATGTTTAAACTTTGCCTGTTGTATCCTCGGAATGTTTTATCTGTTGTCTTTGATGTACCTGATGGGGTGATAGAGCAAACAAATCCATTTTTTATTTAAAGAACTGGTCCTACAGGCACGAGACTGTCACTGGATCAGATTCTGTTTTCTGGTGTTTCATGTTGAACAAAGTAACTGTCCGTCTCACCTTCCCCACTGAAGGACACTTAATCAAAATTAGACTTTATTATTATACAAAATTTCTAATAAACTCTTCAGATGGACTTACTTTCCTCTTGCGAGTATTAATAGAGATTATTGCCAGGTAACTGAAAGAGCTTGGGACATGGACCCTTTAGCAATGCTTGCAAGGGGAAAGAAAAATCTACGCGGGCCTAGGAGGCCCATGTCATGTATTCATGTTATTTTTTTTAAAGATGTAATTTTGGAAAACTGCATGAATCGGGAAAAGATGTTTTGTGCACATTTACAAATCAGTACATATGTGAGGAATACATGAACTTTCGGCAAAACTGTGTCAAATGTGAACAAATTGCAACACCATAAAGATGCAGCCGGGCCTCAAAGGCCCCAGTACCACTGATTGCCCTTTACGTTGAGATATGCAAAATACAAATTCATATTTGCCGAAATACAAAGAGGCTGAGTATGATTGGTTGAAAGTTTCTCTGAAAGTTCCAAGTGTAATCTAGACATATCAGCTGTTAAGATGGTTGGAGGCCTTCAACCAATAAGACCTTCTCATGTAAACAAGTGATCGTAATGATTGTAACAACCCGTACATCCCTTCATTAATTAACTTAGATTCTCCCAGTGTCTCTTGCTCGCCAAGATATGAAATGAAATTTTTTATTTTGCAATGATAAAAGTGTGCTAGAAGCAATCCAAGCCTGTCCAATCTGCCCATTAAGGTACATAAACGACTTTGTAGACAATAATTTGCGGTTTATGTGAGATCCTAGTGTGTGAGAGGATCGACAATTATGGACACGGCTGAAAGCTTCGTCGAAGCTGTAATGGCGACCCCTCGAGTCATCAACACGCCGGCTAACTCGGATTGTGAAAGGGATCGGACAAGTGATCGAAGTGGGGACCAGGAACAACACAGTCGAAAGAGGAGCTTATCCAGCGATCACGACTTTAACAAGGAAAATGGAAACAAAAAGGTAAAAAACAATTCTGTAAAGACTTGTGAAAAATCAGTGACTGACCCAAGCTCAAGCGAGAGTACTAATAATCAGACTATAGCTGACGTGCTTCGAGCTATCGACAAACAAACCACGTACTTTGAGAAAAGATTTGACATTATTGAATGCAGATTAATCGAGAAAGTGCAATCAATGATTGACAGTGATATGGGTAAAGTGCGCGAGGAGGTGCAAACAAGTCTCGATGAAATCAACAACGACATGGGTCAGCTGAGGGCAAGTCACGGACGACTGATTGAAGCCATGGAGAAGGATATCCACGAGCTGAAATCTACGCGTTCTTACGCACAAGTTGTGAAATCGCCGACCGAGGATACAGAACTTAATATTGTACTGAAAAATATTCCAGAGACGAGAGGTGAGAATGTCGTCAATAAAGTGAACAGCATGCTCATAGAAGGACTCAAGTTGAGAGACGTGGAGATAGAAGGCGCTGTGCGGAAGGAATCTCGTCATGCCAGGTATGCAGGTGTGATTGTGGCAAAGTGTAAATCAAGAGAGGACAAACAACTTATATTGTCCAAGAAGCGAGAGCTGAAATACACTAGGAATTACACCACCGTCTACATCTCTAGTGACAAGTCCTTCCAACAACAACTATTTGAATCCAACATGAAGACTTTAGTTGACAGCGTGGGATCGGGCAGACTGAGACTATCTGGCAGTAAGATAGTAAATGTGAGAGACGACAACTACAACGAAAGAGACAACAACACACGCGACGGGGAACGACACAGAGCTGGCTACAGTGCACGTGGGAATGTTTACCAACATATACCACGTGATAGCTACAGGTCACGTTCGTCCAATCAGGATCGAGGACCCTACAGAAGCCACTCACGTGACGAACGCACTCACAACAACCGATCACTCAGACAATAGGTAAAGTGCGGGTTTTGGAATGTCGCGGGGTGGTCAACCTTTTCTGACTCTGATAATCATGTGCTTCGTTCATCATGTTTGACTTCATCTGATTTAGATATTGTAGGACTTGCAGAGACCCATCAAACTGGTCTGAATAAAGTGTCAGTAGACGGATATACGTGGTTTGGCCACAACAGATCTAAGCTTCACACAAAAGCCAAATGTGGATCTGGTGGCGTGGGGTTTTTAATTAAGGACTCAATCTTAGATATTTTTAGTGTTGATGTGTTAGATGTTTTACATGAAGGTATTTTATGGCTTAAGTTAAGTCACAAGATTTTAGATTGTTGTATGACAGCCTGTGTATGTTATCTTCCCCCAGAAAATTCAAGTCGAAATATAGATGCGGCAGAGTTCTTCGATACCCTTCTACTACAGACCCATCAGTACTACCAAACAGGGGTTTCGTTTATTTGTGGTGACTTTAATAGCAGGTGTGGAGATTTAACTGACTTTGTAGAAGGTATAGACACCACCATACCTAACCGGAATGTGATTGTTAATGTCATTAACTCACACGGTAATAGCTTCATCGATTTCCTCATCAGTGCCCAGTATTGTATGTTAAACGGGCGGAGCGTGAGTGCTAATGACTACACCTATGTATCTACAAGGGGACTATCAGTGGTGGACTATTGTGTATGTCCGTATGAGCATTTAAATAGTTTTTATGATTTCAGTGTGGTGCGACCAAATGTATTTGTTGATAAAAGTGCCTGTGTCGGTATAACAAGTGCGAGCTCCATCCTGAAGCTTGACCACTCCATACTAACATGGACAGTGCACTTATCGTCTATCTCCCCTCCTACCCATGTACCCGAGACCTGTGAGACAACAACTGTGGTTAAATGTGTCACTTCATCCATACCTAGTGACTTTCTATCATCAGAAACCTGTATAAACGCGTTGAATGGTGCTATCTTTAACCTATCTAACTCTGTCAAGAAACAAGAAGATATTGACGAAGCTTTTGATGTTTTTAAAGAAACTCTTAGGTCCGAAATGAGGAACAAACTTCCAACAAAGACTTTTACTAAAACGTCGACGGTCAGAGTAGCTGGTAAGAGACATAGGCAGAAGAAAGAATGGTGGACTGAGTATCTATCTAAACTCTGGGAGGACATGTGCGACGCCGAGAAACAGTGGTGTAAGTGTCATGGACCCCGTAAACGTTCCCTTAAACATGTGTATGTGACTAAACGTAAACTGTTCGATAAACATGCTAAGCGAGCAAAGCGAGACAATACTAGACGTACACTCCAGGAGCTTGAAGATATGTGTGACGCTAACGATAATGACTTTTGGAGAAAGATTGGACGAATTGGGGTCGGTTGTGAGAGGAAAAAGAACATCCCTATGGAAGTGAAACGCAATGACGGAACCACCACGAATGACGTCACTGAGGTACTTGACAAATGGCGGTCTTCATATTGTGACCTTCTGAACTGTCCATCTACGATTTCAACTGAATCTGAGCCGTATGTTTCCCAGGGCGAGGATAGTGTATTCGACAACCCTATTACGTTAGAGGAAGTAAGACTTGCAGTATTTCAAGCTAAGAGAGGAAAAGCCCCGGGTAACGACGATATCCCAGCTGATGTTTTAAAGAATGATCCTTGTATATCTTATCTCCACGAACTCTTTTCTATATGTTATGAGACTGGATGTGTGCCATCTAGCTGGGGCCAGGGGATCATTACGCCTATCCCAAAGTCCGGAGGAAACGACCCCAGAGATCCGCTGTCCTACCGTGGGATCACACTCGCTAGTGCAGCATATAAACTCTACTGTGCAGTCCTCAACAACAGACTCTATACTTTCTCAGAAGATAATGGACATATTCACGATTTTCAAAACGGTTTTAGAAAACGCCGTTCAACTACGGAACACATTTCGAGCCTTACATCAATAATTGAATCCAGGAAGTTTGAACGAAAATCTACGTTTACTGCGTTTATAGACTTTAAAAAGGCGTATGACTGTATAGATAGAGAGCTACTGTGGAGTAAACTGGATGCGATGGGTGTGAATGGGAATATGTTCAAAGCAATTATGTCAATATATAATAATGTAAAATGTTCAGTTAAAGTTAATGGCTTGTATACAAAATGGTTTGATGTAAACTCTGGCTTAAAACAAGGTTGTTTGTTATCTCCTCTCCTTTTTAATCTGTTTGTTAACGATCTCATTGTTACTATTAACAGTTTGTCTCTTGGTGTTGATGTTGATGGTTGTAATGTTGGCTTATTGGCCTATGCAGATGATATAGTTTTAATAGCGTCTTGTGAGAGTGATCTTAATGTAATGCTTGATTGTTTGAATAACTGGGTTGTTTCTAACAAAATGAAGGTTAATTGCTCTAAGTCTAAAGTTATTCATTTTAGAGGATCGTCAATGGCTAGAACTAATGTTATATTTCAATGTGGTGATATGGAGTTAGAAGTTGTGGATAGTTATACTTACTTAGGCCTTCTTTTATCAGAGCATCTTGACTTTGGACGTATGGCAAAAGCTGTTGCAAACTCGGCCAGCAGGGCCTTAGGTCTGCTCATAACTAAATATAAGCTTTTAGGTGGTATGCATTTTCGGACCTTTTCTAAGTTATACCAATCTATGGTATGGTCGATTATTGATTATGGCTGTGCAATATGGGGTACTTATACATTTTCTTCTATTAATGCTGTCCAAAATAGAGCTATGAGGTTTTTCTTAGGATTACGTAAGTTTGCACCAAATAATGCTATCATCGGTGATATGGGCTGGTCCCCTACAGTCGTTAATCAATGGAGCACTGTGGTGAGATTCTTTAGACATCTTAGCCATTTAGACCACAACAGAGTTACAATTAAGATTTTTAGATGGAGTCATGGTTTATCTTTGAGTAAAAAGCGGAATTGGAATTTTAGAGTTGTTAAAAAGTTAACTGTCTTAAATCTTGGTCATTTTAGTAAGATTAACGTTATATATCATATTCCATTCGCGGTCTCGAAAGTCAGGGAGTCTATTTTTAGCGAGTTTGTTGAGAAATGGAAACAGGATCTTCTAAAAGCTGATAGTATAAGTGGTAGAGGAGGAAATAAGCTGCGTACATATAGTACTTTTAAATTAGAATTTGGCTGTGAATTTTATGTCAATTGTGATATGTCTCGTTCTTTTAGAAGGTCGCTAGCTATGTTTAGATGTGGTGTTGCTCCGCTAAGAGTAGAAACTGGCCGTTATGTTCGCTGTCCTTTAAATGAAAGGACTTGTTTTAATTGCCAAGACTGTATCGAAGACGAACAACATGTTTTATTGTATTGTCCTCTTTATGCTGGTGAACGAAGGCAACTCTTATCAAAATGTATTTATCTTTTTGATGGTTTTATAAATTTTAGTGACATGGAGAAGGTCGGTGTTATTTTGGCTTCCCCTTAGTTATCGTTTTTATCTGCCAAAACCTGTTTTAATATTCTTAAAACACGCACTGCAAATATGTATATATCTTAATATTAGTTACATCTAGTACAATACTGTTTTACTTTACTACTGTTTTCAATGGCTATTATGAATGAAAAGTGTCTCTCGTAATTCCTTAGGGAATGGCTCAACTTTTTAATACATTGATTTTGTATTTTAATGAATGTATATATATATTTTTGTATTATGTTGAGGTGAGACATTAATAAACTATCTGTCTGTCTGTCTGTCTGTCTATGACCCATCGGTACAAAATCACTCAAGCGTTATTCGACGGATAGGTACAGTTCAAAGTTTTGAAAATTCGACGGATTAGGCTGTAATCGTTATTACTGGTTGAGATTGTGGTTGGTGTCGGGATGTGGGTTGGGAAACTGGATCGTCTTCCATGAAAGTAAAGGAATAGTGGGAGAGGTTGGAGTAATTGCTGGGGGTAGTAGATTGAGGTCGTGAGGGAGAGGGGGTTGTTTGAGATATAGGTGGTGGGAGGGATGGTGAATCATGGTGGGTAGGGAGTATATTACCATGTTGTTGGTAGGCAGTTCGGATTAAAAGCTTAAATTCATAGAAACTTAATTATTTTACTATATCCTGATCAAAAAACAACTCAACAGAAGAAAGCTAACCGTTTTCCGCGAAATTCGTTAGGGAAATGTACTTTATTGCCCAAAAAGGTGTGTACTGTTAGTTGTTGTTTTGATCTCGACCAGCAGCTAAGACCCCACCTATTTATTGGTTGAACCAGGGACCTTATATACATATATATATAAGGTCCCTGGTTGAACCCTTTCTGCATACTCAAATATGTGTGTCGGACACGAAGTGGCTTAACCCCCCTGAATATCTTAGGGACCAGTCGTTAAAAAGTGTTAAAAAATGTTTTAACATTAAACAGTTGTAACGCGAAGAATTCGTAAAATATCACCTTTTGCAAAATATTTCAAGCACTTTATAGTGCAAACGAAAAAAGCTTCCTTTCTCTTCAAATAACTCAAGAATAAGCGTCAATTTCTAGTATCAATTTTTCATTTAAAATTGTCATAGAGTTAACCATGCCCTATTACAAAAGTGGTATCCGCACACAGATGTAACGCAGCTAAAAACAAAACTATACTAACTGTCCATATGCATTTTCAATTTCTTTCTGCAAAAATTTAGAAAAATTAAAAGTCTAATTGTTTGTGAACATTATGAGTATTTTTAGCTAATTTGTTGTACCATTTAATGCATATTTATAGAGGTATGTATATATATACAACAGACCATCACATTAATTAAGATATTATTAACAAGGTTACTATCTATTCACTAAGTTTATCTCTCTTGTACTACTCTTAAGATTACAAAGACATCACAGAAAAAAACCCCAAAAAATGTTTAATGCGCTGTTCTAAAACTAATGAACAAGTGATACCGATACGGCCAGCAGACATGAACTTTAAATTAAATGAAATATTTTACGACGACTCCCGGACTTTAATGATCAACTGACTTGCTGTGCTCTGTGAAAAATTGTTGGTCCCTATCCCATAATATTTCTATGGGGTTATGACCGGGTGGGTTGGAAGTGTGGGTTGATTTGGAATTGAACCTACTTTTGGATTTTGGGTCAAATTCAATGGTGACAGTGATTTTGTCCATATGGTAATCCGTGTTAATGTCGAATCCACCTAGGCGATACTGTAAACATGGCTGTAGGCTTTGTGTTAGGTGACGTGGTAGCGCTTTATCCAAGGAGATGCATCTATCCATGATGCTGTAAGGTGGTGTGTAACGTGGCTAGTAGCGTGGCGAGGGGCGGAGTCGTTTCCACGGCGCCGATCATCCGTGTGCTTGTTAGAGCTGTAAGAGGGCCGTCCTTTCCCAGCGAAGGTCGGGACGACTGTGAATGTTGTATCGACCGTGACCTTATTATTTGAGATCAGCCAATGAACTCTTGCCATTATCACTACAGATACGCCCATTGTATGAAATGTAAACAAACTAGGGCGCGGGTAGTTACTAGGTATTTCATTGCCGATGTTTCGTTTTTTATTTTTTTTTTATTCTTGTATTTTGTGTGTTTTTCTCGTGTGGTCTGATTGTTTATTTTTGGGATTTATCCATTACTTATTTATTCATTTATTTCTTGTCTATAGACATGTATACAATTTCACTTTAGAATTAATTTGATTTATTTTTTATGTTTTTTTCCTTCCTTTTTTTCTTGTTATTTTATTGGTATAGGTCTCATAGTAATTTGAAACTAATTACTTAATTACTGCTTTCCATTTTATGGAATGTGTTTGATTATTTTCATGTATATGAAGCTTTGAACTTGTAATGTGATCCTATATATATAATCTTTTCTGACACTGCATATACATGTATCCACATGATAGTCGAATAAACATTACATATGTTCATATTCTACATTGACCTATTTTTTGCTGTCGGGTTCTTATAGCTCTCTTTCTTCTTTTTCTCTCTTGCTTTACAATGCTAGAGTGCATCTTTCTAATTCTAGTTTTCTGTTTTCTTTTAAGTCTTGATACGAACCTGAGACAATGGTTCGAAAAAGTAAATTTAACAATTTATGTACACATCCACATCATGACTGGACACTTAGCAATCGTAGACCTTACTTACATAGAAATGTTTTATACAAAAACAAATGTTCTTCGCTTACAACTACATGTAGCCCATTTCTTACAATTATGTTTCTTTCCAAGAGTATTAGATGGGGGTATATAATACTCAATATCGCCAAAGAATTGGGGTACATCACTGTAATTCTATGAATAGAAGGCAGGGTAAAATAAACAAATCCACATTCTATTTGGTAATGTTAGTCTGCACGCTGGGTATCAGGGGTATTCAGTAGTTCCTATATATAAGAAAAACAATGTCCATAATTGTACCAATTACCGACCTGTGTCACTTACTAGTTGTTTATCAAAAGTATTTGAAAAATGTGTCTTTAAACATGTGTCTAATTACTTCTTCGATAATAAAACTATAAGTTCATTACAGTCAGGATTTACCACTGGCGATTCTACATCTTACCAACTCACCCATTTATATGATTATATAGCGAGGGCGATGGATAGTGGCAGGGAGTTACGCGCTGTATTTTGTGATATTAGTAAAGCATTTGAAAGGGTTTGGCATTAGGGACTCTTGCACAAGTTATGGGCAAATGGAATACGTGGTTCTCTGTTATCATGGTTTGAAAGTTATCTACTTAATAGAACACAATTCACAGTAATTAATGGGTACAAATCAAATATTAAGTCAATTGAAGCTGGGGTTCCTCAAAGATCAGTTTTAGGACCTTTACTTTTTCTTGTATATATTAACGACATCGTTGAAGATATTCAGTGTAATATCAAACTATTTGCTGATGATACATCCTTATATGTGATTATAGATGATCCTGCTGTATCCTCAAATATGATAAATGATGATTTAGAACTAGGCCCACAAATGTAAGGTAGATTTTAATCCTAAAAAAAGTATGATCCCAATGTGCCTACAGCCCAGTTTGCCTACACTGCTATCAAAACAAATCCATTTGAAGTAAGTAAAACGAAATTTGTTCGAGAGAAGTTTGATAATGACAATAACAAATTTTACTCCACATGACATTTCACGCTTTCTTATTTGATGAAGTTTGATATTTATTTCATAAAAAATTATTCCTTTCATAGATGTGGTTTTACACATGTCACACTGCTTGGCTGCACTGATGTAACTAGAGTAACTATGTTACTACAGAGGCCTTTGCATCCTCTTACGACGCACTTCCAGTGTGGTTTAAACATATTGATTACATGCTCAACAGAACTTATGTGAAGGCCGCTCCAACAACATGGCAACAATAACAGCGAACATGGTACAAATAATATCAAATAATGACAAACCAATGTGTATTAGAAATGATGTTTAAGTGCATATGTGACGATTGCAGTCAGTAACATAATATGAGCATTTAAGCAAAAAGTTAGGATTCGGTTATGAATTTGCGAATTAATTTTAATATTCCAGATCCTGTTACAATGGTCAGAGAAGGAAGTCCATATAAAATAATTTCTAGAGGAAAATTGTTTGTGTATTTATCAAAAACAGTCTCCTTTAACATTTACTGATAATGCTTTACCTTGAAAGCAAATGCCCTCTACTCAGATTCTGTAACAGGTAACAGTGAGCAGGTTGAATAATTTCATAACAATTGTCGTCTTAGACGCAATGCAAGGTGGGTATAAAGCTAACATCTAGACGTAGCTAAAGCAATAGGTATACAAGACATGCTTAACCGAAGAAGCATATGTATGACGATTAGCAATATCTAAAGAATACATCATTTCATATGCTTCCAGCGGGTACCGATGAGCAGACATGCGAATAACTCTAACTTACAAATAACTGGGATCAACTGTTGACTTACGGGTCAAACCCATTTTCTGAGAAGGGGGTGTTTTTTCAGTCCCCAAAGTGAATACACATTTTTTGTAGGCACATTGGTACCAAACCACCCCATTCATTAAAAGGTTGGGCATAACTGTAGTTTCTTTCTTGAAAAAAATATAGATTCTGGGTTTTTTTAGGGTTTGGCTAATGAATGGGGTACCAATTGAATCAGTTGAATCACATTAACATCTGGGATTTACTTTGCAAAGCGATGGCAACTTGAAAATGCATATACCCAAAGGTATATTTATTTCAAACTTTTATCATTTAAATGACATCGATGATTATGCACTGTCTTCGATGTAAACATTGTCTCCCTGGACTCGCTCGGCTTGATGAACCCGGCGGGATACTTACCTGGCCTCAGGAATTTTTGGTCTGAAACATAGACTTCGGGTATAGGCCGACCCCTCTCTTTGACCCCCCCAGTTTCTGGTATCAAATTCTCGGCTTATACCCGGTCATATACGGTAGATGATATTATTTCTAAGGTTAGTCCTTTGATCAACTGCTTGAGAAGTCTTAAATATCGCCTTCAGAGAAAAACACTACATACTCTATATGGTTCATTTATTTTACAGATATTTGATTATTGTGATTATATCTGAAACAATTGTATGCAAACTCAAGAGTTACTACTAGAAAAACTTCATTTAGATGCCCTCAGAACGATATGTGGATCCGTTAGAGGAGTAAGTCATTCGAAAATTTATTTTGAAACCGGTTTTACATCTCTAAGCGAACGTCGGAAAGATCATGAAATGTATGTCTTCCATAATATATTCTACGAGAAAACTCCAAAATATTTCCATTACACCATTAAACATATCCTCTGTATCCACGTATGAATCAAGATCATCAAACATACTTCAAGTACCTCTTTGTCGCATTGAATCATATAAAAAATCATTTTTACCATCTCCTGTGTTTTATGATATATAAGAAACATAGGTAGGGTTGTTTAAAAAACACCTTGATCGAAATGTATCATGTAATGTACATCATATCATGAGAAACTTTGGAAGTAGACACAACCAAATTATTCATTGTAAACTAAGACTTCGATGCAGCGATCTAAACGGGCATAAATTTGATAGATTTTTACAAAATATGTCAAGCTGCCCTTGCGGTCACCATTATGAAGATGCCATTCACTTTCTCTTTAATTGTCCAAATTTTGCTCGTTTTCGATCAGATTGTTTCTATTACGTTAATAGTTATGATATTCAAACGGTTTTATTTGGTAATTACCCGTATTCCTACTCTGACGAAATCAACGAAAAGATTGTTAAATCTGTACATTTATATTTTACCCTTACTAAACGTTTTTTCTGTTTAATCTATAAGTATTTATCATAAATCCCTTTCTTTTTTTCTGAAATAAATATTGTTTAAACCATATTTTAGTTGCAACTCACTGTGCATTTTATTTATTGTCAAACAATAATGACATATCTATATGAAAATGCTTATGTATCATATGATATATTCTTGACTTGTATGTTAAATAATATATACTGTACTGTCATAAAATTCCAGAAGATACTGTACTGTAATAAAATTCCAGGAGATATCCCAAGCTTGTAATCCCGTTAATCACTCCATTGTTACCTATAACTATAATACTAGTTAACTACGGATGGCTGCATTATCCCCTGAAACTGAGTCAAGTGGCACAGTGAGGTCAAACCATAATTGATACACACATGCTGTGGGATAGGGAGCATCGTATTTTTGCACCCTCTCTTGTCTCTCTCTTCAACCGTTTAAACCTTGGTTTACATCAAAAGGAGGGAATAGGGGCGCCGCCTATTACATCACAGGGGAGGAATCACGCTTCAGTGATCACGGGCAGATTCACTTCTGTTGCTAAGTGGCTGGTGTTTTAAAAAATCTGTATCCAAGTTGTTTATCGTCCGATTTAAGAAATTTTAAGTTCAGTCACTGTCAACTGTGAATACATTTTGAATGTTGCCGAGAATGAATACCAAAAGTGGCCATTGGGCATTTCAATCAACTTCGAAAGCATAACAAACAGTTAAAGAATAAGATGTTTATTTTCTTCCAATATCCCGCCAACATAATTGCATGTGACAATCAGAACATTTCACCGAAAAGAGTGAAGACAATACAAACATTTGTACAAAGGTAACAATTGCTTGGCCACGCCCCCCCCCCCCCCCCCCCCCAAATCCCATATCCCATGTGACCTTCATTTTAGGGGTGGCCACTCCCAGACAGCAAGAGTTGCCATCTACATTATATCTGGCAGCACTGCTTGAAGCTTTTTGTTTTTAGAGGATAATTTACAAAAATATACGATAAGCTAAGATTTCTCTAAATATGTGCATAATGTTGGGCTTTGCAAATTGCATTCAGACAGTCTGACTTTTGAGGGCTGGTAATTCAATCCATTTGTCTATGTCTTTTGGTGTGCAACGCTTCCAGCGCACTTCTGATAAGGCCACTTTTGTCTCAGTGCTCAATACATTATTATGCATCATTGTGAAAATGCATCATTAAGCATGACCTTTTGATTAGTTCCATTAACCATTGGAGAGAGGTTAACTGGTTTAAATATTTTCCAAAAGGAACACCAAAGTTACAATATAACTAAATTAAATAGCCTGCAATAACTTCAATGAAACTTTTTAAAGCAGCATGCATGAAACAGTTGTGAGCTTCCTGTAGTGATGAGTCAGCATGGAGAAGCACCACATTCAGCAGCATAATCAACTCTAAAGAATCAACACTAACAAATCTTTAAACTTGTAGCACTAAAATAAGCACTTTCTCAACAAGATCGGAATGAACACTCCAAGCATCTAGATTATTCAGTTACATAATAATGAACAAATAACTTTTCAAACAGAATGCTTTGTAAATAAATTTTACAATAATTTTTGAAGTTTGTTGACATACATGACTCTAAATAAGTTAGGGATAAATCTTATGATTGATTTGTTGTGAAAGTGTCAATGAATAATTTGATTTAATTTCAAAATTTTCAGAGATTATTTTTGGTAGGTTAATGCAGTGTTATGATGAGGAAATAGGTCGATAGAATTGAAAAAGGTTTTTGAAATATGAATTAGTGTTGAATGTTTACAAATGTGTTACCAAGACTATCATTTTGAAATACTTGTGGAAATAATGGATCCTTACGCATTGGAGATTATCATTTTTGACATGAACATCTCGCTTTATTATTTTTTTTGCAATAAAATAAATTATCATAAAGTGAACCAACTATATGAAATTAATGCTTTTCATTATTGAAAAAATATTGACATTGCAAAATCTAGACAGTTGCATACCAAAAACAATGAAACAATCACATAGCTGGCAAAGGGAGATCATTGTGTTTCACAGGCGATAGCTCCTGTACTACTTTTCGTAATTTAGGGAAAATATGAATTATTTTTGCACATTTCAGTGAAAAAATGACTTTCTACTCCTTTAGGTTTTATAAAGATTCTTTTTTTAATGGATAATAGTATATTTCATTGCTATAATTATAATAAGAATTTATCCCTAACTATTTTTGTCCATCACATGAAGTCAACATGTGTACAGTCAGATTTACTTTGCTACAATTGGCAATCAACTATGTACAGGATTGGTCAGCTCTCTTGCCAGGACTGAAAACTTCCAGAATGACACTGATTGTTGTTGATAAAGGTATTTAACAAGCATAAGATATTCAATTTGACAAACCTTTTTCTGAAAATGTCCTCATTTGGGTTCACATAGTCACCACATCTACAGTACCTTGCCAAAAGTGAGACATCACTAGTGGAATAGACTTACCTGGTAGATGTTAATTAACAACTGCAAGAACTGTACAAGTGGGGGTACATTTTTCATTCTTTTTTACATTGATTAATTTTGTTGGAATGACAGCTGATGTCACATATAAAAAAAAAGTCTCTTCTGTCCAATAGACCGCCATGTTTAATTGCACAACTGTGCCTTATTTTGCTGTATATGCAATTTTAAATAGCTGTAGTTTTCTTTAAAATCATAAATTTCCAATTAAAAATCAGATAACTGCTGGATCTGCTGGATAATAAAAGCATTTCAGTCAAAAACCAAATAGTGAAAATTATTTTTGCAACAGTCAATTTACATGTAAGTCAATGGGAATTTCACAAGTGATGACTCACTTTTATTGACCATGGCTCATGTGGCTATTATTAGAGGCCACATGGTAACCAAATCTGCATTTCATAATCCTCACTTATAAAACAGTCGGTACACAAAATTTTAACTCTCTTGACTTTTACTTGTGGAAATGAAGTTTTTTTAGAACGTGGCCCCCGTGACACTTATTAGGGAGTTACAAGTTCACCTCTTGCCTTTGGAGAAGATGAAAATGACATAAAAGGCGGGCTTTATAAGGATTCTAAAATAATTCTGGTTGCCCCTTGATATGGAATAGGCTATGATGATAAGCCTCCCTTGAAAAATCTTGTTTGAGGTTATAAAGAGCTTGTCAGTAAGGTGAACACTTCACAGGTGGCATGTGAATGAGTGAGGAATCTTGTTAGGCAACTATGGATGTTCAACAGGGATGTAGAGGAAGAGCTCATATTCTCATACCTAGAATTGTTAGAATGTTTTTGTGGAGCAATTCTTGTTGGCCCAAACTGTTCTGCAGTCTCACAAGTCCTTTGTTGATGCAATGGTGTATATCATAAACTGAATGCAGAACAAAAGGAACTTACAGAATGTTGGTTGGTATTATTTTAAGGTTGAAGCTCAATGAATGGCAAATGTTGTAGGTTCAACTGGTGTTGGTATCACCTATGGACCAAGTCACATGGTTGCTGTGCATTTCCTTAGTCATCCCTGCTCTTGCTTTACGATATTCTCTTCATGTCACTATGCATACTAGGCATGCCAATCAAGTGAGCAAAGAGAGTTGACTACAGGAGCAGACAATGCATACCACTTCTAAAATAAATTTTGCTTGATACATACAATCTGTACATATCTTCTTGTCATCAAGAGATGGCAAATACAACCCAAAGTGAACATTCATGGTAATAATCAGGGACTGATATTAATCACACTGAAAAAGTTCAAATTAAAGTCACTCTTATAAATTAAGACAAATGTCTTCCTATTACACAATACAAAGATTCAGCAGTCAATTGACAGTCAACACAAAAATGCACAACACTTTGTCTTCATTTCATATTCAAAACTTACAAATCATACAACTTCATTAGAGACAGATGTAAATGTAAACACTGAAGGGCAAAGAAAACATTTATATTTTCACCTACACAAGACCAAACAATTCTTAGAATGAACAGCCACTGGCTTTGCAGCTCATCAGATTTTAAATAATACATATCATATATGGTAAAACAAACATTAAACAACTTTCTTGAAACAGTTATCAGGGTTTAACAAATCTCGGTTAATTTTCTTTGTTGGCCATCGAGTTTGTACACATAACAAAGCTCTGTACAGTCTTTATAGCTTTTTAGGGCACAGCCTCCCAGGCCCTCACTTTGGATCAGCGAGTCACCAAATCCCACAATTTATTATCCGTATTGCCAAAGAATTTTAGCCTTTTAGCTCATTTTTGTTCTGAGAAGAAGAAAATGGCGTAATTAGGATATGCCCCAAGAGACCCTCTTTGGGGGCCACAGAATCACAAATGGTACAATTTAAAATCCTCATTGGCCAAGGTACCAGTGAACCAGTTTTGAACTTGACAGGGCTTTTTGTTCTGGGGAACAAAATGTAATTTTTCAGGGCATGGAGCCCATTGCCTTCATCAATGGCACCCAAATACCAAAATCCCCTATTTAAAACATTAGTCAAGATACCTGTACACAAGATTTGAGTTTTTTTGTAGCCAAAGGATTCCAGAAAGAGGTGAGGTGAGGTGAAGTTAGAAATAAGAGCCACTGGCTCTGTAGGTCATCAGCCTATTTATATTATCTTTATTTCTTAAATGGTAACAGGATCACCATATGAATGTCACAGGATCATCAAATCCATTATTAAGATTCTCATGATCTTGGGAGTCTGTACACAAGATTTCAGTTATTTGGGCCTTTTGAAATAAAGGTTTTTAGGATGTGGCCTCTATCGCCCTTAGATGGGTCGCTGGGGCACCAAATCTATGAATAAGAGTCCCTGTCAACCAAGGAGTCTATACACAAAGTTACAGTTTTCTAGGCCTTTTGCTTCTGGAGAAGGAGATGAAAGTAGGTTTTTAGGGTGTGACAACTGTGAGCCTAATAGGTTGACCAAATTTATTAATTAGAATCTTTAACAGCTAAGGAGTCTGCACACAAGGTGTCAGCTTTCTAAACCTTTTGCTTCTGGAGAAGATGAAAAAAGGTTTTAAGGCCGTAGTCCCAGTGGCCCTTATTACAGACATTAGAATGCATAAAACCCCAAAACACTGAAAATCTTGCCAGGGGTCTGGTGGGCCGTTCTAACTTTGATCTAAAAAATGTTCAAAATGAGACCCAAGTCCCGGAAATCTGCAAATCCGCAGAAAATTCTCATGTCTGTTATGAGGGGTTATTGGGTCGCCAAATCTATAAAATAGAATCTCCATCACACAGTTTCAGCTTTGTAGGCCTTTTGCTTCTGGAGTAGATGAAAATAGGTTTTTGGGGCATTGCCCTGGGACCGCTAATAAGGGTAGAGCAGGGTATGTAAAATAGAATTTTAGGTTTGGAGGTGCAGCATTTTTCGGCGAAGTAAAAAGTATTTAAAATGAAAGCAAATGGTCATACAGATGGGCTCTGGCAAAGGCTCCAGCTCATCTTGCCTTTTAGTTTTATCTTTATTTTCTACAACATTCTTGAATTCTTCATTGATTAGATGTTTTTATTAATAATTTAAAATTTTCAATGACCTAGTTTTGCTTCAATCCATTCATTTGATAACTGTTGCCTTATATTTTACAGCATTTAAAAAAGGATGTAGTTAATCAAAATTAAAATCAAACTATGTGAGTTATAAAACTTTTATTTATTCAAAACTAATAAAATCAGAATCAGAATCTTATAGTTTGACTTTGATAAATAAGTGGGTTCAATGATTGATATACAGTGATGTGCATCATATTTCTTTTCAATCCAATATGAATCACCAGTGCAACTTAAAAGGACAGATAATTTTGTATCTGGGTTAAACAGAGCCAAATTTTCAAATGACCTATCTAAAGTTGCATCTTTATGTCTTAAATGCCCAAATTATGAAATTTTCAATTGTAAATAAAAACAGTCATATAAATGTTAAGAAGTCCAACTTCATCGTCACATTTACATGTATATTAGTTCAATGACCAACTCAGCAACACAAACCTATATTTCTTGTGTTTGCTGTGAACAAGCTTTATTTAAGTCATTTTCATTGAGCCACTGTCCGGTTTTCGATCACAAATCTCGACTTTTCTCGTGTTTATTGTCACTATGGTAATTGATAGGCATCGAGATGTTAATTTTCAGAAAAAACTTTTACTTGTCAATGAAATAACACAATTGGGTAAGTTGTGCCCCTTTAACTTAGTTTAGTGAGTGAGTAAGCATGTAAAAGGGTTAAATATGCCTTCAATAACATTTCAGTCATTCAACAGGTGAAAGCTAAATTTTACGTTGAGATTGCACCTTGTGCAAGTTCTTAAATTGAGCCCTGCTGGATATGATGCTTTAAAATTATGACTACCTTAACATGTTTACAGACAAAGTTCAGAATATGGATAACCTGATATCTAAAAATAGTCATTAACACTTGTGCATGCAAAAGCTAGCAAGAGATGAAGTTTGGTTTTAAATGCTGGTGGGAAGATTCTACATATGCCAGCTGATGTTGATGCTTCTACAAAGGAGTATTATAGTAGAGAGTTATATATTTCATTTAGAATAGTCTCCTTTCACACATTCACTAACAAACAGATAAAACAGTATTTAACAGTAACAAGTGGTTAACAAAACAAAGAATGGCAATTATCACAGTACAATGACAAACAGCTTTTATAAGCTCTTTAACTGCTACTATAAAGAGGACTTCTGCAAGTTGAAGATTTAATCCCAATCAAAAGAAACAGACAAAACAAGTACTTGTCACAAAAAGACCATGTCCCCTGCCGCAAACAAGAAATGAGCTTAAATGATGGACACACATCAGAGTTTCTACACAGCAGTGACCTTTTCATGTTTCATTCCATTGTCATTTTTTTAAAATTTGAGATGGCCAACAGCATAAACTGAGGACCTTGTGATCATTACAATACTAAAAATTAGTTTCAATGCGACCACAAACCTTTAAAATGCTTTGTCTTGTTCTTGAAATAAGTTTTATCTTTTGTTGACGATATTACAGAGTTACCTAAATACAACAAGAACAAGTCAATGCTGGTTACTACATTTTGGGTTCAAATAAGAAAACAAAAACTAATAGATACATTTGAAACATTCTTCAAAATGGTTAAAATTTTAGTAGTCACCTTGAAAATGTGGACAAGGTTCCCCAAATCGTTTGTTGTCATATATTCCTCATATGAAGACTGGTAATCTTTTCTTAAATATTCTATGTGCAGGGCTTTGAGATGTCTTGCTAACAAGAATGGGACAGACCTACAGAGCTGAATAATATGTCCCGTGCTTAACACTTGGTGGCAGCCGTGGACAACTAAACTACACATGAACTGTTCAAAAGGCAGTCTAGAAGTTGGTAGAACAAATATGACAAACCTTATGGATATACAACTTTATCATAAGGTAGCACTTTTTGGTTTGTTTATTGTTGCTACTGTATAATAAAGAAGATGCTTATCCATAAACAAAACTTTAAACATGCAGTACATTAAAGCACCAAATTTGTTCTGTTGCACCCTTCAAACAAAGAAACTAGTTTCATAATAATTTCACACAATCTTTTACACTTTACTGTCGAGTTTGTGTAAATGAAGTTTTTATCAAAGTACTTATACTAAATGCTTGGACTGCTTTCTCAGTAAACAGGAAGTGTGTTCAAATCCAGCTTGATAATATAGACAGAAAGGCACATGCTGGCACTTGTTGAAAGGCTGTGATGGGCACAGAGCCCAGAGCAAAGTATACTGCCATCAAAACTGAGGAGCCATTGAGTCTCTTTCTCTCTGTCACCACATCAACTGCATACACACACATCCTCAGCTGAAAGAAAAATAAACTTGAATTGACAATAAATAAGATTTGGATCATTTACACAAACAGTTTTAAAAAACAAAATTCAAAAGTGCATATGGCTCTCTAGGCTCTCTTTAGGCTTCTTAAGTTAAATCTCTCCCTGCTAAGAAACCAGGATATGTTTACAGGCCAGAAGGTTAAGATATCTTTTTGATTCCCTTAGACCAAGGAATATGAAACAAGATTTTGGCTTCCTAAAGCTTGTGGAGAAAAGACTAAACATGGGTTTGCCACTAACAAGGGCAATGTGCCCTGTCGCTAATAATCAGACAAATGAGACACATTTCTAAGGGTTTTTATAGGTTGAAAGGAAGCAAGCCCTTTATCTACAAGATAAGCATTTGCAGGAAACCACAAAAGCAGAGCAGCCCTGAAACTAAGGGGTTCCTTCGTCCTCTATTCATCCTTCTTTAGAGCCACAATAAAATGGGAATTCTTTTTCTAAATATACCACAAAAGACAAACTGAGAAATTGTTAGTGATTTCAAAACTTCTTACTTTGAACATTGAATGTGAACATGTCCAAAGAACTCTCAGGATGTATACATACAAGTAAAACCTCAAAAGCTTTTTCTGATTTCAAAATTTGACTTAGCCTGATCCCAGTCTAGTTCTTGTTTCATAATCATCAAAAGTGTTAAAATAACCTTTTTTAAGTCATGATCTCTTCGTGATTAAAGTAAAGACCATTTCAAATCTTGGCACTTATCCATGCTTGATATATATCAAATAAATTACAGTATTTACATAGTTTTTCTAGCGACATGCAACCTTGACCTGTGACTTTGGGTTATGTAAGAAGTAAGAAGTTATGTATATGAGTTCAGAAAACCTTATAGCTGGGTATAAAGTGCGGCGGCGGAAACCGGAATAAACATGATAGCCTTAGTCAGACCTGTTAATTACATCAATAAAATGAACTCTTTGTTGACTATGAAAATGTGTTCTGTCATACATTTGAACAAAAGGCTCATGAAAGATGTAGCAATAACATATGTAGTTTCAGTGTTTGTACTGGTGTTTGACGTTCTAGACTTTAATACATAGTTTCTACAGATGAAATACTTTTTCACAAAAGTTGTTCATTGTCAAGACATAAGACCAAGCTGACTTAAAAATAAATTTAAAGAAAACTTGATGAGCGTTTCTGGAACATCGCAACAGCAGAGAAGCCCTGAAACTGAGATTCTTTTCTTCCCTGTTCCGCCTTCTTCAAGGCTACAATAAAATGGGCATTTTTTAAAAAAATACACCACAATTACTTACAACTAGTAGCATATGGATGTCATGACTTTATTTTGGTAATCCAACACAATTTGGAACCTTTTCCAGTGATTTCACAACTTGTTACTTTGAACCTTGACCTTGAATGTGAATATGTCCAAAGAATTCCCAGGGGGTATAATCATTAATAAGTAATGTAAGATCTCAAGAAGCTATTTCTTATTTCAAAATTTCACTAAGCCTGTTAAGTTAATAGTTTAAGCATTTTGCAAAACCACTCTTATGTCATAATGTCTGTGTGACCTAGACCATTGACCAATGATAGCAAAAACATTCTAAAATCTTGGTAGTTGGCCGTAGTTGATAAGTACAAAAGAAGGCCCTAATTGCACAAAATCTTTTCAACTTCACCAAATCTATATGTCTATAATCCCCCATCAAAGGAGACTGTTCACAACCTTAGAGGTCAGCGGTTACATAGAAACAGCACGTTTTTCTTTTGACTCTGTCATAAGTTTCATCAGGTATAGAAATATCAAATTTTGTCTAGGTACGTATTTAGGTAAAGGTAAATATATTTGCCAAATGGCCTGTTTCATTAACCAATTCCTGGCTTTGGCTTTATCCATGTTATTGGTGGTCAAGGAACCCAGAGCAAATGAACATATATTTTTGTATTTTCATAGCGGTAGTAATGATTGTATGTTTCTTTATATATGTATTGCAGGGCGACTTTACTTTTCAAATTCTACTTGGCAAAAAACTACAAGACCTGTTTTGGGACTCTTGCTTCACCCTCCCACACATGGTTAACCTAACGAAAGTAATGCCAAGAACACCACTGAAGCCACGAGGATACAAAGTGATGTCATACAGGATATTTATTACTAAATGATACATACTAGAGCTATGCTTGGTAACAATGATGTCATATAAGCAATTTTAGACTAAATAATACATACTAGAGCCATCTTAGGATACATTGATTTTATGCACTAAGCTTATGACTTAATGACACATACAAGAGCCATGTTAGGAAGCACTGATGTAATGCACTATATATGTCTAAGGGAAACATACAAGAGCCATTTTAGGAAGCACTGATGTTATGCACTATTTATGTCTAAGGGAAACATACAAGAGCCATGTTAGGAAACACTGATGTAATGCACTATATATGTCTAAGGGAAACATACAAGAGCCATGTTAGGAAGCACTGATGTAATGCACTATATATGTCTAAGGGAAACATACAAGAGCCATTTTAGGAAGCACTGATGTTATGCACTATATATGTCTAAGGGAAACATACAAGAGCCATGTTAGGAAACACTGATGTAATGCACTATATATGTCTAAGGGAAACATACAAGAGCCATTTTAGGAAGCACTGATGTTATGCACTATTTATGTCTAAGGGAAACATACAAGAGCCATGTTAGGAAGCACTGATGTAATGCACTATATATGTCTAAGGGAAACATACAAGAGCCATGTTAGGAAACACTGATGTAATGCACTATATATGTCTAAGGGAAACATACAAGAGCCATGTTAGGAAGCACTGATGTTATGCACTATTTATGTCTAAATGACTTATACAAGAATAAAATCATTTATCCGTTAATGGAAAAGACTACCCTGAGCTATTTATAGATATTTGACACCATGTCAATATAAGGAAAGCGTGACCAACCTTGACCTCAGAAAAAGTGACTACGGGACCAAATCTGTAACTTTTGACAGATCACACGACCTAGCGGGTTTTTTTCTCAATCAAACATAACACGCCAAAACAAAGGTAAGTAAAGCAAATGCATGATGTTGTTATAGAGTTGGGATAGAGAATTAATGCATACTAACAAATCTGTCCTGTCACGAGTGTCAGTTTGTTTTGTTATGCGAATCAGTGAATTTTGAGACATCCTTGGCCTTGGGATTGTCCCTGATCATTTGGATATAGGCCCTATCTATTTAGGTTTAAAAAAATGAATATTGTCCGTTAAACATAACAGACAGAAATCGTCAGTAAGATTTTCAAATGAATTTCACAGAACGGCTAAATGAACAACTAAACAGAATAAAATATGAGGTAAACTTTGTATTTCAAACAATATTTCCCAGGTGAATATTCATAAAAATACACAGGTAAGGTGGAAATGCCCTTCTTAAATTTGTATCAACTGAACTTAGGCTTAATAAACTTATGTATTCAGTAATACAGATCTAATGAAAGAATCTAGAATTCTAGAAATATCAAATTGTAAAATTTTCATTATTTCATATTATACATATCATGTGAATTAGTCTGAAGTATATGATAAGTTAGGGCAAAACTTTCTTGCAAGTACATGATGTTTGAAGCTACTATATGTTTCTTATTGATCATGTTGTTCCCAAAGTAATATTTTCATCTCAATAAATGTATATTTATTCAATCAAAGTTTATTTTTACTATTGAAACTGTTTTCTAGTAAATTTTCCTATTCACTGATTTAATCAGACTGAATCTACTGCCTATGTGACTCACTAACAAAATAAAGTTCTAATATGTGAAAGAGTCATTTCAATCAATTTGAATTGAATCGGATCACTAATAATTAAAAGGTGACATCAAAATTCAGGATGAAAGCTAACAGCCATTGTTTAATTTTGCATTTTTTGTTAATCAGTTTCAATCTAATACTTGTATTGCAGTCAGTATAATTTGTTTAAATTCTTTTTTCAGGAACCCATCAGAGTTGAATCATGTCCAGGATTTTCAGTTGGTAGTCAGTGCTTGACTTTTGGATAGTCTGCTTTCCCACATGCAGTTCAGTGCTGGATGAGTACATATATATCTGAAGATATGTTGAGTCAAGACAAATACCAAACCCTAAATTTATTTTTACATCCCTGTTTGATTCAGTCAAATTGTGTACACTCAAATCTAAGTACATCTAAATCCTTAAAAAATTAAGAGAAATAAAGTATGTAGTATGTTAGGGCCTTACTTTTTCATGAAGAATTTGGTGTGAAGTGAGGATCAAAAGCTGTTTATATTGATAGTTTAATGTTTTATATTTCTCAGAAGATCATAATTACAGAAATAAGGTTATTCTGTAAGATAGAAGCTCGATTCAGATTCACAGTAATGCAGAAATTAATCAGAGCCGAATGGCGATTGTTGCTGTATAGCATAACTTAACGCATTACAGAGTGCTATGGATTCTGGTATTGTATCCCGGAGGATCCATTGAGGAGTTAACACTGCAGCTAAGACAGATAAGTTTTTCTTTCATTCCTAATGGTCATTTGATTTTATAAATCATTTAGAAACAAATTCAACCGGTATTTATATATAAGCTTTTGGCTATATATACTTTTAATTCATGATAATTCAAATGTGAATGTAAGAATTATTCACACTAAGTAAATTCTACCCCTGCTATATTAACTAGTGTTTATCCACCTCAAGGATGTTATTAAATTTCAGGTGGAGTCACTGCGAGACAAGAATTCTGTTCCGGTTCCGGTCATGCATTTGTTCCGTTGTTCTCACTTTTGTAATAAACCCGTTCGCCCGTGAGCTGCGGTGGGCATTGCCCATTAGTGGAGTATGTTGTCATAGTAAATATTTTATGTTCAATTGAACAGAGTGAATTAGAACATAAGACCTGTTAATCGCTCCAAGTCCAATTTCAGAAGCATGGGCCAAAACTCTTTCAAAAATTAAATTTCGGAAATGGCTTTTTAACTCGATTGGAACAACAACTTAATTGGAACAACAGATCTGTTAATCGCTCCAAGTCCAATTGAGCAATCACGGGCCATAACTCTTTGAAAAAATAAAATTTCGGAAATGGCTTTCGAACTCCATCAAGAGTATCATCAGGTATATCTGTACCCAAAATTTCACTCCTTTAGGTGTAATACTTTCTGAGAAAATCTGTCCCACCATATAACTAAGTCCAAAAAATTATGTTTCCATGGAAACGAAAAAAAAAATAAATTCCTTAGTGGTCATAACTGTAGTCAAGGTTATGTTTAACAAGTGTGCAAAATTTAGTTGATCTAGACCAAAACGTTTTTGAGTAAATTGACTGGACGGAAGGACGGACGGAATAACCGCTATATACCCCTGCTTACTTTGTAGCGGTAAGCGTGGGTATAATAACACATGCATTGATAATATATTTGCAGCATTTTTCAAATAATTTGACTGAAGGTGAGGTGAGGTGAGTTGGTGTTTAACGCCGCTTTCAAGATTATTTCACTTATATCGCGGCTGCTAGTATTATTGCAGGGACAAAGCCCGCAACACTATTGTGGCATTGCATTGCGGTGAAACCTGCAAGCATCGGCTGGAACTAGCGAACCATGGGTGGTAATGCACTGAATTTCAGTGTAGCATTGCACCCAAACCTGACTGCGTGTAGAACAGTTCTCTACTGCAGACAAAGTTGCCGAGCCCCTGGCAGGATTCGAACCACGGACCTCCTGATTCGAAGTCGAACGCGCTAACCACTGCGCTAATCCCGCCCCCAATTTCACTGGAAGCCTTAATATCTTTCTCAATTCACATTATTGTCCTTAAGTCAGTTTCATGCTTAATACTACCATAGAAAGTTTCCCTTTTTCTTAGCTAAATTTGTGATAAAGGAAAGGAGAAGTAAGACTGGTCCTACGTGGCCATGCCACATTTTTTAATTAGTGGGGAGCAGATAATTTTTAAAAACAATCTTGAACAATCGTAAACATTGTTTAGTCCATCTATTTGATTACAACAAACTCATTTTTCAATCATATTTATTTTATATTGCATCAAGTGCAATAAAACTGCTCATATTGCATACAGCCAATTTTGTATTTTTATCTGGCTTCTTTTCTTCCACTGGTCAACCCCTCAACATCAATCCATCTGCTGTCCTGAGTGAAATCTTCCTCTTTTAACTTCAATCCTCAGTTTCTTCTCCCCCACCTGGAAATTTCTTAAATCAAAATTAAAAGAATATTTCAGTTAATAAAAAATCACATCGGGATTAACAAAAAATGTCAAATCATAGATCTGCTTGTCTAGTGCAGTGGGAAAGAGTCTAATGAAATTGTTTCACATACAAAGTTCTGATTGGAAATGCCTTAGCTTGTTTAACTTTACCCTAAAAACTCAAATTAAAAGAAGAGTTGCTATGGAATATAAAAAAAAAAAAATCAAAAGGATTGAAACTTCAAACACACATATAAAATGCTTCTTTGATACACAAACTTACTTAGCCTGAAAAAAAGTCTTTGATTCTGCAGCTTCTCAGGCTTTTTATATTAATTATGTCAGTTGAAATATATAGAGGATATTTGACATTTCTTGTCTTATACCATGTTTATCTCATCGAGAGTTATTTTCACGAGTGTTGCATGACGTTATTCAATTATGATTGTTGCATTATTTCACTGAGTAGAATACCACCTTGTGTATGGATATAACGCTTTATAAATACTCATTATTAGGTCTTCCCTTCTGAGGAATACACATGCGAAGCTTTAGGGCTTTATCGGATTAGGTGTTAAAGGAACAGCAGGGCTAGAAACTAACCAAAATCTTTCACAAGCCCGCTTGGGCTAGTAACTTTAAAATGTCACTAGCCCACAAACAATTCAAGTAGTCCGAGAAATTGAAAATTATTGAAAGCATCAACAGTCAATTGCATCACTTACAGCATAGTTTAAAGTTCTTGACATGTCCATAGAAAATATTTCATAAACCTGTTTGTTTGAAAATATAATATTGTGATGACAAGTTTATAATAAGGTTAATCATAAACAAAATTATCAGGTGTTTCTATGAAAATAAATTGAATAAAATCCTAGTTAATAAGTACAATGTGACTTTTCTTTTAGATTACATATTGGCATGATTTTAAAAAATAAATTGCTCTAATTTTGATTTGAACTGTTGATCTCAACATATACTGTTCTACCACATGAACTTTTCTATTATATTATACAGTTACCTAATGAGCCAACCACATTACCTATAAATACAAAGTGCAGAAATATATAAATGGCAAAAAAATCCAATGATGAATTAATGTTTAAAACTTAATGTTTATATTTCCATTATCAATTTCTCAAAGTATACACATTGCTATTTTGATAATGTAGTTTAAACATATTTTATTCAGTAGAAAGGGATTGGTAAACAAACCATGTGGCTTATATCAATACCGCTCCCAATTTTGATAATGTCTTAAAATTACCTTATCAATTCTGTAACTAAAAATGAAGCAGTTACCAAGCTTTATCCATCCTCTACTTTGATAGGAAATGACCTAATTCCATGAAATTGGTGATAGAAGAGTCTACTACAGGATATGGGTTGACAGTAAATTAATGTTTTAAATGACTCAAAATGTCATGGAATTCATTTCAGAATATTTGATTATGTTCATGATATTCTCTATCGACATTACTTTAGAAAAGTTATCTTAATTTTAATGAACGGACAAATATGAACAAGTGGATGTTCCCATCAGCTGATTGTCACAATGGTTTGCCAACTTTGTCATGTTGAAACTGAATTCTTATTAACAGTAATGTATAAATAGTTTATTTTATGGAAGTATGAAGACATTCATAGGTATATTTACTTATGAGTTTGCTTTTGATATTGAAATGAATTCAAGTAATTTTCTTGTTGGTTTGATTGATCTTAAAAAACCCCGGTAATTCCCATGCCTGATTTCTCAAGAGATCAATGTTTGTCCTTCAGAAATACTATTTCACAATGCAACCTACCATAAAAAATCTCATGGTGATGTTTAAAACTACGTAATATTTAATTTTTCAAGCCTGAGATCAGCACTTGTTGATTACAAACCATGTGCACACTTGGTTTGATTTGTTTTGAAGATCTTTTGGCAATAAGAAAGATATTTGACACCTGATTTTAAGCAATAAACTTGTTATCTGGAAAAAAAAATTGAAAAAAGTTAGTAGTCTGAGACGGGCTTGTGAAATTGTGTTTCTGCTAGCCTGACTTATTTTTCACTAGCCTCGGGCTTACGGGTGAGCGTTTATTTCTAGCCCTGAGCAGTCCCACTCAAATTTTCAAAACTTTACATTGGAAATTTTTTCAAAATGTACTTAGAGACCTGAAACTTCTTTTAAAAAGATAGGCAATGACATTTGGAGCAAGAAAGTAAATAATGGCGAATTCGTTGCATGCTTAGCTTCGCTGCCATATTGCTTTTTTTTTACTTTTTTAAATTTCCGGACCCCATGCACCTTTGACAATCTTCTTCTCTAAAAATACTTGCAGTAGAAAGCTGGAATTCATACTTAGTGTAGCTGAAGTATTGTAGTTTTGAATTATAGAAATGTAGTTTCAACAATACTAGGTCCCAACGTTAATACTTTATCTCAGCAACCCTTCAAAGTCGGGTTAAAAAAGTTAAACTTTTTATACTTCTTTCTGCAGTTAAAAACATTATACATTTGATAAAATGCCTTGAGATCTTTTGAAATAAAGACCATTACTAAAACGATAAAGTTTGTAAGTACATTTTGATGGTATATATATTTAAAAACCTGTAACTATCAATTGTAATACAGCCAAACACTTATTCTTGCAGTGCAAAAGAACTTTCTTACACATTAAGCAAATCAGAACAGCTTTCTGAATAAATATGACTTGAAATTATTTAGTGGGATAAATTGCAATTTAAAAAATTACTTGCAATAATTCTACTGCACAGTCCAATAATTTACTACACATTTGTACACGCCAATTGCAAAACTCACCCAAGCTTTGGTTCAGGACAGCCATGCAAAGAGGTCACAGACTCTGAATCCTGGTAGGGTTTGTGGACATCAGTGACGCATCCTCTAATTCACTCACACATCTATTTGAAGAGATTTAATGATTATTTTGATTTGAAATTCTCAAGAGCATACAAAATCAAATAACAATAAACAAATCTACAAAATAAAGACAAGAAATTTTTACATTAATGTTTATTCATTATTTTTTTTTATAAAGGCTCACTTCATTAATTTTTATATATATACCTGCCAGATAAAGTAAAATTAACACATATGACTGAAAATTATATACATAAAAGCTCCTTACATTTCAATGAATAATTACATGATATCTATTGATATCAATGAGGGTAAAGCCTAATATCATTACAAATCCATTTCTATCTGAAAAGTTGATTGAGAATCCTTTTGTTTTCCACACACTTCACAAATGAATTAACAATAAGAAGCAGCATCTAAGAAGTAATTTATACTCATATACTAAACAGATTTCTCTTGAAAAATGTGTTGCATAAAATAATTTTTATTTTCTACTAATTTGATACAAATTTAATGAATACTAGATTAAGGATTTTATTAGTTTTCATTGAGAAGACCAATGTTAATATTCTGACCTCATTACATAATGTATAACGCCCCTCTGAAGCAGAGGGAAAAAATCAGTCTAACATGACACGAAAACTAGAATGCTTGGTTGGTTACCAAAATAAAATTTGGATTGATTATTTTGCTAATAATCACATCTAAATTTTTACGACCGATTCACATTCATACGTGCACGTTTAAAAACTCAATTCGCTGAACTGTTTTAATCGCCTTACAGACAACAGCAAAATAAATTTTAAATCAATTCTATACAGACATTGAAAATACCATATTAAATCCATAATGTGGGTTATATTTTGTCTAAGTAGTTTATTTTTTAATCACTAAATTTAATACCAAACCGGGCTCGCTTCGTACCTTAACGCGCAGTAGTAGCGATTCGTCAAGGGAACAGAGGAGACATACGTCATTCTTCAACTTTACAAACTTTACAAACTGCTCCCCTTTCCCCCCTCTCATTCATAAGTGACCACATTTCCAGACAGTGTATTCAACTATGATAAACTATAAAGATTTCTTGAGCGTTAATTCAATCAGTTCACTTGTTTTGTGAGGAGTTAGCACTAGCAGTAGACAACTACTTTTAGAGTAACGTCCCTTGATTAGGTCAGTCCTTTTTGATATTGTAGGGGTGATAGGTGACCTATGTATTTACGTGAAAAACTTAACTCTGACGGGATAACAAATCTTTCTTTTGTTGATATTATCCTCAATGAAATAAATAATTAAGGGGTTTTATTAAAAACCTGTTGGTTAATGTTTTGATATTTATTTTTATTGAGGCTTCTTCTTTGAAAATACCGTAGTTTCGAAAGCAAGTGGAACTGATTTGTACTGGTTCGACTTAATCACATTGTTGTTGCGCAAGGCAAATATGTTCCTCATTATTATCTAATAAGTCATGTTAGAATGGAGATAAATCCATTTTGTTTTTTATTTTGGGGTTGTATGTCATGCATTTTTAACCCCTAAATAAACAATCAAACCTCTCGGTTCAAAATGTTAATTTAGGGGTTAAAAATGCACGACATACAACCCCAAAATAGAAAACAGAATGGATTTATCTCCTAAATCATCCAGTGTGTTCTCATCCCTAAAGCAAGTATCTGTCCATGTGAGAGGATTCAAACCTGTAAAAACTAATGAATAAATACAAATGATTTTGTTAAGTAAGTAATGGTTAATAACTGAATTGAAGGGGACTTTTTTTTAACAATTTAGTGTGAAATAGACATGACATTTGAACAGCATCATATTATACATGTCATTATAGAATCTAATCATACTCCGTCCAATATCTTTTGTTCCAAACACAGCATCTCTTTTAAATTAATGTTGAAATAATCAATTTCATGTAGACCAATATTGCATGTGACTGTATATTTGTATTTAAGCTCTACGGTGATGTAACACAAATTTCTGAAAAAGGCAATAATGTATCTATTATTATTATTATCATTGTTGTACTGAATACAGAATTTTCAATTCTTACCAGCATTTATCAGTTGTTTTTTCAGCATCTCGTGACTAGAGCCCAGTCGTCTCCCTCGAGAAATTTCATCGCTCAAATTAAGCCCGCAGAGATACTCAAAAGAGTGCAGCCATGTTGTTCACGCTGTCAATATGCGCAAACAAACGCGCTAACCAATTATGTTGGCGATTCCCTACAGTCTAGACATGCGCATTGGGCTTTGACCTAGATTATGTCTACAGTGAATTTCCACTGGCCACTAGCGGGATTTTAAAATCCATTGAAATCGCTCTTTATGTGTACAATCTGTACGTAAAATAGTGCTAATTCTATCATACAAAGTCCGCTCTTTCATTTGAAGACATATAATTTTTTTCCCATAGGCGTAATGTTAAAGATGACATAATGGTTTTAATTGTCACCAAAACTAAGGAACTGTTGATTGACTTTCAGAGTAAACCTGCTGAAAACTTTCCGGTGAATGTGTTTAGACTGTATGAATACAATATTTGGGAACTTTTATTGATTCACAGTTAAACTGGAACTCTAATATCGAAGCATTGAATAACAAATGTCAGCTACATCTTCATCTTATGTATAAACTACGATCTTTCAATGTTAACCACTCTGTTATATCATGTTTACTATGTAGCATTAATTCAAGTTATATAAACATTTTCATATCTTTGTAAGTATGGATCTCTGTCATTCATTTGAAATCTAAAGTTCACAACATTGTAAACAATGCAAGTAAGATTGCTGGGGTCAAATTTGAATGTTTAACATCAGTAAATGAGCGGCACATTGTTAATCAAGCTGTAAAACTTGTATCTGATCTAACTCACTATTTCAACTCCTCCCTATAGGCTGCCGCTACAAAGTTCGAGTTTTGAAAACTAAGAGAGCCTGTACATCTTTTTGTCCAAACACAATGAATGGGTTTTTTTAAAAAATTATGTTGAAATAATTACTTCATGTACGGTAATGTCTGACTGCATATTTGTTTTTAAGCTCTGTGATGATATAATACAGTATTATTATTATTATCATTATCATCATCATTAATACCAGAATCATGTTAGGATACTCACAGAGGATGCATACATCATGTTCAGCTGCCAATTGCATGTTCAGTCATGCTGATGCACAGGGAGGTCAGTCTTGCATTGATTTCTGTGTCTGTGTTTACTTCATCATTCACTGTAAACATTGAAATAACAGCATGGAATAGAGCAGTCTTGAATAACTCAATCAAAATCAAAATCTGCAAAATCAGCACCAACTCAAGACAAACCAGGGTGCCCTTGACCAAAATACGTGACAACAACAATAGCTTAACCCATCACCTTCTATGATCTTAAAGGTGGGTGTTGGGTGGGTGTTGGGCAGTCCAAATTGAAAAATAAAAAACCCGATAACATATTCCTCCAGTCATAAAAAAAGAATAGAAAAAGAAATAAATAGCACTTAGGGAGCAATTACATATTAATTTATTAACTCACTGACTCCCCTTTTGTTGTCCACCCATCCCAAATAACATTAACCAAACCTCTGCCAATACCAATGGAAATAACAAGCATATCATGTTTCTACCTCGTTGTCCTTGGTTACTGGAGCCCAGTCCACTATTAGTAAGGGCAGTCTTAACGAGCAGTCACACACTAAAAAATTGCTGACTATCTTATGTTTATATTGTTCTTACTAATTGTGCTACAGACATGAACTTTAGCTAGTTTGAATCATCATTACCACATCAATACAATGAAATTGACCCTTTTACAAGGCTTTAAAAAATGGTTAGCCTTTTCATTTGTAACACAGCCACACCATATGAAACCCTGCCACACCCTTATTTTTGGGGGTATGACACTGACATTCACACATCTTTGTCTCAACCTTTAAAGATGATATTCTCAAAATTTTAGATCCCTTTCATGATAGGTGTCTGGATAAAAAAGATGCCAGAATATTTGAGGGTGGGTACCCTGTAGTGGTGTAACGATTCATCGATAGTATCGATGTTTGCATCGTCTACTACGCGATACGAGTGCATCGATACAAAACATGTTTACACAATATATCAGGACATGTATATCGTGAGGGTCTACAATACATCGATGTATCGCCATGAGAGACAATATATCCCGATACTGTTAACATTCAAACAAATAACTATAAAAGCTAAAAAGGTTTTTCTTCTATTTCAGAGATAACAGTGATTAGAACAGAAACAGAAAGAGAAATTATATGATATTTCTGATATTTTATATGTAATTGCACAGTCACTCTAATTCTGTGATTTCCCTTCATGTAATACCTTTGACAATTTAGTATCTTAGGATTAACATAACTGTTCTATGTCCTATCTATAGTTTTTCATAAGCTGTAGAGAATCGGGATACGTATTGTATTGCAACCACTGTATCGTGATGATAATCGTCTCGCAGGTTCCTTTGCAATAATTCCATGATATATCGTCTCGCCTAATAAAACTAGAATCGGGATATATCGTCTCACCACTAAGGCCAGGATACACAGGTCTAGTACCCTGCCACGCCCATATTTGAAGGGAGGTCAAGACCAAATACACTGATTTTAATCTTAATGTAACAAATTTCTGTGAACACCTTGAAAATGAGGTTAAGGTCACCATAACTGACTGTTGTTAGCAGAATCCTCCAATGAAGGCTGCCACAAATATTAAAGATCGAGTGAAATGCCCAAAGATTTCGGAATTCATTCAGGGATTACAATTTGACATTGACTTTATCTTAATTTTTTTATTCAGCCGCTAAATGACATAAATACGGCTTTGTAATTACAATGCCTAATTCAGACCGGTGAGCAGAACCGCAAAAGCTCGATGAAGCGTGAATCCCTTGTGACGGGCTAGTGGTTATATCATCATTTGCTCGTTACGTAAAACAACATCAGCCGACAGCTGATCTCGCAGTTCAACTGTCGGTTTTACCTAATAAAAGTTAATTATCCAAACAACTCAAACCTTAAAGTAATCTACAGTTTAATTCATTGTCTTATAATATCTGTTGTTGCAAGCACAAAACTTGATTATATACGATACAATGCGCATTTTCGTATGGAATGTTTCAAAATCTCATGGCCTCTGCGCAATGTTGTCATAGTAAAGACTGCGCTGGAAGTATTTCTCACATCTACAATGCTCATGTAACAATTTATTGGACATTATAGTTAAGGATATTTAGGGATGTAACGGCATGCCACTAAAAAAAGTTATCAATGTTTTCATTCAAATATAACCTTTTTAAAGTATTATTGCCTCCACGAATTCAGAAAGTAACATATCACTTAATATGGAATGTGTTTCATGTTAATGTTAATGATCGACTAAAAATGGCCCATGGAAATTTACGTGATTCATTGAAATGTATTCCGATTTGCCAGTGACTTGAATTTAAATTTTCGAAATCCGCCGATAAAAAACTTTAGTACGGCTTTTTCGAAACACCAGCTTATTAGCACAAGTGAAAAAACAACACCAAATCTCACTGTTTTAACAAATGTTTAAACATAATAAAAGTCATTCAAACAACTCCAACCTTCTATTAACTGATATTTAATTTATCTTTAATTTTTTGTATTGTGATTCAATACAATGCTATGCGCACTATCCCATAGCATGAGTACATCAATTAGGACGTCTACCAAATGTTGTCACAACAATCAGACTGGTTTAACTAGTCTTATTCATTTATGACACACAGGTGGCCGTTATGTAATCCTAACGCGTTCAATTTCAATTCTTAATTTGATTCAGTCCCTATTACAGGACATGTGACACATTGTAGAGGGTGTTTTTTTCAAGTTTATGAAAAATCAACCGCACTGTTAACATAAATGATCTCTCAGCATAAGCATTATTTGATTATATATTTTTATTATGTTAAGTTATACAGATTTTGTGAACATATATTCTATGACCGTCACCTCTGGACAGTGTAAATCTGTCAAGATTTTGACCCTAAAGCCAATTTTATCAAAACTTTCCAAATGACAAGAATAATTGTTTTCTTCCTAAAATAACCCTTTAGGGTATAGTCTACCCAGAAACAAATGTTTCAAGAATTTTCTCATTTCTGGTATGTAAGTACTTTTCAATGTGCTGAATTCAAAAATGAAATAAAATTTAGGGGTCACCGGACGATTTAAAGAGTTATGTGTCATTGAAAAATTGACCCCAATGGAAAAACCTGAAAAATGTACATATATCATTTGTCTAGGTAATAAACTAATAATTTATTATTGTTTTTAAATTTTTTGGGGTCTGTTTATAACCAACTGATGATGAACTTGATTTCAATTCATACAAGTATGAAAAAATACCAAAATGATGATTTACTTTATAATTACTACGGTCCGGTTAGAAATTTCATCATTATTCAGATTTCGGGCCACGGCCCGTACATTACGATTTAAAGCAAGCCTGATGGAGGTTAGGGGGGATCATAACAAAACCCATTTATTTGAATGAAATATTTCCATAGTTTTATGACGATGGATCACAACTTCAAATTTGGATAATCTCTTCCAAAAAAAAAAGAATTCATAGAGTAAACTTGATGAATTCAACCAATTTTATCAAAACTTTGTTAAAAATTGTGTAAACAAACTAACTCAATGCTGACAGGAAATGCTTTGGCTTGTGGTCATACTTATTACCAAGAATGGCATACAGCAAAATTCATATTAAGTTTTCGTGGTTTTTTCATGTACAATAAATCAACTGATATCAAACTGTACCTTGAGGCTATTTAGGTGGTTTTAATATTGAGAAAAATATTAATTGCAGTTTTCACCTGTATACATTATCAACATCACCCTGCCATCAGTAATAACAATATTGATATTTAGGTATTGGCATATTCACAAAAATATAATGGAAATGTCTGTAAATATGGGTAGACAAATTATAAAAGTAATTTATTACTTCAGCTGAAACATTAAAACAGAACATAATAATCATTTGTCAGTGAAAAAGATAATAACTATTACCAAAGATAATCGTTCAAGTAATCATGAAAAACATTTATATATATTCAGTGCTCCTTTTCATCTTATGTATGAAATTTGGAATAGGGGATTCAAGTATCTTTTTAGCACCAAATGTAAGTCAAAAATAAAAATTGTAGGAACAGAAATTTATATCTGCTTCCTTTTTGTAATCAGCTGCTCTTCTGTTTATTGGTGGCCATTCATTCAAGTGAAGAATATTCAGGTTATTACTTTATTAACTCCACTGACTTTCGTCTTCACTGTTGTCAAAAGGCTGAAATGTAAACAAAACAATACAATAACCTGTAAGATGAGGTGATTGAAAGTTTGGGTTTTCATAATGCCTTATAAAATATTTCACATGTGTAACTGCATATTTAATTAAAGCCGAGTTAATCCTTACAACATAGTTTTGCAAAATATGACATAACAAATCTACACATTACTATAACTTTATTTATTCAAGGTTTACTACAATAGTAATGTTTTTCAGTTAAGCCTTGAATGGAATTTTCTTTAGCTTGGATTTATTTGGGGATAACCTGGTGTTTATTTATTCATATACAGACACTTTTGTAACATACCAACCTTATATCCTTCAAATTATATATCAGTTCAAATTCTTAGAGTGTTAGATTCTCATGATTGTTTGGCATCTTTCACTCAAGTTTGTCGATGGTTATTGTTAATACCATGAGATAGCCTGAAAATTAAAGTCAGTACCATTTATAAACTTATTTGGATCTTGTACCACATGAAATAAAAAAACGCTTGATTAAGAGTAGGCATATATATATATGTGTGTAACAGTTAAGTTTATAGATAAATACAGGGTAACATATAACTCACATATTAAAGGCTGCATCATAGCAATTTATAATGAAAATCTATTACTTGAAACATGTAGAATATATCTAATTTGTGATTTTTGAATACAATCAGGGCAGTACTAATCGAATTAGAACCCTGGGGTTATTTTAGGGGAAATATGGTAATACATCCTCATTATTTTGTCATAGTTATAACCTTATTATGTGACAAAAGGCATTGTAAAAATTCAACAATTGATAATGTGTAAAAAATATACACATTGAAAAATAAAAAGATTAGATACAATAGAAAATTCAACCTACCTCATAAGTTCCTGAGCCTCACGCTGTGAATATCGACGAGTCTGCTATGAGGTCAACAGGGGCAAGTTTCCACAGCTCTCTTTTCGAGCCAGGCAGGAATTTCATTGTTCAAATCAGCAAAGTGCTAAAACTTGACTAAAAAAATTTCGGCCTCTGAAGCTTTCAGTTTGTTTACAACTTTGGGCAATTCATGATATATTATTGTTTTCTCTGAGGACTCGCCAAGGTCTCAAACGATAACATGAATTTTTATATGCGATATTTACAATTGATCATCACAAAACTGTCATGTGTGCAGCGACTTGTCAAGCAGGGATCGTATAGTCTAAACGATCCCTGTGTCAAGTGATTGGTGTTTACAAAACAATGACATAAGTCGTTCGGCTGACGTAAAACATTTTTAAGTGCGTAATTATACTTACTTCAGATGTTTTTAAAACAGTATTAGACCAAAAATCACAAGGAAAAGTAAATTATGGAACACATTGTTCATTTGGAGTTGATTATTAACGATGACGTTAATTTCTCGTCATTATGGATGACATCTTTATGGACATGCGCAGACGTAATAACTTGTGCCTAGACTATACCCTTAAAACAAGTTATTTAAAAAAAATGCTACCAATTTTGAAAATAACCCATATACCGGTATGTGTTAACAGAGACCCTATGTGAATTGAATAAAATGGTGCTTCATGTTATAAAGTTTATTTATATGTTAAATCATTTTTTAGATTATTTTCTTAATCAACTTAGATTGAATCATCACTTACATCTGGTTTCATGATTACACTGACTTCAAAATAACAGTTAATTGAAAATATTAATTGAGTAACAGTTCATTTAGAAAATCCCAAGTCTGTGATCGTCACATTGAAATTTATACATTACAGATCGTTTGTAATTATTTACAGATCAACGAGAGGACGTTAATTACAAATGCATTTCTTGCAAGAAGAGTTCGGTGTTGAGGAACGGTTGTTTGTTGAGAGTGCCTGAATGAATGAGCGTGTTTCCTTCACGTAAATTTAACCGACATTTCAAATAGTTTAATCGTACCAGCCTTTTCAAAACATCGATGATATGTTTTGTTTACAAATATTTTTCCTAAAAATTAAACAATCACAATTATTGTTAGTAATTATAAGAAAACTTACCTCTAAACCAACATAGACTAATATCTTTCTTTCGGAGAAATCGTACAGAGCGTGAGAATAAATTTTTTTTTTTTAGTGGTGTGTGTGTTCCGATTCTCCGATTATCTCCCCTGAGTTACCTCCCTTGAAATTAAAACACAGCTGTCATTCTTTTCGATAAATGGGAGGAGGGTGGGAGTAAACCTTTGGTTTAGAGGTAAGTTTTCTTATAATTACTAACAATAATTGTGATTGTTTCATAATTATTGCGAAAAACCTTACCTCTAAACCAACATTGACAGAATACCAAGTAAGGAGGAGGGTATCCAGACCTCCAAAGGGTATGTAATTAGTTTTAATAACTCTCCAAACTAGCGTAATTTCGCTTATAACTTGACAACTAGGGGAGATAATCGTTAAGAATAACGGTAAATTCATCAAATTCGTCCCAAAATTATCCCGAATAACGGTTAATTTTAGCCCGAAACGATGGGAAAATCGCAATAATTACATAATTTTGGCGAAGCTTTCCAAGGTTAATCCTTGAAAACGATCGTACCGAGGCTAATTTACCACTAATTTACATAGGGTATAAATACGATAAATCCTAAAAAGGATGGTGAAGGAAAACGTAATTCAGGATAATTTCGGCAAGAAAACAGCCCCCAATGGACGGAAAAGGAAGCCCAAATACGATAAAATTCCCTCTCTAGCCTGTACTCTCCACTCCATAATTATTATGTTAATGAGGTGCTAGGGAGGATTAATACTTGAACTTTGAACAAGGCGGATTAGAGTGATTATACCACGTCACTAAACCACCAACTCAACGAGAGATTAAGGTTGAATATAGCGAAACTACCCACTCCTTAGTATTATGCAAAATAACTCAGGGGTGAAGATATGCCCACCTGAAGTAGTGGTTGAAGTCCATAATTACATAAATTAGATCGTGTTTGTAAAACTGTGTACGAAAATACGACTCTGAACTAATGAAGTAAATGTTACAAGTTGGTTGACACACGTGGTCGTGATAATTTAATGGTAACCAGGACTAGAAATTAACGCTCGCTCGTAAGCCCGAGGCTAGTGACAAATGAGTCAGGCCAGTTGGACTACTAACTCTTTTCAAATTTTTCTTGAGAAGAAGTTGATTGCTTAAAATAAGGTTTTGAAAACATTAAATAGGCTATTATTCATATTTTAAATGTCACAATGGGATTTTTGAAGGTAGGTTGAATTATGAAATATTATTTCTAAAGGACTAACATCGATCTGTTGAGGAACCAGGAGTGGGAATTACCGGTCTATTTATAGATTGATGAACCAAACAAGAAAATTACTTGAATTCATTTCAATATCAAGGCAAAATCATAATTAAATATTGCTATGAATGTTCAAGAAATATCTTCATACTTCCATAAAATTTAACCATCAGTACATTACTGTTAAAAAGAATTCAGTTAGGACATGACAAAGTCGGCAAATCAACTGTGACAATCTACTGATGGGAACATCCACTTGTTTAAAGGGGAGACAGGTGTAATAACTTCTGCTCAAAATATTTGTACATTTATTCAAATCAATGTAACTTATCTAAAGTAATGTCGATAAAGCATATCATGAACATAATCAAATATTCTAAAATAAATTTAAGACATTTTGAGTCATTTAAAACATTAATTAACTGTCAACCCATATTCTGTAATAGACTCTTCTAGCATGGTTTTCATGGAATCAGGTCAAGGCATTTCCTGTCGAAGTAGTGGAAGGATACAGCTTGGTAACTGTTTCATATTTAGTTACAGAATTGATGTTATTTTAAGACATTCTAAAATCATAATAGATCAAAATAGCAATGTGTGTACTTTGAGAAATTGATAATGAAAATATAAAAATTTATAAATATCTGCACTTTGTATTACAGGTAAAAGAATGTGCCAATATTTACCCATTATGTGGTGGGATATTTAGGTAACTTTATAATATATAAGTTCATGTGGTATACAATATATGTCAGATCAACAGTTCAAATCAAAACTTTTAAAATCATGCCTTGATAAATCTAAATGAAAAGTTACATTGAATTTTTTTTATTAGGATTATTCAATTTATTTTCATAGAAACACTATAATTTGTTTATGATTAACCTTAACATAAACTTGTCATCACTATTATATTTTTCAAACAAACAGGTTTATTAAGAATTATCTCTGGACATGTCAAGAACTTAAGACTAGGCTGAAAATAATGCAATTGACTGTTGATGGTTTAAATAATATTAAATTTCTCAGGCTAGTTGAATTGTTTGTGGGCTAGTGACATTTTAAAGTTACTAGCCCGAAGGGCTTGTGGTAGATTTTGGTTAGTTTCTAGCCCTGGTAACATATTACCGATACAATATAAATTGTTTGAATAAACCCTAATCTGTTTATCAGTTGCTAGAATTTAATATAAATAATGAAACATAAATAATTGCTAATATCTGTTCATTTAATTACCCGAAAAAAGACAATCGAAAAGATTATCATGGACCCAAGAGCATAATTTCAACGTTATTTGTCGTTGCATCGATATTCCAAACGGGGCTTCCTTTTCATATAGCTTCTGTAAGATAATGTTGTCAACTTCCGTGTTCATTTTTCCATTTTGATCTTTTGAAGTTTGAGAGGTATGTTGTCGATCTTTATTAGTCTATTATATTGATATTGTTTTATCTTATCATTCACTTAAACCTAATTGATTGAGCTTCAGCTGTCCTACAGCCACAAAAACTACTCGGTAACTAATTCTCGATTCACCGGTATACAGTAACAACGTGCTCTTGCAATCGTATTTCTGACAAATATTTGGTTGGATTTCGACTAAAAAAGATTAATAAGTTTGAAATTTTATCAACCAAACAATTGAAATAGGTAATAAGGCCTCCGAAAAATCATTCTTAGCATTTGCAGAAAGGTTTAAAAGCAAAGATTTTGACAGTCTAATCAACTTCCTGATTCTTAGCAATTTGTTTTGACATGCCCACAGGTCACAGCAGTTCGAATTTATCTGTACCCTATGAAATGTACCTGTGCATCCAGCACGGAAATGAAGGGAATTTTGATCCCTGGCCAGGTATGTTATTATATCATTGATTGTCAAATTCAAAGACAGATGTGAGATGTTATATTAGATAACAATATAATATATGTTAGTTAAATACAAACGAATCATCCACTTAAGTACTAAGTTGTCATGAAAGTGAAGTGAAAAAAAAAACTTTCTGCGAAATGTGATACAAATGCCACTTCAGTAAACATATATTACATGCCATGGTCTCCCATTTATAAAAAGAAAACACTTTAATTTTTTGAGACAATTTAAAACTTCATATCAATAAATACATGATATAAAAATACGTGTTTTCCAATCATGGTGGATCTCTCAACGGCCAAGTTCTAAACTTTTTGTTATATAAACCTGCCCTTGAAAACCGCGTCCAGGTATTGTCACATTCCAATCAAAGTGAATTTGACGACTGAGAAGGAAAGTTGATATCATGAAACAGTAATATATCGTATTTCGGAATTCTTTCGGTCATGCTATTGCCTCTATTTTGCTGTTGAATTAGCTAAAAAAAATACAGAGAAAATCAAAGGGCTGGAGTTTCAGCTGACATTCTAGTCACACACTGGGCGTGGCTTTGAGTCATGCTTTGATGATTTTGTCAAAGCGTTCACCAGTCTCATTAGGCAGTTATCCAAAACAGGGGTATAAAAGGGCACCTAGTAGTCGAATATTAGCGTATATTTTCTCATTTTTGGCTCTATTGATTCTTATAAGTGATATGAATACAGATAAGAATTTGTAATACGGGTCATTTGCGGAAACTGATGCAAATTACAGAGGTCAAGTGCCGGAACTTTTTCTAAAAATTACTATGACTTCACATGCTTTATTATTTCAAATACCTGCACAAATGTATAGCTACATCAAAATATTTATGATCTAATGCACTAAAGATAAGTTAAAGAAATGACACACTTTGTGAAGCTGTTTCATGATGTTCATGATCAAGCAGTGCTGTATAACATAGCTGGTTGAAATCCGTAATGCTGTGTTTATGCAAGCTGCCATTTGCATTTGGAAAAGGAAAGCAGCTCCTATTCTAAGTGAGCTACGCTCGTCGCCTGAGCACACGTGAACACAAAGATGAGTTTGAATCTACCATCGAAACATTTACTTATTTTCATTTATATCTCAAAGCATGGTATTAAGAAACAAGTTTATAAAACTGAAATGTTTATGTGACCAAAAGTTAAAGTTACCATGAACATCATTAGCTCTTCATTTGCATATATCAATACACACATTTGAAGAAAACTTCAGTAATGTTAATAGGCTTTTTTTTACAAAGTGAATGCAGAATGACATCGTATGATAGAGAGATTATCATGCGGGTATGTTTTATGGTAAATATCCTGCATTAGGAATAAATATATTATTTTGCCGAGGCTCGCAAAATACATGGTGTTTATTATTATTGCAGAATATTTACCATCCCAAAACATACCAGCATGATAACCTCTCTTCTTTTTCTATGAATCAAGATTTCCTTACACAAATCATGTAGAACATCAATACTCACCTGGTACAGTCAGAGGGAGTTGCCCTGAGCGAATTGGAGCTGAATTTGTTCTTGTTACTTGTTGTTTTCCCTTCACAAACAAAAGAAAAAGAAAAGAAATTATGAGGACATTATCTACAGAGTATACCAAAAATGCTTTGTAGAGTCTAGTAATAAACAAGATCAAGGTGAGGTTAGGATTTGTAATTCCACACTACTCACTTTACTTATTCATTGAAGAAGATTTATGAATAATTCAATTCTGGTTCTAGATGTATATGCCTCACCACATACAGAATGTTTTCTTAGATTCTGGCAATTCAGTTAGCACTAGTCAATGAAGCAAGTAATGGATTAAAGGTTTTTTTTTCAAACTATCTGAATGCTGATATTACAATGGAACTGAACATAAGAACTGAGGAACAGACTTTCAGATAGCTTTGAACCACCATATACACTGTTGTGTACTTGGTTAGGAGGGGACATTCCAAGATGGCGACCAAAACAGTACAACAGAGATAGGTGTTCCATTGCTCATTCCTCCAAATTGTCAAGGATTAAATGATCAGATTTTGTGCTTTGAAATAATGACAAGACAAGGCATAGTAGAAATATTTTATACATAAAATAATTATATATTGGCAAGCATTGGGGGCTGGCTCGTTAGGTTTAGGAATATTTAAATTTGTATGGGGAGGTAACCGCAACCCGGTGCCCTGGAGTTTGTGGAACTCGGGCAATAAGAGAGATGTGTAGTAGTAAGGCGGGGTTACCTCCCCTTTGAGTTGGGGGCAAGAGCCCAAATGAGGTTTTTGAATGGGAGAAGGAAATGGAAATGCAAGTAAGAAAACTGAGAGCCCCCAAGGAATGGAGTATGAGAGGCAAAATGGTATGTACATTAAGGTAAGTGTACATAAAGTGTAAGGAAGTTGTATTGAAAATATTTAAAGAATTTGTTACATAGTAGAAACTTATGACATATGGAGAATATAAGCTGTAAGAAATTAATGAAAATGAATTGCTGTTATGATACGTTACAGGGTGCCATCGATGTGAAGGCGGGACTTGAAGATGGAGTGTACAACAGAGGGACTTAATTGTCCTGGTAGCCCGAAAGGGCAGAAGTACATATGAAAGCATGTTGATTGGGGTCAAAAGTTACTTGATCCTTGCTTTGAGATAAAGAGGAATACAGAGTACAATGGGCAACATTCCCCAGTTACGTCCCTTTTTAACTAGCCCACTTGGGGGCGACACTCACTACGGTCCAACAAACCGGAAGTACTTGAATCACTAATGGTGATTTCTACATCAATTTTCTTGACACATTTTAAAAACATGCTGACATATTGCCTGGGCTCCAACCGTGGACGATTGACATTCCTCAGTGACCCTCCTCTCAAGAAAAAATTAATGATCGCTATTTGACGGAACGATCACGATAAATCCGAGCAAGGTATGGCAGCTGTCGACTCATTTCAAATCATCGGATTTCACTTCAGTTACAAGTTATGGTGAGGGAACATAAGTCATAAAAATCGCATTATTTGATTTTTTATAGTTCGAATCATTGTTGCGATAGGTTGTAAACCAATTTAAGTTTTACAAAATGTAAACAGTGTTGGCAACCTGGAAGTACACGTAGTGATATGATTAGTAATAGTATGTCATATTTGATATTACCTTAGAGTTACATGTTATTTTTGTGCAGCATCAATAATTGTAATGAGATGAATTATTTTTTTATATCTTTGTCAAACTTTCCGGATTTATTTGAAATGATCTCATTGTGAAGTACATTCAATTCAATATTCAGACGACCAATGTGAGGTGAGGTGAGGTGAGTTGGGGTTTAACGCCGCTTTCAAGATTATTTCACTCATATCGCGGCTGCTAGTATTATTGCAGGGAGAAAGCCCGCAACACTATAGTGGCTATGCATTGCGGTGAAACCTGCGAGCATCAGCTGGAACTAGCGAACCATGGGTGGTACTGCGCTGAAATTCAGTTTAGCATTGCACCCAAACCTGACTGCGTGTAGAACAGTTCTCTACTGCAGACAAAGTTGCCGAGCCCCTGGCGGGATTCGAACCACAGACCTCCTGATCCGAAGCCGAACGCGCTAACCCGCCCCCTAAGATTTGAGAACACATGGACAGATGGGTTTCTAGTGACATAGCTTGGTAGAAGAGATTTCCAAATGGTGTGAAGGAAGGGGCATATTAAAGTGAAATGGTAGAGATCGTCACTTTTATGTCAATCACAGTGTGAACAGGTGCGCACTTCACAGGGTATTTCAAACATGCAACCCCTGTCAATCTGTAAATTTGTGTGACCAATTCGTGCAAATGCAAACTGGCGTGCAAAAGTTTGTAGTGAATAATCTAGTAGATATCAACAATGCCTAGTAATGTCAAGGCTTTTCATAGCGTCATTGATGGCTTCACATCTCATTCTTGCATTACTTTACTGAGTGTGCGCTCTCATTTATTTAAATCAACAAAAGGTTACCCTCATTAACTTGTTTCAAATGGGTTATGTTGTAATCATATTCCAATAGCATACTTGTATAAATGGATATGTCCCCAAAAATACCAAAGAGGACTGTCCTTTTTTTCTTCTTAATTGGACACCATTGGCTAAATGTTCCCACAGGGCAAAGTTGGTACATTTTATAAGATATGGCTTTAACAAGGCCCATTCACGATACTAATACCAATTGTTTCGATGTTTCTTTCTTTGATGTTATTGTTTCGTCTGCCATTGTTTATACGGAAGGGACGTAACTCTAACTCCGCACAGTGACAAAGTACGGAGTTCAAGACTGGGATTTCCGAAATCTATTTTTATCCACCGGAGGTATTTGGATTGTTATATCAACCTCTCGCGACCCACACAGGTTGACATCGCTTGACGTCATTGCTGTCATGTGACCAAGTAGGCCAATCAGAAAGACGGAAATAGCCCATTCATATAATAATTATCATATAACAGAGGGTGTTATTGGTGCCATAAAGCTATCAGATAAACTTGGAATACTCAGTGTTGGCTCTGTTTTTGACGCACATATATTGATATAGGACGCAAGATGTATGTAAACAAGCGTTCTCTCGGACGCAGCATGTCACTGCTCATCAAAACAAACCACTCACATCTTCCGTTTGAAAACGAAACAGAAACCGGTATTAGAATTCCCTTCCTCACTCACGATAACTATTAGTTTTTAAAAACATTAAATAGGCTATTATTCATATTTTAAATGTCACAATGGGATTTTTGAAGGTAGGTTGAATTATGAAATATTATTTCTAAAGGACTAACATCGATCTGTTGAGGAACCAGGAGTGGGAATTACCGGTCTATTTATAGATTGATGAACCAAACAAGAAAATTACTTGTATTCATTTCAATATCAAAGGCAAAATCGTATTAGATATTGCTATAAATGTTCAAGAAATATCTTCAAGATGATGAATATATTCATACTTACATAAAATTTAACCATCAGTACATTATTGTTAAAAAGAATTCAGTTAGGACATGACAAAGTCGGCAAATCAACTGTGACAATCTACTGGTGGGAACATCCACTTGTTTAAAGGGGAGACAGGTGTAATAACTTCTGCTCAAAATATTTGTACATTTATTCAAATCAATGTAACTTATCTAAAAGTAATGTCGATAAAGAATATCATGAACATAATCAAATATTCTAAAATAAATTCAAGACATTTTGAGTCATTTAAAACATTAATTAAATGTCAACCCATATTCTGTAATAGACTCTTCTAGCATGGTTTTCATGGAATTAGGTCAAAGCATTTCCTGTCGAAGTAGTGGATGGATACAGCTTGGTAACTGCTTCATATAAATTTAGTTACAGAATTGATGTTATTTTAAGACATTCTAAAATCATAATAGATCAAAATAGCAATGTGTTTACTTTGAGAAATTGATAATGAAAATATAAAAAATTTATATATATCTGCACTTTGTATTACAGGTAAAAGAATGTGCCAATATTTACCCATTATGTGGTGGGATATTTAGGTAACTTTATAATATATAAGTTCATGTGGTAAACAATATACCGTATTCGACTTAATAACCGCCCACTCCCCTATAAGCGCCCACCCACCACGTTTTTGACTGAACAATATGAGTCCTGATTTAGCGCCCACCCCTCAACATTGCTTACCTTGCATGCTGATTCATTGAGTGAGGTTTTTCAGTCTTGCAATAAGCCTTTTACTTCCACTAAAGTGAAGAATACAGGGTATTTCAAGACCCCCAGCCACCACCAAAATGATAAAAGTTATAAAACCATATTTCAAAAACATGTGTATCGTAAGAAAACACTTTCAAGACTAAACTTGAGGACAATTTTTATCGTTTTAATTAGCGCCCCCTTTTACCAATTTTTTAAGCGCCCCGGGCGCTTATCACGTCGAATACGGTATGTCAGATCAACAGTTCAAATCAAAACTTTTAAAATCATGCCTTGATAAATCTAAATGAAAAGTTACATTGAATTTTTTTTTAGGATTATTCAATTCATTTTCATAGAAACACTTATAATAATTTTGTTTATGATTAACCTTATCATAAACTTGTCATCACTATTATATTTTTCAAACAAACAGGCTTATTAAGAATTATCTCTGGACATGTCAAGAACTCAAGACTAGGCTGAAAATAATGCAATTGACTGTTGATGGTTTAAATATTATTAAATTTCACGGGCTTGTTGAATTGTTTGTGGGCTAGTGACATTTTAAAGTTACTAGCCCGAAGGGCTTGTGGTAGATTTTGGTTAGTTTCTAGCCCTGCAGTTACTGTGTTGTTGGTGTATTTTCTCATGTCTCTAATATGGACCCCTAAAAAGTATTTTGGACCCCAACTTTTCTTGTGGAGGGGTCCACATGGACCCCTTAAAAATTAGACCTAGAGCCAGCACTGAATACTAATTTGTTAAACATGCAAATTAGGTCAAAAGAAACTTTTTTCACAATGCTCCAGACATTTCATGCAAATCTTCATAACTGAAATCATATCCATAACTGATAACGTCATCCTGAGTTAATAGAGTGTTTTCTGTTCGAGTGAATATTCATAAACACAATCAAGCAGGGTGAAACTGCCATGCATTCATATTTTTATAATACCTTGGTTATCAAATTATTGTCAAATTTGTTAAAAAATTAATCATACTTGAACCAATGTGAGCAGTTTCCTTGCATAAGTTTACATGTGCATGTTTTTGAGTGATGACATAGGTTATCAAGTATCGCATTAAAGATCGACTGAAATGACCCATGGCAACTTTCGTGATTCATAAAATATGTATTCTAATTTGCCAGTAACTTGACTTTAAATTTTTTAAATCGGCCGATAAACGACTTTAATATGGCTTTTTCGAATCACCAGCTAATTAGCACCAGTGAACAGAACTGAACTGGCCCGTGGTCACTGAGGCGTGTCCTGCCGCGTGACGTGCTAGTCGGCGGAAGTATAACCTCCTTAATGAAAAAAACAACAGGAAATCTCACAGTCTTAACAATTGTTTAAACATATCTAAAGTCATCCAAGCAACTCAAACCTCCGATAAATTGATGTTGAATATATCTTTAATTATTTGTATTGTTCCAAGCGAAAGACAGTGTTTTAATCTGATGCTATATCCCATACGATGTCTGCCAAAAGTGTCACAACAATCAGACTGGTTTAACTAGGCTTATTTTTTATGACACACAGGTGGCCGTTATATAATCCTATCGCATTCAATTTCAATTCTTGATTTTATGGTCTCTAATTATACCTTTTGAATTTTAACGCCTTGGACGCACCAAGCGGAATATATGTCCTGTCATAATGGCGTAATCTTGGCATTCGACTGCTACTTAGTTTATTGTCACGGCGTCCAGTCATTTCGAACCAATGAACTTGTAGAATATATATTCAACCAATAAATTAAGAGAAGGAGATTTGGCTCATGCACTTCTACAGACGATGACACACATTTAAAAACGTACATTGTGAATAATGGGTACCAACATTCTTTAGGATTACATAGGATGTTTCTAACGCTTGCGCCAGGTATGTTTTCATGTCATTGATTGTTAAATTCAAAGACAGAGATATTGCAACACGTTGTGAGATGTTATACTAGATAACAATATAATATATGTTAGTTAAATACGAAGGAATAACCCACTAAGTACTAAGTTGTCATGAAAGTGAAGTGAAACGAAATTATTTTTTCTACTGTAAACATTAAAAAAGTTTTTACATTCGCTCCCGTTTATTACAAAAACCTTCATTTTTTCGAGACAATGTAGAACTTCATATCGATAAATACATGTTGTAACACTACGTGATATCCCATAGTAATGGATCTCTCACCAACCAAGTTCTTAACCTTTTTGATATAAACCCACCCAAGAAAACCGCGTCCAAGGATTGTCACAGTCCAATCAAAATGGATTTGACGACTAAGAGGGAAAGTTGATATCATGAAACAGTTACATATCGTATTTTGGAATTCTTTCGGTCATGCTATTGCCTCCATTTTACTGTTGAATTAGCTTAAAAATACAGAGAAAATCAAAGGGCTGGACTTTCAGCTGACGACTAGCACGTCACACACTGGGCGTGGCTTCGAGTCATGCTTCGGTGATTTTGTCTAAGCGTTCGCCAGGCTCATTAGGCGGTTATCCAAAACAGGGGTTCTCATAGTAGTCGAATTAAAGCGTATATTTTCTCATTTTTTTGGCTCTGTTGATTCTTATAAGTGAAGCGACTACAGATAATAATTTGTAATAATCACAAGTATGCGTTACTTCTCCTCTTTAACAAATGAAGGTGAGGTGACTAGGGGTTTAACGCTGCTAGAGTATTTCACTTATATCGCGGCTGCTAGTATTATTGCAAGGAGCAAGCCCACAACACCATTGTGGCTATGCATCACTGTAAAACTTGGAGTTTTTTAAGAACAGGGAGATTCTGTCATCAAGGGGTCAGCCGTCGGAGGAGTAGAATTCATCGACTGGTTGGAGTTTATTGTTTAAGGGGCATTTTATACCTTTATCAACTCCACAAATTATTCTTCATAAACATAAAATTCTTTACCAAAATCTGGATGAAAGAAACATTCCAACATTTGGATGTTTTTTTGTCTTTAAAGACAAATCAATGTTTCCATGGTGTTGCCATCATGTATAGTAGAGGGGATATGTTCACAACGACAAAACTTCCTTGAAGTCACTGTGTGAGTCCATTTATTTGAAAAGGTTGAACATCGCATAACCAACCATGGTGGTTCTGAGATAACCAACCATCTACTAAATCAAAGGAAATAACTTCGAAAGGGTTGTACTCTTCAACACAATATGTGGCTTGAAAAACACAGGGTCAGTATATCCATTTATTATAATCCTCACCACTAAGGAGTAGAGCTTTGTAGGTCATAGCCGAATCTTAATATTTATGCATAGCTGTGACCTAGATATCGAAAACGAGGCTTAGCCCGCAAGGTTCGAACAATTTTTCAGTTCGTAAGCTACAGTAGTATTTTGCGACTGGCGTCAATAAAAAGTAACTGAGAGATGTATACTTTTGCAAAAAGATCATTTACTATATTTACAAGGACTTGGTTTTAAACTTGTCAACGATGATTAAAGTTTTCATTCATGACATGCCTTGCTAAAAAGTCTAAACATCGCAGAACGTCGATTTGCCGAGATGAATATCGATCAAATACCTTGAATTTTACAAAATTCAGATGAAAATTTCAGATGAGAAACACTATTTCGTGTTTAGAAATGCCTATACATTTTCTTACAACAATTGATGCTTATCCTAGTTACAGAAATGATTTAATTTTTCAGTTTTCTTATCTTTTGATTGTAATCTCGTACAGTCGAGCAAGAACAACTGAGTCTCGAGTGCAACTTCGTTCCTCCATCAGACACAGATTCTATCATATATTACCAAGTAATAATGAGACTCATCAAGTCATACATATATAGAGAATACTGCACTCGGTCTCATTACGTACGAATTATACGAAACGAGTGTCCTTACGGCAGTATTTGACTGGTCAGATACCAAAGGAAGGTCACGAGTTTCGTATAATTCGTACGTAATGAGACCGAGTGTGGTATTTTATTTATTACCCACGTTCTAAATGCAAAAAAATGGAAAAATACTGTTATTTTGTAGTTTTCATGTTTTCAAACCGAAACTGGTTTCGTAAAGCGGTTGCGGGAAATTTCAGATGACACATGGCCACTGCACTTCTTTTGGCCTTTGCGAGTATGCGCAACAGAATAAATCCATATAGGTTTTTCAATTAAAAGAAAACAAAACCAAAGGGGCAACCTAAATATTTTAATAACAACTAACTCAAGCTTCAAAAGAAGCAAATTTCATTTTTTCATAAGTGAATAGCGTACAGCTATTGTTTATGTCATTCGCCCTGCACAACATCTACCGTCAACCAACACTTGAACGACACTTGACATGTGACCTTGTTTAGCATTCGAGTCGGCTCGATCACAGAACGAGTTACGGAATTCTCACGCTTTTCCCCACCCTGACATTGGTTGCTACAGAAGTCAATGTTTATCGTGCCACCATAAGATGGGGGCAGAGAATATCGAGTTCCTAAACCCAGGACGAGATGGAGTTGGAGCTAGTGATGGTCGCATTGTGCTGGCAGTGACTGCGTTGGATTGGGACGGCATGGTTTGCTGAAGGGCAAGGTCAGCGTCACAGGAAATGATGCTGCTAAGCTTAGTTTTGATGTTGAACACACTGAATGTCCCCAGAGGTAACTCTTCCTCGAATAGTACCATCGATTTTACCATCGCTGTCATTGACACGAATGTGAGTTGCCATGTTTTCCAAAGACATTGTAGACAGAAAACAAAGCAGATGAACTCCAAGAAATCTATTATTACTTTTAGCGTCTTCCAAATACATATAAATATGCTTTGTGGTGTATTTATATGTTCTTGTAATTCGTTTAAGTACTATCGTGCATGCGAGATGTAACACACTATGAAAAGTAATGACGTAGTAAACGTTTTTAAAATGAATAAATTCACGTAATTGTTATGAAAGAAAAAGTAGTTCCGTCAGAACATGACCTAAGTGAAAGGTCAACGGTTATCCAATCAAATCGTTAGAATACGGGTCAAATGGTTACAACACAGGTCATTGCGATACGACACTCGTGTGACGTACAGGATTAGTATGCAACTGCTTATACATGAGTAATAAATCTCTAAATAACTATAATTATGCATTCACATTATGCAAACCAACAACAAGATAAATAAGTAGATTAAAGTAAGGTCTACCAATTGTAGTCAATATTCAGACCTGTTAAATTCTTTGGGAGTCAAGTTTGACCCCATAATCGTGGGTTTTATCATATTAATCAATCGTTTTGCTTTTTTTTTTTTTATTAAAATGGATTTTTATAAAAACATACACAACACTAAAACTTGGTTAAATTTTTGTGCTTGCCATTTATTGAATGTGTGGCATCTTGTTGAAGTTGATATTTTGACGTACAATGCTGGAATGAAATATTTAGAACTAAAACTTCATCTTTCCTTTTTTCATTGACAAATAATATTACATACATGTAAGTAGATTCCTAAGTATTATACTAACAAAGGCTCTCAGATGATTTCTTATTGCTGGTTCAAATCCTATTTTTGTGATCAAAAGTCAAACTATTTCCACCTTATCTCTGTAAGGAAATTTTTAGGCAAAATAAATTAATTCATAACTCTTACGTTGCTGAATATTATTTTGACCACTTTAGCCCCGTGGCTGAATTTTCCAGCACTCGCCTTGCTACCGTTATAGTGCAATTAGCCCCTGTGGCCGAATTTTCCAGCGCTGCCAGATGCGACCGTTTTAACAACATATGGCGTATTTACATGGCGAAATACGGACGTTATCGTCGTTTTATACAAAGCTAGTCGGCAAATCCTGTGTTACAAATGGATGATACTTACCCGACACTTTGAATGAAATTTCTATCACCCCTAGAACAGTTTCTACAACCGAAGTAAACTTGTTTTCAATTTGGGCGCCATAACTCAATAAATTCTAAGAGCGCATGCGCAAAATCAAAACAAAACTAAAGATGAATAGTTCCTCTTCACATCGATATAAAAATTATTTAAAAAATATGTCTAGAATGAATTTTACAACATTTTAAAAATTGTCTTTATTTCAAACATTATAAAATCATTTAATCACTGAGTGCACATATGAAAATTGTATACGGAATTGAAGCTAATTTCTTGCACTATATTTCACAATAAATTTTATTACAATACGCCATCCTAAATGAAAGATATAAATTACCAAAACAGGGTAGTGATAAATCCCGATACTGTTCAGATAAATATGTAACACTTCATTTGGAATATATATAGTGTATTAAGATGGTACCCTCATGTATTTGAGAACACATTTTGATGATTGCGACATCACTTAACGCTCCGTTATTGTCTCTTTGTAATTTGCAAAATTTACATAGAAATGAAATTGATTCTTCCTCTTTATTGTAGTATAAAAATGTTGATAATGCGCTCTGCCGTTAAATGGATAGGAAGTGTAAAAAGCAGGTAAAAAATCGCTTCTCAGTTAAAAAGATATGAATAAAGAAATTGCCTGTTTGTGCGATGCTCGCTGGGTCTTTACTGATTTTGTATGTATACAAATTTTATACGGAAATGAAGATCATCCTTTTTCCTATATTTTGATACATAAAATTTCAAAATGTGCCAAGAATATTATGTGATATAAAGTGTTAAAAAATGGTAAAAAACTAAAGAATGAGAAAAACACACCTTTTTGCGGAACTTGCTGTCTCTTTATTTTAAATAGCCCACATATGAATTTAATACCAAATCGAAGACAATTATTCCCTTTTTATCAAAAGATAAACAATTTGAATATGCGCTTTGCTGTTGACAAGATATGAGTGAAAGGGCACATGCCAAAATCGCCGTACAGTTCACATGATTTGAATAGAGGAATTAGCGTTTTTTGAGGCGCTTGCTATGTCTTTATTTATTTTTGCGCATATTCAAATTTTACATGGAATGAAAGACAATCGTTTTCTCTATCATGTGATATAAAAATTGTCAAAATACGTTGGGCACATCTTGAGAAAATAGGTGTGACAAAATGGTGTAAAACTAAAAATTACCTTTTTGCGGCACTAGCTGTTTCTTTTTTCCACGTAGCTCAGATATGTATTTTATATCGAATTGAAGACAATTTCTTTCTCTTTCAAATGATTCCACCCATCTTGAAATCTGCCCACGGGTTCAGAACATAGGGCGTGCGATAGGAGGGTGTGCATATGGTCGCAATGCACGCGTCTAAGTAAACGATAGCACGCCCGCTGGTCGGTAAGCTCCATAAGCTCGTGCAAGAGGGTAGAAGGTGCCCACAGGCTATTAGCACGTGCAGCGGGGAGTGGGGGAAAATTTAGTGATTATTATGCTAAATTTCGGTCCGATAAAGCTTATCAATGTTTGCAAAACTTTAGTAACATGTGTGCGCATTATTTAGAACACCAACGAAACTAAACTCGGTAGCTTAGTCGGAACGAATATACAAGCGTTGAACTGAGACTACTGCTGTGCAATAACTTTCCGTCCTTCGCCACTGAGACCCGCGGCGCTAATTAGTTAGCGTGAGAAAGATTAAGTGCGTTACTTGCATCTCGCTAGCAGGACATGTGGGCAGAGCTAATTTCCTCCCGGAATATTCTGGGCCCAGCATCTTCAGGGTTAAGAATCATTTGAATTGTTAAGCTGTAGGAATTGAAATATCAATTTGGGCAATCAAAACTGAAATATCCAAATTGATCAAACTGCAATAGTTTTGGGAAAACAATTAACAAATCGCATAGTTATCTGACAAAAAGGATATATTTTTAAATGTAAATATCACTAGCACCAATGAACTATAATTGTCATAAATATCTTTGGATGTGACATATTTTACTTGTTGGCAAAATTATTTTTATACTTATTAAATTTAAACTTGAAGACATGACTTTTTATCATCAGTCTTTGATTAACTATTTTGACAAGACCTGGATTATGACATGAATGTTTATGAAATGATGCCTGGAAAAAGCACACAATGAATCATTATTTAATTTCAATCTATGTGTGTCATCTGTGGATTTATAATATAAAATTTCAAATTTTATTTTTGAGTGAATTTATGCCAATTAATGTGAAAGGAACTATAGAGTCTATATACATTGTTTACAGTAGGCATATTTTATCTCAATGTCAGATTTTATTTCACTCTGACATGTCATATAATAATCAAATATATGCAAAATGTCAGCATTAACTCTCTAGGATGAATATTCTTATGAAATTTTATTTTCTAAAGTATGCAATTAATTGCATAAATATGCACTCAAATTATACAAAAAATATGATAACTTACCTTAATCAATGCTTGATTAAGGAAAATAAAAATGCCAGCAGGAAAGTTTTTATAACTGGAATACCAGTAACTTTACTGTTGGCAGGCTGGTGTCGATTTTATGTGACTAGCTGATGAAGTCAAATCTTTGTGTTCCATAGACTTTCATATTGTATATATTTAAATATCAGAAAATTCACAGTTCACAGTTTTCTCAACCACGATTGACTAGATATCCACTTGTCAAAATCAATGATTGCGAGATCCAAGCCTTCAAAGTTCAAGTGGTTTTTAAAATATTCAAGCTTATTCCTATATCGGGAAAAAATTCCAATTCATAATGTGAAAGTTATCATTCGATAATCTATCTTTTAAATTGTGGTTCATTAAACATTTTGAAGGTAAAATTAAAATTGAATCAGCAGATGAATTTTGCAGAGACAAATTAATCTCAGATTTCATGGTTTCAAAAATGACATAATAAATACCTGAGGAAACGTCATTTTACCAAAACCTGAATATAATATAGAGTTATTTTTGATCAAATAAACACAAGAGTTGCTGTTTTATGTTTGGCCAGAATTGAAGATAATCTTAACGCTTGAAAATGGCATAAAATGAAGTTTAAAAACGGCATGTTACGAGCGAAAATCGCGTCAATGACTTCTAGGTTCATGGTGCTCGTTCATGCGGGCTTAGCCTCGTTTTGGGTTAGCTCATGAATATTCTTGACGTAATATTAAGAAAGACCTATTCGGTTATGGAAAAGGAGACAAAAAAGGGTGTGGCCTCTGTGGCCCTTTAGTTGTTTTTGCTTCTGGAGACGCAAATAGGTTTTTAGGGCCTTGCCGGAATGACCCTTATTTGGGATCACTGGGTCACAAAATCTATAAATTAGAATCTCCATCAGATAAGCAAAGTCTTTCCACAAGGTTTGCAGCTTTTCTAAGCATCTTGCTCCTGGGGGAGAAAACGAAAATAGGTTTTAGGGTGTCGACACTGAGGCCCTTATTAGGGTCACAGGGTCATCAAATCTAAAATTTTAATCCTCATCGGCAAAGGAGTCTGTATACAAGGTTTCAGCTTTCTAGGCCTTTTGCTTCTGGAGAAGAAGATGAATTGTTTTTTTAGGGCGTGCCACCCTTGGCCCTTATATGGTGTCACAGGCTCACCAAATCCTTAAATAAAATTGCCATTCGTAGTTAAGGAGTCTGTTTTTAGGATGTGGCCTCTGGGCCCATTATTTGGGGTCACAGGGTCACCAAATTTGTAAATTAGAATCCATATCAGCTAAGGGGATCTTTCGCTCCTGGAGAAGAGGGTGAAAATAGGTTTTTCGGGTGTGGCTCCTGTAACCCATTATAATCTATAAATTAGAAACCTATTTACTCAAAGAGTTTTTTTAAAAAAGGTTTCAGATTTCTTGAGTCAATGGCTTTTGAGAAAAAGTTGAAATAGTGAAAAGTTTACAGACAGAAGGACAGGCAAAAGCTATGTCATGCCACAAGCCCATTAGGCCTTACAGGCCAAATGAGGAAAATGGATGGTTGAACAGCTATAAATATTAAGCAATTTGAAGGCTGACAACAGAGTTCCATTGTTAACTAGGGTGAAAAAATATTCATGTCATCAGAAGCAAGTAGCCTCTGCCACTGACATAAGATAAACAGGTTAATTCTGACTATACCTCAAGCATGCCAGGTTTGTTGAGATATGTTGTGTTGAGGGAATTATTTTTCTGCAGTGGAGTATGAAGAGGTTGAGCTCCAACAACGGAACGCTTGGAACCGAAACTCCATTTTGATGCTGTTCTGACACTCTTGCCACTCATACGATTGGTGAAAGATGTGCCATTCAGTGGAAAGGTGTTGCCCCACCTTAAGGAAGAGATCAAAAACCATTTGAAACTAAGAAAACCAAAAATTAATTGTATATTACAGGTAAGTGATTTTTTTAAGTATAAGAGAATGCAAGTATTGAATAGCTATGATAATATACACAGGGGTCCAGATAAACTTACACCCAAAAGTAAAGGTTACCGACCGAGTAGAAGGTGTGCATGAATTGGAACACCTAAGCATGTGCGAATTGTGATCCCCAGAAGCGAAGCATCGAGGGATTACATCACACGTGCCCAGGTGTTTCAATTCATTTACGCCAACAACGAGGTTGGTAACTGACTTACCATTCAACCATTCAAATCAATTTCAAACACCGATAAAAACATTATTAATGGCGCTTCCAGATAAAGAAATGGTGCCTAAATACGGTAGGTGACAGAAGGCTGAGCAATTTGTGCCGCACGTGCAGCATTAACCATGCATGTATAACTTAATCCTATCACTTAAAAATATCTTCATCAATTGGTCATTTAAATGTCCTTTATGAGTGAGCTAGATTCGCTGGTCTAGTGGAAAGCCCAATGGAAAAGTAACAGGAGGTTATGGGTTCAATCCTCGGTTTTGACAAAAACATTTGAAACTTCTCCTGTTCTAAAATACACATTATTTTACGAATCATCTTCACTATGAGAAACAAATATGTAAAACTTTGAACTTGTTCACAGGTGAGTAAGTTAGTTGAACACCTGTATTCAATAAACTTACCACGAGTAAAACACGGTGATCAACTTCTAGAGAGAACAATAGAGTTGAATGGTAAGTCTAAATACACAAAAATCCAAATGAGTATTTACCAAATACGCCAAAATCACTATTCATAATGTATCAAGAAGAACATTCAAAATAATTGCGTACAAATCTTTGAGTACTTTATAAAACTTACAAATAATTGTAAATATTCTACTCGGAAGAAAGTGTTGCTGTGTGAAAAAATGCTTTTCTGACTGTAAAGCTCCACAAATACACTAGTCAATATTAGCCAATTGTCCCGAGTAAGACACTTATATTTTCAAATACTGTCAGCTTATATCCATTTTTATGCACATTATCATAAATAAAATAATGTTGAAAAAATGCATTCAGTTTGCAGCATTGGTCCTATAAATAAAAACAAATTCTGTTATCTAAGAATATTCAAAGCGTTTGCATTTTTTGATTGCATCATATCAAATCAAACCGACAAGCATGTTCATACAAGCAATATACTTGTAATGTACCTGACTAACGGAAAAGAGGTAAGTAAAAAGTAATACTCTTAATATTTTACAGTAAAACCACCTTGGTTCATCACGAAATTTCAAACAGTCATTCTAAATTCATGACCTATTCTTTGTTATTGTAAGGAAACAAATATCTACATTTTAGCCTTTTCTTTACTCCGTAAATTTTCACTTAAAATCAACATGTTGTATAGTTTTCAACACATTTAGCGGCCTGTGTCAATACGCACGCTGCGCCCCCTCCCCAACCACGTTTAATTCATGAAAATTAGCCATCCTTACTTCACTTTCATAAATTAGGTAAAAATCAACGCAAACTCTTGTTTGCCGATAAGCCTCATACTCAACAGTCGAGAGTATCTTGCAATCAATTGTTCGTCCACAGTCTAATTAAAATCTAACATGTTCCAGGGGGTAAAAGACTAAAAAATAATTGAGATTCCTGTCAGTTCCTTTCTCTTTCAACACTCAAAATTATCCCCCTTACTACATCAAATTTTCAAAGAATTATCAATGTGATCTTATATTATGTACTATCATGTATCCTACTAAAACATTTTAATTCCACAACAAGTGCACATCCAATTTCTTTTACAGTGGCAGTTAGTGAAAACGTTCGTCTGTGGATTAATATTCATAAAAAACATAACATTTAAATTTTTTTAATTATATACCCACATTGTGAAAAAGTGATGGGTATCGAAAAGTATAAATACTCACTTGAAATTCTGAATACACACTTAATTACAAAAATACAGGTATCAAACCAACATAGACAAAAGCTTATCTGGAGCTCTAATATACATACCCTTTTCTAGGTTTATCAGAGCCATACTTGTAGGGGGGAGGTTGCCAGATCTTGTGTGCTTGTTGCTTCCATGTTGCCAGCAAATTTTTCTGTTTTTGTGTAAATGCCTAAAAAAGTAAGACAAAATTGTGCAGAGATCAAATATTCCAACTGATAATTTGTTTATCATGGAAGATTTTCTGATTCTGAATTAATCTAGTGATTGTACAAAAGATATAATATTAAATGTAAAACTAATTAGCACTTATCTGTTAGAATATGATGAGGTGATAACGCAACACCCAAATATCTATTAAATAAATACAGCCATTAGCTCTGTAGCTCATCAGATTGTATGATTTACTAGAAATATGTGCATGTGATGCACAGTGATGTCCCCCTTCCAAACTTTTAATCCAACCTAATCATTTTACTGTCACTTATACCAGAAACAATCCATACCAAACATATAACAAGTTCAATGGTGCATAAGGAAGAGTTTTATATACGGATAAAACACTTTGTTTTAGTAATTTTTCCATGGAAACTGCAAAAATTTAAAAAATAAAAATAATTTGTTGGTTTTACCCTCAAAAGGCATATGGATCATGGTCGATAAGTGTATGAAGTTTGGTGAAGATAGCATGTATAGTTTAGAAGATGTACTCTGGACAAAGGACTTGCTCATAGATTCACTGTTTTAGTCAAGTTTCCATGGAAACTGCAAAAAATAAAAATCACTTGCTGGACTAACCCTCAAAAGGTACAGTTAGAGCTCATGGTCGATAAGTGTATGAAGTTTGGTGAAAATAGCATGTATAGTTTAGGAGATATGCTCAGGAAAAAGCACTTTGTCAGAGAGTCATTGTTTTAGTAATGTTTCCATGGAAACTGCAAAAAAAAAAATCTTTTGTTGCTCAAATCCCCCAAAGGCACATATAGAGATCATGGTTAACAAGTGTATGAAGTTTCGTAAAGATAACATGTATAGTTTAGAAGATATACTCCGGACAAAAGACTTGATTATAGATTTACTGTTTTAGTCAAGTTTCCATGGAAATCACAAAAAATAAAAATCATTTGTTAGCTTAAACCCCAAAAGGCACATCTAGGGATCATGGTCGATAAGTGTATGAAGTTTGGTGAAGCGGGCACGTATAGTTTAGGACATATGCTCCAGACAAAGATTTGTGACGGACGGACTGACAGACCGACGGACAGACGGACAGAATGAACAGACCCGGCTTACGCTGTAAGGCGGGGGTTTAATAATACTCAGTAGAGTTTTAGATACAGGTTGGAAGGTTGGAAGTTCAAATTGTTTCCATGGAAACCAGAAAAATATTAAATATTGAGTAACCAAAGTAGCAAAAGGCACCACTCCACCACTAGATCTAACCACATAACTAGTTTCGTAAAAACATATTGAATGGTTTTTGAGATATGGTCAGGAAACAAAAGCATTTCAGAATTTCGGAATAACGGAATTACGGACGGAACTGAAAACATTATGTCTAACTCAAAGCTTTTCGTGGGGGACATAATTAATATGCTAAATACAAAGTTCTGTTATGGATGAACAGATGGATAAACAGACGGACAGAATGAATGCTATGTACCGTATCCCCGCTAATGCTTCAAGGCAGGGTTATAAAAAGTAGTTGAAAACCACAAAAGCCACCACTACCCACTACAATTATTTCGTATACCAGTCATTTCCGTTCATAATAAAAAAAAAAAAATGAGAAGAATCATTTTAAACAAATTTATATGGGCTAATTTTTCAGAACTTTTTTAAAACTTGTTTTTAAAGATGCGTAATAAGAATACAAATAAAAAAGTAAAACATGGCGAATTCATAAGTGTCATAGTTTTTTCGCATTATCTTTGCAATAATCACTGCTTGGTTAGGTGATTTGCTCAGATGAAACATGCTGCCTTAGCTTAATGCATTAGCCAATTTTCATGAAAAACTCAGGGAAGATTGCTAACATCACTATGTTTGTACTGAATGTGCTTTTACTGCGCTGAATCCTTTTGTCGTCACTTGCGACTATATTTTGTAATATTTAAACATGTTTTATTCAGGGCAGAAAGGGATATGTTACACATTATCAAACTTAGGTAACCTTCTCCATAAAAAATGAAAGAATTTAACAATATTTATGTAACATAGAAAGTAATATAATACAGAAATGTCAGCAGACATGTGATATCTCCCGCTTTGGGCAATAGTCTACCATTTTGCAGGTCTTTCTCCAGCCCTCCGGACCTATGGTCAAAATCTACTTCTTTTTTCTTTACTATCTATAGGAAAAAAAAAAGTAAGAAAATCTGCTAACAAGTGTGTTTTCAGCCATTCAAATCTGCCTCCAGTAAGTTTAGGTCAGCTGCACTCACCAATGTGGTCAGCAATTTCTTTTGTGTTGATGGCCTGATTGTGCAAATCTGATAGTTCTAAGTGGCAGTAAGAGCCTAAGTCTAAAGTAACAGCATCAGCTTTCACACATATACTCATGGAAAGGAATGAGGGAACGGTCCAATGAGAAATATGGATTTTGTGAGATGAGACCATTTTCCATGAAAATGGTCAGGTTTAGTGCGCGTCAACACATTTTAACATGAAACTGATGCACGTGCATCCCCACAAAAACATGCAAAACATCACTACCTTGGGTATATTAAGTCGAATGGGTGTCCGACGTCAGTATTGTTTTACAACCGTGAAGGATGCCACGACAGTATCTAACGATTGCTCAGAAATGGCAAGCAATAGGCCAAATCAGAGGACAGTCTATCTGCCAAACAGCTATGACCTTGCAGAAGTCAAAGAGCGTCATTTCCTGTCTGTGGAATCTATAACGGCAAAACAATGACTTTAAAATGAGACCTGGTCGTGGAGGCAAGCCAAAAACCACCATTAGACAAGATCGTCAGATGAGACTGATTGCTCTTCGTGACGGATTTAAATCGTCATCCAAAATAAACACTACATTCCGTAACGTTACTGGTGTTCGAATCTGCCATTGAACTGTTCGCAACCGGCTGAAGTCTGCCTGTCTAAAGTCACGCCGTCGTGTCGTAGGTTTGAAGATGACAGCACTACACAAACGCCGCAAAATGGAATGTGCTACTGCTCACAGACGTCGACAGATTTGAAACTGGCAATACACCATGTTCAGAGATGAATCCCGCTTTAGCTTGGACTTTGCAGATGGCCGAATACGTGTGTGGAGACGACGTCATGAGCGTTAAGCTGCATGTACTGTAAAACAGCACGATCTGTATGGCGAAGTTTCAGTGATGGTGTGGGGTGGTATAACATACGACGGAAGAACCGATCTGTTGCGTGTAGGTGGAAGACTTACAAGTGTACGTTATCGTGACGAATTGTTGTTGCCCATTGTTGTGCCGTTCAAACAACATGTCGCACAGAACTTTGAGTTTCAACAAGATAACGCAAGACCACATACCGCTCGAGTTTTGACTCAATGTCTGACACACCACGCAGTTCTTCACTAGCCATCAAAAAGTCTGGACCTAAACCCAATCGAACATCTTTGGGATGTTTTGGGTCGAAATGTGAGGCAACGTCAAGTACAGCCCCAGAACCGTAACCAGCTGAACGGTGCTCTAGTTGAGTGGAGTGAGTGAGTTGGGGTTTAACGCCGCTTTCAAGATTATCTCACTTATATCGCGGCTGCTTGTATTATTAAAGGAAGAAAGCCCACAACACCATTGTGGCTATGCATTGCGGTGAAACCTGCGAGCATCGGCTGGAACTAGCAAACCATGGGTGGTACTGCGCTGAAATTCAGTGTAGCATTGCACCCAAACCTGACTGTGTGTAGAACAGTTCTCTACTGCAGACAAAGTTGCCGAGCCCCTGGCGGGATTCGAACCACGGACCTCTTGGTCCGAAGCCGAGCGCGCTAACCGCTACGCTATCCCGCCCCCTGCTCTAGTTGAAGAATGGTGTGCTATTCCAAGGGCCGTAATTTTCAAACTTATCCGAAGTGTTCCAAACAGATGTGCTGAAGTGATCAATAAACATGAAGGACACACCAGATACTGACATTTGTAAATTCCAAGATCGCAAAATTGTTTTAAAATGAGCACAAATTTGATACACGTAACATTAAAATGTCTGGGGTTATTCATGTGTTCCTTTATTCATTTCCATGAGTATATATATATGGTTTTTTTAAACGTTGAACATTTGTCTGTGATCATCGTATACAGGACACTGAAACCTAAATAGGAAAACATTTTTGAATATATAACTACTTTGTTATAACACATGTTGCAATTGAATCCAACTTAATTCAAACATTAAATAACCTAATACAACACATTTACATGGTATATTTAAAGAGTATGATGAATTTTTACAATGCAGTATACCTGAAGACCTGTATAAACTGTTCTATAAAGCCCAAGGATATGATATAAACACAAAACTGATCAAACCAGTTTTGGAAATTTCTTTAATTGTTTTACTACTGTTTATTAAAGATATAGTATTCATATTCTATTTTGAATTTGATAATATTTACAGATAAATATCAAAGTTTAGTGGGCAGGCAAGTTTCGGTCAAAGCTGGCAAGTTTTTGAGCCAGTCCTAGCTGTGGTCTGGCTTAAATTTTTGGGAGTTTCATAACCTGACATGAATGTTTCCATTAATATGACGGAATAAAAAATTATCTGCGTTCCTATTACAATCTAACTATAATCCAGTGTTTCTAAGACAACATTGTTTATATCCGACTGTTGAACCCTTCTTTGACTTCTGCTGGATACAATCCAGTGTTTCTAATTAACATTATAAATAAAAATTTTTAATATTTTTAGCATTCTGCACAATACAACCCAGTGTTTCTATGACAACACTGTCAATCTACGACTATCTAATCTTGTTTTCATATTTTGCAGAATTCAATCCTATGTTTAATGAAATTGCTGCACTATGTTACGCAGATTGTAAATCTCACTAGGTTCCTGTACTCAAGCCGTCAGATTTGACCGCTAAATCTCATTGGCTTTCCGCGCAGATACCTTCAAGCAATCACAGTGCGATTGCAAGTAACTTTTCAATTTGAAGTTGAAACTCTTATAATTTTTCCAATTAACATAGAACAAGTTGCAGTAATTTGCATATGTTCTATATATGTTATAACATGTCAGTATTGACGAAACAAGGGTCAATCTCATTAGCATATGTACACCGCATATGACGGAAACCTCTTACTGATATTTGTACATGTTTTGGTGTTTTTTGTTTCTCAACATGTCTATGGTAAATTTGTTTTACAAAATTTAAAATTATTTACTGATTACTACAATCTAAAAGACGAAACGCTTATTCAACGTATCTGTTTCAAGAAAAAGCATTTTGGATTGGCACAGTCGACTAAAGGATACGTTGAGGTATAAAGAGATTGCCTTACGAATGATAACTCCAAAGCTTTTCATTTGACTTTTTTGTCCAACAAACCAAGCTAGGGTAAATTAATAGTACATAAAATACATTCATTCGAATATTTAGGCAGTTCGGAAAACAGTCGGAAATGTTCGTTTCAGAGTGCTGAAAAGCGTACAAGCAAGCCTGCACCCTAGAATACGGGGCCAACTTGCTGATTGGCTGATTTGAATTATGTCAGAGGCAAACCTGACGGCTCGCATATTAGTGCCTGGTGAGATCTACACGTGTAACGTAGTGGAACATATTGGATATCATTTTAATGAGATTGCTAGCTTTTAGATACTATTTGAACTACACATTCCAGTATTTCTTAAACAACTTACTGTTTAATATTCCTTAAACATTCTGCACAGTCATGTCCTATGGAAACATAATGAGGCAGTTTCAACTTCCTATATTGAATTATTCTATCGGTTAAATGTATACCCTTATAATATCGCGTTATGTGCCAAAAATCTTAAGTCTTCATGCATTCGTCCTTTTAGTAAGTCTTGATAAGATGGAACTAAGGATACATAACTTAATCGAGGTGTTGATTAATTAATTAGTCGTACACGTCTCATTATCATTTTGATTAAAACCAAAAATACAAGGGGAGTATAAGTTGAGTTATATTAGACTTTATATTGTGCCAACTTACATATGTAATACTTGGGTATAGTTATAAAACAAAATAATTAACTTTCATTGATACAAAAAATCCTTTAAACTTATAGTTATCCCAGGAGGTCTAGAAATGTTAATACGATTATCCTATGCTGAAGCCTAGATCGGCATCTGTTAGATGGCATGTATGACAACAAGACGTATCAGATTAACTTTAACAAACTGAGGCATTTCGGATACCAGGTACATTTCAAATTTCTGTGTCCTTTGTGCAGATACATGTTAAGCAAAAGGAACTAAGTTCAGGTGTCTCTTAGAATTACAAACTATTTAGAAAAAACATTGGAACAGGGCTCCAGATAATTATTTGGACTGAGGGGTATTTCACTCCTCAAAATAAAAAATTGAGGAGTAAAATTACCACATGAAAAAAATAGGAGTATTTCACGGTTTATCGTTTTCGGATCCTCATTCCGACTTAAGCATCCTTTTCGATGTTAATCGTTAATTAAATTTTTTCACACGTTTAATCTGTAAAAAAGTGAGTGATTTCTATTTGATGAAATATGAACTCGGTAATCATTGTTTTCATTCAGGTTTGCAAGAATTCAAGTTATAGCTACTATTCGAGATGTCAAGATCAGACATGTATAAATGAAACTTTGTAAAAAAATATCTGACTCGTATGCTGTGAACGTTGTGCGTAGCTGTCACTCGTTGATTTCATTTTTAATGCGTATATCTGAATTACCCGTGCGTATTTTACACAGATACGCATCTTATCTGGAGCCCTGTTGGAAGCAAAACGATTTATCTCCAGCTGCCTCATTTTGCAATATGTTATATACTGTTCTACATACATATTCACTTTGAGGCAAAACAGTACATCTCAAGTTGTCTTCTTCTGCTTCTCAAAATTGAATGGTTTACCGCAATAGACCGATCCAGTCAAGACTTTTGCAAGGCAACTTAACCGAAATTATTATTCTTCATGAGCAAAATTCTGATCACTTACACCATTCTTCTCTGTTGTGTCTGCAGAGTGAGTGATTTATTGTTTAGGCTTGGGCAATATTTCAGCCATTAGCGGCGTGCGTGTCTGCAGAGATTTTCAGTTAAAGAGGAGACGTAACGCATAATTGTGATTATTACAAATTATTATCTGTATTCGTATCACCTATAAGAATCAATAGAGCCTAAAAATGAAAAAATATACGCTTTAATTCGACTACTAGGAGACCTTTTATACCCCTGTTTTGGATAACCGCCTAATGAGGCTGGCGAATGCTTAGACAAAATCACCGAAGCATGACCCGAAGCCACGCCCAGTGTGTGACGTGCTAGTTGTCAGCTGAAAGTCCAGCCCTTTGAGTTTCTCTGTATTTTTAAGCTAATTCAACAGCAAAATAGAGGCAATAGCATGACCGAAAGAATTCCAAAATACGATATGTAACTGCTTCATGATATCAACTTTACCTCTTAGTCGTCAAATCCATTTTGATTGGACTGTGACAATCCTTGGACGCGGTTTTCGTGGGTGGGTTTATATAAAAAAGGTTAAGAACTTGGTCGGTGAGAGATCCATTACTATGGGATATCACGTAGTGTTACAACATTTATTATCGATATGAAGCTCTAAATTGTCTCCAAAAAAATGAAGGTTTTTGTGATAAACGGGAGAGAATGTAAAAACCTGTTTAATGTTTACTGTAGAAAAAATCATTTTGTTTCACTTCACTTTATGACAACTTAGTACTTAGTGGATTATTCGTTTGTATTTAACTAACGTATATTATATTGTTAGCTAGTATAACATCTCACACCGTGTTGCAATATCTCTGTCTTCGAATTTAACAATCAATGACATGAAAACATACCTGGCGCAAGCATTAGAAACGTCCTATGTAATCCTAAAGAATGTTGGTACCCGTTATTCACGATGTACTTGTTAAAATGTGTGTCATCGTCCTTAGAAGTACATAAGCCAAATCTCCTTCTCTTAATTTATTGGTTGAATATATATTCTACAAGTTCATTGGTTCAAAATGACTGGACGCCGTGACAATAAACTAAGTAGCAGTCGAATGCCAAGATTACGCCATTATGACAGGACATATATTCCGCTTGGTGGATCCAAGGCGTTAAAATTCAAAAGGTATAATTAGAGACAATTAAATCAAGAACTGAAATTGAATGCGATAGGATTATATAACGGCCACCTGTGTGTCATAAAAAATAAGACTATTTGAATCAGTCTGATTGTTGTGACAACATTTGGCAGACGTCGTAATTCATGTACACATGCTATGGGATAGTGCGCATAGCATCATATTAAAACACTGTCTTTCGCTTGGAACAATACAAATAATTAAAGATATATTTAACATCAATTCATCGGATGTTTGAGTTACTTGGATGACTTTAGATATGTTTAAACAGTTGTTTAGAATGTGAGATTTCCTGTTGTTTTTTCATTAAGGAGGTAATACTTCTGCCAACTAGCACGTCACGCGGCAGGACACGCGGCTTGACACGCCTCAGTGACCACGGGCCTGTTCAGTTCTGTTCACTGGTGCTAATTAGCTGGTGATTGGAAAAAGCCGTATTAAAGTTGTTTATAGGCCGATTTCGAAAATTTAAACTCAAGTTACTGGCAAATTAGAATACGTATTTTATGAATCACGAAAGTTGCCATGGGTCATTTCAGTCGATCTTTAAGAGTGACACTGCTTAATGGCGCCTGCCATTTCAGACTGAAGGGCAACGAATCAAGTGCACCCCATAGCGTAGGGTTTTACCAGAAATCTAGTAATTGCAGCGACAATACTTATGACAGACACATTCTTCATTGAATTTATCAGCTTTTTTGTTCTTTCTGTAATTGAAAAAGGTAAGCATTAGCTATTTTCATTGCATATTCAGCTGGAAAGTTTCATGTGTTCTACGTCATGGCTTTTGCAAAATGACTTGCCAAGGATTGACGCTCGACAAAGACATAGAGTAGGGTGTTTTGAACTTCATTATTCAGGGCTAGAATGCACACAGAGTTCTGAAAATTGTTGCAAATGTCCGGGGAAGGATTTCTTTGAGTAATGAACTATTTGACTGGCGTGCATTACCATTTGCCTTGACTTTAAACATACAAAACATACTTTTACCAGCAAAATGGCCTTTTTTAACTTATACTAAGCAATTGTAGGTGTGATTTTTAGATTTAAATCCTAAATAAATAATCAAATGTTTAGATAGCTGTAGGTCAAGGTCGCTCCGGCTTGTTGACACTGTCAGTATTACAACCATTGGTCTCATACCTTACATTACCATGGAAAAATATACATTAATTATCAAGTATATTAGTCTTTTAGTTTGAGTAAGTTTTTGCATCAAACTTTCTTTGGAAAGTAGGTTTATACAGCTAGTCAAAGTTCACAAATATATTCAGTTGGATGCATGTGTATAAACTTGTCTTATTTATTCTTATTGACTATTTCAATATCACAAACAGAAATTTCTAAATACCATTGATCACATTAATTGCAATCACAGGTTTATACAATGGAACTAGGGGTGAAACGGTACGGCTATGCCACGGTTCGGTGCATATTGCGGTACGGAGCTCTCGGTTCGGTAATTTTCGGTTCGGTCCATCTCTATTTCAAAACCATTCATCAACAATAAATATAATAGAGATCTGAGGTATGAAATGCACAAAAACTTGAATTGTGGAAGAAGTCTTCAAAAATATTAAAATATCTGACTAGAATGCACTCAAAAAGAGAGCTAGTTGTAGTCCTTAACAGTGAACAGAACACTCAAAGAACTTGTAAGTTGTAACTTGTAAACTTGTCAAAATATTTATTTGAATTTATTTTAGTGAGTCAATTACACTTTGATTATTTGATATTTTCAAGTCTTTAGCTGAAGTTTTACTCTTTTAAAATTATTTAGAATTCAATAAAACCATTGGAGCTTGTGATTTTTGCAAATTAAAATTTTGTAACTTATTTTCAAAATCTAATACTTTATTTAGTTTTATTACTTTATAATAATCAATCAGTGTTCATTGACACATCAAATATTCACTGGTCACTAATAAAGCAATGCAGCTCTAGAATCGATCGACCACGATTGGATTTCATTGTCAATGAGTTCGAAGAAAAGTACTTTCGTTTTGACTAAATTCCAAGATAAAATAGCTCGTTTAAGAAATGTCATTTTGTTCTGATGTTTGTGACATATATATACATTTCCATTTCCATAATTCCATTATTAAAGCCGGTCATATAAAGATATATATATCATGTTTTGACCCTGTAATGAAAGCCGACAGTAACAATCACCTCAGATATGATATAGGTCGCTGTTCCTTTGTACACCCCTTTTAACGCAAGCTCCAAACACTGTGGGGTTGATATATATCATGCTCGGTCGATGCATGGAGCTTTGTAACCGGAAATTGAAGTTATTGGAGGGAGGTTATAGTAACAGCATGTAAACAATGAGAACTTGCGATTTCTCGACAGTTTATTAATTATTGTATCCTTTATGAAGATGAGTTGACAGCTTTTTCAAAAATTTAGTTGTACAATTAAACAATTACACGCGACAGTTAGGCGCATAAGGCTGAAAGCCCATGCGACATTTTTTTAGAAATCATGCGAGAATGTCGCGGTCGCGCCGTAAATCTGAAACACTGCAGTAAGTTTGAATGGCGTTTGAACTTTGGTCGGATTAATTTATAATGACATTTAGCAGATAACGATGGGTTTGAGTTGACATTTTTTAGCTTTTTTGACAGCAATAAACAAGAGAACAGTGAGAAAAAATGAAATTTACAACAACCGTACGGTACGGTTTTTTCAAAGCAAATTTTCGGTGCACCGAACCGTAAAAAAATACCGCAATACGAATACACCGCGGTAAACCGTTTCACCCCTAAATGGAACTGTAATATTAAAGTAATTGAGGTTGAGAACATTTGATCAATTCAAAAGATATATTTAAATAAGTCGTCTAATAGTATTAATTAGTACCAACAGATGCAATTTTAAGTACTTGAGTACTAGTATACTAGCATATCTATCCAAATTATATTCTATGATATGAACCAAACTGATTCCGTTTCCTAAAATAATACCAGATCATTCAAAATAAGCGAATGAATCTATTACCCAATCACTAATTCATTATCCCCATCTATGATATGTATGTCAAGTTTCGATATATATATTGTTTTTTGATAAATATCATATGCCTGACAAGTAATATATAATAATATTTATAGTAATATAATAAGCAACAAGAAATAACCATCGTCTGTTATTTTTGTGTTTAAAGATGATTTCAATGCCAAATATTAGGCTGAAAATAAAATCAATGAAAAACTTTATCTTTAATTAAAAAAATGGAACAGTGAATTAGTGTTTCAGTTATCACCTGAAAAGAAAGAATATTTCATAGTTTTGCTTTAATCAGTTTCATATACCTGAAAACTATTGGGACATCATGCTTGATAATCATATTAATCAATATATCAAGGTGAGGTGAGGCGATATGGGGTTTAACGTCGCTTTCGAGAGTACTTCACTTATATCGCGGCTGCTAGTATTATTGCAGGGAGAAAGTCACAATCAAGCAGGGTGAAACTACAATGCATTCATGAATATTTTTACAATTCCTTGGTTATCAAAGTATTGTCAAATTTGTTAAAAAATTATGTATTTCCTTAAAGCACAAATAACAAGTGTTTGCCACCAACATGGCAATATGTCCCCCGCCTTTATGAGATATTTGGCATAATTAATATTATTGATCTTTTGGTACAATGATGGAATGTTACCTGTAAGTTGATGTGGATTGTCATGATCAATTGAGAATCTTCTCTTCATTGTGATGTATTTCAAGAAAGACTCTCTGACATCAAATCTTAACCACTGTCACTATCCGTATGTATATTCGCACCTCTTTCCTTCTAACAAAACACACGTGGCTAATGTTTGAAATATTGAAGAAGAAACGTTAAATAATAACTTTCTCACTCTAACAAAACACAAGTGAGAATTCATGAAGGATACGGTAGAAGTAGAGTGTTATTTAGTGATCTGGCATGATTATTCCACTGTTGGTTTACAAAATGACAGTTTACACAGTGGTCAAAGTGTCGTGGTGACCTTGAAAATGAGGTCAAGGTCATTAAAGTCGACTGGCGTCTGAGTCTTCCGCCATTGAAGGCTGTCAACAAATAAGAACACTAGGTGCACGTTAACAATGTATTAAAAATTGGTCAAAGTGTCGTGGGGACCTTGAAAATGATGTCATGGTCACCAATGTCGACTGGCTTCTGAGTCTTCCTCCATTGAAAGCTGTCACCAAATATGAACACTCTAGATGCTAAGCTTCACGAGTTATCGCGTTAACAAGAATCCGGACGGACGTAGTGTCGTGGTGACCTTGAAAATGACGTCAATGTCACCAAAGTCGACTGGCGTCTCAGTCTTCCTCCATTGAAAGCTGTCACCAAATATGAACACTCTAGGTGCTAAGCTTCATGAGTTATCTCGTTAACAAGAATCCGGACATACGTAGTGTCGTGGTGACCTTGAACATGACGTCAAGGTCACCAAAGTCGACTGGCGTCCGAGTCTTCCTCCATTGAAGGCTGTCACCAAATATGAACACTCTAGATGCTAAGCTTCATGAGTTATCGCGTTAACAAGAATCCGGACGGACGTAGTGTCGTGGTGACCTTGAAAATGACGTCAATGTCACCAAAGTCAACTGGCGTCTCAGTCTTCCTCCATTGAAAGCTGTCACCAAATATGAACACTCTAGGTGCTATGCTTCACGAGTTTGTCGTTGTGACAATGAAAATGACGTCAAGGTCACCAAAGTCGACTGGCGTCTCAGTCTTCCTCCATTGAAGGCTGTCACCAAAGCTGAACCCTCTAGGTGCTAAGCTTCATGAGTTATCTCGTTAACAAGAATCCGGACATACGTAGTGTCGTGGTGACCTTGAACATGACATCAAGGTCACCAAAGTCGACTGGCGTCTGAGTCTTCCTCCATTGAAAGCTGTCATTAAATATGAACACTCTAGGTGCTAAGCTTCATGAGTTATCACGTTAACAAGAATCGTTAACAGACGCCGCTGAATTCATAGTCCCCCGTTCCGGCTGGGGACGACAAGCAGCCAATATTATTGGAAATCATACATGAACCAATGTGAGCAGTTTCCGTGCATAAGTTTACATGTGCATGTTTTTGAGTGATGACATAGGTTATCAAGTATCGCATTAACAAATGAAGGTGAGGTGACTAGGGGTTTAATGCTGCTTTCAAGAGTATTTCACTTATATCATGGCTGCTAGCATTGCAAGGAGAAAGCCCACAACACCATTGTGGCTATGCATCAGTGTAAACCCTGCGAGCATCAGCTGGAACTAGCGAACCATGGGTGGCAATGCGCTGAAATTCAGTGTACAATATATCAAAATACAATCCAGAGCATAATATTTGGAAAAATGATATATGGTAAAGAAATGATCCTTATAAGGAAATTTATTATTCAGTGAATATCTTATGTTTGCATGTTTTCTTGTATGTTCAAATTATACATAAGTGAGATATTTTGCACAACACAATGATTTACAATATGACGAAACTTTCGAAAATTTAACCAAATGTTTATGTGTAGAATCTCTGAAAGTAATCTCTACCAACTTAAAATGGTTATTCATTTAAAACCTTAAAGTCATAAAGTTTTGAAAAGCTTTATAGAGCTGTCACTTTGTTAAAATTATCTTTTTTGATTTGAAAAGTCAGTTCTTGCAATTTCTTAGTTTCCGGCCCTCATCTGACTCACGATTGGTTTTTACTTTTAGTTGCCCTTTTCCGCATCTTCAACGATAAAAAAACGGTTATCATAGTTACCTAAGACCTTAGGAAATGCATAAAATATGATATTGATAAATACAAAATTGAGTAGAATCAGAGAATGTCATTTTTGATAATATGCGTAAGCACCAAAACATATTGCCATTAGCTGTTTGTCCCTGGTAGTAAAGTTGACTAAATAGCGTGGTGTTTTCATCGCTCTGATTGGCTGAAATTATGCATGCGTGAGATTTGATTGACAGACTGGATTGGTCTATTAACTATGTTTTAAAAAAGAGATATCTCTAAATGTTACTTTCTGCCACTAAGCAATTATGGCTAAAAGAGATGTATCATATCATTTATTCATTATAACTTTTTTATTAATCAACTTTTCTAAAAGATATTCATTCAACATATTATAACAAGGCGAAAACTGATGAAATAAATGAAAAATCTAAATTTTTGGAGATATATTTTAAAATCAGAAGGTCAGAAAAATGGCAATTTACAGTAATTATGAAAAAGAATCGTATTTTTTACTTCAAAATTGTTAACGATCCTACCCTTCATCCTAGCAATTGTTCTAAAATAACAGAATGACATCTCGACCTTTGACTAGTATATTACTCTACATAAAATACAGCTGTGAAATGGGAATTTATATCAACAAAGCGCCAGCAATGTTTTGTGTTGCACGCGCTACTGTTGAACGTCTATCATGAAGGGAAAGTTTCAACATTCTATCACCCCTACAGGGACTGGGAAAGACACCTTTGACAAAGGGCCATTTTGAGGGCTTTGAGTCATTTTCAGAATTTTGACTGGGCCATTCCCCCTTGTAGCAATGATAAAATTTCCAATTGTGATGGGCCATTTTTTCATCCAATGTGCAAAATGGCCCATGGCCCCTGCCTTTCCCAATCCCTGCCCCTAGAATGGTTTCTATAACCGAAGTAAACATGTTTGAAATTCGAGCGCCATAACTCCATAAATTCTGAAGGCATCGATATAAAAATTATTACAAAAACTATGTCTAGAACTAATTTTACAATTATCAAAAAATTGTCTTATTTCAAACTTAAAATATATTCATTTAATCACTGAGTGCACAAAGACAAATTATATACGGAAATGAAGCTAATTTATTGCTCTTCATGTCACAATAAAGTCGATTAAGATACGTCATCCTAAACGAAAGATATAAATTACGGAAGCAGGAAAGTGGTAACTTTCGGACCCCCACAGTTATATTACTAAGCTAGAAGCCCTGGGCAAACACACGATCTGCGCCTGCAGGCGGCTCAGTGATTTCCCCGCTGATAAATTCACTCACACAAAATGGATACTGCCTTTATTTCAAACTTTATAAATCAAGTAATTTGCTATGAATACATTCAAATTATATATGGAATTAAAAGCATTTTATTCTGCTTTTCGAAGATATAAAACATAACAATCTATTGCACTTGGATCTGAAGGTATTACCAACGAAAGGTGGGTGTCTAAAGCTAGTGAAAACAGACTGATAATCGCCTTACTCGACATTTTCCACATGTTTTATTTTGATGCAAATATGTTCAAATTATACATGGAAAGAAGATATTAATTTATTTTCTGTTTCCATATTTAAAATGATATTAAAAAAAAAATTAATATTTACCACTTGGTTTGGAATAAAATATCACAAAGTGTGCAAAGATGAAACACCTTTTGATAATTGCGACATCACTTACCCTCCATAATTGTCACTTGCAAATTGTATATAGAATTGAAGACTATCCTATCCTCTTTATTGTTCTATAAAAATGTTGATAATGTGCTCTGCCGTTAAAAAAGATAGGAAGTGTAAAAGAAAGGCAGATGATAAAATTGCTTCGCAGTTAACATAATATAAATGAATTGCCTATTTGTGCGATGCTCACTGGATCTTTACTGATTTTCGTATGCATACCAATTTATTATGGAAATGAATATCATCCTTTTTTTTCATTATTGTGCTATGTATAATTTCAAAATGTGCCAAGGGATTTATGTAATATAAAGTGCCAAAAATGGTAAGAATAAACAAAAGTCACCTTCTTGCGGCACTTACTGTATCTTTATTTCATATCAGTCCAGGGACAAACATTCGAAAAACTTGTTATCGTGAAGCTGTCTCTAGTTTAATAAATCTGTCACTAAAACAATTAGCCATGGCCTGCTGGCATTCAACCACCAGAGGCTAAGACTGGGGCATGTGAGAGTCAGTGTCTTGTTACATTAAACAAACATATCTGTATCTTCTCTCACACCAGTCTGCCAAGTTCTATGCATATATGAGCCTCTAATACAGTCTAGATCCTCATTCAGCAAGTCTAGGTTTGACTGCATACACATGAATTTAACAGCCAAAGAAAATAATATTATCGATGAAAGAACAGTAATTTATTGAAATATTTTATAGAAAAAATTGTAGTCTTGATATTAGAATGTATAATTTTTATTGTATTCTCCTAAAAACAAATGCAGAAATGACATGCTTAGATTGAGTAGAATTTTCAATCAATATCATGAGAAATAAAAACTGTTAGGTACATATCAACAGATTAAGATGAACAGAAGTTTTAAATTAAAGGTACCAAAAAATATATCGATGTAATCTTGGAAATTATTATAACAGACACCACATTCGTTAATCAGGTCTAAATACAATGTCTTGTGTAAAACATCTCTTCAGTATTAACTGAAAAGTGAAGGTTTAATTAACAGATTATAATCGAAAAAATACCAGATGATTCTTTAATTAATAGAGTGACGGTAACCTTTTAGTCAATAATTGCTGGAAAAATGTCAAAATTTCAAAATCCAGTTAGTTTCTTACAAGGCAAAATAGAAAATGTTTTGACCTCTGAACGTCAACTTGGTAACAACAATGTTATATTTCATCTTTCACCAATGTTAATAACATACTTTAGGCACAAGATCAAGATGTTTTGTTGGTTGTTTTAAAAAAAATCAGTACTGTTCAAACTTCAGTCATATTTTCTCTTAATGTCAAAATGAATTTGTTTAATCTGTAGAAAATAGTCAAAGAATGTATTTTTTAAATGTCGAGAACAAAATTATTCAATAAAATTATATTAACATTCCCACAGCATCACTAGCATCACCACTATAGCACGTGCATGGCTAGGTAAGCTTGTGCGGGAGGTTAGAAGGAGTCCACCAGGCTATTAGCACGTGTGACAGGGAGTGGTGGAAAATCGAGTGATAGCAATGCTAATTATCAGTACGATAGACATGATCAATGTCTGCATAACTTTCAGAACATGTACCAGCATTATTTAGAACAACAATGAAACAAACCTTAGTAGTGAAAATACAAGCCTTAAACTATCGCCACTGCTATATGATAATTGTCCAAGATTGGCCACTGAGAACGACAGCGCTAATGAGTAAGTATGTGAAAACCTTAGTGTGCTTGCATCTCGCAGGGACATCATGCCGCGGAAGCTAGAGGTGAGGTGAAGTGAGTTGGTGTTTAACCCCGCTTTCAAGATTATTTCACTTATATCGCGGCTGCTAGCATTATTGCAGGGAAAAAGCCCACAACACCATTGTGGCTATGCATTGCGGTGAAACCTGTGAGCATCGGCTGGAACTAGCGGCGGAAGCTAGATTCATCCTGGAATATTCAGGGGCCTTAACTAAGGGTTAATCTTAAACTTTCATGTAAAATCTTAAGCAATGATGGGAATATTTATTCTTTGATAGGCATTTATAAATAATAGCATTCTTATACCGCGCATATATCCATGACAAAGCATGCTCAAAGCGCCATGAGTATTATTACCCTGGAGGGATAGTATGTTCGGTGCCGCCGATTAACAAGCGCTCCGCGCAACCGTATAGGTTCGTACCTCCCCCTTGTTCAGGTACCCATTTGTACAGCTGGGTGAACTGAGTGTAAAGTGGATGAAGTGTCTTGCCCAGGGACACAACACAGGATGAAACCCAAGTTTCATTTAGAAGTTGGTGAGACAAATAAAGACACAAGTTCTGTGGATTTACAAACTCTTTATTTCAGAATTGCGACGTTTGGGTGTAGATACTAACACTGTCATCAAGCAAGTGATATTGGACACAATTTTGAGAGGGAATATATACATAAAAGGGAATAGGTTTCTACAATTGACTATGTTGTAGTACAGAGGGATAATTAAGTTTATGCAGTTAATAATGTTTATGTCCAGGGTGATTTGTTGCTGTTACAGTACCTAATGCATGAGATCAAGCCAGATGGACAGAGTGAGTTACTGATGACTACTTTTAATTAGATGGTGATAAGATGATGGTAGGTAATAGCCTTGATCTCAATTCATAGAAGGATTAAACCGGTAAATTTTTATAGATTTAAAAAACTTCCTAATTTTGTAGTCTAAATAGTTGGTTTCAAGGACTTCTGTCTTCCAAAAGGATGTTTTGGCTTGGATGTGGTCCGATATGGCTGATTTGGAGTCTTTCTTTAGTACATATGTATAGTGTTCCTTGATTCTAAGTGGCAGGGGCTGGGAAGATAAGCCTATGTCCGATTTTCCACATTCGAAATGAATGTGTAGACTACGCCAGCAGGGTCTTCTTTAGTGGATGATGGAAGCTTGCCATTGACTCGAAGATGGTTTTGGTCGATCTGCTTTTCTGGAAGAGGGGGTCTTTGGTGGCGTGCTTCTTAACTAGTCTATAAATATGATGGCATTATGTACTGTAACAATCACCATTTGCATCAACCTTATTAACTTCATAAACTTAATTATCTCTCTGTACTTCAACCTGCTAAATTGTAGAAACCTATTCCCATATTATGGCCATATATGCATATATTACCTCTCAAAAGCATGTCCAATTTGACTTGCTGGATAATGGTGTTAGAACCTACACCATAACGTCGCAATCCTGCAATAAAGAAGGGGCGGAATAGCGCAGTGGTTAGCGCGTTTGGCTTCGGATCAAGAGGTCCGTGGTTCGAATCCCGCCAGGGACTCGGCAACTTTGTCTGCAGTAGAGAACTGTTCTACACGCAGTTTCATCGCAATGCATAGCCACAATGGTGTTGCAGGCTTTCTCCCTGCAATAATACTATCAGCGGCGATATAAGTGAAATACTCTTGAAAGCGGCGTTAAAACCCATACCACCTCACCTGCAATAAAGAAGTTGTAAATCCACTGAAGCTGTACTCTATTGATACCTATTTTGGCAGTCAGAAAGAAGTGCATAAAGTAAATAGTGACTTCTGTCGTTGGAGTCACATGATCCATTGACGACATCTTGAAATAAGTTACTTTCATATTACTGTGACAAGATCATGACAATGTGTGTTTTTTTACAGCAAATCTGCACCAAGGCAAATTGTTTGAAACTTTACCACTACGTTATATTTTTAAGATGTTTTTTTTTTATAAAAGAGTGAAGCTGGCATATTTGATTCATAGAGAAATCTGATACCACTCTGCATCTAGACTCATGGTGTATTAGCCTACATTTTTTGTAAATCATCTAGATTCTCCTCAAGCCTTATGGGTCTATTCCATACACTGGATCTTCTACTTTAACCATTAAGCCTTAAAAAATCATTTTGTTACTGTGAGGATCTAAACTTCTGGTGATGCTGTGAGAGGAGGGGAATTACCTCATGGCCGAGACACTTATCAATAAGCTGCAGGTACGTGGTGAAACACTCATCATCAGGCCGGCTAGCAACCAGTAGCTGCGTGCATACTGAAATCAGAAGTATGGCAGGTTGTTTATCATTCCAACAACAAATGGCGAAATTGTTATGTTGAAAAAAAAATTTCTGTCATTAATTTTTTTAAGACAAAATGTTTGAAAAACATATCCAATAAATATTTAAAAAGATATTGTTAACCTTGAACTAAATTCAATGAAACTAACAGTAAAGAATAACACCAAGTCAAATAAGACCATGTAGTGCTCATACATGATTAACTGAGGTAAAAAAATAGAGCCATTGGCTCTGCAGCTCCTCAGTCTTTTATGTTTATTTGTATTAGGTCAAGGACTTCCATAAAAATACCAGGTTTATAACTTGTAATGAGTCCTGTAACATGTAATCAAATGATTGTGATGAAAAATGTGTCTATTCTGTGAATTGGGGTGATTCAAT